>CAWUFW010001458.1:1409227-2818454 GCA_963921515.1 Calotriton arnoldi | reverse complement strand
TTGTACATATGTTCCTGACCTCTAATCTCATAAAGAGATTAGTAGAGAGTGTTTATGAATAAATACATATATATTTGATATATATACCTGTGTGGTGTCTTTTCATTTGGTAATTCAAGAGATTGTGTGGTAAAACAAGCTGCTTTACATTCCTTCAAGACTTAGCCTGAAGGCTGCTCTCCACAGCTACCACTAGGATAGCTTTCTATAAAGGTTGTCTTAAACCTATCTACCATAAGAGTCGAATTGTTCTGGTGCAAGGTGTCCACTTTAATTAGTGAACAGCATATACCAGGCCAACTTCTCACACTTTTCAATTAGAAAATTTATAACAGCAAAATGGTATGTGAAGTCTAAGAAAATTAATGCCTAAGAAAGGATGTCTGTCTCTCCCAGGAATGTTTTAAACAATTGTATACATTATTGCTGAGACAGTTGTAACTTGTTTCTATTACTTTTTATCAATTTTTCTTGCTTTTCTACGAATATATATGTAATTGATTTTATGTATTTTATTCATGTATGATTGCATATTGTTGCCTTTTATGTTTTTTTTATGAACAGAAATAAAGGAACTATTTGAATAGATTTAGAAATGAGAATCATCTGCTTGGCTACAATATTCCCTATCACACAACACATAAAATGGTATGTGGATTGCCATCCCTGTGTCTGTGCCTCATATATCAAATGGGGTGTCCTGTGATGGTAGTAAAAACAACACAAACTTATAATGACTTACTGGGATATTCAAATAAGTGGTCCATATGTCTACCCAGCCCCCAGAGAGGTAGCTCTCAATGTCACATAACAGCCCTTACCTTGCGACCTTAGTCCTAGGACGTTGTGTATACTATGGTACTCGCCTCTATGGATCATATGCATCAATGCAATGGGCCTGGAAAGAAAGGTGTCTGGATAGTCATGCATAGGTAGTTTACCCTTCAGAAGGTTAGAAATGGTGTGTTGTGTGTAATGGTGCTTCTTGTCACATTCCATGTAGGATGGGCCTGGCCTGCATGATGTTAGTGGCTGCCTCAGTCAGTGTAGGTCATGACTAGGTTTGAGGCTAGTGTGTATCCATGCTTTAGTTGTGCTTAGCATGTGACATGGTCACATGTAATATGTTGACTCTTGGTGAAGGCTTGTGCTAGATGTAAAAAAATGTGTATCAAGCTGACAGTTATCTTCAAACTTCCAGTTACAATCCTTTTCTACAGCTATTTTATTCATACAGGTCAACGCCTATCAGAAGAAGGCAATTTGGAGAGCCAGTGCTCTGAAGGAGCGGGCCCTAGAGGTCTATAATTGGCACAGTGCCCACTGCAGAAAGCGGTCCAGCTGGGGAAGTTCTCCCAACGGGGAAGGGGTGCGCGCCGGACCCTGACCCCCTTTATGGCCCGCATACCGGCGTTGGACTACCCGAACCTTAGTGGGCAGTTGAGTGCCCAACAACAGCGACAAGGGGACAAGTCTTGGCCAGAGTCATACATGTCATATTACTAACTCCCATTGAATTGGAAACAGGCTAAATTGCTGCCACTTCTGAAAAAGCCCATTCTAGATCCCACCAAACTTGCAAGCTACCGCCCTATCTCTCTCTTACCGGCGTTGGCAAAGGTGTGTGAAAAAGCTGTCTTCAGACAGCTAGACGCCTATGTCGAGTCATCTGGCGTTCTCCACCCTGCCCAATTCGGATTTAGGGCTACATATAGTACAGAGACTGCGCTTGTCGAAATGGCAGAGGCAATAAGGGAGTGCCTGGATGCAGGTGGCAGAGCGTCCCTGATTTTGTTGGACCTCTCTGCCGCCTTCGATACGGTGCCCCATAGACAATTACTTGCTCGACTTTCGAACATTGGCGTTACAGGTCTTGCTTGGGACTGGCGTAAATCCTTTTTAGATGATCGCACCCAGCAGGTCTGGATGCCACCCTTTTCGTCGGCTCCCAGGAAAATGTCCACAGGAGTACCACAGGGCTCTACTTTGAGCCCTTTACTTTTTAACATCTATATAACACCCCTGATCTATCTTGCGGAGGAGCTGGGAGCCAAGATCATAGCGTATGCTGATGATACCCAGCTCCTCTTTACCTGGAAGGATGATGACCTGTCCTCGGAAGTTGCCCAGAAATGCCTCTCGACTGTCTTCAAATGGCTCGCACGTGCTCAACTGAAGTGCAACGAGGACAAAGTCGGAGGTCCTCCTGTATGGATCTTTCCCTCCCTCTTTCAGAGAGACCCTATGGCCTTCAGACTACCCTCGGCCCAACTCAGTGGGCAATCCAGTGAAGAACTTGGGGGACTGGTTTGGTGAGGACCTCAGGTTCTCCGCACAAATTAAGAAACTTGCGGGGGTATGTTTTGGTACTCTCAAATCACTTAGAAAGTTTTTCGCCTGTTACCTAGGTCAGCGAAAGAAATGGTCGCCCGCGCCCTTATTTTGTCTCGCATTGACTATGCCAATGCCCTGTACATTGGCATACCAGGCTACCTGATAAAAAACTACAAATAATACAGAATGCAGCCGCCAGACTTCTGCTGAACATCTCAAGAAGGTCTAGCGTTAGACAGCATCTGCGTGATCTGCATTGGCTCCCTGTGATCCATAGAGTGCAATTCAAAGCTCTCACTCTGGCTCACAGAGCCCTGTATGGACTAGGGCCGATGTACCTCAGGAAGCGTTTTGCCTTTTATGCTCCCAGTCGATCTCTGCGCTCAGTCACCCATCGACGGGCGGTGGTCCCCCGCTTTCGCAGGATGCGTCTGGGGGGTCACTCCCTCTCCGTTAAAGCAGCGCTAGCATGGAACTCCCTTCCTGTGGAATTGCGGAACACTCAGGATCCTAGGCTCTTCAAAAAACAATTAAAAACCCTTCTTTTTAATCTGCCCATTTAAATCCCTGCTTCACACTGCTACGGTCACTTCCCGCGCCGGGACACTCTTGAGTATCTGTGCGAGTTATAAGTGTATTATAACATAACATAACTTTAAGTGTTACAGACAAGCATTTCACCAACCATATTAGTGGTGGCCCAAGTGTCACACACAAGATGAGTCATTGTTAGTGTAAGTGTGGTAGTAGGTGCAAGCTGCTGTGCTGTGGCTATTGTCTTTCTGACCTGGAAGACAGCAGGTTCCTGTCCACATCCAGATCTCTCCTTTTGAGCAGATACCTGGCTGAGCGAAGTGAGCAATCATCTCATGTTCTCAGTAAATCAGAGTGACAATTGTACCAAACAAGCAACTGGTCTTGCTTGTGTGAGGAGTGATCTACTCTCACTACTGTCTCTCATTTGATGGTGGCCCTATTGCATGTGAAATGACGTAGAGTTCTCAGTACATGCAGTGACTGTACAACAATTCCCATTGGTACGTAATGGTTATACAGTGAAATGAGAGTGCAAATATCATTGGTGCCATCAGCATTAGTGCCTAAATGTTGGCCAGTGTGTATTTGCCAGTTGATATTTCATCTGCAATAGTGTTTCTATACACTCATTCACTAACTGGTGACATGCATGAGGGAGTGAAATGTGGGGATCATATGTGAGTGTCTAGACTGAAGTTAAATATAAAATTTCCCTTTGGAGCGACTCAATAATGTATCTAAGAGCTACTATAGCTCCATTCACCCCAGTCAGTCATACACATCATACTCACATATGTATATATATATAAACAATAAAAATGCTCTACTCAAGATGTAAAAGTACTTATGTACAAATTTAATAAGTCAGGTAACAATGAATAATAAAAAAGCAATTTCAATATTTTTCAATGACAATTAAATAACGTCATAAAAAACATATGTGCAAATTAATAAAACAATGCTAAAAATGACATGAATCCAAATTCATATAATAACAAAAGCCCTTTGAAAGAAAAAGATACCCGAGACCGAAAGAGTTTGTCTTCTAAATCGTTAATTTGCATGTAGTCTCGACAACAACAAGCAGAGTGAACAACTTTCCTGTCATAATGGCTCTTGCCGCACAACAAATTTAACAAAACATCTGCGTTTCGGTGGTAAGACATTAAGCCACCTTCTTCAGGACAAGTAATATTCTTTCGAGGGCACCACTTTTAATAAAAATAATCAATGGTTGGTGACCCTCGACATAGAAGCCCTTTATACGAATATCTCCCAGGACGACACTATTAAAGTTATTGATGAAATTTTAACTGTAGAAGATTTGAGAGGAGCCAATAAAGAATTTGTTATGGAATGTATCACTCTGGTGCTTAAGAACAACATGTTCCTGTTTAAAGAAGATCTGTACCTCCAGTGCAAGGGTACCAGCATGGGAGCAACTTGTGCTCCCAGTTTGGCATGCCTGTATGTAGGGAAATTCGAGGACAGACATATCTTCAATGAAGCGGCGCCATTTTATGAAAACATCTTTTTATGGCGCCGTTTCATAGACGACATTTTCTTCATTTGGGAAGGTGATGAATCAACTCTTCTTCAATTTTTGGACTGGCTGAACTTGGGAGACCGAAATCTTCGGTTCACTGCTGATTACAATAATAGTAGAGTAAACTTTTTAGACATCACCATCAAAAATACACAGGGGACATTAACAGTTGAGCTTTTTACAAAGCCGACTGATAAAAACACTTTACTACATTATAGGAGTTATCATCCTAAAGCCCAGAGAGATAACATCCCGTTCGGACAGTTTCTCCGGTTACGGAGAAATTGCTCCTCCCTAACGATTTTTATAAACATGCTGAGAATTTAAAAAGTAAACTTTTGGATAGGGGATATCCAAAGAAATTAATAAAACATGCATTTAAACGTGCTAGATTCTACAATCGTGAAAGCATGTTAGATCAAAATCTTGGGCCAAAAAACAAAAAAGAAGATAGTTCAAAAGGCAGAATTGTTTTTGTAAGCCAGTTCTCCAATATTAGCAATAAGTTAAAAATGTAGTTAACTCAAACTGGAATATTTTAAATGAAGGAAATGAGACTAAACTTCCAAAACCACTCTTTGCGTTCAGAAGAAATGACAATATACAGAAAAATCTAGTGAACACATATAGAGCTCCGCGCCCTATGACACAAGGTACTCTTCAGATGACCAAAGTCCAGGGTAACTACAAGTGTGGTACATGCTCTATATGTGATCATTGCCTTGTCACTAAGACCCTTTTGTACAATGGTTATACCATGACCTCAAGAAGTTTGAATAACTGCAGAAGCAGTAATGTTATCTACCTACTACGCTGCCCGTGCGGTTGGCATATGTGGGTGAAACTGGAAGGGAGCTTAGACTCAGACTATTGGAACACCGCTCAGCATTGAAGACCAATAAACACAATGCCCCCTTAGTGGATCATTACAATAGTTGCAAACACAAATATACAGAGTTCGAATGGTTTGTGGTTGAACGGATTATTTCCAACAGGCGAGGAGGAAATACAGAAGCAAAGAGAAAAAATAGGGAATTGTTTTACATTTCAATTTTAGATACAATTGAGAAGGGACTCAATAGTAGAGAGGATTGGATGAAATTGACCACGTAATTCTAGTTGATAGATACTTTATCATTTACAGTTTATCAGTAATGTAATAGTTAATAATAATGTGTGGGAGTTTAAAATCTAGTATCCCAATGGCTAATTATTGGCAATACAAATAAGTGAGAGATATAGTATTTTAAGGATTAACCAGTTAGATATATAAGGTTACATAGTAGAAAAACCAGTGATGGTTAATATGTGCTACATCATGAAAACTGGGGTTTAGGAATAGGGGAGGAACAGCTTTCAGGTGTATCTAATTGTAAACATAACCGTATGCCTGATATTATATTATAGGTTAGTATATTAAAATTTAAAAATCGGGACTATAAGGTGATTTAATTAGAGAGGATTCGTTATTTTTTATACAGCACTTTTAATTAGGGTATTTTAGCTGACGTTCCATCATGCTATCTCACAATAAGGTGAGGAATTACGGCCATTCAAAGATGGCGATATTTTATAAATGGATCCCTGACGTTGTTATTGTATTGGTTGAAAGTCGCCGTTGCCACGTCATCGCAATGTGCGCAGCCAATCTAACACGAGTTCCGATATAAAAGGACAAAACCGACGGTGTCCCGGAAATCCTTTTTATTCTGAAGGTTTACGGAGGCACCGGAGTATGCAGGCTGGCTTTGACCATTGAGGTAAGGAAATTACGTGACAGACGTGAGGCGGGTTGGTTTGGGGATAGTTAGTATAAGACCCCCACACGCAGTAATAAGTACAGTCTCAATTTTGAAGAGACTTACTGTGTGTAATAAAGATTAAATAAACTAACACAGCTAAATTATGACGCTGATATACCACACTAAGGAATTATGGCCACTTAAAGATGGTGATACTTTATAAATAGATCGCCAATGTTGTTATCGTATTGGTTGAAAGTCGCCTTTGCAACGTTAACGCAATGCGCGCATCCAATTCAACATGAGTTCTGATATAAAGGGTCAAAACCGACGGTGTCCCGGAAATCCTTTTTATTTTGAAGGTTTACGGAGACATCGTAATATGCGGGTTGGCTTTGACTATAGAGGTAAGGAGATTATGTGACAGATGGGAGACTGGTTGTTTTGGGGGACAGTTAGTATAAGACCCCGATATTCTGTAATAAGTTAGGTCTCGATTTTGAAGAGACTTTGCTGTGTGCAATAAAACTAATAAATTAATACAGCTAAATCACGAGCCTGATATGCCACATTAAGTAAGGCTTCTATTTCTGAAATTATTGTCCTTGCACGCTGTATATTAACAAATCTATATAAGAGTGAATAAGAGATGAATTAAAAAATATTTTAAATACTCAACTCGCTATTACTCGAACTTCGGTAAAAGATGGGTAGACTCAATACCGTTCCTAAAGGATGTTTAGAATTGTGACACACACTTAATGATTAGGAATGTGTGTATTTTTGCAGTCAATGCGCGCAGTCAATTGAACATGAGGACTGATGGCTAATGGGATGGTAGACTTTATATCGTCTCTACAGGATGTTTAGAATGGACAAACACACTTAAAAGTAAGAAATGTGTATTTATTTGCAGTGAACCGAAAAGTGCTCCGGTGACCAGACGAGAGGAGGTATTTTTTTGCCCTCTTCTCATCCCGTTGTGGGTTTGCTTCACAACACCAGGTGAGACATCAATGGGAACTCTACCCTAATACAAGTTTAGAACTTACAGGATGGGTGAATCATTTAATAAATAGATCAATGTCATTGTGTAATAGTAATAATTTTGACAATATAAAGGCCAATTATGAGTGCAGTAACTGATGTGACAAATCTCGGATTTATGGAGAGAGGAATCATTTCATATTATCCTTTTCAGGACAACTGAGACGTGGTCCGGTCCGGTTAATGTTGAATATTGCTGCCATCCCTCCTAAAATTATATATACTAAAAGATTGAGGTGAGACAGTTCGGGTATAGTACAAGAAGGATTATTGAACCCTTAATACTATTTAAAACAGGTGTACTAATCTGCTTTTTTTCCACTTAGGGAGTTATTCAATCAAAACAGACCTTTTATCTATTGACAGTAGGGTTGTAATAACGGCAGGAATAATATAAAGGTAAAGGATTAAAGTTTGAAGTAAATACAGACACTCCCATAGGAGTATTCCATAATGTGGATTGTTTATACCAGATATTCTATCTTTGATATCTTGCAGCCATAATCTGAAGCCATTGGCATTAACTTTCCTAAGTTATAGGATCCATACTGACCTGGGTGCGGTGGGCACCGGTGAGTGGTTTATGTAGTTATGTCATGGTTTGTAGTAGGGGACGATAGAATGAATGGTGACATATATGGTATAAATGTTTGTAGAATGAATGTGGTCTTTTATATTAAGCTCTACTGAAGGAAGGGTGAGTACTTATAAAGAATGAATAAAATCATGTAACAAAGATAGTCTGGGAATGTAATATCAGGCCCCACTAGGTGAAGTGTGAATACTTATAAACCATGCACATGATTCTGTTTGAAAAAATGTGTAAGGGGCATATGAGTTCAGTAAGGGGATAATACAGTTTTTAAAACAATGTCATATTGTAAAACATCGGATTGAATATATAAAGACTGTGGATTTAAATGTATATAGTAGGAATGCATTTGATACCATGAGCAAGATTGTAGAATATGGATGTATTTAGTCATACACACTAAAATATACAATTTTTATTGGTTTATTGTTTTTATGTTAGGGGATACATTGCACTATGAGATAAATTGGAAGAAAAAAAAAAAAAGAATATTACTTGTCCTGAAGAAGGTGGCTTAATGTCTTACCACCGAAACGCGTCGACGCAGATGTTTTGTTAAATTTGTTGTGCGGCAACAGCCATTATGACAGGAAAGTTGTTCACTCTGCTGGTTGATGTCGAGACTACATGCAAATTAACGATTTAGAAGACAAACTCTTTCGGTCTCGGGTATCTTTTTCTTTCAAAGGGTTTTTGTTATTATATGAATTTGGATTCATGTCATTTTTAGCATTGTTTTATTAATTTGCACATATGTTTTTTATGACGTTATTTAATTGTCATTGAAAAATATTGAAATTGCTTTTTTATTATTCATTGTTACCTGACTTATTAAATTTGTACATAAGTACTTTTACATCTTGAGTAGAGCATTTTTATTGTTGATATATATATATACATATGTGAGTATGATGTGTATGACTGACTGGGGTGAATGGAGCTATAGTAGCTTTTAGATACATTATTGAGTCGCTCCAAAGGGAAATTTTATATTTAACTTGTTGTTATTAGGTGCTCTGTCCCTTTGGACCTTGATGAGCCCCTCTCCTTGTTTTAAAGTGTCTAGACTGATCCTTACAAGGCAGTCTGAGTATGAAATACCAATGAATGGTGTGATGTGCCTGCTCATTGGGACTCTAGTGATCCGACATCTTCATGCCATATATGTTCAGGGACACACAAAACCTTCAAAGGTTTATTGGCTTGTGGATATACAATCTATGACCTGCGTCATCACATGTTCCAAGCAGGAATGGGGATTTTCATATGACCATATGGAGTGTTGTGCTGTGTGAATTCAGAGTATTCATCTCCCAAATTTTAGGACCTCAATGTTTTCAGGAAACTTTATTTGCTAAATGTGATACATAGCTAAACTGCATTTGTTCAGCTTTCATTTGACTTTTCAGGTAATGGTCATATGATGTAATTTGGAGTCCAAAGTGTCATCAGTGTGCAATGAGCATTTGCATGTGACAGGATGTCTATCAAAACAGTAATTGATGGTACAGTGGTGCTCAGCTTGACCTTTATGACATCATGATGTGTTATGAGTAATAGTTAGATTGTTTGACTCTGGGCCTTGTGTGAGCATTGTGAAAATCTCACACTAGGGTCTATCCAATTTGGTTGCATCTTTTTACAATGGGATACAACAAGTGCCAAAGTATGCAAGGTGATCAACTACCCTAGTATGGACATTAGGATGGAGTGTAGACAATTCTATCAATGCATTTGGGCTTGTCTGGGGTTATGACATGAGTATACCCAACTGTTTGCAGATTATGTAGCATGCATGCTTGTGCTCAAGCTAACTGTGAAGCCTTTGGAGTGAACCACAAAGCTGGTGAGATCTGTAGACTTCTTTATTGTTTTCTGTGGATTTGTGATGGTCAGGTGTGGAAACGCAGTTGCAGCATGCTCTTGTTACAAGTCATTTCAGATACATCCAGGGCAAGCGGAGGAGAAGGGGCATATGTCAGTGAGACACTGCTGTTCACAACCATTCCGGACGTTAGACATCAGACACAGAGGGGCCCAGTAACCAGGAGGGTTTGAGAAGTGCCCCAGAGGGCAGCATTTCAAGCTCCTAATCATCTGAGTCATTCTCGGGTGGACACTCCTGAGTGGTGGTACACCCACCTGTATTAGTTCCACTTTCATCATTGTCTGTCACCCCCAGTTCCATCTCCACCCTCCCTGTTGTCCCCCCACGAGTTGGCCATTACCACTCCCCTAAGTGGGGAGAAGTCTCCTTCGCTCCAGGCACCTCAGCCCCGGCCCCTGTTAGCCCCACTGCCATGAGTGAGGAGGTTATTGACCTCCTGAGGAGCATCTCTGTGATTCAGACTGCAGTCCTGAGTGCCATCCTAGAGCAAGGCAACAAGCTGACCCAGATGGTTGCCTACCTGGAAAGAATTAACATTGCCATGTCTGGCCTACAGAGATCTTTCATGCTCTGGCCTAGTCCTTCACAGCAGCCCTCCACCCATCCCAACCTTACACCCAACTGCTGCCCCCTCTCCATCCAAATTCCCCATACCCATTCCTTATCCCAAGCACATACACACCTAAGCATGCACCCTATTCATCAGACACAAGCACCACACACAAACACAAGACAGCCATAAATTCATACATGCACACAGCAGACACTCACCTCCCTCACCACCCCCCCACCCCCAGTATACCCAAAGGTACCACAGCAACATATACAGAGCCCTCCACAGACACGCCCATACCCGCAGGTACCACACTCACACCTACAGACCCCTCCACAACTCCCAGCATTCCTGCAGACACTGCACTATTAGTCCCTCACCCCTCCACAACACCCAGCATTCCCACAGACACTGCACCCCCACCCACTGACCTCTCCACAACACCCAGCACATCCACATCACTCCCATAAACAGGCACCAACACAACACACAGTGTAGACAGCAAACACACCTCACACTTCCACTCCCTCTTCCTCCCAAACCGAACTCCATCCTGAACATCCTACCCATTTTCCCCGTGAATCTGTCATGTTTGCCCTTGTCCTTACCCCTTTGGAACCTTACCCCCCTCCCAAAGTCCAAAAAGCCTCTCCCACACCCACACCCATCCCATCCCTTCCACTTCCACCACTGAAAAAAAGCCTCTCCACCCCCCTGAACCCAGTCCAGAAAAGAAAAAAAACATAAATCCCCTCCTAAAAGTAAACCCAGTACAAGGCCCCCCCAAACCCAAGAAGCCCCCTCCCAAGGACAAACCCACCCCTCGCTAAACCTCTTCTCCCTTTTCAAAGTACCATCTTCTAGGTGCTTGCTGAGGCCAAGAGTAAAGCATTGGGCCTTAATCGACAGAGGTTATTGTCTAACAAATCCAAGACAAAGAAGGGTGTTAAGTTCAAAGATCAATTAATTTTATTACACCATACAACTCAGCCAGCCATATACTGTATAAAATCTTGAACAAACATTGGCATCTTTTACATATCGATCCAACTGTAAGCAAGGCTATATCAATAAAACCTAGTATTGTTTCTAAACGGGGACTGACGTTACGTAATACACTATGTCCAAGTTTTTATAATCCGAAGAGACACAAAAAAGATACACAATGGTTAGGACCACCACCGGTTGGCTTCTACAAATGTGGGCATTGCAATGTTTGCCAATATACTCTAGATAAAATCAAGAGTTTTCAATACAATACACATTCAGAACATGTAATAAGAACTTTTATAAATTGTAACACCAAATTTACAGTTTATTGTATTATATGCCCCTGTAAGAAGATTTATATTGGTAGCACCATCAGACCTCTAAAAGAGAGAGTGCAAGAACATATAAGGGCAATCAGGAACTGTAATATCAACTATCCCCTGGCAGTGCATTTTAACTCAGTACATGGATCAGCTGAATTAATATGTCTAAAATTTCATGGCTTAGATATAGCTTATGATAATCCCAGAGGTGGAGATAGAGTACACAGTCTACGCAGGTTGGAGGCGACTTGGATCAATAGATTGAGAGCGGTAGACTTTGGGCTTAATACTGACAGGGAGCTGTCAGTTTTTCTCAGAGACTGAATATGACTGAGGTACCTATGTAATTTCAGTTTGATACTCATCAGATGTAATAATTCGCATTTTAAGAGGAAAAAAGAAATGTATGACATTACAAAGATTGTGAGTTAATATGCAAATTGTGATATGGTCAAGTAAAGTAACACCTCTCCGATATTTCGAAGTCAATACAGACAAACATGTATTTTGTGAAAAATTCAAATATGTCCTTAAACTAAACTATATGTGCATCTATGGTTTTAATGCTTAAAAAATATGTTGAGATAATATATAACATACATGCAATTAGTGTTGTACCCTAATGAAGAAATTTTGATCATTATTGTTCATAGTCCCTTTTCTACGCTAATGATTAATATTAATCAGATGTGGTTGACATAAAAGACTAACCATCTTCTTCTCCTTTTCTAGAAAAAATACTATTCACAAGGTGCTAAACTTCTGTCTGTTACTATACCAATATACCTTTGTTTCTACTGAGACGTTTTAAAAAAACAACTATGTCTTTATATTTAATATATCAAATAAACCTAGAATCGCTATAAAATGATAATTTAAACTTAAGATCAATTAAATGCTATAGCTTTGATCCTACTGAATTAGTATGAAACTGAGCTTTAAAATTGGTTTGAAACACAAACTGATGAATTCTAGCTTTACTAAATACGTTCCAAAATGGCGCTGACTTTCAGCCCTCTTTTCACGCCAAGGAGATGTCCTTCTTTAATGTCAACTAATTTTAGATATGCCGGAACACGACCGGCAGTACTTATTTGAGCGTCTCTACACGAGACACTTGAAGACTGACTGGGTCGAGTGGAGACACGTTTCGAAGATACTGGGTAAGCACAGAAACATGTTCTGAGTATGTCGGAGTCAAATCCGAAATTAATTGCTTGTTCAGGTAGATTAAGACTAGCCGCATTTTTGCGTATTCTAACAGCCAGTCACCATTAGTTTTGGGACTTGGCTTTATAAATAAAGTCTTAAAGAGAATTTTATATAACTCTCTTTTACTGCTTAGAGATTGGTTTAAATACAACGTGCGACAGACTACTAATAGTATTCAACTGCTTATTCTGGCAGGGATCAAATAAAAGACTTATAGCACCGTCTCGCTATTTTAAGAGTATTTTTCGCTTTCTGTTTATATTTGGGGTCTAATTATTATTAGATACTAATTTACAGTACATTATCTCGTAGGAGTTTTACAGCAGGGATTCTGCTGCTGGACCACTGCACCTTTGAACTTTATGGCTCGTAATACGTGGCTACGAGTGAGTATATATCACTAACTTCGCAAAAATTAAAGGTATGCTTTTAGCTCGTACAGGGCGTTATAAGATGATAATTTGGCTAGTTTGTCATTTTAATCAAAACAAACCCCCCCCTTTTTTTACGTCTACTTTTTTACTCCTATTTTCCAAATGAATTTTATCTTGACAGCTTTCTGTGTCCAACAAAGAACGATAAATTCTGTGGACCAGAGAAGTTTGAATCAGTTGAAACGATATTAGAAACATCTCTAGCATCTTTAACTTTTGAGGTATAACTACATTAACTTTTACCTCTAATAAAAACTTTCCTATAAAAATTTCAAAATCTCTTTTTTCTGTGGTGACTGGCTTCTCTATACATATTTCATGTTTTCTCTTCTACATAATATATATCCTCTGCTTTACACTTATTCGTAAATCATGACTAGATGTAACAGTGTTCTCTCTTGTGAACAAATCTCGGTGATCACGGTTTGATTTTATCTTCTTCGCACTGCTATCAATAACTTTATTGGTTTCAAAACCAACTTCACATTTTCTTGTTTTGGTGAATGTTTCACTAGCACTATTTCGAACTTTTTCTAATATGTTTTTACGCTATTATATATTATGCTGGCCATTTAAAATACCGGAATCTAACAAGAATGGTATTTTTTCTTATGGAAGTAATAGAAATTCTTTGTAACATTATGAATTACATTTAATGTAAAAATTAAGTGTTTGACATGTATATTTTTTTGACTAGCCTTGAAGAAGTCGTCTTACGACGAAACACGTGTCGGCTGTCAACATATATAAACATCTACTGCGTGTCAACTATTTCAAGGATTTTTATTGTCCTTATTGAACAGTTTCTTTGACTTGTTATGTGTCAATAGGAATGTTAGATTGGCTACGAATGTTTTTTTGCTTATTATTATTAAATAACTGACAACAAAGTCAGATTTTGAAAACTTATGGTTGTGCTCTGTAATCAAGTTAATACCATCTTCTAGGTGCCTGCTAAGCCCAATGGATGCCCCTTTTTGAGGAGGCTCCCTGGCAGTGTCAGTAAGTGCAAGTTGGTGGCACAGCCTTGTGCCGTGGCACAAATGAAAATATGGACTGGCCATTAGCCTTTGTTTTTCATCCATGCAATAAAACATTTCCTAGTTTTGAAGACATCGGTCCTGCCATCACTTTTCTAACTATTTGATGTTATTGTATAGTTAGTGATGTGTGAGTACAGTTGTGTTTGTTTCATCCCTGATAGCTGGTCCAGTTGAGTTGTTAGTAGGATGTGACCTTGGAGCCAGTGCTGGAGTTACACAGGACAAGGTGACATGTTGGATGGATGTCTATGTGGGATGACATCCAAATGGGGCAGACATTGCATTGGGTGACATGTTGTGTGGTAAGTATTTTAGCTTGGCCTGGCCTATGTTAACTTGTCATACCTTTGTGGAGTTCTGCATGGACATGTGTCCATTTTGCAGTGTTTACCTTACAGCTACTTCATCTAGTTGTATGCTACATGCTGTTAGTGCTGTGTTTGCTTTCATAAGTTACACTTACCCATTGCATATACATGCATGGCACTTGGTTATGCTATTGGTTATCCCTGATATACTTCAGTTGCCAGGTCCAGTGCACATGGAGTTTGTCAGACATGTGCAAAATGTATTTTACCCCAGGGCTCCAGCCTTTCAGGGTTTCCCTTGATAGAAGTATAGCTGTCCTGCAGAGAGGGTTTCCATTGTGCCCTTAAAGTGGTTCTCACACTGATTCTATGTAATCCCACTGATTGGTATTGCCTTTTCATGTGGGTGATGGGTGAGAGTCCAATACAGAGTTATAGCAGAGAAGGTGTGTTTCACTGTAATGACACATCAATACAGATGTTTCTTTGACATCAAAACAGAACCGGGGATGTGTGCAATGTGAGTGTGTCGCATTCACTATAGCATATCTGATAAAGTTGCAGTGAGAGGGCCTAATGGTAATTGTAGTCACTTCAATAACACTTTACCAACACTTGGCAAATGGTAAGCTGCATGATGTGTGAAGAACAGTAGTGACATGGCAGACAAGTGAGAAGGGGCAAAATACATCTAGCATCTAGTTTAGAGTTGGATGAAAAATGCCTCATGGTAGTTGTAGGCGCTTCAATGTCACTTTACCAACACTTGAGAAATGGTAAGCTGAATGAACAGTGAAGATCAGTAGTGACATGGCAGACAAGTGAGAAGGAGCAAAAGGAGTCTAGCATCTTGGTTAGAGTTGGAGTGACATGGCCTCAGGGTAGTTGTAGTCACTTCAATGCCACTTTACCAACACTTGAAAAATGGAAAGCTGCATGATGTGTGAAGATCAGTAGTAACATGGCAGACAAGTGAGAAGGGGCAAAAGGAGTCTAGCATCTTGGTTAGAGTTGGTGTGACAGGGCCTCATGGTAGGTATAGTCACTTCAATCTCACTTTTCCAACACTTGAGAAATGGTAAGCTGCATGAACAGTGAAGAGCAGTAGTGACTTGGCAGACAAGTGAGAAGGGGCAAAAGGAGTCTAGAATCTTGGTTAAAGTTGGAGTGACAGGGCCTCATGGTAGTTGTAGTCACTTCAATCTCACTTTATCAACACTTGGCATATAGAAAGCCGCATGAACCATGAAGATCAGCTGTGACATGGCAGACAAGTGATAAAGGGCAAAAGAAGTGTGTGACAGACATTTTTAGGTGTGATATTGATGAAGAGGTGCTGGTGTGGAACACCAAATAATATACACATCACTATCACTGAATATAATTTGCAAACATGTGCATTTGTGTACAGTGTGTCTGTGCAGTACGCGTGTTTAGGCCTAGGAGGGCATCCTAGAGATGTATTTTTGATTGTTGGTATGAAACAATACCAGACAGGTTCCCAGTATACATGCAAATTACTTAGGGACTCCAACTCCCTTGCCTGATCCATGGCGGGGCATCATTTTGCAGCAGTGTCTATAGAAACTGGTAGTTGTATGACTTACTGCTGAGTTCCTCCATGAAGGAGCGGGTTTTGAACATGGTTGAGCAGGTAGAGCAGTGGCAGGATGTGTCCGATGGGCTCCATGACGGTAGTAGATCAGTAGAGGTGAGTACAGGTGAGTTTCGGCCTTATATCCCTCCCTTTCCGCCATCTCAGATTTAGTGGTTGGACCGTCATCGTCACGCCGGCTGTAAAGCAATTCGTAATTGGGCTGGTGGTTTCACTGGCGGTCTGAGCCTCCAACAACCTCATTGGCCCATTCTGCGGCTGCTGCAGTCGGAGTTGGCTGGCGTTGTCAGTGGTTCAGCCGCAGTCTTCGCAAAGTCAATCCGCACAACTACTAATACAGCAGTCGGACTGCCAAGCTCATGGTGTTCGGACTGTGACCGTGGGTACCGTGGTCCATAGACCACCAAACATGTAATCAGGCCCTACATCTAGAGTCCCAAATGCTGAGCTGGCACTGTAAGTTTAGGGGCAACAGAAGAACCAACCCCCAAGCAGGCCTGCTGTATGGACAACTTTTTGGTCAGGAGTTTATGAAGGGAGAGGTCCTGATCTTAGGACAGGCTGGACAGCATTGCAAATCAGTTTACATAGTACTACACTGAAATATGTAGCTCTTTATAAAGCCTTTGGTATGGCACTTTAAGTTGTGTTTTATATATTGCATAATATATGGATTTATATGTTTTTGTGAATTCTAATGAGCCATTTGGTGTACCATATCTATCTTTATATGTACTTGACATGCCACTTTATATAGTTTGTTGTGACTCCTTTCTGTTATTTATAAGGACTGCTACTTTTGTTCAGCCGTATAGAAAGATGGGAGGTTGACTTGACCCTGCTAGGATTGGAAACCATTGCCCTGCAGATCTGCTTCTTTAAAATGTAAGTGTTCCTTTTACTGAGTCATATTGTGAGCTTCTAAAGACACCATGATGGCTATGGGCTAAGACAGACAGAGTTAGAGGCAGAGAAGAAAGAGGTTGATGTACAGACAGAAGTGACACAGTTAAAGTTTACTTTCAGAGGGCCCCCCCTTGGAAGGAGGGCCCTGGGCAATCGCCCACATTGCCTATGCCTTAAAACGTCTCTGGAAATATCACCCATCCCCTATAACACTCAGATCTGCCTTGGCCATCTTTTCCATTGTTCGCCCCTCGTACCAATTCAAAATGTGATCATTTATTTAATGCAGACAATCCTAGATCGAATTGCATAGTTTCACTACCTGAGGACCCCAGTGTAAATCTGACAAGTTGATTGTCTAAGGAAGCTGCACGGGGCTGTTGGAAAGTGGATTATTAGTAAGGGCAAATGTATATCGGCCGCTGGCAATAAGGCCACTGACACATTATAGGGCTCAGAATAGGTCTCAGAAAATTATTCCTATGCTCAACCCTTGGTAGCTTGGTTGCGAGGAGGCAGGCTTAACTTCAAAGACAGGTATGTAAAGCATTAAAAAAAAACAATTCAGTAAATAATTAAGACACAATGCACAATAAAAATCCAACATCAATTTATAAAAATAGGAAATATTTTTCTCTTTAAAATGGCACCAAAATGACAAACATCCAATGTAGGGAACCGGATATATGAATTTTTAAAGAGTTAGCATTATGTAGCACATAGAAACCTATAGCACCTGATCGGGACACCTGGTCGCAATAGACCGGGTCAAAGTCAAAGTTTCAGGCCAATTGCGATGGAGCCCTGGGCGACTACCCCTCGCGGTAGGTCTCGGTCAAAGTTTTTACCTTCTGACTTAGAAACTTTTCTAGAGCTTTTCTTCCCGGGGTCTCTCAAGGCTCTCAGCCAGTCAGGATTCGGTAAGGGTTCGCTGGATTGCCTTGCAATGAGCTCCCGCTCAAACTTATGGAAGTCCGACCTCTGGAGCTTTCCAGCGGGACTAACCAAGGATCCAGGCCGACATGCGGTTGGCTTTCGCGGTTGCTCCCGGTGACCTTTTCTTCGTTCAGACTTAGAAACTTTTACGGAGCTTTTCTCGCAAGGTACTTCGATGCTCTTCACCAGGCCGGATTCGGTGAGGGTTCGCCGGCCTCGGATTTCGACTACTCCCGGTCAAACTCTGGAAGTAGGACCAACGGAGCTTTTCAGCGGGACAAACCTAGACGGCAGGCCGACTCGCGGTTGAAGGCAGGTGGCTTGGCTGGCCAGGTTGAGTCGGTCCCCTTATGGAGCTTTTTTCTAAAGTTGCTCCAAAGTTCTCCAAACTTCTGGAACTTCTTCCTGAAGTTCCCCAAAGGGTCCCAAAGTGTCTCAAACTCACTCTAAGGGTCTGGAAGCTCCAAGATGGTCCTTGAAAGTTGAGGTCTTCAGTTCCCACAATCCACTTGGACAAAACCCTTACAAATCCACTGGTTCAGGATTCTTGGTGGTGATGTTCCAGGTGAGCTCTGTTAACCTGTAGCTTGCAGGGAGTCCACTCTTTAGTCCTTTTACAGCAAGGTAGTCCACAGGGCTGTAGTTCTAGATGGTGCAGAAGTTGCAATCTTCAGAGTGCAGGCCTTAGGAAATGCTCATCAAACTTCTCAGCATGGCCCATCTTGTTTTCTTAAGCTTCAAGCAGCAGATCTGAGAGGCTCTGCCCTTCTCAGATACTTATTCCAATTTCTCTGGGTCAAGCAGGGGGTCACTTCTGTCCAATGGGCTGCAGGGTACCACCCATAGGTATGACCACATCCTGCAAATTGTGGCACTATTTTGTCCCAGAGTGCACCAATTCTTCCAAATTCATAATGGCTGATTTTCCAGTAGAGAGAGAAGAGCTGGTTAAACACCCCTAGGATGGCTAATCTCCATAGTCTCTCCCCCTTGCATCTGCCCATTCCTTCCTTAAGCCTAGCATCTGGCTGGGTTCAAAAGAGTAGAGCTGTAAATGACACTGGTGTCTTCCCCTTCCCTTGAAGTCCATTGTTTACGACACCTCCCCCTTCTCTGGCATTCCTGTGTAACAGAACACTGCCCTACCAGCAGAGCTGGTTAACCACAGGGGCTCTTTATCACCTCTTCAAAGGAGCCTGGCTAATCCACTAAACACTGACCAATCAGGACAGACCACTGGAAGGCTGAATCTGGGCTTACAAACAAGAAAGTCTTATAACTTCTTGGCTGTACATTCTAGGAGAAATTCAACAATATCATATTGTTGAGTTTATTAATACCATTCTGGGAAGTCTTTGAATGGCATTTTTAGCCTTCTCCTATCAAGAGTTAGCAGTTAATAACTTCTTGCCATGTTAACCTATGTGGCAGGCGTTTTGCAATGGAAAAAATGACCTGGGCCATTTTTCCAGCACCAGGGCTTATAAAAAACATATTTTATAAGTACTCTGCATATATCTACAGGACCCCCACCCCTGGAACACCTAGGGGAGACTTTAGGGGTATGTAAACATATTGCAGATCCTCCCTCCACTGTGCTCCTAGCACCAATGTCGATATTAGGCAGCACTTTATTACAATGTGGAGAGTGAAATGTGAAATTTCACTTAACCCAGGGCATATAAAACTCATTTTATTAGGGTCCTCCTTATAAATAACTGATCCTCCACCCCTGGAACACCTAGGGCAGACCCTGGGGGTACCTAATATGCCCAAACATTGTAAGTTATCCATTTTTAAGTGCCCCAAACACCAAAGTCGAGTTTAGGCACAATTTACTTTTTCAAAGCAGTCCTGCAACACAGGGCTACTTTTAAACTGACCTCAGGCTCAGCAGTGCACACATGCAAATTCAGGAAGGGCTGCTGGCCTCTAAACTGCCATGCCCTATTATATACTAGGGACTGAGAGGTAGTTTCAATCCCCCTGCACTATTATGTATTAGGGCCTTATAGGGTAGGTCATACCAATCAAAGGGGTACCCCAACCCATAGTGTACCCTAGTGCATGTAGGTGTTTTCACTGTATTCTAAATGGGTCTCTTTCAGCATAGCACTGGCCCTGGGCCTGGTTAGGCAGAGCCCAGGGTCAGTCAGAGTCAGTTACCACCAGTACCAGTCAGCAAAAAGTTGGGGGGTGCCCAGGGCACAGGATGACTTTCCAACACAGCCACTATGTTGTTTGTGCATTTAAGTGTGCTCACTTGCAATCTATAAAAAATATCAGCAACTAAGCCATTCCCCAGGGAGAAATTGCAAGATGCCTGTTGATTTACAGCCTTCCAATAATAATATAAGCTTTAGAGAATGTACTTCAAATATATGTAGCGCAAACAGAGGACTCTCACAGGTTAATTAACCCCTTCGCTGCTAGGCCTTTTCCCCCCCTGTGCTAAGCCTTTTTTTGGCTATTTGGGGTAGTGCGCGCTTAGGCCCCTGTAACTTTTTGACCACATAAGGTATACACGCCAAATTTGCGTCCTTTTTTCTAACATCATGGGGATTGTAAAGGTACCCAGGGTTTGTGGATTCCCCTGGAGGGGACCCAGAAATTAGCCAAAATACAGCAACATTTTGTTTTTTTGGGAAAAATGCAAAAAAGGGCTACAGATGAACGCGTCTTGTTTTTTCCTGCAAATGGCATCAAAAAGGGGTTGTGGTGCTGAAATCACCATCTTCCCAGCTTTCAGGGACAAGCAGACTTTTGTCAGAAAACCAACTTTTTTTATACAGTTTTGGCATTTTTCTGGGACATAGCCTACTTTTGATATTTTTTGTGCTTTCAACCTCCTTCCAGTTAAAGGTAGAAATGGGTATGAAACCAATAATGGATCCTGGAAAGCCATACATTTATGAACAGTAGACACAATTATGAATTCAGCAAGGGGTTATTTGTGTAGATCCTTAAAGCTTTCCTTATAGAAACTAACAGTTAAATGAAGGAAAAATTGAAAATTAGTTGAAAAAAACAGCCATATTTGTCAATGTTTTCACCTGTAACTTCTTCTAATTATGACAGCTATTTGAAAGCAATATACCGTTATATCCGCTGGACCTTTCTGGTTGTGGGGATATATAGGACTTGTAGGTTCACCAAGAACACGACGAACCCAGAGCCAATAACTACGCAGCATCTTGCAATGGTTTTTTATTATGTAAAGGGTATATAGCAATTATTTTGGGAAAATGTATACATGGAACAATTGTTCTGAAAGACACCTATGTATTTCTGAAATGGGAACAAAATGTAGATTTTAGAAACAGTAGATATTTGCACATTTCCGAAATTGGGAGTACCCATACTAGCATGAGAATTATAGGTCATTTTTCAAAATGACTTATTTTTTACACATTGTCTTTCATTTGGAAGGCAGAAATGCATCAAAAGTCAATAGGTAATAACAGTTGCTCTACAATTCTGTGTTACCCTAAGTCTCCCGATAAAAATGGTACCTCACTTGTGTGGGTAGGCCTTGTGCCCACAACAGGAAATGGCTCAAAATGCAACGTGGACGTACCACATTTTCACAATGAAAAATTACACTTTTTTTGCAAAGTGCCTAGCTGTAGTTTTTGAACCCTAGCTCTGCGGGTACTTAGGGAAACCTAGCAAAACTATACATTTTTGAAAACTAGACACCCAGGGGAATTCAGGATGGGGTGACTTAACTGGCTCTCACCAGGTTCTGTTACCCAGAATCCCTTGCAAACCTAAAAAATTGGCAAAAAAAACACATTTTCCTCACTTTTCTGTGGTGGAAAGTTCTGGAATCTGTGTGGATCCACAAAATTCCACCCACCCCACGTTCTCCAAGGTCTTCCAAAAAAAATGGTACCTCACTTGTGTGGGTAGGCCTAGTGCCCGCGACAGGAAGCAGCGCAAAACGCAACGTGGACGCACCACATTTTCACAGTGAAAAATGTCCCTTTTTTTGCAAAGTGCCTAGCTGTAGTTTTTGAACCCTAGCTCTGCCGGCACTTAGGGAAACCTAGCAAACCTATACATTTTTGAAAAGTAGACACCCAGGGGAATCCAGGATGGGGTGACTTGAATGGCTCTCACCAGGTTCTGTTACCCAGAATCCCTTGCAAACCTAACCAATTGACAAAAAAAACAAATTTTCTTCACTTTTCTGTGGTGGAAAGTTCTGGAATCTGCGTGGATCCACAAAATTCTACCCACCCCGCGATCCCCAAGGTCTTCTGAAAAAAATGGTACCTCACTTGTGTGGGTAGGCCTAGTGCCCGTGACAGGAAGCAGCGCAAAACGCAACGTGGACACACCACATTTTCACAGTGAAAAATGACCCTTTTTTTGCAAAGTGCCTAGCTGTAGTTTTTGAACCCTAGCTCTGCCGGCACTTAGGGAAACCTAGCAAACCTATACATTTTTGAAAAGAATACACCCAGGGGAATCCAGGATGGGGTGACTTGACTGGCTCTCACCAGGTTCTGTTACCCAGAATCCCTTGCAAACCTAAACAATTGGCAAAAAAACCACATTTTCCTCACTTTTCTGTGGTGGAAAGTTCTGTAATCTGCGTGGATCCACAAAATTCCACCCACCCCGTGATCCCCAAGGTCTTCCGAAAAAAATGGTACCTCACTTGTGTGGGTAGGCCTAGTGCCCGTGACAGGAAGCAGCGCAAAACGCAACGTGGACGCACCACATTTTCACAGTGAAAAATGACCCTTTTTTTGCAAAGTGCCTAGCCGTAGTTTTTTAACCCTAGCTCTGCCGGCACTTAGGGAAACCTAGAAAACCTATACATTTTTGAAAAGTATACACCCAGGGGAATCCAGGATGGGGTGACTTGACTGGCTCTCACCAGGTTCTGTTACCCAGAATCCCTTGCAAACCTAAAAATTGGCAAAAAAACACATTTTCCTCACTTTTCTGTGGTGGAAAGTTCTGGAATCTGCGTGGATGCACAAAATTCCACCCACCCCGCGATCCCCAAGGTCTTCCGAAAAAAATGGTACCTCACTTGTGTGGGTAGGCCTAGTGCCCGCAACAGGAAGCAGCGCAAAACGCAACTCGGACGCACCACATTTTCACAGTGAAAAATGACCCTTTTTTTGCAGAGTGCCTAGCTGTAGTTTTTAACCCTAGCTCTGCCGGCACTTAGGAAACCTAGGAAACCTATACATTTTTGAAAAGTAGACACCCAGGGGAATCCAGGATGGGGTGACTTGACTGGCTCTCAACAGGTTCTGTTACCCAGTATCCCTTGCAAACCTTAAAAATTGGCAAAAAACACATTTTCCTCACTTTTCTGTGGTGGAAAGTTCTGGAATCTGCAAGGATCCACAAAATTCCACCCACCCTGCGTTCCCCAAGGTCTTCCAAAAAAAATGGCACCTCACTTGTGTGGGTAGGCATAGTGCCCGCGACAGGAAGCAGCGCAAAACGCAACGTGGACACACCACATTTTCACAGTGAAAAATGACCCTTTTTTTGAAAAGTGCCTAGCTGTAGTTTTTGAACCCTAGCTCTGCCGGCACTTAGGGAAACCTAGCAAACCTATACATTTTTGAAAAGTAGACACCCAGGGAATCCAGGATGGGGTGACTTGACTGGCTCTCACCAGGTTCTGTTACCCAGAATCCCTTGCAAACCTAAATAATTGGCAAAAAAACACATTTTCCTCACTTTTCTGTGGTGGAAAGTTCTGGAATCTGCGTGGATCCACAAAATTCCACCCACCCCACATTCCCAAGGTCTTCCCAAAAAAATGGTACCTCACTTGTGTGGGTAGGCCTAGTGCCCGCGACAGGAAGCAGCACAAAACGCAACACGGACGCACCACATTTTCACAGTGAAAAATGACCCTTTTTTTGCAAAGTGCCTAGCTGTAGTTTTTTAACCCTAGCTCTGCCTGCACTTAGGGAAACCTAGCAAACCTATACATTTTTGAAAAGTAGACACCCAGGGGAATCCAGGATGGGGTGACTTGACTGGCTCTCACCAGGTTCTGTTACCCAGAATCCCTTGCAAACCTTAAAAATTGGCAAAAAAAACACATTTTCCTCACTTTTCTGTGGTGGAAAGTTCTGGAATCTGCGTGGATCCACAAAATTCCACCCACCCCGCGTTCCCCAAGGTCTTCCGAAAAAAATGGTACTTCACTTGTGTGGGTAGGCCTAGTGCCCGCAACAGGAAGCAGCGCAAAACGCAACTCGGACGCACCACATTTTCACAGTGAAAAATTACCCTTTTTTTGCAGAGTGCCTAGCTGTAGTTTTTGAACCCTAGCTCTGCCGGCACTTAGGAAACCTAGCAAACCTATACATTTTTGAAAAGTAGACACCCAGGGGAATCCAGGATGGGGTGACTTGACTGGCTCTCACCAGGTTCTGTTACCCAGAATCCCTTGCAAACCTTAAAAATTGGCAAAAAAACACATTTTCCTCACTTTTCTGTGGTGGAAAGTTCTGGAATCTGCAAGGATCCACAAAATTCCACCCACCCTGCGTTCCCCAAGGTCTTCCCAAAAAAATGGTACCTCACTTGTGTGGGTAGGCATAGTGCCCGCGACAGGAAGCAGCGCAAAACGCAACGTGGACACACCACATTTTCACAGTGAAAAATGACCCTTTTTTTGAAAAGTGCCTAGCTGTAGTTTTTGAACCCTAGCTCTGCCGGCACTTAGGGAAACCTAGCAAACCTATACATTTTTGAAAAGTAGACACCCAGGGAATCCAGGATGGGGTGACTTGACTGGCTCTCACCAGGTTCTGTTACCCAGAATCCCTTGCAAACCTAAATAATTGGCAAAAAACACATTTTCCTCACTTTTCTGTGGTGGAAAGTTCTGGAATCTGCGTGGATCCACAAAATTCCACGCACCCCACATTCCCCAAGGTCTTCCCAAAAAAATGGTACCTCACTTGTGTGGGTAGGCCTAGTGCCCGCGACAGGAAGCAGCGCAAAACGCAACGCGGACGCACCACATTTTCACAGTGAAAAATGACCCTTTTTTTGCAAAGTGCCTAGCTGTAGTTTTTTAACCCTAGCTCTGCCTGCACTTAGGGAAACCTAGCAAACCTATACATTTTTGAAAAGTAGACACCCAGGGGAATCCAGGATGGGGTGACTTGACTGGCTCTCACCAGGTTCTGTTACCCAGAATCCCTTGCAAACCTTAAAAATTGGCAAAAAAAACACATTTTCCTCACTTTTCTGTGGCGGAAAGTTCTGGAATCTGCGTGGATCCACAAAATTCCACCCACCCCGCATTTCCCAAGGTCTTCCGAAAAAAATGGTACCTCACTTGTGTGGGTAGGCCTAGTGCCCGCGACAGGAAGCAGCGCAAAACGCAACGTGGACGCACCACATTTTCACAATGAAAAATTACCCTTTTTTTGCAAAGTGCCTAGCTGTAGTTTTTGAACCCTAGCTCTGCGGGTACTTAGGGAAACCTAGCAAAACTATACATTTTTGAAAACTAGACACCCAGGGGAATTCAGGATGGGGTGACTTAACTGGCTCTCACCAGGTTCTGTTACCCAGAATCCCTTGCAAACCTAAAAAATTGGCAAAAAAAACACATTTTCCTCACTTTTCTGTGGTGGAAAGTTCTGGAATCTGTGTGGATCCACAAAATTCCACCCACCCCACGTTCCCCAAGGTCTTCCAAAAAAAATGGTACCTCACTTGTGTGGGTAGGCCTAGTGCCCGCGACAAGAAGCAGCGCAAAACGCAACGTGGACGCACCACATTTTCACAGTGAAAAATGTCCCTTTTTTGCAAAGTGCCTAGCTGTAGTTTTTGAACCCTAGCTCTGCCGGCACTTAGGGAAACCTAGCAAACCTATACATTTTTGAAAAGTAGACACCCAGGGGAATCCAGGATGCGGTGACTTGAATGGCTCTCACCAGGTTCTGTTACCCAGAATCCCTTGCAAACCTAACCAATTGGCACAAAAAACACATTTTCTTCACTTTTCTGTGGTGGAAAGTTCTGGAATCTGCGTGGATCCACAAAATTCTACCCACCCCGCGATCCCCAAGGTCTTCCGAAAAAATGGTACCTCACTTGTGTGGGTAGGCCTAGTGCCCGTGACAGGAAGCAGCGCAAAACGCAACGTGGACGCACCACATTTTCACAGTGAAAAATGACCCTTTTTTGCAAAGTGCCTAGCTGTAGTTTTTGAACCCTAGCTCTGCCGGCACTTAGGGAAACCTAGCAAACCTATACATTTTTGAAAAGTATACACCCAGGGGAATCCAGGATGGGGTGACTTGACTGGCTCTCACCAGGTTCTGTTACCCAGAATCCCTTGCAAACCTAAAAAATTGGCAAAAAAAACACATTTTCCTCACTTTTCTGTGGTGGAAAGTTCTGGAATCTGCGTGGATCCACAAAATTCCACCCACCCCACATTCCCAAGGTCTTCCAAAAAAAATGGTACCTCACTTGTGTGGGTAGGCCTAGTGCCCGCGACAGGAAGCAGCGCAAAACGCAACACGGACGCACCACATTTTCACAGTGAAAAATGACCCTTTTTTTGCAAAGTGCCTAGCTGTAGTTTTTAACCCTAGCTCTGCCTGCACTTAGGGAAACCTAGCAAACCTATACATTTTTGAAAAGTAGACACCCAGGGGAATCCAGGATGGGGTGACTTGACTGGCTCTCACCAGGTTCTGTTACCCAGAATCCCTTGCAAACCTTAAAAATTGGCAAAAAAAACACATTTTCCTCACTTTTCTGTGGTGGAAAGTTCTGGAATCTGCGTGGATCCACAAAATTCCACCCACCCCGCGTTCCCCAAGGTCTTCCGAAAAAAATGGTACTTCACTTGTGTGGGTAGGCCTAGTGCCCGCAACAGGAAGCAGCGCAAAACGCAACGTCGGACGCACCACATTTTCACAGTGAAAAATGACCCTTTTTTGCAGAGTGCCTAGCTGTAGTTTTTGAACCCTAGCTCTGCCGGCACTTAGGGAAACCTAGGAAACCTATACATTTTTGAAAAGTAGACACCCAGGGGAATCCAGGATGGGGTGACTTGACTGGCTCTCACCAGGTTCTGTTACCCAGAATCCCTTGCAAACCTTAAAAAGTGGCAAAAAAAACACATTTTCCTCACTTTTCTGTGGTGGAAAGTTCTGGAATCTGCAAGGATCCACAAAATTCCACCCACCCTGCGTTCCCCAAGGTCTTCCCAAAAAAATGGTACCTCACTTGTGTGGGTAGGCATAGTGCCCGCGACAGGAAGCAGCACAAAACGCAACACGGACACACCACATTTTCACAGTGAAAAATGACCCTTTTTTTGAAAAGTGCCTAGCTGTAGTTTTTGAACCCTAGCTCTGCCGGCACTTAGGGAAACCTAGCAAACCTATACATTTTTGAAAAGTAGACACCCAGGGGAATCCAGGATGGGGTGACTTGACTGGCTCTCACCAGGTTCTGTTACCCAGAATCCCATGCAAACCTAAATAATTGGCAAAAAAAACACATTTTCCTCACTTTTCTGTGGTGGAAAGTTCTGGAATCTGCGTGGATCCACAAAATTCCACGCACCCCACATTCCCCAAGGTCTTCCCAAAAAAATGGTACCTCACTTGTGTGGGTAGGCCTAGTGCCCGCGACAGGAAGCAGCTCAAAACGCAACGCAGACGCACCACATTTTCACAGTGAAAAATGACCCTTTTTTTGCAAAGTGCCTAGCTGTAGTTTTTTAACCCTAGCTCTGCCTGCACTTAGGGAAACCTAGCAAACCTATACATTTTTGAAAAGTAGACACCCAGGGGAATCCAGGATGGGGTGACTTGACTGGCTCTCACCAGGTTCTGTTACCCAGAATCCCTTGCAAACCTTAAAAATTGGCAAAAAAAACACATTTTCCTCACTTTTCTGTGGTGGAAAGTTCTGGAATCTGCAAGGATCCACAAAATTCCACCCACCCTGCGTTCCCCAAGGTCTTCCAAAAAAAATGGTACCTCACTTGTGTGGGTAGGCATAGTGCCCGCGACAGGAAGCAGCGCAAAACGCAACGTGGACACACCACATTTTCACAGTGAAAAATGACCCTTTTTTGAAAAGTGCCTAGCTGTAGTTTTTGAACCCTAGCTCTGCCGGCACTTAGGGAAACCTAGCAAACCTATACATTTTTGAAAAGTAGACACCCAGGGGAATCCAGGATGGGGTGACTTGACTGGCTCTCACCAGGTTCTGTTACCCAGAATCCCTTGCAAACCTAAATAATTGGCAAAAAAACACATTTTCCTCACTTTTCTGTGGTGGAAAGTTCTGGAATCTGCGTGGATCCACAAAATTCCACGCACCCCGCATTCCCCAAGGTCTTCCCAAAAAATGGTACCTCACTTGTGTGGGTAGGCCTAGTGCCCGCGACAGGAAGCAGCGCAAAACGCAACGTGGACGCACCACATTTTCACAGTGAAAAATGACCCTTTTTTTGCAAAGTGCCTAGCTGTAGTTTTTGAACCCTAGCTCTGCCTGCACTTAGGGAAACCTAGCAAACCTATACATTTTTGAAAAGGAGACACCCAGGGGAATCCAGGATGGGGTGACTTGACTGACTCTCACCAGGTTCTGTTACCCAGAATCCCTTGCAAACCTTAAAAATTGGCAAAAAACACATTTTCCTCACTTTTCTGTGGTGGAAAGTTCTGGAATCTGCGTGGATCCACAAAATTCCACCCACCCCGCATTTCCCAAGGTCTTCCGAAAAAATGGTACCTCACTTGTGTGGGTAGGCCTAGTGCCCGCGACAGGAAGCAGCGCAAAACGCAACGTGGACGCACCACATTTTCACAATGAAAAATGACCCTTTTTTTGCAAAGTGCCTAGCTGTAGTTTTTGAACCCTAGCTCTGCGGGTACTTAGGGAAACCTAGCAAAACTATACATTTTTGAAAACTAGACACACAGGGGAATTCAGGATGGGGTGACTTAACTGGCTCTCACCAGGTTCTGTTACCCAGAATCCCTTGCAAACCTAAAAATTGGCAAAAAACCACATTTTCCTCACTTTTCTGTGGTGGAAAGTTCTGGAATCTGTGTGGATCCACAAAATTCCACCCACCCCACGTTCCCCAAGGTCTTCCAAAAAAATGGTACCTCACTTGTGTGGGTAGGCCTAGTGCCCGCGACAAGAAGCAGCGCAAAACGCAACGTGGACGCACCACATTTTCACAGTGAAAAATGTCCCTTTTTTTGCAAAGTGCCTAGCTGTAGTTTTTGAACCCTAGCTCTGCCGGCACTTAGGGAAACCTAGCAAACCTATACATTTTTGAAAAGTAGACACCCAGGGGAATCCAGGATGCGGTGACTTGAATGGCTCTCACCAGGTTCTGTTACCCAGAATCCCTTGCAAACCTAACCAATTGACAAAAAAAACACATTTTCTTCACTTTTCTGTGGTGGAAAGTTCTGGAATCTGCGTGGATCCACAAAATTCTACCCACCCCGCGATCCCCAAGGTCTTCCGAAAAAATGGTACCTCACTTGTGTGGGTAGGCCTAGTGCCCGTGACAGGAAGCAGCGCAAAACGCAACGTGGACGCACCACATTTTCACAGTGAAAAATGACCCTTTTTTGCAAAGTGCCTAGCTGTAGTTTTTGAACCCTAGCTCTGCCGGCACTTAGGGAAACCTAGCAAACCTATACATTTTTGAAAAGTATACACCCAGGGGAATCCAGGATGGGGTGACTTGACTGGCTCTCACCAGGTTCTGTTACCCAGAATCCCTTGCAAACCTAAAAATTGGCAAAAAAACACATTTTCCTCACTTTTCTGTGGTGGAAAGTTCTGGAATCTGCGTGGATCCACAAAATTCCACCCACCCCACATTCCCAAGGTCTTCCAAAAAAATGGTACCTCACTTGTGTGGGTAGGCCTAGTGCCCGCGACAGGAAGCAGCGCAAAACGCAACACGGACGCACCACATTTTCACAGTGAAAAATGACCCTTTTTTTGCAAAGTGCCTAGCTGTAGTTTTTGAACCCTAGCTCTGCCTGCACTTAGGGAAACCTAGCAAACCTATACATTTTTGAAAAGTAGACACCCAGGGGAATCCAGGATGGGGTGACTTGACTGGCTCTCACCAGGTTCTGTTACCCAGAATCCCTTGCAAACCTTAAAAATTGGCAAAAAAACACATTTTCCTCACTTTTCTGTGGTGGAAAGTTCTGGAATCTGCGTGGATCCACAAAATTCCACCCACCCCGCGTTCCCCAAGGTCTTCCGAAAAAATGGTACCTCACTTGTGTGGGTAGGCCTAGTGCCCGCAACAGGAAGCAGCGCAAAACGCAACGTCGGACGCACCACATTTTCACAGTGAAAAATGACCCTTTTTTTGCAGAGTGCCTAGCTGTAGTTTTTGAACCCTAGCTCTGCCGGCACTTAGGAAACCTAGGAAACCTATACATTTTTGAAAAGTAGACACCCAGGGGAATCCAGGATGGGGTGACTTGACTGGCTCTCACCAGGTTCTGTTACCCAGAATCCCTTGCAAACCTTAAAAAGTGGCAAAAAAACACATTTTCCTCACTTTTCTGTGGTGGAAAGTTCTGGAATCTGCAAGGATCCACAAAATTCCACCCACCCTGCGTTCCCCAAGGTCTTCCCAAAAAAATGGTACCTCACTTGTGTGGGTAGGCATAGTGCCCGCGACAGGAAGCAGCACAAAACGCAACACGGACACACCACATTTTCACAGTGAAAAATGACCCTTTTTTTGAAAAGTGCCTAGCTGTAGTTTTTGAACCCTAGCTCTGCCGGCACTTAGGGAAACCTAGCAAACCTATACATTTTTGAAAAGTAGACACCCAGGGGAATCCAGGATGGGGTGACTTGACTGGCTCTCACCAGGTTCTGTTACCCAGAATCCCATGCAAACCTAAATAATTGGCAAAAAACACATTTTCCTCACTTTTCTGTGGTGGAAAGTTCTGGAATCTGCGTGGATCCACAAAATTCCACCCACCCCACATTCCCCAAGGTCTTCCCAAAAAAATGGTACCTCACTTGTGTGGGTAGGCCTAGTGCCCGCGACAGGAAGCAGCTCAAAACGCAACGCAGACGCACCACATTTTCACAGTGAAAAATGACCCTTTTTTTGCAAAGTGCCTAGCTGTAGTTTTTTAACCCTAGCTCTGCCTGCACTTAGGGAAACCTAGCAAACCTATACATTTTTGAAAAGTAGACACCCAGGGGAATCCAGGATGGGGTGACTTGACTGGCTCTCACCAGGTTCTGTTACCCAGAATCCCTTGCAAACCTTAAAAATTGGCAAAAAAACACATTTTCCTCACTTTTCTGTGGTGGAAAGTTCTGGAATCTGCAAGGATCCACAAAATTCCACCCACCCTGCGTTCCCCAAGGTCTTCCAAAAACAATGGTACCTCACTTGTGTGGGTAGGCATAGTGCCCGCGACAGGAAGCAGCGCAAAACGCAACGTGGACACACCACATTTTCACAGTGAAAAATGACCCTTTTTTTGAAAAGTGCCTAGCTGTAGTTTTTGAACCCTAGCTCTGCCGGCACTTAGGGAAACCTAGCAAACCTATACATTTTTGAAAAGTAGACACCCAGGGGAATCCAGGATGGGGTGACTTGACTGGCTCTCACCAGGTTCTGTTACCCAGAATCCCTTGCAAACCTAAATAATTGGCAAAAAAAACACATTTTCCTCACTTTTCTGTGGTGGAAAGTTCTGGAATCTGCGTGGATCCACAAAATTACACGCACCCCACATTCCCCAAGGTCTTCCCAAAAAATGGTACCTCACTTGTGTGGGTAGGCCTAGTGCCCGCGACAGGAAGCAGCGCAAAACGCAACGCGGACGCACCACATTTTCACAGTGAAAAATGACCCTTTTTTGCAAAGTGCCTAGCTGTAGTTTTTGAACCCTAGCTCTGCCTGCACTTAGGGAAACCTAGCAAACCTATACATTTTTGAAAAGTAGACACCCAGGGGAATCCAGGATGGGGTGACTTGACTGGCTCTCACCAGGTTCTGTTACCCAGAATCCCTTGCAAACCTTAAAAATTGGCAAAAAAACACATTTTCCTCACTTTTCTGTGGTGGAAAGTTCTGGAATCTGCGTGGATCCACAAAATTCCACCCACCCCGCATTTCCCAAGGTCTTCCGAAAAAAATGGTACCTCACTTGTGTGGGTAGGCCTAGTGCCCGCGACAGGAAGCAGCGCAAAACGCAACGTGGACGCACCACATTTTCACAGTGAAAAATGACCCTTTTTTTGCAAAGTGCCTAGCTGTAGTTTTTGAACCCTAGCTCTGCCGGCACTTAGGGAAACCTAGCAAAACTATACATTTTTGAAAACTAGACACCCAGGGGAATCCAGGATGGGGTGACTTAACTGGCTCTCACCAGGTTCTGTTACCCAGAATCCCTTGCAAACCTAAAAATTGGCAAAAAACACATTTTCCTCACTTTTCTGTGGTGGAAAGTTCTGGAATCTGTGTGGATCCACAAAATTCCACCCACCCCACGTTCCCCAAGGTCTTCCAAAAAAATGGTACCTCACTTGTGTGGGTAGGCCTAGTGCCCGCGACAGGAAGCAGCGCAAAACGCAACGTGGACGCACCACATTTTCACAGTGAAAAATGTCCCTTTTTTGCAAAGTGCCTAGCTGTAGTTTTTGAACCCTAGCTCTGCCGGCACTTAGGGAAACCTAGCAAACCTATACATTTTTGAAAAGTAGACACCCAGGGGAATCCAGGATGCGGTGACTTGACTGGCTCTCACCAGGTTCTGTTACCCAGAATCCCTTGCAAACCTAACCAATTGACAAAAAACACATTTTCTTCACTTTTCTGTGGTGGAAAGTTCTGGAATCTGCGTGGATCCACAAAATTCTACCCACCCCGCGATCCCCAAGGTCTTCCGAAAAAATGGTACCTCACTTGTGTGGGTAGGCCTAGTGCCCGTGACAGGAAGCAGCGCAAAACGCAACGTGGACGCACCACATTTTCACAGTGAAAAATGACCCTTTTTTGCAAAGTGCCTAGCTGTAGTTTTTGAACCCTAGCTCTGCCGGCACTTAGGGAAACCTAGCAAACCTATACATTTTTGAAAAGTAGACACCCAGGGGAATCCAGGATGGGGTGACTTGACTGGCTCTCACCAGGTTCTGTTACCCAGAATCCCTTGCAAACCTAAAAATTGGCAAAAAACACATTTTCCTCACTTTTCTGTGGTGGAAAGTTCTGGAATCTGCGTGGATCCACAAAATTCCACCCACCCCACATTCCCAAGGTCTTCCAAAAAAATGGTACCTCACTTGTGTGGGTAGGCCTAGTGCCCGCGACAGGAAGCAGCGCAAAACGCAACACGGACGCACCACATTTTCACAGTGAAAAATGACCCTTTTTTTGCAAAGTGCCTAGCTGTAGTTTTTAACCCTAGCTCTGCCTGCACTTAGGGAAACCTAGCAAACCTATACATTTTTGAAAAGTAGACACCCAGGGGAATCCAGGATGGGGTGACTTGACTGGCTCTCACCAGGTTCTGTTACCCAGAATCCCTTGCAAACCTTAAAAATTGGCAAAAAACACATTTTCCTCACTTTTCTGTGGTGGAAAGTTCTGGAATCTGCGTGGATCCACAAAATTCCACCCACCCCGCGTTCCCCAAGGTCTTCCGAAAAAAATGGTACCTCACTTGTGTGGGTAGGCCTAGTGCCCGCAACAGGAAGCAGCGCAAAACGCAACTCGGACGCACCACATTTTCACAGTGAAAAATGACCCTTTTTTTGCAGAGTGCCTAGCTGTAGTTTTTGAACCCTAGCTCTGCCGGCACTTAGGGAAACCTAGGAAACCTATACATTTTTGAAAAGTAGACACCCAGGGAAATCCAGGATGGGGTGACTTGACTGGCTCTCACCAGGTTCTGTTACCCAGAATCCCTTGCAAACCTTAAAAAGTGGCAAAAAAACACATTTTCCTCACTTTTCTGTGGTGGAAAGTTCTGGAATCTGCAAGGATCCACAAAATTCCACCCACCCTGCGTTCCCCAAGGTCTTCCAAAAAAATGGTACCTCACTTGTGTGGGTAGGCATAGTGCCCGCGACAGGAAGCAGCGCAAAACGCAACGTGGACACACCACATTTTCACAGTGAAAAATGACCCTTTTTTGAAAAGTGCCTAGCTGTAGTTTTTGAACCCTAGCTCTGCCGGCACTTAGGGAAACCTAGCAAACCTATACATTTTTGAAAAGTAGACACCCAGGGGAATCCAGGATGGGGTGACTTGACTGGCTCTCACCAGGTTCTGTTACCCAGAATCCCATGCAAACCTAAATAATTGGCAAAAAAAACACATTTTCCTCACTTTTCTGTGGTGGAAAGTTCTGGAATCTGCGTGGATCCACAAAATTCCACGCACCCCACATTCCCCAAGGTCTTCCAAAAAAATGGTACCTCACTTGTGTGGGTAGGCCTAGTGCCCGCGACAGGAAGCAGCTCAAAACGCAACGCAGACGCACCACATTTTCACAGTGAAAAATGACCCTTTTTTTGCAAAGTGCCTAGCTGTAGTTTTTTAACCCTAGCTCTGCCTGCACTTAGGGAAACCTAGCAAACCTATACATTTTTGAAAAGTAGACACCCAGGGAATCCAGGATGGGGTGACTTGACTGGCTCTCACCAGGTTCTGTTACCCAGAATCCCATGCAAACCTAAATAATTGGCAAAAAAACACATTTTCCTCACTTTTCTGTGGTGGAAAGTTCTGGAATCTGCGTGGATCCACAAAATTCCACGCACCCCACATTCCCCAAGGTCTTCCCAAAAAATGGTACCTCACTTGTGTGGGTAGGCCTAGTGCCCGCGACAGGAAGCAGGGCAAAACGCAACGTGGACGCACCACATTTTCACAGTGAAAAATGACCCTTTTTTTGCAAAGTGCCAAGCTGTAGTTTTTTAACCCTAGCTCTGCCTGCACTTAGGGAAACCTAGCAAACCTATACATTTTTGAAAAGTAGACACCCAGTGGAATCCAGGCTGGGGTGACTTGACTGGCTCTCACCAGGTTCTGTTACCCAGAATCCCTTGCAAACCTTAAAAAGTGGCAAAAAAAACACATTTTCCTCACTTTTCTGTGGTGGAAAGTTCTGGAATCTGCAAGGATCCACAAAATTCCACCCACCCTGCGTTCCCCAAGGTCTTCCCAAAAAAATGGTCCTCACTTGTGTGGGTAGGCATAGTGCCCGCGACAGGAAGCAGCGCAAAACGCAACGTGGACACACCACATTTTCACAGTGAAAAATGACCCTTTTTTGAAAAGTGCCTAGCTGTAGTTTTTGAACCCTAGCTCTGCCGGCACTTAGGAAACCTAGCAAACCTATACATTTTTGAAAAGTAGACACCCAGGGGAATCCAGGATGGGGTGACTTGACTGGCTCTCACCAGGTTCTGTTACCCAGAATCCCTTGCAAACCTAAATAACTGGCAAAAAAAACACATTTTCCTCACTTTTCTGTGGTGGAAAGTTCTGGAATCTGCGTGGATCCACAAAATTCCACGCACCCCACATTCCCCAAGGTCTTCCCAAAAAAATGGTACCTCACTTGTGTGGGTAGGCCTAGTGCCCGCGACAGGAAGCAGTGCAAAACGCAACGCGGACGCACCACATTTTCACAGTGAAAAATGACCCTTTTTTTGCAAAGTGCCTAGCTGTAGTTTTTTAACCCTAGCTCTGCCTGCACTTAGGGAAACCTAGCAAACCTATACATTTTTGAAAAGTAGACACCCAGGGGAATCCAGGATGGGGTGACTTGACTGGCTCTCACCAGGTTCTGTTACCCAGAATCCCTTGCAAACCTTAAAAATTGGCAAAAAAAACACATTTTCCTCACTTTTCTGTGGTGGAAAGTTCTGGAATCTGCGTGGATCCACAAAATTCCACCCACCCCGCGTTTCCCAAGGTCTTCCGAAAAAAATGGTATCTCACTTGTGTGGGTAGGCCTAGTGCCCGCGACAGGAAGCAGCGCAAAACGCAACGTGGACGCACCACATTTTCACAATGAAAAATTACCCTTTTTTTGCAAAGTGCCTAGCTGTAGTTTTTGAACCCTAGCTCTGCGGGTACTTAGGGAAACCTAGCAAAACTATACATTTTTTAAAACTAGACACCCAGGGGAATTCAGGATGGGGTGACTTAACTGGCTCTCACCAGGTTCTGTTACCCAGAATCCCTTGCAAACCTAAAAAATTGGCAAAAAAAACACATTTTCCTCACTTTTCTGTGGTGGAAAGTTCTGGAATCTGTGTGGATCCACAAAATTCTACCCACCCCACGTTCCCCAAGGTCTTCCAAAAAAAATGGTACCTCACTTGTGTGGGTAGGCCTAGTGCCCGCGACAGGAAGCAGCGCAAAACGCAACGTGGACGCACCACATTTTCACAGTGAAAAATGTCCCTTTTTTTGCAAAGTGCCTAGCTGTAGTTTTTGAACCCTAGCTCTGCCGGCACTTAGGGAAACCTAGCAAACCTATACATTTTTGAAAAGTAGACACCCAGGGGAATCCAGGATGGGGTGACTTGAATGGCTCTCACCAGGTTCTGTTACCCAGAATCCCTTGCAAACCTAACCAATTGACAAAAAAAACACATTTTCTTCACTTTTCTGTGGTGGAAAGTTCTGGAATCTGCGTGGATCCACAAAATTCTACCCACCCCGCGATCCCCAAGGTCTTCCGAAAAAAATGGTACCTCACTTGTGTGGGTAGGCCTAGTGCCCGTGACAGGAAGCAGCGCAAAACGCAACGTGGACGCACCACATTTTCACAGTGAAAAATGACCCTTTTTTTGCAAAGTGCCTAGCTGTAGTTTTTGAACCCTAGCTCTGCCGGCACTTAGGGAAACCTAGCAAACCTATACATTTTTGAAAAGTATACACCCAGGGGAATCCAGGATGGGGTGACTTGACTGGCTCTCACCAGGTTCTGTTACCCAGAATCCCTTGCAAACCTAAAAAATTGGCAAAAAAAACACATTTTCCTCACTTTTCTGTGGTGGAAAGTTCTGTAATCTGCGTGGATCCACAAAATTCCACCCACCCCGCGATCCCCAAGGTCTTCCGAAAAAAATGGTACCTCACTTGTGTGGGTAGGCCTAGTGCCCGTGACAGGAAGCAGCGCAAAACGCAACGTGGACGCACCACATTTTCACAGTGATAAATGACCCTTTTTTTGCAAAGTGCCTAGCCGTAGTTTTTGAACCCTAGCTCTGCCGGCACTTAGGGAAACCTAGAAAACCTATACATTTTTGAAAAGTATACACCCAGGGGAATCCAGGATGGGGTGACTTGACTGGCTCTCACCAGGTTCTGTTACCCAGAATCCCTTGCAAACCTAAAAAATTGGCAAAAAAAACACATTTTCCTCACTTTTCTGTGGTGGAAAGTTCTGGAATCTGCGTGGATGCACAAAATTCCACCCACCCCGCGATCCCCAAGGTCTTCCGAAAAAAATGGTACCTCACTTGTGTGGGTAGGCCTAGTGCCCGCAACAGGAAGCAGCGCAAAACGCAACTCGGACGCACCACATTTTCACAGTGAAAAATGACCCTTTTTTTGCAGAGTGCCTAGCTGTAGTTTTTTAACCCTAGCTCTGCCGGCACTTAGGGAAACCTATACATTTTTGAAAAGTAGACACCCAGGGGAATCCAGGATGGGGTGACTTGACTGGCTCTCACCAGGTTCTGTTACCCAGAATCCCTTGCAAACCTTAAAAATTGGCAAAAAAAACACATTTTCCTCACTTTTCTGTGGTGGAAAGTTCTGGAATCTGCAAGGATCCACAAAAATCCACCCACCCTGCGTTCCTCAAGGTCTTCCAAAAAAAATGGTACCTCACTTGTGTGGGTAGGCATAGTGCCCGCGACAGGAAGCAGCGCAAAACGCAACGTGGACACACCACATTTTCACAGTGAAAAATGACCCTTTTTTTGAAAAGTGCCTAGCTGTAGTTTTTGAACCCTAGCTCTGCCGGCACTTAGGGAAACCTAGCAAACCTATACATTTTTGAAAAGTAGACACCCAGGGGAATCCAGGATGGGGTGACTTGACTGGCTCTCACCAGGTTCTGTTACCCAGAATCCCTTGCAAACCTAAATAATTGGCAAAAAAAACACATTTTCCTCACTTTTCTGTGGTGGAAAGTTCTGGAATCTGCGTGGATCCACAAAATTCCACCCACCCCACATTCCCAAGGTCTTCCAAAAAAAATGGTACCTCACTTGTGTGGGTAGGCCTAGTGCCCGCGACAGGAAGCAGCGCAAAACGCAACTCGGACGCACCACATTTTCACAGTGAAAAATGACCCTTTTTTTGCAGAGTGCCTAGCTGTAGTTTTTGAACCCTAGCTCTGCCGGCACTTAGGGAAACCTAGGAAACCTATACATTTTTGAAAAGTAGACACCCAGGGGAATCCAGGATGGGGTGACTTGACTGGCTCTCACTAGATTCTGTTACCCAGAATCCCTTGCAAACCTTAAAAATTGGCAAAAAAAACACATTTTCCTCACTTTTCTGTGGTGGAAAGTTCTGGAATCTGCAAGGATCCACAAAATTCCACCCACCCTGCATTCCCCAAGGTCTTCCAAAAAAAATGGCACCTCACTTGTGTGGGTAGGCATAGTGCCCGCGACAGGAAGCAGCGCAAAACGCAACGTGGACACACCACATTTTCACAGTGAAAAATGACCCTTTTTTTGAAAAGTGCCTAGCTGTAGTTTTTGAACCCTAGCTCTGCCGGCACTTAGGGAAACCTAGCAAACCTATACATTTTTGAAAAGTAGACACCCAGGGAATCCAGGATGGGGTGACTTGACTGGCTCTCACCAGGTTCTGTTACCCAGAATCCCTTGCAAACCTAAATAATTGGCAAAAAAACACATTTTCCTCACTTTTCTGTGGTGGAAAGTTCTGGAATCTGCGTGGATCCACAAAATTCCATGCACCCCACATTCCCCAAGGTCTTCCAAAAAAATGGTACCTCACTTGTGTGGGTAGGCCTAGTGCCCGCGACAGGAAGCAGCGCAAACGCAACGCGGACGCACCACATTTTCACAGTGAAAAATGACCCTTTTTTTGCAAAGTGCCTAGCTGTAGTTTTTTAACCCTAGCTCTGCCTGCACTTAGGGAAACCTAGCAAACCTATACATTTTTGAAAAGTAGACACCCAGGGGAATCCAGGATGGGGTGACTTGACTGGCTCTCACCAGGTTCTGTTACCCAGAATCCCTTGCAAACCTTAAAAATTGGCAAAAAAAACACATTTTCCTCACTTTTCTGTGGTGGAAAGTTCTGGAATCTGCATGGATCCACAAAATTCCACCCACCCCGCGTTTCCCAAGGTCTTCCGAAAAAAATGGTACCTCTCTTGTGTGGGTAGGCCTAGTGCCCGCGACAGGAAGCAGCGCAAAACGCAACGTGGACGCACCACATTTTCACAGTGAAAAATGACCCTTTTTTTGCAAAGTGCCTAGCTGTAGTTTTTGAACCCTAGCTCTGCCGGCACTTAGGGAAACCTAGCAAACCCACACATTTCTGAAAAGTAGACACCCGGGGGATTCCAGGGAGGTATGTCTTGCATGGATCCCCCAACGTTTTCTTACCCAGAATCCCCTGCAAACCTGACATTGTGCTGAAAAAATCCCTTTTTTCACACATTTTTGTGTGGTAAAGTTGTGGCATCACCGGGCTGACACAAATTTCCTACCACCCAGCGTTCCCCCAGGTCTCCCGATAAAAAGTGTGCCTCACTCGGGTGGGAGGCCCAAGTACCCGCGACAGGCAAGGGCCCACAACGTATTGAGGCGACCTCAAAATGGCCTATCACAAAACCACCTGGTTTTGCAAGGGGGGTCCCATGACGTTTTGGCCAGGGGCTCGGCGGCCACCTAGGGAAACTTACCAAACCCACACATTTCTGAAAAGTAGACACCTGGGGGATTCCAGGGAGGTATGCCTTGCATGGATCCCCCAACGTTTTCTTACCCAGAATCCCCTGCAAACCTGACATTTTGCTGAAAAAATCCCTTTTTTCACACATTTTTGTGTGGTAAAGTTGTGGCATCACCGGGCTGACACAAATTTCCTACCACCCAGCGTTCCCCAGGTCTCCCGATAAAAATGGTGCCTCACTCGGGTGGGAGGCCCAAGTACCCACGACAGGCAAGGGCCTACAACGTATTGAGGCGACCTCAAAATGGCCTGTCACAAAACGACCTGGTTTTGCAAGGGGTCCCATGACGTTTTGGCCCGAGGCTCGCGGCCACCTAGGGAAACCTACCAAACCCACACATTTCTGAAAAGTAGACACCCGGGGATTGCAGGGAGGTATGGCTTGCGTGGATCCCCCAACGTTTTCTTACCCAGAATCCCCTACAAACCTGACATTTTGCTGAAAAAATCCCTTTTTTCACACATTTTGTGTGGTAAAGTTGTGGCATCACTGGGCTGACACAAATTTCCTACCACCCATAGTTCCCCAGGTCTCCCGATAAAAATGGTGCCTCACTCGGGTGGGAGGCCCAAGTACCCGCGACAGGCAAGGGCCCACAACGTATTGAGGCGACCTCAAATGGCCTATCACAAAACGACCTGGTTTTGCAAGGGAGTCCCATGACGTTTTGGCCCGGGCTCGGCAGCCACCTAAGGAAACCTGCCAAACCCACACATTTCTGAAAAGTAGACACCTGGGGATTCCAGGGAGGTATGGCTTGCGTGGATCCCCCAACGTTTTCTTACCCAGAATCCCTGCAAACCTGACATTTTGCTGAAAAATCCCTTTTTCACACATTTTTGTGTGGTAAAGTTGTGGCATCACTGGGCTGACACAAATTTCCTACCACCCATAGTTCCCCAGGTCTCCCAATAAAAATGGTGCCTCACTCGGGTGGGAGGCCCAAGTACCCGCGACAGGCAAGGGCCCACAACGTATTGAGGCGACCTCAAAATGGCCTATCACAAAACGACCTGGTTTTGCAAGGGGGGTCCCATGACGTTTTGGCCCGGGGCTCGGCAGCCACCTAAGCAAACCTGCCAAACCCACACATTTCTGAAAAGTAGACACCTGGGGGATTCCAGCGAGGTATGGCTTGCATGGATCCCCCAACGTTTTCTTACCCAGAATCCCCTGCAAACCTGACATTTTGCTGAAAAAATCCCCTTTTTCACACATTTTTGTGTGGTAAAATTGTGGCATCACCGGGCTGACACAAATTTCCTACCACCCAGCATTCCCCCAGGTCTCCCGATACAAATGATGCCTCACTCGGGTGGGAGGCCCAAGTACCCGCGACAGGCAAGGGCCCACAACATTTTGTGATAGGCAATTTTAATGTCGCCTCAATACGTTGTGGGCCCTTGCCTGTTGCGGGTACTTGGGCCTCCCACCCGAGTGAGGCACCATTTTTATCGAGAGACCTGGGGGACGCTGGGTGGTAGGAAATTTGTGTCAGCCCGGTGATGCTACAACTTTACCACACAAAAATGTGTGAATAAAGGGATTTTTTCAGCAAAATGTCAGGTTTGCAGGGGATTCTGGGTAAGAAAACGTTGGGGATCCACGCAAGCCATACCTCCTGGAATCCCCGGGTGTGTACTTTTCAGACATGTGTGGGTTTGGTAGGTTTCCCTAGGTGGCCGCCGAGCCCCAGGCCAAAACGTCATGGCACCCCCTTGCAAAACCAGGTCGTTTTGTGAAAGGCCATTTTGAGGTCGCCTCAATACGTTGTGGGCCCTTGCCTGTCGCGGATACTTGGGCCTCCCACCCGAGTGAGGCACCATTTCTATCGGGAGACCTGGGGGACACTGGGTGGTAGGAAATTTATGTCTGCCCCGTGATGCCACAACTTTACCACACAAAATGTGTGAAAAAGTGATTTTTTTCAGCAAAATATCAGGTTTGCAGGGGATTCTGGGTAAGAAAACGTTGGGGGATCCACGCAAGCCATACCTCCCTGGAATCCCCGGGTGTCTACTTTTCAGAAATGTGTGGGTTTGGTAGGTTTCCTAGGTGGCCGCCGAGCCCCAGGCCAAACGTCATGGGACCCCTTGCAAAACCAGGTCGTTTTGTGAAAGGCCATTTTGAGGTCGCCTCAATACGTTGTGGGCCCTTGCCTGTCGCTGGTACTTGGGCCTCCCACCCGAGTGAGGCACCATTTTTATCGGGAGACCTGGGGGACACTGGGTGGTAGGAAATTTGTGTCAGCCCCGCGATGCCACAACTTTACCACACAAAAATGAGAGAAAAAAGTGATTTTTTCAGCAAAATATCAGGTTTGCAGGGGATTCTGGGTAAGAAAACGTTGGGGGATCCACGCAAGCCATACCTTCCTGGAATCCCCGGGTATCTACTTTTTAGAAATGTGTGGGTTTGGTAGGTTTCCCTAGGTGGCCGCAGAGCCCCGGGCCAAAAACCCAGGTGACCCCCCTTGCAAAACCAGGTCGTTTTGAGATAATGTGTTGTTTATTTCTGCAGCGTGAAAATGTTGGCACAATATTGCAAGGAAAATGTGACAGACATTTTGAGGTTTGCAGGACATTGTGGGTAACATAACTTGTTGGGATCCACAAGAGAGATATCACCATGTACTCCCATGGGTGTTTCGTTTACGACAATATCTACAGTTGGTAGGTTATTCTTAGACGGAATGTACACCTTGGCAGACAGACTAAAAAGACAAAGATTACTACACAGCCATCTATTCCTCAAGCACACACACATACTGGTTGGATTTGGCACGAGGGCAAGTGATGGTTCAGTATATACAATTTTATTAACAAGAGATTTCACAAAAATGAAATGCACTGTCAATAATTGAAAGGACAAAAAACTGAACCAGTGACTCGCAGCTCGTGAGCTGTAAAGCCACGTCAAGGCCCCAACCGCTTTACAGGCCATTCACACACCTTTCATACGTGATACACACAAGAACATTCACACCACCAGGCACGAAACAAACACATTACAACATTCACAAAAAGGGACAAAATACACCCTGCTTGAGAAAGACAAAAAAAAATATTACTGCACAGCCATCTAATCCTCAAGCACACACACATACTGGTTGGATTTGGCACGAGGGTGAGTGATGGTTCAGTATATACAATTGTATTAACAAGTGATTTCACAAAAATGAAATGCACTGTTAATAATTGAAAGGACGAGAAACTGAACCATTGACTCACAGCTCGTGAGCTGTAAAGCCACGACAAGGCACCAACCTCTTTACAGGCCATTCATACACCTTTCATACGTGTGACACATACAAAACCATTCACACCACCAGCCGCGGGCCCATCACATTACAACACTCGCACCAGCAGACAGCGCCATTCAAGGGCCCATCACTTTCACACGCCCACATTCCTAACACAGCAACCACACAAGCTGATGGATTGCGTGGAGTGTCGCTCGGCTAGCAGTGTGTGTAGTGACCAGCAGCAAGTCACTACTCACACACCGCCAGCCGAGCACCAGTCCACGCACACCGCCAGCCAAGCGCCACTCCACGCACACCACCAGCCAAGCGCCACTCCACGCACACCGCCAGCCAAGAGCCACACCATGCACACCGCCAGCCAAGAGCCACTCCACGCACACCGCCAGCCAAGCTCCACTCCACGCACACCGCCAGCCAAGCGCCACTCTACGCACACCGCCAGCCAAGCACCAGCCTACACACACCACCATCACATTTAGGATTTTTTTATACAAAAAAGAAAACACAAACAAATTGCAAATAGATACAAATCTACTAACACAAAATCAGAAACTAAATACATTGCACTAATGCCAACCTTGAAACAGAACAACAATTCTTAAACATTACAGACCAGGCAGTTCACTTTACCACTCATGGCTGCTCCCAATAATTATTTTGCTTGTGGTATGCTCTATAACAAGCAGGCACACACAGCCCAGGGTTAGAAGGACACTCAGGGCAGTACATACGAGTCTCCTTCTGCGTACCTCTTCGCCAACAGACTCTACATCTCCTAGTGGGAAAGTCTTTTGAGGGTGTAGGAGGAATGTGTTCAGGAAAGTGGCGATCTTTCAATCGAGCCACATCCTCCACCACTCCAACTCTAGGAACACTTGCCTGTTCCACAACAACAAGGCTGCCTATGACAGACTGCTGAAACTGAGCAAAAGTCAACTTTGACGCAGGAGAACACTCCTTGAACACAACAAAAGCATTGAAAGTTGCTAAATTGAAGAGATGGATGGCCAACTTCTTATACCAAATGTAAGCCTTACGAATAGCAGTGTAAGGTTCCAACCTCTGATCTACTCTATCAACACCACCCATGTGCTTATTGTAGTCTAAAATGCACACAGGTTTGCGCACTTCAGCAATCTGACCCCAAACAGCCACAGGTGAAGTACTCTCATCATGGATGGTAGTCAGCATGTACACATCCCTCCTGTCCACAAATTTCACAGCTAGTAGTTCATCACTACGCAAGGAACTGTACTGTCCCCTCTGAAGTTTTTTGCAAACAAGCTCTTTTGGATAACCTTTACGGTTAGAGCGGATTGTGCCACAAGCAAAAGTGTCCACTTTGAACAATTCCTTAAACAATTGCACAGCAGTGTAGAAGTTATCAAGGTACAAATGGTGGCCTCTGTTAAACAGACCTCTAGCAAGATCCCACACAATTTTCCCTGAAACTCCAAAAGTGGATGGACAACCAGGGGGATCAATAGTGGAATCCCTACCAGTGTACACATGCAAATTAAAAACATATCCTGTCCTACTCTCAGACAACATATACAGCTTAATTCCATAGCGTGCCCTCTTGCTAGGAATGTACTGCCTAAAAACCAAACGGCCCTTGAACAGGACCAAAGACTCATCAATAGATATTTCTTTCCCTGGAGTATAGATCTCTGAAAATCGATCTACAAAGTGATCAAGAACAGGCCGAACCTTAAAAAGACGGTCACATTCAGGGTGATCTCGTGGCAACGCCAAACCATTATCAACAAAATGCAGCATCCGAAGCAAAAGTAAATACCGATCACGAGTCATAACTGCAGGAAATATGGCCGTTGCCATCAAGGGACTGGTAGACCAATATGAACCCATGGACGGCTTCCTTATCAAACCCATCAAAAAAGTCAAACCCAAAAACTTCTTCATCTCTTCCAGATTTGTGGGACTCCACCGGGTAGCTCTAGAATGGGGCCTAAGTCTGGCACTGTTGTCCCTCAAAAACTGTTCAGCACACAAATTAGTCTGCTCAACAATCTCACCCAAAAATACATCATCCATAACAACTGAAAATACTGTATAGGCAAATAATGTTCACAATCCACTCTACACCCTGCATAACCACTAAAGGGAGGCAACACCGGCTGCACCATGTTTGGATCAACCCAGAGTCCAGCACTTCCAGTAGGAAGCCTAGCAGCCCCAGGCTGCAATCCAGATGCCTCTTGCACCATCGGCACAGTAGTATCCTCCTCTAAAACAGGCCCTTCATCCGCACTGAGAGTAGATTCATCCACACCAAGAGTAGCTTCATCTGCACTGAGAGTACCTTCATCATCCGATGATTCCATCTGGAGAGAAAACTCACTTCCTGAATCTTCCCCTCCCTCCTCTCCCTCAGACGCACTGTCAGTCTCATAATCCTGCTCAGAGGAAGATTCAAGAAGCAAACCAACCACCTGCTGAGCAGTCATTCTACGGCTAGCCATAATGCTTACTAATAAAGGTTACTTGTCAAACAAGTCAACAACAACAAACCCTTTGTAAAGAAAGAAATAAACAAAATGTAGCTTTATCACAAAGACCTATATACTCCAACACTATACCACTCACGTGACAGAAGCAGCTAGACTCACCACCACCTACTCTGCACAGACACAGTGAAGATCAACAATATCCCACTAAAAAAGAAGGAAAAAAATTACACATAAGACAATGCAAAACATTGCAAAGAATTTCATGCTCTGAACACTAACAAATATGCTGCCATTATGACACCACTTACAAAAAAATTCATTCATGCATGACAATAATACTCATTTGGAGTACACACAACAAAAATATTTTTCTTACCAAATAAATGCAATTACGCAAAACTGCAGAACAACCACTGCCGAAACCGCAAACAGGAATCAAAAGCTTTACACTAGAATAAAAAGGAGAAAAAAAACATTACAATCACATATGCAAATAATGCACCAGTCCACACACAATCCACCAGCCAAGCTAAGGGGTACGTGGGCCAAAGAATATAAATAAAATATTCACCCCCGTAAAGGGGAGCAACCCTTGCCCTTTTGGCCACTCCCCAACACAAAAATTAAACAAACCCTGGTGTCTAGTGGCTTCTGCCCTCCTTGGGGGCAGATGGGCCTAAAAACATACTGCTATTCTGCCACCCAAAGAGGGCAGAAATGGCCACAATCATCCTCCCATAAAGGGAGCGACCCTTGCCCAAGGGGCCGCTCCCCAACATAAAAAAAACCCTGGTGGCCTAGTGGACCTACAAAAAAACAAATCAGCCGATCTGCCCCTCAGGATGGCAGAAACGGCCAAATTAATGCTCCCCAAAGGGGAGCAACCCTTGCCCAAGAGGCCAATCCCCAAAAACAAATCCCTGGTGGTCTAGTGGGCCAAATATAAAAAAAATGGCGACATCTGCCCCCCCATGGGGGCAGACAGCCACAAACAATGCCCCCAAGGGGGAGCGACCCTTGCCCAAGGGGCCATTCTCCACAAAAAAATCCCTGATGGCCTAGTGGCCATACAAAAAAAAATCAGCCGATCTGCCCACCCAGGGGGGCAGAAACGGCCAAATTAATGCTCCCCATAGGGGAGCGACCCTTGCCCAAGGGGCCACTCCCCTCAAACAAATCCCTGGTGCTCTAGTGGGCCCAATTTTTAAAAAAACATGGCGATCTGCCCTCCTGGGGGCAGACACAGCCACAAATATTGCCCCCAAAGGAGAGTGACCCTTGCCCAAGGGGTCACTCTCCACAAATAAATGCCTGGTGGACTAGTGGGAAGATACCCTAAGGTATCTTCCGCACACTGATCTCTCACTACTCAACTCTACTCTCAACTCTATTCACAACTGGATGTTAGCTCACCAACTCATTCTGAATCCCGCCAAAACTGAATTCCTCCTCCTCTCTACCTCTCTCTCACCTCCTCCTGTTTAATCTTGGATGGATCAGCTGAACCTACTCAACAACAAACCCATCATTGTCGACAGCGCTAAATCCCTAGGTGTCATTCTTGACAAAAGACTCAACCTAATCTCCCACATCAACTCTATTGCTAAGAACGCACGTTACCAGTTGCGCCTTCTATGGGGGATCCGTCGGTTCTTCCCGGAGAAAGACTTAAAAACCTTGGTACAATCTCTGGTTCTCTCAAGACTGGATTATTGCAATTTTCTTCTGACGGGCCTACCCAAATCCCACCTCTCCCCTCTCAAATCCATCCTCCATTCAGCAGCTCGCTTCATTTCAGGGTCTAAACGAAGCGACCATGTCACTCCTATCCTGTCCTCTCTTCGATGGCTTCCGATCGAGGCAAGATCCATTTACAAAACTGCCTGCATCACACACAAAGCCTTACACATGTCCTCCCCTCGTTACCTGGCGAATAAATTGAAATTGTCCAGTGGCTCTCGCCCTTCTCGCAATGCGGAAAAGCTTCTGCTTGAGCCCCCCCACCCATCTTCAAAAGGGAAAGATCGATGGCGCAATCCTTCTCAGGCAATGCGGTGAGAATCTGGAACTCGCTTCCCCCATTGCTCCGTGCCACCTCCTCTACCCGGATCTTCAAAGCTGACCTCAAATCTCTTCTCTTCCAAAGACACTTTCAGAACTAATACTTTCACTCTCAGCCCCCTCTAGGAAGTTTGCTCTTCATTGTAAATTTGTACTTTTTCCTGTACATTCCTCACCCTTGCGTGCTGTGTTGGATTTTATGTTTGTGTACCCTTCATTTTAAGTCTCCTGTTTAATTCACGCCCTCTCTACTCCCTCAAGGAAGTTCTTCCACTATAGGAAATTCTGTACTCCATGCCTATAGAAGTGCCTTCCCAGTGTGTTCTGAGTGACTGCCACTTATTGCAGTATTATACCTCAATTTGTATTTTGTATCTCATGTATCATGCACACCTGTCACTTTTTCCTCTTGTAACGCATACCTCTTTTTGTATCTTGTTTGTTTTGTTATTTGCACAATTGTCACTTTTTCCTCATGTAATGTAACGCTTGCTTTTGTATTATGCTCACTTGTAACCTTCTCCTCATGTAATGTTACTGTCCTATTGTGAAGTGCTCTGACACCTTCGGGTAAAGTCCGCGCTATATAAAAACGCATTAAATAAAATAAATAAATAAAATAGTGGGCACTATCATTTGGCCGATCTGCCACAAACAATGCCCCCAAAGGGGAGTGACGCTTGTCCAAGGGGCCACTCCCCACCGTTTCTCCCTGGTGGTCTAGTGGGCTACAATCAGTCCTGCCAAGTGTCACGCAGCAGGCGTGACGCTAACGCATTTCAGTGTGGTGTTCCGCATCACCGCACTGAAATGCATTGTCACGCATTTTGCCCACTCTACTCTGACGCGCTGAAACTGGCCCGCTAGGTATAACGCAGGTGCCGCAGGCAGCGCGGCGCGCGCTGGCGCTGCCGGGCTGGTCACGGTGTGCCTCTGACCTGTGTGCGCGCGGAGGGGGGAGCTGCTGCTCTGCTGAGACACTGCTCTCGCTCCCCGCAGGCGACAGAGTAATTGACATGAATCCGGCGGTCCCTGCTGCGCTGAGAGCCCGTGCCTCAGCACGCGTGCCCAAATTGAAATATGCTGCTAGCTTGCTACAATGTTGCAAAACCTGCAGGCTGCAGTGTGCTGGCTCTTAATGATTCCCGCCGCGGAACAGGAAGCGGAAGTAACTAGTGAGGCTCGTCTCTGACTGACTTTGAGAAGAAGCGGGCGGGCAGGAGTGACTCTGAGTTGCAGAGTCTGTGTCTCTCAGTGAGTCACACCAATGACTACTAACTACTGAGCAACAACCGGGCCCAATCAGATACCCGACACTGCGGAGGACGTCACATCTTGTTGCTGGAGCGGGGAGTTCAGTTTAAGGAAGGCGCGCTGCTCTAGACTGGCTGTTTTGCGGTCACGTCAGCGCCGCAAATTCATGGTATTGCTCACAGCGCTGTTGCAGGCAGCTCTGACCGGCCCGGGCTGCCGCGTAGCTCACTCAGCTGTATTAATTTTACCAGCGCAGCCCTTTCCTTTATCTACTTTGCCTGACATGGGTTCGGCCCTCGGCCCGCCGCCTCGAGGATCAGTGTCGGTGCATTTAGGTAAGCCGGGTTGGGGTTGTGGTATTCGGTGGGGGCAGAGGGTATGGACCTTTGGGGGCCAATTGTGGTGCATCCCTGTCTTTGTGCCTCCCCGACGTCAAAGGGAAGCTTAGAAATAGCACTGCTGCCCGTATGTTATGGAATGTGTTAGGAGGGACAGAAATACTGTTTTAATATGCTTGATTGTATTTTTATAATATAATATGCAGATGTGAAAGCAAAATTTTTGTTTTCATGAATTATTTGGGTTTAAAATATTATTTAAATTTAGGCACAAGAAGCTTTTTTGTTTGTTTGAATAATAACATAAAAATATATATAATATCAGAGTCCGGCATATAGTAGTTGCTAACTTGATATGGCGGCTAAAATTTGCTTCATTCTGAGCTGCCTGCCCTGCCCCCTATATGTTTCCCTCGGGTTGATTTTGCTAGCGAGAAAGTGTCACTCATAGTCGTTAAAATGTCACTCCTAATTTCACTGAAATTAAACACACATAGCAATCTGAAACCTTGGCAGCTATGTACAATACGAAAAACATATGGCCCCCAAAAGGGGAGCGACCCTTGCCCAAGGGGCCGCTCCCCCAAACAGTATTTTAATGTTAAATAAAAAAAATAAAAAATTCCCTGGTGTCTAGTGGGCATTCCTGCTGCACGATCGCATGATCGTGCAGCAGGAATGCACAAAAGAGGCATCTGGGGGAAAGGAAAACCCTTTCCTTTCCCTCGATGCCTCTTTTGTTTCAAACCCCCCCTCCCTGGAGCCAAAACTCACCTTAATTCCCCGACACGTTGGAAGCAAATGGCTTCCAGCGCATCGGGGAAGAAAGGGAAACCCCCAATGACGTCAGCGCGCCTCGCACGCTGACGTCATTGAGGGAGGGGGGGGGCGGGGGAGGCAGGGGAAGCCCTTCCCCTGCCTTCCCGAAAAAAAAAACAACAATCGGATTCCCACGGGGGGAGTGCCAGCGCTTCCCCCGTGGGTGGGTCTTATGACGAGCTGGACTCGTCATGAGCACACGACCACTGTGTGCCATGACGAGTCCAGCTCGTCAAAGCATCGAAGGGGTTAAAGAGCATAGCCATGTACACATCTGCACAATATGTACATTAAAGTGGGGATTTTCTCTTTAACAAGGCAAAACACAGAATGTCATGTTGCACAGAGAATGTGTAATACCTAAACATGGTAAAAACACATAAACTTCTTATGACTAATCAATTATTGTGAGAAAGAAAAGAGAATGTAAAATAAACTCACTGCTTCAAAGACTATCAAGCAGTTGCACAGTGAGGAATGTGTATAGATCTTTATATAACATCGACATATTAGAATATATTTATATATGCATTAATTGAAAATGCAGGTGTTTTATCAAGATGACGCATATCTATACCAGACCTTATATATTTGCAGATCTCATGTGTTTGCATTTTAAATATATTTGATAAAACTTGAAGCACCCTCATCATACATCAGAGTGGGTTGCAGCTGAATTGATGTAACACGTTACTTAGGAAGGTCTACATCTATCCTTCCTTAGTCAGAAGAATCTTTGTGCAGTCTTGAATTCATTTCGCCATGGATTGTTCTGTCCACTCAACCATGGACGTCAATTCACCAAAATGCCAGGGGCAGCGAAAGTGACATCACATGCCCTTTGACCCCAGTGACATCACAGGAAGTGGCATCATGTGGCCTTTGACGTCTTCCTGGCAGTGCTGCCATGTGACCTTTGAGCTTGGATATGTCACAGAAAGTGCATCTATAAACTTAAAATTCTGCAAATAGTGCAACATTAATAAAATAGACATACCATTCATACCTTTATCACATCCCATGTATTTTCCATTACCTATCTCTACCTCTCACAGCTCTGCCTCAGGACCTCTCTCACCTCTATAGCTGCTATCTTCTGATAGCCTTTCTTCCCCATTTTTCTTAAACCTTTAACTTTTATGTCATACTCAGCACTTTTTCTACATCACCCTGTGATGTGTTCTCCTCTCCCAGTTCACCTTTTAACCAAACTTTTATAAACAACTCTCTTTTATTCTCACTGTTCAATTACCTGTACTCTCCCACTACCAGTTCTCATTAATACTGTTCACATATTTCCTTTCATCTCTCCCTCTTATTCTCTCACCTCTGTATCAGACGGGTTCTATCTCTTCTGTCTCTTTTCTGTGAACACCCTTCGCTCTAATTTGGGTTCTGAATTTGCCTCCTACATCCAACTACATCACTCTAATTTGCTCAGACTTCTCTCTCCTTTTTCACGTTCACCATCTTTCCCATTTTCCCTCCCAACTTCACCTCTCTCATTATCACCACTATTCCCTGCACTGTTAGACCAGCTGTCTTGAGTTCTATCAGTTCACTCCCATACAATCTTCACCCTTATCTTCAACAAATAATTGTAGCTGTCTCTTGATTCAACCTCTCTCAAATCAACTGGTATATCTTCCTCACCATCCCACCTACCTCAAACATTCTCTGATGGTTGTATTACTTAACAACGCATGCATTTACGACACATGATTTTACCATGCAATGCCTTAACCAACCATTGCCTCTACAACGCAAGCCTTTACCATATGTATGCCTTTGCCACGCATTCTGTTACAACACAAGGTAAGTGGTGTTAGAGCCTTCTCACAGCTAATCACACCTGAGTGATTAATTGCCACTAAATTTCCTTGGTTATGGGTTGAGTTGAGCATATTTTCTGTATGGAATTCACTCCATTCAATCATGAATAGCCTGTTGTTCCTACACCTGGATTTATCACGTGCTGGGACATCAGACAACATTTTACCAGATGGAAAATCCTGCTGGTAAAAGTGCATTAGGAAAGGACTTCATTGCAGTCCGGACCTATTTACTAGCCCAGTCTCACTCTCAAGCAAATTGTGGATGAAGCATGTAATGGGCCCCTACAAGCCAGCATTTTCCTTTTCCCTTCCCATCCTTCCCCTCACTTTACGCCTCACACTGAAGCCCCTGCATATATTTTCCCACTGCTCAGAGCAGGTGTTAAATGTGTGTGTTACACCTCTCTGAATAGGAAATACTGTGCAGAATTCTGCCCCATAATTCCGGGTGCGCACAATTATTCTCCCTTCCAAGGGGTATACTCAGAATCACTTGGTACTGGTGAGGTGTTACCGCAGGATACCGGAATTTACGAGTTTGCTCCCTAACAGTACCAAGCAGCACAGAGTTTGGGATAAAGAGTCATACATAAGGCTTTGAAATGTCACACAAATACACAATCTGGCTAACAGATAACTTGGCAGCAAGGTCGGACTGACCATACCGGGCATCAGGCATTTCCCCAGGAGACTAGAAGGGTGAGGGGCTGGTATTATTACTGGGGGCTTTGTAGCAGTGCAGCAGTTTTAAAAGCACTTGCTGCAGAGTTCCTTGAATATTCAGCAGTTTTCCAGCAGCAATAAAAGTGTCAAGATAACTCTGGTGATTAATGTTCCTGCTGGAGAAAGATTCAATTCAATTTAGTGGCAGTTTTGACTAATTTAAGGTAGCACAGATTGTTAATATGCCTACTGCAAAGTACATGTACCATACATTTCACAGAACAGTATTTTATTTGCATAGCTCAGTGGCTTACTGCTTTTGTCACAGAGATCCCTTTGTTACTGTGCAGTTCGTAAGTTGCAATCGTAATCTAGCACAGTGGGCTATGAACTGCCATCAAAGAGCTGCATGCAGGTGACATGGCACAGAATACAAAGTTATGTTCATTCCCAGAGTTCCATTATCCTAATGTTGCTAAAAACGGTGTGTTTTAGTAGAAATACAGTCTTATTAGTACAGCCAACCCTAACCACTGTGCTACGTTCTGAATCCTGAGTTTGTGCTTCTTGAGGACCAAGCACTCTTAAAAAATGCTTACCAGTATGGATGACATGTAAATCCTACCCCTTGTAGTCTCATTTGTGTTATGTAACATTTACTATATAATGATTTACACTCATATGATTCATTGTCTCTGTATGTGTGTGTGATGTAAAGTGCTCCAACACCCTACAGTGGTATGAGAGGCACTATAAAACAAATAAAATACTTGTTGTGCGAGTGGGGCTATTCAGAGAAGAGAGGCACTGTTGAAGGGTAATAGTGAGGGAATCATTGAAGAGCCCCAAAAAGACTGTTGTATCCTGGTGCAATGTAAGGTAATTTACTATATGTTAAAAGCTAATATAATTGAATATATACTGGAAAATGTGCTATAGAATGCACCATTTTTTCCATTTGTTCCCAATTTCCTTTGAGGAGAGAACCCCCCAAAAACTCTGTAGTGGTCAGGATCGCTCGCTATGCTCCATACGGGGGCTGATCTGACTAAATTTGCCAGGGCTGCTTTGGGTTCCCAGTCTGGCCCTGCTTGACTGATATGTAATGCTGTAGAACAATCAAATTCACACATTGGTTTGCAAAGATGAATCAAACTAAACAAAAAGCAAAATGAAACCACTTACTGGGACTGCCATACTATGACTACTGGCAGGTTGCAAAAATGCTTCCTTCTGCAAAAGTGCAGGTAACATACCAGAAGGAAAGCTGAGGTCCAGCAACACTGGGAAGCAATACAGGCCACTCTAGAGGCACACAAAAATTCAGAGCTTGCAGATGAAGCAGACTAGTTCTTGGTGGAGGCTGGAAGCCCCAAAAGGTATTGCTAAGCAACAACTTAGCTGTTCCCACAAGTTGAAACATTTAAATGTTTCAAGTTTGCTTTGTGCCATGCTGCCTTCAGAAGCTGCTCCTTTAAAGAGAAAGGAATGAAAATGTCTGTTCCTCCCATTCCTGTTGCTTCCTTTGCAGCCTCTAAGGCCAGGGGTCGCGAAAAAGTGACAGGTGTTTCAAGGGTGAAGCTAGGGGTTGCAACTGTGAGACCTTACGACTCCAAAATAACATCCATGCACTCAACTGTAACACCTCACAAAATATCATTACTACTAAGAGACAAATTTGCACCTATGAGGGAAGAGTATGACTATTCTGATAAAAATATGTTTTGCCTCAGGGTTTTTGTTTTTCAGTAATGAAAATGTATTCATACATCACTCCCTTTTTTGCAACTGTAGGCTATTTGCAGTTTTATACAATAGCTTTACTAGGTTTTTGACTGTGCATTCTGAGGGCCTCATTTATGGGGAATTGGCATAGGGCAGTGCCGCAAGTATTCTTGCTGAGCTGCCCTACGCCAAAGTGAAAGGGCAGGAATGCACCGTTTTTATGAACTACAATGCATTCCTTTCCACCTGCGCTCAGGGCCAAACTGGCCATATAGGGCACCAGGCGTTTCTTCCAGAGGCTGGAAAGGTGGGGGCCGGTTTTGTTACATGGGGCCGGTTTTGCAGCGGTGCTGCAATATTGGGCCCCCTGTAACAAAATCAGCAAGCAATCGTTTCCAGCCTCCCGGGGCCAGGCAGTGCTTCCCCCAGGGGCTGCCCTAGAAAATTGCCAGGCCTGCCTTGGGTACCCAGTCCGGCCCTGCCTGTGCTGGTGCAAAACTTGCTGCCTAGCACCAATGCAGGCAGCACCCTGGTGCAAGGGTGTCTGCGTTACATGCAGGATTGTTTTTGTGCAGGAAGGGGAACCTTTCTGCACAAAAACAATTCCAAGAGCCATTTTCCTCTTTCTATGTGTGCTGTAGAATGCAGCACACTTGTAAAAGAGGAAAAAAACGAGGAGCAATAAAAATATTTCTCCTCGTTACGTCTCGGGAAGCAGAAGATTTTGGCGCTGCCTCAGGTTTACATGATTAAGTAAATCTGGGGCAGCGTCAAAATCCATGGCTGTCATGTGAGAAAACCGACTGCTACGCCCTTGGAACACCTCCCTGGTACCGAGTAAGGCAATGCTGTGACATGGACTGCCTTGCCTTACTACATATCTATGAGGCCTTTTAAGCTATGCAAAGTCCCTATGTTTGTGCGCTCTGACCCATAAACATGGTGTAACTATTGCTAAGCCAAATTGTCATACTTAATTTGTAGTTAGTGCCACAGTAACACGATGCGGGACATGCACCACTAGCATAAATGCTACATTTCACATGTGAGCTGCAGCGTGCATCTACAGAACCCATAGATGAGAGTGGGAAAAACATAGTTTCTGGCCTACCATTGTATTCCAACTGACTTGCTAAAACACTGCAGCAGCACACATCAAGAGAAACCACTTTGGCATGTTGAAAATGTACTTTTAACGCTTATGTCACATAGGTGTGATTAATAGTCTAGGGGTGGGCGGAATTTGCGTAGTCGCACTACGCAAAGCTCCGCGAAATGGTAAAAAATCTCCGCGAGCACGCAAAAGTTCCGCGAACACGCGGAATTGCTTGTTCCGCCTGTTCGCGATGCTTTTTTCCTGTTCGCGAATGCTGTTGGCGTGCTCGGGGAGAAATATCTTGCGAACACGCATTTTGAAAGCGCAAACAAGCAAAATATTCCGCGAAGCCGCGGATCGCAACATTTTTGGTAATTCCGCGTTCTCCGCAGAACGCAAAATTACCCAAATTCCGCAAATTCCGCGAGCGGACCGGAATTTACCACCCAGGCCTATTAATAATCCACAAAACTCGGTGATCAATGTATAAATAAAAGTGGAACATGCCATTTATTCACACTAGCATGTCATTATAGGTGCTAGCTACAGAGAGCTAATTCCACTGCATGGTTAATGTAGCTTTTCAACATTTATATGCATCAAACATATAGTTTAATTGTGTATGTAGATGTTTGCTAAATATAGTGAAAAGCTAACATTATGAAAGCTACTGTGTATTGCCTGTAAGTTTCAGGAATAATTCATTTCTGCTGGTTTCCCTTCCCTCCAGCGGTAGTATTTAGAAAGGTAATGTGGTGTGAAATACCTCCTTCCTCAGAGTCAAATAAGCTGACCTTGAGAGCAGGACGACTGGGCGGGATAATGTCGGATTCCGTGCTCTGACAGTTAGAAAAAGCAATTCAAGCCCCCATTGTGAGAGTTTACACCTCTAAAACATGCACAAATGATGCACGCAGGATATATCTCAAAAACATAAGCGTCACCGGAACAGCTCACTGCTCACCCATTTTGTCGTTGCCAGCAGTATCCAAACCTTTGAGTTTAATGCAGTATAGACTCAGCTGTCACCCACAAGTTATAGAGGTGGCTATGTCTAAACAATGTAATACCATCACCAACTGTGTGCTCTGCAGTATCCCTCGGAGTGGTACTGATGGAGACCAATTTCCTAATAGATAAAGGCTTCATACAAACATTAGATTCACACACAGACTAGTGTGTACTCTTCAGTTCACTCAAACTTGAATAGCAAACCTAAGACAATGAACAGCCCGGTGACAGGACTGTGTTTGCTTTAGTATCTAGCCTACGATTCTACACCAAATGCACCAAACGCTTTTAGCAGAGGAGCACAACAGCTTCTAAAAAGAATGACAGCATTCATACCCGTTATACAATGATATTTTTGCAGGAATTCCACCTGACTGCTGTAAAGCTTAGTTTTCAACACTTTGGAGCAGATTCTCTGCAGGGCTCACTGCTGTAGACTTCTTTTCCATGGCTTAGGAGGAAACGGAAGACCACCATGTTTTTCCAAAATGGGTTACAGCAAAAAGGTATACTTGAGTGAGGCAAGAAGCCCTCAGAAGCAACCTTGTGTGCATTGTGGTTGTGTGTTAAACCCTTCGCTGCTAGGCCTCCCCCCCCTGTGCTAAGCCATTTTTGGCTATTTGGGGTAGTTCACGCTTAGGCCCCTGTAACATTTTGTCCACATAAGGTATCCATACCAAATTTGCGTCCTTTTCGTCTAACATCTTGAGTATTCTAAAGGTACCCAGGGTTTGTTAATTCCCCTGAAGGGGACCAAGAAATTGGCCAAAATACAGCTAATTTTTGTATTCTTTCGGGAAAATGGGAAAAAGTGCTGCAGAAGAAAGCATCTATTTTTTTTCCCTGCAAAGGGTATCAAGAAAGGGTTTGTGGTACTAAAATCACCATCTTCCCAGCTTTGAGGAACAGGCAGACGTTTCTTAATAAACTAACATTTTCTACACAGTTTTGGCATTTTACTGGGGCATAGCCTATTTTTCATATGTTTTGTGCTTTCAACCTACTTCCAGTTAGTGGTAGAAATGGGTGTGAAACCTTAAAAATGGATCCTGGAGAACTATACATTTCTGAAGAGTAGACAAAATACAGCAAGGGGTCATTCCTTCAAGGTTTTTCTACAGAAACTAACAATTGAAATAAAAAAAAAATGAAATTGAGTTGGAAAAAACAGCCATTTGTGCCAACATTTTCACCTGTAACGTCTTCTAAGTATGCCAGATTTTTTAAAGCAATATACTGTTAAGTCTGTGGGACCCTTCTGGTTGCGGGTATATATAGGACTTGTAGGTTCACCAATGACCCGAGGTACCCAGAGCCAATAACTGAGCTGCATCTTGCAATGGTTTTTCATTGGGTACCCGGTATATAGCAATTCATTTGGTAAAATATAAAGAGTGAAAAATAGGTACCAAGGAAACCTACATATTTCCGAAATGGGAACAAAATATAGAGTTTAGAAGTAGTAGCTATTTGCACATTTCCGAAATTGTGGGTACCCATACAAGCATGTGAATTAGAGGACATTTTTCAACATGACTTCTTTTTTACACATTGTCTCACATTTGGAAGGCAGAAATGCAAAGAAAGTCAATTGATAATAACACCTGATAACAGCGGATAAAAATGGTACCTCACTTGTGTGGGTAGGTCTAGTGTCTGCAACAGGAAATGGCCCAACACGCAACATGGACACACCACATTTTTCCAGTGAAAACTGACTCTTTCTGCAATGTGCCTAGCTGTGAATTTTGGACCCTAGCACAGCCGTCACCTATGGAAACCTACAAAACCTATACATTTTTGAAAACTAGACACCCAGGGAAATTCAGGATGTGGTGGCTTGTGTGGCTCTCACTAGGTTCTGGTACAGAAAATCTGTTGCAAATCTCTATTTTTGTAAACAAAAAAAAAAAAATCCTCACATTTCGGTGATGGAAAGTTCAGGAATATGTGGGTAGCCACAAACCTCCAGCCACCCAGGATTCCCCAAAGTCTCCGAATAAAAATGGTGCCTCACTTGTGTGGGTAGGTCTAGTGTCTGCGACAGGAAACGACCCAACACGCAACATGGACACATACCCTTTTTCCAGTGAAAATGGACCCTTTTTTGGCAATGTGCCTAGCTGTGAATTTTGGACCCTAGCTCAGCCAGCACCTAAGGAAACCTAGCAAACCTATACATTTTTGAAAACTAGATATCCAGGGGAATCCAGGATGTGGTGACTTGTGTGGCTCTCACTAGCTTCTGTTACCCAGAAGCCCTTGCAAACCTCAAACTTTGTAAAAAAAGAATTATAATTTTCCTCACATTTCCATGATGGAAAGTTCTAGAATCTGCGGGGAGCCGCAAACAGCTAGCCACCCAGTGTTTCCCAAACTCTTCTGATAAAAATAGTACCTCACTTGCGTGGGTAGGCCTAGTACCCACAACAGGAAATGCCCAAAACCCAACGTGGACACCACATTTTTCCACTGAAAACTGACCCTTTTTTCGCAATGTGCCTAGCTGTGGATTTTGGACCCTAGTTCAGCCAGCACCTAAGGAAACCTAGCAAGCCTATACATTTTTTAAAACAAAATGTCCAGAGGAATCCAGGATCTGGTGACTTGTGTGGCTCTCACTAGCTTCTGTTACCCAGAATTCCTTGCAAACCTCAAACTTTGTAAAAAAAAAAAAAAAAAGAAATCCTCACATTTCTGTGATGGAAAGTTCTAGAATCTATGGGGATCCAAAAGCTTTTAGACACCCAGTGTTTCCCAAACTCTTCCGATAAAAATGTTACCTCACTTATGTGGGTAGGCCTAGTACCAACAACAGGAAAAGCCCAAAACCCAACGTGGACACATCACATTTTTCCAGTAAAAACTGAACCTTTTTTCACAATGTACCTAGTTGTGGATTTTGGACTCTAGCTCAGCGAACACCTAAGGAAACCTAGCAAACCAATACTTTTTGAAAACTAAACACCCAGGAAAATCCAAGATGGGGTGACTTGTGTGGCTCTCATTAGGTTCTGTTATGCAGAATCCCTTGCAAACCTCAAACTTTGTCCAAAAAAAACATTTTCCTCATATTTCTGTGATGGAAAGTTCTGGAATCTGTGGGGAACCACAAATAATTTCCACCCACCCAGCATTCCTCCAAGACTCTCTATAAAAATGGTACATCACTTGTGTGGGTAGGTCTAGAACCCATGACAGGAAATGGCCCAATACGCAACATGGACACATCACATTTTTCCAATGAAAACTGACCCTTTTTTCGCAATGTGCCTAGTTGCAGATTTCGGACCCTAGCTCTGCCGACACCTGAGGAAACCTAGCAAGCCTATACATTTTTTAAAACTAGACTTCCAGGGGAATCCAGGATGGGTGAGTTCTGTGGCTCTCACCAGGATCTATTACACATAATCCCTTGCAAACCTCAAAGTTTGTAAACAAAAAACACATTTTCCTCATATTTCTGTGATGGAAAGTTCTGGAATCTGTGTGTATCCACACACTTCCACACACCCAGCCTTTCCCAAAATCTACCAATAAAAATGGTACCTCACTTGTGTGGGTAGGCCTAGTGCCCATGATAGGAAACGTCCCAGAACACAACCTGGACACATCACATTTTCCAAGTGAAAACTGACCCTTTTTTTACGATGTGCCTAGCTGTGAATGTTGAACCCTAGCTCATCCGGCACGTAGGGAAATCTATCAAACCTATACATTTTTGAAAACTAGGGGCCCGATTCACAAAAGTAACCTGAGACAAAATCCTTAACTTACTACTTTTGGTATTCACAGAAGGCATTTAGTAGTAGTAAAGTTAGGATTCCTAACTTTACTACTACTAAACTGAGACAAAATCCTAACTTTACGACTTTCGGTATTCACAAAAGGCATGTAGTAGTAGTAAAGTTAGGAATCCTAACTTCACTACTACTAAATCCCTTTTGTGAATATCGAAAGTCGTAAAGTTTGGATTTTGTCTCAGTTTAGTAGTAGTAAAGTTAGGAATCCTAACTTTACTACTACTAAATGCCTTCTGTGAATACCAAAAGTAGTAAGTTTAGGATTTTGTCTCAGATTAGTTCTGTGAATTGCCCCCTAGACACCCAGGGAAATCCAGTATGGGGTGACTTGTGTGGCTCTCACTAGGTTCTGTTACACAGAATCCCTTTCAAACCTGAAACTTTGTCCCAAAAAAACACATTTTCCTCACATTTCTGTGATGGAAAGTTCTGGAATCTGCAGGGAGCCACAAACTTCAACACACCGAGCATTCCCCAAAGTCTCCAGATAAAAATGGCACCTCACTTCTGTGGGTAGCACTAGTACCCACAGCAAGAAACATCCCAAAACGTAACGGAGAGACATCACATTTTTTCCAGTGAAAACTGGCTCTTTTTTTGCAATGTTCCTAGTTGTGGATTTTGACCCCAAGCTCTGCCAGCAACTAAGGAAACCTAGCAAACCTATACATTTTTTAAAACTAGACATTCAGGGGAAACCAGGATAGGGTGACTTGTGTGGCTTTCACCAGGTTCTGTTACCCAGAATCCCTTGCAAACCTCAAACTTTGTAATAAAAAAAAAATGTCCTCACATTTCTGTGTTGGAAAGTTCTGGAATCTGTGGGGAACCACAAACTTCTAGCCACCCAGCATTTCCCAAAGTCTCCCTATAAAAATTGTACCTCACTTGTGTGGGTAGGCCTAGTACCTGTGACAGGAAATGCCCAAAGCCCAACATGGAGACATCACATCTTTGCAGTGAAAACTGACCCTTTTTTCGCAATGTGCCTAGCTGTGGATTTTGGACCCTAGCTCTGCCGGCACCTAAGGGAACCTAGAAAACCTATGCATTTGTGAAAACTAGATATCCAGGGGAATCCAAGATGTGGTGACTTGTGTGGCTTTCACAAGCTTCTGTTACCCAAAATCCCTTGCAAACCTCAAACTTTGTAAAAAAACAAACACATTTTCCTCACATTTCCGTGATGGAAAGTTCTGAAATCTGCAGGGAGCCACAAACTTCTAGCCACCCAGTGTTTCCCAAACTCTTCCGATAAAAAGGGTGCCTCACTTGTGTGGGTAGGCTTAGTACCCGCAGCAGGAAATGCCCAAAACCCAACGTGGACACATCACATTTTTCCAGTGAAAACTGACCCTTTTTTCGCAATGTGCCTCGCTGTGGATTTTGGACCCTTGTTCAGCCAGTACCTAAGGAAACCTAGCAAGCCGATACACTTTTTAAAACTAGATATCCAGAGGAATCCAAGATGTGGTGACTTATGTGGCTCTCACTAGCTTCTGTTACCCATAATTCCTTGCAAACCTCAAACTTTGTAAAATAAAAATGAATTTTCATCACATTTCTGTGATGGAAAGTTCTAGAATCTGCGGGGAGCCAAAAACTTCTAGACACCCAGTGTTTCCCAAACTCTTCCGATAAAAATGTTACCTCACTTGTGTGGGTAGGCCTAGTATCCGCGACAGGAAAAGCCCAAAACCCAACGTGGACACATCACATTTTTCCAGGGAAAACTGACCCTTTTTTTGCAATGTGCCTAGCTGTGGATTTTGGACCCTAGCTCAGCCGGCACCTAGGGAAACCTAGCAAACCTATGTATTTTTGAAAGCTAGACACACAGAAATCCAGGATGGGATGACTTGTGTGGCTCTCACTAGGTTCTGTTACGCAGAATCCCTCGCAAACCTCAAACTTTGTTAGAAAATACACATTTCCCTCACATTTATGTGATAGAAAGTTCTGGAATCTGTGGGGAGCCACAAACTTCCACCCACCCAGCATTCCCACAAGTCTCCCAATAAAAATGGTATGTCACTTGTGTGGGTAGGCCTAGTTCCCGTGACAGGAAAAGGTCCAAAAAGTACTGTGGAGACTTCAAAATTTTCGATTACAAAAATACCTTGTTTTGTGAGCAAGTCACCTGCGTTTTGATCCCGGGCTCGGCAGCCATCTAGGGAAACGTACCAATCCCAGACATTTCTGAAAACTAGACACCTGGAAGAGTCCAGGGAGGTATGACTTGTATGGATCCTCCAACATTTTCCTACCCAGTATCCCCTGCAAACCTCACATATAGCTGAAAAAACTCAGATTTTTCTCACATGTCTATGTGTGAAAGTTGTGTTATCACTGTTCTGAGAAAAATGTCCTACCACCCAGCGTTCCTCCAGGTCTACCAATAAAAATGGTACCTCAATTGTGTGGGTGTGCCAAGTACCCGGGGCAGGGAAGGACCCAAAACGAATTGTGGAGACATCAAAAGTATCTATCACAAAACAACCTAGGTTTGCAAGAGAGGCACCTGCGTTTTTGGTCCCGGGCTCGGCAGCCATCTAGGGAAACCTCCCAAACCCACACATATCTGAAAATTAGACACCCAGGAAAGTCCAGGGCTTGTGTGGATCCCTCAACGACTTCCTATCCAGAATCTCCTGCAAACCCCAAATCTATCCCCAAAAATTAAATTTTCCTTACATTTTTATATGGGATCACTGTACCAGCACAAATGTCCTACCACACAGCGTTCCCCTTGGTCTCCCATTAAAAATGATACCTCACTTGTGTGGGTCTCCAATGCAGAATCACCTAAACACTTTTGGAAAAAAAAAATAGCGCTTGGAGTTCACTGTGCTATCTCCTCAATCCCTAAGTTTTTGGCCCTTCCAAGTCACAGGCCTTTGGCCCACCCACACAATTGAGGTATCATTTTACTCGGGAGACTGAACGGAACACTGAGTGGTAGGACATTTTTGCCGGTGCAGTGATCCCAGACAGAAATTTGAGTAAAATGTAATTTTGTTTTAGCTATATTTGAGGTTTGCAGGGCATTCTGGGTAGGAAAACATTGGGGGATCCAAGCAAGCCATACCTCCCTGAACTCCTCCTGGTGTCTAGTTTTCTGAAATGTGTGTGTTTGGTAGGTTTCCCTAGATGGCCGCCGAGCCCCGGACCAAAAACTAAGGTGCCCCTTGCAAAACCAGGTCGCTTTGTGATAGATATTTTTGATGTCTCCACAATACTTTTTGGGCCATTCCCTGCTGTGGGTACTTGGCCCACTCACACAAGTGAGGAATCATTTTTATCAGGAAACCTATGGGAACGCTGGGTGGTAGGAAATTTGTGTCAGACCGGTGATCCCACAACTTTTCCACACAGAAATGTGAGAAAAATTAGATTTTTCAGCTAAATTTGAGGTCTGCAGAGGATTATGGGTAGGAAAACTTTTGTGGATCCACGCAAGTCACACCTCCCTGGACTTCCCCGGGTGTCTAGTTTTCAGAAATGTCTGGGTATGGTAGGTTTCCCTAGATGGCAACCAAGCCTGAGACCAAAAACGCAGGTGCCCCCTTGCAAAACCAGTTTGTTTTGTGATAGATGATTTTGATGTCTCTGTAATACTTTTTGGGTCATTCCCTGCCATGGGTACTTGGCCCACCCACACAAGTGAGGTACCATTTTTATCAGGAGACCAGGAGGAACACTGGGTGGTAGGAAATTGGTGCTAGCCCGATGATCCCACAAGTTTCCCACACAGAAATGTAAGAAAAATGTGATTTCTTTTCAGCTAAATGTGGGGTTTGCCGGGGGTTTGGAGTAGGAAAGCATTAAGTGATCCATGCAAGCCACAACTCCCTGGCCTCTCCCGGTGTCTAGTTTTTAGAAATGTGTGGCTTAGTAGGTTTCCCTAGATTGCCGCCGAGCCTGGGACCAAAAGCGCAGGTGCTTCCTTCCAAAACCAAGTCATTTTGAGATAGATATTTTTGATGTCTCCACAATACGTTTTTGGTCATTCCCTGCTGCAGGTGCTTGGCCCACCCGCACAACTGAGGTACCGTTTTTATCGGGAGACCTGGGGAAACATTGGGTGGTAGGAAATTTGTGTCATCCCGGTGATCCTACATCTTTCCCACACAGAAATGTGAGACAAATTTGATTTTTTTCAGCTAAATTTGAGGTTTGCAACGGATCCATTCAAGTCACACCTCCCTGTATTCTCCCGGGTGTCTAGTTTTCAGAAATATATGTGTTTGGTAGGTTTCCCTAGATGGCCACCGAGCCAGGGACCAAAAACGCAGATGCCCCCTATCTATTACAAAACAACCTGGTTTTGCAAGGGGGCACCTGCGTTTTAGGTACCGGGTTCGGCGGCCATCTAGGAAAACCTACCAATCCCAGATATTCTGAAAACTTGAGACCCAAGGGAGTCCAGAGAGGTGTGGCTTGTGTGGATCCCCCAACGTTTTCTTTCGCAGAATTCCCTGCAAACTTCAACTTTAGCTAAAAAAATCACATTTTCCCTCAATTTCTGTCTGGGGTTACCAGACTGGCACAAACTACCTCCCAACCAGCCTTCCCCTCGGTCTCCTGAGTAAAATGATACCTTACAAGGGCCTGCGGCTGGGAAGGGCCAACAAAATAGGGATTGAGGGGATAGCACAGCAAGCTCTAAGCGCTATATATTTTTTTATGCGTTTTTTAGGGTGGTCTGCATTAGATACCCACACAAGTGAGGTATCATTTTTATTGGGAGACCAAGGGGAACGCTGGGTGGTAGGACATTTGTGCTGGTGCGGGGATCCCAGACAGAAATGTGAGGAAAATGTGATTTTTTTAGCAACTATTTAGGGTTGCAGGGGATTCTGGATAGGAAAACATTGAGGGATCCACACAAGCCATACCTTCCTGCACTCCCCCAGTTGTCTAGTTTTCAGAAATGTCTGGGTTTGGTAGGTTTCTCAAGATGGCAGTTGAGCAAGGGATCAAAAACGCAGGTGGCCCCCTTGCAAAACCAGGTTGGTTTGTGATATATAATTTTGATGTCTCCAGATTATGCTTTGGGCCTTCCCTGCCGCGGGTACTTGGCCCACCCACACAAGTGAGGTATCAGTTTTATTGAGAGACCTGGAGGAACGTTGAGTCATAGGAATTTTTTTTCAGCCCAGTGATCCCACAACTTTCCCATAAAGAAATGTGAGGAAAAATGTGATTTTCTTCAGCTAAATTTAGGTTTGCAGGGGATTCTGGGTAGGAAAACGTTTGGGGATCCATGCAAGTCACACCTCCCTGGACTCTCCTGGGTGTTTAGTTTTTAGAAATGTGTGGGTTTAGTAGGTTTACCTAGATGGCCGCCGAGCCCGGACCAAAAGCGCAGGTGCTCCCTTGCAAAAACAGATAATTTTGTGGATAATTTTGATGTCTCCGCAATACATTTTGGGCCCTTCCCTGCTGCAGGTAATTGACCCACCCACACAATTGAGGTACCATTTTTATCGGGAGACCTGGAGGAACGCTGGGTCATAGGAAATTCATGTGAGCCCCGTGATCCAACAACTTTCCCATACAAAAATGTGAGAAAAATTTGATTTTTTTCAGCTTAATTTGAGGTGTGCAGGGGATTCTAGGTAGGAAAATGTTGGGTGATCAACACAAGCCACACATCACTGGACTCCACCTGTCCAGTTTTCAGAAATGTCTGGGTATGGTAGATTTCACTAGATGGCTGCCGATCCTTGGAATAAAAATGCATGTGCCCCCCCTTGGAAAACCAGGTCGTTTTGTGATAGATAATTTTGATGTCTCCACAATACGTTTTAGGCCCTTGCCTGATGCTGGTACTTTGCCAACTCATACAAGTGAGGTACCATTTTTATTAGGAGACCTGGGGGAACGCGGGGTGGTATGAAATTTGTGGCTGCCCAGTGAAACCACAACTTTCCCACACATAAATGCTAGACAAAAGTAATTTTTTTTCCAGCTACATTTGCAGTTTTTCAGGGGATTCTGTGTAGGAAAACATTAGGGGATCCACAAAAATCATACATCCCTAGGCTCTGCTAGGTATCCAGTTTTCAGAAATATCTGGGATTGGTAGGTTTCCCTAGATGGCCGCGGAGCCTGAGATCAAAAACACAAGTGACTCCCTCACAAAACAAGGTCTTTTTGTAATCGATAATTTTGAAGTCTCCACAGTGCATTTCGGGACATTTCCTGTCGCGGGCACTAGTCCTACCCATACATGTGAGGTGCCATACAAGCCACACATCACTGGACTCCCCCTGTCCAGTTTTCAGAAATGTCTGGGTATGGTAGATTTCACTAGATGGCTGCCGATCCTTGGAATAAAAATGCATGTGCCCCCCCTTGGAAAACCAGGTCGTTTTGTGATAGATAATTTTGATGTCTCCACAATACGTTTTAGGCCCTTGCCTGATGCTGGTACTTTGCCAACTCATACAAGTGAGGTACCATTTTTATTAGGAGACCTGGGGGAACGCGGGGTGGTATGAAATTTGTGGCTGCCCAGTGAACCCACAACTTTCCCACACATAAATGCTAGACAAAAGTAATTTTTTTTCCAGCTACATTTGCAGGTTTTCAGGGGATTCTCTGTAGGAAAACATTAGGGGATCCACAAAAATCATACATCCCTAGGCTCTGCTAGGTATCCAGTTTTCAGAAATATCTGGGATTGGTAGGTTTCCCTAGATGGCCGCGGAGCCTGAGATCAAAAACACAAGTGACTCCCTCACAAAACAAGGTCTTTTTGTAATCGATAATTTTGAAGTCTCCACAGTGCATTTCGGGACATTTCCTGTCGCGGGCACTAGTCCTACCCATACATGTGAGGTGCCTTTTTATCAGGAGACTTGGTAAAATGTTGGGTTGGTGGAAGTTGTTGCTCCCTTTTTTCCAAAGTTTGAGGTTTGCAAGGGATTCTGTGTAACAGAACCTGGTGAGAGCCACACAAGTCACCCCATCCTGGATTCCCCAGGGTGTCTATTTTGAAAAATGTACAGGTTTGCTAGGTTTCCCTAGGTGCCTTCTGAGCTAAAGCCCAAAATCCACAGTTAGACACATTTTTTTAAAAACTGTCAGTTTTCTGTGGAAAAATGTGTTGTGTCTATGTTGCGTTTTGGGCCTTTTCCTGTTGTGGGTACTAGGCCTACCACACAAATGAGGTATAATTTTTATCGGGCGACTTTGGGGAATACTGAGTGGGTGGAAGTATGAGGATCCACGTATATTCCAGAACTTTCCATCACAGAAATGTGAGGAAAATGTTGTTTTCCTTTGACAAAGTTTGAGGTTTGCAAGGGATTCTGGGTAACATAACCTGGTAAGAGGCACACAAGTTACCCCATCCTGGATTTCCCTTGGTGTCTATTTTTCAAAAATGTACAGGTTTGCTAGGTTTCCCTAGGTGCCGCCTGCGCTCAGGTCCAAAATCGACAGCTTGGCACATTGGAAAAAAAAGTCAGTGCCTAGTGGGCTTTCTGTTGCCCGGGGGAGTGACAGATTGGGGGCTATTGCCCCAATATGCCTCCAAGGGGGGCAAAAAGACTGTGGCTATTTTTTTGGGGTGGTGGGGGCATTGGTATGCCCATTCTGGGCAGCCCCCACCTCTACGTATAAAAAAGCAAGCATAATCCCTGGCACCTAGTGGGCTCTCTTCCCCTCCCGGGCAATACTACAATAGTGCTAGAAACATACTGCAAAGCTATGTGCAAAGCTATGTGCAAAGATTAAGGGACCTCTACCTTTTTCTTTTGAGGAACTCTCCACCCGACTGCGATTTCAAAGCAAATGTGGGATAGGTAGAAATAAGGGACTGGAAAATGGGCAATACTTATGAATAAATTAGAGAGGATCATGGAGGAGTAAGGATGGGTTAAGGGAGGGTAGGGAGGGGTTTAGAGAGGGGCATGCACCCGCCCACAAAAAAGTCAGCCCACTACTACTCACAAACAGCCATAAGGGGACCCAAAATAGAGGTAAATTACTCCAGTTCAGAGGTAAAGTACACTCGTCACCACACATGGCTAACCACTGGTACTTAAAATAAAACCCATTAAAATAATATTACATTAAATGAATTTACTTAAAACACTTATACATAATTATAATGTATTGTAAAGCATATGTAAAAATAATGCAGATGTAAGTTTTATTTATACAATATTTTAGTAAATTTTTTCAATTTTAAAATAATGCAACATCACATTTTAATAAAAATATACTTACATTAAAATTAACTAATTCTCTACATCACTTTCAATCATTATTTATACAAAATAAAAATCTAATTATTTTACTTTAGATGGGACTTTATTTTTTAATTTAAGATTCAGAAAAATAATTTACATTTATTTTAATACATTTAAATTGATAAATATTTTATTTAAAATTACGTTAATAATGCTGTTGCATTTTCTCTTTTAATCTATATTTAAAATATACATATCAAATTAGTTTAAAATAATATTTAGCATAAAGTTGTTTTTACAAATTCCTTTTACTAAAAAAAACTATTTTTACCTTTCCCTATATAGGGAGACTCCAGAGTTGCGGTAGAAATCTCCCTTTAGTAAAGCATAGGTAAAACAGAAATGGTTTATGAAACATCGAACAAATTTGAAAAACATTTATATTTTAAATATTAGTGTAAATTAATTTTATATATTTATTATAAATAAAGAGGAAAAGAAAACATGCTACATCATTTTTAACTTGATTTTGAATCAAACCTTTAATTAGTTAAATATATTAATTTAAACTAAAGTTATTTTCTGAAGTTTAAATTAAAAAATAAATTGCCACCTACATTTTTTTAAATGCTCTATTATAGAATGATGATTGCTAAAAGTTCTATGCAGTATTAGTTAAAGGTAATGCAATTATATTTTGTTAAAAGTAATGTTACATTAATTTCTTTAATTCAATATAGCTGTTTGAAAGAATTTCTCATTAAAATATTAATATGCTTATTTTATATATTATTTGTAACATTAAATTATATTCAATTACTTTTTTAACTATTTTAAATGAATTTATTACATTTACCATTATTTCCTATGGGCTTTTATTTAAAATCAGTACCTCCATTATTTTCAATGGGAGAGTGTTGCAGTATCAGTGGTACCGGACTTACTACTATTGAATTTGAATTTTATTTCATTTGCATAGTTACTAAAAACCATTGCAATACAAAAGCTTCAATTAAAACCATAGGATCATGATAAAATGTAAGGTACACATTTGTAATTTCCATAAACATTAAAAACTTTAGATAAGTTGGATTACTGACAGTTAAAAGGCACTTTGGTACTAGTGCAAATTGCTGCCGATGTAAGCAATGCAGTCAGTGCAGAGTTCATTGCTGAATCAAACAATACAATCAGTACAGAAAGATGCTTTACGGTGTATCTAAGCTGCTAACCTCAATGAGGGCTTCCCAGCTCTACCTTAGTTGGACCGGCCTCTGTTCTTTAATTGGATGAATTGTGTTCTGATCGCTAGTGTATAAACTGCCGGCAATTCTTAGTGACTAGGCCTACGTAAAGTGGTTTCCGGTAGGAATGCTACGAATCCCAGGTGAGGCTTGATCTTATGGTGGTATTTTTTGCTCGACTAATACAAGAAATCTTACTAATCTGCAATTTAGTTGTGGTGTTCCTGGATCAAAGCATGCCAGAACTGCTGCCCCCTTGAGCAAATTCCCCTTTGATTGAAGGGGATTTTTAGTAGCTGTCTCCTTTCCTGCCACATCTCCTTGCAGGAGCATAGTAGATGGATGATGTCTCCCTGGCCATTTTTGCACAGACGGCAAGAAGTTGGGGATGATGCCCGCATCCACGGTGGAAGGTTCTGAGTGCACGGGAGTGCCAAGGTGAAGATTCAAGAATTTTATTTTCCGGGTTTTTGGATATCCCAAGTTAAAATATTTTTTGAGGGGCTAAGATCGTGTAGTTATTCAAAGTCATCCACGCGTGAGATCTGGCCGAAAAGGCGGCTTTATCCTCCACCAATGACAATTGTTTTAGGGATTTCCAGACCAGCTTCTTAAAGGTTAGGTGATGGATCTGTGTATTCCAAAGGACAAAGAGCACAGTGCTTGCTGCCCCATGGACTGGGCTCTCTGCCCTTTTATGGCAGTAGTAACTTTCATTCAACATTTGGCTCGACCCCCTTTTGCATTGGTGGTGACGTGTAAGTTTGATTAACTTTACACTCAGATTTTGTAAATAGCAAAAAGTAGTAAAACTACTCATTATTGTAAGAGTAAACTTACATGCTTAAATTACTCACAAGCGTTCGTTACCTTTGTGAATAGCTCTGAATATCTATTTCTTCCTCAGTGAACTTGCACTTCCTTGTGAGTTAGGCTAGCTGCCTCTTGGAGTCTTGAGCTGTTGTGTGGTTTCTAGTTAGTGAGGAAGAATCCAAGTGGAGACTGCAGAGCTTAGGTTGTGGGATGTTTTAATGTGATTGCAGGCTAAAGGTTTGTCAGGTATGTAAGATTTGCATCAGATGTATATTGTTTCCTTCAATTTGGGGTTCTCCTTCCGAACAGGCAGGTAACGCAACTGGTGCTCATGTAAATCACTCTGATACCTTTGGGTTGAGTGTGTGCTATATAAAACTCACCCCCTCCAAAGAAAACCTCACAGTCAAGTTATTAATAATAACTCTTAAGGTCATATGTCTGTCTTAGGAGGCTCAAGCCACTCATGCAGTGGAGAGTAAATCCTGCTGGAAGGTGGGAATGCTGCATGGAACTGGTGAAAACTATTTGGGCGGAAAGGTCTGTCTAGGCATAGGCAGAAATCTATAGGCTTAATAACGAGGGTTGGTCAATTCTGACCTTTGCGCAAACCTCTGTTTACGCACTGGTCAGAATTATGAGTTTGGTTGTATTTAATGGATATGATAATCATTGGATGCATTAAATACCTTAAGTGTTGTTAAATTTCGGCAGGAATTTAATGTGGGAATGTCATACAGTATTTACCGTTTATGCGGATCTTGGTGTGTTAAACTCCAGAATCTGCATGTTATTTGCCACAAACGGTGTTATTTATCGCACCCGATAAATATATACCCGTGGCTCCTAAACTTGTAATCAGGCCCTATGTGTGGGGAGAGCTTTGCATGTGTCATTCTCTTTGTGAATTGGGCCCTCGTCATTTAATTTACACTTTGGCCCTGATTACAGCACACCTGTATGGGTGGTGCAATACTTAACTGGTAAGATGGGGTACTAGATGCTAAATGTGCTGCCATTCTTGGAAAATCCTCATTGATCAGTATTTAATGCACATTTTTCCCACAGGTATGTATTTGCAGGTTTGACCTGCCAGGATTGACCACAGAAAATGTGTTGGTGTACAGTCATTTCCACACAACTTTCAATTCTCATCCCTGCAAAATTTAGCAACCAAGTTGAAATCAGGGCACTCGAGTGTTTCTACTAAGTTTTTTGTCTCAGTTGGTTTATGACTGCAATACAATCATGTTTTATTTAGGGGACGGTGAATTGTTTAAAAAAACGCCTTTGACACAAAAAGCTCACCATGTAAACAATATTTAAGTCTACGTTAGTGAAGGAAATACCTATTGCGACCTGGCTTTACAAATTTGAAGACGATATACCGAAAACTGTTTCCTTGTCAGGGGAAAATGTCTCACATTGCGTTGTCCATGTTGCTCAGGAAGAACAGTTCAAAGTGATAGAAGTTTGTGCAAAAGAAAGAGAGTTTTAATGAGACTTGATTTCACAAGAGTGGAAAGCAAGCGAAATGAATAGTCTTCTTAAAAGAGCCTGATATCTTACGAGAAAAATAACACATGACGTGCATCTAAGTTTTTGTAGAAAACTTCTAAAGAAAATGTAACACGTCTACAGAAAAAGAGCAACAGGGAATCTTTTCTTTCCACAGTAGGTATTGTTAAACCTTTGAGTCACACTGAAGCAAAGTCACTCGATTGAATCAGAGCAGACGTGCTCCTTTCTTTTGCCTGAATTCAGCTGTGCCTGTAGGTACAAAATGATGCTGTTTCACAAAACAAACACTATATTTTAAATTCCCTGTATTCAGTAGGTCTTGTGGGGAAAGAACAATTACAATGTTGGTGTACATGTTTTTCATGATCCACAAACGAAAATCAATGTGTCTAGCCATATACTTATTCCTTATGAATTCTCATCGATCTTGGTTCTTGAGATTTTTTGTGCGTGTTTTATTTTGCAGACATTTTGGGACATTCGGGTTATTGTGCTTGGTGTATGCTTTGTTGCTTGATGCCTGTAGGCAGACCAGCACTAACATAAAACGGAAGCAAGATACTGCTCAAAAATTAAAACGAGGTTGCCATATTGGCTCTGATATCATTAGAAGGAGACGTGTCTTTAGTCGTAAAATAAGTGCTTAAATTGGGGTAACCTTAGTGCCAGGAACAAAAATTAATATGAGAATGCTGTCCATCACTGAGTTTATCGACTTCCACATTGGTCCACCCACAGCCATCCTCGGTTCTAACCATCAAATTTGCTTCAAGCATCAGAGAGAGACACCTAGTCTGGCAGTAGCATGTGAGCACATTTCACCCCTGCCCTATTATTCTTGGTAGTAAATCAACCTTGGTTCCTACTGGCAGTCATGGTGAGGCATAATACTAATATGCCACGAGTGGTCTGTGACGCTGTTATTAGAAGAGCAACGATTTTTTTTTTTCCCGGCATAGGTGCCTTTACTGATGCCCGCCGTAGTTCAGAGCATGTTTACCCTGAAACGATTTACTGCTCATTCCTTGCAGTAAATCTATCACTTTCGAATGGACAGAAAGCTACAAAGGTACCATGAGCTATAATATTTTTATGTCATGATTTGCAATGAATTAATATGGCCAATGATCAATTGCATTTAATGCCCTAAGTATGATAGCCCACACAGATAAAATCAAATAGGACCTAAAACAGAAATTCTTTCTTGATGTTCTTTGAATAACACACAACCTTTTCCTATACTGCTGGGTACTTAAGGCATTGTTTGTTGTAACACTATATACAACAGAGTGCCAGTAGCCACTGTGTAGTTATAATTAGGTCAGAGTTTCTATAGGAAGAGCATTTTTTCTTTCTGACAAATCCTCACAAACTTTTCAACAAAAGCTCATCCTCCTCAGCTCCTTCCTGGAAAGCTTCAGGGTGATAAGTCAAGGAGAGGCCATGAAAAGGGGGGGTCCCCTAAACTCCATTTCCCCATGTTAATTTCCATGGGATAGTTTGGGAAGCCATACAGAAACGAGGCAGAAGTTTGGCAGAAGTTAGAATGTTACTCAAAAAGCATGCTTTCCATTATTTGGTGTAAATCCAATTTTGCCGTTTTTGCAAAATTTGCATTTAAAGAGGTGTTTGGGGTGGTCATAAAGTGGTTCAAATTATAGTAAAATTAGAGCTGTTGCTGTCTAGAAATGCTATAATTCAGCACTTTGAAGGACACTAGTCAATCCTGATTGGTTGGTCACAACTTGATCAATATGTTGTGGCAGCCATTACAGAACTCAGGGACATGGTCACTGTGTCCTATAAATGAGTAATAATACATATAAGGACGCAGCATGAGCACACCCTGATCTTAAAGGGCACCTGTTATGCAGAGTCTCACAAGATAAAGGTAAAGGGTAGTACGTTTATTGCGGCCTCGGTGCTGAACTACCACACCCCAGCATAAGAAACAGCATTTAACATACATCTGAACTATACCTTCTAAACAAGTACTCAACAACATCATTAATAGAGCTGTAGGAGGGAGCACAAGCTTAGTCACGCTCGCTCCAAATCTAAAGCAAGTGCATCCAACATATTACATCCTTCCCTTTTAATCAATAAAATCAACAAAAATAACAAAATAACTCATCTATAGAGAATAACTATGAAGAGACAATATTATTCATTTACGGGGGTCTTACAATTACATGGCCAAAAATGTTTACATAATTTTATGAAGTTACAAATTAATTCAGTTGCAAAGGTCTTACAAATACACAACTAAATTTGCTAATTGCTCACATGTGTACTGTCACTACCACCTGAACCGTGCTCACCTAAACCACACTCACCTAAAGGTAAACTTGAATCAACCAAATCACCATCCTCCTCCTGCTAAACTCCCTGTTCATCCATCAACCATGTAACTGCCCTCATCACTTTATTTCCCATTTCTACTGCTCTCTTTCTCAATGCATTAGACCTAGTCTTACAAGCCGATAACCTACTGAAATGTCATACTCTGCCATTACTCCGTTTGGCAGCATTGGTGAACACTTCCATAACTTTTAACAGATCCAAAAATACATCCTCTCCATTTCAAACCTTTCTGGATTTTTTACCCTAACGCAATCGCCTTTCACCTAAGTACATTCTTTTACTCCTTTCTTCTCATCATATCTCTTTCTTATACTTAAACTGTGCTTTCAAAATATTATCCCTCACAAACTCAAGAGACCATTCAACCAACTTACTTTTCATCATCCATCACTGATTATCCTTAGTAAAAGGTGTCCTTACATGCAAAATAGTAAAAGGGTTATATCCTGTTAAAGTGTGAGCAATACGATATGCCCAAACCATCTTGTCTACCTCTCAATTGCAATTAAATGCATTATTCCTAGCCAATTGCAACATTTCTTTTATCACTCTGCCAAATCTCATAATTTCTCAGTTACCCTACTCATGATACACAGAAGTGCGTTTGTGAGAAACACCATTCCTATTAAAAAAATTGCATGAATTCGACAGAAGCATACTGCGCACCATTTTCAGAGATGACTTTCCGAGGAAGACCCTCTCTGCAACAAATTTGGTCCAAAAAACGTACAACTGCACTGGAATCAGCAGATTCTACAAACCTTACTTCTGGCCACATAGAAAAATATTCCATGAGTGTTATCACATATATGTTTCTTCCATTAGGTTCTACCACTGGTCCCATAATATCAACACTAACCATCTACCAAACCATTCTGGGGCACTCTTCCTGGATAAAGCGGGGGTCTGTGACTTATCTGCCCCTTCACATTCAGCACAAGCTCTCACAAGAGCTTCCAGCTCTCTGTCCAATCCCGACCATGAGTAAAATTCCTTCATTCATCTTTTAATTCTGATAATCCGCAAATGACCTTCATGACATAACTCCAAAATATTGGTCCTTACCTGGGTTGGAGGAACCATCTTAGAACCTCTAAGTAGATTGCCATCTTCCACTGATAGCTCATTGTGAATTCCCCCAAAAAGTTTGAGGTTAAAATCCGAGTTACACTTGGAAGGCCAACTATTTATCGCATAGTCATGCAATTCTTTCAAAAATTCGTCTGCACCCCTGGCTCCAATCCATTCATCTCTCAAAACACTCTTCCAAGCCTCATCATGTAACTGCCCAGCAGTAAAATCTTCTGTATTTCTTCTGGGAAACGTCCTCCAACGGTAATGGTAATGTGCTCAAACAATGTGCTACTCTGTTGTTAATAACTGGAGCATTTAGCATACTATAATCATAGTCCAACAATGTGACTTAAACATTTCACAGTTATGGAAGTGGCATTAAGTAATCCTTTTGTAGTTACATGTGATTCTCAAACAAATTGCCTAGAGTATTCTTTCCCCAGACCACAGATAGGATCCGTTCTAAAATCCATAGCTGGAAACAAGGCCCTTCAGGGCAATGTAATAGTCTCTTCCTATGTGCTTCTTGAATCAAAACAGCCCCCAATCCTTTACAAGTAGCATCAGTGGTTAAAATTATTTGTAAGGTAGAATTAAAACCTTGGATAGGGTTAGCAGTACACAATTCACTTTTTAACAATAACAGTTCCAGTTGACAAATATGCGGCCAGTCAAATTTGATTCCATTCTTCAAGAATTGTATCATAGTATATGTTTTGCTCTCCAAACTTCTTAATGAATTTCAAATCAAATTCAAGCAACCCTAACAGAGACCTTAACACATCATTTTTTGTGGGAGATGGTGTACCAGCAATAGCTCATAACAAATCAAATTTCGGTCTAATACCTTCGTGACCCACCTCATGTCCAAGATAATTCAAGTTCTGTAAAGCACATTTAAACTTTGAATATTCTGAGGTCAATCCACACTCTCTCAAGTTACATAACACATTTTTTGTGTTTATCATGAGTTTCTTTGTTTTCTCTCATGATTAAGACGCCAGCTTGAAAAAACAACACACACTCATGAGAGGGGAACAACTTGCCCATTCATTTTTGAAACACAGTGTGGCCAGTTACCGGTTTAGCCACCCCAGGCCCCATTTCCTGACCAACAGAATACTCTTAAGCCATTAACTTTGTAGGGGATATTTAATTTATTCTCATCCCTTTTTTTCGTTGGGAGTATCGGTGAGGAAAACAATCATTGGTATTCGTAGGTAAGTATCGCTACCAAGGTGCAAGTCCAAGTCTCTTTTGAACACAACAAAAAAAAAACATTTGTAGAAAGCGTCTTCACTCTTTGGCTCTCTCTGGGATTCGCATCATCATTGGGTTTCTCCTAAAAAAAACCCATATATATTGGTCAGGCTAGGGTTCGGTTACACAGGGGCTAGTTAGTGCTCTCTTCACCACACCTGCCCCCTTCCTAAGTGAAGTGCCTAAGTGAGGACTGCTTGTGCTTAATTTTGGTGCGGCCCGCATCCCCGCCCTCCAGCTCTTAAATGAAAAGTGTGCATGCTGGGCACTTGCCTGAAAACACAACCCACCTGGGCCCTGGCGTGGGGAGTCCCAGTGTCTGATTCTCTCCTTGGAGCCCTGGACTCGTTCGCATTGCTCCTGGAGCAAGTGAACTTGCACTTCCTTGTGAGTTAGGCTAGCTGCCTCTTGGAGTCTTGAGCTGTTGTGTGGTTTCTAGTTAGTGAGGAAGAGTCCAAGTGGAGACTGCAGAGCTTAGGTTGTGGGATGTTTTAATGTGATTGCAGGCTAAAGGTTTGTCAGGTATGTAAGATTTGCATCAGATGTATATTGTTTCCCTGTTTCCTTCCATTTGGGGTTCTCTTTCCGAACAGGCAGGTAACGCAACTGGTGCTCATGTAAATCACTCTGATACCTTTGGGTTGAGTGTGTGCTATATAAAACTCACCCCTCCAAAGAAAACCTCACAGTCAAGTTATTAATAATAACTCTTAAGGTCATATGTCTGTCTTAGGAGGCTCAAGCCACTCATGCAGTGGAGAGTAAATCCTGCTGGAAGGTGGGAATGCTGCATGGAACTGGTGAAAACTATTTGGGCGGAAAGGTCTGTCTAGGCATAGGCAGAAATCTATAGGCTTAATAACGAGGGGGTTGGTCAATTCTGACCTTTTGCGCAAACCTCTGTTTACGCACTGGTCAGAATTATGAGTTTGGTTGTATTTAATGGATATGACAATCATTGGATGCATTAAATACCTTAAGTGTTGTTAAATTTCGGCAGGAATTTAATGTGGGAATGTCATACAGTATTTACCGTTTATGCGGATCTTGGTGTGTCCAGAATCTGCATGTTATTTGCCACAAACTCGCAAAAGGTGTTATTTATCGCACCCGATAAATATATACCCCGTGGCTCCTAAACTTGTAATCAGGCCCTATGTGTGGGGAGAGCTTTGCATGTGTCATTCTCTTTGTGAATTGGGCCCTCGTCATTTAATTTACACTTTGGCCCTGATTACAGCACACCTGTATGGGTGGTGCAATACTTAACTGGTAAGATGGGGTACTAGATGCTAAATTTGCTGCCATTCTTGGAAAATCCTCATTGATCAGTATTTAATGCACATTTTTCCCACAGGTATGTATTTGCAGGTTTGACCTGCCAGGATTGACCACAGAAAATGTGTTTGTGTACAGTCATTTCCACACAACTTTCAATTCTCATCCCTGCAAAATTTAGCAACCAACTTGAAATCAGGGCACTCGAGTGTTTCTACTAAGTTTTTGTCTCAGTTGGTTTATGACTGCAATACAATCATGTTTTATTTAGGGGACGGTGAATTGTTTAAAAAAACGCCTTTGACACAAAAAGCTCACCATGTAAACAAAATTTAAGTCTACGTCAGTGAAGGAAATACCTATTGCGACCTGGCTTTACAAATTTGAAGACGATATACCGAAAACTGTTTCCTTGTCAGGGGAAAATGTCTCACATTGCGTTGTCCATGTTGCTCAGGAACAACAGTTCAAAGTGATAGAAGGTTGTGCAAAAGAAAGAGAGTTTTAATGAGACTTGATTTCACAAGAGTGGAAAGCAAGCGAAATGAATAGTCTTCTTAAAAGAGCCTGATATCTTACGAGAAAAATAACACATGACGTGCATCTAAGTTTTTGTAGAAAACTTCTAAAGAAAATGTAACACGTCTACAGAAAAGGAGCAACAGGGAATCTTTTCTTTCCACAGTAGGTATTGTTAAACCTTTGAGTCACACTGAAGCAAAGTCACTCGATTGAATCAGAGCAGACATGCTCCTTTCTTTTGCCTGAATTCAGCTGTGCCTGTAGGTACAAAATGATGCTGTTTCACAAAACAAACACTATATTTTAAATTCCCTGTATTCAGTAGGTCTTGTGGGGAAAGAACAATTACAATGTTGGTGTACATGTTTTTCATGATCCACAAACGAAAATCAATGTGTCTAGCCATATACTTATTCCTTATGAATTCTCATCGATCTTGGTTCTTGAAATTTTTTGCGCGTGTTTTATTTTGCAGACATTTTGGGACATTCGGGTTATTGTGCTTGGTGTATGCTTTGTTGCTTGATGCCTGTAGGCAGACCAGCACTAACATAAAACGGAAGCAAGATACTGCTCAAAAATTAAAACGAGGTTGCCATATTGGCTCTGATATCATTAGAAGGAGACGTGTCTTAAGTCGTAAAATAAGTGCTTAAATTTGGGTAACCTATAGTGCCAGGAACAAAAATTAATATGAGAATGCTGTCCATCACTGAGTTTATCGACTTCCACATTGGTCCACTGTTAGACTTGGCATCTTTTGGCGTGTTTCCCCTGACTTTTTGCTTTCTGACCTCCCGGTTTTGACTCTGTTTTTGCTGGTGTAATGATTCTGCGCACTTTCCTCACTGCTGTCCAGTGGGAAAGTGCAAGTGCTCCTGTATAAAATGTGTTACGGATTGGCGTTTCCATGATTGGCCTATTTGGTTTATGTGTCTGTCCCTTGTAAAGTGCACTGTGAGTGCCAGGGCCTATAGACCAAATGCTGTTGGTGGGCTGCAGCACTGGATTGTGCCACCCACGCAAACAGCCCGTAAAGTGTAACTCGGGCCTGCCATTGCAGAGCCTGTGCGCAGCCTGGGGCTGCCATGTCGACTTGGCAAGTGCGCACACTTGCAAGTCCCTAAACCTTCCCTTTTCTACATGTTAGTCACCCCTAAGGTAGGCCCAAGGTACCCCTGTGGGCAGGGTGCGTTGTATGCGAAAGGTAGGACATGCCCTGGTGTGTGTGGCATGTCCTGATAGTGAATTACAGCCTAGTTCGTTTTTCACTATTGCAAGGCTACCTGTTCCCCATAGGCCAGGACGGGCAGTTTTGATTATTACAGCTTATAATCCTAACTGACCCCGGGAACATGGTAGAAATTCGAGTTTAGTATGCCTGGACTCAGAATGATAAGATGCATCTTTTAGTGAAGTTGGTTTTAACATTCTGTGTTTGAAAATACCCCTTTTAGAAAGTGGGTATTTTCTTGTCTAACCATCCAAGCCTGCCTCTGCGAGGTTGGGTATTCCTTGTCAGGAGTGTGAGTGACAGGGGCTGGGGGATGCCAGGAGACAGGGTGAGTCAGCACAGGGCTGAATAGCAAGATCTACATGTAGATGGGTGGGAAGAGTTGCACCTGGGCCCTGAATAGGACAGTGCCTTCCCTCCACAATGCTGGCTCCACCTCCTGTGGTGCGTCTGATGTCCCTGGCCTACTCTCTGAAAGAAGGTGCGGAGACTTGTCAATAAAGTGCTCCAGAACTGGTTTGGACTAGGCAAAGGCCTCTCTGCCTTCAGAGAACAAAGGAATTTGGGATATAAATATTGGGGCCCTGACCCCATGAATTTAGATCTCGCTGGAATCAAGGAACCTGCCAAGAAGAAGAGCTGGAGAGCTGCTAGGAGGAGTACTGCCCCTTTGCTGAGTTATTGCCTTGTTGGGTTGGCCTGCAGTTGCTGCTTCTGACTTGGGCAGTGAAAGGACTGAACTTTCTACAAACTTGTGCTGAGTATCTCCAAGGGCCTGAAACCGAGCTGGCCTCCTGTTAAGAAGTCTCAGGGACTACAAAGTCTTCACCAGCCTCTGGGTACCGCTTCTGGAACGCTGTTTCAGTTGCCACAGAGGAAGGGAACTGCAACCGACTCCGTCAACCGAGTCCACCCCTGACCGGTGACCTGTTTGTACCGCAGACCGCATCGCCCCGCTTCGCATCGCAATCCTGGTCTCACCGTAGACGACGTCCGATGCCGTCAACACCGAGCCGCTGCTTGCACCGTGACCTGTGGGCACCGCAGTTCGCATCGCATCGCTTCACCGAACCAGCCCGACCCGACCGACGCGGTCGCTGCAACTGGCTCAACAGTCGTGACCGCATCGCATTTGGGGCACCGCTCGCACGTTTGCGACGCACCGCTCCGACTCGCACCGCTGTCCGACGCCAGCTCCCGCACTCCGGCTGGGTCGCCTGCATCGCAACCTGTCAGCACCGCATCGTACACCGTCTCGCCCTGCACCGCACGCCTTGGACTCACCGACTCCGTCTGCACGACGCTCATCGAGCCGCTGCCTGCACCGCATCGAGGGACACCGCACCTTGCACCGCTCCGCTTTGCACCGCAACCGCGACGAACGCCGACCGGCTCGCACACTCCGTGCCCGCCACAACGAGAAAAGGTACTGTGACCGAGTCTGTTCATGACTCTGCTGGCCCGTATCGACGTGGTCGGCTGGAACTGTTAGACTCTGTGGTTTTCAGCATCGCGGTAGACTCGGACGGAGCTACCGACTCGTACGAACTTTGTTTTTGAACTATTCCTGCAAAGAAGAAGTTACCTTATCAAGCATTCATTTTTAAAGTATAGTATTGTGGATTTTTGCCGTAATTGGTCTTGTCTTAAGTATATAAAAATATTGGTTATTTTTCTAAACTGGTGTGGTGTCCGTTTGTAGTGCTTACACTGTATTACTGTTGGTTATGTGCAAATGCTTTACACACTGCCTCTAGAATAAGCCTGACTGCTCGTGCCAAGCTACCAAGGGGGTGAGCAGGGGTTATTTTAGGAGTGTAACTCCCTTACCCTGACTAGGAAGAAGGGTCCCTACTTGGACAAAGGTGCAAGCCCTTGCCAACTAGAGATCCCATTTCTAACATTGGTTGTCAGCGGTGAGGATAGGACTTGTGTTTGCACTTGACTTACAGTGATTGGTGTGCACTACTACCATATCGCAGACCATTACGTACCACATACTGGTTCTTTTTCTTTTGGCCTATTTTTGATCTTGCCAGTTTTCAACTCACTACTTTTGTCATGCCTGAATCAACTGCATCATCCGTTGCATCTCTGGAAGTTATCTTTGAGGAGGATAGGTTGGAATCCTACGCCGTAAAGGAGCTACGAGCGATTTGTAAAAACCTGAAAGTCCAAATTAAAGGCCTCACAAGGAAGGAGGAGCTACAGAAGGCGCTGAGGGCCTGGGTAGCAGCCAGACATGCCAGTGGGCAGCCTGGTAATCTCAGTGAGGAGGTGGAGGAGCCTATTTCCAGTGTGGATGTGCTTTTGGGTGGGGGGGAACCCGCCAGGTCAGGCAGCAGCAGTCTGTCCCCAGAGGAGCTGGAGGACATGCGGGAGGCAAGGCAGTTTGAGCTGCAGAAGCTCAGGCTGGAGAGTGAGCGAGAGGAGAAGAGATTGGCCATGGAGGAGAAGAAGATGCTCTTAGAGCATGAGAGAGAACTGAAGGAGCTAGAACTTAGGAGTAAGTCAGGATCAGATGGTGGCAGCAATTCGTCCAGAAAGGCAGACAGGATTGTGCACATTCCCAAGAATGTAGGCAAGGAGTTCAAGAAGGGGGATGACATACAAAGGTGGTTCCAGGGTTATGAGGCAGCCATACACATGAATGGGGTCCCTGAGGAAAATTGGGGAGCAGGATTGTGGCCACTTTTCCCTGAAGAAGCAAGGGATGCTCTGATAGCTTTGGGTAAGGGGTATCACCTCACCTATGCTGACATGAAGGATGCCCTTCTCACTAAGTATGGTCTTACTCCTGAAAAGTACAGGGATCAGTTCAGGTCCAGTAAGAAGTCTGATGCCAACACGTGGTTGGAATGTGTGGATGTGTTCTGCAGGTCGCTGGATGGTTGGGTAAAGGGCAGTAGTGTAACAGATTTTCAGGGGCTCTACAACTTGATTGCATGGGAGCACTTGTCTAGTCTATGTTTTGCAGATCTGCGCCAGCACCTAGTGGATAGTAAGCTAACTGACCCCAGGAAGCTTGCTATGGAAGCGGACCGCTGGGTGAGTACCAGGGTCCACAAGAAAGCGTTTGGGGAGACTCAGCCAAAGGTGGGCAGGGTCCCCAGCAGAAAGGTGGGGGGACAAGGGTAAAGCACAGGAGTTCTCTAAAGGGCCCCAAACTAGTACCCAGGGTAAAGGTTCCCAGCCCCCGGTGATAAGAAGAAAGGGGTCTCTACAGGGAAGCCTGTTGAGACCGGCCCCCGCAAGTGTTATGCATGTGACCAGGTAGGTCACTTTAAGGGGGACCCCAAGTGCCCAAAGGGGACACAGCCGCCCACCGGTGGACAGTCCAAAGTGTTGGCTAGTGTAGCGCTTGGGGAGGAGGGGTGCCCACAGGAGGGTGGGGATCCCTCAGAAATGACCCTTGTCTCACTAGGGGACAGTGAGATGGTCCCAGGAAACCAGGTGCCCCCTAACACAAAGAAATATAGCACCTGGGTGACCATTAATGGGAATAGGGTAGAGGCTCTCAGAGATACTGGAGCCAGTGTGACCTCAGTCTGGTGTCACCTGGTCTCTGAGAAGCAGGTAGTCCCAGGGGCATTCCACCAAGCAGTTGCTGTAGACAACTCTGAGCGCCAGTGTATGGTGGTGCAGGTTCCCTTTGAATGGGGGGGGGTCTCAGGTCCCTTGAGGGTGGTTGTGAGCCCTACCATGCCTGTAGATTGTCTGCTAGGTAACGACCTGGAGCAGTCCTTATGGAAGGAGGTTGAGCTCAGGTCTCACTTGGAGATGCTTGGGTTGCCAGAGTGGGCATGCGTGTCTACTCGGTCAATGGCAGCCAGAAAGGGTGATCAAGAGGACTTGGAGCCTGGAACAGTGGCCCAAGTCCCTGCCAAGAGAAAGGGTAGGGGGTGCGGGAAACCGGCCCCCGAAGTTCCCACGGACCGGGAGGAGGCGGACCTCGAGGGGGACACCTCGGTACCTACAGGGGAGCAGGTAGCCGAACTGGGAGACATCTCTGAGCTGACCCATTGGCAGCAAGAAGGGGGTCCCACCAGGGAGGAGTTCTGCAGGGAGCAGAACGAGTGCCCTACTCTGGAGGGTCTGCGGCGGCAGGCTGCAGACCAGGCAGCTGGTAATCAGTCCGGGTCACATCTGATCTACTGGGAGAGTGGTCTCCTATACAGTGAGCCTAAGGTTGCTGAGCCTGGGTCAGCCCGTGTGCTGGTGGTACCCCAGCGCTTCAGGACCTTCCTACTGGGTCTGGCTCATGACGTGCCTTTGGCAGGACATTTGGGGCAGGACAAGACCTTTGACAGGCTTGTCACCCACTTCTTTTGGCCCCAAATGCGAAGGCAGTCAGATGCACACTGTAGGTCTTGCCAAACTTGCCAGGCAAGTGGTAAGAGTGGGAGGAAGGTCAAAGCTCCTCTCCAACCTTTTCCTGTTGTTGGTACACCCTTTGAAAGGGTAGGGATGGATATTGTGGGGCCACTGGATCCCAAGACAGCCATGGGCAACAGGTACATCCTGGTCTTGGTGGACCATGCCACCCGGTACCCGGAGGCAATCCCTCTCAGGACAACGACGGCACCAGTGGTGGGCCGGGCGTTAATGGGGATCTTTTCCCGTGTGGGATTCCCCAGAGAGGTGGTTTCTGATAGGGGGACCAATTTCATATCCAAGTATATGACATCTCTGTGGAAGGAGTGCGGTGTAACCTACAAGTTCACCACTCCTTACCACCCACAAGGAAACGGTCTGGTGGAGAGATTCAACCAGACCTTGAAAGGCATGATCAAGGGTCTAACAGAACCCATGAGGCGTAAGTGGGACGTCCTCTTGCCATGCCTACTCTTTGCATACAGGGAGGTGCCTCAGAAGTCTCTTGGGTACAGCCCCTTTGAGCTCCTGTATGGCCACCCTGTCAGAGGACCTCTGAGTTTGGTAAGGAAGGCTGGGAGGCAGCTCCCAGGAAAACTCCCCAGGATGTGTTTAGCTACATGCTGGCCTTTAGAAACCAAACTGCCCGCTTCAGGAAACTTGCTCAGGCGAGCCTAGAAGCAAGCCAGGAAGAAATGAAGAGATGGTATGACCAGAATGCCACTCTGGTCGAATTTCAACCTGGGCAAAAAGTGTGGGTCATGGCCCCAGTGGCACCTTGTGCCTTGCAGGACAAGTGGACTGGGCCATATGAGGTGGTGGAGCGCAAAAGTGACGTCACCTACCTGGTGGATTTGCAAGCTCCAAGGAACCCTTTGAGGGTCCTTCACGTGAACCGCCTCAAGCCCGACTTCGAGAGGTCCGAAGTGAGTATGCTCTTGGCGACAGATGATGGGGTGGAAGAGGAGAGTGAGCCTCTCCCTGACCTCCTGTCTACCAAGGAGCATGATGGGTCAGTAGAAGGTGTAATCCTCTCCCCTACTCTGACTCAGGAGCAGCAGGGGACTGTCACCAGTTGTTGGGACAGTTCGCCCACTGTTCTCTCTGACCCCCGGTGTTACTCACTGGTGTACCCATGACGTGGACACGGGTGACAGCCCTCCTGTGAAGCACAAGATTTACAGGTTGACTGACCGGGTCAGAGCCAGCATCAAGGAGGAGGTCTCTAAGATGTTGGCGTTAGGGGTGATTGAGCCCTCCCACAGTCCTTGGGCCAGCCCAGTGATCTTGGTCCCAAAGGCTGCTGCGCCCGGTGCCACTCCAGAACTCCGGTTTTGTGTGGACTACCGTGGGCTCAATGCCGTCACCAGGACTGACGCGCACCCCATCCCCAGAGCTGATGAGCTCATTGATCGGTTGGGAGCTGCCCGGTTCCTCAGCACGTTTGATTTGACGTCTGGGTACTGGCAGATTGCCTTAACCGATAGGACCAAGGAGAGATCAGCATTCTCAACCCCAGAAGGTCATTACCAATTCCGGGTGATGCCCTTTGGGTTGAAGAATGCCCCTGCCACCTTTCAGAGGTTGGTCAATCAGGTGTTGGCTGGGCTGGAGGATTTCAGTGCCGCCTACCTGGATGACATTGCTGTGTTCAGTTCCAGCTGGGAAGAACATTTACAGCACCTTGAGAAAGTGTTGAGGGCCCTGCAAGGTGCAGTCCTCACGATCAAGGCCAGTAAGTGCCAGATCGGACAGGGTTCTGTGGTGTACTTGGGACACCAGGTAGGAAGTGGCAAGGTGGCACCCCTACAACCCAAGATTGACACCATTCTGGCTTGGGAGCCCCCCAAGACCCAGACAGAGGTGAGAGCCTTCTTAGGTCTCACCGGCTACTATAGGAGATTTGTTAAGGGCTATGGCAACATCGTTGCCCCCTTAACAGAGCTGACTTCTAAGAAGCAGCCCAGGAAAGTGATCTGGACTGAGACCTGCCAGAAAGCTTTTGATGCCCTGAAGGCAGGCATGTGCACGGCGCCCGTGCTCAAGGCACCTGACTTCTCCAAGGAATTCGTCGTGCAGACTGACGCTTCAGAGCATGGTGTGGGAGTGGTGCTCTCACAACTGAACGAAGAGGGCCTGGATCAGCCTGTAGTCTTCCTTAGCAGGAGACTACTCCCCAGGGAACAGAGGTGGAGTGCCATAGAAAGGGAAGCTTTTGCTGTGGTCTGGGCGCTGAAGAAGTTGAGACCATACCTGTTTGGGACTCACTTCCGGGTTCAGACAGACCACAGGCCCCTCAGATGGTTGATGCAAATGAGGGGTGAGAATCCACCCCTGCTGAGGTGGTCCATCTCCCTACAGGGAATGGACTTTACGGTGGAACACCGTCCTGGTACAGAACACGCCAATGCAGATGGTCTGTCCAGGTTCTTCCGCCTTAGTGAAGAGAACTCCAATGGGGTTGGGTAGTTCTCCCTACTTTCAGCTGGAGGGGACATGTGTTAGACTTGGCATCTTTTGGCGTGTTTCCCCTGACTTTTTGCTTTCTGACCTCCCAGTTTTGACTCTGTTTTTGCTGGTGTAATGATTCTGCGCACTTTCCTCACTGCTGTCCAGTGGGAAAGTGCAAGTGCTCCTGTATAAAATGTGTTACGGATTGGCGTTTCCATGATTGGCCTATTTGGTTTATGTGTCAGTCCCTTGTAAAGTGCACTGTGAGTGCCAGGGCCTATAGACCAAATGCTGTTGGTGGGCTGCAGCACTGGATTGTGCCACCCACGCAAAAGCCCGTAAAGTGTAACTCGGGCCTGCCATTGCAGAGCCTGTGCGCAGCCTGGGGCTGCCATGTCGACTTGGCAAGTGCGCACACTTGCAAGTCCCTAAACCTTCCCTTTTCTACATGTTAGTCACCCCTAAGGTAGGCCCAAGGTACCCCTGTGGGCAGGGTGCGTTGTATGCAAAAGGTAGGACATGCCCTGGTGTGTGTGGCATGTCCTGATAGTGAATTACAGCCTAGTTCGTTTTTCACTATTGAAAGGCTACCTGTTCACCATAGGCCAGGACGGGCAGTTTTGATTATTACAGCTTATAATCCTAACTGACCCCGGGAACATGGTAGAAATTCGAGTTTAGTATGACTGGACTCAGAATGATAAAATGCATCTTTTAGTGAAGTTGGTTTTAACATTCTGTGTTTGAAAATACCCCTTTTAGAAAGTGGGTATTTTCTTGTCTAACCATCCAAGCCTGCCTCTGCGAGGTTGGGTATTCCTTGTCTGGAGTGTGAGTGACAGGGGCTGGGGGATGCCAGGAGACAGGGTGAGTCAGCACAGGGCTGAATATCAAGATCTACATGTAGATGGGTGGGAGGAGTTGCACCTGGGCCCTGAATAGGACAGTGCCTTCCCTCCACAATGCTGGCTCCACCTCCTGTGGTGCGTCTGATGTCCCTGGCCTACTCTCTGAAAGAAGGTACGGAGACTTGTCAACAAAGTGCTCCAGAACTGGTTTGGACTAGGCAAAGGCCTCTCTGCCTTCAGAGAACAAAGGAATTTGGGATATAAATATTGGGGCCCTGACCCCATGAATTTAGATCTCGCTGGAATCAAGGAACCTGCCAAGAAGAAGAGCTGGAGAGCTGCTAGGAGGAGTACTGCCCCTTTGCTGAGTTATTGCTTTGTTGGGTTGGCCTGCAGTTGCTGCTTCTGACTTGGGCAGTGAAAGGACTGAACTTTCTACAAACTTGTGCTGAGTATCTCCAAGGGCCTGAAACCGAGCTGGCCTCCTGTTAAGAAGTCTCAGGGACTACAAAGACTTCACCAGCCTCTGGGTACCGCTTCTGGAACGCTGTTTCAGTTGCCACAGAGGAAGGGAACTGCAACCGACTCCGTCAACCGAGTCCACCCCTGACCGGTGACCTGTTTGCACCGCAGACCGCATCGCCCCGCTTCGCATCGCAACCCTGGTCTCACCGTAGGCGACGTCCGACGCCGTCAACACCGAGCCGCTGCTTGCACCGTGACCTGTGGGCACCGCAGTTCGCATCGCATTGCTTCACCGAACCAGCCGGACCCGACCGACGCGGTTGCTGCAACTGGCTCAACAGTCGTATCCGCATCGCATTTGGGGCACCGCTCGCACGTTTGCGACGCACCGCTCCGACTCGCACCGCTGTCCGACGCCAGCTCCCGCACTCCGGCTGGGTCGCCTGCATCGCAACCTGTCAGCACCGCATTGTACACCATCTCGCCCTGCACCGCACGCCTTGGACTCACCGACTCCGTCTGCACGACGCTCATCGAGCCACTGCCTGCATCAAGGGACACCGCACCTTGCACCGCTCCGCTTTGCACCGCAACCGCGACGAACGCCGACCGGCTCGCACACTCCGTGCCCGCCACAACGAGAAAAGGTACTGTGACCGAGTCTGTTCACGACTCTGCTGGCCCGTATCGACGCGGTCGGCTGGAACTGTTAGACTCTGTGGTTTTCAGCATCGCGGTAGACTCGGATGGAGCTACCGACTCGTACGAACTTTGTTTTTGAACTATTCCTACAAAGAAGAAGTTACCTTATCAAGCATTCATTTTTAAAGTATAGTATTGTGGATTTTTGCCGTAATTGGTCTTGTCTTAAGTATATAAAAATATTGGTTATTTTTCTAAACTGGTGTGGTGTCCGTTTGTAGTGCTTACACTGTATTACTGTTGGTTATGTGCAAATGCTTTACACACTGCCTCTAGAATAAGCCTGACTGCTCGTGCCAAGCTACCAAGGGGGTGAGCAGGGGTTATTTTAGGAGTGTAACTCCCTTACCCTGACTAGGAAGAAGGGTCCCTACTTGGACAAAGGTGCAAGCCCTTGCCAACTAGAGATCCCATTTCTAACATCCACCCACAGCCATCCTCGGTTCTAACCATCACCTTTGCTTCAAGCATCAGAGAGAGACACCTAGTCTGGCAGTAGCATGTGAGCACATTTCACCCCTGCCCTATTATTCTTGGTAGTAAACCAACCTTGGTTCCTACTGGCAGTCATGGTGAGGCATAATACTAATATGCCACGAGTGGTCTGTGACGCTGTTATTAGAACAGCATTGAATTTTTTTTTTCCGGCATAGGTGCGTTTACTGATGCCCGCCGTAGTTCAGAGCATGTTTACCCTGAAACGATTTACTGCTCATTCCTTGCAGTAAATCTATCACTTTCGAATGGACAGAAAGCTACAAAGGTACCATGAGCTATAATATTTTTATGTCATGATTTGCAATTAATTAATATGGCCAATGATCAATTGCATTTAATGCCCTAAGTATGATAGCCCACACAGATAAAAACAAATAGGACCTAAAACAGAAATTCTTTCTTGATGTTCTTTGAATAACACACAACCTTTTCCTATACTGCTGGGTACTTAAGGCATTGTTTGTTGTAACACTATATACAACAGAGTGCCAGTAGCCACTGTGTAGTTATAATTAGGTCAGAGTTTCTATAGGAAGAGCATTTTTCTTTCTGACAAATCCTCACAAACTTTCCAACAAAAGCTCATCCTCCTCAGCTCCTTCCTGGAAAGCTTCAGGGTGATAAGTCAAGGAGAGGCCATGAAAAGGGGGGGTCCCCTAAACTCCATTTCCCCATGTTAATTTCCATGGGATAGTTTGGGAAGCCATACAGAAACGAGGCAGAAGTTTGGCAGAAGTTAGAATGTTACTCAAAAAGCATGCTTTCCATTATTTGGTGTAAATCCAATTTTGCCGTTTTTGTAAAATTTGCATTTAAAGAGGTGTTTGGGGTGGTCATAAAGTGGTTCAAATTATAGTAAAATTAGAGCTGTTGCTGTCTAGAAATGCTATAATTCACCACTTTGAAGGACACTAGTCAATCCTGATTGGTTGGTCACAACTTGATCAATATGTTGTGGCAGCCATCACAGAACTCAGGGACATGGTCACTGTGTCCTATAAATGAGTAATAATACATATAAGGACGCAGCATGAGCACACCCTGATCTTAAAGGGCACCTGTTATGCAGAGTCTCACAAGATAAAGGTAAAGGTTAGTACGTTTATTGCAGCCTCGGTGCTGAACTACCCCACCCCAGCATAAGAAACAGCATCTAACATACATCTGAACTATACCTTCTAAACAAGTACTCAACAACATCATTAATAGAGCTGTAGGAGGGAGCACAAGCCTAGTCACGCTCGCTCCAAATCTAAAGCAAGTGCATCCAACATATTACATCCTTCCCTTTTAATCAATAAAATCAACAAAAATAACAAAATAACTCATCTATAGAGAATAACTATGAAGAGACAATATTATTCATTTACGGGGGTCTTACAATTACATGGCCAAATATGTTTACATAATTTTATGAAGTTACAAATTAATTCAGTTGCAAAGGTCTTACAAATACACAACTAAATTTGCTAATTGCTCACACGTGTACTGTCAATACCACCTGAACCGTGCTCACCTAAACCACACTCACCCAAAGGTAAACTTGAATCAACCAAATCACCATCCTCCTCCTGCTAAACTCCCTGTTCATCCATCAACCATGTAACTGCCCTCATCACTTTATTTCCCATTTCTACTGCTCTCTTTCTCAATGCATCAGGCCTAGTCTTACAAGCCGATAACCTACTGAAATGTCATACTCTGCCATTACTCCGTTTGGCAGCATTGGTGAACACTTCCATAACTTTTAACAGATCCAAAAATACATCCTCTCCATTTCAAACCTTTCTGGATTTTTTACCCTAACGCAATCGCCTTTCACCTAAGTACATTCTTTTACTCCTTTCTTCTCATCATATCTCTTTCTTATACTTAAACTGTGCTTTCAAAATATTATCCCTCACAAACTCAAGAGACCATTCAACCAACTTACTTTTCATCATCCATCACTGATTAGCCTTAGTAAAAGGTGTCCTTACATGCAAAATAGTAAAAGGGTTATATCCTGTTAAAGTGTGAGCAATACGATATGCCCAAACCATCTTGTCTACCTCTCAATTGCAATTAAATGCATTATTCCTAGCCAATTGCAACATTTCTTTTATCACTCTGCCAAATCTCATAATTTCTCATTTACCCTACTCATGATACACAGAAGTGCGTTTGTGAGAAACACCATTCTTATTAAAAAAATTGCATGACTTCGACAGAAGCATACTGCGCACCATTTTCAGAGATGACTTTCCGAGGAAGACCCTCTCTGCAACAAATTTGGTCCCAAAAATGTACAACTGCACTGGAATCAGCAGATTCTACAAACCTTCCTTCTGGCCACTTAGAAAAATATTCCATGAGTGTTATCACATATATGTTTCTTCCATTAGGTTCTACCACTGGTCCCATAATATCAACACTAACCATCTACCAAACCATTCTGGGGCACTCTTCCTGGATAAAGCGGGGGTCTGTGACTTATCTGCCCCTTCACATTCAGCACAAGCTCTCACAAGAGCTTCTAGCTCTCTGTCCAATCCCGACCATGAGTAAAATTCCTTCGTTCATCTTTTAATTCTGATAATCCGCAAATGACCTTCATGACATAACTCCAAAATATTGGTCCTTACCTGGGTTGGAGGAACCATCTTAGAACCTCTAAGTAGATTGCCATCTTCCACTGATAGCTCATTGTGAATTCCCCCAAAAAGTTTGAGGTTAAAATCCGAGTTACACTTGGAAGGCCAACTATTTATCGCATAGTCATGCAATTCTTTCAAAAATTCGTCTGCACCCCTGGCTCCAATCCATTCATCTCTCAAAACACTCTTCCAAGCCTCATCACGTAACTGCCCAGCAGTAAAATCTTCTGTATTTCTTCTGAGAAACGTCCTCCAACGGTAATGGTAATGTGCTCAAACAATGTGCTACTCTGTTGTTAATAACTGGAGCATTTAGCATACTATAATCATAGTCCAACAATGTGACTTAAACATTTCACAGTTATGGAAGTGGCATTAAGTAATCCTTTTGTAGCTACATGTGATTCTCAAACAAATTGCCTAGAGTATTCTTTCCCCAGACCACAGATAGGATCCGTTCTAAAATCCATAGCTGGAAACAAGGCCCTTCAGGGCAATGTAATAGTCTCCTCCTATGTGCTTCTTGAATCAAAACAGCCCCCAATCCTTTACAACTAGCATCAGTGGTTAAAATTATTTGTAAGGTAGAATTAAAACCTTGGATAGGGTTAGCAGTACACAATTCACTTTTTAACAATAACAGTTCCAGTTGACAAATATGCGTGCCAGTCAAATTTGATTCCATTCTTCAAGAATTGTATCATAGTATATGTTTTGCTCTCCAAACTTCTTAATGAATTTCAAATCAAATTCAAGCAACCCTAACAGAGACCTTAACACATCATTTTTTGTGGGAGATGGTGTACCAGCAATAGCTCATAACAAATCAAATTTCGGTCTAATACCTTCGTGATCCAACTCATGTCCAAGATAATTCAAGTTCTGTAAAGCACATTTAAACTTTGAATATTCTGAGGTCAATCCACACTCTCTCAAGTTACATAACACATTTTTTGTGTTTATCATGAGTTTCTTTGTTTTCTCTCATGATTAAGACGCCAGCTTGAAAAAACAACACACACTCATGAGAGGGGAGCAACTTGCCCATTCATTTTTGAAACACAGTGTGGCCAGTTACCGGTTTAGCCACCCCAGGCCCCATTTCCTGACCAACAGAATACTCTTAAGCCATTAACTTTGTAGGGGATATTTAATTTATTCTCATCCCTTTTTTTCGTTGGGAGTATCGGTGAGGAAAACAATCATTGGTATTCGTAGGTAAGTATCGCTACCAAGGTGCAAGTCCAAGTCTCTTTTGAACACAACAAAAAAAAAACATATGTAGAAAGCGTCTTCACTCTTTGGCTCTCTCTGGGATTCGCATCATCATTGGGTTTCTCCTAAAAAAAAACCATATATATTGGTCGGGCTAGGGTTCGGTTACGCAGGGGCTAGTTAGTGCTCTCTTCACCACACCTGCCCCCTTCCTAAGTGAAGTGCCTAAGTGAGGACTGCTTGTGCTTAATTTTGGTGCGGCCCGCATCCCCGACCTCCAGCTCTTAAATGAAAAGTGTGCATGCTGGGCATTTGCCTGAAAACACAACCCACCTGGGCCCTGGCGTGGGGAGTCCCAGTGTCTGATTCTCTCCTTGGAGCCCTGGACTCGTTCGCATTGCTCCTGGAGCGGTCTCACTGTGTGTCAGCGAGCTACGGCCCCGTTGAACTCATTGCCGGCTCTGGGTGTTTGGCTTCCTCCGGTGGTTTCTCCTCTCCTCTTGCAATGCTTCTTGCCTCAGCTGATGCATCCGGTTCTTTACTCTCAGAGACCTTGATTCCAGCTGGGAACTCCTTTACTGGTGTCAACGCGTCCTCCCGGGCTCCGCCCCTTAAATCCTGGAACTCAAGTGGCGGTCTTCCGGAGTCCTGGGGATTGGCTAGAGTAGGATATTCATATCCTGCGTGGAGAGATGTGGCAGCCATATTGGTGGTGTCAGGACCTTCGCCGAGATCTCCGTTGGATAGTTTACACTGCCTTCCCAACAGGAATGGACTTGAGGGTCATTCAGCCGCTGGACAGCGAGATAGAAAGTCCACATTTGCTTGTGGTTTCACGGGAACGTGTAAGGCTTGGAAGGAAAAGGGCTGCAAAGCAAGGAATCAGTGGAGAATTTTAGGGTTTGAGTCCTTATGCAAAGCAAGCCAGGTAAGCAGGGAGTGATCTGTGAGCAAAATAAATGAACGTCCCAGGAGGTAATACTGTAGGGATTCCATTGCCCATTTGATTGCCAAGCATTCCTTTTCAATAGTGGCATAATGGGTCTCTCCGGGAAAAAAACTTTTTGCTAAGCAATAAGATGGGGCGTAGGTCCCCATTACTGTCTGGGTTGGAACAAAACAGCTCCGAGGTCCCGACCCGAGGCACCTGTCTGGAGGACAAAGATTTTCTTATAATTGGGGCACATGAGAACAGGGGCATGACATAATGAGTCTTTCAGCTGACAAAAACTCTTTTCTTGAAGGTCAGACCACGGGATATGTTTTCCTGATATATCTTTGACAAGTAAATCTGTGAGGGGGCTAGCTACATCTGAGAAATAGGGAATGAATCTCCGGTAATATCCCACAAGCCCTAGAAAGGAGAGTATAACTTTTTTGTAGTGGGGGACATGGAATTTTCTGTATAGCTTCCAACTTGTTAAATTGGGGCCTAATATTCCCTGCTTGGATATTTAATCCTAAATATTCTATATGATCAGTACCAAAAGTGGTCATTTTAGGGTTTATTGTAAGACCTGCTTGTTGCAATGTATGTAAGACCTGGTCTAAGTGTAGGAGGTGTGTTTTCCAATCAGGGCTTTGGACGACTATGTCGTCTAGATATGCAACAGCATATGTATGATGCGCATGTAAGAGAACATCCATCAGCCTTAGAAAGTTGGCAGGGGCACTGTGAAGGTCAAAGGTAAGGAATTTAAATTTAAACCAGTGGGGGTAGAAAAAGCAGTTTTTTCTCGTGCGTCAAGAGAGAGGGGCATTTGCCAGTACCCTTTTGTGAGGTCGATTGTGGGCATAACCCAGGCATTTCCTAGCCTTCCTATGAGCTCATCAACCCGGGGCATAGGGTAAGCGTCAAATTTTGAAATTGCATTTAATTGACGGAAGTCAATACAGAATCAGAGACTCCCATCAGGTTTGGGAACAAGGACAACTGGGGAACACCAGGCACTATGAGAGGGTTCGATGATGTCAGCTTCTAGCATGGCTTTTACCTCCTGTTCTACTGCCTGTCTCCTCATGGCTGGAATGCGATAGGGCCTAAGCTTAATTACTTTTGGACCCTCAGTAATGATGTTATATTCGACCAAGGAGGTGCGCCCCAAAACACCGGATAACAAGTTAGGATATCTGTTAAACAGGGTCTTTAGTTGGTGTTTTTGTTCGTTTGTTAAATTGTCTCCCAGTTGAATAGAGACACTATCACCACTCATTAGTGGTAGAAGGGGGATCTCTAGAGGTCTGTCAACCGAGATGTGGTTTATCCTAATGTCAGTATATAGGGAATTGGGTAAAGGGTCTTCCCACGCTTTAAGGAGGTTTACATGGTAAATCTGACTTGTCTGACCTTTGTGTGGAATGGACACTCTGTAGGTAACAGGAGTGATTTTTCTAGGATTTGGTAAGGACCTTGCCATGCGGCTAGTAGTTTCTTATTGGTACTGGGCAATAGTATCAGTTTTCTGTCTCCCACTGAAAACTCTCGTAACTTGGTGTTAAGGTCATAATAATATTTTTGACAGGCTTGAGCCCTTTCCATGTTTGCGTGGACTTCCTCTCATAGGGTAGCAAGGGTGTCCTATATGGACATACTGTAGCTTAACATAGGCTTACTTTTATCTTCATCCTCTATCGACTGTTCAGCCGCCATGTCAAGGAGGGTACGGGGTTTTCTTCTGAACAGTAGTTCAAATGGTGAAAACCCGGTGGAACTTTGTTCATGTGTAAAGGTGGCAAATAGCACTAATGGTAGTTTACGATCCCAATCCCTTCCTGACTTGTCTGTTGCCTTATTAAGAATGGTCTTAATAGTTTTATTGCATCTTTCAACTAAGCCGTTTGTCTGGGGATGATAGACAGCAGTACGGATCTGTTTGATACCTAGTAGATCACATATCTATTTCATCAAACGTGACATAAAGGGGGTACCCTGGTCAGTTAGGATCTTGTGGGGAAAGCCACCACGAGAAAAAAAAGAAATCATGGCTTGTGCCACTGCCATGGTGGTTGTACCGGTCAAGGGAATAGCTTCTTGATACCTAGTAGCGTAGTCCACTAATTCCAATATGTATTGGTGTCCGCGGAAAGAGGGTATTAGAGGACCCACCAGGTCCATTCCTACTCTTTGGAAAGGTATGTCTATTATGGAGAGAGGTTGTAGTGGAGCGCAGGGAATAGTGAGGGTGAGTTGACCAATTGACATCTGGTACAGGAGGCACAAAATCTATCTACTTCTCGATACACCCCTGGCCAATTGAACTTATTCAGTAAATACTTTAATGTGTGCTCCTGGTCATAATGACCACCACCTGCTTGAGTATGGGCTAAGTGTAGAGCCTGTTCATGAAATTCTTTTGGTACAAGCAGTTGTTCTTTAGTGTGTCTGTCTTCGCGAGTTATTCTATACAATAAGCCATTTTGTATACAAAAAATGGGCCTTTCTTTTCTGGACTGTCTTCTTGTACTTGTTCCCAGGCGTGTTACAAGGTACTATTGTCCCTCTGGGCTGCTTGGAAATTCCTGCCTGGAGTCTGGAACGCATCTGAAGAGGCAAAGACACAGATGGATATAGGACAGAAGGACATATGATACAGAGCCCGCTCTACTATTTTCTCTACGGGATTTCACTGTTTTGCAAAGGGGGCACTGTTATCTCCTTCCTAGAAAAAGGAGCACTCTCCAACAAACCCAACAAGGGGGGAGAGGGAGTGAGGGTGTATAAGTATTCATGAAACCTAGGGAGATCTGTCCCTTTTTTAGAAAGAGAGGGTACCACTCCTACCTTTCTTAATTGGGGTTCACCATCTATTTTGATTTAGAGGATACAACCTCTTTTCACCAGGTACGCAAGTAACTTGTATACATTCTTTCCCTTGTATCTGTGAGCTGGGTATCACCAGTTAGTTATTTTATTATGATTTGGGACTCCGAAGAGTTCCACATAAGAAAAAATATACACCCTAGATCGTCATAACCCACCCATAAAAGAAAAATGTTCTTATTTTTACAATATAAAATTAATTGTTTCATATAAAAACAAAGGAGGTACATATGTACAAAAAACGTTCCAAGGACCTTTCAAGTGCCAAGTGTGCAGGGCCATAACAAATCAGTTTACCACCATGGGATTCTTAGAGAACTTCAGTTAGACTTTTATGGTAATTACCAAAATATATATATATACAATACTACAATTAGTGCTTGAGGATTAAAAACATATAGTGAAAGCAGGGTTTTACGATTTAAGGTACAGTACACAATAGCTAGCAGCATAATAAGAGTGCATGGGAATTAAAAATTCATAATAAAAGCAGGGTTTTATGGTTCAAGATACAGTACATGATAAATAGCAGCATAGTGAGTAGCAAAAAAGTGCAAGTGCTCGAATAACAGAGTTATAAGAAACTTGATATGCAATTATGCCTAAAGATGTTCGTAACATCAGACAAAAAAGTTAAGGTGTTAACACACCACAATGGCACTAATATTATTCAATTGATGCATACTTAATAAACCAATACTGTTCTAGAATATATTTAAGAATTGTTTAAAAAAGCAGAACATTTTAAAACAAACTAGTTCAGAAGGGGGGCCATCAGACCGTTACGGGCTTCTTCTGCTGTGACAATGTTATACTTTAGGAAAGAATTTCTTAAGTATCTACAGCGTAAGGGTTGTAATATGGGACAAACGAATAGAACATGATTTAAGTCTTGTACACAGGAATCACATAAGTGGCAGAGTCTTTCATGTCTAGCAAGCCCCTCCCAAGCTCATGTTACAATTCTTAAGGGGAGTAAGTTAAGCCAAAGCAGCAAAATAGTTCTACGTACTCCGTGTTTGAGATTCCATAAAACATAAGGTTGAGGCTTTTTATAGATACTACTCCCTGCTATGCAGTCATTATTACTATTCTCTGCACACAATGAAATGTCTCTTTTACGAGATACACCGTAGATTGTTTTTTTAATTCTGATTTTCAAGACTTGTTTAGGAAGATCCGCCATACTGTCCATCTCAAAGCCGAACAGTTTTTAGGCTTTTTGATAATTCCTAAAAAGAGCACTTTTTCCCATCAAGTTGGCAAAAATGTCCTCGCATAATGCTACCCGTAAGGCGAGCTGGGTATCATTTCTTTGCTAACTACAGTATAGTGACAAACTGTATCTAATAAGGCAACCACTGGTTTCCCATATACATGGATCTTCTTTTTATACTTCTCAGAGGCCTCACCTGAGGTCAATACCCAAACTCGAGTATATCCTACCTCCATTGGTTCGTGGGGAGGTTTACATAAGGGACAATGCCTGGCTATGTGTCCCCACTCCGCACAGTGGAAACATTGGGGCCCTTGCATCTGTCCGGTTCCCCCAGTTGTGGGCTTTGGATGGAGTTTCAGAGGGTTTGGGCTCTATTTTCTGATGGGGCTGTTGGGCTTTTACTCAGGGTTTTGGGTATGCCTACAGTAAAGTGATGTGGATGGGCCTTAACTTCAGGGGATTGGTGATAAGCACAAGCAAGGTCGCCGGCCAGCGTGACCGTAAGGTTGGGATGTTGTTTAATCCATGTTCTGGTATTATTAGGGAGGGCTTCAAGATACTGTTCCAGGTAGATCTTCTTGGTGAGTTCATCTATAGAGGATGTTAATGGTTGAAGCCACGGTTTTCCCAAGTCCCTTATCCTATAATACAAGGCTCGAGGGTTGTCTACTGCTGTCCATTTTTCCTTTCTGAAGCAGTTTCTGCAGTATTCCTGATCACATCCTAATCTCTCCAAAATAGCTTTTTTGATATCAAGATAGGACGTAACCCCGCGGGGTTGGCAGATTGGTAGGCTACCTATAGCTCTCCTGACAACAAGGGGGCTATGTATTGACCCCATCTATCTTGAGGCCAGGTGGCAATAGAGGCAACCCTCTCAAAATTCACAAAAAAGTAGTCAGGGTCATTGCCTTCCTGAAAATTTATACAAGACAGTTCCTGGCACGTTGGGGTGAACGTGAGCACTAGATATGGTGTCTGTTAAACATAAAATAGCTGTATTTGGCACCTGCTGATTGGAGGTTAAGAGAGCGGCTTGTTCTTTATTGGGTCGAGTGTAGGGCCTTGTGTTTTTTTTCTGCTGGCTTTGTCTGTTCCTCAAAAACCAACTGCAAATGGCGTTGTCCTTCGGCTAACTGGATAACCATGGCCTCCATAGTAGTGGGGTGTGTCATTTCTGGGCTAGACACAATATTCCACTTCTTACACCACTGTGGTCGGTTACCGGTTTAGCCACCCCAGACCCCATTTCCTGACAGACAGAATACGCTTAAGCCATTAACTTTGGAGGGAATATTTCATTTATTCTCAGCTCTTTCTTTTGTTGGGAGTATCGGTGAGGAAAACAATCATAGGGTATTGTAAGGTGAGTATCGATATCGTGGTTATAGTCCAAGTGTCTTTTGAACACAACAAAAAATAACGTGTAGAAAGTGACTTTACTCTTCAGCTCTCTCTGGGATTTGGATCATCACTGGGTTACTCCTAAAAAAAAACCACATATATATTGGTCAGGCTAGGGTTCAGTTACGCAGGGGCTAGTTAGTGTTCCCTTCACCACACCTGTGCCCTTCCTAAGTGAACTGCCTAAGTGAGGGGTGCTTGTGCTTACTTTTGGTGTGGCCCGCATCCCCACCCACCAGCTCTTAAATGAAAAAGTGTGTGCACTGGACACTTTGCTGAAACCACCACCCTCCTGGGCCATGGCGTGGGGAGTCTCTGCGTCCGATTCCCTCCTTGAAGCAATGAACTTGTTCGCATTGCTCCTGGAACGATCTCTCTGTGTGTCGGCTTCCTCCGGCCCCATTGACCTCTTGTACAGCTCAGGGTGTTCGTCTTCCTCCTGTGGTTTCTCCTCTCCTCCCTCAGTGCTTCTTGCCTCAGTTGCCGCATCCAGTTCTTCTCTCTCCGCGACCTCGATTCCAACTGGGGACTCCGTTTCTGATGTCAACGCGTCATTCCGGGCTCTGCCCCTTAAATCCTGGAACTCCGGCGGCAGTCTTTCAGAGTCCTGGGGATCGGCTAGAGTAGGATATTCATATCCTGCGTGGAGAGATGTGGCGGCCATATTAGCGGTGTTAGGACCTACGCCGAGGTCTCCGTCGGATAGATTACACACAGCTGCAGCTGATGTTAACCTAAACGACATCCGTACATATTGGAAACAACCAATGGGAGTCATGAATACATAAATTATTTACTCTTGGGATGTAAGTGAACCCGGTGGTAAGCTGAGTACAAGACAATAGAAGCAAACCATTGCATTCCTTTTAAGTATTCTGGAAACACTAGGATATCGCAGAGCCTCAATCGGCCTATGTAGCAAATCTCAAGTTACGAGAATGAGCTCATTCTGGCAGGAGAACTCGTAACTTGAGATTTGCTACATAGGCCGATTGAGGCCCTGCGATATCCTGAGTGTTTCCAGAATATTTACCTGGAACACCGACTTAGATAATGGATCGCTTATTCGAATCCTACATGAAAGGTCACGTTGGAGCTAGGTCAAATTTACCTAGTATACCTGTGAAGTGCGGAATTCTCACCATTTACTCTTTACATCAAGGAATGATACTCGCCTACTGAGCCCTGACGAAGTTCTCGTCATGAGAACGAAACGCATTGGCTGATCGTAAAATCTCCAATTCTGTGAGAACTAACTAATTGAAAATAAAGACTCATTTGAAAAAATAAACATTGACTCCTTGGACTTCATCACCTGCGCACGCCCAACCCCTCAATTGCTTAGGATCTGACGTACAGAGGCATCACCCGACGGCTGGTGCAAGGGCTTGTTGCGCACGGAACCTGATTTAATTGAAACTAGTGTGAGGTGCAGAAACAGCAGTCCGCCGTCAAAGTATCATTGTTAATATTGCATTCCTTTTGTAAATGCCAACATTTCATTTATCTTAGGTAAAGAAAGCCTTTCCACAACTATGTTCTGATTAGGACATATAAATGGATCTTCCCATTAGATTGTCTAGCACCTACTAAGGGTGTAATCCATTCAGGTTCTTCAGTAGGTTTTATGGTGCCATCTTTTAAAGTGTTCTCAGTTTTGCTGTTTACCTTATCCTTCACATTCATAGGTAAGGTCTGGTTTTACGCACATTAGGTGTTGCATTCTTCTTTGGAACTATTCTATGGGTAAAACCCTTTAGACCACCAATTTCACCTGAAAATGCACTTGGAAAGTCATTTAGGGCCTGATTTAGATTTCGGCAGACAGGCTACTTCTTCACAGCATTGACGGATATCGCGTCCACTGAAATATAAATCCCATAATATCCTATGGGATTTATATTTTTGTGGACGGGATATCCGTCACCGTTGTGACGAAGTAACCTAAGAAATCTAAATCAGGTCCTAAGTATTTGTTGGTTGCATACTTCATCCTCTCCTACAGCCATTACTTGTTCTGGACCATTAGGATTTTAAAAGATATCCAGAGCCTGCTGGTGTGTCCATCCATGGACAGATGGACCTTCTTCCACCACATATAATTTTCCAACAGCTTTCCTATTTTTAAATTCAAAAGAAGCTGTGCAATAGCTAGTGCTTAATTTGTGCTGGTTATTGCTGGTGGCGGCCACTGGCACTCATTTTTGGGGTCCGGCACTTAGTTTTCCTCATCAGACATTTCCTCTAAGAAAGAGAGGGAAAACACCCAAATGGAAAGATGGAGGCAGAGAAAGACGGAAAAACTGTTGCAGAAAGAGAAATCAGGAACCTGCAGTAATGAGATAAAGAGGGAGAGAGTGTCTGGCAGTACATTAAAAAGGCCTGGGGTGGGTTCAGGACTGCACAGCTTTGGAATTCTGTGCACTGATATGCAACAGTGCCAGTCAGGCTCCTGAGCAGCGCTTTATTTATTTATTTGTAAAGCACGACAATCATCCCATTGGGATATCACAGCGCTAGTTTGTGGCGGAGAAATGATGAGTAAGGTTATGATTAGTTGGGGGCAGACGGCTTGGCTAGGGAAATAGATATGTCTTGAGTTTCTTCCTGAACGCCATGTGTTCTTCAGTTAGTCTTAGCTCCAGCGGGAGCTCATTCCAATGAAGTGCTGCAAGGTGCGAAAAAGTGCGTCCACCTGTCCTGCTTTTACTTATTCTCTTGGTCTCAGCTAGTGCTAAGGAACGTGACCTTAGGCATCTGGGTGGGACATAGAACTTGATTCTGTTCTGTAGAGTCTTGGGGCCTGTGTGATGGAGTGCCCTATGAGCGTGTCCTAGGAGTTTGAAACGCGCTCTTTGGCGCATAGGCAGCCAGTGGAGTTGTTTCAGGCATTTTGTCGCAGGACTGTATCTGCTCTCATTGCACACTAGTCTAGGCGCTGCATTCTGTATGACCTGCAGACGTTTAAATAAATAATCTGGCATACCAACAAAGAGTGCATTTCCGTAATCCAGCCTGCTGACAAGTAGTGCCTGCGTAATGGTCCTCCTGCTTTCCAGAGGGATCCAGGGAAATAGTCTCTTTAGGAGCTTCAGGGTAGCGAAGCTTCTACCACACAGGATCCGCACGTGGTCTTTCATCGATAAAGTGTTATCGATGATGATGCCCAGATTTTTGACACACTGCTTTGGAACTGGCGCCGTGCCCAAAGAGAGGGGCCACCAGGATGTATCCCAAATGCGATTGGCTCCGCCGAGAAGTAGGATTTCCGATTTCTCTGCATTGAGCTTTAAACAGTGCTCTGACATCCAATTTGCCATCTCGGTCAGACAGTTATTGAGTTTGGCTCTGGTGTCATCATGCTCATTTCCGATGGCTATTGTCAGTTGGGTGTCGTCTGCATAGGAGCAAATTCCGAAGCCCCACTTCATGCCAATTTTTGCCAAAGATGAAACATAGGCATTAAATAATGTGGGGCTCAGGGATGCTCCCTGCGGAACTCCACAATTGAGGTTTTTGGGGTTGAGGAAAAGGTACCCAACTGTACAGTTTGGGTTCTGTTACATAAAAATGAACTCAGCCATTGAAGGGCCTTGGCGTGTATCCCTTTTTCATGCAGGTTTTCCAGTAAAAGTTGGTGAGAGACTGTGTGCTTTGGGCACGGGCACTCATTATTTTATAAATTAAGCATTGGCAATAGCCTATCTTTGGTATAGGGTCCCCATTAAACTTTTCTAGTCTAACATCAGTCGGTAGCAATTGTTCACCTAGAACCTAGACAAATTTGTCTTCTTTTTTATTAAAAAAAAAATTTCAATGCATATTATCAAACAGCGTGCACAACCATTGAAATTTATTATCACCCACACAATTATGCATTTTTTCCCCTTTTTTTATTCCACCCACCCGAGACCCACCCACCACCGGGGGGAATTGGCCTTACTCTGTTGACCTTGGTATCATCAATAAATTAATTTCCTCTTTATACATTATTCATTTCTCTCTATCCATCTAACCTATGGTTCCCAGATTTTTAAGCCTTTCATTCTTGAGCGTATTCCCCTCCTTGCATAGATGGCCTTTTCCAGATTATAATTTGACAAAAGACAGGAAAGCCACTGCTGAAACCCGGGGGTATTGGGATACAACCATGCCAATGCAATACATAGGCGGAGGATAGCCATACCAATAAACATCAATTCTTCTCCGACTGTCCCCTGTATTTCCTGAGCTACCCCAAGCCCTATCAGAGACGGAGAGAGAAGACAGTCAATTCCTAGGGCCTCCTTAAAAAGATTACTGATCTCTTGCTTTAGTTTGCTAAGCGCATCGCAAGAGGCGAAGATGTGAATCAAGTCTGCCTGATATAATGCACACCAGGGGTATAATGTTCCTCTCCCCGTCCCCCATTTGGCAATTCTTTTCGGAGTATAATATAGTGAGAGGCATGTTTTATAGTATTGTGCTTGCAGCCGGGCAGGGATCAAGATACTCTGTGCCAATTTAATAGAGTGAGAGATTAGGACTTCCGAGACCCTGGCTTCCGATTTCCACCTTATTGCCCGATCATCAATATCATCTTTCATTAGCAAATTAAAAAGGTTATAAATTACTCATATCAATAATTCTCTATTCTCTCTCAATTTGTCGATTATGACATTATTAGCGAATCCGATTGGTCCACCACCTTTCTTATTTGGAAAATCCCTTATTTGAATATATTTATAAAAATCCCTTCGATCTAACTCGAACCATTCTCTTAGATTTTCAAAAGAAACCAGACCAAGTGGAGAGAAAAAAGCTCCAAACTTTGGCAGCCCCGCCTCGGTCTACCTTTTAATTATAGGCCTTTGAAAATTTCTGGAAGGTTAGGGTTATTGCAAAGTGGTGTGTAATAATTGAACCGACCCACTCCTGTCAATCTTCGAACAGACTTCCAGATTCTAAACCCTCCTTGTAATGTTTTAAACTGAACTTTTTTGTTGTGGTTGTCATTTAGATATCGCCAGAGCCATCCCCATGCTTCCTCCCCCATTATGAGTTTCTGGGGGGTCGGTACTACATTGATTACTCTGTCTTTTGGCTTTTCTTGTATTAAAACTAAATTGTTTAATAGTGTGGTGGCCCAGTAATAAAGTCTTATATTTGGTATGGCCAGTCCCCCCCTTTCCCTGCGTAGAGTGAGAAGTTTATATGCCTTCTTGGCTTAGCGTAAGCCCATATGAATCGAGACAACAGATCTTCTATTTTCTTCAGGCAATCGGCTGTGATTTCAAGCGGGATTGCCCGCAGAAAATATAAAAACTTGGGGAAAAATAAAATGTTGATAATGTTGCATCTGCCGATGATAGACAGATGAAGATTATGCAGTCTTGCCAGGTCCTGTTTGGCTTTACCTAATAATGGATCAATATTATCTTTAACGGTATTATCTGTGCTTGCTGATATGTCGATTCCTAAATATGTTGCATTTTTGACTACTCTAATGTCATTGATCGTTGAGTTCTCATTGCCCACTATTTGCGTTTTGCTACGATTGAGAGTATACACAGAGAGTGCCCCATATCTTGCAGCTTCTCCTTCAATTTCGTCTATAGCAGTATCAGGGTCGGGGGTCACAACGGCAATGTCGAAGGCATATGCCAGGACTTTGGTTTCCCAACCATGCGTTACAATGGGCCTGATAACCTTATTATTTACCAGTTGTCAAAGAAAAGGGTCAATATAGATTGCAAAAAGCAATGGTGAGCTTGGGCATCCCTGTCGGGTGCCTCTTGTTATTTTAAAAGTATCTGTAAGTGCCCCGTTAACAAATAACCTTGCTGTAGGGTAGAAATAAAGCATTTTAACGGCCTGCAGTAGCCCCTTTCCAATTCCCACCCTTGACAGGGCCTCCCATAGGAAAGGCCAGGAAATCCTGTCAAAGGCCTTTTCTGCATCTAACAGAATTAGCGCCATTGGATCCCTGGAAATGCTGGTAGCATCTAAAAGTGAAATAACCCTTCTTGTGTGGTCCGTCATCCCCTGCCCTGGGATAAATCCATGCTGCCGGGTGGAGACAACTTTATGGATAATTGAGGCCATGCGAGTAGCAAGGATTTTTGAGTAAACCTTGCTGTCGCTGTTATTCAGTGTTATAGGCCGATATGAGCCAGGCTCGCATGGGGGTTTATTTTTTTTTAGGAAAATCACAATTTTGGCTTGTGACCAGGAATCTGGTGGTCGTATACCCTTGAATACATGTGTGAATAATTGTGTCATACAGTCTTTAAGTTGGGACGAGAATTTCTTGTAAAATTCCAGAGGAATACTATCTAGGCCAGTGGCCTTACCGCTAGGGAGGCTGCTAATGCATAATAATATCTCAATCCATTGCGGGAGCTCATCCAACATTAGCTGTTCTTCCTGAGAAAATAACTCTGCTGGATTCGAGTTCAGATACGCCTTTACATCTCCCGGGTCCCCAGATGAATCCTCTTGATTTAGCTTTTGATTGTATGTATAAAAAACATTTCTAATTCCATCTGAGTCTGTCACCACACCCAGCACGGGATCTTTGACTTCCTGTATTATGTTTCGTGATGCTTTTTGTCTAGCTCTAATTGGCAGGTTGCGTCCTACCTGCTCGCTACACTCATATGCTTTCTCTCGCCATACTGTCATTCTGTCTGCGGCATTTTTCGCAATTACTTTCATAATCGCGGACTTAGCAGCTGCCGCTTTTGCCTGCGCTTCTGTGGGGTCCCCGCCAATCTGGAGCATGGTAATCAAACCTGCTTCCGTGGCAGCCAATCTACTTTGTATGTTGTTTACCAATAATTGTTTTATTTTGTTCAAAGATAAAGAGTATCTAAGGGTTTCCCCCCGTATTCCTGCTTTTAACCTGTCCCATACAACCTCGATTCCTGCACTCCCTAGATTCTCAGTGAGAAACAGAGGAATCCATTTCCTCATATGTCTACAATATTCCTCATTGACAAGCAGAGCTCGTTCAAAACTCCATGCGGAGCCACCCCCACCTTTTGGTGCTTTCCCCTTAATCTCGACAATTAGAGGATTATGATCAGCCAATATGCGTGGGTCTTTCTCAATAGTGGAGTCGTGGAAAAGGGAGTAGGATACTTATATAAAATCTAGTCTGGCATGTTTACTATGTGGAAAAGAAAAATAGGTGAATTCGGGATCTGAGAGATTCTGCCAATTCCAAAGATCACAAAGCGCATGATCTGAGCATAGTGTCCTTAATGCCCGAAACACTTTCGGTTTCCTACCACTGTATATCCAGCTATCTTCTGAACTCAATTTCTTATCAGCAGGTATATTTATATTAAAATCCCCACATAGAATTATAGGGAGTGGCCAGGCAGCTAATTCTTGATTTATATGATCAAATACGCTGGGTCATCTAAGGTACTGCCATAGATCGAGCATATAGTGAATAAATCCCCATCGTTCTGGCGACATTCAGTTATTACCAATCTCCCTAAATGGTCCACTGATTTTTGCTTAAATTGAAGGGTGGTGTTAGATGTCAAAATCGCCACCCCTTGTGTCCGTGTATTTTGTGTCGCCCCCCCACTAACGTATACCCTCTATATATGAAAGTCTTTATTGTTTCAGTTAATAAAAACCATACAATATCGAAAATTCTTATACCCTCTATCTCTTAAAAACATTTTATTTTTATTTTTTTTATACCAAACGATTTCATAAAAAGATTGTTAAAAAGGGGATTTCATAAGAAAATATAGTGTTACTGACTTACTAAATAAACACTAGACATAGAATCCTTTTAAAACCTATCTAAGAACCCTACCTAACATATTAAAACCAAAATACATGACCATTTTATATTTGTCGAAAAACTGAACCTCCATCACCACTTATTTCAGTCCCAATATTGGAGTCAACAACGCAACTCCTGCTACCACTTCTTATATGTTCCTAACGCGGGTACAAACACTACTCAATCAATGGCACTGTGAGTTTTATGTCCATTTTCATTATTTATCTGTTCGTACCGTATCAAAAATTTCATCACCTTACAATTTAAAAGGGGATCCGTTGAGTCCAAGCCCTTGATTATTGCGGATCTACAAGACCTAATCCCTCTATCAGTAAATGCCTTTTTAAAAACCATGCCCGAGTCGACTTTAAACATGGACATATACAGATAAGATGAATGAAATCTTGCTTCCCTGCACCACATAGTGTACATATTGTAGGCCCATTATATCTCCATTTTGGCTGATCCGCTAAACTTGGTAAGTACCCAAACCTGGTGGCCATGAGTTTCCGTTTTAGGTAGTATGAATATGTTGTGTTCAGATATTCAGCCGGTTGTAATTTTGTGTAGGACTGCAATACCATCCAGGCATGAGACCTCTTTGCAAACTTATTTTTGTCCTCTAATAATGAATGTAGTTTCACCATTTTATTTGTCACTTTACGAAAAACAGGAAAGGAGGGGGACTGTGCCCAAAGGTCTTTGGACTTTGTTTCTTCCAAGGCCAGTTTTAAAAACTTTCGATAACTAGAGTGCTGATCTTCTTCCTGAGCCCGCCATAAGGCATCGTGTAGGTCATTCTCTCGATTTAACCAGATTTTATACCAGCCTTTGACATACGCATAGGTTCTCCCAATCTCTTGATGAATAAGGCCGAATTCCAATCTCACCTGCGCTGAAGACGCGTTCTGAGGTAGGTTAAAAACCCTTTTGTGTGCTTTCAGTTGTATCTTGTCCAACAGTTTAGCATCTGTTCCATGTAGAACAATGCTAGCGTACTCTACTGTCGGCATCAATTTGGCAGTCATTACGGCTAACAATGGCTTTAGGGATGGACCCTTTAGCTTTTTTGAGAGGGCACAAAATGCATAGATTAAGCCATTACCTTTTGTTTCCAGTTGTGTTTATGTTTTTGGAAGTTTAAACGATCATCAATGTACAGCCCTAGATATTTGTAGTTATCAACTACCCCTAATGTTATTTCTCCCAGTCTGACAGGGAATTTGCGTCCTGGCCGCTTTGCAATAGTCATCGTTTTTGTTTTCTTTGTGTTAATTTCCAAGATGTTGTCATTTGCAAATTTTGCTAGCTGGTTTAATGATCTTTGTAAGCCAACTCGTGTCTGGCTGAGTAAAACTATATCATCGGCATAACAAAGATGTGTTATCAATAATATACCCAAATGTGATTAATAAGTGCAATTGGGCACTTTCGAGGTGCGTTTCCTGCATGCAGATAATATCTGCCTTCAATAATTGAAGCCCAGCTGCAGTGTGCTGTCTCTTTTTGGGGTCATTAAGGCCACAGATGTTAATCGTGGCTACACGTATCTTACCCATCTAGTGTATATGCAAGAAGAAAGGAGGAAAGGAGAAAGAAAAAACAAGAAAAAAAAAAGAAACAGATACCTGTGAGTCTTCACCCCGTCGTGCCAATCCCCCTCCCCCTCCCCAAACCCCCCACCCTCCCTCCTCCCACCACCTATAGCTGAGGTAACCTTGCCCAGCCGAGCCAGGATGATGTCCTTTGAGTAATCATAACCCCGCGGCCCCCCGAGTCTCCCCCCTTCCTCACATCACCCTCAAAAAATCTGTGAATCAGTTCGAACTATTTTATCCGCTATAGTCAATCATTGTCCTAGATCAGTTCCTGTAAAGAGATTAAGTTGGAATGCTTCCTTAAATATAAGAAGAGGATGTCCAGAGAAGCCTTTAAAAATGGATATTTCTTTGTCTTGAAATTTGGCTCTGTTGAATGCTAGACCCACTTCCGTTTTGGCCGGTGTTCCTCTGTAGATATGCTTGGGCCTGAATTTCAGAGATAAAGGTGCGAGTTGTCCCCCTGAAAACAGCCTTTAGCCGAGCTGAGTTCTGCAGGTATACTTCTGCCCCTAGCCGCTGAAAGGGGGGCAAAGAGTTGTCTGAGATTCCACCTGCGCTCCACAGTGGCATGGGCAAAGTCTGGCCTTGTAAAGAAACTCACCCCATCAAATTCTTTCTTGGCGGTCGGTCTTGCCAAGTCATAGGGAGACTGGCGGAGCAAGAAGTTTCCGAAGAATAGGAGCATTGCACAGGGCCGTTCAGGAGTAGATGAAGGACGTCTTGATGGTGTCAACGGGAATCTGTGGGCTCGCTGGATCTCTTTATCCCAATCCCAGGTATGCAGTTTAGGGAAGGCCCCCTTGAGGAGCAAGATCATATATTTCCTGAGGTCGTTCCCTTCAACTCCTTCCGGAATACCTAGAACGCAAAGGTTATCACGACATAGTCTGTTCTCATACTCCTCCATTTTCCACATTAGATCCTTCACAATTCCCTCATGTGCATCCCCTTGTGCCTTCAGTGAGACTAGATCCTTCTCCAGATTCTCGGTCCGAACTTCCACAGTGGCCTTTCTGTTAGCTATTTCAGCGCATGTTCTACCAACCTTCATGACGGCCCCTTGTAGCTTTTTTGCGGCCAGGCGTGCTCTCCGGTTATCTATCTTCACCTCCTCCTGGAAGCTCTTAATTGATTGTAGCACCACTGCTAAGGCAGGTTCGTTCTGAATCCTTGGGCCGCCATCCACAGCGTTGCCAGAGATAGTGCAGTTTCCCTCTGAGCGTAAGGTTTGATCTGCAATAGTAGTAAGTTGCGAAGCCAAATAATCCCATCTTAAATCCCCAGCACTTCCGCAGTCGAGGGTCTCGTGCCTCTTTCTCCGATTTCTTTTCTTTATTTGATGTCTCTTCTGTCCAGAGGACTTTGGGGGCATTTCTGAATCAGAGCTACTATTCCAGGTGCGCCCCTCTTCATCACTGGAAGCGCTTATACTCAAGTCTGAAATTGCAGCTTCGTCAGTTAAGGAATAGAATTTTTCTAGGGTATCAGGTGTCTTAGGCAGATGTCTGGGGTATTTCCAATTTCATTTCCAGGGTCCTTGCAGGCCAGGGGGCATTCATTCTTGGTTATTTCTGCATTTTTTTGGCGCTTCTGCTGCCCATCCTGGAGACCACGGATAGAATTTCTAAAGGTAGTCGCTTCGTTTTCTAGTGCTAAGTTAGGAGTAGAGTTTGGTTGGAGGTTAGGCCCTGGTGCTACCTCAGGAGTTGATGTGACGGCCACAACGGCGGTAGCGGTGGCAGGAGTAATTTGTTCATTCCGCCCCCTCCTCCTTCCCTCTTTCTCCCTCAAGAGCCCTATGCGTGCTTCCCTCCATTGAGCCAAAAATGTTAGTGACTAAGGGCTGGCAGTTGCCTAGGTCCCGTGAAGTCTTGGGCTGAGCTTTCTTAGTTGTTTCTGGCTTCTCTGTGTTATCGCCTTTCTCATTCTTTTCTGCCCCCTTGCCACCACGTGTGTCAATCCACTTTCCCGATTCTCCACAGTCATTGTGGGGAGTTGATTAGTTACGGTCGCTGCGGGCAGAGAAGATTGCACATTTTTACCTCTGGTTGTCTTCCCGCCCCGTCCTGTCATCCTTACTTGATTTGTGTAGATCCTTCGCTTGAAACAATGTTTCCTCCGTGAGCCACTCTGCCGCAGTAGCCAGAAAGCAGGAAACACGCTCCTGTGCCAGCTGTGTTGCTTGAAGGATGTCGAAGGATATCCCTTCTGAGCCAACAAGGCCCCAAGCATCGCCAAGAGTATTCTTGTCAGCTGCTCACCGAGATTGAAATCGCGCCGCAGGCCAGGAGACATCAGTGATGCCGGATCAGGCAGCGTAGATGCAGGAGCCGGCAGCGGCGCGAGTTGGTTGCATTCCTCGTGTATACCGCATTGAACGATTCGGATCCCAGTAAAGATCACAATATGAAGGTATTTCATCTGCCGTTCGCTAAGTTTCTCCGATGCACTTTACAAGGGCATTCTGTAGTTTCTGGGTTATTTCGGGGGATCAGACGGGTGGAGCGCCGCAGGTGAGATGCTCACTCAGACGCCATCTTGCCTCAACATATTTGTCTTCCCAACTATTTTTGTCAATGATAGTGTACGAAGAGCTGAAATATGCAACAATCAGCATCTTTACCCGTCCCAAATTAATATTACCCACTGGTTCATTATGTGATTTGTTACTAAGCACACACTGTGTCCTCAATAACTTTTTCTGTGCTAATACTCAATATAAAGTCATTACTTCTGTCTAATTCAGTACTATCTTTTTCTGAATTTGAATACCTCACTATAAGTCCAAACATAGAAATCTTCACTGCAACTTTGTCCAGCAGATCCCTGATGATGATACTCCCTCCTCGGACACCGCCTGCAGCCTTGCCCCACTTAACTTTGCGCTTATTGGACCCAATCTTCTTTTTGTATCCAACCCATGCTTCTTCGCGGTTGTCCATATTTTTCGACTTTGATCCAGTCTTGCGTGGCTAGATGTCTGCGTTTGGCCCTTTTATCTGTTATGCCCTAGTTTTTACTAAATATTTTTATAATTTATAACTCCGGTTTTACTGATTTTTGTCATTTTGGTGTCAGTAACTTATTAAAATTTACTCTATTTCTCTAAATTGAAGTGGGATTTTTTTGTGTTGTGTATTCACTTTATTACTGTTTGTGTGCTACATAAATACTTTACACATTGTCTATAGTTAAGTTTGACTGCTTTTTTTCTGCCAAGCTACCACAGGCTAATTTAGTGACTTTTTTGTGATTCACCCTGCCAAGGATTGTGGCTGTTGCTTGACCAGGGATAACACCTCAGTGAACCAACAACCCAATTTCTCACAATCATGTAGGGTACCTAATTTACAAGTAAGTACAAGTATTTTAAGCCCGGCAGTATCAAGATCATAACATTTCCATTCTGATACAGAACTGTTTTAAAATGGCTGCTGTTAGACTTGTCAGCCTTAGGGTTGCTTGCCTCCTTAATTTGTGCTCATCTCATTTTTGTTGCTCTTAGGACTCTTTGCTCTTTTCCACTGCTATCCAGTGCTAAAGTGCATGTGCTCTCTAAAACGTGGTTATATTGGCGTACCTCCAATTGGCATATTTAATTTACTCATAAGACCCTAGTAAAGTGGCACTACATGTCCCATGGCATGTAAATTACATGCTACTAGTAGGCCTGCAGCACTGACTGTGCCACCTGCTCAAGTTGCCCTTTAAATAGGGGTGGGCAATACATTCCGCACGCTGGTGGAGTTTGCAGAGTGTTGCCCTCTAGTTCCAGTAAAAATCCACCACCCAACATGTGGCAGAGTTTTTTCTCGTGCGCGGCTCGTCAACGTCAAGTTGGCAAGCGTGGGAGAGAATTGGCGTCCCCTAGTGTGATTTGTGGGCGCTAGGATGGCATCCAGTGAGATTTTCTTAAAGTGGGTGGTTGCGGGCAGTCATGACCATTGGTGGTGAGAAAGATGCCGCTCATGGTAAGAAAGCTGCCGCTTGATTAGAAAATCTACACAAGAGGCAGCACCCTCTGGTGCCCTGCAAGGGGCTGTTAGGTCTGATTTTGCAGCGCAGAATAAGATCCCAGCACAAAAGAATCTGCATGATGTGCCAATTCCTCCCACTCGCAGAACTGAGCAGAATCTCGCAGAGCTTTTAAACATGTCTCAAGCCTGCCGTTGCAGCCTGTGTGTGCAGTTTTAACCTGCTTATTTGACCTGGCGAAATAAACCTTTGACCAGGCCCAAACCTTCCTTTTTAATACATATAAGTCGCCCCTAGGGTGGGCCTTAAATAATCCTAAGGGCAGGGAGAAATTTATGAAAAAGTAGGATATGTAGTTTTAAGTTTTACATATCATGGTAGTGAAAAACATTTAAATTAGTTTTTCACTACTGCAAGGCATACCTCTTCCATAGGATAACATTGGAGTAACCTTAATATATTTCATAAGCGGTGATTTTCAAATGGAGAGAAGGTAACCAGTTCATGTTCGGTGTCTTTGGAATTGTAATGTAATATCCTAACTTATGGGGAAGTCGGATTTTAAATTACAATTTTGAAAATGCCACTTTTGGAAAGTTTTCATTTTCCTGCCTTAACCATTTAGTGCCTGTAGCCAGTCTCTGGGTCCTATGACTGGGTGTTGCTGACAGCTGGCTTTGTGTATTCCTCCTAAACAGCCACATACAATATAGAGCTTAGGTGTGCCTGGATGGGCCATCATGGCCAGATGGGAGAGCAGAGTTGAGCACAGGCTGAATAGGCTATGTCCTACCTCCACAGAAAGGGCTGCATACTCCCCTGTAATTAGTCTGGGGCCAGGACAGGGAAGGCTGGATGCCTGAAGACGTCATAGGGTAACCTCTAGAAGTTGCACCCCCACTTCAAGGGCACAACTGGGTTTAAAAACTGGACCTCAGACACCAACTCTTCAGTACACTTCTAGACTTGTGGATGTTGTACCAGGAAGAAGGTCTGCTGTGCTGCTGAAAGGACTGCTACTCTTCAGGAGTACTGCTCTGAAGAGCTGCTGCCCTGCTGTGCTTACCTGCTCCCGGCTGTCCTCATGCCTGGGTAAGAATGACTGGACTTAATTCCAGGACCCCAAAGTGACTCCAAAGGCTAGTTGGCTGGCATCTTGACATGAGCCCCAGGGACAGAAGGCTCCAAAAACCTTGAACCCAGCATCTGGACTCTGCCATCTGTGAGTCTACCCTGCAAAGAGGTGCAGTCCTGGACCCTTGAAAGTGGGCCTAAGGCGCTCTGCCTGCCTCTGTGGATCCAGTGGAACCAAAACATCTCCTTCGCTGCGCTGTGAGTGTTTGATTGGCTCAAACGTTCCGTCCATCATCCCCTTTTGTATCGCTTTGGTCGCCCTAAGTTGGCGGGGGTATGCCCAGACGTGGGTCCCTTGCTCACTTTGCCACTGGATTCAAGCAAGCCTGGCTGATGACGGCTGAAATGCCAGAAACCGGTCCTAGGATGCTTGTTTCCGGTCCAGGGAAGACATGGCTTGGCAGTTCGGGCTGGACTGTTCCCATGAGGCACAGGGTCAGACTGATTTGCATATGGCCATGTCTGAACTGGGGTGGTGGAAGTGAGCTAAAGAATGATGATGGATTAAACCCAGATCAGTTGACTGGGGGTGAGTGTTTGATTGGCTCAAACGTTCCGTCCATCATCCCCTTTTGTATCGCTTTGGTCGCCCTAAGTTGGCGGGGGTATGCCCAGACGTGGGTCCCTTGCTCACTTTGCCACTGGATTCAAGCAAGCCTGGCTGATGACGGCTGAAATGCCAGAAACCGGTCCTAGGATGCTTGTTTCCGGTCCAGGGAAGACATGGCTTGGCAGTTCGGGCTGGACTGTTCCCATGAGGCACAGGGTCAGACTGATTTGCATATGGCCATGTCTGAACTGGGGTGGTGGAGTGAGCTAAAGAATGATGATGGATTAAACCCAGATCAGTTGACTGGGGGTGAGTGTTTGATTGGCTCAAACGTTCCATCCATCATCCCCTTTTGTATCGCTTTGGTCGCCCTAAGTTGGCGGGGTATGCCCAGACGTGGGTCCCTTGCTCACTTTGCCACTGGATTCAAGCAAGCCTGGCTGATGACGGCTGAAATGCCAGAAACCGGTCCTAGGATGCTTGTTTCCGGTCCAGGGAAGACATGGCTTGGCAGTTCGGGCTGGACTGTTCCCATGAGGCACAGGGTCAGACTGATTTGCATATGGCCATGTCTGAACTGGGGTGGTGGAGTGAGCTAAAGAATGATGATGGATTAAACCCAGATCAGTTGACTGGGGGTGAGTGTTTGATTGGCTCAAACGTTCCGTCCATCATCCCCTTTTGTATCGCTTTGTGCAACCTTGAGCAGCACCAAATCATTGTCGTTAATGCATGGATCGGTACCATCGCATAGACCTGCATCAAATCTGATAACCCCATCTGAACTGCCACTGCGCAATGCATCCTCAGTGCAGGCCCTCGCATCCCTCATTGATGGCAGACTTGATGAGAGACTCCGCATCACAGCCTTGCTACTCCTTCTAACTGACGCATCACCCCCACTGAGCGAAGCTGGCCTTTGCATCGTAAGCCCTCGTCGACAGGATCCTCGACCATGACCTCTCACTGCAGCCTCACCATATCTCGGAAGTGACACTTTGCTTCGGCTGGGCTACTCCTCTTCGCAAGGATCCTCTCAGTGCTCCTCAAACCAGGATTTAAGGTTCTCTGTTCAGCAGGCCTAACTGGGTCCCTGTAGCCAGCCCGCACTTCATAGTGGTTGAACTGAACATGTATCTTAGTCCCGGACAGTTGGCGCTTGATGTTTTTTGGTGCTATTTTCACTAAAATATTTAAAATTTCATATTTCTGGTTCCACTGATAGAAGTTTCATCATTTTGGTCTTCGATTAGTTATTACAAATTTCTCTATATTTCTAAACCAGTTGCGGGTTTTTTTGTGGTGTGTTTTCACTGTATTACTGCAGAGGTGTTGCACGAATACTTTACACATTGCCTCTGATTTAAGTCTGACTGATCTGTACCAAACTACCCAAGGTTTGAGCGCAGGTTAATTTAGGGTTTGCTGGTGACTTCACCCTGAGAGAATTGTGGTTGCTGCTTGAGAAGGGTTTCACCCCCTCAACCAGTAATCCAATTTCTTACACTGGTAATTTGGAGTTGTGTGTGTACAGTTCCATCCAGTAATTTTGTGTTACACTACAACCTCACAAAAATAAATTAAGACCAATTATCGTTTGGCTACTTATTGTTTTTCCAAATCTACCTCATTCCTACTTCTCGACTGTCAGAAACCATACCTGCAAACATGGAGTTTGAGCTGGCCAACTGACCAAACAGTTCTTCAAGGAAAGGTGACTACAAATGAAGAAGGGTACCAATAGGTTTGAGCTTCAGAGAGCCCTTAGGGCCTAGTCATTGGTCGTCCAGTTGACAATGACGATAGCCTCAGAGGAGCAGCATGATGGACTGATCTGGATGAGGAGGATCAAGACCTGGACATTTGTGGTGTGTTTTCACTGTGTTAGTGTTTGAAGTATTGCTCAAATAATTTACACATTGCCTCTAAGTTCAGCCTGACAGCTTTGTTCCAAGCTACCCCGGGGGTTGAGCATAGGTTAATTTAGGATGTGCTTGTGACTTTACCCTGAGAAGAATTGCGGTTGCTACTTGGGAAGGGTTTCATCCCCATCAACCAGTAACCCAATTTCTTATAGCTACTATCTGATTACCATTTCCAGATCCAAGTTCACTGCTGTTATCAAGAGATAACACCTCCGAAGCAGGGTGTTATTTCCCTTGATGACAACATAACACATAGGCTTCCCTGCTCATGATGCCGATGTCGGGGATTGCTCGAGCTCACTGCCAATTACTGGAGCAATCTTCTTTTAATTCCTTGCGCTGGCATTTACAGTTGAAAATCGCTCAAAAACACCTCCTTGGATATGCAGCTTTTTTCCTGTAATATTGAAAGCGTCAGCAGCGCTCTAAATAAGCAAATACTGGTGAACAAGTGACCGAACACAGGATCCTGGGGTCTGCAGACTTCAAATGGTGTTCCACTATTTACTGAGGCTGCTTCAACTCATCGCCAACTTTGTAATGTAGATTCTTGGACGATGAAGACAAAAGTAAGTTTATTACAGCCTCAGTGCTGAACAACCACACCCAACCATAAGTAATTGCAACTGACTTACGTTTTGAACTATAGGGTCTAAACAAGAACTGACCATTGTCATTAACAGAACTGAAGGAGGGAGCATGAGCTTAGTCAGGCTCACTCCAAATCCAAAGTAAGTATACCCAAAATAACAGTCCCAAAGGACCCCAGCACTTCACTGGTGAGCCACAACATCGATAACATGTTGTGGCAGCAATTATAGCACTCTGGGATGTGGTTCCTTTGGAATGCATTGTAGAGAACACTTATTTTTGAGAGTCACTAAAAGAAGCACATATAAAGAGAGATAACAGATTATAGTCACAGTATAAATCATTTGTTGGTGGTGCCATACTAAATTTAGGAATTATGATGTATTCTAAGGTAATTTTACCCTGATTTTAAAATGCTGATCCTATGATGAGATTTGAGAAACCATGTTTGAGAGAAAACTCTTTTCTCTCATCTTTTCTCATAGATGTTATGGAGGGTGCTCCAGAAGCTAAAATGAGAGCATAATTTCAGTAAATTCACACTTTCTTCCTCAACCACATAAGTATGAAGTCTGACATTCTGAGTAAACCATGTACTTCCAAAAGCATCAGTCTGTTAGTGTCAAGGTCAGTGGTTACTCACAATGCCGACACTCCCAGGAGCAGAACGACGATATTGTCCAAATTCCACCACCGGTTTTCCCACAGCCACCTACTTAGTAATTACCAGCGGCCGTGTGAACCCCGCCGGGTGAAAGGGGAATGGGACAGAGAAGAGACTGCCTGGTCTTTGGCACTTCCACCTCCTTCTTACTTCTGTATTCCGTTCTGTTCTTTTCTTACACCCTCTCTATCTTTTACCAACTTGTGGAAGCACTGCAACAGAAGAACACATTATTACTAATTCCCTTCTACTTTTCCCCCACTCTCCCACTCTCCCCCTTTGGCTCTTTCCTTACCCAGAGTGTCTAAGGCTTTCGCTCCTCTTCTATTCTTTCAAAGGCAACTTTTAATTCCTCTGAACTCTGTATGACAACGATAATTTTATACTTTAAAACATTATAGACTTTCTTACTTTATCTCTTTCATTCCTTTATTCACTCACACACTCTGCCTTACTTTCTCTTCTTCGTTAATTCGCTTCTGTTTGTTCCGTAGGTACTTCTGAAATCAACGCCATCAACAGGACGACGAAGGAAGGTCAGGAACTGAGATTCTGGATGGTGAGTATGGTACTATTGCTTTTATTTCTTTCTATTTATTTTTCCTTCTAACTATTATTTTCTCTTGCCTATTCCCTAACTAACTAACCGACGAACCGAAACGCTCTATCCTACGCCTAAGCCTAGCTCCCAAAACTACTCTATTTCTACCTAACTAGAAGCCTGTCTTTACACAACTTAACCCAGAAATTCCGTTGGTGAAGTGCGCGGTTCCAATATCAACTGGCGCACTTCACAGCTGGTCTAGACCTCGCGCTCGTGTCCAGGAGCGCAAGACTAGACCCGCCACTGCCTCTGCGGTCCTCCCTGTTGGGAGTACAGGAAGAAATGACCGGCTGTGCGCGACGATCACCCGCAGCCTTTTGCGAGCGGGTGATCTCTTAACAACGGGCTCATTACAAGATACGGAGGAGCACTGGAGAGTCTTTGCTCCTTTTTCCAGCACCCTGACAATATCCCCCCGCAAGATTAAGCCTCCGGGCTGAGGCTTGTGAGGATACTGTGAGTGAACATTTTTGGTTAATCGGGGAGCATGAACATCAGATTGTTCCACCCAAGACCTATTCTCGGTGCCAAAACCCTTCCAATCTACGAGATAGAAAATTTTACCTCGAACAGACTTGGAGTCTAAGATTCTTTTAACTTCAAATTCTTCTTGTCCTTCTACTAAAATGGGTTCTCTACTCCTCAACTCTTTCAAATGGGGTGAAACCTTTTTAGAAAGGAAACATGAAACACTGGGTGTATCTTCAGCTGGGGAGGCAGTTTTAGTTTGAAAGTCACAGGATTCACTATTTGTTCCACAGAAAAGGGACCTACAAAACGGGGTTGGAATTTTAGATTTCCTTTAAGTTTGAGATTCTTGGTATTTAACCAAACCCTGTCCCCTACAAGTAAATCTGGCTCTGGTCTTCTCTTCTTGTCTGCACTTTGCTTGTAGCGTTCTTTAGCTTTCTTTAAGTTCTTAGTGGCAGACTCATGTACCTCACTAAGATGTTGTACAAAATCTTGAGCCGCTGGCACCAACACTTCTTGAGAGGAAACCACAGAATTTGGATGCCTTCCGTAATTCAAGTAAAAAGGGAAAAACCAGTAGAGGCATTCTTTGCATTATTATGCGCAAACTCTGCGGTCCAAAGAAGATCGGGCCACTCTCCCTCTTGATCTAAAAGAAACAGCCTAAGATACTTTTCTAACTCTTGGTTGGCCCTTTCTGTTTGCCCATCTGTTTGTGGATGAAAACTCGTTGAATAACGCGTTTCAATTCCCAGACCTTTAGTGTAAGCCTTCCAGAAATGAGATAGAAATTGAGAGCCACGATCTGTGATCAAAACCTTGGGTAAGCCATGTAACTTAATCACACTTTGGTTGAATTGAGTGGCAATTTGTCTTGCAGATGAATTCCCTTTCAGGGCAACAAAATGCGACATTTTGGAGAAGGCGTCTACCATAACTAATACAGAACTGAATCCTTGACTAGAGGGTAGCTCTACTATTAAATACATGGTTACTGTGTGCCAAGGATATGGTGGGGTAGGTAGAGGTCTCAATAACCCTTGAGGAGCCCGCTTATCTGTCTTCCCCATTGCACAAGTCCCACAGCCCTCCACATGAACTCGAACATCAGCAGGCAACCCAGGCCACCAAAATTGTCTCTTTATCAACTCCTCAGTTCGATGGATTCCTGGATGACCAGCCAACGGATTGTCATGGCAGTCGATCAATGCTTGCTGTTGAAGTTCTTGAGTTGGTAAATACAAGGCCTTGGAATGAAATGGTACTCCATCGATAATCTCCCGAGCTGGATCCTTCAGAGCCCAACTTTGCATTTCTTCAGAAGTTAAGACTTCTTTAACCTTTTCCACGAGAGTTTTCTCACTTGTGGCTCCAATGATCTTAGTTTCTGGAATTATGTTTTGATCACTAATGAGAATCTTCTTTCCATCTGTGTCTATTCGAGACAAAGCATCTGCCTTTCCGTGATTCCTTCCGGGCCGAAATGTGATTACAAAGTCATAATCGGCGAAATATAAGGACCATCTAAGTTGGCGTGGCATAAGCGTCCTGGCCGATTTCAGAAACTGGAGATTTCGATGATCAGTGAATACCGTCACCACGTGTCTGGCTCCGAGAAGGTAATGTCGCCACTCTTGGAAAGCGTCTTTGATAGCGAGGAGTTCCTTATCTGAAATGGTGTAATTCATTTTTGCTGATTGCAGTTTTCTGGAGTGATATGCCACCGGATGCAACTGCCCAGTTTCTTTATGTCTCTGTGAAAGTACTCCTCCAATGGCTTGCTCAGAGGCATCAGTCTCCAGGTAAAATGGTTGAGCAGGATCCGCATGCAGCAGAATGGGCGCCGTGGTAAAGCTCTTCTTCAAAAACTGGAAAGCATCTTCTGCCTCAGAAGACCATTGAAAAATCACTCCTTTTCGCAGCAACCTAGTTATTGGTGCTACCTTCAGGGAAAAATCTCGAATGAATCTGCGATAGAAATTTGCAAATCCAATGAAGCTCTGTACTTCTTTCACCGAGGTTGGAGGAGGCCAATTCAATACCGCCTCAATCTTCTTAACATCCATGGTTAGACCTTCCGGGGCAATCACAAATCCCAAAAAGTCTACAGATTTCACTCCAAAGGCACATTTCTCCAGTTTTACGTAAAGTTCATTTTCCTTCAGACAACGCAAAACTCCTTTGACTTGGTGTTGGTGTTCTTCTTCAGATGAGGAGTAAATCAAAATATCGTCAATGTAGACAATAGCGCACTGATCTATGAAATCTTTCAGGACATCATTAATGAAGTATTGGAAAGCAGCCGGGCGTTGCTTAACCCGTAGGGCATGACTTGGTACTCATACAATCCATACTTGGTTCTAAACGCCGTTTTCCATTCATCTCCGCTTCTCACTCGAATTAGATGATATGCTCCCTGCAAATCTAATTTTGTGAAGATCTTGGCATCTTTTAGTTGGTCTAGTAGAACAGAAATCAGAGGGAGGGGATAACGATTCTTGATAGTAATTTTATTCAGGGCGCGATAATCAATACACGTTCTCAGATCTCCGTCACGTTTTGGAACGAAAAACAACGGCGAAGAAACTGGGGACTGTGATGGACGTATGAAGCCATTTTCCAAATATTCCTGAATGTAATCCTTAAGATGACGGTTCTCAGCCTCGGTAAGAGCATATATACGACTGCAAGGAAGATTTGCTCCGGGTTCTAAATCAATTTTGCAGTCATACGACCGGTGTGGGGGCAATTTCTTTGACTCCAATTCACTAAAAACTTCAGCAAACTCCTGATACTCAACTGGTAAGCTCACAGTTTGCACAGCACAAACCATCATCCCTTGTTCGCATAGTAAGGCTGCTGGGTTTTCATCTCGGTTCTTTTGCTTTTCACCGAAGCAATGTTCCAAACAGTAGCTTGAGTTAAACTTCACTGTTCGATCGCTCCAGTTAATTGTTGGGTTGTGTTCAGTTAACCAAGGCAACCCTAGGATAATTCCGAACTGTGGGGCATCGATTAAGTTGAATTGAATTTCCTCCTTATGACCTTCTACTGAGACAAGTTCCACTAGTTCAGTATGACTGGTTATGGGACCGGAAGACAAATTTGTTCCGTCAACGGCTCTGACTGCTTCGCATCGTTCTTTTGGTAAAGCCTTCAACCCAATTCTGGAAGCATATTTGAGATCGCAAAAGTTTCCCGTGGCTCCTGAATCCAACATCACGACTACTCCCAAAAGAACTTGATCTTGAAACTTTAAAGTCATCGTCAAAATGAGGTGTGGAGCAGAAGATTGTAGTGTATTCGCCACTTGGTGAGAGATTGGAGTTGTATTCTTGTTAGCAACCACCAGCCCAACTCCATTTACTGGTGGTGCAGAGAGTTTTCCTTCTTGTAGATTTTGGGCCTCTTGGGACAATCCTTTATAAAATGACCGCTGATCCCACAATAAAGGCATAGGTTATTCAGTCGACGCTTTTCTTTTTCTTCCTTGGAAAGGGGGCCTCTGATAGTTCCAATTTGCATGGGTTCTACACCATGCTCTCTATCTCCAGACTTAACAACTTCCGACCTGACTCGATCAAAGCGAGGTACACTGGGTCGAAATTCACGTCGTCTTTCACCTCTTCTTTCCGTTTGTCGATAGTCCATCTCCAAAGCTAAATCAATCAAAGCAGATACTTCTGTGGGGCGATTTGGAATCTGTGACAGGGCGTCTTTCAAATCGTCTTTTAAACCCCGATAGAACAGGGCTGCCCTTTTGGCCTCTGGCCAATCTGTTTCGACAACAAGTTTGTTAAATTGGGCAAGGTAGGTGACTAGTTCTCGATTCCCTTGCCTCAGCTCCAGTAGTTCATTATCCGTAGCCTGTGCCACCTGTCGACGATCAAAAATTCGCAGAAACTCTTTTTGAATTCCTCGAAGTTATATAAAATTGGAGAATCCTGAGTGACCAAGGGCATAGACCACGAAGCTGCGTCCCCATTCAGGTAAGATAGGATGAAGGCTATTCGAGACTGTGCATCCGGGAAGCCAGTGGGCCGACACATGAAATGCAAAGAGCACTGGGTTAAAAAGATTTGGGCCTTTTGGGGATCTCCACCAAAGCGTTCTGGCGGAGCCAAAGGAATTACAGGCGCCAAGGAATGAAGGACCTGCGTAGCTGACCCCCCACTAACTGCGGAACTCTGATTAAATATACTGGTCCCAGAGGGAGAGGGGTGGAACCTATTCCCAGACTCTTCGCTCTTCAACTGAGATGCTATCTCTTTGGTCTCGCGTCTAGTGGCCTCCATTTCCAATTTGAGTACCTTATTTTCCTCCCTGACTTCCATCAACTCATGCTGAATTTCAGAACATTCCCTAAATCTTTTACGTCGAACCCTTCTGCCATTCTGCTCGGGTGAGTATTGACGTGGGCACTTCACTCTGTCAAGGTCAGTGGTTACTCACAATGCCGACATTCCCAGGAGCAGAACGACGATATTTTCCAAATTCCACCACCGGTTTTCCCACAGCCACCTACTTAGTAATTACCAGCGGCCGTGTGAACCCCGCCGGGAGAAAGGGAATGGGACAGAGAAGAGACTGCCTGGTCTTTGGCGCTTCCACCTCCTTCTTACTTCTGTATTCCGTTCTGTTCTTTTCTTACACCCTCTCTATCTTTTACCAACTTGTGGAAGCACTGCAACAGAAGAACACATTATTACTAATTCCCTTCTACTTTTCCCCCACTCTCCCACTCTCCCCCTTTGGCTCTTTCCTTACCCAGAGTGTCTAAGGCTTTCGCTCCTCTTCTATTCTTTCAAAGGCAACTTTTAATTCCTCTGAACTCTGTATGACAACGATAATTTTATACTTTAAAACATTATAGACTTTCTTACTTTATCTCTTTCATTCCTTTATTCACTCACACACTCTGCCTTACTTTCTCTTCTTCGTAAATTCGCTTCTGTTTGTTCCGTAGGTACTTCTGAAATCAACGCCATCAACAGGACGACGAAGGAAGGTCAGGAACTGAGATTCTGGATGGTGAGTATGGTACTATTGCTTTTATTTCTTTCTATTTATTTTTCCTTCTAACTATTATTTTCTCTTGCCTATTCCCTAACTAACTAACCGACGAACCGAAACGCTCTATCCTACGCCTAAGCCTAGCTCCCAAAACTACTCTATTTCTACCTAACTAGAAGCCTGTCTTTACACAACTTAACCCAGAGATTCCGTTGGTGAAGTGCGCGGTTCCAATATCAACCGGCGCACTTCACAGCTGGACCTCGCTCGCGTCCAGGAGCGAAAGACTAGACCCGCCACTGCCTCTGCGGTCCTCCCTGTTGGGAGTACAGGAAGAAATGACCGGCTGTGCGCGACGATCACCCGCAACCTTTTGCGAGCGGGTGATCTCTTAACAACGGGCTCATTACAAGATACGGAGGAGCACTGGAGAGTCTTTGCTCCTTTTTCCAGCACCCTGACAGTTAGTTGATTCCTCATTGTTCTACTGCAGCCTCCCACAGCATTCTAATAAACATCTAGAATGCTACTACTCTCATTTATGACAAAAGTGTGGCACACCCGAAGCCATCATGATTGATTCAAAGCTGTAAATCCTAAAACATTTCCTTTAGAAGGGAACAAAATTAGAGAATTTGATTTGTTGTAGTGGTTAGTGGTGTAAAAAGCAAACTTAGGGCACATTTTCTATGAGTTCTCAAACATTTTCATTATTCGTTTCAACAAATATTCTGACATGCAGACTAAAATATTTACTCTCAACACCAGTAGCAACCCATGGGCAACCCATGGGCATCATTTGGGGGCAGCCAGGGATCGCAGCTGTGACCTCTAGCTTGCTCCCTGCTACTACTGACCTTTGCGACCCTTGGCCGTAGAGTGGGCAAATTGTTTGCCTCCAAGTGCCAGGGGTAGCAGGTAGCAAGCTAGAGGTCACAGCTGTGACCCCTGCCTACTCCCAAATGGCTTCCATGCAATAGCCTGCCAGATAAATCCCTGGTGATCAACTGCAGTTATACCTCAGTGTTCTCATGAGCAACTAGAGAGCTAACATTCTGCATTTATGACAAAAGTGTGGCACACCTGAAGCCATCCTGATGGAATCAAACATGTAAAATTGAAAGCATTTCCTACATAGGATACTGCAGGAAATGAAGAAATGAGATATTAATAACAAAAAAGTCTCCCACGATGGCCGCCAAAGAAAAGAAGATAGATCCCAATTGGAGCCGAAATATAGCTAATGCAAGAAGTGTGTCAAACCCCTAAAAAATTTGCGCAATAAATAATCAAGTGATCAGTTTGATAAACAACATAAAATTAGCAACGAGTTCGAAAAGGCAATATTTGACAACTCAGAAAATGTGTCCTCCTTTTAACTTTCTAGAGCACTGACCATCATTTCTATGCAAAAAAGAATCCTCTAATTGTGTAAAGAAGATGCTTTATGTTTTAAAGTTTTGATTCCATCAAGATGGTTTCAGGTGTGTCATGTGTTTGTCATAAACACAGAATGTTTGTGCTCTAGTTGTTCATTAGAGCACTGTGGGAAGGGAGGGGGGAGCGGGCATTGGCTCAGACAATTGAAAGCGAGGGGCAGTAGGGGCAGAGCCAGCAAGCTGACCATGCCAGATGGGAGGGGCAATGGCAGAACAATGACCCATGAAGGGCAAATGTGAGGAAGGCAAGGGCAACAAGCCAATCATGCATGAAAAGTAAGAGAGGCTGTGGCAGCACAATGGACCATAGAGGGTAGGAGGGAGGGGCAGTGGCAGCACAACAGACCATCATGGGCATTAGTGATGGAGTAGGGACCCGGAATGAGATAATGGGGGGCAGGAAGGAGATGGCAGGGGCAGCAAGCTTACTGTGCTGGGGAGGAGGCACGGTTAGTGGCAGCACAATAGACCACACAGGGTATGCTGGAGTTCAGTGGTAATGAAACAGACCATGGAGGGCAATAGGGAGGGCACAGGGGCGTGCACACAGACAACAGATGGCTGGGGAAGGGGGTAGGGGCCTCAAACTAACCACACAGAAGAGATAGTAGGTACAGTACAAGCTCAAAGGACCATGGAGGGAAGGTGGAGGAGGGAGTGGCAACACAACACACCATGGAGCGCAGAAAGGTGGGTGTATGGGCACGGGCTCAAGCAACAGAGGGGACAGGTACAGCTAGATGCCCACACAGGGAAGGCAGAATGAGCAGTATCAGCACTATGGACTATGCAGGGCAATGAAAAGGGGCAGAGGCAGCACAGCGGGCCATGGAGAGCAGAAGGGAAGGTCAAGGGGTCTGCACATGATGGTGGCCAGGGAAGGAGCAGCAAGCTGACCATATGGTAGGAAAGAGGGACAGTGGAACAACAATGCATCTTAGAGCGTAGGAGGGAGGAGATAGGACATGACCATGGACAACAGAGGGAAGGTGTGAGGATCCAAGGCAGCACCATGGTTTGAAGGAGGGAAGGGGTAAGGGCATGCACAAGGGACCATGGAGGGCAGAAGGGGGGGGCGTAGAGTTTGGACTCAGACAACAGAGGTCAGGAGGAAGGGGTAGGGGCAGGAGCAGCAAGCTGAATACACAAGGCAGGTAGGAGGGGAAGTGGCAATACAGCTAATGACACAGGCAGGTAGGAGGGGCAATGGCAGCACAACTGACAATGGAGGGCAGGATGGGGCAGCACGTCCGTACCAGAAATTGCAGCAGGGTGGCAATAGGGGTATGGACCCAGAAAATGGATGGCAGGGGGGAGTGGACAGGAACAGGGCAGGTGCAATGTGAACATCAGAACCAACAACAGGAAACAAATGTATCATTCTTGCTCGAACGTACATGATATTAAACAACATTAGGCCCTAGCAACAGCAAGTGTGAGGCATTCTGTTGGCTCACTGGATACTGAGGGAAGCTTGCAAAGACTCAAAGGGAAAACGCACCAAGGTCCTAGTAAACAACAAGTGCAAGGAGCTCTATTGGTTCATGGGTCTTGGGGTGGAGGATAAAGTGCACGGAATTCTCAGGGTTATGGGGGACGCGTGCAGAGGTGCAAATACAATGGAATTCACAAGGGTGCTGGGGAAGCATCGGTCATGAGGGTGCTGTGGGAGCATCAGACATGAGAGTGCTGGGAGAACATCAGTTATGAGGGATGCTGGGCAAACACCAGTCATGAGGGAGTTGGGGGAACATCAGTTATGAGGGATGCTGGGAAAACATCAGTCATGAGGGAGTTTTGGGAACATCAGTTATGAGGGATGCTGAGAAAACATCAGTCATGAGGGATTTGGGGGAACATGGATCATGAGGATGCCGGGAAACATTAGTCATGATGTCATAGCATGCATAGGGAGCCATAGGGGTAAGGAATGAGCTCTGCGCGCTAGGCCCCTATGCAGAGGACGCAAGAGGGGGTTGTGACAGAGGGCACCTGCTAACATTAAGTGGATGTAGCCTAATATCACATTTTGGCATGAACCTGGGGTTGTAAGCACACTTTGGGACCAATTGTCCAAAAACAACAGCAGAATCTCAGGTAGAATTGTTCTCTACAGCATCTCAGATGGTTGCCATCCTATAGGAGGCTGGATTATTAAGCGGCACCCTCATATTTAAAAGTTGCCTTTCCAGCATAAAGAAATGGTATCTCTCACAGGGGACACATTAAAAATCTTCAACAGTGTAGTAGATTATAATGAGATGTTACCTCAAATGACCGCTATACTTATATCGTTCAGCCCTACAGCTGGTGAAAATTTGGCAAGTTCCCCTCCCACATGTGATGCTAGCTTTAGGCCTAAACCCTGATGAAGGTTATCCTTCAAGTTTAAACCCCCAGCTGAGCCTGGTTGTAAGAAGTCACTGGTTGAGGGGGATGAAACCCTTCTCAAGCAGCAACCACAATTCTTTTCAGTGTGAAGTCACATGCAAACCCTAAATTAATCTCAGCCCAACTCTCCGGTAGCTTGGTATAAAGCAGTCAGGCTTAGCTTAGAGGCAATGTGTAAAGTATTTGTACAGCACTTCAAACAGTAACACAGTGAAAACACAATACAAAAGGATCCAACGCCTGTTTTAAAAAATAGAGTATTTAAAAAAAAAATAAAACAAGAACAAAACAACAAACATCCAATCAGTAGCACCAGAGATATCCAGGTTTAAAACTGTCAGTGAAAATAGTGCCAAATCGTGCAAAGTGCCAACAGTGAATATCTGGTCTAGCCGGACTGGTACAAAGTCACAAGTTCAGGCAGACTATGATGGAGCACGAGCTGGCCACAGGGACCCAGTTAGGCCCACTGAACAAAGCACCTTAGGTCCTGGTTGCGCAGCGTTGCGAGGTTCTGTGCCGTGGATGCGCCGCACAAGCCACAGTGATGCGTCAGTTCCGAGATGATGCAGAGCTGTGATGTGAGGTCCTGAGTCATCGTGGAGGATCCCATTGATGAGGGCTTGTGATGTGAAGTCCTGCATCGAAGATGCGTTGCGCAGTCAAGGAGATGGGTCTGTTCTGAGGAGCTATGAGGCTGCGATGCATGAACCAGCATCATCATCGATGCTGCCATTGACGGGAGATGGGAGGGTCTGCATCAGGAAAGCTTCACACAGGCGGCAGTCCCAATGCGGTTTCAGGGTCGATGCGGAGTTCTTTGCAATCCCTGTTAACAGAGGTAATGCATCAGTTCTGCTCTGGTTTGCACTGCAAAGCAGAGGAGATGCGTCGGTTCTGCTGGAGTCCAGGTGCTGGGTTCAAGGTTGTTAGGAGCCTTCTTTCCTGAGGCTCCAGTCAGGAGGCTGGGCATCTAGCCCTTGGAGTTATTTTGGGGTCCTGGGTTCAACAGATTCAGGTCAGTCTTTCTCACCCAGGCATTAGAGCAGCAGGCAGCAGGTCAGCACAGCAGGGCAGCAGTTCCTTCAGAGCAGCAGTCCAGTAGAGAGGCAGTCCTTTCAGCAGCACAGCAGTCCTTCTTCCAGGCAGAGTATCCACAAGTACAGCTTTTCTTTGAAGTCCCCAGGCATCCTGCCTTCCCGATCCTGGCTCCAGACTATGCAGCCCTCTGTGCAGAGGCAAGACCCAGTCTATCCAAGTCTACGTAGGGTTGTGCCCAGCTCCACCCTCCCATCCTGCCAGTGATGGCTCATCCAGGGACACGTAAGTTCTCTATTGTGTGTGGCTGTCTAGGAGGAATACACAAAGTCCAACTGTCAGCTACACCCAGTCATGTGACACAGGGACAGGCTGCAGGCACTAAATGGCCAAGGCAAGAAAATGCCAACTTTCTAAATGTAAACCAACCAAACCCAGATCTGTACCTGGGAATACTAAGTGCACTACACAGTATTAGTATTCCCAGGTACAGATCTGGATTTGGTTGGCTTTCATTTTGAATCAGGTGGCTGGCAGAGCCACCTCACTAGGTGCACACTGCATTAATATGTATTTTGGAAGAATTTTTTTTTTTTTTTTAACTAGTTTAAAAGAGTGCATTCCAGCTGTAAATTTCTTTTATTGTTAACTTTCTAAATGTGGCATTTTCAAAATTGTAATTTAAAACCCGGTTTCACCATGGAGAGGCTTTTTCATTACAATTCCAAAAACAACAAACATGAACTAGGTTCTCTTCTCATTTGGAAGTTACAGGTTATTAAATGTAATAAGGCAACTTCAATGTTATCCTATAGGAGAGGTACGCCTTACAGTACTGAAAAATGAATTTATGAGTTTTTCATTACAAGGAGATGTACAACTTAAAATTACATGCCCTTCTTCTTATATAAATTGCACCCTGCCCTGTGGGCTGTTTAGGTTCAACCCTAGGGGTGACTTAGATTTTGTCCTGACAAGATGTTTATTTTGCCAGGTCGAAATGGCAGTTTAAAACTACACACACAGGCTCAACGGCAGGTCTGACACATCTTTAATGGGCTGCTTAAGTGGGTGGAACAATCAGTGCTGCAGTCCGACAGTAGCATTTAATTTACAGGCCCTGGGTACATGCAGTACCACTTTACTGAGGTCTTACAAGTAAATTAAATAGGCCACTATGGTGTAAGCCAATTCTTGGATTAGTACTGATTCAATTGGTGAGGTGTGGATTTAATGATTGGTAATATAATACACCCAAGTCTGCACTTTAATTGTCACATCGGGAGGAGCAGGGGAAAACTAATGATGCTGTCATCCATTGGACCACTGGACATTATTCACCAAAATAGGTCAGTATTCCTCAGCTACAGCTCAGACTCAATGCTTTTCCAAAACTTTTTCAAGAACTAAGCTATCTTGTGTCTCATCAGTGTATAATAATCAAATATGGAGGTATCACAATATCTCAAGAAATGCTGAAAGTAAATTGTCTATGATAGTACCCATGTTATTCCTTTGTCCCCTCCCTCATTTTGATGGTGTTTTAGGGGCAGAATAGACACAGCTATTTATGTCAGTCTGCTTGGAGAACAGCACAGGGTGAAATTGTGCATGTGTCAGCCTAATTATAAATTTTGCTGGAAAATTATATTGGCAAGTCTGCACTAAGTATTGCTGGTAATGCACAGTTTGGTAATTTCAGCATGTTGAAGTATCACACAGTTCTGTGTTTTTCTCTGGTGAACAGGGGAACAACCACAGCAATTGGTGTTTGTTCTTGCTTGCTCTTCCCTTGTTCTGGACCTTTTGCCACCATGCACTATTCAGAAGGTTCCCCCTCATGAGATCTGCACAGGAAGATAAATTCAGAAGTGCGTTGTTTTCACAATACTTTTTTAAAAGTATTTTTATTGGTTTTTAACATACAACATAACACATGCCACGAATTGCAAGGAATAGCAAAACTTTCTCATGTACATTTAGATTACAGCACATAGTGGGGGAACTGTCATGATATTGATCCAGCGCGGCTAATATATATTTTTCCTTATGACACTAATCCAGAAAAACACCTACACAACCTTGATCACTTGAAAACTTATGTCGGTGGGGCCCATAACACCGCATACATACATTCATTCAATTCTCTGGATCAAACGCTAAGGAAAAATGAGTTGCTGGACAAGCGGGATACCTTATTAAAGTGACAGAATTATAACCTATACATGATATACATTAACTTCGGATCCTGACGGTTCTAAACATCAAGGTACTCCGCTGTTCGGTCGATGGAGCAACTAGTAGAATCAGTTGATGGCGATTAAGACCAGCTCAATCACAATTAAAACCTTTAGCATTTATAAATCACAATTTTATTTAAAAGAACCACAGACTCATTTAGAGTTAGCATATAGTTTTATCGAAATTCTTTAAGCAAAATGTAAAGTTCATTTAAGCAAATACATTTATTATATCAGTAAGCATTTAAGTAAGAAGTTAAGAATAAAAATGGGAAATACTCATTACCCTTGGCCATAGGGCGATAACAACAATGGTTCATCAGGAAAGAAAGATAAACCGCAGATCACAGGATGGACTCCCAAACTGACTGACTGTCCTGCTAACCTCCTTGGACGCAATCTCCTCCCGGGCAACTCCCGCAACTGTCTCGTTCCTTCCCCAGTCAAAGTTCGTTAGTCCAAAATGACAGAGTCTCTCGCAGCATCAGGATAGAATAAAAGAAGGAGCAGGTTTTTCACAACGTAAGAGCAGACTCTCTTATACCCTATTTTCTGTCTCTCTACACTTAAAAGTTGCAATCTTTAGGGGCAGGAATCACGCTAATTGGTCCATTGGAGGGGTGGTGTGGGTCACCTCATTGCCCTCCTTGTTCGAACCGGTTTGGGGACAATAACGCACACATTAAGTCTCATGATCACGATGTCCAAAAGTAGTCCAATTTGTTAATCCATTTTGTAACAAACTTTGATGGTCACACATTAGTTCATCCCCTGTCGCTCGTTTTTCTCATCCGTTCCCAGGCATATATGCTGAACTCTTGGCACAATCCTCGTTGCAGGTCAGATTGGCCTTGACATCTCTCACTCCGGGCACAGGCCGCATACACGTGACTGGAGCCTTTACACTGACCATGCGCGGGGGCCATTTTATTCAGCGCACACCATCTCGTCCTTCCCAGTGGCCATTTTCGAAGCTAATATAAGAACAAACACAACGGAAATTAAAACATGGAAAATAAGCCTTTCTGTTTACCACCCACCATTCTAAAGACCCGTGTTAGGTATTACCTAGCAAAAGCGACATTTAAAGCCATATTACTTACCACCTGCATTCTTTTGCCACGGTGCAATTTTACTACGCAACACAAATCATGCAATTTACTCTATTTACTACTCAAAATCACAATACTCACGTTAATTTGCTTCACATTTGTAAATAAATTAGATTTTGCTGTGCTTAGCAAGTTGCCCACGTGTAATGTTTAATAAAAAGGTGCATTTGTTGATTAGTTCATGCGTTTCAAAACAGTTAGTATCATTAATCGTTATGGGGTCATTAATTTCCAAGGGGTACAAAAATATTTTGTTTCCCCTCCTCCATCAATATCAAAACAATGTATGAACCATTTTTTTGTCATTTATAAAGAGCATGGTTCCTTTATAGGAAGTGTCTCAACGCTACGGATGTGAGTACAGACAAAAATTAGAGCACAACAGGAAAAGTCTAACTGGAACCAAAGAGCCAAGTTTTCAGTGTTTTTGTAAATGTCAATTCGGAGGGAGCCAGCTGAAGGTACAGTGGTAGTGAGCTCCAAATTTTGGGAGGCAAGTAACTGAGGGTGCAACCACCCGATCTAGCCTTCCTGACTCTGGGAACAGAGGCCAAATTAGCCGCAGCCAATCTGAGAGCTCTACTTGGAGCGCAGGGAGTAACCATCTCCTACAGATAAGCAGGACCTTGACAGGAAAGTGCTTTGTAACAAAAAGAGAGCCTTGAAGGTGATTCTCTGTTTCATTGGTAGAATGTGCAGCTTCTTCATTGTGGTGCTGATAGAGGCTTGCCTCAGAGCCCAAGCAGTGTCCGATCTGCCACCAAGGGCGTCGTGAACCCCCCACTTTAGCAGCTTCAGTGGGGGTGGGTTATTTATGGGCTTCTTCTGTCTGCAACTCAGCAGACAAAACCTGATAACTATAGCTATAAATTAATAAAGCATTAGTAGGAGAGCAAGTAGGGGCAAGAAAGAAGAAAAAGATGGGTCAATAGAGAACGGAACGATGGAATGAATATTGAGTGGAAGGGTGCTGAGTGGGTGGATGAATGAGCGGATGAATGGATGAATAGGTAGATGGATGAGTGGGTGAAAGGATAAGTGAATGGATAGGAGATGGACAGGTAAAAGGATGGCAGAGTAGAGAGATGGATGGGCGGATGAGTGGGTGAATGTAGAGGGGGAAGGACAGGTGAAAGGATGGTAGAGTAAAAGGATTGATGGGTGAGTGGGTAAAAAGATGAGTGAATGGATGGCAGAGTGGATGGACAGATTCATGAGTGGGTGGATGAGTGGATAGCAGTGTGGATGAATGTATGATGAATGGATGGCAAGATTGATGGATGGATTACAGAGTGGGTGGCAGAGAGGATAGACAAAAGGCTGGATGGCAGAGTGGGTGGATGAATGGATGGCAAAGTGGCTGGATGAATCGATGGCAGAGTGGATGAATGGATAGAAAAGTGAATGGACATATGGAAAAGTGGATCAATGGATATAAGAGGGTATGGATGGATAGAGGAATGGATGGATGGATGGATGGCAGAGTGGATAGATGGATGTATGGGTGGATGGATGGCAGAGTCATTGAATGGGTGGACAAATGGATGAATGGCTGGATGGACAGACTAATGGATGGCAGAGTGCATGGCTGAATGGATAGCAGAGTTGATGAATGGATGGACTAGGGATAGAGTGAATGATGGATGAAAGAACTAATGAATAGCAGAATGTGAAGGTGAAATAGTGGCTATCAGCGTGTGGATGGAAGAGTGAAAGGATGAATGGTTAGATGCTTGGAGGAAAGAGACAGGGGAGTTCTAGGGGAGGGTGGGGCTTATTTGATTTGCTTGCTTGGTACCTTTAGAGGTTTAGTTAAAATTGGGGGTGTTTTAATCTTCTGGCTCCTCCCTAGTCTGCCACATTCTGCATGCATTGAAGTCTATTCAATCGCAATTGGGAGTCATCGAAGTGCAGAATATTACAGCAATCCAATCTGGATATAACCAGTGCCTGGATTACTGTTTTTGGACAGATTCAGGAAGAAGGTGAAGGATTTCACAAAATCCCGAAACACATTCTAGCAAGGGCATTGATATGAGCATCGAACGACAGCTTCTCATTGAACCAAATGCCCAGGTTCCTAACTTTAGGCTTGGGGGGTGGTAAAGGGCCATGGCCACCAGGCATTAGACCAGATGTTTGAATGCTTACCCAGTACCAGGACCTCTGTCTTCTCAGCATTCCGTTTTAAGCAATTGAGGTCCATCCAAGTGACAACATCGGACAGGCATGCGCTCAGGGAGGACACCATCTACTCACTATTATGGGGCACAGTTATGATAAGCTGAGTGTCATCAGCATATGAGATAATAGTAAAGCCATACTGCTCAATGACCCACACCAGAGGGATAACATAGATATTAAAAAGAGTGGGGCTCAGAGACAAGCCCTGAGGCACTCTTTGCTGCAAGTGACTGATTGATGACTGAAATGGTTTTTGTGATGCCTGATAAGGGTGTCCCTGCAGGAATGAGGACAGCCACAGAAAGCTTTGCCACTAATGCTACTTACTATTCCAGAGCCGCTTGACCAAGATATTGTGCGATACAGTGTAAAACATGGCACTGAGATCAAGCATAAAAATGCCCACAGTGTTGCCCTCATCAATAATCTGCCTAGCTGATTCAGAGGTGAGCAGCAAGGCAGACTCTGTGCTATAGGAAGGGCGAAAAGCCTGATTGTGTTCCACAAAGGAGCCCATTGTCCTCCAAAAAGCCAAAGAGCTGCTTATTTACCTGTTTTTCCAATAGCTTGCCAAAGAGAGGCAGCAGTGAATAGGTCGATAGTTTTTGGGCCTTGAAGGATCCAATAGCATTTTTTTAACAAAGGGACCTCCATGGCGTGTTTCCATTGTTGAGGAACACAACCGGAGGACAGGGAAAGATTGATCACTTTACTAACAACAAGTTGGATAACCTCGCAGTCCTGCTCCAAAAAGGTTGGGGAGATGAGGTCTGCTGGAGAGCCGGATTTAACAATAGAGCAGAGAGATGCCAAATCAGTAGTGGAAAGTGGGCCAAATTGTTGTAGCTTGACACTGGCGGCCGCTGAATCAAACCACATCTCCGATTGTGAATGACACCTTGCTTCTATGGGGTAGGTACTGTAGATTTTCTCTACTTTTTTTCAGCAAAGAAGGATGCTAGTGCATTACAGCTATCTTTGAGGGCTTTTGTCTCCGCGCAGCTTGTTTGACCAGAGGAGCAATTTGATCAAGAGCTTATCTTAGCCAGCGATCCAGTTGAGTGCTGGCTTTGTCTACATTATAATCCAAAGTCAGATTAAAATTTCTCAAAGCATGACTGAGTTTCTCAGGTGTCACTGTAGTCCATTTCTGGGGCTGATAAGGTGCAGGAGTCGGGATCATGGATGTCCTATCACAGGTAAGGTTAATGGGGATAGCTAAATTGTCTGACCATACCAGTGGAATAGGCCTACACAGTCCAGCATTCGCCAATTTAGTAAACACTGGGTCAAGAATACGACCAAATCTTGAGTGGGGGTAGATACTAACTAGCGAAACTGTAGGCTCTCTAGGTCACTGATTAGTGTGTTTGCAACCTGACAGTAAACATCATCAAAGTGTATATTGAAATCACCCAAGACCAACAGATTAGCATAGCGCAGCGATAAAGGGGACAATGTGCCTGCTAAGGAGGTGGAAAAGTTCAACACCGGCCCTGGGGGCAATAAAGAAGAACTCCCGACATCACAGCATTTTTTGAGAGGGTCAAGGAGAAAAAAGAAGCTTCACACCTCTCAATGAGTAGATCAGAGAAAGAACATATAAGCTCTCTCTTAAAGATTATAGCAATTCCCCCCTTTCTGGGATAACCTATCTTGCTTTATGATCAAATAGCCTTGCGGAATAGGCTGTAGTACATCAGGAGCGGAGTCCTCCCTAAGCCACGGTTCAGTTAAAAAAACTGAGTCCGGCCTGTTTTCCTCGATATAGTCATGCACTTCAATTTTATGCTTGACTACTTACCTACAATTAAGTGAGAAAAACTTAAACATAAAAGGGTCGCAAGCTGGTACTGTGTGGCCAATTCTGGTTCCCATGGGTGTGGGAGTTGGGAGTAGAAAACCACAGTAATCACACCTCAAATCTAGATTTCCAAGGTTTATAGCCTCGGCAGCAGGATTTGGACATAGCAGGGCGCAAACCTATGAGATCATATTTAGTATATACCATAGGTATTGACCTTAGAGGACCAGGGGTCCTGGCCCCTGCCGCCATGCAGCCGCGGACGGGCACAGACTGGCTTGCCTTTAGCGGCGCAGCCACAGGCCTTTAAGGCTAGCTTCCATAAAGACTGGAACGCTGTCCAAAATGGCGCTTTAATCCTCCGCCCGGTCGCGTGGCTAAACACACCACTGCTGTACTGAATTCCCTCCTGCAACTGCCACTCTACCGAAAATGCCCCAATGAGTAATGTGTCCTCACAATATCAGAGAAACACAGCAGATAGAGGTGAGATGGTTAAAAAGGTAAAAAAATTTAAAAAGCCTGCTTTTGGAATCGCTCAGGCGAATTGCTCTAACAGGCGATCACGCAAAGCTAAACATGTAATGTGCTTTATTTAATGATTTAAAACGAATAACGTGTATTTAAAAGGAGCAGCAACAAATGATTAGCAGCAGTCTTGTTGAAAAGTGCAACAGTTTACCATAACAGGCAGCAATACTGTAGTGGCCGTGCTGCACCCTTGCTTTTATGGCCAGCTTCCATAAAGACTGGAACGCTCACCAAAATGGCGCTTGAATCCTCCCGGTCGTGTGGCTAAACAAACACCACTGCCAACCTGAATTCCCTCCTGCAACCTCCACTCTACCAAAATTGCCCCCAACGAGTAATCCACCCTCACAATACCAGAAAAACACATCAGATTAAGGTGACATGGTTAAAAAGGTAAAAAACTTTAAAAAGCCTGCTTTTGGAATCGCTCAGGCGATCAAACAAAGTTAAACACATAAAAATGTGCTTTATTAAAAAATGTCCTGCATCATCCTGCATCGCCTGCAATCCCCGCTGCCTGACCTTAAACTTGGCACCGATTCATACGCCAACTCAAGCAACGGTCACAGCGAGGTCTTTCTGATTGCAGGCAGCGGCGCAAAATACTGTGTGAGGTATCGTCATCGGGGCCCTCCAACAGCTTGCTGGTTATATCTGATCCCCTGGTGTGGGGTAGCTCCGTGGCTCACCAAAGGTCCGACTGCACCCTATAAAGAGCTCTTCTGTTCTAAAATGGCGCCCATTCATGCACCTCTATGCCCAGAGGAGTGATCTTCCTGAGCCCAGCGTTCCCTCCAGTTTAGGTTGGTTTATCTGGAGTGCTCCATCGTGCCCCTATCTTTTATCTTTTATCTATAAGAGGTTCCTGTTCTAAATTCACTGATCAAAGGGCACAGATCACTGAACAAAAGGATACAGGACACAGAACCTTTTATCCCAAGGACTAAGTCTGTCACCCGTAGGGCCTCGTTTCCTGCGTCCTGGAAAGAGGGCGGGGACTTACCATCACCGCCAGCCTCCACCATCAATTTACCTTCAATTCATCCACAAGTCTTTAGTAACCGGCAACATTAGCATTCTGATCTTCCTCAGCCCTGCAATACACCGTAAATACACCATAAGAATATTAGGATAAGAATACGAGGACCAACTGAAAAAGGACGTAAACTGGCTTCTGCCTTGCACCACCGCAGCTTCCAAGCGACTGCTAAAAATATGGCAGACAAAGAACCCAAAGTGAGCAACAAGTGTACCAAAGCCAAACCCCCCCTACCTGATTCGCCCATCAAAGGAACATCCAAACTCAACAACACCATGGACATGATTCTAAAAAAACTGGCGGAAGTCCACGACCTCACGAAATCCACTAAAGTTAATACAGATGTGATGCAGCAGGAGCTTTCCGCTATCAGAACAGATATAAATGCCATTAAGAACAGAGCAACAGAGGCAGAATCATGTATCAGTACCTTGGAAGACAACGCCATTACCTGTTCCAGAGATATAAATAAACTCCTGGAAACTTCCAAGCATCTTCAGAGAGAAGTATCAAAGTTGGAGGACAGGAATCGCAGAGGGAATCTGCGTATCTTTGGCCTTCCGGAAGGTTCAGAGGACTCAGTGGATTCTTGTATCGGCTTTCTTAAGAAATTGATCCCACAGATGACAGGCATCGTGTTCAAAAAAGATTTATCAAACGAAAGGGATGGAACCTCAATGAACAAGCATCCGGCTCCACTATCCATCCCAAATCTCAATCCAAAAGGCCTTTGCTGACCTTTTAAGTTTTCTCAGGAACATTTCTGAAATCTCTGGTTTATACTTCTGCTTTTGGGCAGGTTGGGATGATATCTTCTTGTGTTCCACCTTCATATCTTGTTGTTATACACACTGCGCCTGTTGGGCCTTTTAGTCTTTGTTGTCCACTCGCAGCAATCCTCTGCTGTTTTCCATTATTCATTTGCATACACTATGCCGGTTACTCATGTTCAAGCCACTGTTATCCAGTTGGGCCCTCTAGTCATTGCTACCTGCCCTCAACACTGCTCTGTTGTTTTCAACTGTTCACTTGCCTAACACTTTGCCGGCCATACATGGCCATGCCACTACTACTCAGTTTCTCGACTTTATACACTGCAACACTATATCATTAGCTCGGTCAGGCCCGTATTTACTCTGTATGGTTGACACTTTACCTACTTGACACTCCTTACATAACACTTCACACTACTTACGTGACACTTTACCTACCACATACCTTCCAGTACGCCAACACCTAGTCGTCCTGAGGGGCTTATAGATTGTCTGAATAAACCCCGGTCACTAGGCCCATTGTGAATTAATTGGTTCCAGAAGGGTTCACATTCACTTCCCCCTTGGCTTAATGGTTCATTGGATCTCTTTTCATATTAGGGGCTTATGCTAGAAATCAGGCTAACTTGTCACAGAAGATCAAGTAGATACACCGGTATTTAGGTTCCGTGATTCTATCTCAAACTTCCAATAGGATCGAATTAACACCACACTGTTTGCAAGCACTGCTGTTCACCGTGGAGCAGCTTCACTCCGCTGTTGTCACCCTCAAAGTCAATGTTTGGGATGTGGTGGGTGGGGGGGTAGGGTAGGGTAGGGGAAGGGAGCGAGAGGTTTGGGCTTGGGTTTAGATTTGTGTTCTTTTCTTTTGCTACTGGTATCTTTGCTCTATTCTCTGTCCTATTTTCAGCTTCTCTTTCTTATCTTATTCTAGTGCTCTCATTTGATTCACACTCGACCTATCATCCGAACAGTAGCCGGGCCTTACAGACTCCCTGGGTTGACCTGCTGTCCTGTTTTGTCATGCAAAACTGTCCTGCGCTGCAAACAGAGAGTCATGTCTTCATCTTAAACTCTCTCCATTCTCTAGTGGATATGTGCGCTTGGATCCCATACAACTATTTCTATGCTGACCTTAGCATCCCCCAACCAGTTTTCATCCACACGCTTAGCAACCCACCCAAGCATCACTGCAGCATAGACTGTCCCCTTTAACATGAGTAAATACGCCATTGATATGAATATGAAAATTGTGTCACTAAACGTCAGGGGTCTTAATCACCTGGTTAATGGAAAACAAATTGAGAATTATCTCTACAAGCTCAAAGCAGACATGATTCTCCTAGAAGAAACAAAAGTATCCCATAGTGAGGTGGCCTCCTTTGGGAGTAGCTGGCTCTCTGACATCCTCTGCTCCCAGGCCGACAAAAAAAAAAGGTGGGGTACTCACGTTAATCTCTAAACACTCCGATCTTACTGTTGATTCTTGCATCACAGATGACAGCGATAAATGGATCCTTACCAAACTATTCAAAAATAACAATTGCCTTTACATCCTCAATGTACATGGACCAAATGGTGAGGATTCTGATTTTTGGGACTCCTTAGCCACCCCGTTGAATCAGATCCCCACTGACAAGCTTCTCATCTTTGGGGGTGACCTTAATCTTCCCATTGACCTAACCATAGACTGTCAATCCAAAGCAGCACTTCACTCCACCAGATTGCATAAATCGCTTCTCAAACTCTGCTCCAGATTCAACCTACTCGACCCTGGGAGACTGCAGCACCCAGATACTAGGGACTATACTTTCTACTCCAATCCCCAGAACTCTTACTCTAGGATTGACTATCTTCTGATCTCTAAGTCCCATACACACCTAATACACCAGTCGGACATCTTACCCAGGCTGATCTCAGATCACTCAGCGATTACCCTGTCACTCACAGGCACCAAAAAGAGACCCACTGAAAAGACCTGGAGATTCAACGAGGAGTTAGTCAAAGATGCCACATCCAGGGCCACAATTGAATCTACGATTAAGAACTACCTGAAAGAAAAAAGGTTTCTGATACTTCCCCGACTATCCACTGGGATGCTCTCAAGGCCACTGTTAGGGGTACCCTAATTGAAATTCAATCTAAATTAAACAAAGCACACAGCATGGAGATTTATTCCTTGGAGAAAGATATTAAAGCACTAGAATCAACATACATCTCCCGGCCAGACACCCTAACCCTCTTCACCCTATCCAGCAAAAAATACGAATACAACAGAATTCTGAGTGATCGGGCGGGGATCTGGATTAATAAATTCAAGTCCCTAAACCTTTGTGAAGCCAATAAGGCAGGGGAAATTCTGGCCTCATACTTAAAACATATACAAAACCGTAGGGGGATTAACTCGCTCAAAGACAAATTCAATGTTCCCCACTCGAATCCCAATAAATTATAGAGAATCTTAGGGACTTCTACGTGTCTCAAAACAAGGAAGATTCCCCCCCACCCTCCCAGTGGAGAAGTGCAAGAAGTATCTGGAGGAGACCACACTCCCGTCTATCACGGACCAGGATAAATTACGGCTTAGTAAACCAAAAACACTTGAAGAAGTGTCCAAAGCAGTTGACTCCCTCAAACCTAACAAGGACCCAGGCCCTGACGGCCTTACGGAAAACTTTTATAAAACATTTGCCCCGGTACTTAATCCTGTTCTACTGGACTTATTCCAACACTTCTCAGACTCATGTTCCATCTCAGGCTCAACCAGGGAAGCCACTATAGTGGTTATTCCAAAAGGGGGTAAAGATCCCTTGCTGGTAAAAAACTATAGGCCAACTTCTCTAATTAATCTAGATGCAAGAATCTATTCCAAAATCCTTTGTAAAAGACTAGAACCGTTGTTGCCGTCCTTAATTGACCAGTCCCAGGTGGGATCCATGAAAAGCAGACTGTCCAGCGACAACCCATGTCTCCTATGTCACATCATTGGGAATGCCAAGCTTTCTAACTCTGACACTGTAGCTGTCATCCTCGATGCTGAGAAAGCATTTGACAGGGTCTCTTGGTCCTTCCTCCGAGAGAACCTGTTGAGGTACAAACTGGGTGAGACCTTCACAAGGATGATTATGGCCCTATATAGCGCCCCTTCCGCTAGAGTACATTCAGAAGGTCTTTTATCATCAACCTTCAATTTGGAGAGAGGCACCCGTCAAGGCTGCCCCCTGTCTCCATCCCTCTTCATCCTGACACTGGAGCCACTCCTCCACAGGATTCGCTCAAACCCCTCCATCTCTAGAGTTACTTTCAACCAAAGACAATAAAGGTGGCCACATACGCCAATGATATTTTGATTATGTTGGAAGACGCAGCACGCTCAATTCCATCTCTAATAGAGAAAATTGAAAATTATGCTAGGGTGTCTAGATACAAACTCAATAAAGACAAGTCTGAAATCTTGGGATTGAACAATCTTTGTTCAATGGACCTTTTAAAGTATACAGGTTTAACCTGGCAACTCCTCTTCATTAAATACCTGGGCTTAGATTTCAATGCAGATTTATTAGAATCGCTCCGACATAATGAAAAAGTAACACTAAAAAAGGTCGAATCGCTCCTTGAGGGCTGGAACCCTAAATTTCTCACATGGTGGGGCTGCATTGAGACCATCAAAATTATGGTCACTCCAATAGTTAATTATCTTATCTGTATGCTACCCCTTGTACTGTCGGAGGATTTTCACCAAAAACTGGATAAGCTGTTATCAAAATTCATTTGGCAAAATAAACGCGCTAGGATCTCTCTAAAAAAACTGCGCTTACCCGTTCACCTTGGTGGAGTGAACCTGGCTGACTTTAAAAAATATCAATCCACTTTAGTAGCTAGACAAGGCTCCTTGTGGCTGTACCAGACTCCTGACTACACTCCCTCCTGGCTAATATTCGAAAAAGAAATCCTAGGTGTACTTCATCCTATCGCATTTTTATCAGGTAACAAAATACCCATATCCTCTGGTAAAATTATTTTTAACAATACTAAAAGAGCACTGATACAAATCGATTAAATCTTAGATACTCCTCTTAATCACTCGAACATGATATCGATCTGGCACAATCCAAATATCAAAATCCAGGGGAAAACTATTTTCTGGGAGTCATGGGCATCGAAAGGTATCCACTTCTTAAAGCTGCTGGGCACCCCAGATACACCTATTCCCTTCAGAGTACTCCAAAAAGAATACAATCTACTAGACATAGATTTTTATCACTTTCTTAAGCTCAAAGTTAGCTTGTCCAAGATGTGTTGCCCGGACAAAGACCCTTCCATCATTAAGACAATGCTCTCCCTCAATAAGTCCGGTCACCAGTCTTCCAAACTTTATCACATCTTAAACCCAAAAAACACATCCATCATGGGAGCAGTCTTAAAAAACTGGGATAGCCATGGGTCCATTCCCCCAGACAAGTGGCAGTTAATCTGGAAGTCCGTCGTATCCCACAAGATATCACCGTCGCGGCTTCATAAAATGGCTCTTAGAGATGACCCAACTTGTTGGAATGTCATGCAGCTACCGGTGACCTTTGGCATTTCATCTTTCTCTGCAGGGCGGTCTCCCCTTTCTGGGATAGTGTTTTTGACTTCACTCTGTGCTGGATACGTCCTAAAAAAGAATTTCTCTCCCTAATTCAGGGTTTCCTAGACCCCCAGATCCACTCCCAGAATGATAGACTTCTGGTAGAAATACTACTGACCTCGGCTTGCAAATTGATATTTACTAACTGGAAGAACACGGATGCTGCCTCCTTTCGTGCTTGGCTGAACTGGATTACTTTTTTAAGAGGAGCAGACAATATCTCTCTCCAAAATTGTCCTTGGAAACCGCAGATCAATAATGTCTGGGAGTCCTTGGACAACTACTTCGCCATGACAAAACCCCCATGAGACTGCAGGACACCCACTACATATGCTAAATAGGTATCCCAACTTTTATATGAACATGTATATGTATTATTTATGCTGTAATATAGGTACTATATAGATGATACTATAATGTACTGTGTTATACTTTTTGATGCACTGTCTCTGCTAGTTGGCTGATATAATAGCATCTTTTTGGAGATCAACAAGAGGGTCCCTCTATCTTCTTTCTCTTCTTTTCGCTATTTTTAATTTCTTTAATTTCTTTTCCCTCTCTTCTATTTTGTGTTATGAGGCTGAGTTCGGGCTTGTACTTCTCTTATGCTCCTATAGAATCCACATATCATTAACAAAGTATGCTGTGTACTTACTTATTTCCCATGTAACTGCCTACTCCAGCATCGAGATGTTGCCTCTGTTTGATCTTATTTTTGTTTATATAAAAATATCCCAATGAAAATTTCTTGGGAAAGAAAAAAATATTTAAAAAGAATAACGTGCATTTAAATAGAGCAGCAACAAATGATTAGCAGCAGTCCTGTTTAAAAGTGCAACAGTTTACCATAACAGCCAGCGGTCCATCATAAACCATCAGCGAATTGTCTGGCGGAGGAGTTGGGTTGCAGTCCAAAAGTTGCCTCCATTCGGAGATTTGCTCCCTCAGTTACTTCAAATTCACAAAATTCCTTGCAGGGTACACCCCCTCCTGGTCCAGGCTCTCAGATGGAAAAGGCCACACAATTCCGATCTCAGCCACTTGTATATTGCCTCTCATTCGGTTATTGAAGTGGGGGGCTCCAACACGGGTATATCTTCGAAGGCCCCTGATCGTGTAACGTGGGGGGCATCATCTGGGCCAGCAGGACTGTTGCCATCCAACAATACCATGATCTACTGTCATTATACGCTCTACCCACTGTGGTAAGGTGTGTGTTATCTGGTGTCCAAGGACGCCTATGGTCTGCCCCACTTATGTGGTACCAGTCCCTTTTACCCATGATTGAATGTGAGTCGAGTCTCATTCAAGGTGGGCACTCATCTGGGTAGAATTATAGTTTCTTGGTCAATAGCTCCCTGTAGCTCGAGGACTTCCTCCAGTTTTTTATCTTGCCCCACCAGTTTCATCCTGATTTCCTCCGATACACACCATTCCCCAATATCTTTCATCCAGCTAGGTACCATCGGCCCCTGCGGACTCAGCCAGTGTTTCTAGTCGCTTGTGCACCAGTAGCGATGTGGAGTGGATAAACTTAAGTTTCATTTTATTTTTGGAGCTGCTGGCTCCCATACCAAATAGGCAGGCTTTTATAATATTGTGTAAATCTAACTGGAATTTGGCCTGATGGCAATCAGCTACAAGCATCCAATATGCATGTAACCGGGGCAGCCTCACATCAGATGAAAATTAGTGGCTTCTCCTGGCGGCATTTAGGGCACTCTTGTGCTCTAGTGGGGTCAACTTTAAGCAACATAGCTGGGGTGATATATGTTCTATGTACAAAGTTGAAGTGTATCAGTCTAAACCAAGCATTACATGTGATGGTGCGGAGGACCGTTAGGGCACCGTTACATTGGGCATCAGTGAATTACCTGGCACACTATGTTTCCCATTTTACTCGGGACTTGAGGGGGGAGTTCCGGATAGCTGCCATCAGGTCCCTGTACATCCGTGTAGTACTTCCTCTCCCACTACTATGTGGAGGAGCAGCTCCAGAGTAAGAGATACTATGGGTGGTGTATCACTGTGCCCCATACTGTCTACCAGTCCCCCCGCCCTCGCTCCACCCCCGTTTTGGTACACCTCCTGAATATCAGAGCTAGAATATTGAGGTACACAAATGCCAAGGAGAAAATATTGAATCTAGAAAATCAAAAGGTAAGCAAGTATACAATGTCTATACCTTACTCCACATATCTACCTTGATGATATATATGAATTCAAGGTACGTAAATGTGGAATTAGGAATAGTCAATCTATACTTCCTCTATATGTCCTTACCTTTCGATATTTTGGTCTTTGAAATTTTAGCCTTGATATTCTTCATCTCAATATTCTTAGCCTAGATATTAAGTAGTACAATCTTCCCCATCGACAACAGGGACCTATGATCTATGATGTGCAAAATACTCCACTTTCTTAGTTGGTTAAAGCAAAACTATTACAGAGTCCAGTCTCCTATGCTAAACGCGTTAATGCCAGCTATTTAAAAAAAGAACAAGGGGAAGAAGGAATAAGTGAGACACAGTCAAACAAGCAGAAAATAAATACACTGAATTAGGCTATCACTCTTGCTGTTTCAGAGTAGCTGTGCGGGGATGTCCTGTTGTCTTCTTCGGACGTTTTGCAAAGTTTAAAACAAAGAGGACACCAGAGGATAACATTTCAAGCCTTTCAGTTAACTTTCCAAAGCCATAGGCCCAGGAATGAGAGAAAAAAAACAAGAAAATAATTCATTAGAAAGTGATTTTACAGGAGACTGTCCAATTATGCATAATGCTTTTACAAGATTTTCCAGTCTCTGACAGACGTAGTGCAGGGTCTATGGTTCCATTGCTTCCTTTGTGATCCTCCAGGGTGCAACAGCAATGTACTAATTTTCCTCAGCGATTCTGAAGCAATTGGGTATGAAAATAATTCTACTGAGTAGTTGTCCTGCTAAATTGCATTTGTGGTTGTTGATGCCTAGTATCTACTATTTGCAAAGCTAGTATGTAGCAGAAATGTGAATCTGGTACTAAGGCGTTGTATGAAAAGAGTTGTAGCGTGAAGGAAGTACTGACCCTTTTTGGAAGTAGGCCTTCCCTTTCATCTAGTTTCTCCAGTGGTCTTTTACTACCTGAGAAAATGTAATCTGACCTGAAAAAGAGAAAAACACACGCGCAACCTAATCATGATGTTAGGGAATGGACAACTTTGCCTCACTGAGTAGGAAGGAATTGTGTTGAGCTCCCATTGACAGAGAAGCAGATATCTTTCGTCTGTCATGGTTGGATTGAGATACATTGGAAGTGCTTATATCACTCAAGAGGTATCCCTGGGTGCTTCCTGCAAATTGACTCTGCGGCCCTCATCATGATTTCCGTGTTTAATTCCGATCCCTGTGCAAACACGTGTTTGCCCAGGAATCAGAATTAAGGGGCTTATTTATAAGCCCCTGCGTCACTTTTGAACCGCCGTTGCGCCACTTTTTGTGACGCAGCAGCGGTGTAAAATATGCGCCACGTTATGCCATATTTACGAAGTGATACATCTAGGCAGATGCGTCACTTTGTAAACCCCTGCGCTACATTATACCTGCGTCAGGTATAATGTATGCAGAGTGGGCGTTCCCCCGCAAGAAAGGGTCGTAGGAGTGGCACAGTGAAATCTATAAGATTTCACTGCGCCACTTCTAGGACGCCAATGCGTCAATATCTTACGCCTGCCGACGCAGGCCCTTTCACATGGGGCTTGCCCCATTTGAAAGGAACATTGCTGGAGTTGCATCACACTTCCGACACAACTCCAGCAATGCGCCACTTTTGCATCGACAGATACTTCAGTAATACTGACGTATCTGTCATTCCTTGCGACATGATGCATCATACAGTAAATATGACGCATTCATCATGTCGCAAGGAGGGCGCACTGAGAAGTGTTGCATTGCTGCTTTCACGCAGCAATGAAACACTTCTCATAAATGAGGCCCTAAGAGTTGTGTGATAATTATCAAACCCTCTCACGCTCAGATTTTCCCCTGATAAATTTGGGCAAGTCAAACCTCCCAAAATTTACCAGCGGAAACAGTCAAGAAAAAAGACAAAACATGCGGAATTTGGTCTGCTAAAAACACATTCAATATGTTATACCTCATTTCCGGCTCAAAACCTAGAACAGGACGTTTTTACCACATGTGGCAAATACCTTACCCTCATCAATCAATGTATACATGAATGCAATCTTGTTTTCTGATGGTTACGTGTATATATGTTTACCTTTTAGGCTCTAATGGCAAGTGGATGTGAACCCAGATTTTAAGGAGAGGGTACTTACAAACAACCTGTTGTGTCAATTATGAATCCCCTAAGGTAGTTTTACTCTTGACAGGTCTTTTTACCTAGTAAATTGTACCCAAATACACATATTGGGGTTGGATTGGAATAAATTGCTGTTTAGGCGTGAACGTTTAGACTTAATTTTTGGTAGCGTATTCTAAAGATGAGGGTATGTTTTCCCTTGTGTTTCATCTTCTTAGACTTCTTTTATAGTCTAAGAGTAGCATATTGTTTTTATTTTCATATAATCCATCTTGCCTTCTTTTAAATTAGCCACCTCTGCCATTCCTCTGGATAGGGTTAGGCAAGAATTGTAAGAAAACACTGCTGTGTGCATTAACTATTTTTCTAGGTCTGTCATGACACTGCAATGTCCGAAATATCATTTACATCTGAAAAGTACATCAGCCATCACATATTCAGTTCTTTATCTCATACATGCATTGTATACAAAAAACAATTTTGGGGGGAATTTTTTTGTCAGTATTCAAGTGCGAGCCATTACCACCACCAACTTTCCAACCACCACCAATGCCACCACCATTACCATAACCAATGTATTTACCACCATTACCACCAGCACCAATAACACCATCACCCCCAGCACAATTACCACCACCACCATTACCACCAACCACATTCTAAGACCATTACCATATCATTGCTACAAATACTACCACTAATACAACTAACATTATCTAGACTACAAACACCACCACTACCACGATATCTATTAAACCACCTCAATTACCATCACCACTATATCATTTGTGCATGCCTATGTTTCCAGGCTTTAAGACAGGAAAGTCAGACTTATTTACTGTGACAATGCTTGTTTTGCGTTTGTTTTGTGATGTCGCTTTATATTCACACTTAAGATTCATGAAATCTTTAGGGTGAATATAAAGCGACATCACAAAACAAACGCAAAACAAGCATTGTCACAGTAAATAAGTCTGACTTTCCTGTCTTAAAGCCTGGAAACATAGGCATGCACAAATGATATAGTGGTGATGGTAATTGAGGTGGTTTAATAGATATCGTGGTAGTGGTGGTGTTTGTAGTCTAGATAATGTTAGTTGTATTAGTGGTAGTATTTGTAGCAATGATATGGTAATGGTCTTAGAATGTGGTTGGTGGTAATGGTGGTGGTGGTAATTGTGCTGGGGGTGATGGTGTTATTGGTGCTGGTGGTAATGGTGGTAAATACATTGGTTATGGTAATGGTGGTGGCATTGGTGGTGGTTGAAAGTTGGTGGTGGTAATGGCTCGCACTGAATACTGACAAAAAATTCTCCTAAAATTGTTTTTGTATACAATGCATGTATGAGATAAAGAACTGAATATGTGATGGCTGATGTACTTTTCAGATGTAAATGGTACTTCGGACATTGCAGTGTCATGACAGACCTAGAAAAATAGTTAATGCACACAGCAGTGTTTTCTTACAATTCTTGCCTAACCCTATCCAGAGGAATGGCAGAGGTGGCTAATTTAAAAGAAGGCAAGATGGATTATATGAAAATAAAAACAATATGCTACTCTTAGACTATAAAAAGAAGTCTAAGAAGATGAAACACAAGGGAAAACATACCCTCATCTTTAGAATACGCTACCAAAAAATTAAGTCTAAACGTTCACGCCTAAACAGCAATTTATTCCAATCCAACCCCAATATGTGTATTTGGGTACAATTTACTAGGTAAAAGACCTGTCAAGAGTAAAACTACCTTAGGGGATTCATAATTGACACAACAGGTTGTTTGTAAGTACCCTCTCCTAAAATCTGGGTTCACATCCACTTGCCATTAGAGCCTAAAAGGTAAACATATATACACGTAACCATCAGAAAACAAGATTGCATTCATGTATACATTGATTGATGAGGGTAAGGTATTTGCCACATGTGGTAAAACGTCCTGTTCTAGGTTTTGAGCCGGAAATGAGGTATAACATATTGAATGTGTTTTTAGCAGACCAAATTCGCATGTTTTGTCTTTTTTCTTGACTGTTTCCGCTGGTAAATTTGGAGGTTTGACTTGCCCAAATTTATCAGGGGAAAATCTGAGCGTGAGAGGATTTGATAGTATCACACAACTCTTAGGAGCCTCATTTATGAGAAGTGTTTCATCGCTGCGTGAGAGCAGCAATGCAACACTTCTCAGTGCGTCTCCTTGCGACATGATGAATGCGTCATATTTACTGTATGATGCATCATGTCGCAGGAATGACAGATACGTCAGTATTACTGAAGTATCTGTCGATGCAAAAGTGGCGCATTGCTGGAGTTGTGTCGGAAGTGTGATGCAACTCAGCAATGTTCCTCTCAAATGGGGCAAGCCCCATGTGAAAGGCCTGCGTCGGCAGGCATAAGATATTGACGCATTGGCGTCCTAGAAGTGGCGCAGTGAAATCTTATAGATTTCACTGTGCCACTCCTACGACCCTTCTTGCGTGGGGAACGCCACTCTACATACATTATACCTGACGCAGGTATAATGTAGCGCAGGGGTTACAAAGTGACGCATCTGCCTAGATGTATCACTTCGTAAATATGGCATAGCGTGGCGCATATTTTACACCGCTGCTGCGTCACAAAAGTGGCGCAACGGCGGTTCAAAGTGACGCAGGGGCTTATAAATAAGCCCTTAATTCTGATTCCTGGGCAAACACGTGTTTGCACAGGGATCGGAATTAAACACGGAAATCATGATGAGGGCCGCAGAGTCAATTTGCAGGAAGCACCCAGGGATACTCTGAGTGATATAAGCACTTCCAATGTATCTCAATCCAGCCATGACAGACGAAAGATATCTGCTTCTCTGTCAATGGGAGCTCAACACAATTCCTTCCTACTCAGTGAGGCAAAGTTGTCCATTCCCTAACATCATGATTAGGTTGCGCGTGTGTTTTTCTCTTTTCAGGTCAGATTACATCTTCTCAGGTAGTAAGAGACCACTGGAGAAACTAGATGAAAGGGAAGGCCTACTTCCAAAAAGGGTCAGTACTTCCTTCACGCTACAACTCTTTCATACAACGCCTTAGTACAGATTCACATTTCTGCTACATACTAGCTTTGCAAATAGTAGATACTAGGCATCAACAACCACAAATGCAATTTAGCAGGACAACTACTCAGTAGAATTATTTTCATACCCAATTACTTCAGAATCGCTGAGGAAAATTAGTACATTGCTGTTGCACCCTGAGGATCACAAAGGAAGCAATGGAACCATAGACCCTGCACTACGTCTGTCAGAGACTGGAAAATCTTGTAAAAGCATTATGCATAGTTGGACAGTCTCCTGTAAAATCACTTTCTAATGAATTATTTTCTTGTTTTTTTCTCTCATTCCTGGGCCTATGGCTTTGGAAAGTTAACTGAAAGGCTTGAAATGTTATCCTCTGGTGTCCTCTTTGTTTTAAACTTTGCAAAACGTCCGAAGAAGACAACAGGACATCCCCACACAGCTACTCTGAAACAGCAAGAGTGATAGCCTAATTCAGTGTATTTATTTTCTGCTTGTTTGACTGTGTCTCACTTATTCCTTCTTCCCCTTGTTCTTTTTTTAAATAGCTGGCATTAACGCGTTTAGCATAGGAGACTGGACTCTGTAATAGTTTTGCTTTAACCAACTAAGAAAGTGGAGTATTTTGCACATCATAGATCATAGGTCCCTGTTGTCGATGGGGAAGATTGTACTACTTAATATCTAGGCTAAGAATATTTTTCTCAGAACTATTTTTGATGAGCATTATTATTCTCTGTAAATCAGTGACTGTACATGTCAAATTACGTGAAACATAGCCTTTGTATATGATTTAAAATATGCTTTGTCCTCTGTGCATTGACCTGTGTCAACGCTCTTTCAAAATAATGCCAACGGAAAAGGAAAGCATATTACATATTTTACTGCAGTCCTTTGGCATACATTGGCATCTGGGGTGTTCTGAGGCTTGTCATTTCACAAATGTTCACTTCTCCTTACTCTATTATGGTTTTCAATATAATCGTTGATGTGGCACTTAGCTTTAGTGACGGCGAAGCCGCGGCATAAAAGCGCAATTCCTATAATTGGAAACGGGCTTAAAGCAGTATTTATGTCATACTCTGACCTTTCCATTTTTATGGAATGAATTGTCAGCCTTGTTAAAACTTCCTCTCTACCATTTAAAGCATTCTGGTGCTTGATGTTTTTCTCGGCTGGCAAAATGCATATTCTAGCTTTATCCACATTTAGACAGTCTTAAATGCTGCTTTATAAATGTTCAAAACAAGGCTCTTTAGAATCTTTGTAAACATGATTTTCCAGATCACATAATGTTTTAGATGCACTATTTTATGTCATTAGTGGTAAGGTGATGCGGTGCTCGCTCTAAACATCTTTTATCACCATATTAGGAAAAAAGGGTTCTGGAGGTGCTAATATGTGATTAGAACGTTTGTGCATACTTGCAATGTGGCATTTTGTTGTGTGGTGGTTATATGTTCTATATTTTAGGCTGCATTATTGAAATTTGATTTTGCTGTGTTGTGCGACGGTTGTTGTGTTGCCTTCTGTTTTGACTATTTTGTGGTGCTATACCATGTTATGTTTTAATTGTGCTCCTATCTTCCTTTGGCCCTGCCACACAATTGTTGGAACATTGAGTGGTAAGAGTTTTGTGGATGGCTGCAAATTTCAGAACTTTCCCTCCGTAAATGTGAGACAATGCTTGATTTTAGCCAAAGTTTGCAGTGTATTGTGAGTAAGAAACTATAGTGAAATCCATGCAAGTCACATTACCATGGATCCTCTGGGTGTTCAGAAATGTCTGGGTTAGCCTGCACCCGAATTCCGCATCTACTCTCACTGCCAACAATGATTATTTTTTTTGGCAAACATTTGATGTCTCCATGTCACATTTTAGGACCTCTACTCTGATGCGCGCTAGGCCCAACAACACAAATAGGCTACATTTTTAACAAAAGAAGTGTGGGAATGCTGGATAGTAGGAATTTTGTGGATACCTACAGATGCTGGGTCTTTTTTTCACAGAAATGTGAGGAATGTGCCTCATTTTGGCCAAAGTTCGAGACTGCCTTGTGTCTGTATGGTAATGTTTTATGTTCTATTGCTTCATTTAGATAGGTCAACAAATGTAGATATATTTAAAGTCAAATGCAGCACATGCCCTTACATTTGCTGTTACGAGCAACCAATTACCACGTTCTATGGTGGTGAAGTATCGCTTTTCCAGCTCTTCAACTAGCTAAGACATCAGTCAGATACAAAACTGTGGCAGAGACTGAGCCTAAAATATTTGCTCCAAGTGCTCTCTTTATATGATACAGCACAATGCTTCAAAGCCTTACCAGCACAAAATGAACAGCTGCTCTTGTGATTTTTAGGAGAGAGTGGATCTATTTTCACATGATAGTATTTTTTTAATATTGTCTAGGTTGGTATTTGGCATTCAAAGGGCTTTGATTTTACCATGTCATGCATTGCCCAAGGAGGGTCAAGTGTTTTGTCCTGTGTGGAAGTTGAAGAATTGACTTGTGTGTATTCATCACTTAAAATCTGGGCATTACAGCTATTGTGAAAGACTTATTAACATTCTGGTTTCTGAGCGTTACAGTTTTTTCTTTGGAATTTTGGTGCAAGCCATACCGTGGCAACGTTGTAAATACTTTGTATAAATTAGTATATATGGCTCCCTCAACAAGGCAATTTCTGATTTTGATGTCCGTTGGAAAGCCTCCGACCACAGTTGTGGTATCACAAGTAAGTTCAAAAACATTTATATAAGGTTGTTGTTTGTTTGATAAAGGGTGTGCACCTGTATTTATTTGTACTTTTACTCGATTTTTTTATTTGATTGTGGTTGTGGTATGTGGCCTGGAGTTTCAGTAGGGGTCTAGTTATTGTTCTACAATAAATTGCATTTAATTTTTTATCTTTTGTAAGAGAAAAAGGTTGCACAGTTCAGTACATTTTCTCCATGTTTGCTAAATTTGCACTATTCATTTATTTTAGTTTGTGGCCTAGTCTGCCCAAGGGGCCATCCAGCAAGTACTAGTCATTAGGTATATGAAACAATTGTTTCTGTGGTATATGGTGCTTTAAAACATCATTTAGGCCAGGGATGGCATTGGATCAAATTAAAAATGTGGGTTTTCTTTTTTTTGTATTTCACGTTTTATTCTACAAAAAGTGTATTTTGGTAGGCTAATATTTGATGCCTTGGGAGGTAGCTCATTTAATTTTTGCTTTTGCCATTTTCTTAATTGTTACCATGCCTCCTTTGTCTAGCCAGTTTATGTGTGTGTTTGCCATAGGCCTCCATTTATCTTTGTTCTCCATGCCCTGTGGCTGGGGTCCATTTTAAGTAGTCAATGTCCATAGGCCTGCATGTATTCTTTGTTGTCCATGCCTCCTTGCTTTTAGTTTGACCATGTGGCGGGCGACCGTTTTGTGCAGCCAGTGTGCTTTTTCCATGAACCTGCATATGTTCTTAGTTGTGGCCATGCCTCCTTGCTTGTTATTGTTGTTTGCCCATGTGTCTGAATGCCATTTTATGTAACCACCCAGTTTGCTTTTGCCATAGGCCTGCAGATGTTCTTTGTTGCCCATGCCTCCTTGCTTGTTGTTTGACCATGTGGCAGGTGGTCATTTTGTGTAGCCAAACCAGTGTGCTTTTGCCATAGGCCTGCATGTCTTCTTTGTTGTGGCTATGCCTCCTTGCTTGTTGGTTGACCATGTGGCTGGTGGTCATTTTGTGTAGCTAGCCATTGTGTTTTCGCCATGGGCTTGCATGTGTTCTTTGTTGTTCATGCCTCCTTGCTTGTTGTTGTTGTTTGACCATGTTGCCGGTGACCATTTTGTGTAGCCAGCCAGTGTTCTTTTACCATCGGCCTGCTTGTGTTCTTTGTTCTCCATGCTTCCATACTTGTTGTTTGACAATGTGGCGGTGGCCATTTTGTGTAACAAGTCAGTGTGCTTTTGCCAAAGACCTGCATGTGTTCTTTGTTGTGCCCATGCCTCCATGCTTGTTGTTTGACCATGTGGCCAGTGACCATTTTGTGTAGCCAGCCAGAGTGCTTTTGCCATAGGCCTGAATGTATTATTTGTTGTGTTAATGCCTCCTTGCTTGTTGTTGTTGGTTGACAATGTGGCGGGTGGCCATTTTGTGTAACCAGTCAGTGTGCTTTTGCCATAGACCTTTGCATCTGTTCTTTGATGTGTCCATGCCTCCTTGCTTGTTGTTGGTGGTTGACCATGTGGCCGGCTGCCATTTTGTGCAACCAGCCAGTTTGTTTAAATTCTTTTTTTCCAGGTTTCAAAGCTGTTTTCTGGGGAAATTGATAGGAAAGGGCTATGCCTTCCTGCTTTTGTTAATTTTTTTACTGTTCCCTGACAGCAGTTTAATATGCTTGAGGATCATTGTAGTATATGTATATATAAAGTGTTTAATATTATATGCATTTTTTTCCATTTTCCCCTGCACTTCGCCTCCCAATGGGTTTCTCATAGTCCCCTAGTACACCAGCAATACATTTTTTAAATTATTTTATTTTTTATTTATTTTTGTTTACCTTTTTTAATTCCTCTTTTTTACAATTTCCCTCCATTCACTCCCTTCCTGAAATAGGCACCTGCCGCACACCAGCATTATTTTTTTAAGGATTGAAAGAATCATTTTCCCCTGGATGCCCTGCCTGCCTAAGCACACAGTTGCACACCAGCATTAATTTTTTATGGATTATTCCATTTCCCATGTCCCCCTTCCTGCCATAGGTGCACAGCAGCATTCATTTTTTAAGGATCATTCCATTCTCCCCTGGACTTCCGCCTGCTAAAGGCGCACACCAGCATTTTTTTTAAGGATTATTCCATTTTCCCCTGGACCCCCTTCCTGCCATAGGCACACACCAGAATTCATTTTTTAAAGATTATTATACTTTACCCTGCACCACCCACCTGTCAAAGGTGTCTCCCCTTAGATGCACATAAAGCAAAAAGTTACATCTGTTTGTTGTTATCCTGATTGAAATATTTTGTTATGGTTGTGTGGTTTGACTTTGTAATGAATACACTATTGTTGATAATTATTTGCGATAACCTCACAAAATTATATTATCTGTACTATGAATTATTCAAACTGCAAAAATGACATTTTTAACAAAATGTTTTCCTTGCTTGTTTGCTTTTAGATGCACAAGAGACATCACCCACAGTACTACCAGACAGAAATCCAACCAGCACAAAGTGACATGACCGCAACATGTGAGTCCTTCTCCTCTTCCTGCTTCCACTTGTGCAGCTAAGTGGCAACTGACAGAGCTTGAAGATATCCCCAAAGAAAGGTGCTGCCAAGAAAGTGGCCCATGAGGAGGAGAAGAAGCAGACTGCCATTGCCACCACTGGTGTGCTGTCCCTCACCTTTTTCAGGAAACGTGATGTGCCTGCCACTCTCAGGCAACAAGCTGAGAGCATCACTCCCGTATCAACAGTACCACCCCAACTGAAGCCCAAGGCCATGTTTCTCAGTGAGGCAACCACTGCAGTCATGGCGGCTAACAGTGAGTCTGCATTGGATTTGTCTCAGCTGCAAACTAATACCCAATCATAGCAGGAAACTGAGCAAAGTGGACAACAGGAGCCACAGCCAGCAATAGTAGATCTTCCTGAAGTAAGAGAAGAACAGAAGGTTGAGCTTCCTGCTGAGCAAGATGTACCTCTTCTTGAACCATTGGCTTCCCAATCTCCAACAAGAAAAAGAAAGGGTCCACAATTTTCTCCAAGCCCCCCTTTTGATGATCTGGACATGGATTAGACCCTAGCTGACTCAGAGACCCACCACGAGAAACAAGGGAAAAGGAACATTCCTGAAAGCCTTAAAATTATGGAAGGGGAGGAGGAGGATGAGCCAGTCATTGTCATGGAAGCTGGCTCAAAGGACACCAACATTACCCCTCCTATTCAACCTGCTCTGAGGGATGTGACACTGGTTCCACCACCACCACCACTGCCAGCTTCCATATTTGTAAGGCCTCCGCTGAGACCTGCATTCATGACTACCTCAGTTTAAGTACGCACTGCAGAGAGACAATGGATGACACACCCACCTACCTCCAGTTCTTCTTCAGGCATTGGCAGTGGTACACTAAGAAAGCTCTGCTCCCCAGTTTGGGACTTCTTTACGATTATCAAGCAGGAGGATAACATTGCACTATGCTCCGTTTGCCATGCTAATGCTCATCGTGGTAAGCCTGGTTCACACTATGGTACTGTAGGCCAAATGATCCATATAAGAAAACATCACACAATCCAGTTTGAGGAGCACCTTAAAAAATTGGTGGTGGTGGATGTGGATGAGAGAGGGGAATCAGCTCTTGTCACAGAGAAAGGAGGTGAGAAGGAAGAAGTAGATTACATCTTCAAAGCCCCACGTAGCCCTGTCCTCAGCAGTGTGGCAGCATCACCTACATCAGCAACCTCCAAATTGCACAAGACTCAGATGCCAAAATCACTGCATATAGTAATGATTCCCCCTAGATGCACATTGAGTCTACCACCTCCTGGTCCAACTTCTGCCCGGAAGTCTCCTGTGTCAGTCACACCACAAATGAAAAAAAAAACATTGGGTGGCTTTTGCAGGAGGGGAACGCAGCCACCCAAAGGCATGTTTGTACAGCGGGAAGCTGGCTAAAATGTTAGCGCTGAACCTCCTCCCTTTTTCTTTTGTGGAAGGAGTGGGAATTTTGGAATTTGTGGCAGCCATCTGCCGAAATGGAAGGTTCCCAGCTGGAGTTATTTTGCCAAAGTTGTTATCCCAGTGCTCCATCACAATGTGCTGCAATTGGTTGGACAAGCTGTGCAGCAGAGTACTGTTCATACTATCTACTTGATGACAGAAACGTGGACCAGTTGGCAAGCAACTGATTACATGTGTATCACTGCACACTAGATCTCTTTTGTGGGGGTTAGGCAACTGCTATCTACAGGTCTCAGCACTGAAGAAACTTTTAAGGGCATTCGGCGGCATACAGCAGTAGCCATGTTCGCCATGGGCAAATCCCATACATCTGCAAACATCTTGGAAGACTTTAACAACAAGGTGTTTGAATGGCTTTGACCCAGAAGTCTCAGAATTGGATTTGTGGCCACAGACAATGGCAGTAATATAGGTCATGGCAGATGGTGGCTATTTCAGGGTCCTGTGTTTGGCCCATTGTATCAACCTGATTGTGCATGACTTTCTCAAAAAAGAAGACATAGTCAGCAACATACTGACCACCTGCAGAAGAATCTGTACTCATTTCAGCCATTCTTTTAAATCACAGAAACAGCTGAGGATCATTCAGCGTGCTAATAGAGTACCAGTTAAAGGCCTCATCCAGGAGGTGCCAACATGTTGGAATTTGATCTATTACATGTAACAACGTCTGTTTGAGCAGTGCAAACCGATCAATGACTATGTCATTCAAAGAGGAGAGAATGCAACTGGGAAAAGCATGATCACGAAGGTAGACAGATGCTACTTCCTTTTGAGGTTTTCACATGGGAAGTCAGCACAGAAGACAATAAAATGAGCCAAGCTATCCAGTTGTTGCATCTGCTACAGGACCAGTTAAAAAAGGTGTTGGAAAGGTTTACAGGTGTGAACGCAGAAGCGCATGGCTTGGTTGAGAGATCACAGGAGGATGAGGGTGACTGGTCAGACTCCAGTGCTTAAGTTAGCCAACTTCTGTGCAAATCACCTGAGTTTGAGGATGAACGCTACTTACCTGATTGAGTAGTCCACCATAGAACTTTTTCATTAGTGTCGAACTGTTTTGCCCCCCAAAAAATGGATATAGTTAGAGGAACATTATATATTTTGTTTGTGTCGGACTTATGAAGCCCCACCATTTTAGGAGCATGTATGGACAGGTTGGAGTTGGACCAGTTTGCAGTGATGAAGCCTCCCCATCCCCTTCAAGGACATTGGAGACAATTCCTCCCATGCCTATCCTTCTTTTTTCATTCCCTAGAAGGGCTGCCCCAGTAGAGATCATTTGAGTTACAAGACTGCCAATGTGTTGGCTCCATCAAAAGAGGAGATACAATTGTGTACCACCATGCTTGGATTGGACCAAGTAACAATTGCATTAATGGTTTATATATTATTGAGTGATTGTGAGTGATGATTTGTGGTAGCAGGCAATGAGTGAGAGTGTTCAACTAATTTGTAAATTTTATTTTGATGATTTGCAATGTTTGGGGCCTGATGGGTGATTTTGCCTGAAGGCGATTGGCCCTTTCACACTTAGCTAGATTTACTTGTATGATTCACTCTTTGCTGTACTTTACTTCTGGATCTCAAAAGACCAGACAATTCAGTTTAGTTAACAAACACAAATCTACACAAAATGCTCAAATTACTTTTCTCTTCTTTTTCATCAACAGCAGTGCACTACAGGTCTATCTCTCTCATTCTCATTTGGGCTGGGACGGAGATGGACTGATTCATTACTCAGAGTCAGGACTTCCGGCAGGACTACTTCAACAGCCAAAACAAGGAAGTTATCAGCTTTTGAGAGAAACCAACATGATGATGACTCTAAGAGGTCTACTCAGCTCTGTGGACTGGAGAGAGGTGAGTTGATTTGGGAAATGCTGCTGAGTAGTGTGTGTGATGGCTCAAATGTGAAACTCCTGTATTATGTGGTATTGGTCGGGGGCTGTTGTAAAAGGCTGTTGTAACTGGTGACCGACATGTGATCTCTCATCATCACAGGATGGACACACTTGGCTAAATGTTATGATTGCAGTTGTGAGATTGATCAGCCCTTACATGCAGCTACTTGTCTGGGATTGGTTGTAATATTAATCTCACTTCTCAGTTAATCACACATGAGTCATAATGAATGATTGCAGCATCCTATGCTCTTGTTCTGCCTCTTCTTGGTACACTCCTCATGAAGCATACTCTCTGTCCTGCTCCTTGACTCTATAATATCATTTCGGTTTTACAATCTGCAGGTCTTCTCTTCTTCTGCACGAAAGGTGAAAGCTCCATAACACTCCTGCTTACCTAACCGGGCCAATTCAGCCAGGCACCCAAGAAGTCAGACATTCAGAGAAGAATGCAGATGCAGCAAACAATTTGGTATTTAGATAATAATTTTCAGTACTGTGGGGTTCACGCCTCCATAAAGACAGAACATAAATAACAAAACATTTAGTTATATAATAACTTGGGTCTTTGGGGCTGAAGGACTGTTTGCAATGCATTTAATTCATCTGTCATTCTTTCATTTCCTTCTACAGCAGATTTGATGATGATGTGATGCTCACCTACCTAACGAATATTGTTGTTATCTAGTGTTTGTCTTTGCCACACCATCCCCAACTACACATTTATATCCATTTATCAAGCCCCTAACCTTCTTACCCCAGACTGTATGATATATAATGAGGTGTGACTTATGAATTTACACCATGAATGGATCACGCACTTGGTGGGGTGGATGGAATGAAAGGGACACCAGCTCACTGCAGGATCTTCTGTTGCCTGAGCAGTACCCCACCCTAGCCCCACTTACCCACCCACACATAAAAGGGATCCATAATTTACATACATAATATCATTCATCAACATCACCATTCAGGCCTTATGGTGTGTAAATATTTAACCTTGTCCTGAGTCCACTTCTTCTGGCTTGAGGATTTCGTAAACGTAGTTTTAATTGATTTAATAATTAAATACTAGGTGCCCATTGCTCAGAGGAAGTTACTACTGCTTGTGTTTGTTATAATATCAGGTCTTTATGTCATGGTGGTAGGCTGGTCTCAGTCTTTGATAAGTTATGATATAAATAAATAGCTCACTAATTGTGTGCTTTCTTTCAATCTAGTTGTCTGTGATGGATGATCCTTCTGATCAATCCTACAGTCGTAGTTCACCTAGGTGGGAGTGGGACTTCTCCCTGTTATCACTAGCCTGCTACTACTGCCACCACCATTAAGATGGCACTTTGGTAAACCCTGAAATAAGGTTTTGGAAGATTGAGAGAGGTAGCAGCCATCGCTTCATCTATTCAGGTAAGAGAACTATGGAGTGAAGTGAACTAGCTTAGTTTGTAGCTAACATCTATTGAAGAATATGATTTTTTAATAGGTTGTTGTAGGCAATATAGGCATAAGCATACCCTCCTAGTGATCAATATAGTTACAGAGGGTAGTAGGACAAGGGTACAACTAACTGGTGAACTCTTTGAAAACTGGATTCAAAAACAAATTGCACTAAAATGCAGCAGTGCAAAATAAAACATAAAGACAGATATCCATCATAATCTGAACAATTTCTCTTTCATTTTTCTGACAATAAAACCCACCCTCTTTACCTACAACAGACCCCCTCCTCCTCCCAAGCAAATAAATACATCACCCCAACCAATGTCCAAAGAAGAAACTACAGTCCAACAAAGTCCAACTGCACTTCCCAATTTCCACCCTAACCACCAACAACAAAAGTCCCTCCCACCAAAGCAAATATATAAACAAGGGTGTTGGACGGCATCAATACGGGCGTGAATGCATGCCACCTTTCATCGAAGCAGCACCAGCTTGCATAGGACACCTAAATGGAAGTCGTCTATGGATAATTATGATGAAGGGGGGCAGCAGTGGTGGATTCCAGCTGCTGGTGGTGTTCCTGATGGTGTGGCTGGGATGGAGGTGCTTGCGGCTGGCTAGAGATACTGGGGGCAGTGGCATTCATCAGTGATATTTGGCCTGGCTGGCATCCATGTGTTGCAGCCGCAAGCCAGCTGCTATCTACTGCCAAGATGGTGGACCAGCAGGAGTAGCTGTCTCAAGAAATAAAAAATACAAATTATAAATAATGTTCTGACAAGCACTTGTTTATGTAGTGGTACAGTAGCAGAACATTGCTGGTCCTCTAGGGCCATAGGAATTTTTGGTGTGATTAGTCACAGGACCAAGTTTTCCCCACACATGTATCACATAAAAGTCTGACTGCAAGGAATTAAGGGCCACATGAATGACTGTTTTTAGCAGTCGCAAACGCCCAATCGGGCCGTTTGCGACGGCTAAATAGGTCTGTGGCATGTACAAACCCTATTTTGCAAGTCAGAAACCTATGACCGACCCACAAAATAGGGTTTGCAACTTGTTATTAGGAAGGGGCGTGCCAAGGACGTCCCTTCCTAATAGCGACTTGCAGTGCCATGTATGAATGTTTTGCAACTAAAATTCAGTCGTGAAACATTCGCATTTTACAACCAATGGAATGTTGGTGGTAGACCAGTGGCAAAGGGGACGGGGTCCATAAGGGACCCCTTCCCCTTTGCGAATGTGGGCGCAAATATTCCCATGGACCACTGCCTGCTCCTAAACAAGGAAACTAAAACGTTTCATTTTTCTTTTTGAAACACATCCCATTTTCCTTTAAGGAAGATGGGTTGCATTAAAAAAAACTGCTTTATTCAAAAAGCATTCACAGACATGGTGGTCTGCTGACTGGGTTGATGTGTTTCAAAAAGAAAAATGAAACGTTTTAGTTTAATTGTTTAGGAGCAGGCAGTGGTCCATGGGAATATTTGCGCCCACATTCGCAAAAGGGAAGGGGTCCCTTATGGACCCCGTCCCCTTTGCCCCAGGCAGTTTTTCCCTGTGAGTGCCGGCCATTCCCAATGGGTCACAAATTGCAACCTGCCTCATGAATATTAATGAGGCAAGTCCCTTGCGACCCATTTAGGTATCACAAATAATGTCTCAGACACTGTTGTACATTCCATTTTGTGAGTCGCAAGTTGTGAGCCGCAAAAGAATGCAATTTGCGACTCGCAAAATGGAATGGTCGTACATCTGGCCCTAAGTCAGAATAGCACCAGGTTTAAACAAAGTGATTTTTGTTTTTAAAGGATTTCCCAGTCAAAAATATAAACAGACAGTTTGTGTGTAAAAATACAAATAAATGACCTCTCATTAATCAGTAAGGCATTTTGTAGCACAATTAATAGTATTTTTGGTATGGTACTTTGCTACTCTCTGCAGTCTGACGCTGGGGTAGCTGTAATGGACAAGTAATTATCTTACTTTAATTCCAATGGACCTTCTCTACTCCGACTCCCCTTCAAATTTACCCTAACTCCAAAGAAGCAGATGAATAATAATAATACTACGCCACACATGTCACGTATAAAAGCGGATATCCTGTCTGCAGTAAGTAGACAGTGGAAAACATGATGCACTGCAGTACAGGAAATGGAGCGGGATATAGACTTTATTTGGCACGTTCGTAACAGAGTATCCAATCTGCCAAACTCTAAATCAGGCACTCAGTCCCACTTTACTCAAAGGCCTCACCCTCCACCACAAATTATTTTCAACAAATAGCTTCGCTTGGCAATAAGGAAAGTTACTCTACTACAGGGAAAGTTAGAGAGATTAGGCTAGGTAGAGGTCTTGCTATAGAATAGTAGGGTGTCAATGATCATCAGCTACTAAGCTTTGGCTTAGTCAGTCACTGTAGTAGATGAATGACAAAAGGGAAACATTTCCAAAGGTGTAAATCCATCATGGAAGCCATGAAATAAATATACATAAATCACTTGGCTAGAAAAAGGGGGCACATGTCAAGAATGGATTATTTATTTTTTGGTAGGCTGGGACAGAACTTATGAAAGAAAAATTGAGTGAAGTACTAGAAGGAGGTGACTGAGTGGGCACTGGGAACCACACCTTGTTTTTGGTTTGTAATGCATTGAAAACTGCGTAATGCTGCATTGATTGAAGCAGACGCACATTGCACAGACAACTCTGCAGTGCTGAATTGAACCATGCTGCAGTTAGGTCAAAGGTAGCGAAATACCATTTGCAGGGAGGTGATGAATGATGATCGGTGGGATATCTATCTCATTTAACAAATACAGGGGTATATTTACAAGAATCTTTGCTAAGCAGTTTTGACGTTGCTTAGCTGCAATTTTGTTACCGCTGCTGTTCGCCAAATCCTAATGCTAAGTTTGCAACATATTTACAAGATGTTGCTACATGGCGTTAGGATCAGCTAGTTGCCGGGAAAATTATCGCGAATGCTAGCGTCAAGGTGATAGAAAAATACACGTTAGCATTAAAAAAGTGACGGCCGGCCAATTAGTGGGAAAAAATTGATGTTAATCAGCCCAACATCACTTTTCAGCACCTAGAGCCAAAAAGAGCTTACAAATACTCCTCTAAGGAAAAAAATAACACCGGAATGCAGAATGGAGCAGCCAGGGCCAAGTTCAGCACAGATCAACAAACCCTGCAACAGCCAGGATGACAAGCCAGAGTCCCAGGGGAAAAGGATATGCAGAATCAGGGCCTCATTTATGAAAAGTGGCGAATCACTTGGGAAAACCAGTGATGCAGCACTTTTCATTGTGCCATCCTTGCGACACCAGGGACGTTGCAAGTGTGTCAGATAACTGACGCAATCCAGCAATGTATCAATACACATGGGCAAGTCCCATGTGAAAATCCCTGCATCACTCTTTACGCCTGAACGCTCCCCCAGCCACGATGGCGCCACTTGGACGTGGCCATCCGGTGCGGTGTGGAGTCAGGTTGGCCCACGGATGTGACTGCTCAGATGGCAGATTACCTAATTTAAGGTTTTAACTACCAAATAGAACATGTGGTGTGGTGATATCTGATGCGTTCGGCATGGGCCTCTCGTATGCCAGCTGGGATGGTGCCATTGACGGAGAGATGGAAGGTAGTCTGGGAAGCTCTGTGTCTGCCCTCACAGCTGGACTGAAGACTGATACAAATGACACTGAGTGCTCTTTCATGTGGACCTGTGGGGCACTAGGGTGCTAGACTCTCAATCCCCTAGAGCCATAAGCTCTGTTCGGCTGGTGATACTTGGCTGCAGTTACCACAGGGGGTATTGCCAGTTTGGACGGATACATGTACATGTTGCCCCTCCACTCTTATGCTGTTCAATGTTACAATACTCCCGTTCTCCCCTTACCTTATTATTTAACATGCGCATGTTACAGGCAATGTTGTCCTGCAGGTGCTGGCCACATCTGCAGGCTTTTGAATGGATACTCTGCTCACTCCCTCCTGCTGCATTCCCTGTGTACCTCTTCATGCCTGCGCCATTCCACGCATGCCGGTTACTATTATAATCACCTGGAATGGGAGGGACATGCACACGCCATCATGCTGCTATGCTGTGTATTCTTACCTTAAGCGCAGGTCAGCACACATTGTGTTATTGCAGGAAATTTATATATCACACTGCCTGAAGCCCGCAAGCTCCAGCGCCGATGGCATGGTCGGGTATTTGCAACGGATAACTCTGCGTATGCGAGGGGTGTGCTTATCTGGGTGCACCGGGAATCCCCTTTGCTGTGGAGGAGACGGAGGTGGACGGGGAGGGCCACTACATATTCGTACTGGGGAGGTTGGATGGGAGGCGTTTATCACTTGGGAATGTGTACGCACCTAACACGGACCAGACAGCCTTTTTACGTACAATCTTTGGTACACTAGCCCGCTGGAGTGCCATCCACAGGCTCATAGGGAGATTTCCACGCTGTCACCGATCTGGCATTAGACAGATCTTTTCCACCGCTTTCCCATACAGTCGCCATGTCTAACTCCCGGGCACTAGGAGATTGGCTGCAGCACTGGCGCTTAGCTGACGTCTGGAGAGCGTTGAACTCGGATGCACGTGTCTATTCTTTTTATTCCTGGCCGCATGACCTCCACATCCGCATTGATCACATTGTGAGCTTGTCGGAGCTGCTCCCGGTTTGTTGGCGTCTAGACTACTTGGGGCGCACACATTCGGATCACAAGCCTCAGCTTCTCCAGCTGGAATGGGAAGATGCCAAACAGGCAAGGCATAACTGGGGCCTCAAACCTACTGCGATGGAGGATCCTCCTTTTTGGGCATCGCTGGGCACTGCCAGGGTGGACTTGTTTGATACAAACGCCGGCTCTGCTGCCACCAGGGGCATGGAATGGGAAGCGTTCAAAGTCACGATCAGGGGGCATTGCATGGGACTCAGATGGGGTGCTCGCAAACAAATTGATGGTGATCTCATGCATACTGAGCGCTCCCTCCTGAAGCTGGAGTCTGCCTCAATAACATACTCGAGAGGTACTTGGCTTTTGGCAGATGTGTGGTATGAGCATGAGGACCTACTGGAGTGACTGCGATGCCTGAACTATTCTTCGCATTAGGCCTGCACTCATGCAGCTGCAGACCAAGCGGGTGGTTGCTCGCAAGGCTGATCCATCAGGAGCAGGCACAGCACCCTATCCTTTTGCTGCATTCCCTTTTGGGACAGGTATTGTACACTCAGCGGGAGATCTATGGGGAGCTCACCAGATGCTACACAGCTCTATATGTGTCTGCTGCCAATGTTTGTCTGGCTAATCTAGCAGGCTTCTTTGCATCCACTCGCTGGCCCACCATTACACCGGAACAGCGGGCAGAACTGGAGGCGCTGATCACACTATTTGAAGTTTGGGAGGCCATCAGAACTCTGGTCATGGGCAAGATGCCTGGGCCGGATGGGCTGCCAGCGAAATATTATAAGGCCCCTCACCTGCTCGCCCTGTATGAGGATTCACTTGAAGCCTCCATCCTCCTGGGCTCTCTCCACAAAGCTCTGCTCGTTTGTTTGCCTAAGCCAGATAGAGACCCAACGCTCTTGTCCTACCGCCCACTGGCGCTTTTAAACACTGACTATAAAATCCTGGCTAAAATACAGGCCGATCAGATGCCCCCCCCGGTGCCCAATCTGGTGCACGTTGACCAGAACAGATTTGTGCCTTCTCAGAATACGTCCCTTAACCTGCGTTGATTTTTCCGGGTGGCCAGCTATAAAGCCTCATGTTGGCCTCCTTCTGGGTGTCTTGTGCTTGACTTGGGGAAGGCATTTGATACCCTGGAAGGGGAGTTTCTGTTTGCTGCCTTGTCCCACTATGGACTGGGGGCTCGTTTTCTACACCTAATATGGCTGTTATACAGCTCTCCTTCCACTTGAGTCAAAACAGGCACCCTCGTGTTGGACCCTGTGCCCATCAGTCATGGTACCAGGCAAGGGTGCCCGCTGTCATCTCTGCTCTTCTCGCTGGCTATAGAGCTGCTCCCAGAAGCCATTTGTGGAAGTGGGACAGAATGAGGTATCCCCTTGGGTGATGGGACGCATGCGATCACCCTGTACGCAGACGAGCTATTCCTATACATCCGAGACATAAGGGGAAAGCCTGTTGACTTGGCGCAGATCCTCAATGAATGTGCGTTCCTCTCTGGTCTCAGAATAAATTGCGTGAAATTTTCTTGTACCCATTCAACCAGGCTTGCTCCGACCCCACACTGGTCATTAAGAATATACCTGTCAAGTGGCAGCCCATTGTCTTTCAGTACCTTGGAGTACATGTATATCATCAGTCAATGGTCCTCCTAGAGGGGAACATCTCGCTTGTGATATAAGGCGCCAAGTCGCAAATGCTCTTCTGGGGGAGTCTGCCCTGACTGCCATGGTCCGCAAAGTTAAATACTTAAAATCCTTCAAATGCGTCATGCGTGAGTTCATATGGAACGGTTCGAAGTGCAGGGTTGCACTGTCCAAGCTATGCTTACCTGTTGGTCAGAGAGGCCTCGCAGTACCTAATATGGAGCACTACTACCTGTCGGCGCAATTGCAGTGGGTGGGCAGATGGGCCAGTGGACTAAATTTTGAGGACTGGGCTGCGGTCTTGCCAGTGTGGATGCACTCGTCAGTCCTGACGCTCTTTCATCCCAGGAGAAGAGGTTGGATGCCTGTCCAGATAATGCTGGAGGTGGCGTATAAATGCTTTTGGCATTGCTTGCGTCTCACGTGCTCTGTCATCCCGTACGCGCAGGCATTACCGCTCCAAGGCATGCTGAGGGGTGGCCGCACCACAACTAGGGCGGAACTTTAAGCCTGGCAGGGGGTTGACCTACAGACTGTGGGCAACCTATTCCAAGATGGGTTGCTGGTGCCCTTCAACGTCTTAGTAGAGGACGCTGGACTGCCGCCAGGTCAGTTTTTACTTTGGACCTCGTTACTTACAGCTCTGCGCACCCTATGGGGGGACGTGTCCCAGGAGCCTGACATGCATCTCACAATTCAATACATACATGTGATGGGCACAGGGAGGCATCTCACAAAGTGGTTTGCTAGCTCGCTGCGCACGCACACCGCACACTCGTTAATGTCTCTTCGACATCGCTGGAATGCAGACCTGACTCACCCGTGCACAAACCGCGAATAGGTGGCTATACTTTAGGGACCTACCCATATTCCTAGAAATGCCAGATTCCATCTCATTCAGTACTATGTATTGCACAAAGCCCATTTGACCCCAGCTAAGATCAACAGGTACTTCCGGCATACAGAAGCTGGTTCTCCATGATGTAGCTGGTTGACACAGATCTCATTCATATGCTCTGGGGCTTCCCCGTGCTTGATGAATACTGGCGTAGCATCACAGCACGCTTAGCTGGCTGCACTGGGTGGATGGTGGCGTGTTCTTTGGAATGTATGTCTCCTTGGGCTCTTCCGTATATCGGCTAGGCACAGGATGGAGTCCGGGTTTATATATCTGCGTTCTACGTGCAGCTAAGTGCTTAATCACCAAGAGATGGAAACGTTCAGAGCCGCGCTGGTATGGTGCTGCTCACTAACAGTCTGGGCGCAAGCTGAAAGTATCGCCTTGTGCCGTGAAGACACATTGGGGTTGCGTAAAGTTCTGATGGCAGCTGACTGAGGTGTTATATTGCAGGACTTTCAATGCAGCTGGCAGTCAGAGGGCGAGCCCCATGGCCCCATAACATGCATGGAAGTAGTTGCAGTAGTGGCCACACAGTAGCACGTAAAGGAGGGATGCTCCATGGATGCGCTGGTGCCCTGTCTTGCCCCCTTCCCCCAGCCCCATCGTACATTTCCCACCTCCCTCATCATCTTCTAGGGATGCGGCTAAAGATGTACTCTTTGATCCTACGGTTGTGTGGGTCGGCAGGCGGGGTGGGAGAGAAGAGCAGAAGTGGAGACCTGAGTTGGGCATCAGTTAATACTGTTATTCCCTAGACCTTGGCTCTTCTACCCTCCCTTCAAAGTGCCATACTCGTCAGCTCCTATTAGTGGAATAAGACACAGTGTCCAATCCCCGTATGCTTTGTAACGCATATTGGCGAGTGCCCATTGGTAGTCGCAGCAGCCTACGCTCCAGGCCATGCACAGAACTGTATGCACCTCCATGCCTGAGCTGAAATTATGCTTGTAACTGTATAGCAACTATGTTTTGTTAAAAATACCAATAAAGAAATGTAAACAAAAAAGAAATGTGTGCTGTATGCTGCAGCACACATGGATGGGGCAATTCCCCTTTCTAGATTCTTTTTGTGCCCCTTCCTGCACAAAATCAGTCAGCCCTGCAATGCAGGCACCCTTGCACAATGGCGCAAGGATGTCTGCATTGGCACATGGCAGCCATTCTGCGCCAACCTTGGGGAAAAAGACAGGAATGCGATAGGGCGCATTCCTACCCTTTTGTTTTGTCGGAGAGGAGCGCTGCAAGATTCATTATGGCGCTGTCCTGCAGCAAAACCTCTTTAATGAGGCCCCAAGTGTGTTTGCATCATTTTTAAGACCAGGTAATTTCTGACATTAAGAAACTGCCGCTAATGGGACTTAGCGGCAGTTTTTCTTTTTGAGCGACGTACAAGGAAATCCTTGTAAATATTGTGTTGTCAGGGAGCGCCTACCTCATTTTCAGTAAGTCGCGCTAACAATTTTCTATCTATAATGTCCCTGCAACCTTTGTTTTTTTCAGTTTCACCAGTAGCTTGTTATAGTTAGGACCTAGTTTCAATAGACAAAGCGTTTTTTGTTTTGCTAATAACTTTGCCACCATTTGACCAATCTTCACAAAAGTTTCAAAACTAGTTTGTCACTCACTTCAACTGCTGTCTGGAAAGTGTTGGGGTGATACATCAAGCGGGGACTGAGAAAAAGTGGTGTTTCCAAAATGCTTTTTCCCCATGCAATTTCCCATAGATTTTAGACACAACTATAGCCCAAACCACTAAACGAAATTATGCCATATTTGGTAGAAAGTTACATCTTGGTCTACACTGAGTGCTTTTGTAATTTGATGTACATCTGCAGAGTAGTTGTGGAGTTATTAAAGAAAAAAGATGTATGTATCTCTAGAGATGCAGATCCACTGTGGATTCACCGCAGTGAATCTGCGGATCCACGCACACAATTCCGTGATTGGCTAGCTGCAGCCTGAAAGGAAAGTTGCAGCTGACATTTTGTGTATAGGGACTTGGTCGCAGGGGACAAATAAAAGTTAAAATTGATATAAGGGGTCAGGGTAGAGGTACACTGACCCCATGGGACAGGAGACATCATTTACATCGAATGCGATACATCGCATGCCATTACAACGCGGTCGTTACAACGACTGCGTTGTTACATCACAATCCGTTACAACGACTTGCTGTAGGGGGCAGAAGGTGTTGGATTTAAAATCCAACACCTTCCCTACTGTTGCACACACTGGAGTTGTAATAGTAAATTACACTATTCCAACATACAGCGCCCCCTACAGCAAGTCGTTGTAACGACTTGCGTTGTAATGGTATGCGATGTAACAACGCGGTCGTTGTAACGACGGCATTGTAATAGCATGCGATGTATCGCATGTGTTGTAACGTCGCATATTCCCATGGGACTGATAGAGGGGTCCGTGAGGGACCCTCATGGACAAGAATGACCAAAAAATGACTTTTTGGTCACACAATGATCCGCAGATCTTCTGCAGCACTCAGTGCAGCCCCAGTGTGATTCCGTGACAGAGCTGTTGAACCAGAGCTTAATTAAAAAAATTATACCTACTCACAGACCCACTCTCATACTCTTATACCACCCCAACAACCACTCCCACACCTACTCAGACATCCATACACCCAATCACATACCCACTCACACATCCACTCACAGACTCAGATAACCACTCAGACCCACACAGACTCACTCACACAGCCACATACATACCCATACAGCCATTCAAATACCACTCACAGACCCACACAGGCACTTACATAAACACTCATATACCCAACCATCACACACTCACATACCCACTTATACTCTCACACAATCACTCACACAGCCACTCACACACCCATACTGCCACTTGCACACCCACTCAAGACTAAGAAAACCACTCACATACCCACTCACACACCCATACACTCTCATACACCCAGTCACACACCCATACAGCCACTCACATACCCACTAAGAGACCTAGAGAACCACTCGCTCACCCACTTACTCACCCACACAGGCACTCACACACCCCCTCAAACCCCCTACATACACACACAGTCAACACCTCACACACCCACTCACACGTCCATACAGCCAGTCACACACCAACTCAAAGACCCATACAACCACTCATATATCCAGTCACAGACCCATACAGCCAGTCAAACACACACTCACACATCCATACACACACCCACTTACACCCACACAACCACTAACACACCTACTCAAACACCCATACATCCACTCACACTTCAACTCAGAGACTCACAGTCTCACAGAGGCATGTATACATCCACTCACCCACTCACACACCAATGTACACACAAATGCTGCCTGTAATTCCTGAAATTAATAGTATAAAACATAACTTGGAAACATCTGCAAACATTCAGGCAATGTTTTCATGTGGTATATTTTGTTTCTTTCAATAAAAAATACGGTTTAGTCCTATATATGAAATATAAATTTGTATGTTGTGTCATACCATCTTGTTGTATTTACTGCCTCGGTACCACTTAAAAAAGAAGTAGAGTATGCATAACAATAAACCTCACCACTTTTGTTTCCACGTTCCACGCATCATTTACAAGTTTGGTTAGTTTTCTGCGATGTGGGAGAATCATATCAAGCAGCGAGAGCTGGCATTACTTTGACTGTAGAACCTTTGAGAGAATTTGAATTGTGAATTCATGTCAAAAAGATGTTCTGCTTTGATCAAGCCCATCTTTTCTCTGTAGCATACGGTTGTTTTAAAGGTAGTCTTCTGCATTCTCAGGTCAAATAATATTTTGCTTGTCAGGCCACTTGTCACTTGGGATTTATCCGTCACAACACATTTCATTCCAAAGAATGCTTTGCAGCAAATATAGTTGTTCATGCTGTAATGTCTTAGCCTAGAAGCCACAACCATTTTAGCCAATTTCTTCTTTTTCCACAGAGAAATATCATTGTTTTTGTCAGTTATCACATTAAGTGGTGGCTTTTCACCTTGATCTCTACAAGTAGCTGGAAAAGTCACTCTGAAGCTGATACCTTCCTTTGAAATACTGCACCTCCAGAGAAATCATTTTGTTATTGGGTGTATGTATTATTGTGACAACATCTTAAGTAATTGGATATTTATTCTTCCTTACTGCCTAATGGTGCCAGTAATTTTAAACAAGTACTGGCCAAGCCAGTAGCGTTCAGCTTATACATTTCAAGTTGTTCTTTTTGACCATGTATGTTTGCAGTGGCTTGCACACGCATGCCTCATAATGTATGCACATATGTGGCTGCCAATCTTGAAATGTGTTTTCTATTAAAGAAAATCCATTCTAGGATAGCCACCAATACACACACATTCATCTCTAGTTATGGCTGCATTATGACACATGCACACACAGTTTTGTGATGTGTCATGATCTGTGTGCACAAATGCTTCATGGCATTTGGTGACCTTTTTTACTTTCCAGTTAAAACATGGAAGACAGAAATTTAAGAATGGAAAATACAATAAAAAAAAAGAAAAAACTGCTGAGGTGGTTGTGGGAAATAGAGAACGACAATGTGGGAGTGCAAGACGACACATGCACTCCCACTCAGAACTCAATAGTAAAAAACAAGAGTCTCCTCGGGGGCACAGCCCAGATGCATATCAGAGGTGGTGTAGCCTTTGAAGCTCACCGCTCTGATGTGCCAATTCACTAGCCACCTGGGGAGGATTTAGGTATGACATTCTTCCTACATAAGCCTTTGCCACTGACACCTGGGAGTGATAACACTGCCTGGCAGGAGGTCAGAATCCTGTCTTGAAGCAGCATAGTGTGGGAAAGTGCAGGCTGGTCAGCCAGAACACAGTAAACCTGGGTACAGCCAGGGGGTAACCTCTAAGGTGCCCTTTGGGTGCATGCCACATCATCCAGGGCATGAGAGTTATTTCAGGGGTGAGAAGGCACATTGTTTGATACCAAACATGACTTATTTAGTGTTGCCATCATGGATCTGCCAATCTCGAGGGTGCCCGGTTGGCAGCCCATGTTATCCTATGGATCGCTAACACATATAGTGGTTTCTAATGGGGAACACCAGCATAGGGACATCATATAGGCTTGCACTTACATGTCCATGCCTTAAATATAATGCACCCTGCCTCCTGGCCCTAGGCTATTGCGGGGCTGAGGAATAGGGGTGTTGCTCCCAACTTGGAACAACTTTATAGAAAAATTTGATATCTGTGCCTTCCAGGAAACCTGGTCCATAGAGCCACTTTTCCACCCTGGCTACCTAAATTACTACATCCCAGCAACACAGGGTGTTAGGGGCCGTCCACTGGGGGGCCTTACAATCTGGGTAAGACAGGACATAGGGCTCAAGATCTGGGCATTACCTTCAGAGTGTAGCGATATCCTTGCAATGAGGGTGGCGCTTGGGCCATATGGAACAAGTGTCATCCTAAATGTATACGCTAGAGGTCTTAGTGGGGGGCGGAGATCCGAAACTATTAACGCCTTAGGCAGGTTTTTAGACACCCTCCCAGGGGAAGCTGCAGTTGTCGTAGCTGGGGATCTAAATACAACATTCAAACCTCTCGATAGTGAGGATACTGACCTAGTGAGGGAGGAGGATGAGTACTGGGGTGTTCCACTCCTGGAATTACACCCAATTAAACGTTGGACTGAGGCTGCCATTCAACTAAAAGCTCTCTGCTTAGAACATGGTTTAAGGGCAGCCAACTGTCGATCCATCTCCGACAGACAAGGGTCAAACACTTTTAATAATGGTTGCCACTCTAGTCGCATTGATTACCTCCTAGTCAGCCTAAACCTATGGAACACCCTGATCATGATCCACTCTGTTCAAGGTTCATATTTAGGGACCTAAGGGCACTTGCACAACCTGATACCCTACCTATCACCAGTGATATTGTTGTTATGACTGTCATTCAATTTCATCCAGGTCAGAAGCTGTGTGATGATACTTATTGTAATATGATGGGGAGGGTCAAAGGTTTAGTGACATGCCTTCTTGGATGTCCTTGGAAATATTGTGATTTTAGTTAAATGAGTGGCTTTATGAGGCCTTTAGTGTTGCCATAAACATCCAATTAAGCAACAAGTTTATTGTGTTCCTGTGTTGAAATATTCATTTGGAAAATGCACCTTTATTTTAGCAAACCAAGGGCCTGATTTATATATTGGTGTAGTGATTTCTCAGTCACAATGTGACTTATCCCTTCTGTCTCATTACAAGTGCATTCTTGGTACTTGTAATAAGGTGTATGGGATATCCATCATGTTCTGCCTGTGTAACTGTCCGCCAAACTCTGACTCAGACCTTAAAACCTTTGTAAATGATGAGATAATTAAAGACAAAGTCAAAGTCCTATTCTTGGTGCAGTTACAAAGACAAAGGGCCATACTAATGGCAAAGTCATGCAGCGCAGCAAATCACCATGCTGCACTGGGCTCATAACAGGGAAAAGGCAGGAATGAGCCATATTCAAAGGAATACAGCGCATTCCTGCCTTTGTCACTGTGCTAGTGCTGTTTTGGCTGCATAGCTCCAACACAGGCACCCTTGCTCTACGGTGCAAGGGTGCCTGCCTTGCAAGGGAAGATTGTTTTTGTGCAGGAAGGGGCACCTTCCTGCACAAAAGGAAGACCTTGACGCATATTCCTCAAAGTAACGAGAAGAAATACTGATATTTCTCCTCGTTATGCCCCCCTGAGAGATGCGTATATTTTTGGCACATTCCTAGGTCTGCCAGTAATGCTAAATCTGGGAATGTCTCAAAATCAATGAGTGTTGTGTGGGTACACCCATGCAATGCCCATAGAACGCCTTCCCAGGGCAGAGTAACGCAACACAGTGATTTGTACAGCATTGCATTACTCTAGATTTATGAAGCTCCTTGCGTGGCTTCATAAATCGCATTTCAGACTTGCGTCGCTCTTGCATCATGTTGGGTGGTGCAAGAGCGACACAACTCCTTTCATTAATATGGCCCAAAGTGCAGACACAGTAAGACCCATTCTGTTTATTACAAACAACTTTGAAAACAAAACCCACTATTATTGAAATTAGCCTGTGGATAATGAACCATGCATGACTGTTGTTTTTAATACAATAGACGATATTATGAATCATGCACCTGTAGAATATATGTAAAGGCTTTGGAATAAGACACAATATAAATAATTGTTACTCTACTGTGATACTGAGGTAAATGATAAGAAACAAATCTGTATGCATTTTAACAGCGATGCCTAAATATCTTTTGCTACTGTATTATAAAACTGGGGACATTTTTATTAAAATGAAATTGAAATGGAATTGAAGCGCCAAGTGTAAAGGTTGCTTTCATCACTGAAGGGCACAAAAAAATCTTCTAAACCACAAGTCTCTTAATTTTGCTATTATTTTTACATAACAGATTTGATGTTTATTTCATCTTCCTCAAAGGAAACAAGACAGAGATTATCTTTTTATAAATAAAAGTTGATAACATGGAGTTAAAGCAATGCTAAAACTGTTTCCCTTTCCATTAAATTTGAGCTACGAGTCAGATTCTCACCTGTGACATATACTGGATATTACTTGCAATTTTACAGCAATAGAATCTGCTCCATTTTGAAAGAGTGGTAGTTTGTACACAACTGCAAGCAGCTGCTACAGTGTTATCTTAAGGATTTTGGTGCCCCATGCAAAGCATTTCTTGGGGCCATTGTTTGCAACTGCACAACTTATTTGAATTGTATTACCCTTTTTCTGCTTCTTCAGGCTTGCCTGTTGCTAAACAATATTGAATCATATGTTAAATGATCAGTAATGATGTCACACAAAAACATCTGAAAAAATGTCTTACCATTGGTTCCAAAATCCAAGATGACACTGGCTACAGAGAGAGAGACTGAGGTAGAGGTAGGCTGAGAGAGGGAAAGAACTTGGGATAGAGAAATAGAGATGATATAGGAGTAAAGATCAATTTCACAAGGGGTCCTTTGGAAAATGAAAGAGCAATGGGCAATATCCCACTTTGCCCATATCTTAAAACATCTCTGAGTTGTTTTCCCATTCCCTACAAAGCAACCATTGCACAAAATTAAATTTGAATATTTAGTGTGTTCAGAAGGGTTGGAGTTGCAGTGGAAGAGCCACAATATTATTATAGCATAGTTAGGAATAACAAAGAACCTTTTTGTGATTCATTTGATCTGTCTGAATGTGTCTCTCTTTTTTATAATGTGAAATAAGGAGTATATATTACAGTCCAGACAATTTAGCTAGACTTTTTTTTGTCCAAGATTTCACTGACATAGATTGTTCTCATCCCAAGATAAATATCACCTTCACGAGAAGGCATATTTGATTCATTATAGAGAAGAACTGTTCCAAAAAGTAAAATTACAGAGAGGGCGGTTTGGAGCCAAAAGAAGATGGCCATCATTGTCTAAAGCTCCAAGACAGTGTGGGATGTTTTACTGCATGAACAGAAAAAATACCATTAGGGATAACAGAGTGTAGTCAGCAACTCATGCTGACTCTAAAGAAGAGCAATTTCTTTGTCTACGGATGGCAGCATGCTGTGATTTGTTTTTGCTCAGTGTGCCCATTATTGTAAGCCGCTGATAATACTCTAGTATCTGTGTCGGTCTATATGGTGTTTACCCATTTTTTTAAACAATCTCCTACAATATGAGATGAGATTTGGTTGCTTCAAAACTCATATATAACTTATGATTATTCTCTGGTGGAGATTCTTTATATTACAGTGGACATTCAATGTAGAGGTTGTTTTTATATCACTGACTCTTGTAAAATTTGAAGAAACGCAAAATGCGATGCAGCGCGTGCAACAAAATTCATTTTATTTCTTTGTTTGTGTACTTACCTCTGTGCGCCGTATTCCGTAGTTTACTACCCCTCACCCTGCCCCTCCCCCGCCCCATGTCACCGCCCGGCAGGACGCCCACCACGGGCCGCTACTGTATTTATGGATTGCCAACAGGAATTGATGGCCCATTGAGTTGGCCAAAAACCTAACTTTGCAACATCTCTTCCAAAACCTGAGGAGTCATCATTTTGTTTCTTGAACATACTGGCTTGCTTGAGGTCATAATGGATACCAAAAATAAAAAGGAAATCTTAAAGTCTGAAAATAAGTTGTTCTTGTCTCAAGATGTTGTGAAGGCCACTACAGAGTAATGTGTGGATGTTTTAGAGATGCTCCCTAAGCTTAGAGTGATGAACGCAAGATTTGGTCTTCTACATTAATTTCTCCTGAGGGTGGCTTATAAAATGGAATATCTTTATATTAGGATTAGACACAACGATTCTTGGAACTCTGTATTGGGGAAGTCATGAAAACGTCTAGACCCTCCTTTTCACAGGAAACCTTGTTATGAATATACTGTCTCAACTGAATATTTTATTGTTGTTTTGATGTTTGTTTTAGTGGCTTAACGTTTGTTTTTGTTTTTCTCCACGTCTTTATAAAAGAAATGCATCACAAGTTGCCTCTTTATACCTAGAGTATGCATTCCCTCGTCCTCTTAGAGTGAAGATGTGTCATCTTGTTTGTCTAAGTCATACCATCGACCAATTTCTGTGCTTAGTGTAGGTATGTTTTTCTTCTTCTTGGTTTTGTTTTATATTGTCTTTCTTATGTTATACTCTTCTCTTTTTGTTTCTGTATCATATAATATGTACTTGGTTTCTACATGTTTATTAAATGTATGGTTTTTTCGATTATTTCATTGATATTTGTCAATGTTATTCTCATGTATGGTAACATACGTACACTTGGTATTTACATTAGAGCTGTTGTTTGGAATGTGAAAGGGCTTGGCTCTTCGATTACAAGACAAAAGGTTCCCTCACAATTAGCTAAATTAAGATGCGTATGCTATATTATAGTAAATAAAGCAAATCTACCAGAAAATAAAACTCTAAAACATAAACAGGATTGTGTTAGAAATATTGTTTTATCACCTGCTGCTAAAAGAGTAATGAGGGTGTTATTCTTTTAACTAAGAGTTTGGTATAACAATTAACTCGCATGAGAGACATGATGAAAAGAGGAGGATTGGCTTTAATATGAATATCGATGAACTGCCTATTGCTATCTTTAACATAAATGGTCCAACACAAAGGGATAATAATTTCTGGAAATATTTTACATATCAATTATTGGGCTGTTCAGATGATTACCTAATTTTTGGTGAGGATTGAAATCAATTAATGGAGTCATTTACAGATAGGAACTCATCACTCAGATAAATTCAAAACGAAATGTAAAAACTATTTATATCTGCTATTTTTAAAAGATCCTTAATTGATACTTGGGGACTTTGTAAACCAGATACTAAAGTCAAAAGCTAACTCAAGTATTAACCAATTATTTTGCAAACTTTTATCATGCACCAGTTATCATAACTTTTGAACTTACTCCTATGACAAAGGGAAGGAGTAGATCTAGATTTAACAATATACTTCTAAACAATGCTAGTTTCACAAATACTTTTGGAACTTTTGCTAAACAGATTTTTGTCATATATAAAAATATATGTGGCTATCTAAATGATATGGAATTCATGTTAGGCCTCAACTAGAGATGTTGCTATCAGTGTTGTCTATAAAAAAAAAGAAAATGGTGGAAAAACAATTGCATGATATTACAAACATACATTTCTGTTTAATAAGAATTCTACTGAACTTGCATTTCCTTTTTTTTTTTCTAAAGTCTAGTGCTAAATACTATGGGGCACAAAACAGATCAGGTAAACCTTTAGGCCATTTTTTAAAAGTAGGAAAAGAATGTACAAGAGTAGAATCAATTTATAACAATCAAAATACCCTTTTCTGACATTTTTAAGGATTACTATCATCACTAGAAAACCGTTTATACTCCTAAAAACACTTCCCAAGAAGATATAATAGATTATTTTTCACTTATTGAAAAATAATTCTTAATACATATTGAGCTGGCCTCTTTAGAAAAAATGGCCCATATTTACAAGTATTGCCGCTAAGCAGCTTTGACGTTGCTTAGTGGTAATTTTTTTACTGCTGTCTATCGCCCAAAGGTGGTAGTCCAGCGCCACAGGAGGAGCTTGATGCCTTGGAGGAACAGATGTTCGTTGTTATCTGTGAAGAGTCGGTCATTGGAGTAGAGGGACAAGACAGTGCTAACAATGACCAACTACATCAGCAACAGGGTAAGTAACAACCAGGGACATGGGGGAATGAGTAATGTTGTTTCTGTCCATGTACCTATGTCTCAGTGCCCACCCACACTGTGTGCAGATCAAATGCTAGCCACATAGATACTCTGGGGAACATTCACATGTACCTTGAGCCGTTGGTATCATTTACAAATACATTGAAAGTCACATAACGGTGGTGTAAGGGCCAAGTAATTAAGCACACATGCATACATACAATGACAAGTGAGCAGTCATGTGTCTCTCACCTACTGCAACAAACATTGTAATAGCAGCGATGTGCATTGTTGGCAAGATATGGTGCTCAAATGTACTAACTCTGGGGCATACCTGCCACTATATTGTGGAGTGCAGTGTCATCTCAAAACTGGTTTCCCGGTGCTCAGAAACAATAGAAATGTAGGTATGTGCTGTGTGCACACTAAACACCACACTCCCCAGCATGTCCCTCAGTCCTGTTGGCACCAAAGATTAAGTAGCGCAAGCGCAGCCACCCTGCTAACATGTTGCGAATGTGTCCGTGCAGCAGTGGTAAATGTTGATGTGCAGGAAGGGACATCTTCACAGACACAAAGCAACATATTTTTTTTTAAAGTGACAGAGCACATCATTAGCCTTCATTGCTAAATGTTGTGCTCTGCCACTTTAGACAACGCAGGACTGTGCTGTATAAACAACTATATGGTGCATTTCTGTGTTTCCCCCTGCGCTGATGCTAATTCCAGCTGCCTAGTGCCAAAGCAGGCACCCTTGCACCATACTGCATTTTGCATTGTTGCGCAATGTTAATACCCTGTTATTACTGCTCTTACTTTTGGCCTAGCCACATATTTATGCCATCCTTGGTAATATGGGACAGCCTCAAAATCATTGGCTGCTGTGGTGGAAGGCCCACTGCAAAACCCATTGCCTACCCCTTTCATGCTAAGTATAGTGTGAAAGGGTGCCTCATTCACAAGGCAGTGCAAAGCCACATCAAGTAGGTTAACACTGCCTTATAAATATGGCGAAGCATGCTTTGCCACAGTAAAGTATATAATAGTGACATTCCTGTGGTTATAGGGGCTTCTAAATATGCCACAAGCAATAGTAATTGCTTAATTGCTGGTTCGATGTGTGCAGCTGAATGCAGCACACATAACAACATCAAAAAATGTTGGATATAACTTTTTGAAGTTGTCTTTACCTTTTTGTTTACATAAAAACTGGCCCATCTTTTGCAAGCACCTTGCGTTGCTGGTGTGCACATTCCATATTGACCTACTGGAGGTGCAAGGTGCATTTAAAATTTGCCCAGTGTTCCGCAGTTTCAAGTATTGGGTTCTGCCCCAGCATTGTAGGAATGGGTTCATTAAAATATCAACATGCTTGTTGTGAACGCAATGCTCATTGAAACACACATTCATTGTTCCTTTCATGGTAAGTGAAGGGTGAGATGGGGCCTCATTCACAATGTTGCACTAATGAATGTTAATTGGTTACACGCTGCCTTGCAATTTTTCCTTAAAGTGCATGTATCCACATGAAATTTGCTTAAAGTGATATTCCGTTGGCAGTATGACATTGTATTCATGGTCCTGGGTTTTGTGGTCAATGACACACATTTACATGCGTGGAACCTGGGGCTTAGGTAAAGTCAACCGTGGCAGGGAGAAAATGCATAGCTATTGATTTGTGTAAACATTCTTCCTGTAACAAATGCATAAAAGGACCATGTAGACTACTGTATGTCTCATCCACGTGCTCGCCCCTGTGATGTTCTACAAAGGTCTGCTGTGCAACAATGCACCAATCCTTGAAGCCTGCCTCAAAGTCCTCAGTTCTGCTGCTTGCATTTTGTTATCATTGTCACTGCTGTGGAAAACACAAGGGGAGGGCACACAGATTTTTACTCTGGCCCAGTCCTGTGTCTGTGGAAATATGATGGCTTGCACAGTTTAAATTGTTGCCGCACCATGTCCATTAAAATTCTTGTCTAAGGAGTATATGTTGTGAAATCACACCATCAATCCAAGAAAAGTGTCCTCTGGTGTGCTGCATGACATATGTCACCTTCTAACAGATTGCAACATCTTTCTGTTGTTGTAAGCCACAAATGAAGCAAGAGTAGTAGGCACATGATAAAACACTCGTCTTTTGTCCTGACCTTAGTCTTCAACACAAAGATGGATCAATGGACAAATACACAAGTTTAGAAGAACTACATAAGCTGCATCACATCCTGCTTAACACCTACACTGAAAACAATGCAACACAAAGGATGTCAGAGATTCTATTTGAAAACTAGGTTAGGATGTATCCACTTTGTAGTATTTTAACCACAGAAAGGGGGTTAAGCTCAAATTGCTAACACCATGCTTCATCAATATGAAATATCTGGGTTCTGTAGATTTACAAATTTACTCTGCACCCCTGCAATTGCAATTGTGCCTGTGGGTATCGAAGCTACGTTGCATCAGCACAGGCACCTTTGCACCAAAAGTGCAAGGGTGTCTGTATAGAGGGAATGATTGTTTATGAACAGGAAGATGTTCTTCCCTGCACATAAACATTCATTCATGGGAATTAGCTTTTTCTATGTGTGCTGCACACCTTAAAACACGTAGATACTGCCTGGTCTCAAGTGCATGAGTGGCCTCCTCCTTATGCCACACTTGGAAATAGGAGGTAATGGCAACATCAATGGGGAGTGAAATGGAATGTCCACCTAAAAACCCAGTGACCAATACTTACACACAACGTGTAGTGTGTGAGGGAGCCTTATCCACAATGCGGCGTTAAGCCTTGTGAAGTAGCTTTACGCTGCATTGTAAACAATGTGAAGCACATAGAAACATAGAATGGTCTGAATAGATGATGTACGAGTGGCAGTAGTGGCTTGTAAATATGCCCCTCACTGTTGGCATACAGGGCGAATGTAAAAGTCATGAACAACTATAATTGAACACTCAGGGACATTGTAAATTGACATGCAAAGCTGCGTGTAACAGGTGTACCATGTGACACAGGAGAATGAAAAGTATCATGCACTCTGATTGTCCAATACTAAACTAAATGTCAACATGTAACAGACACATGATGATGACGATGTTGATGAAGAATTTACAACCATTGACCATGACACCCTCCAAGAGCTGCTTGACTTAATAGGAAGCCCATCTTCGGACCCAGGGAGAGCCAGAAGCGTCGTGGCATCTCCACATGCCCTGCTAAACATCCAGCAGGCACCACCTACTACCACAGCCACAAACCTGGACTCTGAGTACCCACAGATACAATTTCAACGCAGTGTGGTAGGAGTCCAGCGTGAGATGGCAGAGAAGGTGCGGGCGGGGTTGGAGACCCTGGCAGCCACCTTCGAGGGGATCCGCGGGTGCCTCATTCCCAATGGGGACAACTCAGCTGCCATCAGAGGTACCTACTCTCCGCTCCATGGCCTCCAGCAGTCCCTGGCTGACATCACTGGTGTCATGACGCAGAGTCAACAACAACTGTCCTGCCAAAGTGGCACCAGTGATGTGCCCAAAGAGTTGGGGGCAATTAGAAAGATCTTGGAGACCATGGAGCAGAAGCAGGATTCCCGCAAGGCTGCCATGGCTGCCTACCACCATGATGTTGCTGGAGTTCTGCAAAGCCTGTAGCTCATCCTCGCTGCAGTGATACCTCATCTTTTGGCACAGATGAATGCTACTGCACTTACAGCATCCACATCTTCTGCCCCTGATTTGTCTGTGTCTCCCTCGGCTGCCGCAATTCCAACATCACCCTCACAGGAGGCACAACATACATCAGAGGATGAAGATGTGGATGGCACATCTTTTAAAAGGAGAAGCCAGAGGTAGCATTCGTCTGTGCCAAATGGACAGTTTCTGCTTAGCCCTGTGCTAACCATCATGGCTGGGAACATCACCAATCACTGTCCTCATATTGATTATGCTATGTTCACCTTGGACATTTTTCGGACTGTCAATGTGGCCATTGATCTTCAATGACACTGCAATCATCCTCCTGATTGAAGATTTCCTATTCTTTTACATATCTCATGACATGTTCCCCCACTCTGTCTGCACATCCCCTGGCTATGTACATAATTTTGGGGTTGTTGTCAAAAGAACTGGTCAAGTGTGACAATTTCTTCTTTGCACATGTAAATAAATGCACTTTCATTTGCCTGATGTATGTTGTCTGTGACCATCAAACTGGAGAGGTGTCAACAAAGCCTAAGCAGTGCAGCCAGAACAACAAATACAGAGGACATTCCAAAAAATAGGGGGGCCAATTCACAGAACTAATCTGAGATAAAATCCTAAACTTACTACTTTTGGTATTCACAGAAGGCATTTAGTAGTAGTAAAGTTAGGACTCCTAACTTTACTACTACTAAACTGAGATAAAATCCTAAACTTACTACTTTTGGTATTCACAGAAGGAATTTAGTAGTAGTAAAGTTAGGACTCCTAACTTTACTACTACTAAATGCCTTTTGTGAATACCGAAAGTCGTAAAGTTAGGATTTTGTCTCAGTTTAGTAGTAGTAAAGATAGGAGTCCTAACTTTACTACTACTAAATGCCTTCTGTGAATACCAAAGGTAGTAACTTTAGGATTTTATCTCAGATTAGTTCTGTGAATCGGCCCCAGGGTCTGCAGAGTCTGGGTCCTTGATAGGCAGTGGGCTGACAGAACATGTGTGAATCACACAATGGCGCTATTTCCAAGGCCCTATTGCCACTGGAAAGTCTCTTTTACCAACGTTCATGTGGTGATAGGACCTTTGAATACAATTCAATGCTGCGCAGAGCCAAATGAAGTGGCTTAACGCCGCCTTGCTAATAAGGCACTCTTTGACACTATACTTAGTGTCAATGTAGTGGACAATGGGTGTTGTGATAGGTGTTGTGCCAAAACACATATTCCCAAGGGTGAAGTACAAATGGGGCAGAACGAGGAGAAATGCTGTGTATCTTAATTTATTTGATGTGTGTATGTGTGTAGCATTTTGCAGTACACATAGAGAGAGAAAAACACCATGAATGACAGTTTATGTGCAGGTAGGGGCATGTTCTGGCACATAAACAATCATTTCCACAACGCAGGCACCCTAGCACTATCATGCAAGTGCGCGTACATTTGCGCTATGCAGCTATATTTTTCACATGTCCATGGAGAAAAGCAGTGCTGCGCTGGAATGTTGTAACTATGGCAAAGCCCAGTGCTTCTCTAGAGACTGAATGCAGCATTTGCCCTCTTGCCTTAACGCTGCACTACACCACTGTAGCTGTAAATATGCACGAACGGCTCACATACATTGACTAGAAAAGCAAGTGGACCACTACATTGATGAACTGTTAATGTGCCCTCAAAGTATATACACAAACCTGTACCTCCAAAAGTATAATATCAAAACATGTTAACCACTAAAAACAGCTCTTTGGGGTGAGAAGTAAATGTAGTGATTGTCAAAGTTCAAGACGCAGGTAACTAAGTACCACCCAATATCCCTACATCAGGGAAAGAACACTGTGGGAGCTCAATACCTCCATTACGTATTGTGCACTGCAACACAGAGAAATCTTGTTTAGGCCAACTTATTTAGCACACTATCCCCATGCAATGGCAGAACTAACCTTTTCTATCCTATATATCATGGATGTCTGATAATATCAATCAATTTGCAATATGACAGTAGCCTGTCCCTAGATGATGAAGTTACTCACACTTTTAGGTCAAAAACATTTGGATAAATGATTACAGATGTTACAAAATACTAACTCAATACCTCTCAGATTCACATTAAACATTACTGACACCACAAATTTGAAAACATGCTGAGCCTGATTTACAAAGGTAAACTGAGACAAAAGTCCCACTTTACAACTTTCGGTATTCACAAAGGGCATTTACGAGTACTAAAGTTAGACTTTTGTCTCAGTTAAACTTAGGTTTTGGTCTTAAGTTCAACTGAGACCAAAACTGAGACAAAAGTCTAACTTTACGACTTACAGTATTCACAAAAAGCATTTACGAGTAGTAAAGTTAGACTTTAATCTCAGTTTACCTTTGTGAATCAGGCCCTATACCTTTATTGTAAACTATTAGGCACCTAAACGAAAACTAAATATCCAATGTTACATTACTAACCTGACCTACACTATTCTACCTTATACTATTTCTTCTTAAAACTAACCTAAAATTCCTTATCTTAACCTATACAACACATATTAAGCATCAACCCCCCTTAAGACACATGTGAAGACCGGACATACACTACCTAAACATATATCCTAAACAAATATATTTTTTTGTATTTTTAAAAACAAAAATGTATTTAAACAAGTACAAAAACATTAACCCCCCCACCCAAGGGTAAAGGAAACGTATCCCAAATCACAAAGGAAAACTCTAAACTACAATAAGACATTAACTACACATATCACTAACCTAAACCTGCTCTAAAGCTGCAGTTATCACTACATTATACTATATAGAAAAAGGAGTCAAGTAAAAAAAAGTATTAGGGGGACTGTACAAGGGTTATTGTCCAAACAAAACATTCTCAGAAAGGGAGCCCCAGGCCACCCTTAATGTCTTGCAGGTGGGTAAACACTTCAGCCATTTTTTTCTCTAAAGATGCAACCCTGACATTGAGGTCCAACAATATCTGCTGGTTGTCCATGTAGAAAGCAGTGACCTGTCTCTGTGTGGCAGGTGGGGCTGGTGCTGTCATTTGGGTAGCTGCATGGTGGGGCAGGTGGTGCCTGTGCAGCATCTTGGCCAGCTGACAATGGTGCTGCAGGTGGGGCACATGCAGCACCATACTTGTTGATGTTGCAGCATGTGGGACTGGCTGTTGTGCACCAGATGTGCTTGCCAGTTGTGTCTGTCCCCCTGGTGCATGGAAGTGACAGACACCACACCACTTTGTGTGGCTGCTTTTGTGGCACCCTGGGTAAATGCCTTCCAGCTTCCTGCCGCCCTCTCCTTTCCATAGCATGGTAGCCCTTGGCTACTCTGCGGGTATGCCTATACCTATCCTTTCGTAGTTTAAAGATCTTGCATGCCTCAGGTGACATGTTCCCTGTAATGCAATACACACATCACAAGATGTAAGAAACAAGACAAAGAACAAGGTCTAGCAAGGTTTTTCAACACTCAAGTTTACAACAACAGGAAGCTAACAGTCTTATAAACTGTTTGCAACATTAAGCTTGACATAGCAAGTCACATGTGAAGAAAAACTCTACTTACAACATGAAGTTGATACCGTCATGGTAATGTTTGGTTTGGCACATGGCAATGGCAGAGTCCAGCAACATAAGTGGAACATCACCTGAGTTTAATGCGGACGTTGACACAAACTCAGACAGAGTCTATCAGGGGAATGTACCCAAGGAGACTGAGTAACAGGGCCATTCCAGACCCAGGGCATGACATTTACCCAAACTCATAGGATGCACTGGTTGTAATAGGGGCATACTACTAAGCACCAAAGTGTTACTAATATACAACAGTCACCCATCTCGAATCCTCCATGCACTACATAGTCGGATGTGTCTCCACAGCTACACATCCAGGCTTCATGCTGTATACATCTATTTGAAGCATGTGAGTACTTGTATGTAACAAGGCAGGTAGTTGTACCACAATATTTCCTAGTTTAGCACACTGGAAGTTAGACAGGGAACAATGATGGGAAGTTTGGTTGAGCACATCACAATGTACAAATCTTGTTGTTTTCTAATCCAGCCAGTTGTAGGTCTCGGTTTGATTACTCATCCAACATTCTCATGTACAACAGATCCCATCTTGTGTATGAGACCCGCTCATTGTAAGAATAAGTGTCACTGAAAAGTGTAGCTGCAGCACACATAGAAGTTACAAAATACCAAAACTGAATGTTTATGCGCAGGAAGGAACACCTTCCTGCACATACACATTCTTACCCAGCAACGCAGGCACCCTTGTACAATTGTGCAAGAGTGCCTGCATTGTCGCTAGGCAGGTAATTTAGTGCCAACGCAGGACTGAACTGTATTTTTGTAAATATAGCACAGCCCTGCGTTTAAGAAGTGGCGGACCACGGCGTTAAGCCAAGAAGTCTAATGCTGCGCTCCGTCTCTTCATTGTGAATATGCCCATACATCTACTCATGATGATGCCTCATCGTGGGAGAGGTGATATCCATGTCATGCACACCCAGAGTGGGATTAACTACATACCTGACCATTCATCACAAACACTCATTATTGGAAAGCAACATACATGGAATAAGGCACTCACCAGTGGTGTAGGGGTACCTGAAGGCATCAACATCCCCTTGGGTGAATAATGGATGCCCAGCTGGGACACAAGAAATAGGAGTATTGATCAGTCATTATGTGGCACATCTGTCATGTTCAGTATTTAAGTCATCTACAGACAAAATCCATGAAATTTCAACCATGTGTCGGTTCATGTTGCCTAGATGAACGGATGTGAAATGACTGACTGAAACACAACACATTCACAGTACAGGATTGTGGAGTACGAGACACTCTTGCAACATTAGGTGATTATCTTGTGACTGCAATTTGAGAGTGGCTGTCACATCAAACCTTGCTTAACCACATCTTTAACAGCTGAGTGTCAGAAAACACCAAGCCTACATCACATGTGTGTCAGAGACTGCAAGGTCTTGTAATTTTCCATCTCACAAGCACATCAGACTCTGATTCTTCAGTCTACCATTGTCCTACCATACTGGCATGTCTGTTATCAATTTACACATACCAATGCTGATAGTGTTTTTTTGTGTGCCCTGCTGGTGATGCTCCATGAAAATATTTTTAAATGTGACCCAGTGCAAAATAGGGTGACTTTTGCCACCTTGTTAATATGGCCCTTAGCACTGCAGTGCACTACAGCAAAGGGGCAAGAAATAGATTCATTGGTGGGTATAGAAACATAATAGCAATATTATGTGACCCAAAACCTGATTAGCAAGTCTGTGCCTAAATCAATTCTAATAACTCCAAGTAGAAGGTGTTAGGATGAACCTGCAAGTTCAAAAGTTCCCAAATCTACATGCCTTGTGCTCAACATGCGCATACTTAAATCAGCAGCACATATATTAGCATGATTTTGCATTGTGGTAAACTTTTTGTGCAGGAAGGTGTACCTTCCTGCACATTACAATTCATTGCTGCGTGATGAATAGCAAAATCTATGTGTGTGACATGTAGCAGCACACATTTAGGGTACAATGCAGCGTTTCATTTTGTTCATGTGCAGGAAGAGACACATACCTGCTCATTAACAACCTTTTGCTCAACACAGCCACGCTTGCACAATGGTGCAAGAGTGCCTGCGATGATGCTATGCAGGCAACATTTGTACAAACGCTATGTGAACATTCTGTTTCCAAAATTAAATTTTGACATTGAATGCAGTTGTTTACATGGAACACGCAGTGTGAAAGCAGACAATATTCGTCATTTACTTAACACCTTGCCTGCCAACTATGATCCCCAGGTTGTCTAATAGATCTAATCCTGCCATCTATGTTTGAGCTGGTGGACAGTCCTGCCCACTCCAAAGATCCTCTGCATGTGGTGGCGGATGCGGTTCCACCTCAATTTTCTGACCTTTATCGTACCCCTGTAGTACACGTCCCCCACTCTCAACCAGTCTTGGGAGGTAAAATTTGATTAGTCAGAGGAAAGCCCCAAATGCTTCCTCCGACATCCTCCCACCCCTACCTAAACCCAACATCTTCCCCAACACTACTAAACCTACAAGAATAAGATAAACCCAATTAAATAAACAGAAACTTTAAATATCCAAACAATATGCCCCGTAGACAAACACCCGACGAAACAAGATCCAAAATGCAAAAAACACGTAATAATAGTGACACAGGACTTGACAGGGACAGTAGGGATAGCAGACTAGACACCAAAAGTACTCTTTCACAACACAGAATCACCACACTCCTCAAAAAGCAATTACACAGCTCAAAACACACCAACAGTGTGAATAAAAGCAAAAGTGAAAGTGTACAGCCCTAATTCAGGAAACAAGATCCATGCTGACATCACTTCCTATGCGTTTGCGGCCCGTTTTGTGAGTTTACATGAATTTTGTTCCCGCTAAAGCTTTAGTGGGAATTTTCCATTGTCAACGCAGATACTTTGCACGTGTATTGTATAGTGGGTAAGGAAAAATGAATGCTTACGTGAAATGCGGGTAAAGAATTGCCGCTAAGTGGTAGATGAGCTGCAAATGTACCATATTTCACGCTATTGCATGCCTAGTAACACTCTAAGGCTATGGAATTTGACCTGTGTTGTGTATGAGACTTTCCTTTATCAGATGTGTTTCGTTCAAAGAACTTATAGGGTGCCAACATGCACACCTTCACACATTAATGCAGCACCATAATTACCAACGTTTGATTGGCAATGCATGCATTAGTCGGAGTCATACTGGTTTCCATGGGGTATGAGTGTCTATATATGAGGCAGTTACATACCCCATTGCAGTAATGTGTGTACCACTGTCATGGGGTTGAGTCACACAATAATTTGTACAACAAGCATTTACTACTTGTGATGAAGATTTTTATGAATGCATACAATGCAAATTTTGTCAACGGAATATCATTGTAGTATTTGCTTAGGTGGAGTAAATTACATTACCATATACACAGGTTTGTGCAAAGGCAAGTAACGTGGGTTTACGCCACCTTGTCCATTTTGTCCTTGCCACACCAGTCCACTACAGTGTGACATTGGTGTAGATTTGGACAGTTAACCTCAACTTACATAACTTTTGATTCTTGTCTCGATTAATACGTCTGGGGCTTTGTGAACGTTGACTACTCTGTCAATGCAACATTAGACAGCCAAGGCTAGTTGACATGTTATGAGTACTTGTGAATTACATATCATTCCATGTGTGCTGCATTATGCAGCACACATGGCTGAGGCAATTCTACTTTCATTAAGAACTGGAAGGTGTCCTTTCATGCAAAAAGATATACAACCATGAAGCCCATTCACCCTTTATAGATGGCACACGTGCCTGCACATGGACTGCCCTGATGATTAGACACCACCACAAGGGCATGCACATGAATGCCCCATATATCTTTTGTACATATGCCTCATCCCTATGTGTTAAGACAAGACAAAGCGCTATGTGATAAAATCTTGCACAACACCTGCCTCAGACCTTTCCTCATAGATTACCCCTAAAAAATAAAAATCTGAAATTGATGTGCCAATGTGTGCTGCAACATGCATTCACCATTTTCTTAGCATACTGAAAGGTGAATGCTATGTATTTTTCGTTGTATCACCCTTATTAAGCCTCCTTTTCAGAGCCATCACATATTTGGGCACAGTCTCAGATGACTACATCTGCTTCTGCATCATGAGGCAAAGTATGTTGCAGCGGAAGAACCACTGCAACACCCTTTTCATCCCCCTTTCATGCTAAGTGGAGCATGTGCATGTGCGTAACATTGAATGCAACATTTAGTCATGTTATAATACTTAACACCACTTTGAAATCATAGAGGGTGAGTTTGACATCAATACATTACAAAAAGTGACGTTCTGTTGGCAGGATCCACTTGTAAATATGGCCCTGAGTGGTTTCAACACACACTATACATGCCCCTTAACATATGATAGGATATAGATTTGTGTCCTGCATGCTGTAGAAATGTGTGCTTATGTCTCACTATGTGTCAGAGGCCATATGTGCATGAATGTGTGAGTAGATGGTGGCATAGGATGATGTGACAAACATATTGAATTTGGGTGTGTGTTCATGAGTGTTGTATACATTCCTGGAGACATACGCCAGTATGTGACGTGACCATTTCCTAGAAGATGAATGCTCTCATTTGTGTTCAACTATGCTTGCAAATAGAGTGATATGTTGACATGTGTAGTGGGAACAAATACCTAGATTTCATGCAGTAACCGATCAACATTTAAAATGTTTGTGTAGCATTACATAGCTAGGTGATGCTTCTTCATTGTGGTACCATATTGTTTATGTTAACTCTTGAGCAACTTTTATTTGCCTTTTAAGGCTGTGATTAGTTGTAGGTTACTTTCATGTATTGGACATGCTTGTTGGTTTCCCTGAGGCACTTTACTCTTGAGTCTAGCATCATTTTTTGGTGGTTGTAAACACAGTACGTGTGATGTGATGAGGATAGCGCCAGATGTCAAAATAACTTGCCCAGCCAGACTCATGGTGGTGAGCATAGGACAGCCACCCATTGTTTTCATTGCATTGCCATCCTATTTGGCCTACGTACACAATAGTAGACGCTGATGCTTTCTCAGTTGTCCCATGGCTAACCTATGTGTCAGTGTTTGTGTGGCACGTTTTATGCCAATTTAAAGTCAGTACAGTGTTGAAAGATGAGTCATACACAGTGTTTGTAATGCAAGACATTTACAAATGTATCATTATAGTGACACATGATTGAAGTATAGCGGTAGTCTCACCTGCAAGGCCGGACATTATGTGTATGATTGGTGTAAGATGCAGTCCCTACACTGTATTGATTCATCAGTTAGTCTGGCTCACTTATCCTTTAAGTCTTCAGCCTCCCCACCTTCAAGTTGATACTGCTCACTATTGTCATATATGTTTGTGACTTTTGTCATCAAACATATTTTGAGTGTGACACAGTACACAAAGATTGTTTAATAAAACTTTGGAATTGATTTGAGCAGTCTGGCCCCAGCTAAATCTATGCACCATATGCAGATTGTCTTGACTCCTAAACTCTCTTAAGAAGATGGACCTGATGGTGCCTAGGGCACAAAACAACAAGCACATTGTGTTTCTCAATGATGGACCATCTGTATTCTGTAGTTCAGATGCACGAACATTTTTACCATTCCAGGTTATGGTTTAGTTAGTGTCATATACTCTGCTAGGTGATCGCTCTGTGTGACACTATTAGTTGGACTACTTCAGTTTTCCAGATTGTTAACCTTCTAATTACAAAACCAAGCATACAAGATATTGGTCAAGTGATTGTTGATTTTAATATATCATAAGGTGAAATTATTGGTGCAGAGTTATACGTGCCCGTGGGAAAGACTTATTGAACACAGAGTGTTTTGCTTTCTCAATCTCTAGTTGTAGCTGATCATTATGAAGTGTAGTTACATGAATGTCCTGATCAATATCTGGATGTGCACATGGTTCCTCATGTTCTTTGGTCTGCCACTGTACATCGCTGATTGTGTAGAAGGCTGAGCTAACCTGAATGCAGAGCAAAGTGTTGGCATGTGCTTTACTTTGACATAGAGAACATCCATGTTGTTCTCTGTCCAATTGATGACTAAGGGCCAGATGTAAGTAAAATCAAATTTGCGAGTCCCTAATAGCGAATTTTACCGATTCGCTATTAAGGACTCGCAAAATTGAATGTAGGTAGGAATCGCTTAAATATTAGCGATTCCTTAATATTCCTTAATAACGAATCGCAAATTGAGATTCGTTAATAAGGAATACCTACCCATTCATTCCTATGGGCTAGGAGGCCCATAGGAATGAATGGGAAGATATTCACTATTTGCGATTCGCTATTAAATAATCGCAAATAGCGGAGCTATTTCAAGGGTGCCAGGGTGTCAAAAGGACACCCTGTTGCACCCTGAAATGTGCATGTGTGCACATGTGGCGCACATACATGCCCTAAGGGCATGAATGTGTGCCACATGGCACTTTAAAAAAGCAAAAAAGTGCTTTTTAAAGGAAATCGCTAATTACCACCAACTTGAAGTTGGTGGTAATTGGCGATTCCTTAAGGCTAAAGTGCACTTTCTTTTGTGCTACTTACATTGCATTTAAGGAATCGCAATTTGCGATTCCTTAAATGTAAGAGCAAAATAAGGAATCGCAATTTTGCGATTCCTTATTTTGCTAGTAGGTTTAAACTCACCTACATTGCTCGCAGCCAAAGAGCGATCGCAAACGCTGAAATTCTGCGAATTTCAGCGTTAGCGCTCGGTATTTGGCCACCTACATCTGGCCCTTAATGATGTATTTGCCTGACTGAGCAACCACCATTGCTGCATTGTGGACATGTAATCTTGTTGTCTTGAACCAAAATAGGTTATGTAGTACATATGGCACAAACCTTGCAATGGAACCTGAGTTACTCCCTCTTACAATATGTGATACAGGTTACAGGTACTAATCATAGTGTGGATGAGTATGAGCCCTCTGCTTCTGTATACTCGGTTGAGATTCTGTAGGGTGGCACAACACTTGCACACTGTCACATGGATGCACTACACTGGATGTGTATGGTGAGGTTGTGGTCTCAATTTACCTTGAGTGTGGAGGAGTTGAGAATTGTTCATGGTAGACTATGTTGCCATTTGCAAAGTGTGTGATGTCCTTTGTATTGGGCTGCCTTAGTGTTTACCTATTGGTATTTGCAATGCTCTGCATCATTTCTTGACATAACCAGGTAGTCGGAAAATGACCATGTCCTCCACCATAGCATCATGATAGATAACAGTCCCTCATACCATGAGACTGGTTTCTGTGGCCCACAATGTCCTATGGAATGTCAACATGTCCAACGGCAAGGCATAGGGTAGCACACGCTATACCGGATTGAGCATGGGAGCTTGGGACAGATGTGTTTTACATCCCTTCTTAAGTGTCATCTGTGGCAGAACTGTCATTGTAAGACCAAAGGAGAAACTTAACAACAGTGATGGCATTTAACATTAGGCTAAGATTTTACGTCAAAGGGTTTAGGAACTGTGACCCAAAAAACAGACTTCATGAAAACTTGATGGGTAAACGTATGTTAGTTCCAAAGCCATAGCAATAGCAGGACAGAATGATAGCAGACTGAAAATGAGTGAACAAGGAAAGGTAATTGAAGCAGGATAGAACTTAAGTACACATGCAACATAGGTTGTGGTTTACTAAAGAGAGTGTGAGGGATGGAAAGACTCAAGCTTAGAAAATGGTTAAGTAATACACATCTTAGTACAAATATAAGTATATATGATTACAAACAGAATTAGATTAAGTAAGTCTGAAAGCAGACAAATAAGATTTAATGTAGAACTGAGTGATGGATAGAAGGGCAAGGGAATGAAAGAAGGCAAAGTAAGATTTGATGAATGTAAGGAAAACAAAAGGTAATGAAAGATAGTAAGAAGGGACGATGGAATGGCTGAAGGGAGATTATCCAACAGGACAAGACAAAGTAGAGAAGATTAATAAATTGGGAAGCAGCTAAAAAAATAGGAACATGAACAATGAGGACAGAGAGCTAGAAGGTGAACAAATGTTGAGGGAATGGACAAAATTGAGGTATGAATTAAAAAAGTTGATGATGCACATGGAAATGGAGGACTTAAATCAAATGTTGGAAAGACATCCAGAGTTAAATTTGGTACGGTATGAAGTAAGAAAATATCACTGGTAAATGTGCAGTTTTGCACATTACTTAAAATGTACAGATGCAATAACGATCATTGACAAGCATTGTACTAAGGGGAGCTAAGACCACAGGCACTTGAATGGTATGTGTTGTGATCAATGACTTTTGAAGGATATTTATTCCTTAAGTGGCAAAGTGGGTGGTAATTCATTTTCCTGGCTACTCCCTTGGTGGGACTTGTAAAGTATATGTTGTACTTTTGCATTATAAGTTTGTGAATAAAAGTTGGCACATAAACAATATGTGCACAATGCTATTTACTACATTAGCAATTTGACATTGTTCAACTACATGATTGAGTACCTTGAGGTGTGTGGTGAGTTGGAGTTGTACTTACCAACAAGCAGTCCATTTCCATAGGTGCCATTCTGGAACCACTGGTTGATGACACATTGGTGGAAGATAAAAGAATCATGGACACTGCCAGGGTGCTTTGCCACCAAGATGGTCAACTATTGCCTGCACATTCACTGAGTAGGTGTGCATCCTGTTTCTGTAAATGTGTGCAGTTTCCGCAGGAGGCACAAGTTGCACATGGGTGCTGTCCATTGTCCCCAGCACATAGGGAAAACCAGCAATGGCAAAAAGCCTTGCTTGTTGGTGAGGTGTTCTTGCGCAGTGTTGGGGATGTTGAGGTACTGTGGTGTCAGGCTGATTATGGCATCCAGGACAGTGGGTAGGAACCTGGAGAAGGATGCCTGGGAGACTCCTGCCACTCTGGCAGTGGTCAGTTGAAAATTCCCTGAGGCCAGCATGTGTAGCACAGCAAGTAGTTTTGTCTGCGGAGGGATTTTGGTGCAGCGCTGGGATATGGGCTGCAGCCTTGGTGCAATCTGGTTGAGGAGGCGGACAATGGACCCCCCTTTTAGCTGTAATGGGCTATGACCTTCTTTGGCCGGAGGTGTATGAGGGTGATCCTCTGTCGGTTGATCCTCTCACTTCTCCGGTGCTGCCTCTGTGGTGGTAGTGGTGGTGGTGGTCTTCTTGGTGCTCCTAGTTGTAGTAGCAGAAGCTCCATGGCATCGTTGAGGTTGCCAAGGATGAATTGGGATTGTCTTCCTTATATACAAGTATGTTAGCCTCATTTTTAAGACCAGGTAATTGCAGATGTTAAAACAGTGCAGCTAATGGTTCTTTTTCGGGCAGTTTTTCTTTTTTTGCGAAGTGCAATAATTTCCTTGTAAATCTCGCATTGTGTGTTTAGCTGGAGTTTTTACGCGGGAACGCCTACCTTGCATCTCATTTTCGGTAGATCACGCTAACAGAAATGGCGCTGTGAAAAATTCATGTTAACGCTGAAAAAATGCTGCTTGCTGGAGTTTGCGGCAACTTGTAAATTTGGCGATTAAAAAAGCCACCGTAAAGTCAAAAAATTGATGCTGCTGCGGCGTTAAGTCCTTGTAAATATGCACAAATATGTCATTGGAAGAAACCAGTACCACAATCAAATTATTGAAGAAACAGAATGCATCTGGTACTGTTGGCTTTTCAACATAATTTTATTTACATTTTTCAAATTGTTATTACCAGAATTATTTGATATGTTTAAATACTTTTCTGACATAATGTCTTCTCTAGGTTCTAGGTTTAATTTGCCTCATACCAAAAGAAGGTAAATATCTTAAATTATGTAATAATTATGGGCCGAGTTCTTTGGCAAATGTAGATCATAAAATGTTTGCTAATGTTATAGCTCTTCATTTAGAATCTTTCTTACCTACAATACTAGAACATGAAAAACTAAGCTTTGTGAAAGGTAGATAAGATTCAAATAAGAGAGTCGCCTTATTTAACATACTAGGTAAATATTCCCTCTATATATCTCCTTAAGCAGCTGCTAAAATCAAGAAAATCCACTTTTTCTCAAAGATTTCTTAAAAAAATAAACATAGGAAGTTCTGACATCGTATCACTAAATAAATATTGCTTGAGATAGTTGCTTGATTGTGGATTCATTAAATTGTTTCAAACAAGGCTGTGGTCCCTTTTTTAGATTTCCAAACTTAATTTAATCTGCCAAATTCATTTGAGGATAAATATAACAAATGACACCATATTATTTTTGATACTTACATATTATTGAATGATGCAGATTCCTGCACTTCATATAGAAAGAGCATATTCAATTTTATGACATCACAACCTACAGCGTATCATATTTAAAGAATATCTAGAATGCTTATTACTGATAGACCAAAACTAAAAACTGACTTAATATGGGCACAAGACTTAAATTACTCTCGCTCTGTTAATTATGGAATACATTCTGGATAAAAAGCCATAGATCATCACAAACCGCTAGTTGAACCTAAACTTTGTTTTTTATTTATAATAGATTAATGATCACTCCTCAGACAACAGCCAAAATAGATTCTCAGCAAAATTGTATTTGTTGAACATGTAAAGAGGGAGCAGCAGTTCTAAAACATATGTTATTTATATACCCGAATCATTTAGATTTTTTGAAAGAAAATATACAACCAAATACATCTAATAGTTCGTTCTAAAGGCCATTTAAATTTAAAAATATATATTTGTTGTTAGACTTTTAGATGACTGGATTGCCTGCTCTTTTGATTTGTGTATTTTGATCTTCTATTCACAGTCACTTTGCAACAAATTATAAAACAAATTGAAAAAAGAATATGCTTATTTCTTTTAAAGCATGTTGGTACAGAATTTGTATTAATCATAGGCTTGGTCTATCAATGAATCACCATTGTCACTTGCTTTTTAGGGAGAATCGTTATGGTCTCCTTTAGAAATTATTTCATTATTCATTCATTACTCATAGAATACATCATGTTTAAGAGGTTCTCAAGCTTCCAGAGAGGAAAATTTGTCAATGTGAAACACTACAGTGTATAATTTAAATTATGTTTCAAACAATGGCCATATGTTTTTACTAGCCACACTTTGTTAAAAGGTACCATGTTTATTTTATATACTGATCATAACCATCAATGTTTATTTTAAGCGATAGTATAATATTACTTGATTGTTTTGTCATTTTCAACCTACAAGAATATATAATGTTATTTTTCTTGCTCTTTCTTCCTTTTCCTTCATTCATAGATAATATATAAAACTTTTTAAATGTTATCTCATTATCTAAATTTAGAATTGTTTTAATGCATCCTGAGCTAATATTTTCTTTATCAAATTATTATAATTTAACATTACGATTCTATTATTGTTACTTTATGTACTGTGTACTTAATTATAATATATTTTCTAAAACTTAAAAAAGTATACATATATTAGGAAATACTGACACATCCAGTTTTAGTTGAGAAGGATGTAGACATGCAAGATTTTTGGGACAAGCAATGACTGTAAATTATTTCTGTTTAGATCAATTATATGTACATATATCAAATGGCACATAACAATGACAACAAAAACAACATCTGGATATTCTGAAAATCTGTCAAGGTTTCAGCCCAGGTCAATAAACGATGGACATACTATGTCAGTATGTTAGTAGACCTTTCTGTTTAAGTGGCCATATTGGCTAAGTTGCCTAAGATTTCATACGCTGAAATAAAAATGAGAGGGCTTCAATACATGGGCCACAATATTAGGGAAGGCAATGCCACATCCTCTAAATACCAATGCTTCTGGGTGAGGTGTACAGCAGACGCAGTTCCCCATCTCAGAATGGAGAATAATGTGGAAATACCACATTTTCCTCTGCTACAAGGTGAAAAACCATGGAAGTGCTACAATTTCTCACTTAGAAATCTGTAGGGAAAACAGGAGGTATTACAGAACATGTTGCAATCTCTATTCAGGCACAAACTCTCATTTGCTCCCAAATCAGAATTACAAAAGGATGTTGAATTAAACCCAAAAAGTTAGAGTATATAGAGAAGAGAGTGAAGGAATGAGAATATATTGCAAACTCATGCCATTACATTGAATTAGCTTCCTGCTTCTGTTTCCATTTATAGGGGACTTGGCCTGGCAGTTTGGACTGAACTAACAGCATTCCTTGTGCCCATATCCTAATTGTTGGTGCATTACTGGCCACATACACCACAGATCATTTGCCATTCACCCTCAGTCTAGTGCTCAAGACAATGGCTCAGGAGAAGCTCCCTATTCTGTTTGGTGATAGAGCTAAATTTTCAAGGTGCTGTACCATCTGACTAGACCTTGCTCGCTCAGTGCTCACAGTTTGTTAAAATTACTAGACATTGATTTGCGTGTACTTGATAAGAAAGATTTACAGAAACAGCAAAAGAGGAGACAATGCAGGGACATGCCATTCTGTTACACTTCTGCTTTGACTTAAGTCTAAACCTCAGAACAGGAAGCTGGTCTGAATTAGGTCCAGGCAACTTCTTATTTTATGTGAACATAATCTCAAATAAGTCCTGATTTCATATATTTGGCGTAAGTTGAATTTTGTTTCGCTCATGTGTTTTTATATAATTTTCATTGCAGGAGACTGGTTCATGCAGAAAATATCCAGTGAGAACTGTGAAACTAGATGTGTGCTGCAGCACATGTTGTGCATGCAACATTCACTGCATGAGTTTAGAAACTTCATGAGCAGCTATCTCATGTGGATCTTTATTGGGACGGGAATATACCCTGGCATGACTTTTCAAGTGTGCACCTCTGCCCTGAGTAATCCAAGAAGTAAGTCTTAGATAATGTTTCTCATTTTTCTTTTGCTTTCAGCGCACATGAGAATCATGCATGCACGGTGAGGACCATTTAGTTATAGACTGAGTCCTACAGCAAGACTCTGCAGTCAGTAGGTATGCACCAAGCATGTACTTATTAGTGTGGTTGACTACTGTCAGCTCAAAGGGCTCGCCTTAGATGTACAGTGGTGGCACACTGTTAATATATAACCACAGGACAGGCCTTTTTAACTGTTCACTGTTTAAGACAGTTAGTGCACTGTGCTAACTCGCTCAAATGGTCAGTCCACTTTCTGCAATCCAGTCCTTTTGTGCATACAGTGCACCAGGTTATATGGATAGGTGTTCTTTATGTGTGAAGTGGGATGAGCCCTGAGTGTGTGTTTGTGTGGGTCATTGATGACAGTGGGCACAGGTGTACACAACAGATTTTGGAGATAGCCTTGCAGACCTGCAATGCATATTGCTTATTGCTCACATTACTGAAGCCTGAGGAAGTCCCCAGACTACAGGGTGTGGGATGAGTATGGACAGCAGTCTCTTTAGAAGTGCAGATATATCCTTTTGCCAGGTCCTGCCATTTTATTTTCTTCAGGTCTCACCTCCATCAGGTTGATAGGTGGTCTGGGAAAACAGTCTTTGACCCTAACTGAACCTTTTGGTTCATTTCCAGAACTGTGCTAGAAAATACACAAATCCTGTCTGCAAATATGGTATAATTAGATGACTGCAGCCCAATAAATGTGCTCCAATGCTTCTCATTGACTTCTCACTGAAGGGAGTAGGTGACACACTGCAGGGTGTTAGAGAATCTTCTGAATGTCAGGGCTGTTGTCCCTGACAGCATGTTTCAAAGTCATGTGAGGGGACATCACCTAAAAAGTCTTCATTTTTCTGCTGGAGCTGCTGAGAAGCTGACTTGACTGAAAAGCAAGCTTGCTATAGTGAGAGGGATGCTGGAGGTGTCCCTGAAAGAGAAGTTGGCACAGGGAAAACTTATTCTTGGCTGCCTAATGAAAGAATTGCCCAGAGGAGAGTATGCACAAGAAATTATAGGTGACTGATGCATTGTGAGGTACCAGAAGGAGAATGCCACTGCGAAGGTCAGGGCTACAACTTCTATACCCCTGCCCACTGATGCACCTGTCCTGACTGCCTCTTACTTACTGGGCTCAACCTACACACATCATTAAACATAAGGACTTATGTGAGGCCAGGACCTTCCTCTTACAAAGTGGGTCTTTCCTATCTCCCCTCGACCAGCCATTTTTCTTAGGCTGAAAGAAATGTGTGTGACACCACAGATTACTTAGGAGTTACTATTACCTACATGCAGACTGTGGCCAGGTACAGCTGGAGATCAAGCTCCAGCTGTCAAGTTTAGTCCCCCTATAAATTCCTGTTCCAGTGGCTGGTGGAACACCCATTTTACTCAGTTAATATCCCAGTGACCCTCTCTTCTTTGGGCTGGTCGGTTTCTTTGGGCCAGTCAAAGTGCTGAAGATCTGTAATTTAACTGTCATGAATGCAACTATTATGTGAGTCAGGACAAATAGAAGAGAAACTGTTTGGCAGGGGAAATGAATGAGCTATAATGAGTATGCAGCTGCAGAAGAGCAGAGTAGCCCTCAGACTGGTTCATCTGCACTGCATTTTGAGGCAAACAGTCCTGCACCAGCATGACTGCCATTTACACCTGCAAATATGAGGGTGGCCTAGCATAATAATAGAACAGAATAGAACATGGTGGTACAGAAAGCTTATGGACAGACCTTTGCAGTTAAGAAACGAGCAGAAGCTGAATCACTTAATACACCGTGAGCCCGGTCTGTCTAGCTCCAGTAGCATTATTATTTTCCCCATGTTTTATGCTCTATTGATTTGTGCAATTTGCTTAGGCAATTGTGGGTAGAATACGTTAATTGTTTTTTTCTCACTAATTTGAAGGACTGGTAAGCTAATCATATCAATGGGAGTTATTTTCTGAGGTACCCACTCTAAAGTCTCTAATCATGCATCACCACCTCATTGATTATAACTTGGGCTGCTCAATATTTACCCTGTGAGTCAACATAATTGGGTGTAGACAGTCAGTCAGTCAAAAATAAGTTTACTGGGACCGTAGTCCATTAAACTATTGCAAAACATTTTACACCATTATCAAATTTCAGTTCATTACATACACTGTATAATTCTGCAAGTCCTATAATTATTCCAAATATAATACATTAAAATATAAATAGATAAAGTCCCCTTTTCTACCATTTGTAAAACAAATTCCAACAACACTTATTACTACCAATAAATGCATAGTGGAAAACAACTCAGAGGTCTCTGACATGTTCCTACTTCATATTTGATTAAAATAGGTTTAAAAAATGTACGTCTTTCACCTGCATACATTTTTCAATCGAATAAAATATGTACATTTGATGTATTCATATTAATTTCAAATTTATACTGTAATCCTACTTTATGAGTAATATTAACAAGCTTATTGCAAACCAATAGTATATTTATTCCCAGCCTGAATTTCAAACCTTTTTGTCTCATGTCTTGGTCCGGTATCCTAGAAATATAAGGAAATGCATCATCATTACACCACAAATCCATCAGGAGAAAACTGAGACCTTTGATGGTAGATATTTTAAGTTGTGATCTCAAGACAATATTTCAATCTTCATATCTAAATCAAGTTGGATTTTGACAGGACATTTTAAAGAGAGAGAGTCTAAAGGAAGCTAACAACTAATGTCTTTGTTTGCCCTCTTATGATTGCAGCACAACTCAGCTCACTAATTAAAAATTCTTTTTACAGTAAAATGCAATTTTATCTTCTCTGTCTTAAAGTAATCTATTCCAGACTTTCAACATAATTTTAATTGAAATAAAGTACCAAGAGACCAGTTACGTTTTCTTCGTTATGGCTTGTACCATAGATGATCGAGGGAGATTCAAAAGTCTTTTCAAAAGCTGACCTTCCAGCCTATTTCAATTTTGAGACCACTCATCAATATTATTTAAGTGCCACATACATATTTTGTTAGTACAACTGCTTTAAATGTTTTTTTCTATGTTTATTATCATTTTGTTACTTCACAGTATTTTGAAAAAGCATTCAATTTCCTTTGTGACCCTATTTTTCTTACATTCATGATTACCAAGTTGTTTGCATATAGAATACAAGTCATAGGTCTTCCTCTCATTTTGGGTGAGAATATGTGAGCACTCAGTAGGGCTGAGGGTATTGTAAAGACCAGCCCACGAAATTGTAGATAAATCCAAAGAAGATTTATTAAGAAGATCCTTAACACCTCAGCCTGCTTACACAGCTCCAGATCAACCAACAGCTTCACTTGAATCCTAACATTCTGAATCTCAGTCTTAACTCTAACATTATGTCATATGGAATCATGTGGTTTACATTCTACTTCTTACAATGGCTTAAGAGTTAAGTACAGCATACTACACATCTCCCTCCCAATAACAGAGACATTACAAAATTAAACTTGAGAACAAAGAAGGTACAACATGAATAAAAGATGAGCAAATTGTTTTAAAACAGTAGAGCACTTATAACAATACATAATCTTGTAGATATTTTGGTTTGGCACGTTGCCTAGTGTTACTATCCTTGTTGTAACACTTTACCTTTGAAGGTTCATTACCATTACTCTCAATACAACCATCAGATAATGGACAGGAAAGTTTTGCAACCCTATTTAAATTCCACACCCTGTGGTCTTCAGTTCTGACAGCATTTTTAAAGACTTTAATCACTTTCATCGGTAACAAGTATTTAGACCCATGAACGGTTGTCCCTTTGCGGGGATTTTTGATCCTGACTATGTCACCCACTATAATAGTTGTTTCCTTTATCCCTTTCCTAACATCAAATCTCTTTTTATTTTCGCTCATTCTCTTCATTTCTTTTACAAATTCATCTTGGTCATCACTAACAATTTTAAAACCTTGAGATTTGTCAAGAATCCAGGAGGGACAGATCATGGTACAAGGCTTTCTCTTGCGAAACAATTCGAAAGGAGTTCTACCTGTCATAGAATGTGGAGAAAATCTGTAGTTTTTAACTTTGTTTTGAACCTCAGTCTGCCAACATTTGTGATGAGACAAAGCACGCTGAATAGTTTCTTTGAGCACTCTGTTAACCCTTTCTACAATTCCATTAGTTTCTGGATGATATAGTGCAGACATCCTGTGACTAATAGCTTTATTTGATAAATACTTGTCCATTTCTTTTGAGGTAAACTGAACCCCATTGTCTGATAATAATGCGGACGGGAAACCCTCTCTTACAAAAATGTCATTTAAAATGTTATCACATCTCTCGTTTCTACAGAATTGGTGACTTTTAACTTCAGGCCATCTAGAATATACATCTATAAGAACTAAGACATACTTGTCTATGCTGGTATGTTTGATGGGACCCAAAATGTCTATTGTAACCGCTTCCCAAGGAAGTTTCGGTAGAGCCCTTAAAGTCATAGGTTGAACTCTAGGTTTCAGAATCTTATCGCACAGATTACATTCAACACATTCCCTCACACATCTCTCAATACAAATGTCCATCCCAGGCCACCAGTATATTTGTGTTAGTGTCTCTTTTGTCTTAAAAATACCTGGATGGCTCTCATGTGCGAATCCAATCAATTGAATCCTTAAACTGACAGGAGGAATCAACCTGATGCCCCTCAACAAAAGTCCATTCTGACAGGACAATTCATCTTTTACATGAAAAAAGCCCTTAAGAGAATCACTCACTTTGGAATGATCGGTCCAATTGCTTTTGATTCCACCCACAACAGCTTGTAAGGTTTCGTCTTTTTCTAGCTCTCTGACCCATATGTCTTCCTTTATTATGCTGTCGTTGACATAACACACTGCATACTCATCAAACTCGCTAAGAATTTCTTCACACACTCCTTCTTCCGTGTCAACCTTATTAGTTAAACGTGAGCAACAGCCAGCTATGTTGTTTTTAGCTCCTGGGATATATTCTATGCAAAAGTCAAATTCTTGGAGTGCTACAACCCACTTGCGTATTCTGGAAGATATATTATCTAAGCCCTTCCTTTCAAAAATGTCTCTCAGCGGTTTATGATCAGTCTTAATCGTGAACTTATTTCCCCACAGAAATTTCCGAAGTTTTCTCACTGCCCAGAATATACTTAACGCCTCTTTTTCTATAACAGAATAATTCGTTTCTGCTCCTCTCAGACTCCTGGATAAAAATAAAATAGTACGTTCCACACCATTATGTTCTTGCATCATGACCGCACCTAACCCTGTTGCACTGGTGTCAGTCATGACAACGATATCTTGACTAGGTTCAAAACTCTTCAAAGAGGTAGCTTTAGACAAGAGTTGCTTAATCTTTCTAAACTCAGTTTCACACTCTGTATTCCATTCAAAACTAACACCCTTTCTTAGTAGAAGTCTCATGTTGTGTGTCTTGTCTGCAAAGTTGGCAATGAACTTAGCACAGTATTCTGACATTCCTAGAAATTTAACAACTTCATCTTTGCTACAAGGGCTGGACATGTTGTTGATGGTGTCTACTAGTTCTTTTTTAGGTTCAATGCCAGAGGCCGTAATCTTATGACCTAAATAATCAATGTCGGAGATATTGAATTTGCATTTTTTAGCTTTAAGAGTCAGACCATTTTCTCTGAGTTTTTTTTTTTTTTAAATCTTTTTATTAAGAAATACATGGCAATATGAAATTTCACAGTTACATAATGAATGTTATACATTTTCGCACTTCCTTGGCAGCTTTTTACCACAACTGGTGTCTTGACATTGCGTGCAGCGTGCATCACCTACTTACAGCTATACATGTGTTGAGTTTGTTCATCTTATTACATTTCTAGGTCATTAGTCACTGTCGGCAGTTCACATATTTCGCCCCTGTAGGTATTCCAACCTCCCCACAATTTGATCCACTTTTTTGGGCACCCCCTGCGTACATATACCGTCTTTTCCGCCACCATGGCCATATCCATATCATTGCACCATTCCGTGTGTGTGGCTGCTACGCCCCAGTATTTAGCTATGTTTCATTTTGCTAGCATCATTTCTAATGTCACCCATTTTTGCGCCATGGCAGTAAGATCTGTTGCCTCCCAGATGTTTAAAAGGAACCGCTTTGGTTCCGGCGGGACCGGGTGCCCGCTGACTCTTGTAATGGTATCCGTGACAGACTTCCAATAGCGCATTATGGCGGGGCAGGCCCAGAGTGTGTGGAAGAAGGAACCAGGCGCCCCACATTGTCTTAGACAAAGTTGGGTATCCGCTCTGCCCATCTTATATAAGGCAGGTCTCGTGTAATAAATTCTATGGAGGATTTTGAGCTGGACAAGGCGCAGCGTGGATATAATCGCTACCTCCCTGGGTGACGCCAATGATTCTTGCCAGTCAGTGTCGTCTAGGTCACCCACCTCCTCCCCCCATTTTTCCCGTAGCTTTTGCATGGGGTCCGCCATGTTATTTATGATCTTTCGATATGTCAGCGAGATCGCCTTAGTGTGTAGGTGATCTGTGAGCAACCTGTCCTCTAGTGGTGAGGCCTCGGGTGGAGTAGTGTTAGGGGGAATCGCTGCCTCTAGGGCGTGTTTGATCTGGTGATAACGGAATTGTTCCGTGGGTGCCATCTCATATTGCTCCTGGAGCCGTGCAAAGGGGCCCACCTTTCCTCGCGCCCAAAGATCTCCCACCTTGGAGATTCCAATATCATCCCATCGCTTGAAGCCTTTGCTCTTTCCCAACCGGCCCAATTTGTCTGTAACCCAAAGGGGCATAGCCAGTGTGATCTTATTATGCCATCCCAGCTTTTTACGCGCTAATTTCCATATCTGAAGTGTGTGTTGCGTTGGGCCTAGTCGGGCCCGGGTCCTGTTGTAAAGTGCTCGAAATAATCCCTCTTCACCCAGCTCAATTCTGTCAAGACCGTAGGCTGGGTCTGTATGGGAAACATGAATCCATTGATTGATTACAGTTAGTTGGGAAGCCCAATAATATATCTGTATATTGGGGAGTGCGATGCCTCCATCGTACCATGTCTGGAACAGCTTCGTCATAGCTATTCGGGCTGGTTTATTATCCCAGAGGAGCTTGGTAACTTCTGCTTCTATGGCTCGGAAGTATGATGGGGATACAGGGAAGGGTATGTTCTGCAATGCATAAAGGAATCTCGGGAGCGCCATCATCTTAAAAAGAGCTGCCCTCCCCAAGAGTGTTAGAGGCAGCAATTGCCAGTGTTTCGTGACCCTTTGCAATCGCTGCAGGGGTGCTTGGAGATTCAGAGTCATGAATACTTCCGGATCGTGTGTGACATGGATTCCCAAGTATTTGAAAGTATCCTGCACTATTGTGACCTCACAGCCCAGCGGTAGTGTTGGTATAGGTCCGTGCAGGACATATAGGACAGATTTAACCCAGTTAATCATACACCCTGAGTGTCTGTCGTAGGAGCTACATATATCAAGGAGACGCGAAAGGGAACACCGGGGAGAGGCCAGATATAGAAGGACATCGTCAGCGTACAAGGATATTCGATCCTCGCAGCTTTCCATCCAGCGGAGTCCACGAATGACCGGGTCTTGTCTTACCCAGGCCGCCAGGGGCTCTAGTAAAAGGGCAAAGAGGAGCGGCGATAATGGGCAGCCCTGTCTTGTGCCGCGGTGTAATGGGAATTCCCTAGAGATATGTCCATTGGCTACCACATGTGCCATGGGAGCGGTGTACAGCAACCTCACCCATGAACAGAATTTCGGTCCAAACCCCATCTTTGTGAGGACAGCGAAGAGGAAAGGCCATTCGACCGTATCGAAGGCCATTCGCGCATCAAGGGACAAAACAATCGCGTCCTCCTGTATAGTATGCTTATGTCCCAACACGCCATGAAGACGCCTCAGATTTAAAGCTGTGTTTCTACCCGGCATAAACCCTGATTGGTCTGGGTGTATTAATGTAGCGAGATGTGGTGTCAGTGTCGTGGCCAGGGTTTTGGCCAGTATTTTGGCTTCGGCGTTGATCAGGGATATTGGCCTGTATGATGTGCATTCCCGGACCGCTTTCCCTGGTTTGCAAATGGCCATTATCGTTGCCGTCCGCTGGTCCCGTGGGAGTTCCCCCGTATCCAGGCTGGCCACGTACATTGCCGCTAAGCAGGGTGCAAGTGCTGTTACATTTAGTTTGTACCACTCTATTGGGATACCATTGGGGCCCACCGCCTTTCCCGACTGGAGTTTTCCGATCGCTAACGCTATTTCTTCTATGCAGAGTTCTGCCTCTAGTGATTGGGAATCTTCTTCTGTGAGCTTAGGGAGTCGGATATTGCATAAAAAACTCTCCGCCTCCTGTTAAGTTATCGTAAGCGTGGAGGCGTAGAGCGGTACATAGTGTTGTGCGAGGGTGTCTACTATGTCTTGGGGGTTTGATGTAACATCTCCCGTGGGGGTCTCAAGCTCTGCAATCCACCTGTCTGCCCTCTCTCTATGGTCGAGCCAGGCCAAGAGCTTGCCGGCTTTATCGCCGACTTCGTATACGGTATGTTGCGTGGCAGAGAGTCGTGCTTTAGTTTCCTCCCATAAATAATCTTTGTACTCCTGCTTTTTGAGGAGAAGCCGGTGGGCCGTTATGTCTGAGGGATCTTGTTCCTGGGTTCTCTCCAGGTCCCCCACCTCCCGCTCAAGGGTCGCCACTATCTGGATTTTTTTCTTTTTTATGATTTGCTATCAGGGAGATCACCTGTCCTCGGAGCACCGTCTTATAGGCTTCCCACAGGACGAGCGGCGAGGAGACCGAGGGTTCGTTCTCGCGAAAATAGTGTGTGGTGGTATCAGTCAGTCCTTTTGAAATTGCCAAATTTTTGAGATACCCATGGTAAATGGGGAATATGCGATGCTGTGTCATGGTGTGCCACGTATAGATGACGCTGACCGCAGAATGATCCAAGATACCCCTCGGTAGGTGCACAATATCCAGGAAGCTCCCTATCTCGCCTGCTGGTGCCAGTATTTGATCTATTCTTGATAGACTATTGTGTGCACCTGAGAAGTATGTATATTGTCGCTCTTGCGGGAAGCGGAGTCGCCAGGCGTCTATCAAACCCATTGTGTCCAGGAAATCTGCAAAGTTAGTGCGCGCCTGATGTTGTTGTCTAGGGGGTGTCCGATCCATAGTATCATCTAATGTGGCATTGAAATCACCCCCTATGATTAAGTTACCCTGCGGGAGCCGGAGTAGGAATGCACTAAGCGCTGGTAACGCTAACGAGTGAAGTGCGGGGGGGATATAGACAGAAACTATATTGATCAACCGGCCCTCCCATTGACACGATAGTGCCGCAAACCGGCCTTGATCGTCTGTATAAGTATTCTTTATGATGATCGGGTGCTGCTTTTTAATGAGGATCCCCATCCCCCGGGAGCCGGTTGTAAACTCTGAGTGCACCGCCAGCCTAAAGCCCCATCTGTCAAGCGCTTTACATGTCATTCCTGTTATTTGGGTTTCCTGTATGAGAGCTATTGCCGGTGCTGTACGCTTTAGATACTGCAGGACCAATCCCCGCTTGAGCTTATCTCGAAGCCCATTCACATTCCATGATATGATGGATAGGTGCTGTGGGCGCGGTGTTACGGAAGCTGCTGGGTCAGGCGACGTCATTGTGGGGCGTGTTAGAGACGTGTGATATACGGTCCGGGTGCTTTCGTGGTACTGTCTGAGTAGTATGTGCGAGTGTATCAAGTGCCATATAACACTGAAAAACAATAATAAAACCATTCAGAACCAAACTTCCCCAAGCAAGCCCCTTTCCCACCCCCTCCCTGCCTCCCTGCAAGACGGTTCATAAACTACTCACCTCCCATTTTCTCTGAGTTTATTCAAAACCAACCTGACTCTGTTGTCATGTTCTTGTTCAGTGCTGCCAAAAATAAGTATATCATCCTGATATATTTTTATTCCATCACAGTTTTTGAAAATATGTTCCATCATTCTTTGAAAAACTGCGGCAGCCGAAATGAGGCCAAAAGGCATCCTTAGAAATTCAAAAGTCCCAAACGGAGTTATGAAAGCTGTCAAGTCTTGGGAAGTTTCATGTAGTTTCACTTGATGGTAGGCTGATGCTAGATCTATAGAGGAGAAAAACCTTGCCCCCTCTAACAGTGACAACATTTCAGAGATGTTCGGTAATGGGTAGTGATCTACAACAACACATTTATTGAGTTCTCTAAGATCAATACAAAGTCTAGACTCTCCATTAGCCTTATTGAGTTCTCTAAGATCAATACAAAGTCTAGACTCTCCATTAGCCTTAAGTGCCATGACGACCGGAGCCAACCATTCTGTTGCTTCAACTTCAGCAATGATGCCACCTTTTAAGAGTTTGTCAAGTTCTATCTTCATTTTATCTTTAACCTTAATAGGAACACTTCTAACTTTACTAACGACAGGTACAGATTTTTTTTAATACTATTCTGTGGGAATAACCTTTCAAGCAACCCAATTCTTCATTGAACACTTCAGGGAAATCATTTTCCATCGAAGAAGAGTCAGCTTGCGATAACTTATTTTGTTCAACATCAAGAATTACCTTTTTGCTTGTTTGTGAGTGACTTGATTCATCTTGTTTTAACCTTATAGGTGGAGTTTCATTGGGATCAAGAATAACTCTGAGATCTTTTTGAAGAGTCCAACTTACCAAAGAATCCCCTCTTTCAGAAATATAAATCTTTCCTGTGGCTGTACTGGATTTGTAAGAAATACTACCATTAAAAAATCCTGACAATTTAATGGGTTCACCACCATACCCTCTAGCTTTAATATCTGGTTTATGTAATATTACTGTGCCAACAAGTGCTTATCATACACTTCTCTTGGAATCAAAGTGATTTTATCTCCAGAGTCAAACAACATGTTCACAGGAATATTTTGAATGGTCACAACATCAAAAGGACCACTTTTTTCACCTTCACTAATCCTCATTATAATTTCTTCTACCTCGCATTCTTCACCACAAGAGATCTCCTGAAGTTTCTTCTTCATGAAATTGCTACGACAGCATTTTGAGACATGACCCTTTTTCTACATTTTTTGCAGAGAAAGATTCATTTTTGTAACTAGCAGTTCTACTCTGATCATTTTTGAAACCAGAAGACTCTTTGTTTTGTTGTGAGTAACCCTTATCGCTTTTGTTCTATTGGGAAAACATTGTATTATCTTGTTTGTCTTTAACTTTGCTAACTAGCTGTATACTCTTTTCTTTACTCACTTCATCATCCTTTTTTTAAATTGTTCTACACAAGCCTTAGTATGTTCACACGATTTAGCTATAGAGATAATATCTGAAAGAGAAGGATTGTCTTTCTCCCAACTAAGGGGCATATTATCAACGGCCAGCGATAATTATCGCTGGCCGTGCGTAGCGACGAATTCCCTATCGCAGGCTATCTCTGGAATTTATCGCCCTGGTAGCGCGTTATTAACAACGCGTTTCTCCAGGGCGATAAAAATTCCAGAGATAGCGAGGTTATCGCCGTTTTGCAGGGAACATCGCTGTTTTTCCAGCGATGTTCCCTGCAAAACGGCGATAACCTTGCTGATATGACCCTGTGGTCGTATCAGCAGAATCCACCCCCTATGTTAGGGATGGCTAAGTCAGGATTTTAGCAGACGTTAGATTTTGGCAAAAACGGCCGTTTTCGCCAAAATCTAACCTCTGCTAAAATCATGTGGGCTGCCTTGTAAATATTGCGATGTGAACATCAGCGATATTTGCAACGTAGTCCATCCGGGTACGCCTAGTAACGCCCACTTTGCATCTCATTAGAGATGCAAAGATGGGCGTTGGAGAAAGGCGATAATGCAAGGATTCACGCGATAGCGTGACCTTGCTGATTAGGCGATAAAATTATCGCCGCTTTTTGTCCGAAAACGGACGCAAAAGCGGCGATAATTGTTTATTGCCTCGTTGATAATATGCCCCAAGCTTCTTTAACTTTGTCTATAGTACAACCAAACATAAATTAGTCTCTTAACCTCTCCTCATAATTGGCTCCAAAATTACATGTAGAGGCCAATTTCCTCAATTCAGTAATATATTCTTCAGCATTCTCTCCTAACCTTTGCATGCGTTTGCCAAAATGATGCCTTTCTAGTACAGTGGAAACTCTAGGTAAAAAATGAAGATCAAGTTTTTTAGAAAAACTTCGTAATCATTTAAAGTGTCCCCATCCTGTGAAGACAATTCTGGAAGATGTTGAAATATTTCCTGTCCTTCTGAACCTAAACAATGTAAGAGAAGTGACATTTTCTTCTCTGCACTGAGGGACACACCACAAACACGTGCATAATGTGAAAACACATTTTTCCATTTTTTCCAACCAATTGGCGGGTCACCAGGAGAGGACAAGAAAAATGGTGGAGGAGGAACATTTTGCATGGTGAAAACTAGTGAATAACTGCAGGGTAACTATACTAGATGGACGTTGGATACCTGCAAAGAAAAAGGTTAGTGCAAAACAAGAAGAGAAGAGAAAAATAATTAATTAAAACAAAAAAAATTACATATCTCTAAGCATCAGAAACTGTATAAAATAGATGTAAAAGTGAGAAAGAATGCATCAGACACTGACTTGCTTAAAATGCTATTAAAAGATATTGAGTTTGCAAGTTTCCCACACTGAGCAAACCTATTTGTTGCAGCTTAGCAATAAAGAATGCTCCACCAAAGAATTTCCCACGAAGGTAATAATAATGCTTTGTCTTCAAAATAATAAAACAAAGAAAATTCTACTAAGAATCTTCCCACGGTACCAGGAACACTGCTCTGTATTACATAACAAAGCGAGCAGTCTAGTGTTCCACAGTATAGAACACTGGAAAGAACGTTGTTTTTTTAAAAGAAAGTCTTGCGCTTCACAGAAAGTAGAAGAAGATTCCTTGCATGCTGAAAGGTTAGCAGTCTAGCGTTCAATACAGGAAGTAGGAGATCCTCTGCATGCTAGCAGGTTAGCAGCCCAGCGTTCAATCCTTGAACGAGTGACGCAACAAGTAGGACGTCTAGAAGAGAAATGCCACAATGTCACCGGAGCATGAAGACAGGAGGCCCGAGAGAAGGCAGGAGACACGCGAGAAGCCTTTCGAAGGTAAATAATTCTAGACAAGGCAGTTAAGACCAAATGAACAATGTTGCTTCACTGGAGCTTTACATGTTAATGCGCATGTAAACTTGAGCCACAAGAGACCCTTGAGCATAAAACACAAACGCCAGCTCACGCCCCGAGAGATGGCAGTTCCACAACTAAAACAAATGTAGAAAAGGGGAGCTTGAGGGTTGAAGCGGGCGCACACCAATTCCACACAAGTCTTTCCTCCGTTCACTTGAAGCAAATAGTTTCCACGCGGCTTTCCACAAAACAAAGAAATAAATCTTATATCTCCATGCCTCTCAGATACAAACAGTGAAGGTTCAAAATGAATGTAAAGTCATACAATACCGAATAGACAAGAAAATTGTCAAAATGTCTTCACGCTTCAGATGCTGGTAGCGTTGAGGTGTAGATGAAGGGTTCTTTTAGCTCGTCGCCAATGTAAAGATCAGTCCACGAAATTGTAGATAAATCCAAAGAAGATTTATTAAGAAGATCCTTAACACCTCAGCCTGCTTACACAGCTCCAGATCAACCAACAGCTTCACTTGAATCCTAACATTCTGCATCTCAGTCTTAACTCTAACATTATATCATATGGAATCATGTGGTTTACATTCTACTTATTACAATGGCTTAAGAGTTAAGTACAGCATACTACAGGTATATCCATTAAATAAAGGCCAAATAGAGTTGATACCAATACACAAATGTGGCTGGAATTTATTTTAGACATCAGGCCTTTTTGATTTCATTTATCTCTTGCCCAATTACCCCAATGCCTTTCCTTCAGGATCACTAGTAAACAATCTGAAATTGTTGGGTTCTTTAGCTACTGCCATGGTATTTCACAATTAACCAAATCAAAGTCCTCCTCAAAGTTGAGAAATCAGCAGAATAAGTTGCCCATGGTTTCCATGGACCTTTTATCTATTGACTATGAACTAAAACAGTCATCTAATGTTGACTGTCCTCTCTTAAAACCACCTGGCTCCACTCAGAATTAATAATTACAGTCTATCAATTGCTTTATATTGGTAAGTTAGAGTGTTGAAATCACTTTTGAACCTACTCCTGTAAGACTAATACGTATGAAATTTTTTAGGTCTAATAAATGACCCTTCTTAAATATAGGTTTTTATGGTCCCAGCTATCAGGCATAACCCCTGTAGTTATGATTGCTTTAGATGCTAAGCTAAAGAACCATGTTCATCAGTCACAATTTACCTCGATTATTACTGCTGGCAGATTATCTGGCCCTGCTGCTTTTGTGAGTCTCAGGGGCAAAATTACCTCTTTGACCCCCTTCAGCAAAATACCATTAAAAAAATCCTCATAATATTTTACTTTGCAGGTGGAGACTCTCTATGCCTGTTGCCATATGTCCCATGCTGAAATTTTATGCACTGATCTTCCGGAACGATGCAGTTCACTTTATTATGTTCACCCTATGCTGATTAGACTAACTTCTAAAACATCCTGGGGTCTTTGGATTGAAATATAGTTAACATTATTTGCCAGTTATTCTTATTGAATTCAGTCTTTTTCTGATTAATTACTGATCCATATTCTCAATTAACCCTTACTATTTCTCTATTGTTAATACTAATTGCAGGCCAGAGTGTCCTAGACTTCAGCTTCCTCAGTTTGCTTCTTATCCTAAGCTTTTACCTTGCTGCTTTACTTTAACTATATCAATTTCTTTTCAAATCTTATTGTAGGAAAGTGGGTTATTAGTTGCGCAAGATGCGAGGCTTGCACAATAATAGGTTCAAAATTTCCCCTTACTGGGAACCAAACACCCCATTGTAGCGCTTGACTCTTTCAGGGTAGGGAAGCAGGAGCAGTCCAAGGCATGCTCAGGGGAGGTGGTGCGGGCTAGTAATTAGCATTCACTCGCACACAATAATAACACTACCTCAATAACAAATGATTGTCCAGTCAGTGCTTCTTCTTTGAAAAAGAAAAAAGTACATGTATTACACACACACTACTAAATGCTATGCATTAATTTACAAAAATATACATCAGGCAGATTAAAAATCTCATTTGACCCCTAAAAGATCACGACTCCCAAAATCACTGTATCTCCCACCTATACCAGATAGCACATCATAATATGACGAGTATAACTTTAAATAAAACAGGCCTCTTGGCTCTATCAAGGGTCATCATATTAAAATACAATTAATCCACATGTTAAAAACACCATTTTCAGTAATCAATGATAAATGTGTGTAAATGCAATAATTACTGTCAAAAACTGTTTAAAATTAATCAACAATCACTGTCATAAAAAATAGTTAATAAAACATTGAAACTAAGTGGAACGTGTCTGTGTCTTTTTTAGGCACTTTCAGCCCACATAAGATGCACCCATAGAACCAGCCCATAGAGGGTGCTGCAGTCCCATTTGAACAGCAACAGTTCTAATACATTGGGGACAGTCCATCCCTGGTGGGCTGCCCTTACCCGCTTCCAGCTCGTCTGCCAGAGCAGGAGCCGGCAGCATGCTTTTCCCCTGCTGGCTCCGTAAGCGCTGGTGTTTTTAATGCGTTGGATGCTCCTTTCCTCTGTGATTTGGGCACGGGGAGCAGGGGTGAGCCCGCCACAGTTGGGACAGCATGATGGAACTCCCACTTTCTGGTGTGATGCTGGCAGCCCAGAGATGGGATACTGGCCCATTTCTTCCACTTTGTGGGGGTGTAATTGCAGGGGGTGTAAGAGGGCCAACCTCACTGGCCCTTGGAGAGACACACAGGTTCTGTGCCCAGGTAGGGGCAGAGTTCTCGGTCCATTATGGCATCAGGGGGTTTGTCCTTCTAGCTGTTCATGACTGCTGCTGCTGTCACAGTTCCAGTAACAAGCACAAAAGCACTCTCTCTCTCTTGTGCAAGAGTTTGTTTAAATAGGGGTGGAAGACTCTAGAAGCCAGGCATCCCTGGCCAATTCTAGAGTGCCACTTCTCCTCTCCACTCCAATCCCAACCCTCCTGCATAGCAGGCTGGGATAGTTCAAGATGAAGTCGTCCAGAAGTCACTGGTCACATCTACTCTGGATTCTCAGCTCCACTCCTCACTGACATGACTGCCAGGGTCTTTCTCACAAAAACTTTAAAGAGGAGACCCTTCCTGTGTTTTCTCCAGTTGTCTGGGTTTCCATCTTTGTTTAGTGGGCCTGGGCTATCCCAGGCCTGGTACAGTGTAACAGGAAATTAACAGATACACATTTTCTTCACCACCCATTCCTGCTAAGGAGCTGAGGGAAACACTATTAATTACTCCTTTTGAGTGGGAGGCCTTTGTTCAGCCATTCAGAGGAACAGAATTGACTTGGCCTAGCAGGGTGACAAAAGGCCTGGGCTCTGATCCTGAGCTGAGTCAGGAAAATATGAAAATGCTGGACTACCCATAAAGTGTACATGTATGCTCTTAGGAGCTATATATTTAAACAGGGCACACTCTTTCCACCAGGCTACCGGGCTGAACATAACAGTAGTCTCACAAGTGTGTGTACACGTGTTGACATGTAACCAGCCAAGTGACCCTTTCCCTAGCTGCATCACAGTGGCTTTATCTTAAAAGGCTGACACTGGTGTTAAACATGTACAGTCCATTAAACATGCGATTGTTGAGGGTGAGACAAAGTAGTGAGACCCACCCTCAGTAGAAAGTCCAAAACCAGGTGATCAAAAAACAAAACATGAGGGCATACTAAATGGGCAGAACCCATTTTGCAACACCTATACTTTGCCATCAAACTTTTCACCATCCTTAGTAATATTTCACTACACCAACTACTTATACTTGTGGAAATTGCCATTTGGTTCCTAAGGTTAGTCCTCATTTGAAATAGTGCAAAAAGGTCTATTTCCTCTTCATCAAGGCAGATTATGCTTCTTCATGAACATTTAACCTGGGCTGGAAATGATGTATTTGTATTATATAAGAGGCTAATCTATACTTAAATAAAAATGGTCACTTTCACTCTGTTTCAGTACTTGAAATCCTGATAATAATTTAAAGTGAAATGTAAACATTGATCAAGAAAATTGAGTCTAGTATTGCAGAGCTTGGATATAAGTACAATTGACTAATTTGAATCTAATCACAGTAAACCTTCCACTTAACCACATCTTTTACAAATATTGTAGAGATTTGCCTAATAAACCGCCAGACACTCATCCAAATTCTTTCAGGTAAGCTTCTTTAGTTATATGAATGAAGTTATCAAATTTAGAAATTTTACCACCCACGGTGTCTCCTGAAAACATATTACATAGTCTCCTTCTGATACTTTACCCATATGCTTTACTTACTGTAACTTTTTAAGACCATACATGATCCAACATAAAAATCTCAGGTCGGATGAGGAACTTCTGTCCTAATTATTATCACTTAGGCAAAATGTAGCATCCTCCTCACTACTCAAGACTTCATTGTGATTACCTACCTTAAAGGTGTTTTATATGGTGGAACCTTAAGTTCCCTATCACCTTCATCCAATTATCTCTTTTTTATCTCCAATTTTCTTCATCCCATTCTGCCACTATTTGTTTCAAAGTCAAGGCAGCATGGTTATTCAAAAATGTGTTCTTCACTTCCTTTTCTAAATTTTCAACAATCCTTATTTAATTTTTATCTAATTCCTGCTTCACTTTCTGCACCAGATTCATAATTAAGGGCGGATAAAAGGTCTTTACCCTGACAGTAGTCTATGATTCCTACTTGTTCCAGATACTTAAGTGTAATTAACCTGAGAGTAACACTTCTATCAAATACTTACAGGAGTCTCCCTCTACTAGGGACTTTAATTTATTTTCCTTTTTGCCAACTCTCCATACATCATTATGGAGATACAGATTTTTTACTTCTCCTTTTTGCCCTTTTTTCATTTTTCCCTTAAACCTTACCTTGATTTGCAAACTTCTGTTTTAACGGAGGCACTTTTCTTACAATCCATACAATGCTTGGGAAATTTAAATATTCTGTGTCATAATTTCTTTGCGCTGCCATTTTTGAGTGCTTAATCAGTTTATTCTTTTTTATTTGCAAGTTCTAATTTAGACACTCATGGATGGCCCTCTCCTTTATTGAGTTATTTAGCTGATGTTGTACCATTTTTCTTATTTTAGTTTTTCTTATTTCTTCTCGCTAAGTACTTAGGGGCATATTCACAAGAACGTGCGATAATCATCGGCAAAATAGGTTAACGCAGGTTTCCATATCGCCGTCTATCGCGGGAAAATAACCCCATGTTAACGTGGCATTCACAACACGGCGGTAACATGCGATATTACCCCGATAATGCGTCAAATGTCCGCGATAACATTACCGGGACGGCAATGAAAATCCAAACCCTAACGTGAAAAAAGTCACGATGGGCCCAACCGCGATAAGACAATCAGCGAAAAGCAGCGCCAGGCCTGCTAACACACACGTCAGGCGGGAAAAATCACTACAAAAGCAGGAAAAAAATAACACAAACAAAACACAAAATACAGCGAAGCACAATGGAGGCAGCCGGAGCAGGCACAGAGGACGGCCAGAACCCATCAAGCCCCCAGGAGGAGCAGCCTGGGACCTCGGGGACAGGGAAGGGCAAGGACAAGAAGAAGAGGAAGCCGCGGTTCAGTCCGCATGAAAACAGGATCCTGATCACTGAGGTGATAGAACACCATCAACAACTGTTCGTCACCTCCACTGTGTCATTGGCAACAAACAATGCAACATGGCAGTCCATCCCGGACAAGGTGAATGCAGTCGGAGTGCTGAGGAGGACAATGGAAGAGCTCAAGAGGTGCTGGAATTATGTGAAGCGCAAGACCAAGCTGAAACTTGCCAACAACCAGAAGGCAGCAATGTAGACTGGAGGTGGGAGTCCAGCGTCACAGGAGGAGCTGGATGAGATGGAGGAAATGGTGCCCACAGTCATCAGTGTGGAGACGGTGGCAGGAGTTGGGGGACCAGACACTGCTCAACATGACCTGACACAACAGCAACAGGGTGAGTAACGACCAGGGACTGGGGGGACGGGGGGAGATGGGCACAATGGCACACATGCACAATTAAGTACAGCACAGTGCACACCCACAATGACTCTGGATCATGTCCCTGATCCCCTTGGCACACTGCAGCACACATAGAAACAGCAAGTAGGCCCCCGTCGACTATGCACCCAGAGGGGGCCCTTCCCACACATCACCAATCTCACAACCAACCCATGCACATGTGCCAAACCCAGCAAAGTGGCGTGTCAGTGAGCCACACTGACAATGCAAGTGACACTGCATGACGAATAGCATGGCTGCAGTCAATATATCATGACATGTTGCACGCCACCACACTGAGGTGGCTGAGTGTGGACCACATCCGTAAAGAAGCAGGTCAGACTCTGACACATTCACCTGCACAAACAACCCCTGACATCAACAAAACATCTGCAGACAAACCATGCCCCAGAGTCCCAACTCCCACCAAGACCCAAATTCACCCAAGTCTGCAACATCTCAGTACTGTATGGGAACAGAAGTCAAAGGCACACCGCCTGAAAGGGACAAGGGGCAGCAAAATCAGAGCTGCAGGGGCGACTCTCCCAAAATGCAGCACACACACATGACATTCAGAGCACATCAGCATTGACAACAATGTGGTACAAACTGCAACACGTATACAACAGGACAGAGGACACAACAGGTGCCGCTTGTGTTCAGAAACTGGCCAAGCACATTTGGCATAGCAGGGAAATGTGAGATGACAATGTACAAGTACAAACACATAACCGTGATGTTGATGAAATGTCCACTGTCCCGCATTAAATAGGCAGCTCCTCCTAAACAGCCACAATGTACATTGTCATGCAGTCTGCATGTGAACTTGTACAATGCATCAACATACATGTGAACACAATGTAACACTGCATCTCCCCTTCACATTGCAGAGGGAGCATCAACACCTCCTGCAGAGCAGCCCCAACAACTCTTCACTGATGACAATGAGGACATCTCCGACATCGACCCCGAAGCCCTCCAAACCCTCTTCGACAGACTCAGCACCACACCTCCAGGAGCAGGGCTGCCCAGCTGCATCGAGGAGACCCCACCCCCTGCACAGACCACACAGCAGGAAGCACCTACCACCACGGCTGTCTCCCAGGACCCCCACGAACAACACATGGCCTTCCAACGCCGTGTGTCAGAGGTCCAGGAGAAGATGGCTGATCAGGTGCGGGTGGGGTTCGACCTCATGGCAGCAAATCTTGATGCCATACATGGGTGTCTGAGTACCATCAGGGACCACTTACAGTCCCTAACGGACACCCACAGTCTGCTCCATACTCTCCAACGATCCATGGCTGACATCGCTGGAGTCATGATACTGAGACAAGAACAACTGTCCAGTCAGAGTGGCTCGAGCGTTGTCAGCCGGGAGTTGGGACAGATGCAGGGGCTCATGGAGAACATTGAGCGGATGACGGCGGAAAGAATGGCTGCCATGGCTGCACACCAGCAAGATGTGGCTGGGACCTTCCATGCCCTGCAGCATATCGTCATGGCATTGCTGCCTCAAGGCCTTGCGCAAATGAATGCTGCTGCTGCTTCCACATCCACATCTCTGCCCCCTGATGTGTCAGTGCCTCGTAGTGCAGCAGGCACTCCACCACCACCCACGTGTGAGGCACATGTGACATCAGAGGACGAAGATGCGGGTGAATCAACCTTACTGGTGAGGAGGAGGCAGTAGCATTCATCTCCGCCATATGGCCTGTTCCTGCTTGGTTCTGCCCTTTGCATCATCACCTTCCACTGTCCCCCGATACACTCTTCGACACTCACCTTGGACCTCGACATGGACTGCCATATTCCGTTTGGTTACCAATGACACAGCAATCAGACTGCGGACTGAACTCTTCCTCTTCCGATGTACTTGTCATTCCCTGAAGGACTCTGGCTGGCCCTCCACGGGCCATTAATGTGAAGTGGGGTTTGCATGGCCCTGTACTGCTCCAGCTGCAACACTCCACTGGATGTGAATTGAACAATCAGAATCGTACAGATGTGTCATGCCTTTGATCTTTCAAGTATGAGAGTATGGATGAATGTAGGGTCAGTGATTCTCCCTTACGTCCATGTTGCTCATGTCGTGGGACCTGAGTCACAGGGTGCAACATTGCCGATTGCGGTCCGGGTGGCGTAGACACTACAACAGAGACACAAGCATCAGTTACTTCCATGTCCAGCCCAGAACTGAAGCACGCCCAGAGCCCCGGGCTCATTGTTCCCACCCCTACGCTGGCCTGCCATACGCCAGGCCAGTCCACTCCGCTTACGCTCAGAGGGGGGACGACAAAGCTACATGTCCCAGGTCTTCCCTGTAGTGATCTGCTGTTCACTGGTCTAGTTGTCAGCATGCCACAGCCACTCCCTGAGGGCTGGTTCACACCCACACCACACCCATCCAGCACAGGCATCACAGGACATGTGACCCTGCCAATAAAAGGGGCCTGGCACGTCACATTCCCCACTGCCGGAGATGACATGATGGCGTATGCACCTTGCGACCCAATCATGAAGGGTCCATGACTTGTGGCGCACTGAGTTGGTGGCACCCGCTGCACTGCAGCTGGCAGGGGCCTACCGCCACGTGACGATGTCTTGCGTTGCACAGGGTCAGTGGCACCCGCTGCACTGCGGCTGGCAGGGGCCTACCGCCACGTGACGATGTCTTGCGTTGCACAGGGTCAGTGGCACCTGAAGAGCTGAGCGGGTGTGCAGCCTGCAATGATGCGTAGGTCTCGATGACCCGGCCTGCTAACCGTGGATCGATTTGAATTGTGAGTCCTGCTGGACCGTAGTGCACGCCGAAGGCAGCAGTCAGCACACACATGACTCCGCACTGCGGTGCCGCAGGGTGCGCTGGGGGCCTGTGGCGCGGAATCCAGTGACAGCTGATGAGGATGCACAGGCACGTGGTGGGCCCTCTTGGAGACATGCCGGTGGCGGCAGGTGAGCATTGTTGCCTGGGTGCGCAGGGGCGGCCAGTCATCACTCGGCGAAGGACCGGTCTGGGGGCCAGGGCTGGGGTGCATCAGGCACACAGGGCCGCGCAGGCACCAACGGTCACGGCAGCGGACTCGTGGCTGGGTGGGGGGTGCCGCCCTTGCTGCCACGACCCTGCATGTGATGATCGTGATGTGCGCAGGTTGGTTTGGGACGTAGCCACCTCGTCTCCAGTGTGGATGTGCCCATTGATGGTGGTCGGCCACGTGTGTGTAGGCCTATGGGCAGGTTGTGGCGGAGACTGAGACACATGCAGTAGTCAGTTTGGTGGTGGATTGGTGACGTGTGCATTCCCACAGTTGTGAGTTGGGGGATTGTGGAGTTGAGGTGTGTGGTGTGTTCATTTGGTACTTGCCGATGGGCAGTACATTTCCATGGGGGCCATCCTCAGAGCGCTGGTTGGTGGCGGACTTGCGGACATGTGGGGATCATGCACACTGCCTGGGGAGTTTGAGACGACAGTGATGGCATGCATGTGGTTGCTGTTGCGGTGATTGTGTGCAGTGTCGGCAGGCGGCACAAGTCATACACGTGTGCTGTGAATTGCCCCCAACAGGTGCGTGATGCCAGCTATGGCGTAGTTTCCTTGCGTGGTCTCAAGATGTTCCTGCGCAGTGTGGGGGGAGTGAGGGGCAGGGGTATCGAGCTGACACACACCGTGGTGCTTTCAGGTATGATGAGTCCTGCATGATGTGACCGTAACAGCAGTTCGTGTGGACATTACCTTTCTCTTCATTCCTACGACGGTTACGGCCACACGAACTTCTGTTGCGGTCTACTCATGCATGGTTTATCATGCCTGTGAGCATTCTGGTTTGTCCAAGTGCAGTACACTGTACCAGATTAGGCCATTGACCAAGTTTGACCATTGTCACCATTTCTCCCACAGGTTTCTGAAGACACGTTGCCCTGTTGAAGTTCCCCGTTGGGAATGGAATGCGTTGGCTGAGTTTTTCGTTTTGTTTGTTTGTGTATTTGTAATAAAGTTCTGTTTTTACATTACTGTTGACTACTGGACTTCATGACCTGGCGCACCCACATTTCGGTTGCTACGATCTTGGGTCTGGGGCACGGAGGCGTCTAGCACGGCTGGCGTTGGGGTTGGTTGCGCAGGTACACTACGAATTGGAACTTTCGTGTGGTGCGGATACAGGAGCATGCCGTTGCTTTTGTGGACATGCATCCATGACATATGTGAGGGGGTTTGATGGGGCTGGCTGTGAGACTCCTCCGACTCCGGCAGTTGTTGGTTGGAAGGTACCAGGGGCCAACGGGTGCAGCAGAGCCAGCTGTTTTGTCTGCGGGGGTGTAGGTTGCCCGCTGTGTTGGTACCGTCAGCCTGTGGGCAATGTGGGTCAGGATGCGGTGGATGGTTGTCCTTTTGAGCATGTGTTGGCCAATGGCTTCCTCTGGTGTTGGGTCTCTGGGGCTGGTGCATTTTAGGGTCGTCGGCTGTCCTGCACTGCCTAGGTGGTAATACGGGGGGTGGTGGTCCGGAGGAGGGTAGGGTCGGGGGGGGTTGCGGTGGGTGTTGTGGCCCTCTTGGGTCTCCAGGCTGCATGATCATTGTCTCCATGGCATCTGTTGGTGTTCAGATGTGGCTCTGGGCTGGGCTCCCTTTCATACTGCAGGTAGTCATCCTGCTTAGCACCAGCAGAAGGCAGGTGTTAAATCCCTGCTGCTAACGCACCTTATCGCCTGTTTTTGGGTCACATCGCAGATCTGGCTGGTCGTTGAGAATATCGCGGAGTGGTGTTTTCGTGTGTTTTTGCACTGGAACGCCTACTCTGCATATCATTAGCGTTAATTGTCGCACTCATCCGTGGCGATGTTCTTTGCGGCAGCTATCGCTGGTTAAGTGGCGATATCGGCAGTTTGCACCAGCTTGTGAATAGGGCGAAAAATGTATTGCCACTTTTGCGGCGGTAAAGTGCAGATAAGTCTGCGATAAGTCCTTGAGAATATGCCCCTTATTCCTTTAATTTACTTTTGCTAACACTCCTTCTCTTTCCCTTCCGATTTCTCTTTTCCCCCTTGCAAACATAGCTGGAAAACACTTCCCTCCATATACCTTCTCACACCTACCAAACCAATGATATCTTGTTGTATGTCCTCTTTTATAAAAGACATACTCTCCTCATCTTTTTACTATCATTTTTTTGTAGGAGATATATACTGATTATTTTCTTACTTTCTCCAAAGCCCCAACTCCATTCCCTTCACTTTCATTTTCACATGTGTTTTTTCAATTGGCCTAACTAATGCTGGCATTCACTCATTTATTTTTCTTAGTTCAACCACAATAGTTTTTAATTGTTTGGCTTGTGATATTTCTACATCCTTATTTAGGCCCATAGTTTCAAATATACCATGAGGTGTCTTCTATGTTATAGCAGAATGTCTAACATTGAACATGACGATGTAAAATAGGCGTTCAAAGAAGAGAAGAAATCTTGCAACCCATCACCTTTTCACATCCTTCGCACTCTAATTACTACTTATTAATTACATTCCATAGTATCTTTCCCAATTAAAAATTCTCCACTTCTCACAATTTTAGTACTTACATTTAAACTTTAATTGGAATCTGATGTGATGATGATAACTGTGGTTCTAATGGATCCAAATCCAGAACATGGGAATTTAAGAAGTCAGACAGCCTTGCTCGTGAGTCCAAGGATTAATTCACCACTTGGTTGAAGGGATGATTCAAAGAATGATTCCTTTCTCATTGTATGATTCCAGCATTATCTGTTTCCAAATTAGGTGGGTATATATTAACCTTTCCTTCCCTTCTTGTTTTGAAATGCCTATCTACAGTGTTGTTTTGGAAGAGGCAAGGGAACCAATGGAAGGGCACCCAATACCTCTTGTTTGCTGTGCCTCTACAGTTTTTATGGCACTAATATCCTCCTCAGTAATTAATTCCACACCCTCTTTTCTTACTGCAGTTTCTTTTTATCATTTCACATATTCTCACGCCCCCTCGGACATGCTAGTTTGACAATTTTCCTTCTAGCACCGGGCATCTCAATGAAGTGTCCTTATTAAAAGCCACTATCTCTTGTTCAAACAAAAAAGGCTCCTTACAACCACCCTGCGTCCATTTTTGTTAATAGAGTTCCTTTTAACTTCACAAAAAAAAAAAAAAAGTGTCCTTATTGTTTATATACACACTGTGGTGATCTGCTCAGTCATACTTGGGGGAATGGGTCTTGGGAGGGGTGGTGGAGAGAGCAGATGCTGGATGAAATGATGTGTATTTTGCCCTATTCAGTTATTGGGTCTTCGAATCATTGATATCATTACACCATCTTCACTTCTGTCAAACTGTTCACTTTTCCGAAAGCACGAACCGGTTTCGCAAAGTCTTTCTAATTCTGGTGCTGTTGTGTTACTCCCAATTTGTGTAAGAGGGTGTACTTGGTGCTCATTTCTCAAGGCTCTAATAGGCCAGCCCCTGGACACTAAAAGCAAGCAGACTCAATCACATCTGTTGAGGACCAATCACCCCTGAAATCAAGTCTCTTCTAAACTGGTCTGGCTCTCTTGTACATGAGGGCATAGCTTATGCATATTTTTAGCAGAGTCAATCATCCAAGCGTATGCTGTGTAATACATTTAATGTTTGGAAACATTATGTGCATTTCGCAATTTTTACAAATTCATTTTTTTGGGCCATTTTGCCCACCCCTATTTTAAAGCTTCTGCTCCCACTTCGAATATTAGGAACAGAACAGACCTGCAAAAAGTGATGCTGCCCTGACCATGAAGCTGGAAGGATCAAGGTCACGTAAGCTGAGACGTGAATGGAAGACTGACTCAAGGCGAGATCAAATGCCCAGACGTTATGCAGAACTACATTCAAGTACAGTTGTTTCTCAGACAAACAAGATAAGCATGTTCTCGTCGTAGAGGAATGGGCATGTTTCAGATACACCAAAGGACTGTGTTCCTTGGTGAGTATGAGCTACCTCCTTATCATATTACTTGTTAATCTGACCTGCAAACCAGTAGTGTCTGACACAATGGAGTGCATTAAGTGTGGCCTTGTGTCAAGTCTGATTCCTCAGGGGAAGCATTGTCCTAGGGGCACATAGTTTGGCAGCATCAATTCTGTGTACAATACACTAGAAGTTCAGAGTGGGCAAAAGAGAGTAAGGGGTCTTAAGTGCTTCAGAGAAGGAGATTTGGAACAAGACAGTAGGATTCAATGAGTGATAGTCTGGTATATAACCTTGTTTTATACCCTATCAAACATTTGCTTGTCACTCTGTCTACAAAAAAGCAAAGAATCACAAGTGCTTGATATGAGTGATCAAACAATATTTCTATAGGGTTCAAACAGTCAGCTGAGCTACTCATCTACGTGAGAGCATAGATTGCAATAGGAATAATCAGAGCAAAGAACAAAGTTACTGTATTTACTTTCTCATCTGACTCTCTCACGCAGTGGTTCTTAACCTCATGACTTCTGTGGACCCCCACTTAATCATTACTGGAACCAAGGGACTCCCACTGAATTAGTATTGGAATCCAGGGAACCCCCCACTAAGTTATCATTGGTAGGCGGCAAGCCCTCTCAAGCATTTTTGATGATTTGACCCACAAAACAACACACAAAAACTAGGGAAGCAAGGATTCATCAAACAAATACGCAAATGATGAAATATTTTATTTAATGCACAAATCTATTAAAATCATAATAATTTTAGTGGGAAGGCTGGAGCTTTTCCAAATTAAATTGAGGCAACTTATTATCCTTGTTATATTCTGTTTGATGCGTTTGGCCTGCTCCCTCAAATCAATCTGAGGATACTAACTTAATTCTTTGTCTCCAATTTCAAATTCCGTCACATTTACAGAGCGTTTTAACATTTTGCTTCTTTATTTTAGTATATGTATGTGGTAGGATGACCTAGGTGTGTTTTCAGGCTGACTTCGATGGAGCACAGGTCAGCAACACCAAGCGGGTTTATTCCAGTCAAAGATTTCACCTTCTGACAAAGAGTTTTTTTTTGGATTTCAAAATCCTTCAGTGGGACAAGCCTGAAGCTTTATCTGCTGAAGTCAACTGGAGATCAGACACCTTTACCATGAGGCCCTGTTGAAGCTGGAGGGGTCTTGGAAAGTGTTCTAAGTCCCAACATTTTCAGGTTTCTGAAGCAGATCCATTGAGTTAATTATTAAGCCTGGGCAGTGAACTCTGCTCCACACGCGAAGTTTGCGGAGATTTCTGCACTCCACGTTATGCGGAGCTCACAGAGAGCCAAAAAACGCAGCGGAGCACAGTTTTTCCCCTCGCTCGCGTTTGTCAACGTGAAGTTGGCGAGCAAGGAAAATCCACTTCCCAGCGAGATTTTTCCTCCGTCGCAATCGTCAACATCAAGTTGGCGACCGCGAGCATGGAAAATCAACCTCCCGGTGAGATTTCTCAACGCAGGCGGTCAGATTTCTCATAACAAGTGGTAGCGTATGCTTGCGTATGCTCGCGACCGCTCGCGTTGAGTAACTGTCCGCTCGCGTTGAGAAATCTGCCACTCGAGTAAAAATCTACTCGAGCGGCAGAAAGGAAGCAGCGCCTGCTTGCGCTGTGCATGGTGTCGTTCGTGATGATTGCACAGTGCAGACAAGCACCTGGCACTGAAAAGCACGCGAACAGCATGCGGAGCACCGCCTAGCGCGGCAGAGTTTTTTTTCCACTTCGCGGAGTTCCGCGTAGCAGAACTCCGTGAACTCCGCCCAGGATTATCAATTATAATGCTCCCAGGACCTCACCCGAGCAGAGGCCATCAGCAGGGTTCAGTTCAGGTCCAGTTCGTTGCTGAGGAACAAGGAAAAATACCTCTTGCAGCTTTTTGCATCCCTGTAGCCATCCAGGAGGTCAGCCAACTGATCATTGCAGTCCACTTCTTTGTCCTGGGTACAAAAGGGATCAGGGCCAGTCCTTCAGGGCTCCTTTAGGTTACAGCAAGCAGGGTCAAGTCCTCTTCTTATATTCTGCAGGTCCAGAAAGTGTTCTGAGAAGGGTTCCTTGGGGTGCCACTTTATGGTGCGCTCTAGCCATTAAGTGGAAGGTGATTTGTGGCCCTTCCCTAAGTAATGGGGTGAAGGTTCCCAGTGGTAGCCCTACCCATGTTTTCAGAAGTCATTGCCCTGCTGCAAACAGTTCCACAATGTACTTTACTCAAAATATCCAAAATTGGGGAACACTTCATCCCTTGTGCAGAACGCTGTAGTCCACCCAAAGTTGTGGCCAGGGAAATGAGAAGCCCCCTCCCCTGTGTCCACTTGAAACTGCTTCTGGAGTATCTTCGCTCCCACTAGGTTCCTAGCTAGCCTTTGTGTGGGCCTGGGTAACAAAGACATTCGCATCCTCTGGTCGCTCCATACAGCTAAACTATGAATAAGCAGGCTTCACCCATGTCCCTTTCAAGTTAATGAATATCCTGGGCCCATCCCAATTGTCTTTCCTGAGATGATAGGGATCACTAGGCCTAACCCATTGTTCTGCTCTGGGAGCAGTTTTCACATCTCATTCAGGTCAAACACTGCTTGGGCAGCAGCTGGTAGGCTAATGCAAATTAGCCTTCAGGAGCTTCGGGATGGAAAAAGGTAAAAGTTACCATCCCTAAATATTTACTAAAACTCTAACTTCGCCAATGAATGTATTTCATCTATAAATATGAAAAATAGACTTTGAATAACCCTTGTTGTCATTTCCTGTCAAAAGACAAAGTTTAACATTTATAAGATGGACTTTCCAGGGTCCATCTACAGCCCGTTGAGTGAAAATAGCTTTTAGGGGCTAGTCACTGGACGAAAATGCTAACCTTCATTTCACGCATTGTCCATTTTAAATTGTAGGCACTCTACCATGTCGGCAACAAAGTTTACTTCAGGGTGTCTTATCAATCATTAAAAGCAAGGTTTTCCACCTATCAAAAATAGATTTTTTACAAGTTGAACAGCATATTTCCAGTCTGATGCAGTAAGGCTCCTCATTGTAGGCATGAAGCCATATTTTACAGGCAAGCATTGTGGATGGCATAGTGGGTACTGTAGTCCATAGATGGTGTTAGACCTGTCAGCCTTAAGGTGGCCTGCACCCAAACTGTTTGCCTTTGCCCTCCACATGTTCCTGAAATTCATTTTTGTTGGCCTTAGGACTCTGCCCTTTAGCACTGCTAACCAGTGCGAAATTGCTTGTGCTCTCTCCGCTAACATGGAAAAATTGGCTGACGCCTGATTGGCATATTGAATTTACTTATAAGTCCCTTGTAAAGTGAGATATATACTATATGCCCAGAGCCTGTAAATTAAATGCTACAAGTGGCCTTGCGGCGCTTATTGTGCCACCCATTCAAGTAGCCCCTTGAAACATGTCCCTGGCTTGCCATTGCAGCCTGAATACTTTTTTAAAATGCTAATTTGACTTGGTAATATAACCCAAGCCTTATACTCTCCTTTTATTGCATATAGGTCACCCCTTATGTAGGCCCTAGGTAGCCCACAGGGCAGGGTGCATTGTAATTAAAAGGTTGGACATGTACTTTTAGGTTTTACATGTCCTGGTAGTATAGTGAAAAACTCCTAAGTTCCTTTTTCACTACTGTGAGGCCTACCTGTCCTACAGGATAACATTGGTTTGCCTTATTACATTTAGTAATTTCTAACTTTTGATTTGGAACAGATAGGCATTTCATATCTGGTACCAGTTTTAGGAAGTTGCCATTTTCCTGCCCTTTGCCATTTGGTGCCTGCAGCCTGTTCTAGGTCACATGAATGGATGTAGTTGGCAGTTGGACTTTGTGAATTCCTCCCAGACAGTCACATAATAGAGGGGTTAGTTGTGCCTGAATGGGTCATCTGCTGGCAAGATGGGGGGGCACAGCAGGGCAAGCCCCACTTATAACTGAATAGGCTGTGCTCTGCTTTCACACAAAGGGCTTGTCACCACTGCATTGTCCCTGCAGACAGCTTGGAGCCAAGGCAGGGAAGTCAGGAAAGAAGGCACCAAGCTTAAAAATAGGTCCCTCAGACCCACTCATCAGTTCACTTTCTGAACCCAGGGAAGGACTCTCAGAGGACAGCCTACGGCTGTGGCCTGCTGTTTACTCCACAAGACTGCTTTGCTGCACCTGGAAAAACTGCTTTGCTGCCTGAAGCCCACCGTGAACCCTTAGAAGCCTTCCCTGCTGCTTAACCCCTGCTTCATCACTTGAATCCAGGACTATGAAAGTAACTCCAAGGGCTAATCTGCTGGCCTCCTGTTCAAAGCCTCAGGGATGAACAAGGCTCCCACCACCTTCAACCCCCATCTGGACCTAATCTGAGTGACTCTTGAACCCCCAAGTGGTGACCCTCCAGTCCTGGACTCATGGTTGTGGTGCTAAAAATTGCCAAAATCTAAAACGTGTGGCTTAGAACATTTTTGGCTAAAAACTACTCTGAGAACCCAGGTAAGACCGGGACCAACCTGCTTGTCTATTTGCCCAAGGTACATTGCCGGTCGAGCTGACATTGTGGCAGCTTCCTATACATTCTTTTTCACAGCAGTAAATCCTGTTCAACGGTCCTTCTCCAAAGGGGTATCTGGCCTCATGGAACGCTCGTCGACTACAGCCTTCAGATTCATCCCACTGGAGATTTTAGACTTCCAAAAAGAGACTAAGCATGAATGTAGGAATCTTCACTGTGACTTCTTCCAGCGGCTCACTGATGACAACACCTTTTCCTCAGACACCTCCTGCATCCTCGTCCCAATGAACTTTGCCTTCTCAAGCAACCTTTTGCAGAGATTTCTTCTAAGTCCAGAGGTAAGAGTCGACCGGGCTCAATTCATTTTTTGTATCCGACTTGAACTCCATCGCGTTTGACCATATTTTTCTGACTCAACCCAATCTCATGTGACTAGATGCTCATGGTTGGTGATTTGATCTTTAGTTTTTACATTAAGCTTTCAAAATTCATAACTCTTGTTCTACTGATTGAATTTTGTTGTTTTGATGTTAATAGCAAGGAAAGACTCCAAATGTACTCTCCAGTACTCGTTCAACCTTTTTCAAGAATGGACTTCAACTCCACGCTATATCTTCTTCATAAAGGCGACAGATCTTTGACACCATATCTGAAATGAATGGAAATCTAAATCAAATCAAATCAATTATCAAAATAATTTACAGTTTATGTTCAGTAAATGATGAAAGTTTTAAGTGAGTTTTCAAAAGTTAATTATATTAGTAAGATCTTTTTATTTGTCTTTTTACTCAATTAGTAAATTAGATAATCCATTTACAGAAATCATCAAGTAGAGATATAGTTAGCGTAATTAATCAATAATGCAAAATAACAAGCGTGTTCCATAAAGGAATTAATGCCTATTCTATCTAAAAAGAACTTAATAGAATCCATAAAGAGTTCCGGAAAAGTGCAAAATCAAAAGAACATCAAATCGAATAGTTGCCCATTGGGAATCGCTAACAGTGTGAAAACCACTGTTGTACATTGGAAATAGCGCCTCGCAAATTGCGAGTTGCAAAAAACTCGCAATTTGCGAGGGCATATTTCCAACATCATACATCTGGCCCTCTGTCCACAAATGATGTAAACTGCAGGAATCACAGATTCTTTTCCTTGTCTAATTCACCATGTTCCCTCTGCCAATTCAAACGTGTGTTCACAGTTACTAATCCCTACATGTGTAGTTTGTTTGGGTGCGAAAGCAGAATACTACAGGAAATAGCATAAGATAATGGCATGCAGTGGTAAGTAACTTCTTCTGATGCAGATGCAGGTAAATGAGCACAGACGTAGCAGTCCTTTGCGTATATAGCATAAGTGTATTCTTGTACTAACCTAGAGTAGACATTTTCAGAAAAATTATTTTTCTTGTAACTAACAAAAGACACTCTCAGTTGGCCTTCAATACTAAGGTATGCATGCTGCTTAGTTGCCTTACTGTTTCTATGTTCTATTTCTGGGATTAAATAAAATCCAACTAATACTATGGTAAACATTATTACTGTTATTACAAAAATTGAGTACATAATATTTACACTTATTTCTCATGCAACACATTACTCTCAAATCAAGTTAGGTATATTTTAAAACCAGAAGCTCAGCAACTTGACAATTCAGCGGTCCAGCAGTTCAGCGGACTTTTGTTAGTAGTATTTTCAAAATGACTTTAATATTTGCAGTTTGCAGACTTCTAATGAGACAATCCTTAATCCTACTCTGTGTTCTTCTATATTGTTATCCCTACTCTTCTACTGCAGACTCGGGCCTAGTTGATCTTCTGTAAAATAGAAAATTAAAATAATTTAAGTGTAACAGGACAGTTCTTTTTAATTGATCAGTTATTGTTTTCTTTTTAGCTTTCGATAGTTCTCAGTTATTTGTTTCAACGTTTCCCAATTCTTTTTCAAGCTCAAAATGAGGTGGCTCATACAGTTCAGATCTCACAACACATAGATCATCTAGTACATCCATTCAGGTGCTAAATGCCTTCAACAAGGCACTCTTGTTCTTCTTGATCTTCTGAATTATTGTTTGTTTTCTGTATACCACGTTCATAACTTGACTCAGTTTCTTCAGGTTTAGTTGCTGATATTCGAATAACTGGTGTTCTTTTTCTCAGTCTTTCTTGATCATAGGATTGTGGCCATTCAGTTCAATGGGTGACTCTCCATATTCTAGTGCTTGTACCTTCATCCGAATCTTCAAGTAGTACTGATGGATTATCAGTTATATCTCCATCCTCATGAACCGCCTCTGCTTCTATTTCGTTAGACATTTTGATGCCACTTTGTGTAACTTCAGGCACTTGGATCTGTCTTTTGACTTGCAAATTTTCAGCCCTCTCTTCCTCTTGCTGTTCTTGCACTGGTGGTGCCACTGGCCTGAGTGGTCTCTCAAATGGTGGTGCAGTCACCAATGCTCTTTGCTCAGAATTGAAGACCCCAATTGCTTCTTCTGGTTTTCTTGCTTTTTTGGTGTGAGAAGCATGAACCCATTTTGGAACTCTAGCACATTTAACAGCAGTATTTTTCACGAGGATTATCTGAAAGGGGCTTTTCCATATTAGGTCCAATCAAGTCTTCCAAACGTGCTTCTTGGTCACCACCCAATAACCTGGATTGAGGTTGTAGCACTGTTCTTGGAGCGGATCTCTTGTGGCAGCTATAACCTAATAAGAAACAAAACAGGCCACCTCAGCCAGCCCTCTGCAGAAATCGAGTATCATATCATCTGTGATGTTCAAAAGTGTTTTTGCAGGTACAGCAGGCAGTCTCCTTGCTCCGCCATCAAAATCTTGTGGGGTTATAAGCCAACTTTTTTTTAAATCTGGGATACTTTGGATACTCATCAATACCAAAGGCAATGCATCTTGCCATTTCAGTGGTGTTGAAGCACAAACCTTTGTTAGTTTTGATTTAAGAGTCCCAGAAGCTCCTGGTCTGTAACTGCAATGTAATCTTTGCTCAATCTGTAATGCTGTACAAATCATTCTCAGGACGTCATTGTTGAAATGAGTACCCCTATCTGATTCAAGAGAAACTGGCATTCCGTATCATGGATTTAATTCTCGCAACAACAGTTTTGCTACAGAAAGATTGTCATTTCTTCTGGTAGGGTAGGCTTCCACTAATCTCAAGAAGATAAATACTGTCTATTATAAGAATATATATCTCAGCCCATTGTAATCAGGCATCTTGATAAAATCCATCTGCATTCTGTTGAAAGGACCACCTGATCTCCCTATGTGACTCAGTGTAACGTGTTTTCTTTCCTGCATTAATCTGTTAACAAATTTCACATCTGTGACATACTTCTGCTAATAGCATCCTAAATCTGGGATTGAACCACTTCTGCTGGAAAAGCTATATCGCAACACTTGTCTCCCATCTGCTGACATCCAAATGTCATTGGAATTGTTCTTACAACCTGCTTTAATCCAACTATTTTGCTCTGTTTCTGTAACATTTTCCTGTACTCTTTTAAATTCATCCCAGGTATCAGTCACTTTCCTTAACATTGTGAAAGAGGTTTCCTCTTCTGATTCACATGTGAAATTTCCATTAAATATGCAGCCAACAAAGCACAATACCATGCCACTGAATAGGCATATCTATTACCCATGGTGATGTACCCATTGCCACTTTGGTGAGCTGCACATTTAACAACTGCATTTTCTTCCGTAATTGCAAGGCTTCCAACACATTTTTGACATGCATTGCGGTTTGTATTGGTGTACCCGAGGAAGTGAGAAATCCCTTTTGTGGCCACAATTGCTCAAAACCATGGACAACACCAAAGCTATACTGACTATCTGTGAATATGGTCACTCTCATGTGTGCAGTTAAACTGCATGCTCTTGAAAGGGCAATCAATTCTGCAACTTGTGCTGATGTAACCCCTTGAAGCCAGGAAGCTTCAACAACATTAATTAGAGTGAACACAGAATATGCTGCTCTCAATGTGCCTTCATTATTTCTGAGACATGAACCATCCACAAAAAGAACATGGTCGCGCTCAATCAGGGGTTCACCCACAATATCAGGCTTTGGCTTGGTGCATAAATACGTTACTTCTAGACAATCACATTTAATGTCATCACAAACAGTATCATTAATTGGCAAAAGAGGTGATGGATTCAATATTTGAAACTTCTTTAAAATAACATTATCTGCAGACAAAATAGTCTGTTCATACCTATTCAGCCAATTATGGATCATGTATTGAGTTTTTGTTCTTGTCAATAGAATCTCCACAGAGTGTGGGACCATAACAGTTAAAGGGTATCCCATCACTATGTTCTCTCTCTTTTCCAAGCTTGTGCCTACCGTGGCATCCGCTTTAAGGCAACCGAGAATACCTCGGGCTACGGGGACAAGAGTGAGTCAGGACTGGGAGAGCAAAGCCATCTCTCTCACTGCAAAATAATATAAATTCTGTTGTGTAATCTGGCATCCCTAGTGCTGGGACGTGACACAATCTTTCTTTCAGCTCTAGGAAGGCTCTCATGCGATCATTGTCCCAAGGAATCGGATCAGACATATCTGTGTGTCAACCTCACTAGAGGCTTTTCCTCTAGGGAACATTTTGGTATCCACTGAATACAGTAGCCTACCATTCCCAAAAACATCCTGACTTCCTTTTGAGTTTGAGGTGGATTCATGTGAAGAAATGTCTTCCACTCTCTGGCAAAGCCTTTCTTGATCCTTTCTCAATTATTTGTCCCAGATACTGAACTTCTTTTTGACAGTAGTGCAATTTACCTAGAGACACTTTGGGCCAGATTTACCAGTATCTCATGCAGCGCAGTGCAGCAGCTGCACATGCTGCACTGAGCTGCATGAGAAGGAGAGAGCAGGAGAGCACCATATCTACAGAAATATGGCACTCTTCTTCCCTCTCCCTAGCGCTGGTGTTGAAATCAGTTGCTGTGCGCCACAGAGACACCTTTGCACCATAGTGCAAGGGTGTCTCCTTGAGTCCAGCATAGGTTTTGTACTGGAAGGTTGCCCCTCCAGTATATAATATTATGCTAAGACTAATTTTAAATATTTTCCCACTTCGTATGTGTGCTGTACAGTGCAGCACACATGTGAAGTTGGAAAATAAAGGAGAAAAAAGCATTTCTCCTTCATAGCACCTGGATCAAGTGTGCACTATTGTTTGATGCTAAACCCTGTCTACTTTTTTTAGTTATTTGGGTTTAGCATCAGAAACCTTGGGTGACTGCATGGGAATGCCCATGCACCATCCATGGTATGCCTCCTTGGCGCTAAGTAATGCAAATCAGCGCTATACGCTGCTCTGAATTACTTTCATGTTACTTACAGCACTAAGCAAGTTTGGTACTGGAAAGTAAATCAGAAAAGAAGATTTTGCACTGATTTGCATCATTTTTGTGATACAAACACTCCGTAAAACCTTAGTAAATCTGTCCCCCTTGGTTCATTTCTTAGCCGGGTGATTCAATAAGGCAATGGTGTCTTGTTTGCAAGCTTCTCGTTTCTCTGATGCTACAAGTTGATCATCAATATATTGTACAAGTACTGACTTGTAAGGTATCTGTAAGGATTCCAAATTTCTTTATAGAATCTGGTTAAAAATAGATGGAATTTCTGTATACACTTGTGGGACACAACACCATGCTAATACTCTTTGCTGGAATACAAAATAAAATAAAAACTGACTCTTTTCATGGAATGGCACTGAAAGAAAGCCTGGCATAGTTCAATCACGGTAAACCATTCTTCAGTACATGGAATGTGATTCGGTAGCATGGGACAACACGGGACCACTATTTCATTTATTTTTCTCAGGTCCTGCACTATCCTTTATTTTCCATTGGGCTTCTGTAATCCAATGATTAGAGAATTACATGAACTCCCAAGTAGTTCTCGCAAAATCCCTTTCTGCAACATCTCCTCTATTACAGGAGTTATTCCTGCAATTGTCTCAGGAGTCAAAAGGTAAGGTGGTTTTTTTAGGATTCACTGCATTTGCTTTTACTGTAATTCAGTCTGGTTCTACAACTTTAATTAGTCCGATATCCTTCCCTGTGAGATCCAAAACGTCTGTATTTACAGAGTCTCTTAAAACTGCAGGTAATTCCCCGACTGTCATTAGTGAAAACATTTCTGTAGCTGTTTGTTGTCAAATCATTTTGTATTCCACATCCCCATCATGCGTTTGAAAAGTTACACCATCTGGTGTGCAATATATTGTACAATTTAACTTGCATAATAAATCTCTCCCTAACACATTTACAGGGCTTCAATCACAAACAACAAACTGATGTTTTTCTTCAAATGAACCTATTTAAACCAGGATCTTCTCTGAAATTGGATTTGTAATTTTTTTATTTGTCACTCCAACCCAACGTAGATATTTTTCCCTGAGAGAGGTAGGTCTGGGACTTACACTGTTCTAACAGTAGATCGGGTAGCTCCTGTAGCAATTAGAAATGATACGGGGTGGCGATACACTTCACCATCTACATATGTACCACTCTGGTCTAGCTCTAAGACTTGCGCCAAGTACACAATCTTCCTCCCCTCTTAGGCAACTTCATTGACAAACATCAGAACCAGAACCATCATTTTCAAAAAATGGGTGCTGTTGCAAAGCATTTTGTATTCGAATTTGGAATTTGTTGCAGTGCATTCTGAAACAAATAAGCATTTATTAAACGCAAACAACTATTTTGTTGGTACTTCTGCTTTCCTAGGTTTCACCCTCTTGCACACTAGAGGATTTTGGTGTGCATTGGTTAATTTACACACACTTTTTTTAGATTCATGGACACCATTTCTGAAGTGAGATGGTATGTCCTTATTGCAGAACTCCAGAAGTTTTACTAAAGTCATTATTGATTTCACATTGCAGCCCTGAGGACGTCGAAAGCATATTCACCAGATGATGAAACATGTGTTGTGTGATCATTCTTGACTGCCTGTTTATGTATCCACGTCGCTGATGCACAAGATGAAAATAGAATGACGAGAATTTGAACTTTGGACATTTTGGATATCTACTGTTTGACTGATTGAGTGCTCAGGACTTTTCTATTTTTGTTTAATGAGTGCATATACCCAGCCAACCTTTGCCCTGAGGCACCATCAGATTATTAATGTATTACTTGTCTCGGATATCTGGTGAGCGCTCACTGTTAGCCTGGCTACCACCTTCTTGTTGAGAAATTGGCATTTATGTTTGCGATTTTATTAAAATTAAATCTAGGATTCCCTATGTTTTGTGGGATCATTTGAGCTGGCGAGACTGGCATCATTGAAACTTGTCCCTGCATAGGCACTTGCATTTGCTGTGCGGGCACATTTTGCATCTGAACCCCTCTTTGCATTATCAGGTTTATATTTACACTCCCTCTTCCAATGACCAACCCTGTGATTGATGTGACAAGGCGTAATCTTCCTTAAATCCCTGTAAAAGAAGGATTCTGAAAACTGTTCTGAGTCAAACTCTAGATAGGCATCGTAGGAGTACGCACTCTCTTTTATCAATGCATTTTATATTCATGTATTTATTCATGCGTAGTGCAAGATGATAGAACTGTACTATCCATTTATATTCATAGTACTGCTAATCATATATCGCTGCTACTATCTAATGGTTGTTTCAGCTCATATACTTTACACGAGAATAACAACTGTTCAATAAATCCTTATTGAAACGCCCAGACTGTTTATTCTGTGTACCTCTGAGATAAAACCTAAAATAAAAATGCCTTTCTGCTTTTGCCTTGTTCTCCTTTCTATCCACCTGTCTGACCGATACCCGTTGGTGCTTCCTTGAGAGCTTTAGGGGAGACTGGCCTCGGACTACCTCACTGGCCGTCACCTACCCATTCGGTCTTTGGGCTGACTTTACCTCTGTCTCTTATTCCTTCCTCCCACTCGTCCTCTCCCTCTCACTCCCCCTCTCCCCCTTCCCTCTCTACTGATCTCTCCTTCTCTCCCGTTAATGTGTCTCATATATTTTGATGTAACGTAAAATTGTTATTATTGTTGTAACTTTGTTGACCTTATGTAAAGCGCTCTGATACCTACGGGTCTAGCCAGCGCTATATAAAACTCTTTAAATAAAATAAATAAATAAAATAAAACTAAACGAGCACGAGTGACTGAGCGAAAAGTAGTACATTGTTTCCACGATCTTGAGGGATCAGCGTTGTCATGTTCTGAGGTTGCCAGAAACTAATCTCTCCCTGATAAGAGGAGACACTAGTGGCACTGTGAGCTAGCAAATGCAAACAGGCTAACATTTCTCGGTGGGGGTGTACAGAATCAGTCTGCCACCACGCCCACAGTTTATGTTATCCAAACGCGCAGGTCCTGCATGGGTACTATAGGAACTACACGACAGTCTGTGCCAACATAAATTTCTTATTTTATATTTTTCTGCTTCATTTCCAGGTCATCAGTGCAGTACTTTGCATATCTCAGAACCTCATCTAGAGATTTATGCTGCCAGCAGATCACGCTTTGAGTTATGTGTGAAATGATCTCTGGTTGCAGCCCTAAAACAAAATGAGACACAAAAATTCCCATATCCTTTTCTTCAGGGTATTCTTGTGCACTATGCTGCTGAAAAACTTGTAACAACTTTTCATAGAACTCATGTACTGATTCTTTTGGCTCCTGGCTAGTTTAATTGATCTTAACCCAATCCAAATCTTTTGGTGCCACTTGGCCCTTCAGGAAAGTAATCACAGTTTCACATTTCTCCATAACCACAAGAGACGGTGCATTAGTCCTAGCATTCCTCACTGGCTCCTATCCCAGCCATTGTACAGCAGTCTTACACACAGCCCACAAATCAGTAGGCACTGCAATATCACAGAACATATCCAAATCACCCACAGAACCTTCCAAATCTTTATGAACTGTTCTACCTGTGAGAACCAGTGCACTGGTTTGTCTCTCAATTTTGGAAAATTGTTCGTAAATGCTCCGAGATCACCTCTGCTCCATACCACATGTACATACATCCCTCCTGCTATCTCCCTTTCTCCATCATTGTCCTCTTCTTTCTTCCCTGTCGCTTCAGCTTCCTCTTTCTTTTTGTGTTTTTTTGCCCATTTAATTTCCAATATTTCAGTCTCACCCCATCTGCGAATGCATTTCACTAGTTCCATAATATGCAACCGCATTCCTGTTACACACATATTTTCAATTGCTACATCATCCACTTGCACCCTGTAACTTTTCTATAAAAATACATTTTTAGAAAGATCAATCTCATATTTCTGTGCTAATTCTGTCAACATATCATGTATGACAGCTGCTCATTTAATAATTTCTTTACACAGGTAAATTAATTACCTTTTCTGATATTGTTCTAAGTGTTATAACTCCAAACACCCTCTTATTATCTCTTCCAATTCCGCTTTTAATTTGGAAATGTCCAAAGGTCTTTCCTTCTCTGAATCAACATTTTCTGTGCAGGTCTGCACCTTTTGTCTTTCTAATCCCTGCTGCTTCCTCCAACCAAGTTGGAAGACCTCCCTTCTCAGAAAAGTTTATGTCTCTGGGGTTTATAGGAGCTGCAAAAACAAGTGTCCCTCCATCTCTAAGTACTTGCACTGCTTGTGGTGGTTTCCACACAACAATCTGAGAATTCTGTGAAGTCGGCACAAATCCCATTACAGGTTGACTTGCTGCTGCTCCTTGAACATCTGGCCTCAAATTTACATTTTGTGGGACATTTGGAACTGGTCTAGCTAAAGTCTGTACATTTACTGGTGGTACTGGCACTGAATTATGCACTGCAGGTGTACTAGTTACAGTAGAAATTGTTACTTGTGGTTAAGCCACAACTAGTGGAACAATTTAAAGTATCTGCATAGGTCTCTCAAACTGTACTGCACTCATTTCTACAGGTGCAGAAGCCATTGTACTACTTGTACTAGCACTTGTTTCATCTTGTTCAATAGGGGTTGCACAAAGTGGGAGTCTTGTAGTCAACATTTCTTATATAATTTCATCCCCTGAATTGCTTTCTGTCTCTTCTTCTACTATCACTTTCTTTTCTTCATCCTTCTCTATTGATTTCTTCTTCTTGCCCTTTCCTGACATTTCTGTCATAATAATCAGATACAATCTAGTTCCCTCAATTATAGCTTTCCTCCATCTATGCTGATCCTTTCTGCCACTGAGCATCTGCATAATTATGCACTGCTCTCGCTGCCCTTCTCTGATATTTCTCCTTCTCTTTATCTCCGGCAGCTTTCTCCCGTAAATTTAAAGCCTCATATTGTGCAGATCTAGGAGGTGGATCCATCTCATATAACTTCTCTTTCAAATTGTCAAGAATTCCAATTTCAAAAGTTCTGTATCCTCGAAAACTCAATAGACCTTCTTTCTCTGTGATCTTGCACCATAGACGAAGCCAATGTCATGTGTGTGACGCGTGTTCTATTGTCATAGTGTTTGCAGGTGTACTCTCAGGAGGTGCCTCTTCTCCTTTCCATACTGGAAGAGTAACATACCCATTTACCAAACTCCTAATTCCTTTAAAACATATCATGATCACTATGTTATGTTATGTTACTGGGCACTTGTAAAGCGCGCGGCTACTCCATGGAGTGTCCCGGCACTGAAATTAGAAATATTGAACTAGAAATTTGAATACAAAAACAACTTCAATTCAATGTTTTGTTTTTGTTCCAGATGCGTCAGATTCTTTTACCAATCCTATGTCAGCTTTTATTTTCCAAAATCCCTTCAACAAATCAATGCAATTGTTAGAAATGGGATTTTTGGTAGGCTAGGGCCAAAACCAGGCAGAAACCACCACTCTAGTCAGGATAAGGGAGTTACACTCCTAAAATAACCCCTGCTCACCCCCTTGGTAGCTTGGCACGAGCAGCCAGGCTTATCTCAGAGGCAGTGTGTAAAGCATTTACACATAACCAACAGTAATACAGTGTAAGCACTACAAAAGGACACCACACCAGTTTAGAAAAATATCCAATATTTTTATATACTTAAGACAAGACCAAAAACGATAAAAATCCACAATACAGTACTTAAAAATCTTCAGTTATCAAAATATGCTTGAAAAACAGTTCCTGGATGTTGATAGCTCCGTCCGGGGCTATCACGGCATTGTGAGCAAACAAATCCAAACAGTTCTGGCTGACCTCGGCATCGCGGGCCAGCTACGGTGTCGGGAAGACCCGCAAACAGTATCTTTTAGAAATGCAGGGCGTCGGCGACCTCTCGTTGAGCTTCCGAAAGCACGGCGTCCTCAGGCGTCGGTTCCGGAGGCCGGTGCAGGAGTCGTCGGGGCCCTCGAAGTCACACGCGTTGCAGATCGAACTGCTCTCTGTTGAAGTCAGGAGCGCTGGCGTCGGCAGGCGCCGGGTGCTGCAGTGCAAAGTGCAGCGGTGCGGCGTGCGGTGCTCTCAGGTCGCAGTGTGAGCAGCGGCTCGGTGGCAGCGTCAGATGGCGTCGTCGGTGAGACCAGGGTCGCAGTGCGAAGTGAATGCGGTGCTCGTCGCGGTGCTGGCAGGTCACTGTGCAAGCAGCGGCGTCGTCGTTGCTGAAGCACTGTCGTCGGTTGACGAACTAGAGTCAATGGCGCCGGCGTCGGTAGGCCAAGGCTGCGGTGCTGGATGAGGGCGGTGCATCGTGTAACTTTACGAGCGGTGCCCCCAAACCACGGTGCAAGCAGCGGCGTCGATTTTGGCATGGAGCGGCATCATCAGGGAGGCCAAGGCTTCGTCGTGAAGCGAGGCGGTGCGGAGTGCGGTGCCCACAGGTCGCGGTGCGAGCAGCGACTCGGTGGCGGCATCATCGTGAGACCAGGGTTGCGGTGCGGCGGTTCCCTCTGCAGTGCCTTCAGGATACGGAGTTGGCAGCGGCGTCGTACATGTCGTCGGGTTGCTTTTCTTCTGTTGCAGCACAAAACACACAGTGCCCAGTGCTGAGGGAAGAAGAGCTTGAAGTCTTTGCTGTTCCTGAGACTTCTTGAACAGGGGGCAAGCTCTACCTCAAGCCCTTGGAGAAACTCACAAAAGTAGATTGCAGAAAGTTCAGTCCAGTCCTTTCACTGCCCAAGACAGAAGCAGCCACTGCAGGCCAACACAGCAAAGCACACAGCAGAGTGGTAGTTCCTCCTCACAGCTTCTCCAGCTCTTCTTCTTGGCAGTCTTCTTGGTCCAAAAGAGTTCTAAAAGTCAGGGGTCTGGGCCCCAATATTTATATCCCAAAATCCTTTGATCTCTTAGGCAGAGAGTGTCTGTGCCCAGCCAGAACCAGTTCTGCCTTCTCTGGTGTGACTTCCTGGCAGGAGGTGGAGATGGCATGGTCAGAGGCAGGCCAGGCCCTTTGAGGTGCAAGGAAATCTCCTCCCCCTTCCCCAATTGCAGCCCAGGTCTATTCAGCCCTTTCCTGACCCACCTAGAGTATCTGGAGCCACTCCTGCTCCCCAGCCTTCTGTAATCCAAAACCCAGACAGGTAATCCACATTCCAGAAGAGTGGTATTTTCAAACACAGAATGTAAAAATCACCTTCACTAAAAGATGCATCTTTAGATTCTGAGTTAAGGCATACTAAACTTTATTTTCCTACCTAATTCCCCGGGACAGTTATGTTTATAAGATGTTATAAACAAACTCCCCATTCTGTCCTGTGGGGAACAGGTAGCTTTGCAATAGCGAAAAACGAAATTGGCCATAATTCACTATCAGAACATGCCGCACACACCAGGGCATGACCTACCTTTCACATACACTGCACCCGGCCCACAGGGGTACCTTGGGCCTACCTTAGGGGTGGCTGACACATAAGAAAAGGGAAGGTGAGGGACTGGCAAGTGTGTGCACTGGCCAAGTCGACATGGCAGTTACAAACTGCGCGCAGACTCCGCAATGGCGGGTCTGAGTTACCTTTTCAGGGCTACTCACGTGGGTGGCACAATCAGTGCTGCAGGCCCGCTAGTAGCATTTGACTCACAGGCCCTGGCACACTCAGTGCACTTTACTAGGGACTAACAAGTAAATCAAATATCCAATCATGGAAACACCAATCCATAACACAATTTACCACAGGAGCACTTGCACTTTACCACTGATCAGCAGTGAGAAACGTGCGCAGAAACACTACGCCAGCAAAAACAGAGTCAAAACCGGGAGGTCAGAAAGCAAAAACTCAGGGGAAACACGCCAAAAGTTGCCAAGTCTAACAGCAATATTCTCTCAACTTCAGACCAATCTCAGTGTGGCACAGTTACGTCACCAACCAATCCCAGTGTGAAAGCTCACCAACTGACCAATCACAGCATCAACCCGTTAATGTGTGACTTCACACCTTACAGCAGTTTGCCCTCCTTTACAATTTCTTCGTATTTGCACAAACTTCAGCAGACTTGCAACTAATACAGTAACATATTATCAATTTGTGTTTGCTTTACTACAGAAATAACAGTATTTCAATCATTCAGGAAAAGCCTCAAATGCAAATGAAATGCTGCTACCCTTTTTGTGCAGTAGGTTCTGCTAACATCAATGAATGTTAAACGATCACAACAATATTTTTTGTATTTCTATCTTATTTGTAGAAGTGATGGTACCTCACACCCTACTTCAAAACTTTTAAACAAGATATTCTAAGTGTCTTCTACTCTTATCTCAGTCTGTCCCAGATTCTTAAACTACAGCGAGTCTGAAATTCTTCAACTTCTTCACATTAAACAAATAACATCAATCCAAATCACATTCCATCACCACACTAATGACCAAAAGACAATAATAATAATCAACAAATTATCATCCTATTAACGCTCACACCTCCAAACAGCAACTGTTTTTGAATACTGCCTTGTCAGATCTACAGGCATTTGGATTTTGGAATTTGGGTAATTTTATTCTAACTTGGGAAATGATTAATAGCTCCATTCAAGGTGTGAACCACACTCTGCTACCAGAAAACTGATGTTGGTGAAAGAGTCCAAATTTGCTCTCCAGTACTGGTTCAAACTTTTACTTACAAGAATGGACTCCAACTCCACGCTATATCTTGTTCATCAAGGCGACAGATCTTTGCCACTGTATATGAATAAAAGCTACATTAAATTAAATCAATCATCAACATAATTTACAGTTTAAGTTCAGTCAATGATGAGAGTGTTAATGGAGTTTTCAAAAGTTTATTCTCTTTAAGGGATTAGTAAGATCATTTTGTCTTTTTATTCAATTAGTAAATCAAATAACTCATTTACAGAAATAATCAAGTAAAAATAAAGTTAGACTCATCAATAATGCAAAATAACAAGAGTGTTCCATAAAGGAATTAATCCCTATTCTATCTAAAAGGAAGCTAACTTAATAGAACCCATAAAGAGTTCCAGAAAACAGCAAGATCAAAGGAGCATCAAATCAAATTCAGAAATAAGTAGTCAAACTCCCCACAAAGAGTAGTTCTTGAAGCTCAGCCAAGTCTCATCTCTCCAAACAAATTATCATACAGTTACAGTAGCAAAACCGTACAGAAATAATTCTTGATCAGGAGAAATGGGGATACAAATGGATGCAGCAGTAACTACGCCCATCAGGGCAAAAGGATAAAGAACTAAGAATTGTCACCTACAAAGTGTCAGGCTACAGCAGTCACCATCAGCATTAGTTCACACCAAATAGCTCTGGGTGCAAAAGGAGTGAGGGTCTCCGTCAAAGGCTAGCACCTAATGGCAAGTGGTGTTAACTAACTGGAAACATGCACTAACATAACAGACATGAAAACATACTAACAACAAAGTTGCGGATCTGGTCACTCTCGCCCACTGAGAAGACATATTCTGATGGTGTGTAGCTACATTCTTCCTTTCCCATGGCAAACACATCGAGTTCACAATCCACTATCAATTTGTATCTGACAGTACTAAACATTTGTATAACTGGGAACGTCTAACCTTGGTTCCCAGGGAAGACTATTGCAGTGTCTATTCTATCATGTATTCAATGTTTCACTGAGGAACAATGAACTACACTAAAGACAGAAACATTTGCTTGCAGATCTCGAGTTAATTAATGGCATTCACATTTCTTATAAGCATACGTTTATTGTTTAATGTGCAATCTCTTTTCAGTATAACATGAACATGTGATAAAATAGGAAAGTTAAGCTTAGTTCATCGAAAATATGTAGCTTAAGAAATAAGTAAATTCTGCACTTCTGACAAAATCTGAGTGAGCTACATAAAGGTCAAGCTATTGAATACATTGTGCATGGTTCAGCATTTCCGATATAAAATCTATTTGTTAAAGGAAAATTCTAGTTGACGCCTACCAGTAAAAATGAATGCCTCGTGCATTTTGCGCAGTTTGTCTATGTGTAATTTTAAAATGTTTTCTCCTGTTAATACCGAAGGCAAGTTAGTATTGACTTTAAATAATTTTATATGTACATTTTCTACTCTGACAATTCCCCATCTGATGGTTATCTCACTAAAGTAATTTCATATGTGAAATTGTTCAAAGAGCACTCTCATCATCTGTTGAGTCTTTCCTTTTTTGACCTCTAGATGTTAATGATTTCATTTAATCATCTTTCATGGTATCATTTAGTGCAAAATCTTTTGCAGATCTCTAGTTAAGTAATAGCGTTCACATTTCTTATGAGAATATGTTTATTTTTGTATGCACAAATCTCTATTCAGTATTATATGAACTTCTGATAAAATAGGAAGTTCAGCTTAGTTCAGCGAGAACATGTAGCTTAAGAAAGGGAATACATGTTATAAACTCAGCACATTCTGCCATTATGACAAAATCTAAGCAAGTCACATTAATGTCAAGCTATAGAATACATTTGTGCCTCGTTCAGCATTTCTTAAACAACATCTATTTGGTATATCAAAAATCTAGTTCGAACCTATCAGTAAAAATGAATGCCTAGTGCATTTTGCACAATTTGTCTACGTGTCATTTTAAAATGTGTTTTTCGTGGTAATACCTAAGGCAAGTTAGCATTGTTGTTAATTAATTTGACATGCAAATTCTCTACTCTGACAGTTTCAACTAATTTAATAAAACATACTCTATTTTTCTAAAGTTCTAAATTAGTGTGGGATTTTTTGTGTTTTCACTTTATTACTGTTTGCCTGCTACATGACTACTTTACACATTGCCTCTAATTTAAGACTGACTGCTTTTTGTGCCAAGCAAACAAGGGTTAAGCACAAGTTAATTTAGTGACTTTTATGGTTGAAAGGGATTGTGGCTGTTGGTTGAGCAGGGGCCACTTCCCATTCAACTAACAACCCAATTTATCACAGATGGCATTTAACTTCTAGGTCCTGGGTGCATGCTTGTGCTCCACACAATATACTAGGGTAATATACGCAAGCTAAATATGTCACTCAAGGAGAAGCCGTTTTAACCACGTTTACACCAGGTGTACAGGCAGTTTACTCCCTTGTAGCAGAATAAAAGTGCACAGTGTTCTAATGCCAGCAAAAGAAGTAGTACAAAAATTGGGAAGAAATCACAACAATGATGATCATTTCTTATGTTGGGAATTGGCTTTCTTTGTGTTTGATTACTGTGTCACACTGCTTTTAAGTTGATTTACAGCACCTCTGAAAAGCTTATCTTACCAATCTTCCTTGGATCTTACCAGTTCTTTGATGGGAGAGGGGGGCAAGCAGAGATGCATTAAAAATCTCCAGGTGGCTTGTTTTTTCAGGACTTTGCACTTGTTTTGTAAAATGTATTTATATATTTTAAAGGAAAGCTGTCCTATTATTAATAATGAGAAGCCTAACACCATAAATGTTGCCAGATCGTTCTCTTTACCTATAGGATGTGTTTTTAACACTTTGAAACAAGACTTTGTAATGTAAACACCACCACTTCAGTTTGTTGACCGAGGCCATGCAAAAGCTACTGACATGCCTGGGTCGTGAATGTTACGGAAACTTTAGTACCGTTTGGCTCAGACCCTTCATTGTGTACTTAGGAGATTGTAGGGCCGATAAAAGAAGATCCTGATAGCAGGTTAAATGTGAAATATCTCACTCCATTTAAAACTGTTCCTTGAATTTTGATTATTAGTATTGTAAAGTGTGACCAAGCAGAGAAAGATATTAAGACCCAAATAGAACTCCATACATGAGGTCCCTTTATTTAGAAAGTTGTTTGCACACTCTCCAGTGACAGTTGCTCCGGAACAGGGATGGTAGGGCTGGGCGGAGGGGTTTAAGAGGGACGATAAAAAAAATTAAAAAACACTTACCGGATTATGCCCGCAGCTGTTCCTCCGTCTTCTTCTCTTCCTGGCTCCCGGCAGCACGGAGGCTCCCCTGAGTTAATCAAAACGCTGCTGTCACCAGCATGACAGCAGCATCGTGATTGTTCTGAGCACCGTGGTTCGGGACTCAGACAGGGGCTGGGAGCCTGTGCATGTTCTCCACCCAGGCTGTGCAATACAGCCAGGTGGAGAACATGCTAAGTGTGCATGACTGTTTGGCTGGTGCAAGATGGAAGGCCAAACTGTCATGTGCACTAAAGGTGCACAAACCACTTCTCCTCCTGTGACCCTAGCCCCCCCCACCCTAACATAGTCCCGTAGCCGGCAAAATGATAATATCATTTAATTATCATTATATTTTTCCTTTTCCCACTGCTCTGAGAGCAGTGTGGCAACGCTCCTCAGTCGGCACTCTCACAATATGGAGAGCAAGTAAGTCTGGTTCGTGCCGTCGCCCACTATCTAAAACTAAATAAATGCACTTCCTTTTTTCATGTGCACTATATGATAAATTAGAAAGAGAAGAAAAGCCCTAGACCCCAAACTTTATTTTGAAAACTTGACAGAAAGAGAAAACTTCTTTTAAAATTATTTTACGCCAAATGTGCACTTTTTTTCAAAATGTTATAACAACTGTGAAACAGCACAATATCTGATAGAATAGGTGAACCTACAATTTTTTCTGGGGTGAGCGGCCTAATGCTCAAGTAGGTGGTGTATTGAGTTACTTAGGAGTGGCACTCATTTCTTTATTTTTTGATATTGTCATTATGCTTATATATTTTGATGATTATATTGTACCTCCAGAAGGCATATGTTGTATCTTTCATGTTTGATGACATCAATACATTTTCCAAATAAACATGTATTACAGACTTTATTTCAGTTCCAAACCACCTCCTAGATGAGCCTTGAGTGGTCCAAGCTACCATTAGAGAGCGAGTGCTAAGGGAGAATATTGAAATTCCATTAGGAGTGCTGTAGTATATTATTCTCTGCAAAATCAAAGTTTAAATAATACTTCGCTGCCACAAGGTCCGTGGTAAAGGCTTCACAGAGATTTTCTCCAAATTGCTCTGAGTGTTTTACAATAAATTTGCTATGTTTTTTTATTAACGGCTGAAGTGAACTTGATGTTGACGTTCTTCTTCTCCTACATATTTCTTGGTAATTTAACTTGCATTATTTCTCTTGCCATTTATGACAGTGAGCATTAGACCTAAACGTCTACGCTGCTATAAACAGACCTTCATTACCATTTCAGGACTTAAAATATGAATGAAAGCAGCCATCACAATTTGAATTCAGTTAAGAAGTCTTAAAGCCGTACACTGAATATTTATTGGAGGATTTGACGAGGGTTGCATTATATAAAATGAAGGAAAACTGTCAGGCACATATTTGTTGTTAGCTGTAAAAATATACTCGGTATTTTGCAGATAGTAAACCAGAGGCCTAGCAACAGAGAGCATACAAATCAGTCTGACATCCTATGTGTACGCTGCACCACTCAGAGTTAAAATATACATAGATCTTGCAGCTGATTAGCCACATAATTACAAACCTAAAAGTCCAGAAAACCGCAGTTTATCTTTGATGAAGGTGCCGCTGGCTGGAGATGACAGCCCAGCACAGTTTTGCAATAGCATGGCGAGCTCTTCTAAACACGCATTACTCCATTCCTGGGCAGCGATAAACTGAGGCTATAATTACAGCTCGGCCTGCGGATTTGCAGTGATTACCGCAGTCTGATAGGTTCCTTTGCAACCCGTTTTCTTCTTGGCTAAATCGTTGAGAAAAAAGTGATATACCGAAAAATATGTTTTACGTGGCACTTCCACTGACTGCACTTAATTTAGCCTGGCTTGAGCCGTGCCGGTGCGCTGTGATCATTTGCATTCATTCAGCAAGAGATAAACAATTAATTACAATTTTGTAGGTTATCATTTAGCGCATGTTAGATCCTTTTTAATGGAAATGATGAACATATTGGGGCAGATTTACAAGCCCCCTGCGCCACCAGTACGTCACTTTTCGTGACGTACTGGTGGCGCAGGGGGCTCCTCGATATTTACAAGGAGAGGAAAAGCCACCATGCGTGACTTTTCCTCTCCTTGTAAATACTGTCCCTTCACACGCAGCACTTTGCGTTGAAGGGGCGTTCCATGGGTGTTGCTGTGGGTGTTCCCACGCAACACCCATGGAACAAGACACATCTCCAGATTTACGAGTAATCGTAACTCTGGAGATGCGTGTGAATGCTACGCCACCCTAGAGGTGGCGTAGCGAGGCGCACTCGAGGAGAAATGTTTTCATTTCTCCTCGTTTTCCTCTTTCAATGCGTGCTGCATTCTGCAGCACGCATTGAAAGAGGAAAAGCCTGTACTGATTGTTTTTGTGCAGAAAGGTGCCCCTTCCTGCACAAAAACAATCTCCCCATGGCGCAGGCATCCTTGCACCATGGTGCAAGGGTGCCTGCGCCGGCGCTTGGCAGCTGTTTGTGCGCCAGCGCAGGGGAGAGCACAGGAATGCGACATATTCTTGTAAATATGTCGCATTCCTGTGCTCTGAAAGTGCCGCAGCGTGGCGCAGCCAAAGGGCTTGCAGCGCCACGCTGCGGCACTTTCTTGTAGATCTGCCCCTTTGTCCCTTAGGTTATGCAGATCGGCTCCCTATTGGCCTATAAAAACAGAAATGTCTATATGGGCAAAAGATACTGCTACATACCTTACCTTGTAGTGCACAAGCATCTCTCAATATGTATCTGCTCATTGCTCAGTGCTGTCATTGCTTATCTGCTCCTCTCTTATGTATACCTTGATAGTAAAATGTTTGAACACAAAAAAGTTTGGAAAACATAGGGGCATATTAGCAAGACCCACGTTAAAATTATCGCCGTTTTAGCGGCAGGAAACTGCCGCTAAAACGGCGATAATGGGCTTGCTAATATGCGTTATGGAATTCCAATAGAAGCCCAGGTTAGATGTGCAGGACATCTAACCTGGGCTTCTATTGGAATTCCATAACGCATATTAGCAAGCCCATTATCGCCGTTTTAGCGGCAGTTTCCTGCCGCTAAAACGGCGATAACTTTAACGTGGGTCTTGCTAATATGCCCCATACTTCGCTATTACTTACATCCCCATACTTATTGTGGCACAATTTGTATATAATAAATGAAGGAAGAAAACGAAATAATTCCACGAAAAATTATCCCATCCCAAGTAGAATGCTAAAATATTGAGAACAATATGGAATAAATGACCTATTTTATAGGACAATTATTGGGCAACTGTACAGAATCTAAAATCGTTCTATTAAAATGTCAGAATGAAGTAGTGATTTGAAATATCCTCACTATGTTACATTCTCATTCCACCACAGGTGACGCTCCCATTAATATATGGTAAGGACAATGTATCCCAGTAACTAGGTATGACATCACAAGTACATGTAATGCATGTGGTTTTACTTCATGTCATTTTAGTTCATTCAGTTTTAGAGTCAGTGCTACCACTACTTGGCGAGAGCACCTGCTTAACCAACATGCCATATTCCCAACGTAATTACACACAGACAATGCGCTAAAAACAACATTTATGTCGTCAGAAGTTTCCCTAATGAGACAGGGACAATATATTGGATGCATTTGCCACTGATCTCTTCAAAGGCCAGGGAGCAAGTGCGGTGAGACAACAAAATGCAGCAAACCCCAAAATGAGGTGCCATATAATGCTGGTCTTGCTGCACCTATCGATGTGCAAGGTTCTTGGGTTCAAGTCATAGTGGTAGCATTTTCTGAAATAAGTGCATACCAAACACCATGGAGACGAATCAGCCGGATATCACATGCGTTGTTGGGGACTATAATTACACACTCCTCCCTCCCTGTACCGGGGACAATGACATTGCAACATCGGCAATTCAAGAGTTTGATGTTATGTTATAAAACTGCTTGACAGCTTCATGTTTTATTGTTTTACAAAGATGCGGAAAATTCTTTGTCCATTGCAACTGTTCACCTATCAAGATTACATGATTCAAGGATATGTATCTGTTTTTTTATTTCTCTTGATGAGATCAGCTATTGCATTTGTGTGGCTGGATTCCAACACACATACATGAAGAATAAGGTTGAAACTATAGGGCTGAGTTATAGCCTGGTAGACTGAGTAATTACTGTTGTCATGGTGGAGTACTTTCCTCCCGCCATGGGGTGGGTACTCTGCTTCACACATTTAGAGATGTCCACTGCCCCTGGGAACATCTCTTGAGAGTCCAGGAACCACTGTCATGGCAAAGAAATTGTAGCTTTGACGGATGGGTGCGTCAACATGTCAGAGCCATATGTCAAACTTACAATTTTGTTTTTTATTTTCAAAATTTAGAAAATGAAAAAAAAAACAATAACCTCCTACACCATGGAAGCATTCTCATATGATTTGGGGGTGTTTCAGAAGTTTTCTCTGCCACTTACCACCACGTTTTTAATGGCGGTGACGGTCAGTGAAAACTGGCCATGTGTCCGCCCACTCTGAATAGGGCAGGTGGACACATGTACAAACCTCAGATGGCCCTCACTCCACTGGGTGGGATTTGTAACATATGTAACATATTAATCAAGATCTATGCCTGTCAACGTTCAGCCAGCTAGTAATCATTTTGCAAATGGAGAAGTGATGAAGGGTGAATATATTCCCCTCTGAGAGCAAATGAAGAATTGATGTACTGTAGATAAGCTTGGTCTGAACCCTTGAGAAACAAGTATTGCCTCTCTGCACTAATTTCGTCTAACTTCTTCTAGAACGCCTTTGCGAAAATCTAAGCTTCAACACCATTCAAACTATCAAGGTTGTATGATTTAAAATTGTTGATTGGGCATGCTGTTGCTCCAGGCTTAAACAACAATATTGTGGAACAATTGAAGGAGAATAGAGAATCAAACATGTTTATAGCTTGGAATATCTCATTCATGACCATGGAGAGAGAGGTGTGGCCCAGCGGCCAGAGCGGCTGACTCCGAGCCAAGGGCTTGCTGTTCGATCCTAGGCAGCAACTCAGTTCAGCATCATGTGACTCTCGGCAATTCCTCACTTAATCTTCTCGACAGCACCCAGCGCCTTGAAACCCTTAAGGGTGAAATGTGCGCTTTACAAATGTGAATTCTTATTATTATGTTTGCTCTGGTAAAGATTCTGGCCTTTTTGTGCAATCTTTGAAGAACAGGTTTGGCATATATATAGGTTTGTCGTATTCCTTGCTATAATGAAATCATGTCATGAAATATCTGCTGTTAAAGACCTATACTTTCCTCAGAAGCTATATGTCTATGTTCTCTTTCAATGTCATAGAAATGTTGAGATAGTGATTCATTCATTATGAAGATGATATTTTGAACTTAATAGTAAAAACAGATTGTTGATAACTTTGGTAGAAAAATAATTTTCATATACTTTAGCCCGCTGAGCAAGAACTGTTTTTTTTTTTTTAGTTTTGTATAGCGCGAACTTGACCCGAAAGTATCAGAGCACTTTACATGAGCACTAGTTACGTTACAGACGGACACATTTATTTTGTTAGGCACGGGGAGATTAAGTGATTTGCCCAGAATCACAGGATTTGAGCATCCCTGCAGAGACTCTTGCCCGGTTCCCCAGCTTCGAGGTCGACCGCTCTAGCCGTTAGGCCACACCTGTTCTTTCACTAAGCACTCCACCAGAGCTTGAATACACATCCTTGGGTGGGAGCATTAACAACCCTGGTTTAGAAGACAATGCAATGCCTGTGAGCCCATGATGGACAGGGAGGTGTTATCTGCTGTCCACTTAACAGGGATTAACCGTCTGGGAGTGGATAGGAACAGCTGACAGCCTTAGAGCTACTTAATTTGGTTGGAGACTCTGAAAAAGGCTTCGCCTATTTATTTCCACGACCCTCCTTGATAGTTGGGCTCCAGACACAGGGGATAAAAACCCAGTATGGACCCTGTCAGAAGGGAGGAGAGCTCATGTAAATATGGGAGTGGCTAAGGAGCTGACGACAGGCCTGCCTAATGGCAGAAGTGTTCTGCTATATTCAAACAGGAGATCCTGGGTGATTTTTCAGGAAGGCAAAGAGAAAGTGCTTCAAACGATGCTGAAGAGACTGTGAGAAAATAGTTAGGATTGGGTGAAACAAGTCTGAAATCACTGGCTAGTGCACCAGATAAATCTGGTACCTCAACCACCCCTCTTCAGAAATTTCTGGACCTGGGAATCCTCCAGCTGAAGAAGAAGACCCTGTTGGAAGATGAGGACTCAATTAGGAACACAAGGCCTCCTGAATCTTGCTTCCACCCAGGGACTTGAACTGCTCTCAAGGGTCAAGTGATTGGTCCTTTTTGGACTTGGCCCTCTCTGCAGGGTCACAGCAAACCTTTTTTCTTTCCCGCTCCCATTTTGCTGAGTTACTTTTTGTTGACCTTAGGTCTTTGTGCACTTTACCACTGCTGACCAGTGCTATCGTGCTTGTGCTGTCTCCTTTAAACATGGTAACAATGGTTTACACCGCATTGGACTATTAACATACGTATATGTGCCAAGTAAAGCGGGTATATCATATACTCAGGGCCTGTAAATTAAATGCTACTGGTGGGCCTGCAGCACTTATTATGCCTCCCACTTAAGCAGCCCTTTAAAACATGGCCCAGCCCTACCATTGGAGTATGCATGCAATTTTAAACTTCCAAATCGACTTGGCAATATGAGCCTCCTGCTGAGCCGCATTTATTGCATATAAGTCACCCCTAAGGTAGTCCATAGGTAGCCCTTAGGGCAGGGTGCATTGTAATTAAAATGTTGGACATGCATTTTTAAGCTTTACATTAAGGGTGGGCGTAGTTCGCGAAGTAGCGCTACGCGAAGCTACGGAAAGTGCAGTTCGCAGTACGCGAGCTATGCTTAGCACTACGCGAACTGCGTAGTGCGCTGTTCGCAATGATTGCACAGTGCCGGATGCTTGTCCGCACTGTGCAATCTTTGAAAACGGCATCTTGCACAGTGCGAGCTGTCTTTTACTGCCGCTCGAGTAGATTTTTACTCGAGCGGCAGCTTTCTCAACGCGGACTGGTAGTTTCTCATCGCGAGCGGTCGCGAGCATACGCGACCACTCGCAATGAGAAACCTGACCTCCCCGCGTTGAGAATCTCGCCGGGAGGTTTATTTTCCACGCTCGCGATCGGCAACTTGATGTTGCTGATCGCGAACGAGGAAAAAGTCTCGGCGGGATGTCATTTTGCTTGCTCGCGGTCGCCAACTTGACGTTGAGGACCGCGAGCAAGCAAAAAATGACCGCTGCACTACGCTACGCGTGTTTGCACTGTGCTACGTGCAATTCGCGTTGTGCGAAGTAGCGCAAACTTCGCAAACTACGCGAGCGTAGCGTAGTGCTTTGCCCAGGGTTACTTTACATGCCTTGGTAGTGAAAAACACCTAAATTTGTTTTTCACTAGTGTGAGGTCTACCTCTCCCATAAAAGTCAATGGAGTTGCCTTATTACATTTAATAAGTGCTAACTTTTGATTGGGAACAGGTAAATATTTCCTGCTTGAAGTCTGAGAAATTGCAAATAAAAATCATCTCTAATGGTAAAGCTGAATCTTAAATTACAATTTTTAGAAAGTTGGCTTTTTCCTACCCTAACTATTTGGTGCCTGCAGCCTGTTACTGGGTACATGACTAGGTGTAGTTGGCAGTTGGACTTTATTTTTTACTCCCAAACAGTCCCACAATAAAGGAATGAGGTGTGCCTGGATGGGCCATCACTGGCAGAATGGCAGACGGGGCAGAGCTGGGCACAGTCAGACATGCAACTGAGTAGGCTGTGCTCTGCCTTCAGACAAACGGCCTGGCACCCCAACATTGTTCATGCAGTGAGGAGCCAGGGCAGGGGAAGCAGACAACTTCAAGCATTTCAACTGGAATTCTCCACAAATTTCTCCGACATCAAATAAGGCACCAGGTATAAAACTAGGACCCTTAGGACCCTTAGACCCACTCTTAAGTTCACTTTCTGTACCTGCGGAAAGACTCTCAGAGGATTGTCTGATGCTGTGGCCTGCTGTGCACTTCACAAGACTGCTTTGCTGCACCTGGAAGGACTGCTTTGCTGCCTGGATCCTGCCTTCAATCCTCAGAGGCCTGTCTTGCTGCTTGAGCCGTGTTCCACTGCTTGGACCCAGGAGGGCCAGAGCAAATTCAAGGGCTAGTTTGCTGGCTCGTGATCAGAGCCTTAGGGACATAAAAAGCTCCAACCATCCTGAACCCGCACCTGGGCCCAGCCTGATTGAGTGCTCAGCCCCCAAGTGGTGGCCTTCCAGTCCTGGACCTTTGGTGGTTGTGTTAAAGGTTCCCCGATAGTCAGAATCCAAAACTTGAGATTTAGAAAATTTTGGGCTAAAAAGGGCTCTGAGAACCGAGACGAGACAAGGACCAACCCACTCGTCTGTCCACCCAAGGTGAATTGCCCGTTGTCCTGACTTTGCAGCAACTCCTGCTACGTTCTTCTCCGCAGCAGCAAATCTTGTTCAGTGGTCCTTGACCAAAGGGGTATCTGGTCTTGTGGAACTCTTGTTGGCCACAGCCTTCAGCTTCATCCTGCTGGAGATTTTTGACTTCTAAAAAAGAGACTAAGAGTCTCATCAGGATGTCGGTTGGACCGCCACCAACAGTCCATCAGTGGCAGTCCAACCGACATCCAGCAGAGAGGTCCGACTGCCACATTATGAAGCGGTTGGTCGGACCGCATCAGTTGGTGGGATCGATTAACGCTTTCTGACTGGCTCGAGGAGCCTGTCGGCTCATCCGTTGGATCATATTCCCTACAATAGGGGTGGTGCCTGCTCAGGCACCACCGTAGGGATTACGATGTCCCTTTCTGCCAGCCTTTCCATGGTGGTCTGACCGCCATAGAAAGGCTGTCAGAAAGGGACTTTGGGGGCCCCTAGCAGGGCCCCTGTCCACCACATGGTGCCTGGCACACGGGGCATGGATGTTTAAAAACATCCCTTTTTCCATTGTGGCTTGTGCTGCGGCCCTTTTTGGGATGCAGCACAGGCCGCAATGGAAAAAACCATGATCTTGACCGCTTACACAGCAGTTGCATCATAATTTGGAGGGTGGGACCGCCAACTACTTGACGGTCGGTCCCAATCCTTCTGTGATGACGGTGAGACTCTTGTCTAACTGCCATTGTAATCGAACCCTAAGTCCCAAGGTAGTAATCTTCACAACAACTTCGTCCAGCGGCTCCCTGATGATAGCACTTTCACCTCGGATACCGCCTGCAGCCTTGCCCCATTGAACTTTATATTCTCAAGCGCATTGTTGCTAATATGTTTTCTAAGGATGAAGGTAAGCGCCAACAGGCCCAATTCACTTTATGTGTCCAACTTGTGCTTCATCCTGGTCGGCCATATTTTTTTACTTTGACCCAGTCTAGTGCTACTAGATGCCCGCGGTTGGAGCTTTGTTCATTTAGGCGCAGGTTTTTACCTTAAACTTTACAAATTCATAAATCTAGTTCTACTATTTGGATATTTGTCATTTTGGTGTCAAATGATTTATGAACATTTACTGTATTCTTCTAAATTTATGCAGGATTCGTCTTGGATTTTGCTTTTACTTAATTGCTGTTTGTGTGCAGCATAAATAATTAACATATTGCCTCTAAGTTAAGCCTGACTGCTTTTGTGCCAAGCTATCAGAGGGTTAAGAACAGGTTAATTTAGTGACTTTTGTGGCTCACCCTGACAGGGATTGTGGCTGTTGCTTGAGCAGGTTTAATAACTCACTCAACCGACAACTCAATTTCTCACAGCCCTGAAAAAGGCAGACAATAAGCCCAAATTTAATGTGTTCTAAGGTTTTTCCCACGCAGAATACAGGTTCAGCACAGCCTCATTGTAAAGGTACCTGGCCTCATGGAGGTCTGTCTGACTACCCCTTCCATCTGTGCTCTGTTGAGGATTTTAACTTCAACAAAATTGCAAAAGTAAAATCATGGTCAGGAATGAAGCGGCACATCTATCTGCATTTTGTACAACTCTCTGGAATCAGCTCCCACTCAAATAAGATTAATACGTTTTCCAACTTACTTCTGGGGAACACTGATCCGTGTGCAATGGCTGGTATAGGAGCAATTACAGAAACGAGTTCCTCTGCTAAGACTGAAATTTCCCAAGGCATAACATTTTCACTATATCCAGGTCTACAATATTGACGTTCAATTATATTGTGCCCACTAAATCAACCTGCGACAACACATAGGGGGATATTCACAAGAACGTGTGCTAAATATCACCCAAAAATGTTAACGCAACTTTACACATCGCAGCCGATCGCGGGAAAATAACCCCGTGTTAACCTGGAATTCACAACACGGCGGTACCATGCGATAGTCCCCCGAAAACGCGGTCAATGTCCGCGATACAATCACCGCGAGCGTGATAAAAACACAAACCTCAACGCGAAAAAACATTCGATGGGCCAAAGCGCGATGAGGAAATAAGCAATAAGCAGCGAGAGGCCAGCACAACCCACGCGTAATGTGTGAAAAAGCACAAGAACAGCATACGGAAAATGCCACCACAAACCAAATCAACTGAGGAGTACCACGGATGCACCCTGACCGACTGCAGAGGACAACATGAACTCCACAATCCCCACGGAGGAACACCCAGGAATACAGGGCACGTGGAAGGGCAATGAGAAGAGGAAGAGGAAGACGGGGTACAGTCTACAAGAAAACCACATGACCACCACGGATGAGACAGAACACCACCACCAACTGTACGTCACCTCCAACGTGTCATTGGCAACAAAGAGGCAAAGATAGCACACCACCTCGGAACATTTGAATGCCGCCGCATGGCAGAGGAGGACAAATGAAGAGCACAAGAGACGCTGGACTGATGTGAATGGCAAAACCAAGCAGAAACCCGCTGCCAACACGAAAGCAGCAATGCACCCCGGAGGAGGGGGGCCAGCAGAACACCAGGAGCTGAATGACATGGAGAAGATGGTGGCCACATTCACCAGTCCGGAGACGGTGACATGAGTTGGTGATCTGGACACTGCCCAACATGACCCTACATCACATCAACATGGTGCGTAGCGACCTCGGAGTGGGGGGACTGGTGGAGATGGGCACAATGGCACACATGCACAATCAAGCAGGGCACACTGCACACTGCACACCCACAATGACCCTGGTCCATGTCCCTGATCCCACGGGCACACTCCAGCACACACACAAAGACCAAGTAGTCCCACAAACAGCCTGTGCCCAAGGGGGCACCCACCCAACACATCAACAGTCACACAACCAATATATGCCCACGTGCGAACATGCGAACATGCACCAGTAGAGACACCACATGACCAGTAGCTTGGCTGCAGTCCGAACAACATGGCAATGTACACGGCCCGACACTGAGGTGGCTGAGTGCGGACAACACCCGAAAAGGAGCAGGTCACACTCAGACACAACTAGCTGCACAAACAACCCCTGACGTCAACGACACATCTGCGGACAAATCAGGCCCAAGAGTCACAACTCGACAAAGAGCACAAGTTACCCAAGTCTGCAACATCTCAGCACCCTGGAAGCACAGAACTGACAGGCACACCGCATGTAAGGGATTCGTGGCAGACAAATCAGAGCCGCAGGAGCGAATCACCCACCATGCAGCATACGCACATGAGTATAAGTGCACCTCGACATTGACAACATCCCGGTACAAACAGCAACACCTCCACAACAGAACACAGGGCACAACTGGTGCCGCAAATGTGCACAACATGGCAAATCACATCTGGCACAGCAGGAAACTGTGACATGACAATGTACAAGTACAACCTGTAACTTGCAAATATGTTTTATTCACACGTGATTGTGGACATTTTGTACTGTCCCGTGATTGCCAGGGACGGCCACAATGTGACGTTCTCATGAGAAGAACTTGTTAATGATGGTGTTCCTACGGGCCAATCCTGCCGCAGCAGCAGTGGGATATGGGCCACCTGCCCCACCGTCCCCATCATCGTCCGGTACTTCTGGAACTGGGATCCATGGGGCATTGGTGCGTACACAGATGTTGTGCAACACACAACATGCAACGATCATCTTGCATACGATGTCCGGGCTGTACAGGAGCTTTCCACCTGTGCCGTCCAGGCACCTGAAACGTGACTTCAACACACCAAATGTGCGTTCAACGATGTCCCTGGTGCATATGTGGGCCGCATTGTACTGCCTCTGGGCGGGTGTGTTCGGGTCTCGGAGGGGTGTCATCATCCAAGGGCAGAGTGCATATCCTTGATCACCTGGGACAGTGCAGAGAGAAAAGAGTCAATACTTGGTTCGGTATGATGTGATGGCAGGCCCACTGATCCAGTGACGCCTGTGCTGGCTGTGTGTGGGGTGAGTGTAAGCCAGCCCTCAGGGAGTAGCTGGTGCTGGCAACAACTCCAACAGTCATCAGGCACTCAGAAATGCAATATCAGAACAACAAGGGAGCATGACTTGAGTCGCACAGGGTTAGTGGCACCGGCTGCACAGCGGCCGACACAGGCCTACCGCCATGGGACGCGGACCTGCGGGAGACTGGGGTAGGGTCATGAGGGCAGAGCGGGGTCTCCAATGTCTCAGAGGTGCCTTCCGCGGAGTGTCTCAGGGGAGAATGGGAGTTGTACCCCCAGGGCATGATGCAGAGGGCATATGCCAGCTGTGACCGGCAACATGGCGGATATGAATGCCACAGACTCATGCCAGACACCAAGTCCGTACCTGCCCGTTGCTGATGACAACCCCCAGGCCACAGGCTCAGACACCTTCAATGTTCCGCCGGAGGCTGACTGTCACTCACGGTGCACAGGGTTAGTGGCACCAGGTTAGTCCTTGCTACTGGTTGACCTCCTCCGTAACCGTGATCCATGTTACCACCGGACTGTGACGCATCTCCCTCTCAGTCCTCCCCCTGCGTAAACTGGCATGGACCCGGCCATTGATCAATGATGACTCAGTCCAGGATGTGGGACATGCTGGACTTCAGTGTAGCCGGGATGCAGCGGTGGGGTATGTCAACGAATGGGGACCCCTGGGGGCCTGTGTCACGGAGGACAGCGATGGCCTGAGGAGGCCGCCAAGGTCACGGGCATGGGTCTTGGAGCTAGCACCGGCATGTGGTGGGCCCTCTTTGACACACGACAGTGTTGGCAGGTGAGCAGTCCGGCCTTGGAGCACTGGTGCGGGCAGGCCTGGTCTGGGTATCAGCGTCCTGGGGTGCAGCAGGCGCACAGGCTCGCAGGCCCCGCTGCTCTCGGCGTCGGCCTCGTGGCGGACTGCGAGGCGCCACCCTGGCAGTGACGTTGGCCTTTCCAGGAGTGAACCACGTTCTGCACCACGGGGTTTTTGTCCACACCACTGCGCAGGCCTGGCGTACTCCGGGCCCACCCACTACTCTCACGCACACAGGGGGGGACGCAGCGAGCGACATTTCTGTGATCTGACCCACGGCCTGGGGTGTCATGGTTGCGTCCACTGTTCACTACTCTCCATTCACCAGCAGTCGATGTCTGCATGGACATATCTGTGGTTAGCATACCCATTTCTGACCGGCACATCCACACCTCACTTGTCGTTGTGTACATTCCCATTCACGGGTCACTTGCATCCTTCGCACATGGCTGCATTCCGCATCTCCACACGTTCAGCTGTTGTGTGGATGTGGTGCCATGATATAGCTGTATTGTGTGCAGGGGAAGCCCAGAATCCCCATGGAGTTGTGTTGTCGTGTCTGGTAGGTGGGCATGTTGATTGACATGTTGTAAGTGGTTTGGCACGTGTGCATTCCCACAGTTGTGCGTTGTGAGATGGTGGCTTTGAGGTGTGTGGTGTGTTGATCTGCCACTTACCAACGAGCAGTCCAGTTCCATAGATTCCATCCTGGAAGCGCTGGTTGATGATGGACTGTTGGAAGATGTATGAATCGTGCACATTGAGTAACCGCTAAAACAAGGGGGCCCCTGAAAAAGGATAACAGACAGGTCGGACAGGGGTACAAGAACCAATAACAGTCAAAAAAACCCAACCTGTCTTGCAATAATATAGAAATTGTCCGTCAGGATCACAGTAAAGTAATAATCTCGCTAAACTAACGACAACCCAGTTCCCTGAACAAACTAGAGGAAATTAATTAGTCAAAAAATATAAATCTTTTTTATTTATATAATAGTCTTTGATATTCACAGTATTTATATCAAGGTTAGAACCAAAATGACATAAGACATAATTTTATAAATGCAGAAATAAAACAAATAAGTCAGGTCCCACATTCACACACTACAGACATTCACAAATGCACACATACTCAAACAATCTCACCACTCAAAAGAAATTTGTCACATAAAAAGATAATCCAAAATACAACATATTCAAAACAATATCTATCGTGCGTCCTCTCCTTGAAAGGTAGTAACAAATTCTGGGGGCACGAAGTTGTCCAGCGCCAACGCGCGTTTCGGTGTCTTAACCCAATGCGGGTCACACCTTCATCAGGGCGAGCAAATCAAAAGTGGGACCCAACAACAGAACCACCTACAACAATAAGAAAGTGATATAAAGCAATCATAATCAAAACTACAAATTTGCAAATTCATATATACATTTCAGGGTAGATGATAAGTTTAAGGATAAATATATATATGGGGAGATAAAAAATTAGCAGCGAGAAAACATAAACAATCATTCATATAAAAATGATGATCAGATTTAAATATCATTTAATGAAATATGGGAGCGTGCGCAACAAGCAATACCAGAAAGTACCCAAAAGTTGAAAAATAAAAGTTTCACCCAGAGAAAGAAAAAGAAAAATGCACCCAAATTCGCCGTGAGAATCAGAAAAACAATATATTAAGTGACATAGATAAACCCAATCATGAATCTATATATACATCTATACCGTCATCTACCTTGATGTAGAGTGTCTAGGTAAATAGCCTTGGAAAATAGCCTTGAGTAGAAAAGATTAGGTTGAGACCAGCTCAATCCGAAAAATCTATAAAGACACAAAAAACCTTAATGGTCAATCATTGCACATAAATTCAAAAGAAAATCTTATTGAATTATTCAAAAGTGGAGAAAAGTCAGAATTGGATTGGAGGTCCCGAGAGGGAACATCCATCCGTAAAAGTCTTACCCGTATGGAAAACGGCATACCATAAACATAAAGACTTCTTAAACTCCGAAATCGGAGTCAGTTTTAGTATTGCGTGGCAAAAATGATCCGAATTCCAAGAGTGGGGCGTTCATACGCGCATAAATAGTCAGATGTTCCTCATCTAAAGAATAATTGAAAACTCAGTAAGCAAAAAGGGTCAAATATCTGAGTGAACACAGGAGGAAAATATATCCAAAAGTTCAAACTGATCCAACACGAGGATTCAAATCACTTAAGCTCACAACAGTCAGTAAATTGGACTCTAGGGTAAAACAGAGTCCGCATTCATAAACGGAAAAAATTCCGTGACATGGCGTCTCAGATAGAAAAAATAGGGAACAAAACAGCATGGTTGGCCACTCAAGGCAAAAAAGGCTAATAAGGGGTGGCCAAATATCCCTATATGCCAGCAGGTTAATGGGGGCCACCAAACAGTTACCGCAAGAATGTACATGGGTTGATATAAACATCCAACCATATAAGATAGAGGATGAAAAACCTACATGGGGAACTATCTGCATGCCAAAAAACACCTAAAAGTGCACTTAGTTAGAAACGCCACTCAAAACATTGAAAATCTAATGTTTTTATATACAAAGTGGCCGAGAGTCCCTACCTATCTATAGGATCGGGAGGACTGCTAAACAAGAGCACGAAACTGTGTAAAATTTAGAAAATTGGCATTAAATCTTATAGGATAAAGAGTAGAAAACGGGCATAAAGAACTGCTAGAAAATAAAATAAACGCCTAATGATGCACAGAGCTTAAAAAGCATCACAATACGGCATTCGAGCATGTCGATAACAGTCAGTGAGGCCGCGGATGAATAATCACGTTAGTGAAACAAACTCTAAATGCCTGGTAATGCACAAAGCTTAAAGAACACCACAATACGGCATTCGGGCATGTCGATAACAGTCTGCATGGCCGCGGATAAATAATCACATAAATGTAGCAGGTTCTTGAAGGGAAAAAGAAAAAGATAAAGATATAGAAACTTACCACATAGTATAAATGGCGATTTTGTGATTCAAATTGCAATTTGAGTCAGATCGTCCCATTTTCTCTATTTTTCTGGGGTTCTTGCCTCACTTTGGAACATCGCCGATCTTTGTAATCCCCTATTGTCTTGCTATTCATTCTGGAAACCTCTGTGGCATGATTTGGCCTCCCCACTGTCCTATGTTTATTATCTACATATAGTCCTTGTTTTATATCTTTTTGTTACCCCGGTGTTTCTTTTCTTCTATATTTTTTGAATACGAGCTTGCTTGGCAAATGAGAAACATCTATTTCATCTTTTTCCATCCCCTAGCCAGCCTGTCCTTTTGTGGGCTATCTTATGGAGTTATGAATAGACGATTTAGATCTTGGCGATGGCCGCCGTATTTACATCCCCGATGGATGCACCCTACTAGTCCTTTCTTGTTGTTCACTATTTTTGACGGGAGGTAGGAACCTCCACCGGTATACGTGTTTGCTGACGAAACGGTGATGAACCTTTCATATACTGGATTAGGCTTTTTTATTTCTAAAGCCAGTCTTCGGGAGCTTTCTGCCCTGCCAGACGTTGGAGGACGCCGTGCACTGAAATTCGCCATTTATACTATGTGGTAAGTTTCTATATCTTTATCTTTTTCTTTTTCCCTTCAAGAACCTGCTACATTTATGTGATTATTTATCCGCGGCCATGCAGACTGTTATCGACATGCCCGAATGCCGTATTGTGGTGTTCTTTAAGCTTTGTGCATTACCAGGCATTTAGAGTTTGTTTCACTAACGTGATTATTCATCCGCGGCCTCACTGACTGTTATCGACATGCTCGAATGCCGTATTGTGATGCTTTTTAAGCTCTGTGCATCATTAGGCGTTTATTTTATTTTCTAGCAGTTCTTTATGCCCGTTTTCTACTCTTTATCCTATAAGATTTAATGCCAATTTTCTAAATTTTACACAGTTTCGTGCTCTTGTTTAGCAGTCCTCCCGATCCTATAGATAGGTAGGGACTCTCGGCCACTTTGTATATAAAAAAACATTAGATTTTCAATGTTTTGAGTGGCGTTTCTAACTAAGTGCACTTTTAGGTGTTTTTGGCATGCAGATAGTTCCCCTGTATGTTTTTCATCCTCTATCTTATATGGTTGGATGTTTATATCGACCCATGTACATTCTTGCGGTAACTGTTTGGTGGCCCCCATTAACCTGCTGGCATATAGGGATATTTGGCCACCCCTTATTAGCCTTTTTGCCTTGAGTGGCCAACCATGCTGTTTTGTTCCCTATTTTTTCTATCTGAGACGCCATGTCACGGAATTTTTCCGTTTATGAATACGGACTCTGTTTTACCCTAGCGTCCAATTTACTGACTGTTGTGAGCTTAAGTGATTTGAATCCTCGTGTTGGATCAGTTTGAACTTTTGGATATATTTTCCTCCTGTGTTCACTCAGATATTTGACCCCTTTTTTGCTTACTGAGTTTTCATTTATTCTTTAGATGAGGAACATCTGACTATTTATGCGCGTATGAACGCCCCCACTCTTGGAATTCGGATCATTTTTGCCACGCAATACTAAAACTGACTCCGATTTCGGAGTTTAAGAAGTCTTTATGTTTATGGTATGCCGTTTTCCATACGGGTAAGACTTTTGCGGATGGATGTTCCCTCTCGGGACCTCCAATCCAATTCTGACTTTTCTCCACTTTTGAATAATTCAATAAGATTTTCTTTTGAATTTATGTGCAATGATTGACCATTAAGGTTTTTTGTGTCTTTATAGATTTTTCGGATTGAGCTGGTCTCAACCTAATCTTTTCTACTCAAGGCTATTTTCCAAGGCTATTTACCTAGACACTCTACAACAAGGTAGATGACGGTATAGATGTATATATAGATTCATGATTGGGTTTATCTATGTCACTTAATATATTGTTTTTCTGATTCTCACGGCGAATTTGGGTGCATTTTTCTTTTTCTTTCTCTGGGTGAAACTTTTATTTTTCAACTTTTTGGGTACTTTCTGGTATTGCTTGTTGCGCACGCTCCCATATTTCATTAAATGATATTTAAATCTGATCATCATTTTTATATGAATGATTGTTTATGTTTTCTCGCTGCTAATTTTTTATCTCCCCATATATATATTTATCCTTAAACTTATCATCTACCCTGAAATGTATATATGAATTTGCAAATTTGTAGTTTTGATTATGATTGCTTTATATCACTTTCTTATTGTTGTAGGTGGTTCTGTTGTTGGGTCCCACTTTTTGATTTGCTCGCCCTGATGAAGGTGTGACCCGCATTGGGTTAAGACACCGAAACGCGCGTTGGCACTGGACAACTTCGTGCCCCCAGAATTTGTTACTACCTTTCAAGGAGAGGACGCACAATAGATATTGTTTTGAATATGTTGTATTTTGGATTATCTTTTTATGTGACTGTTAGACCTGGCATCCTTGGCGTGGGTCTCCCTTCCATTTCTTCATAATGCCTCCACGGTTGCCGATATGTTTTTGCTGGACTAGATGCTCATGGGCACTTTGCCGCTGCTAATCAGTGCCAAAGTGCAAGTGCTCCCTATCGTTAATTGATACATGTATTAGTGACTCCATGATTGGATGATTGGTTTACTTGTCAGTCCCTAGTACAGTGCACTCAGTGTGCCCAGGGCTTGTAAATCCAATGCCGCTGGTGGGCTCGCAGCACTGGTTGTGCCACCCACAGAAGCGGCCTGTAAAATATGTCTCGGGCCTGCCATCGCAGAGCCTGTGTGCAGCCTCGGGCTGCCATGTCGACTTGGTGAGTACACCCACTTACCAGTCCCTAAACCTTCCCTTTACTGCATGTTGGTCACCCCTAAAGTAGGCCCTAGGGCAGGGTGCATTGTAAGTATAAGGTAGGACATGCCCTGGTGTGTGTGGCATGTCCTAATAGTGAATTACAGCCATTTTCGTTTTTCACTATTGCAAGGCTACCTGCTCCCCATAGGCCAGAATGGGCAGACTGACTATTACACCTTATAGTCAGAACTGACCCAGGGAACCTGGTAGAAAAACGAATTTAGTATGCCTGAACTCAGGATGATAAAATACATCTTTTAGTGAAGTTGGTTTTAACATTCTGTGTTCGAAAATACCACTTTTAGAAAGTGGGTATTTTCTTGCCTAACTATCCAAGCCTGCCTCTGCTAGGTTGTGTATTCCTTGTCTGGAGATTGAGTGACAGGGGCTGGGGGTGGCTACAGGAGACAGGGTGAGTCAGCGCAGGGCTGAATAGAAAGATCTGCATCCAGAGTGGAGGGAGGAGTTGCACCTGGGTCTGAATAGGGCTGTGCCTGCCTTCCACAATGCTGGCTCCACCTCCTGCCGGGCGGCTGAGCACTCTGCCCCACATTCTGAAAGGAAAGAAGGAGTCAGAAAAACAAAGTGCTCCAGAACTGACCAGAACTGGTTTTGGACTAGGCAGAGGCCTCTCTGCCTCCAGAGAACAAAGAGAATCAGGGTATAAGAGGGGCACCCAGACCCCAGGAAGATTAGATCACTTTTGGGAACAAGAAGAAACCTTTACTGAGGAGCGGAACCAAGAAGAAACTGAGGAGAAACTATCCCTAAGCCTGAAGTGCTGCTTGGGGGATTGGCCTGCAGTGGTTTGCCTGACTGCCAAAGAGAGGAGAAAGGAACTTTTGCTTTGCTGTGACTTTCATCAACTTGTGAAGGATCTCCAAGGGCTTGGAAGAGAGCTTGCCCCTGACCGAAGTCCCAGGACCATTGGACTTCACCCCTTTGTGAATTGCTGCTGGAAACTCTGTTTCAGTGGCTACAGAGGTAGGGAGCTGTGACCGACTCTCACGACCGACTCGGTGTCCTGCAAGCACCGCATCGAAGCACCGTCTCGCCCTGCAACGCACGGCCCTGGTCTCACCGACTCCGTCAACGAGCCGCTGCCTGCACCGCATAGAGGGACAACGCGTCCTGCAACGCTTCGCTACGCCGAATCGAACTGGTCCGACCGACACGGTCACTGCTGCTGAGTTCGAGTCCTGTGACCGCACCGGAGTTGGGCACCGCTCGCACGCTTTGCGACGCACCGCCCGACTCGCACCGCTGTCCGGACTGATCGACGCCAGCTCCTGAATCCGGCTCCGTCGCCGCACCGCAACCTGCCAGCACCGCATCGAAGCACCGTCTCGCCCTGCAACGCACGGCCCTGGTCTCACCGACTCCGTCTCGACGACGTCAACGAGCCGCTGCCTGCACCGCATCGAGGGACAACGCGTCCTGCAACGCTTCCACTTTTGCATCGCGACGAACAGCCATCCGGCTCGCACGCCCGTGCCTGCCGCTTCAAGTAAAGGTACTGTGACCGAGTCTGTCTACGCTGTGTTGGCCCGTCTCGACGCGGTCAGCTGGATTTGTTAGACTCTGTTTGTTCTCGACATCGCCGTAGCCGGAGGAGGCTACCGACTCGCACAGAACCTTGAATTAAGCCTTTTTGATCAGAACTAAGTATTCTTAACAGTATTGTGGATTATTTTTGTCGTTTATGGTCTTGTGATAAATCTATATAAAGTATACCTATTTTTATAAATATATAACCGGTGTAGTGTCCATTTGTAGTGTTGTCACTTGATTACTGTATGTGTTCACAAATGCTTTACACACTGCCTCTGAACTAAGCCTGTCTGCTCGTGCCAAGCTACCAAGAGGGTGAGCAGGGGTTCTTTCAGGAGTGTACCTACTTTCCCTGACTAGACGCAAGGGTCCCTATTTGGACAAGGGTACATACCTCTGCCAACTAGAGACCCCCAAATCTAACATTGGTGGTCAGCGGTGAGGATTCTGGACTTGCATTTGTGACTCATGTACAGTGATTGGTGAACACTACTTAGTGAGTGCAGACCAAAACGCAACCACATACTTTAATAGCATTTTTTCTGGGATTTCCTATTTTTGCAAATGCCAAGTTCAGTCACTATGGAGAAACCAGCATCAGTAGCCTCTGTTGAATGTGATTGGGAAGAAGAGAGGCTAGAATGCTACACCCTTAAGCAGCTCAAGCAATTCTGCAAAAAGTTTAAAGTGTCCATGACCGGGATCTCCAGGAAGGAGGACCTCCAAAAGGCGCTGAGGGCCTGGGTCGAATCAAGGAGTGCCCCTGTGGAGGGGGCTGAGAATGCAGAAGGGCAGCTGGAGGGGCTATTGGGTCTAGGGGCTAGAAGACCACCTTCCCCAGTAGGTAGCAGTGTTTCTGCCAGAGGACTGTCTCCAGAGGAGTTGGAGGACAGGAAAGAGAGTAGGATGCACGAAATAGAGCTGACCAAACTCAAGCTGAATAAGCAGTTAGAATTCGAAATGCAAACAAGGAAATTAGCCCTAGAGGAAAAGAAAATGCAGTTTGAACATGAGAAAGTTTTGAGGGAGTTGGAATTGAAGGCCAAGAGCTTAGAGATTACTCCCTCTGGTGGCAGTGTACCGCCTGTGCCTGTTGAAGCTAGGGTGTATATTCCCAAAGATGTGGTGAAGGAGTTTTTTAAAAATGACGACATAGGGCAGTGGTTCAAAGCCTATGAGGTAGCCATGTCTTCCCACCGGGTCCCTGAGAAGGATTGGGGAGCGGGGTTGTGGGGACGGTTCCTCAGTGAAGGGCGGGATACCTTGTTGGATTTGCCCTCTGAAGTCTATAATTCGTACAGCCACATGAAGGATGCCTTAATGACTAGATATGGTTTGACCCCTGAGCTTTATAGGCAAAGGTTCAGGAACTGTAGTAAGATTGAAAGCAGTACCTGGGTTGAATATGTGACCTTCTTTTGCAGAGCCTTGGATGGTTGGGCAAAGGGTAGCAAAGCGACTGATTTTCAGGCGCTCTTTGATTTGATTGCCTGGGAGCACTTGTCCGGTAATTGTTTTCCTGAGCTACGCCAGCACCTGATTGATAGTAAGCTGACTAACCCTAGGCAGCTTGCTGAGGAGGCGGACCGCTGGGTGAGTACCCGGGTCCACAAGGGTCACGTGGGAGACTCCGCCAAGGGTGGGCAGGGTCCCCAGCAGAAGAGTGGGGGGACAAGGGTAAACAGAAGGAGTTCCATAAAGGGCCCCAAAGTAGACCCCAAGGGAACCAAGGGAAAGGTTCCCAGCCTCCCCCTGAGAAGAAGCCAGTGGCCCTGACAGGCCCCCTGTTCACCAGGGACCACTGGTATGTTACAAGTGTGGCGCCCCTGGCCACAAGGCAAACGATCCTCGTTGCCCTTTGCATGGAAAACCAGCACCCACCAGTGCAGTCCCCCGGCAGTTGGCTAGTGTAGCCCTGGGGGAGGAGTGGGGTGCCCAAGGTGGGGGGGATCCCACAGTGTTTTCCCTTGTCTCATTAGGAGACTCTGAGATGGTCCCTAGGATCCCGCTGCCTGAGAACACTAAGAAATACAGGCAGTGGGTGACCATCAATGGCCATAGGGTGGAGGCTCTGAGAGACACAGGAGCCAGTGTGACAGCTGTCAAGTGTCACCTGGTGTCTAAAGAGCAGGTTATCCCTGATGCATTCTATCCGGTTGTTGCCGCTGACAACACAGAGAGTCACTGCAAGGTGGCTCAGGTTCCCTTTGAGTGGGGGGTCTCGGGTACTCTTCAAGTAGCTGTGAGGCCAGCCATGCCTGTTGACTGTTTGTTAGGGAACGATTTGGAGAGCTCCCCTTGGGCTAAGGTGGAGCGGAGTGCGCATTTAGAAATGTTGGGCTTGCCTGATTGGGCATGTGTGACCACCCGGTCAATGGCAGCTAAAGGTGTTCAAGAGGACCTGGAGCCTGAGAGGGAGGCCCAGGTGCCTGCCGGAGAGAGAGGAGGCAGGGGCGCGGGAAACCGGCCCCCGAGGTTCCCACGGTCCAGGAGGAGGCAGACCCTGAGGGGGATGCCCTGGAGCCTACAGGGGAACAGGTAGCTGAACTGGGGGACCTACCTGAGCTGACCCATTGGCAGCAAGAAGGAGGACCCTCCAGGGAAGAGTTCTGCAAGGAGCAGAACACATGCCCTTCTCTCGTGGGTCTGAGGCAACAGGCCACAGACCAGGCAGCAGGTGATCAGTCTGGATCACATTGGGTTTACTGGGAGAATGGTCTCCTGTATTCAGAGCCTAAGGTTGCTGAGCCTGGGTCAGCCCGTGTGCTGGTGGTACCCCAGCGCTTCAGAGCCTTCCTACTGGGGTTGGCTCATGATGTACCATTAGCGGGACATCTGGGGCAGGACAAGACCTTTGACAGGCTTGTTACCCATTTCTATTGGCCCCAGATGCGCAGGAGTGCCGCCACTCACTGCAGGACATGCCAGACTTGCCAGGCAAGTGGAAAAAGTGGGAGGAAGCACAAGGCTCCTCTCCAGCCATTCCCTGTGGTCAGCACCCCTTTGAACGGGTGGGTATTGACATTGTGGGGCCACTGGACCCCAAGACAGCCATGGGCAACAGGTTTATCCTGGTCTTGGTGGACCATGCCACCCGGTACCCTGAAGCCATCCCTCTGAGGACAGTGACGGCCCCCGTGGTGGGACGGGCACTGATGGGAATTTTCTCACGTGTGGGATTCCCTCAAGAGGTGGTGTCTGACAGAGGTACCAACTTCGTGTCCAAGTACATGAAGTCCCTGTGGCAGGAGTGCGGTGTAACTTACAAGTTCACCACTCCTTACCACCCTCAAGGAAATGGTCTGGTTGAGAGATTCAACCGGACCCTCAAGGGCATGATTATGGGTCTGGAAGAACCCATGAGGCGTAAATGGGACGTCCTCTTACCATGCCTGTTGTTTGCATACCGGGAGGTGCCACAGAAGTCTCTAGGGTTCAGTCCCTTTGAGCTCCTCTATGGACACCCGGTGCGAGGACCTCTGAGTTTGGTCAAGGAAGGCTGGGAGCAATCTCCCCGGAAACCTCCCCAGGATGTATACAGTTACATGCTGGCCTTCAGGAACCAGACTAGGCGTTTCAGAGAGCTTGCTGAGGCAAATCTGGAAGCCAGCCAGGAGGAGATGAAGCGGTGGTACGACCAGAATGCCACTCTGGTAGAGCTTCAGCCTGGTCAGAAAGTGTGGGTCATGGCCCCTGTGGAGCCCTGTGCGCTCCAGGACAGGTGGACCGGCCCTTTTACGGTGGTGGAGCGCAAGAGTCCAGTTACCTATTTGGTGGACTTGCAGTCTCCCAGGAACCCCTTGCGGGTCCTGCATGTGAACCGCCTGAAGCCCCACTTGGAGAGGTCCCAAGTGGGCATGCTCTTAGCTACAGATGATGGAATGGAGGAGGAGACCGAGCCTCTTCCTGACCTCCTGTCAGCCCGAGAGCAAGATGGATCAGTGGAGGGAGTAAACCTCTCTACCTCCCTGACACCTGAGCAGCAGGGTGACTGTCGCCAACTGTTGGGACAGTTCCCTGACCTGTTCTCCCTGGTTCCCAGTGTCACCCATTGGTGCGTCCATGATGTGGACACTGGGGACAGTCTTCCTGTGAAGCACAAGGCTTACAGGGTGACTGACAGGGTCAGAGCCTGCATCAAGGAGGAGGTCTCCAAGATGTTTGCGCTAGGGGTGATTGAGTCCTCTAACAGCCCTTGGGCCAGCCCCGTGGTCTTGGTTCCAAAGCTGCCGCGCCTGGTGCCACACCAGAACTCCGGTTCTGTGTGGACTACAGGGGACTCAATTCCGTCACCAGGACTGACGCCCACCCCATCCCCAGAGCTGATGAGCTCATAGATCGGTTAGGGGCTGCGCGGTACCTCAGCACGTTTGACTTAACGTCTGGATACTGGCAGATCGCCTTGACTGATGGGGCAAAGAGAGGTCAGCATTCTCCACACCAGATGGGCACTACCAGTTCCGGGTGATGCCCTTTGGGATGAAGAATGCCCCTGCCACCTTTCAGAGGTTGGTCAACCAGGTGTTGGTTGGACTGGAGGATTTCAGTGCCGCCTACCTGGATGACATCGCAGTGTTCAGTGCCCGTTGGGAAGAGCATCTGCGCCACCTCTGGGAAGTGTTGATGGCGCTGCGGAGGGCAGGCCTCACAATCAAGGCGAGTAAGTGCCAGATTGGGCAGGGTTCTGTGGTGTACTTGGGACACCAGGTTGGGAGCGGCCAGGTGGCGCCCCTCCAACCGAAAATTGATACCATTCTGGCTTGGGAGCCCCCAAGACCCAGACAGAGGTGAGAGCCTTCCTAGGACTCACCGGGTATTACCGGAGATTCGTCAAGGGGTATGGCAGCATTGTTGCCCCCTTGACCGAGCTGACTTCCAAGAAGCAGCCCAGGAAAGTGATTTGGACTGACGCCTGTCAAAAGCTTTTGACACCTTGAAGACTGCCATGTGCACGGCGCCTGTGCTCCAGGCACCCAACTTCTCCAATGAGTTCATTGTTCAGACCGACGCTTCAGAGCATGGTGTAGGGGCTGTTCTATCACAGATCAATGAGGAGGGCCTAGACCAACCTGTAGCCTTCATCAGTAGGAGGTTACTTCCCCGGGAACAGAGATGGAGTGCTATTGAGCGTGAGGCATTTGCTGTGGTCTGGGCACTGAAGAAGCTGAGACCATACCTGTTTGGGACTCACTTCCGGGTTCAGACAGACCACAGGCCCCTCAGATGGTTGATGCAGATGAGGGGTGAGAATCCAAAGCTGTTGAGGTGGTCCATTTCCCTACAGGGGATGGACTTTACGGTGGAACACCGCCCTGGTACAGAACACGCCAATGCTGATGGACTGTCCAGATTTTTCCGTCTTAGCGATGAGAACTCCCTAGGGGTAGGATAGTTCTCCCCACATTTCAGCTGGAGGGGACACGTGTTAGACCTGGCATCCTTGGCGTGGGTCTCCCTTCCATTTCTTCATAATGCCTCCACGGTTGCCGATATGTTTTTGCTGGACTAGATGCTCATGGGCACTTTGCCGCTGCTAATCAGTGCCAAAGTGCAAGTGCTCCCTATCGTTAATTGATACATGTATTAGTGACTCCATGATTGGATGATTGGTTTACTTGTCAGTCCCTAGTACAGTGCACTCAGTGTGCCCAGGGCTTGTAAATCCAATGCCGCTGGTGGGCTCGCAGCACTGGTTGTGCCACCCACAGAAGCGGCCTGTAAAATATGTCTCGGGCCTGCCATCGCAGAGCCTGTGTGCAGCCTCGGGCTGCCATGTCGACTTGGTGAGTACACCCACTTACCAGTCCCTAAACCTTCCCTTTACTGCATGTTGGTCACCCCTAAAGTAGGCCCTAGGGCAGGGTGCATTGTAAGTATAAGGTAGGACATGCCCTGGTGTGTGTGGCATGTCCTAATAGTGAATTACAGCCATTTTCGTTTTTCACTATTGCAAGGCTACCTGCTCCCCATAGGCCAGAATGGGCAGACTGACTATTACACCTTATAGTCAGAACTGACCCAGGGAACCTGGTAGAAAAACGAATTTAGTATGCCTGAACTCAGGATGATAAAATACATCTTTTAGTGAAGTTGGTTTTAACATTCTGTGTTCGAAAATACCACTTTTAGAAAGTGGGTATTTTCTTGCCTAACTATCCAAGCCTGCCTCTGCTAGGTTGTGTATTCCTTGTCTGGAGATTGAGTGACAGGGGCTGGGGGTGGCTACAGGAGACAGGGTGAGTCAGCGCAGGGCTGAATAGAAAGATCTGCATCCAGAGTGGAGGGAGGAGTTGCACCTGGGTCTGAATAGGGCTGTGCCTGCCTTCCACAATGCTGGCTCCACCTCCTGCCGGGCGGCTGAGCACTCTGCCCCACATTCTGAAAGGAAAGAAGGAGTCAGAAAAACAAAGTGCTCCAGAACTGACCAGAACTGGTTTTGGACTAGGCAGAGGCCTCTCTGCCTCCAGAGAACAAAGAGAATCAGGGTATAAGAGGGGCACCCAGACCCCAGGAAGATTAGATCACTTTTGGGAACAAGAAGAAACCTTTACTGAGGAGCGGAACCAAGAAGAAACTGAGGAGAAACTATCCCTAAGCCTGAAGTGCTGCTTGGGGGATTGGCCTGCAGTGGTTTGCCTGACTGCCAAAGAGAGGAGAAAGGAACTTTTGCTTTGCTGTGACTTTCATCAACTTGTGAAGGATCTCCAAGGGCTTGGAAGAGAGCTTGCCCCCTGACCGAAGTCCCAGGACCATTGGACTTCACCCCCTTTGTGAATTGCTGCTGGAAACTCTGTTTCAGTGGCTACAGAGGTAGGGAGCTGTGACCGACTCTCACGACCGACTCGGTGTCCTGCAAGCACCGCATCGAAGCACCGTCTCGCCCTGCAACGCACGGCCCTGGTCTCACCGACTCCGTCAACGAGCCGCTGCCTGCACCGCATAGAGGGACAACGCGTCCTGCAACGCTCGCTACGCCGAATCGAACTGGTCCGACCGACACGGTCACTGCTGCTGAGTTCGAGTCCTGTGACCGCACCGGAGTTGGGCACCGCTCGCACGCTTTGCGACGCACCGCCCGACTCGCACCGCTGTCCGGACTGATCGACGCCAGCTCCTGAATCCGGCTCCGTCGCCGCACCGCAACCTGCCAGCACCGCATCGAAGCACCGTCTCGCCCTGCAACGCACGGCCCTGGTCTCACCGACTCCGTCTCGACGACGTCAACGAGCCGCTGCCTGCACCGCATCGAGGGACAACGCGTCCTGCAACGCTTCCACTTTTGCATCGCGACGAACAGCCATCCGGCTCGCACGCCCGTGCCTGCCGCTTCAAGTAAAAGGTACTGTGACCGAGTCTGTCTACGCTGTGTTGGCCCGTCTCGACGCGGTCAGCTGGATTTGTTAGACTCTGTTTGTTCTCGACATCGCCGTAGCCGGAGGAGGCTACCGACTCGCACAGAACCTTGAATTAAGCCTTTTGATCAGAACTAAGTATTCTTAACAGTATTGTGGATTATTTTTGTCGTTTATGGTCTTGTGATAAATCTATATAAAGTATACCTATTTTTATAAATATATAACCTGTGTAGTGTCCATTTGTAGTGTTGTCACTTGATTACTGTATGTGTTCACAAATGCTTTACACACTGCCTCTGAACTAAGCCTGTCTGCTCGTGCCAAGCTACCAAGAGGGTGAGCAGGGGTTCTTTCAGGAGTGTACCTACTTTCCCTGACTAGACGCAAGGGTCCCTATTTGGACAAGGGTACATACCTCTGCCAACTAGAGACCCCCAAATCTAACAGTGACAAATTTCTTTTGAGTGGTGAGATTGTTTGAGTATGTGTGCATTTGTGAATGTCTGTAGTGTGTGAATGTGGGACCTGACTTATTTGTTTTATTTCTGCATTTATAAAATTATGTCTTATGTCATTTTGGTTCTAACCTTGATATAAATACTGTGAATATCAAAGACTATTATATAAATAAAAAAAGATTTATATTTTTTTGACTAATTAATTTCCTCTAGTTTGTTCAGGGGAACTGGGTTGTCGTTAGTTTAGCGAGATTATTACTTTACTGTGATCCTGACGGACAATTTCTATATTATTGCAAGACAGGTTGGGTTTTTTTGACTGTTATTGAATCGTGCACATTGCCTGGGTAGTTTGCGACGACATTGGTAAACATTCCCCGGTGGTCCACTATTACTTGCACATTGATGGAATGCATGTGCTTTCTGTTGCGGTAGTGGTGTGCAGTATCCGCAGGGGGCACAAGTGGGACATGTGTGCAGTCAATGGCCCCCAACACGTGTGGGAAGCTGGCAAAGGCGTAGAAGCCTTGCTTTGTCTCCAGCTGTTCCTGCGCAGTGTGGGGGAAGTGAAGGTACTGGGGTATGAAGCTGCTGATGGCATCCAGGAGAGGTGTGATGAACTTTGATAGGGCTGGCTGTGAGACTCCTCCGACTCTGGCAGTTGTTGGTTGGAAGGTACCAGAGGCCAACAGGTGCAGCACAGCCAGCAGCTTCGTCTGCGGAGGGATGTTGGTTCTCCACTGGGTTGGGACCGTCAACCTGTGGGCGATGTGGGTCATGATGCGGGTGATGGTTGTCCTTGTGAGCCTGTAGTGGGCGATGACTTCCTTGGGCGTTAGGTCTGTGAGACTGGTGCGTTTTCGGTAGGTCCGCTGTCTTACTCTGCGCTGCCTCTGTGGTGGTCCGGGGAGGGTGCTGGTCCGGGTCCTGGGGGGGGTGGCGGTCCTGGGGGTGGTGGCGGTTGGTGTTGTGGCCCTATTGGGGCTCCGAGTCGCATGATGAGTAGCTCCATGGCGTTGTTTGTTCTTCGGGTTTGGCTGTGTGCGGGGCTCCGTTGCGTACTGCAGGTAGTCGTCCGGCTTTACACCAGCTGCAGGCAGGTGTTAAATACCTGCTGCTACCGCGGCTTATCGCGTGGTTTTGACTCGCATCGCAGTTCTGGCAGTTCGTTGTGGAAGTGGTGTAGTGGTGTATTCGTGTGTTTTTGCACGGGAACGCCTACTCTGCATCTCATTAGGGTTAGTTGGTGGTGTCCACCATGGGGATAAATTTAGGGGCAGTTATCTCGGGAATACTGGCGATGTCTGCAGTTTGCACCCGCTTGTGAATGGGGTGTTAAATCTATCTCCACTTTTGATGAGTTAAGGTGGCGATAAATCGGAGATAAGTCCTTGTGAATATGCCCCTAAGTTAAGTATATAATTACTATTCTTGACTCTACTTTTACTTACCGTTAGAGGAATGCATAAGTGGAATTAGGAACTGTATTATATTTTTACTTTACAATGTAGTGGCAGGTCAATGTAGTGGATACAATATTAAAGATATATATTGTATTCAATATAATGATCTACCATCCCTTAGAAAATTGAAGTGCTCCTATTAAATATAAGAGATTCTTTAATTAAGCAGAGCTGATACCACAGGGTTGATGTATCAGAAAAATGTAGTTTGGAAGGGGTGGTACCTACACACTAGTGTCCCCGGGAAATTAGAAGTGATATAATTTACCAAGAACTGACAAAGTATCTATTCATTATTAATAGCTATTAATAAGGGTTACTCCTTCACGTGGTTTTCAAATCACTAGAAAATTAAGATTTTAAAGTCTGACAGGACGACAATCTCCAAGTAAGGGGTGCAGCAGTAACCAAGCAACAATCATCACCTAGACCAGCATTAGTCTTGATGATCAAACGCAGAAGTTCTCATCTATTCTTGAGGAGATATCTGGGTTTATAAGAGCACACTTCAGTATTCTTGTGATAAACTGTCCACTAGTCCCCTTCTAATTCTGTTACTAGGCTGGATCAGCTTAAGCCAAATGACAAGGACTCAATACATTTTAGAACCGCTGGCTCAAGCATGATAGAAATGTTTGTTTAAGGCATGTAGCTGCTCACCTGTGTACTGTTAAAGTGTGTGAGGAGCGGGATCAGCAGCATTTCCCACCAGGCACATGGGCTGTCAGAGAGGGCCTTGCCTTTGTCACTTTTTTGATGGACCATTTGTCTGCTGTCATTACATTCCAGTACAGAAGCACATCTTCAAAGCTGTGTCCTCTAAAAGGGAACAGCTGCCTGACGTATGCATGGAAAAAATGATACTGCATATCTCGGAGCATCTGCTCCTCCCAATATAGCATAAAAGATCGACAGTGAGGAAAGAGTGCTTTAAAATGATGTGAGTCTAGTAATATAGCCTATCAACTGGTGGTAGAGGGGAATGTGAGAACTGAATGATGAAAAATGGCACATAGTTCGAGGGCCTGATTTAGAGTTTGGTGGGGGGGATACTCCATCACAAATGCAACAGTGTATCCTCTCTGACAAAACCTTGATCCACCCACATGATTTACAAGAGGGTGGATGTTAAGTATATCAGCAAGGGAGACTACTCCTACTTTGTCTGTTGTCATTCATTAGGTGCTGGATGTGATTAGCAGACATTTCACATAACTCACAAGCTAGTTTAGAAATACCTTACTAAAATGCTTGGTAGACTGTGCGCTCTGCCATGAGTTACCCTACCAGCATGCCTATGTAGGTTTATGATTTTTTTATCTGCACACATGATAATCATGGATATGTGCTGATTCTCATGTTGACTGTGCCTCCATGGTCTAGAGGAACACATTAAAGGTATCCCTTTTTTGTGAGAGTGATGAAAGTCTTGTCACCAGGCTTGGAAGAACTGGCAGTAGTTGTAACAACTGATTATAGTATAAGAAACCAGACGTATATGGTTTGCACAGGAAATAATTTACTCTGAATGGATGAGACATTGTGGGCATGGGTGATGTGTGTGGTGCTTACTGTGTCCAAACAGGTATCCATTTTGGGACTCCTGTACGTTCATGGTATGTAACCATGACAAGAAGGAAGTTGAGGATGCGCCTGCCAGATAGGGAAGAAAATTTGTATCAAATCAAGGAACATTTATGGGACCTTTTGAAGTGACTTATGCTCATATCAATAAATGGTAGCCCCTTTTTGAAGAGTAGAGTCCCTTTCCTGCTTCACTCTTCCCCACAAGTGTGCTTCAAACAGTGTTGTGAAATAGCCAAGCAGGGAAGACCCCTCTCGAGCCATTATTTTACAGCTTCTGATAGGGAACAGATTCACTCACTCCCTGGCTAATCTACAGTTCAAAGAAATGTGGCTTAAAATCTTGTGTCACAGGGGTCAACACTCTTGAAACAAGACCAGACCAGAAACAGAATTGGACTCTGAGATCCTGAGGAGAAATCCAACATCATGGTGTCAGGATTCTCATTGAGTAGTGCCAGGGGACCCATACCAGAGGAGCCCAAGAAACTCATAGCTCCAGGGTTGGGGTCCTTGAATGCTAACTCACTTTGTCAAGTTTGGGAACTGGAGTCGGAAAGTTCTGCATCCTACTTGAAATTGTTGCCTTGAACCACCTTGAGGAAAGGAGCCAAATAAATGCTGAGGATTTTTGTTAGAGGTGTCCTTGCCCAAAGTAAAGGTTATGTAGAAAGGGAAACATGTGACGATCCGTGCTTGAGAGAGAGCTGGATATTGCCCTTATGTAGGCAAAAAGAAGAAGGCAAAACTGACTGAGAAGGTCATACAAAAGAAAACGTGCATGTGATGGCTTGGTGCTTGGTAAAATTGTAACTGCATTCAGCTGTTCCATCTCAAGAAGAAGTGCCTGTGCTGGCTAGAATCTGAAAAGAATTGCATCTGCATTCTGTGATGTCATCTCCAATCCCCAACAAGACCACCGCTGTGACCCTGGATGGGCTCTTCAGTAGTTTGGGTGGTGGACGTGAGATTTAGCTGGGGGAAGATTCAAAAAGGAGATTTCCCATCCCCTTGCAGGGGCCCACACAACCCCTCCTGGTCTGAACTGGAGGCACACATCAGCGTACAACTGCACCTTCAGAGGATGTCACTGAAGTTGGTGGGGTCGGAACAGAGTAAGCACTACCTCTTCCCAGAGACTGTGTGCTAGAAAGCACTGAAGTGTGAGCTGCACCCCACCTGAAAACGAGTAGAAGGAGAGCACCTCACTTCTTGGCTTTAAGGTACAATGTGCAACTCAAACTGTTGGGGACCACAATAACATTTAAAAGACATTGATCAGCTACATCTGTAGCTTAAAAATAACCTTATCTTGCCAGCATTGTTATTGTTACAAGTCTTAGGAGAGTGAAAGGAAATTGTACAACACAAAACCTTGGGACCACTTCATGTATTGCTCATTGGTCTTGCCATGCTACATGTAAGAACCGGGGAGCAATCAGATGTTAGAACAGGCTGTCTTCTCAGTGATAATTGTGCGTGATTGTTTGTGCTCTTCATGTCAAATGTTTTTTTCTTAAGTCAAATCACTGGCTAGGCAATGATGTATTAAGTGTTAGATATGCTTGGTTTAGTTCTCTACTTCACCCATCTCCCTGCTCTACCTAGCAATCTTCAGGGTCATGTGCCAAAGGGGTGCTCTTGGTGTTCGTTTTTGTGTCAAACAATGTTAGCCAAAGGCAAAATGATCCAGTTGTTAAAGTTTGAGTCAAGTAACCCCGGGTTGTCCTGGGACTCCTGAAAAAGTTCCCACCTTTATCTGTAAGACTTTGCAAATAACAAATTTACAAATTTATAATTCACTATATCTCTGAATTTACCTGAACCATCTTCACCCACGCATAATTTTTCCATGTTACACACAGCCTCAACAACGGTGTAAAAATAGTATGTTGGATGAAGGTGTCTTTGTTAGGTGATTCAGTATTTAGGTGAGAGGGGCATGCTATATTCTGCACAATCGCTTGCAAATCTGGAGTACAGATCCTCAGAATAACCTGTACTTGAATAGCACACGATCAACTCTTGGGGCTTATTTGAGCTGAATAACAGACATTTATTGTCAGCTGCCAAAGCAAGGATTTTCTCAAACATATGGTATAACCATCACATTACCCCCGCCATTTGTTGTATGGGCCTTGGTTAATGGACAAGGCAAGTGGATAAGGAGCCATTGTTTAGATTAAATTCCATAAACAGTGAAGACAACTTGGAATTTCACAGGAAACTACAAGGAAAATTGAAGTAAGTTTAAAGGGATTTATTAACAAATCAGTTCAAATAAAATTCATTTATTAAGTTTTCAATGTTTAATTATAATTATTACAGATTCGAATAGTTTAGAAGTTGATACTTCAAAGTAAGGTAAAATAATACATTGGCAAAAACTACAATAGAATGTGGAATATGCAGAAAGTGTCTTCCCTAATCTAAATTAAGGAAGGTCTGAGAAATAATGGCATTTAAATTTCAGCAAACTAAGGTAAGGTGTCAGTTTCCCAAATCAAGGTTTCTGATGAAAGAATATGAATGCATAGAGCTGAAGCCTTAGCACTCAGGCAGTGGAGTTTAGCAGAGGCTAGAATCGTCCTCTTAGTTCGAACTCGCCAAGCATCTCTAAGATCTGCTCTGTCTAGTCTAAGGAACACATGCTTGCACAAAACATTAGTTGTAACATTTCACTTCGTTCTCACTCCCATGAACCAATCAGTTTTCCCCAAACACTGGGAGCAGATAAACTCCCCAGTTTCACGTCTTTACAATGGTTCATACATGGCTATGTCCTTGAGTGGTTACAGTGAACAGTTGCACGAGTTGCGCTTCCCAGCATCTTCCTCTCCTCTCGATGAGAACCTCACTATCAGTTATCTAATACATAAACAGTGCCTATTCACTAGCTAATAATAGGCTGCAGCAGGAAGAAAAGAAAACCATCTCGAAAAAAGTAACTGCATAAATGCGTGAACAGGTCTCTTAGGCCAAATAGCATGAAGTCTACTTTCAAAATGGCACTAATATTTGGGCTAACTTAATTTATTACAACATGTTATCTTGAATGTTTGCTTATAATAGCTTAGTGTAATTACCTACTACAAATTTTGCATTTACTATGCACATGTTATTTAATTTGCACTTTACTACTGGAGCAGCCTAATTTTGACTCCACCCTTTCATGTTTAACTAGGCCACAAATACGTTTAAGTATGGCCTATGTACTCGTGTGATGTAACCTTAATAATGTAACGTAATGCACATGAACAGCATCTACTGTGTAATCTCAACATATATATGAGTGTATATTAACGTTTTCTTTATAGTAACAAGGAGTTGCAGTTCTCACATATATTTACATTTGTGTGTTTGAAGAACATTTAGGGGCATATTAGCAAGACCGGCGATAAAATTATCGCCGTTTTAGCGGCAGGAAACTGCCGCTAAAGCAGCGATAATGGGCTTGCTAATATGCGTTATGGAATTCAATAGAAGCCCAGGTTAGATGTGCAGGACATCTTACCTGGGCTTCTATTGAATTCTATAACGCATATTAGCAAGCCCATTATCGCCTGTTTTAGCGGCAGTTTCCTGCCGCTAAAACGGCGATAATTTTAACGTGGGTCTTGCTAATATGCCCCTGTATTTCTTATATGTCATGTATTTCTTTGAATATTGCACTCCATTTATCCTATAACTGAAAATGTACCCATTTAAATCGTGCTTTATACTTATGTGGAAGCTATATATGTACTTTTAATCATGCATTTAAACATGTATTGGAATGCTTGCTGTACTAATGTTGACCAAAGCCATTAAGCTTTTTGATTTTGCAATGTTTAATTTTAACATGAATGCTTTGCTCTGGATGCAATGTTTTTCTCTCCTCCGCAGGTGCAGTTAAATGAGCTCATGGTAAAGGAAAGGCACCTTGTGTGAAAGAGATAGTAAGGCTCAAAAGGAGTATCTTTTGACAAGGACAAGAGGAGTTTACAAAGCAAAAGAGTACTACTGTCCGAGCGAAATATGAAGATGAGAAGCATTCAAGGACGTTTTACTGTGTGGACCAAAGGAAATAAATCTCAGGTGTAGTTGTCAACTTCTTGTTGTTTCAAGATGAAATGAATTAGTCATGTGACCTGGAATTCTGGAAAGTTCTTTTGATGGGTATAATTGGGCATTGCACTTTAGCTTTGTTCAGATTCCCCGTAGACTCTTAGAGGTACAGACCTCTGCAACATCTCTGTTGCGTGGCTTCGTGCTATACAATATACTTTAACTTTGAGAACTTCTATCAAAGTTCTGCTATGCTGACACCCTCTTCCGCTTCTCCGAATTAATAGGGTTTCCCTGATTCCATGTTAGAATAGGGTTTCATAGGTCTTCTTAGTTAACCTCATGTATAGGCAAGAGGATCTAAACTTTCAATCAGACTGCATTTCTCATTCTTTGTATAGCGGCTACTGAATTCCGCATCTGTTTTCTGTTATTGAGGATCAATTTTATCCACCATTTTGGCTATCTTCTAGTGATTCTGTATTTTTATACTATGTTTCTGTGACTGACTTATATCAGTTAATATGTTTCTGTGACTGACTTATATCAGCTTTGCTTTGAATATTTAATAAATCCATACTTAATCCCATCAATTGACTCTGAACTTTACTGTGTGACCGAATGGGTTACACTGTAATTGGCAAATTGTAGTTGATCCTAACTTCTTTGATTCCTCAGGCACCTAGAAATTTCCATTGTAGGGGGCCAGGAAGAAGGTTTCCTCGCTTGATGCGTTCTTGCTACGCAAATGCGTTTAGTTTGCAAATTGCGAAATTTACGTTATCGCACAATCACAATGGGGCTCATTTAATGGACCTCAAAAGGATGAAAGACTAAGTGGACCAGCTCACATTCAAATTTATGACCTTGAGATGAAATGCAGATTTCTGGAATGAAAGTATTAACCACTTAGCCACCAGACCCACACATGATTTGGGCGCCAGATGTACTGGCTCACTTTTGTTTCAGTTACTCTTTTATTCTAAAAATGGTCAAACAACAGCATTTGTCATATTGTAGATTTAAAATGAATTATTACATACGTTTATACTAGTGATGATTGTAACAGACAAAAGAAGTAAATTCATTGATCTTAAAAAGAAAACAAATTTATAGAGTGTAGCTAATGATTCCTTCTAAAGACGTTAAACGTTTAAAAAACATGCCCATAACAAGATCCTCTGTGCCTACTGTGGTGATGAAAAAAAGTAGAGTGTCAATGAACTTGTTAAGCCAATGCTGGAGGAATGAGAAGACAAGTAAAGCGAAGGTGTGCAGCCAGCATTCGCTGTCAGTACCTGGAAGTCCATCAAACTGTTCTAATTGGAAACCCTCCTAAAGCTTACATGTTCACGACTCTTCTACACAGGGCATTGCCAAAAGATTTTGCAGTGGTGTTTGCGTCCAGAAGAGTATTATCTTTACATATGCTGAAATGCGGTACTAAAATGGAGATGTCAGAATAGAAATATTACAGTGAGCCCCTTTCTATTCTGAAACATTCTCTCACCCATATATAGCCCATTTATGAACAAATGCTGCTTGAAAAAACAGGCGGGGGGCATATTTATGAAATTATCACACAGCACAGCAAGTCACCTTGCTGCGCTAAGTGATAGGGAAAGTGCAGAAATGCGCAGTACTCAACAATATACAGTGCATTTCTGTCATTTCCCAGTTCAGGCTCACAATGTGCTGCCTAGTGCCAACGTAGGCACCATTGCACCATGGTGCAAGGGTGCCTGCGTTGTGAGCAGGATTGTTTTTGTGCAGGTAGGGACACCTTCCTGCACAAAAACAAACCTGAGAGGCATTTTCCTCTTTCTATGTGTGCTGCAGAATGCAGTACACACAGAAAAGAGGAAGTAACGAGGATGAATAAAAATGTTTCTCCTTGTTAATGCCTCCCCTGGGAATGCATTAGATTTTGATGCATTCTCAAGTTTTCCAGTGTTGGTAAATGTGGAAATGGGCCAAAATCCATGGGAGGATGCTTGGGAATACCTGCGCTCCACCCATGGGACACCTTCCCAGGGCAGAGTAACGCAATGCAGCGATTTGCACTGTGTTACTCTGGATTAATTAGGCCATGCAAGGTGGCCTTGCATGACTTAATAAATCAAATTTAGGAGTTTTGTCGTTCTTGTGCCCTATTGCATGGTGCAAGGGCGATGCAACTCCTACATAAATATGCCCCTAAGTAGCAAGGATTTCCCTAATTCCTGGCATTATTATTTGCTTTTTCCTCCGTGACTCAGAAAAAAACAAGTTAGTTTATTTGAGATCTGAATTGGCCAAAGGCTGTTGGCATCAGATACATGATGTGTAACATTTTATTTCCAATAGTATTTTGGTTCTTGTCCATTTGCATATTAAAGGGTATTTGGGCTAAAAATATGAGTTTTAAATATTGAGCAACAGAAATATTGAAAAAAGGTATTGTGAAACAAAACTATTGTGATGCAGAAATATTGTTGGCAAGAATATACATTTTTTCGGGAAAGTAATATCATTGTCAAGAATACTGCAGTTGTTATTATCATTTTCAATAATATAGTTATAAAAATATCATTTTTTATTATCTATATGTGTTTAAGTTCATATATTAATTTTATGACATTTTAATAATATTTAATAACATTTTTAAATATAGTTTGTAATTTTAAGTGATCTGTACTTTTTATTTAATTGCTAATAGCAATTTATGAGGCATAGTGGGTTAATGAACAATTAATTATTAATGATTATTACATTGATTATTAACTTCTGTAGTGCTCAATCACCCCTAACACCGGCATCTTGGAGCCTTTCTCCTTTATACTGGCCCTCAACTTATCTGACAACCTGTACATTTTGTTCTTAACAGGTGGACTGTCTCCAGTATGGATGTCATGGACATACAGGTGTGCATGTCCCGGGGTGAGCGAGAACAGAGAAGCGAACTGTCCCAGCAGCTGGTAACAGTCACTCTTCTGTTCTGGGGTCAGTGTAGGGGAGAGTTTGACACCTTCCACTAACCCATCATGTTCTTGGGCAGATAGGAGGTCAGGGAGAGGCTTGCTCTCCTCTTCCACTACCTCATCTATCACCAGGAGCATGCTCATTTCGGACCTCTCAAAGTGGGGTTAGAGGCAGTTCAAGTGGAGTACCCTCAAGCAGTGGCGTAGCTAGGCACTCTGCCGCCCGTGGCGGTCCCTACCTTTTGCCGCTGGGGTGGGGGGGTGGGTGCTGGCGATGATTTTTGCGGCCGCTGCCGCCCCCAAAACTCGTGCCGCCCGGGGCGCACCGCCCCCTCCGCCCCCCCCTTGCTACGCCAGTGCCCTCAAGGGATTTCTAGGGGTCCTAAGATCCACCAAGTAGGTAGACTACACCCCTTCTCCTTCTTTACTTCATATGGGCCTGTCCAGCAATCCTGGAGAGCTCTGGTTTCCATAGGCTCCATAACCCGACCATTCTGGCCAGGCTGAGACTCTACCAGAGTTGCCTTCTTTTCATACCAGAGTTTCAGAACTTCTTGACTGGCCTCAAGATTGCTTTTTGCCTAATTCCTGAAGAGGTGCATCTGGTTGCCGAGGGCCAGTATGTAGCTGACCACATTCTAAGGGGGTTTACTGGGACCTTGTTCCCACCCCTCTTTTACAAAACTAAGAGGTCCCCTGACAGACCATAGAGGAGTTCAACAGGATAAACCTCATTCCCTTCTGTGGCACCTCACTGTAGGCAAAGAGAAGGCATGGAATGAGGACGTCTCATTTACACCTCATGGGCCCAGGTAGGCCCATTATCATGCCTTTCAAGGTGTTGTTGAATCTCTCCATAAGACCGTTGGTTTGGAGAGTCAGCCACTGCCTTTTTTGGGAACCCCACACAGGTAAATATCCTCATCAGGGCCCTGGCCACAACAGGTGCAGTCACTGACCTCAGAGGGATGTCGTCTGGGTGGTGAGTGTCATGGTCCACCAAGACCAGGATGAACCTGCTGCAAAAATATGCCTTGAGGGCCAAGGGTCCAACAATGTCGATACCTACCCTCTCAAACATAGTGCCAATGACAGGTAATGGGGTCTGGGGATTCTTGAGCTTTTCCCCTAACTTCCCACTGGCCTGGCAGGTGGGGCAAGACCTACAGAATTCAACTGAGGCCATATTCATCTGGGGCCAATAGAAGTGGGCAACAAGCCTGGAAAAGGTCTTGTCTTGCCCCATATGTACTTCCAGGGTTATGTCATGAGCCAAACCCAGTAGAAAGATCTTATAATACTGGGGGACCACCAGCACATGAGCTGGTCGAGATCCAGGAATATTAGGCTCACTATATAGGAGGTTATTCTCCCAATAGATCAGGTGATCTACAGAGGTGTCACCTGCTGCCTTGGCCTCAGCTTGCTGCCTCATTCCCTCTTGGGTGGGGCACTCTTTCTGTGCCCTGCAGAATTCCTCCTTGATAGGCCCACCCTCAACTTGCCAACCAGCAAGCTCAGGCAGGCCACTCTGGGCATCAATGTCCTCCCCAGTTTACTCGGGAGCATCTTCCTAAGGTGCCCCATCGACCTCGACCATGGGAACTTCAGAGGCTGGATTCCCTTGCCCCTCTCCTTCTTGGCAGCTGTCTGGGCCATTGTTCCCGGATCCGGATGCCCCTTGGCTCCCTTCTGGGTCAGCCGTGGACCGTGTGGTCATACAGACCCATTCAGGCAATCCCAACATCTCCAAGTGTGACCTGAGCTCTACCTCCCTCTAGATAGTGTGCTGCAGGTTGTTGCCCAACAGACAATCTACAGGCATGTCAGGGCCCACAGCTACTTTAAGAGAACCTGAGCTCCAAGGGAACCAGAGCCACCGGCAGATGCCTCTCACGATTGTCGAAGACTTTGACTTGATGGAATGAGTTAGGGAGGACCTGTTATGAGGACACAGGCTAACACTTTACCGTAGTCATGCTGGCTCCTGTGCCTCTCAGAGACTCCACCCGTGGCCCATGGATGGTGATTTACTGCCTGTACTTGAAAGTATTGGCAGATATATGGCTTTTGGTACCATCTCCTTAACCCCCAGGGAAACTAGGGTCACCTCTGGCTGCTCCCCAAAGCTAACTGGTACCACCTCCTCTATGAGCGCTATACTCGCCAACCCAGGTGTCTGCCCATCGGTGGAGGCTGTGCCCTCTTAAGACATTCGGAGCCGCCCTTGTATTTCCCATACTTGTAGCACTCTCTGAATTGGGGTATAAACATCCCTGTCTGCTTTTCAAAGAACCCCTTCTTCTTAGGCATAGGCTGGTTACCACTACTCCCTAGGGAATTATTTTGGGGGCCTTAAGAGTACTCCTTATTTTTAAGTTTTTCTCCCGCCTTTTTCTTCTGGTGGGACCCCTGACCAACCTTGTTGGAGTCCCCTCAGACACTTTTTTGGACACTCTGGTGCTAGCCCGTGTCCACCTCCTCAACAAGCTTCCTGGGGTCAGTGAGCTTGCTGTCAACTAGGTGCTGACGCAGCTTGGAAAACAAATACTAAGCATGTGCTCTATCATAATCTGATTGCACAGCCCATTGTATTCATTAACTTTGCTGCCCTGCGCTCAACCATTCAATGCCTTGCTGGAGTAATCAACAGAATCTACACAGGATTGGTTGGGAAGCTTCTGGCTGTTTCTGAACCTTTGGCAGTAGTTTTTAGGGGTCAGTCCAAACTTGGCAATCAAAATGGCTTTCACGGAGTGTACCAGGTTTGATCTCCAGCCTCTATAGTGAAAAGTGTGGGCCACCCCACAGAAGGCATTTGTTTCCACAACCCCCATGCTCACTTCTGGGATCTTGTGTACCCTCAGGGCTACCTCATGGGCAGAAAACCATTTGTTGATGAGATCCCCCACCACATAACTAGGCACCAGATCCTTGGGGATGCAAATCTTTTTGTCTCCCTCAGACACTGCAGGTTTGCTGTCACCATCACCGCTGGACTCCGCCTGCCTGGTCTAGAGATCCAGCTCATTAAAACTTAGCTCATGGGCCAATAGTAACTTTTTCTCTTGAAAGGTCCTCTCAGCCTCAGTCTTCTTTTGTTCTGCTTCCATGGTCAGCTTCTTCTCTTCCATCCCAAGCCTGGCTATTTCCACCTTGAACTTTCTATCTCTTCCCTCCTCTCTGTCAGCTCCTTTGGGGACAGGCCGCAGGAAGAGACACTGCTCCTTGCCATGGCAAAGAGCTCCAAATTAGGGGTCAAATCATTCCCTTCTGCAGGCTGTTGGCCCTCAGGATTGAATTCCAAATCCTCTCCTTAGTTGTTCATCTTCTCATCTCCTTCAGTTGCTGTAGAAAGTAACTGGTGGACTTCCACCCAGGCCCTCAGCACCTTTTGCAATTCCATCTTCCTGGTGGTGCTCTTGGCTGGAAGCACCCTCGCTTTACAGAACTCCTTGAGCTAGCCCCCAGTGTACGACTCAATGTTTTCCAGCTCCAACTCCATGCTTGAAGAGGTGGATTCAGGGACAACCGACAGAGAGAGAATTTTGGAAAAACAAAAGGCCAATTAGGGAGAATTTATTCAAATTGGTCTTAGATTATTTATGTGGGGTGGCAGTGTAACACACAATTACTGTATGGCACTGCACAAACACAAGTCCAATCCTCATCATTGAACATCAGTGCAAGAAATTGGGATGTTGGTTGACTGGGGTTCAAGCCCTGTTCAAGCAGCAACCACAGTTCGTGTCAGGGTAAGGCACAAGCAAACCAAAAATTAACCTGCGCCCACCCCCTTGGTTGCATGGCACTGAGCATCCAGACTTAATTCAGCCGCAATGTGTAAATTATTTATGCAAGACTTCAAATTGTAAAACAGTAAACACAAACCACAAAAGGAGCTCACAACAGAGTTAGAATAATAGAGCTGTTTTTACTAAATAAAACAAGACCAAAATCACAAATATCCAATTAGCAGAACTGGAGATATTGAATTTTAAAGTTTATAGTGAACATAGTGCCAAAAAGCACAAAGAGCTATTGGGGATATCTGGTTGTGCTGGACCGTGACAATGACACAAGTTCAGGCTGACTGCGATGGAGCTTGGGCTGGCTCCTGGGACCCAGTTAGGTCAGCTGAACAGAGTACCTTAAATACTGGTTGCGGAGCGTTTCGTGGATCTGGGTTGAAGTTGCACCACGCAATTGAAGTGATGTGGTGATCCATGGATTCGGCGAGGCTGTGGTGCGAGGTCCTGTTGTGTTGTCATTGAGAATCCCATTGACAGGGCTTGCGATGTGAAATTCGGTCTTGGGGATGCGGTGCACAGCTGGTGATGCATCAGTTCCTTAGGAGCTGCGAGGTCAAGATGCGGAGTCCGGCATCATTGTTGAGGCTGCTGTTGAAGAGAGATGTTAGAACCTGGGCTGTGGATGTGTCATGCCACAGGGGTGATACATGGATTCTGAGAACTGCAGTGGGCAACGCAGGTCTTTGTGACAGGCCCAATTCCCACCCTGCCACCCTAACAATAATATTGAAACTTTCAGGGTTCCTCACTCTCCCCTCACCTGTTTAACCTATACCTCCTCCCTCTGATCCGTGCCCTGAAAGAAAGGAAAGTGCGCACCTTTAATTATGCGGACGACTTTCAACTCATGTTCTCCATTAATAACTCCTCTGAATCCATCCACGAATTTCATACTACTATGCTACTCATCCGCGACTTGATGAATAGCAATCACTTAAAACTTAATCCTGACAAGACGGAAGGGATCCTAACGGGGGATCACTGAACCCTTGGAGTCCTCTCTTTTGGCCAAAGGAACTAGGACAGCCTCCCACCCCCTCCTTCTCTGCCAAAACCTTGGGGGTAACAATTAACAACGATCTCACAATGAAGACCCAAATTGGCTCTGTGATCTCAACGTGCTTCTTCCAGTTGAGGAAAATAAGAAAAATCAGTAGATTCCTCACACAGTAAGCTAAAATACAGGTAGTCTTAGCTATCGTAATATCCCACATAGACTACGCCAATTCTCTATGCTTTAGCATTCCAGCCTACCTAATCTATCGACTACAATTGGTACAGAACCAGGCAGCAAGACTGATTTTTCAGCAAAACAGGCGTCAACATGTCACGCCCCTTATGAGGAAGTTGCACTGGCTCCCTATAACTCAGAGATGTGCCTTCAAGGTGGGATGTATCATCTTTAAATCCCTGAATGGCAGGAGCCCTAAATTTGTTGACAGTCTCATTCAAAGGTACAATCCTACGCGCAATCTGCGATCTGCTCATCTTTTATCTACTTCCTCTTTTAAACTGAAGCGCTTCGGTGGAACGAGGTTCGCCGTACTAGGCCCCAGATATGGGAACTCCCTGCCTCTCAAAATTAGATCCTGTACAGATCTTATGAGCTTTAGGAGGCTCCTTGAGACATGGCTGTCTAGACAGGCATACGAGTAAATTCCCAGGACTCTGCACCCCTTAGAGTAGCGCCATGAAACCAACTCGGTGTACGTGCACTTTATAAGCAATATTTAACATAACATAACATAACAATTCTCTATCGCTGCCTTTTCTTCCAGCCATGGTAGGCAATGACTCACAAATAATCAAAAACAAAATGTTTGGTGACAACAAGGCCCCGCAATTTACAACAATTACCTGAGGAGAAACACCCCAACACAGGACCAGTGCTCTTAATAGAGGTCTGGCTGCTAGCCTCAGAAGGAAATTCAGACTTAATAACAATAAAAATAAAGATAAGAAAGGTATCCTCCAAATCAATGAAACACCTCTCCAAAAATCACCACTAATACTCAGCCAGAAAAATCCTTTGGAAGTATCAGCAGGGCACAGCCTATTGCTAGAAGGCTTTAAAGATGCCCAGCAGAGTTCTAACAATAGGTCAGTACCTGCCATTGTAAGCGATCCAGCAGTAGAGACAAATTATTTAATTTTGTATCTTCATTCACATTACAATAATCATTCAGGAGATCCTAAGAATCCTAAAATGCCCAAGGAAGGAAGACAGTGTCAGGATTTGCAAGCCAAATCTTGTTTGATCCACACAGATGTTAATAAGGTTGATTAAAAACCACAACTAATATCTAACAGTGGCTTGTCTCAGACTGAACTGGTACCAGAGGAGAGTAAACAATTGGGGGCATATTTGCTAGAATGGTGGTGCAGGGCTGCCTGGCAAGTTGCCTTTCTGCGCTGCCCTGCGTCACAGGGAAAGTGAAGGGATGCGCCATATTTATCCAATATGGTGCATTCCTGTCCTTTCCCCTGCACTGGCTCTGTTTCAGCAGTTACGGCCAATGCAGGCACCCTTGCACTGTAGGGTAAGGGGGCCTGCATTACAGGCAAGATTGTTTTGGTGCAGGAAGGAGAACCTTTGTGCACAAAAACAATCCATTGAGGTGTTTTCCTCTTTCTAAGTGTGCTGCAGAATACAGCACACCTAGAAAGAGGAATTAATGAGGAGAAAAAAACATATTTCTCCTTGTTACACCTCACCTGAATAGGCGTAAGATTTTGACACATTCCCAGGTTTACAAATCCTTGTAAATCTGGGAATGCATCAAAAATCATGGGAGTTGCGTGGGAATAGGCACCGCAACAGGCAACAGAGGAATTTGCACTGTGTTGCATTACTCCATATTTGTAAAGTTATTCAAAGCCAAGCAAAGTGGCTTTGCGAGGCTTCATAAATATGACTTGGGGCTTAGTGTCATGCGTGTACCACATTGTGTGGTGCAAACATGATGCAAGGCCCTCGTAAATATGCCCCTTGGAGTCTGGTGTCAGCTCAGCATGTTATGCGACAACGATAGATTTGGTCATGTCATTGCAACAATGTGATATAAGAATGTAAGTGCATGGAAATAATCCCTCTGTTAACCATGTTAAATATCAAACTGTTTGACCACGAAGAGGGGACTCAAATCAGGTTGACCTGTCAAAAATAGAGGCTGATATAAACTAGGCATCAAATAAAAGGCAGACAGGAAAAAACAGACCGGCCTAGCTCAGTAAAGGTTACCATGAGTTCAAATATCCGCAAAGATAAATGAAGGCTGCTGTCTAGAGATCCTACCGATTGGGGCCGGCTTTAGGGTGGTGTGACTTGTGCAGCCACACTGGGCGCCTACCTGGAGGGAGGGCACTAACTTCAGGGTGGTGCTGTGTTTAGCAATAAGGTACGATTTGAAAGCACCTGCTGCAGAGTTCCTTGTGCATCCAGCTTTCAGGTAGCAATAAAAATGTCATGATAACTCTTGTGATTAATGTCCCTGCTAGAGAGAGAGAGATCAGAGTTTTGTCTAGTGGCAGTTTTGACTCGCCATATAGTAGCGCAGAGGGTTATTATGCCTGCTGCAAAGAACAGATCTGTATGTTATGTGGATAGCTGAGTGGAATAGTAAAGGCAGCCTTTAACAGCACTTTAAAACAAATGAAATGTGTTTGAGAGAGGGGCTATGGAGAGATGTGGGGCACTTTTGCACAGGTCGTAGTGAGGGAATCCGAGAAGGAGGTCATATGGGTAGAGGGGGGAGCGCCAAAAAAGATTGTCGCACCAGGGGCCAGCAGCGCTAAAGCCGGCCCTGCTACCGATCCATCAGAATCAGTACCATGTTTGTTGAAGGACGAAGTTGGCCACACAGATTGGTCTGATGTCAATAACACACAACACCTGGAGAGGATCATGTTATTACAAGACATGAGCAGTATAGTTTTAGAGCCTGAAATTAAGTAGGTTAAAGATAAGAGAAACTTTGCGATCTACAACTTGCCACCAATCTCAAAAGAGAAGGGAAGAACCTCTCTGAGAAATTAAGTTTACAAATGGCTAATCGACAACTCAGCGGGTGCAACTTTAAAAATGGGAGACCTCCACATCATAACACGATACACCAACAGCACCTTTGACAAGGTCAGTTGCATCCTAGTTGACACCTGATCCACAAACCTAATAGAATATATGTGTAAAACCAAACCCCTGGCAAATCCGTTCTCATCAACCAGAATTGTGCTCAACTTGCCCTACCAGAGGCAAGACCGTAATCTCGTTCCTTGCAAATGCCACTTAGTACTATACACAGCTGTATGTAGTATATGGTTGACTCCTCACCTATGGCTACACCTGGAATTGTTTGTTAGTTTGGCAGGATTAACACAAACATTACTTCTAATGAGCTCTTAGGCCATACGTTCTAGCTTTTAGAATCTGGCATATCATTACAGTGTTCTAAGGGACAACATATGACTGTACAGACTCTCTTATGGCTGACAATGTGTTAACATGATAAAAACTTATTAACAACAGTTAAAACAAGCATTTGCAATACAATAGGTCTCACATTTACAAGAGTTTGAGCTATTGGCATTGTAAATGACAATGCCTTTTATTTATGTGCTGTTTTTTAACAATTTAATATGTAATTGAGCGGTGCACCTGAGCTCTACACGGAAGTGATGTATCGGGAGCCTGAATGAATGAGGAAGCAGGAAAGAAGATCGACGTCGGAAACAACCTATGGTAAGCAGCAGGTGGGATTTTACTTCGTATAGGGACTACAGCAGGTCTTGAAGACAGCGCATGCGTGCTGATGCTCGACCTAAAAAAGGAGAGTGATCTTGTTTCCCCAAGGAGTGAGGATCTAGGCCACTGGCGCAACAAGACAATATCCACCCAGACCTCACAGAGGAAAAATGCCCCAGTCAAGAGCACTGAACGGAAAACACGGAACTTTGAGCCTGGTAACAGGCACATGGGAAAATGTGGAATGCACCTCTGGATATACACATATAGAATCCTTGCAAATAAAGATATGCAAAAATACTTGGAAATTTGGATTACTTAATGGATTATGAACATTTTGCTTATTGCGAGAAACAGCAGTGAACTCAAGCATTTAATTTCAAAACAACCCATTGGGGACAACAAGTGGTGCTAAGGGGAGACACTGCTGGGTTCAGGATTAGTGCCCCAGAACATTGTGGTCATTTTAAAATAAAAAATATTTGTCCATTTAAACAGTGCATGTGTGTCCGAGCCAGTTGAGTAGAGCACAAGTCCATCCTAGGCCAACTTAGGCCAAAACAGAAGTTGTTTAGTTAAAATAACATGAGGTGGACACAGCTAGAACATTCATTTTATTGCATCTTGTAGTTGTTTCCTGTACTAGCTCATGGTATGCTATGTTCTGGTGAGTGTGATATTAATGTATATTGAAAGAGTTGCTTTCATATTTTGTGTCATTTTTCCATGGCCACGAAAACATACTCAACATTTTGCTAGATTTAGGGGCATATTCTCAAGGAGTTATCACCGAGTTATCGGCACTACATCGCAGCCTAAGTCGTGATAAATGTATCACCACATTCACAAGCCGGTGCTAACAGCCCATAGCACCAGTTTACCCGCGATAGCAGCCACAAAAAACATCGCCACAGATGATCCCCGCAACTATCGCTAATGAGATGCATAGTAGGCATTCCCGTGCAAAAAGCTGCGAAAACACCACTCCGCAACATTCTCAACGACCAGCCGGATCGGCGATAAGACCACAAAACAGGCAATAAGGCGCGTTAGCAGCAGGAAATTAACACCTGCTCTGACCTGGTGCAAAGTCGGACCACAGCCTGCACCACAAAATGGAGCCCAGCCCAGAGCCACACCTGAAGGGCAACAGATGCCATGGAGCCACGGATCATGTAGCTCGGAGCCCCAACAGGACCACAACACCCACTGCCACCACCCCCAGGACCCCCCCACCCCTGGCACCAGCCCCCCACCAGCCAAAGACATGCCACATCAACTACACTGAATCATGTACCAAACAATCCGCCTGATGTCGCACAATCACATTTGGTGACATGCATGTGTCGTCACAAAAATGAGCATCACACATTCACCTTCGATGTAACAAATGAAAATGTATTCAAAGAAACACAGAACAGAAATGAAGACACATTGTGGCTCCCCTCGGGACAATCCGTAGGTCACAGCCTGCAAGACAAAAATCATGATGAGAAGGTGTGTCTTGCGCACATCAAAGGACAGAGAGAGAGCGAAGGAGAGAGAGAGAGAAAGAGAGGGAGCGAGAGAAAGACCGACAGAGAGGGGGAGCGAGAGAAAGACGGACAGAGAGGGGGAGCGAGAGAAAGACGGACAGAGAGGGGGAGCGAGAGAAAGACGGACAGAGAGGGGGAGCGAGAGAAAGACAGACAAAGAGGGGGAGCGAGAGAAAGACGGACAGAGAGGGGGAGCGAGACACAGATAACAGAAGAGATGGACAGGGAGAGAGAGTGCCGACAATGCGCACCCAGGCCACACTGCTCACCTGCTGCCACTGGTGTGTCTCCAACCATGTGCAGGTATGTAGTGCAGGTCACACATCTGAAACAGATCCGTCATCTGAAACAGAGTCCAGATACATGAATGGCAAAGTACATACAATTGCACAAGACATCATCGCCTGTCCGCCCCTGCGCACCCAGGCAGATGCACCCCAGCCCCTCCTGCTGCCCAGCGGTGCATGCCCGCCCCTGCCCACCCAGGCAGATGTACCCCAGCCCCTCCCGCCGCCCAGCGGTGCATGCCCAACCCTGCGCACCAAGGCAGATGCACCCCAGCCCCTCCCACCGCCCAGCGGTACATACCCGCCCCTGCACACCCAGGCAGATGTACCCCAGCCCCTCCCACCGCCCAGCGGTGCATGCCCACCCCTGCGCACCCAGGCCTCACTGCTCATCTTCCACCCTTGGCGTGTAGCAATGAACGTGACCTGTGAGCAGCAGATCACTACAGGAAAGACATGGGACATGTAGCGTTGCCGTCCCCCACTGTGAGCGTAAGCGGAGTGGGCTGGCCTGGCGTATGCCAGTCCAGCATAAGAGTGTGTAAATGACCCTGGGGCCCTGAGCGTGGTTCCGTACTGGGCTGGACAAGGAAGTAACTCATGCGTGTGTCCCTGTTGTTGTGTCAGCACCACCCGGCACGCATTCGGCAATGTGTCACCCTGTGACCCCTGTTCTATGACATGAGCCACATGGACGTAAGAGGAGTCCAGTGAGCCTACATTCATCCATACTTCCACACTTGAAAGACCATAGACATGACACGTCTGTGTGAATATGAATGTTTAATGCACATTCAGTGGAGTGTTGCATCTGGAGCAGTACAGGGCCATGCAAACCCCACATGACGATGTTGTCCCGTGGAGGGCCAGCCAGGGTCCTTCAGGGAATGACAAGTCCAAAGGAAGAGGAAGAGTTCAGTCTGCAGTCTGATTGCTGTGTCCATGGCGATCAAACAGCATATGGCAGTACATGTTGAGGTCCAAGGTGAGTGTCGCAGAGTGCATCGGGGGACAGTGGAAGGTGATGATGCAGAGGGCAGTACCAAGCTGAAGCCAGACCTATGGCTGAGATGCATGCTGCTGCATCCTTCTTACCACGAGAGCAGAATCATCCGCATCTTCGTTCTCTGGTGTTTCATGTGCCTCACGTGTGGGTGGTGGTGTTCTGTCTCCAGCACTGTGTGGCAGTGACACATCAGTGGCCGGAGGTGGAAGGTCTACCGCACTGTGTGGCACTGACACTTCAGGGGGCGGAGATGTGGATGGAGTGGTGGCAGCAGCATGCATCCGCGCCAGACCTTGTGGCAGCAATGCCATGAGGATGCTCCTGAGGTCATTGAGGAACCCAGCTACCTCTCGCTGGTGTGCAGCTGTGGCAGACGCTCGTTCCGCATTCGCCCGCTCCATGGTCTCCATTAACCTCCGCATGTTTCCCAACTCCCGTGTGACATGGCTAGAGCCACTCTGACTGGACAGTTGTTCTATTCTCTGAGTCAGGGCTCCAGCGATGTCAGCCATGGTCCATTGGAGAGCATGGAGCGGACTGTGGGTGTCCGTTAGGGACCGTGAGTGGTCCCTGATGGGACTTAGACACCCACGTATGGCATCTAGTTTGTCTGTCATGTGGTCGAAGCCCACCCGCACCTGTTCAGCCCGATTCTCCTGGCACCCCAAGACACGGCGTTGGAAGGCCATGTGCTCTTCAAGGGGGTCCTGGGAGGCAGCCGTTGTGGTGGGTGCTGCCTGCTGTGTGGTCTCTGCAGGGGGTGGGGTCTCCTTGTAGCAGCTGGGCTGCCCAGCTCCTGGAAGTGGCTGCGTAGACTGTCCACGAACAGTTGGAGGGCATCAGAGTCGAAGCTGTGGTGGTCCTCTTCGTCATCAGAGAAGAGAGGGTCGGGCTGCTCTGCAGGAGGTGTTGATTCTCCCTCTGCAATGTGAAGGGGAGATGCAGTTTAACAATGTGTCCACATGTATGTTGTCGCATTGTACATGTTTTCATACAGACAGCATGACTGGGTACATTGTGGCTGTTGGGGAGGAGCTACCTATTTGATGGGGGACAGTGGACATTTCGACAACAGACGTGTGTGTGTTTGTACTTGTATATTATCAACTCACATTTCCCTGCAATGCCAAATGTGATTGGCCAGTGTCTGCACCCAAGCAGCACCAGTTGTGTCCTGTGTTCTGTTGTAGGTGTTTTGCGGATTGTGTCACATCGTTGTCAATGTTGATGTGCTCTGTATGTGATGTGTGTGCTGCATTTTGGGGGAGTCGCCCCTGCAGCTCAGATTTTGCTGCCCCATATCCCTTCCATGCGGTGTGCCTTTGACTTCTGTGCTTGTACAGTGCTGACATGTTGCATACTTGGGTACATTGGTCTCTTGGTGGGAGTTGGTGGTCTGGGGCATGGTTTGTCCGCAGATGTGCTCTACTTAATTGTGCATGTGTGCCATTGTGCCCATCTCCCCCGTCCCCCCAGGCCCTGGTCGTTACTCACCCTGTTGCTGTTGTGTCCGCTCCTGTTGAGCAGTGTGCAGGCCCCCAACTCCTGCCACCGTCTCCCCAGTGATGACTGTGGACACCATTTCCTCCATGTCGTCCAGCTCCTCCTGTGGCGCTGGGCTCCCACCTCCAGTCTGCATTGCTGCCTTCCGGTTGTTGGCGAGTTTCAGCTTGGTTTTGCGCTTCACATCATTCCAGCGCCTCTTGACCTCGTCCATTGTCCTCTTCAGCACTCCGACTGCATTCACCTTGTCCACGATGGACTGCCATAGTCCATTTTTTGTTGCCAATGACACAGTGGAGGTGACGAACAGTTGTTGATGGTGTTCTATCACCTCCGTTATCAGGATCCTGTTTTCCTGCGGACTGAACCGCTTCTTCCTACTCTTCTTGTCCTTGCCCTTCCCTGACCCCGCAGTCCCAGGCTGGTCCTCCTGGGGGCTTGTGGGGTTCTGGTTCTCCTCCGTACTTGCTCCGGAAACGTCCATTGTGCTTCGCTGTTGTTTGGCATTTGTTTGTCTGTTTTTTTTCTACTTTTATGGTGATTGTTCCCGCCTGACGCGTTTGAATTGCAGGCCTGTAGCTGGTTTTCTCTGTTTTCATATCGCAGCTTTTTTTGCGTTCGTGTTTCGCATTTTTGCGGCGTGGCATTGATTTTATCGCGGTCATTTGACGCGTTATCTGGAGACTATCGCATGGTGCCGCCGTGTTGTGAATACTTGGTTATCACGGCGTAAGTTTCCCGCGATAGACTGCGATGTTGGAGGTTGCGTTAAGTAACTTTTGCGATGGTTATCACACGTTCTTGAGAATATGCCCCTTAGAGCCTTAGCTTGATATTGCGGAACCGCCAACCTAGGCTGACTCACAGTACTAGGTGGAACTACACCCCAAAATTAAGAAAAGCAGAAGACGAGGAGGTTAAAAATGGTTTGACCAGCACAAAACCATTTCAACAATAATAAATATACTCCAGCACAAAGTTAGAATACAATATTTTTGGGTGAGGTCAGAGAGTGTAAGGCAACAATAAAAATACCAACCAATTTAAAAAAGACCACCTCTGCCCAACCTACTTGAGTAGAGCTCAGGCCTATCGTCTATCAGAAGCAGAAGTTGTCTAGAACAAGTAATAAAAGGTGAAACGACAACAGATCCATTTAATAGCATATTGTAGCTGTTTCCTGTTCTGACCATGTTCGGGCTGCTTGGGATAGTAAGGGATATCATAAAAGAACAGCTTTCATATATATTTTTTTTCATGCCATGAACGTGCAGACAAAATTTGGCAAGATTTAAAAATCTAGCCAGACATTGTATAACTACACCACCAAACTTGGTTGAATTAGAGTATGAAAAGGAGCAACATCCAGACGTTAAGAAAAGAAGAAAAAAAGAGCTAAAAAACTCTTTTCCCAGCACACCATCAGCTCAACCACAAAAATACTCCTGCACAGAGTTAAAACACAATGGGGCATATTTACAAGCCCCTCACACTCCAGTGGCGTTGCTCTCTAACCCATATTTACAAAGTGGTGTTACGTCACTTAACATGGCTTAACGCCACCTTGTAAATATGCCCCTTGCCACAGCAATCTGCTGCGGCAAAGAGGCTGGCAATGGGTGTTGCTGTTTGCGTTCCAACGCAACACCCATTACTTTTTGACACTGCCTCATTTTTACAAGTATGGGCAGCGCCAAAAACTAAGACCAGGTATTGTGCTCTTTCTATGTGTGCTGCATTCTTCAGAACACATAGAAACAGGAAATCGCCTTTACAGATTGTTTATGTGCAGGAAGGTGTCCCTTCCTGTACATAAACTATCGCCCCTGCAGGACAGCCACCCTTGCAGCATGGCACAAGGGTGCCTGCACTGGCGCTAGGCAGCTTTTTTAGCGCCAGGGCTAGGGGAAATGCAGGGAGCGCTGTATTTTTGTAAATACGGTGCATCCGTGCATTCAAAAAATATCAAAGCACAGTGTGACCAATTTTGGGTAAAACAGTGCTCCGACATTTTATAAGCTCAGGAAGTACAAAGGGACTTTCACATCATAAGAGACCGGCTCGCCAGGTACAGGAAAACACCAGTTTTAGGTGAAAGTTAACCAAGTTTTAGAGTTTTTTGGCATAATTCTTCTCTTTAGTATTCTTGACCAATCCAGGGATCAGGGGTCTTGCGGTGAAGTGCTACTCCAGAGGAAGTCCGCAGCCCGTACATACACACAACAATCACTATAAACTGCAGAGAACGGTGTCTTCTGGTATTCTCTGCCTCCCTCTGGTGAAATGTGATTAACCTCACGTAGTGCATTCTCACTCTTCATTAACATAATTTACGTTGCTACTCCAGCATGAGAGATATTATGAAACTCAGCAGTCATCGTCTGAAGCATGCCACCTTAAGATCCCCTTTGAAAAGCCTTGAACATGAGAGATAATATGTATGGTTCTGCCTTTGAGTCCTCGCAGCATGTTGTTCATCACTTTGCTATACTCCTTAGAATGCTGCATTATGTTTGAATATGATAATAATAGTACACTGTCGCTGTTCCAGTCAGTAATGTTTGTTTCTTCTTTCAAGTAAAAGATTCCTGCTGCAAAGCGAGAAACTTCATGCTTGTAAATATATTTTAGAGCATATCATGATTTCTTGAATTTCTTTCATTGTGACCACAGCACTTTAAACATTTCTTCTAATGGCATTAATACTTTCTCCTGTACAAGACCACCCTATATTTGGGAGCGTTGTCAGAACCAGAACTGGCTGTCAAAAGGACTTTCTGGATCTGCATACTGACTGAGAAATTTACCAACACAAATGTGATGCAAAGCCAGCAAAAATGTTCCATTGAGATTTAATTTACAATGCAAATCCTGATTTGCACAGGAAAGTTGCCTAAAGCAAATTAGCTGTATGTACTACTTTCTGCTACTTTGCATCAATGACGTGTTTCATGAGTGGTACATGGGCATTCCTGTACAACCACCCACAGGTTTTGATGCAAATCCACCAGTGGTGGCAGGTAACTTGGAGGAGTAGTGGGATGGGCACAGGCGTGCACTCACGTTCACCCATCCTCAAACTCACACACTCATACCCATTCATTCACAAACACATGTGAACACATACTCACAGCCATCCATTCACAAACACACACATGCTCACACACTCACACCCATCCATTCACAGGCACACACTCGCAGACATACTCCCACCCATCAATTTACAAGCACAAACGCATGCACATACTCACGCCCATTGATTAACACACACACACAGCCACCCGCAAGCACACACACACACTTACACCCACCAATTCACAGGCACATCCAAGCACATACTTGCACTCTCCCATTCATAGTACACAGTAAATACATATGCATAAATACATACACACATGCACCCAAACCATTGAATAAGGTAATAAGGCACTTACAGGCCACAGCGATAATAATAGGAGCAGCAGGTGGTGGGAGGGAAACGCAAAACAGTCCATGGGAAGCTGGAGGCTTTTGGAGGCAAACGAGGAACTTAAAGTTCCTGCCATGTTCTCTAATTGGATAGTCTTGTCAAGAGTTATCTAATGATAGGAGCGTCTTTCCTAACTTGTGACAGAGTAGGCTGGGGTCAGTGAAATTTGCTGATCCAACCCCATTCTATGATGAGTTAGGGAAGGGTGATGTGAGCATCACTGCTAGAAAGTCATCCCTGGGCACTTCAGGGCTTAAACCTGAAGCACCCACGATTGACTCCATCAGTGATGCTTTGCCTTGTCATGAGGAAAAGGACTCTCACAGGACTTTGCTAGGCCAATTATGTCACTGCCCTCATGGCTGTGAGCTCTTTAGCCTGGGAAAACGTGGGTCAGGGTGAGAGGCGCCTGCACATTAGTGCATGTAAAGTGTCTGACTTTCTGACCCTGACCCTGACATGGTGAGTGTCTATCAGGCTGACCTTTTCCTCGACCTGACAGACACTCATCATGCTTTAAAAAAGGGGGTGGGGTAGCAATAATGACGGCCCACTCTGTATGTAAACTAACTAGACCTACAAAGACTGTACAATTAACACCAACTTTGAATTGGACAATACGGTACCACACTAATTGTAATACAACACATGTAATCTATATGCTTACTTGCCCTTGCGACCTGAGATACATCGGGATGACTTGTCACAAGATCAAACAGAGGATCTGCGAACACAGAAGTAATATAAGATGCAAGAAAGCCACAACCAAAATGAGTAACCATTTCATCGAGTCGAATCATACCATCGACGAGCTCAGATGGGTAGTCCTTGAAACTCTGATGAATAAGAGTCACAACGCAGATCAGGTCCTATATGAAAAAGTACAACGGTGGGTGTACCGCCTCAAGACGCATGTAAAAGGATTGAACAACATCATCCCTTGGCATACACTCTCACAGTAACATAAGTGAGCCATAGGAATGAGACACACCCCGAATGAATAAACTCCCTGTAGAACTACCAGGGAACCCGAGAGTCTCTGGGTTGTTGAATAAGCCCCGTTCTCAGTACGTGTCATAAAATCTGGACGAGACACGATAACCAACCTTATCTGACAGCATTATGGTATGCAAGCTCCCTAGCCTTGTGAAATCTGACAGTAAGATGGCCAGGATTGCATTTATTGGCATACATCACCCAAGCCCCTTTTTTACGATATTGTGATAGCCACGTCACTTTTTAGCTCATCCGGCATATGTACTTTTCAGCATATGAATATTGAACATGTACTAGTCTTTCTTCATGTAACCGTAATTTAGGTGAATTGCAATTTTAATTTTCTGTTTTGGCACCATCATGTTTACTATTACCCTTATTATTTTAGATAAGTGGTTATTTTTCTGTAGGTCTACATTACGAGGAGATATACAGTCTCTCTACTATGCCCATCAACGTTTCTCAAAAGCAGCTCGCAATGGGCCCGCGTCACCGGGGCACCGTAATCAGAGCGAGCACAAGCTGAGTATCCTGCACAATCAGGTAACCGCTCCCTTCTGAGAGCGATATTCATGGCATTTTAGAAAGCACCAGTGCTTCTTCTTCATATACCCTTTCTTTCCCGCGACAATGAAGTCTCTGAGCCCGCCGGTCCCCCCGAGGAAGCCCGAATTGGGACAGACAAGGTATGCGAGCTAAGTGACTCGATAGCGTTCTGCTTAACTTTAACATTGCCAGCGGTATTTTGCTTTTTAGAATTCAGTCCTTAACGCTTAACCAACTTGAAGCACACATTTGAACAAGATTTAGACACGTGCTGACTAACACCGTAATAAGACCTTTACCATCATATTAACAATACAACTGCGGCGTAATAATGAGTTGCGCATTCGCTCTCCATCACAAAACAAAAATTGTATCGCCATTTAACCCCAACAGCGCTCAGATGAGCCTTTAGATATTTAGCAACGCGCATGATATTTGCCGCAAGCTCGCAGCATGAGTAGAGACATCAACATGCATATATAACTTTCTATTCACAGCTTGACACATGGCAATTCATGAGGATTCAAGTATAGGATATATATTTTCTGTCACTTTCTCTGCCGTTTCTTGATAATTAACATAACATAACAGGTGTATTTGTAAAGCGCACGATTACCCGTAGGTGTTCTGGCGCTGAATAACAGATGCTTATTGTTACCCAACTCAATGGTACTCATTTTATCGACCTCAGATGGATGAAAGGCTGAGTGGACCCGCTGGGATTTGAACCTGTGACCATGAGGTCAAACACAGGCCCCTGCAGTGGCTGCTTTAGTCCACTGAGCCACCAGACCCGGCTAATTACACCTATTTTGTTCACCAGAGTCTGCATTAGTATTTATGTCTCACCTGGAGTCACACAATTATATACTCCACTAAATGAATGTTTAACATATGCAATTGAAAATGTTTCACTCTATTTCTTATCCCAGTTATAGGTACTATTGACCTGTCACGAAGAAGAATTGTGAGTTAATTACCCGCCTTGACAGGGTGCTTACAATTAGCATCCTAAACACTTTATATAGGTCCTGAAGAAAGCCCCCTGACCTCCCAGAGGGCTGAAACATGTCGACCTCTCACATGGACAATGAGGTGCTATAGAACAGTAACACTTCTATAAACACACCGCCCTACTTTTTTAACCTTGCTACCTCTCCAACCGAATAAAGTGTGTTTGGAAAGGAGCGCTAAGCAATTTTAACTCACTTCACTCTAGCTTATATTATCACTGATCACTACTGCTAACACCAGTTGGTCTACCTCCAGGTCGAGGAAAGCATTTTGTCAAAAAAGACCCAATGATGATGCTTTCACCTTCTAAGAGAAGCGGAGAACCAAGATATACCGCTCTACCACTCCTGTACGTGAATGAGGGTTTTTAAGTTGGTTACCACACCTGAGCCTGGTATTACAGGTACAAGTGATCCATTTCCCCTTTGATTATTTACCTTTGACAGGAAGCCGAATGGATCTCAGCTTCTCCCTCCCTCCTATGATTATATATTACACTCTAATGGCACATTTAATTTACTTATAATTCCCTAGTATAATGGTACCACATGTACCCAAGGACTGTAGAACTGATTGTGCCACCCACTTAAGTAGCCCTTTAAAACATGTCTCAGTCAGGCCATTGCAGCCTGTGGGTGCAGTTTTAAACTGCCATTTCAACCTGCCAAAATAAACTTTTGGCCAGGCCTAAGGGGGAAACAGCGTTTACAACGCTGGTAATACCACGCGGGTAGGTTACAACGCGGACGTTGCATCGTCCGCGTTGTTACCACGCATGGCATTACATCGCAAGTCATTTCTACGACTTGCGCTAGATGGCGCGCAACACCAGGGAATGTGTTGGATTTTAAATCCAACACATTCCCTGCTGTTGCGCTAGCTGGAGTAGGAATAGTACTTTATGCTATTTCTAAATCCAGCGCGCCATCTAGCGCAAGTCGTAGAAACGACTTGCGGTGTAAAGCCATGCATGGTAACAACGCGGACGATGTAACGTCCGCGTTGTAACCTACTGCGGGGTAATGGATGGCGTAGTAACGTCATACATTCGGCCTAAGGCTTCCTTTTTGATACATATAAGTCACTCCTAGGGTAGACACTAAACAGACCATTGGGTAGGGTGCATTGTATTTAACTTGTTGGACATGACCTGGTGGTGTAATACCCTCAAATTTGTTTTTCAATATTGCAAGGCCTACCATTCCGATAGGATAACATCTGGCTACTTTATTACATTTAATAAATGATAACAATTGGTTGGGAGAAGGTAGGAATGTCAAGTATGGTGTTTGAGGAATTGTAATTTAAAACCCTTTTTAATGGTAAAGTCACATTTTAAGTCTCAGTTCTGAAAATGTTACTTTTAGAAAGTTGGCATTTTCTGCCCTAACCATTTGATGCCTGTTGCTGGGTCATCTGACTAGGTGTAGTCGACAGTTGGTCTTTGTGTATTCCTCCCAGACAGCCACACAAAGGAGGGTCTGGGTGTTGGCATGATGGACCATACTGAATTGGTATGGGGGGTGGAGCTGTCTCTTGTCACACTTGCACTTCAAAGAAACTGCCTTAGCTCCCACACAAAGGACTTTACACTAGCCTATTGTGTCTGCAGACAGACTGGGACCACGACAGGGAAAAGCAAGAAATTCCAGACACTTCTGTAGTACTCCAGAAGATTCTTCTACTTCAAAGTGGGTATCAGGTTTAAAAAGGGGACCCACAGACTCATCTCCAGTACACTCCTGGACCTGTAGTTACTACAAAAGAAGGACAATTTGCAGTACTGCTTCTTGATGCCTGCCTTGCTTGCTGAGAAGGAAGACCAGACCTGCACCCTTCATCCCAGGTGCAGTTATACCAAGGTTCAGCTGACAGACCTCCTGTTTTGAGTGACAGGGACATAACAAACTCCAGAGGCCTCCCTGCATCTGCACAGCTGACCTGCTGCCAGAGCCTGTTGCCTGGATCTGCAACCAGAACTGCCTGAGCCCTGCTGGCCTCTGCTGGAGTGAGTTCCTGGTCCCCAAGGGGTGCCCCTCAGGTCCTGGACCCTTGGTGTGGCATCAGTTGAGCTTTTCCTTGAAGAAAGGAAGACATTTTGAAGTTTTTTGCTCTTTGTGACCATAGACGGGCCATTTCATGCCAAGATCTTTCCACCAGCACTGACTGCCAGCTCCAGTGAACCTGACTCTTCATACTACAGCCGCTGCCAGTAAAGACCGACAGCATGAGATCTGAACTTTGCGCTAAGGTATCGGCAACCCACAAATCTCCAACAATGACTGTCTCTGATGCCCGATAGGAACTTTGTGCTACAGCAATGACTGTCTGAGAAGCCCGACCTGCTCTTCGCTTGCTAGACCTGTCAGCCTTAGGGTGGTCTTCCCTCAATCTTTTTGCTTTTTGTCTCCAAATTTTGCTGAATCTTTTAGTTGGCCTTCGGACTCTGAGCACTTTATCATTGCTAATCAGTCCTAAAGTGCATGTGCTTCTTCTCTTAACATGTGTGTAATTGGTGTACAACTGATTAACATATTAAATTTACTTGTAAGTAACCCTGGGCGGTGAACTACGCTACGCTCGCGGAGTTTGCGGAGTTTCGGTAACTTCGCGATTCGCGTAGAGCGCGAAGTTACCGAGCACTACGCAATTTGCGGCATAGCTGTTTTTCTTCTTCGCGCGCTCAATATGCATTCTCGCGCGCGCAGTAACGACCTACCGTGATTCTGCGTTCGCCGACGCGATTTCCTATCCGTTCGCGGGCGCCACGAAATTTGGAATCCGGCCGCATGATCCCGCGAGAGTGTGCGAACGCGAACACGTCATTCGGACGCGCAATCTGACTTCCGGCGGCAGTGTTGGTAAGATCGTGATCCCCAACACGAAGAAACTACAATCTGGCGAAGAATATCTCTCGAGCATCATAAAACATTCTCGAAAATGATTATTTTGCTCCATAAAACTCCTCAGATTGTGATTTGGCTGTAGTTTTTTGTGCAAGGAGTCCTTTTTCTTTTTTTACTTTTTTTTCCAAGAGGAAGGAAGTGCCCTTGAGTCTCAAACTTCCTGTTCCTGTCCAGCAGGCTCCTCCCAGTGCTTTGTCCATGTGCTGTTCACTTTCATTTGGATTTGGAGCTGGAAGGATCACTTTTTGTGTCTGTCTGCTGCATCATATCATTGGATTGGATTTGAGGACTTTTGGATTTGAGATTTTACAAGTAAGTTGGAGAATTGGTGTACTTGTTTGTTTGATTGGGGCTTGTTTGTACCTACATTTTTTTGGGATTTTCATAGTTTTTAAAATTTATTGTTGTGGCCTGTAGTTTCAGTAGGGGCCTAGTTGTTTTTCTTTGATTGGAATTTCAGCCAGTAGGCCCAGAGGTACACACGGCTGCATGTTTCTGTAGGGCATGGATGGCATTGGATTGAATTGGTAAATGTGGTTTTTGGGGTGTATTTCACTTTTGGGGTGTGTGTTAATAAATAAATACCTTTGTTGGATGTGTGTGTGTGCTTGTTGTGTAACTTTCCAACCTTTCGAAGCCCTGTGGATTTTCGTTTTTGCATTTTTGTATTAAAGCTGTGTTGTTCTGCAGGGCTCCTTTGTCTGGTCATATTATAGGCCTGCTTGAGTTCATTGTTTTCCATGGCCTGTTGTGACTGTGAGTGACCATGTGGCTTGGGGCCATTTTGTGGTGGTAGTTTAGAAGTGTGCTGCTTTTTTCATATAGGCCTGCATGTCTTTTCTTTGTTCCCCTTGGCTTATGCTTGTTGTTGTTGTGGCCTGGCCATGTGGGTGGCGGCCATTTTGTGAAGGCAGGCAGTGTGCTTTTGCCATAGGCTTGCATTGTCTGTCTTCCATTTCTTTTTGTTGTGGGTGGCTAGCGGCCAATTTGTGGAGCCATCCAGGCAGTGTGCTTTTGCCATAGGCCTGCATTGATTGTCTGTCTTCACTTTCTTGTTATTATTTGTGTGTGGCCTGGCCATGTGGGTGGCGGCCATTTTGTGGAGCAAGGCAGTGTGCTTGCTTTTGCCATAGGCTTAAGCTTGTGGCCTAGTCTGCCAGTAGGCCCTGAGGTAGTCATCATGGGTGCATAAAAACTGTTTCTGTGTTGTCTGTTGAATTTTAACATCATTTAGGACGTGGATGGCATTGGATTGAATTGCAAAATGTGGTTTTTGGGGTGGTATTTCAGTTTTTTGGTGTGTGTTAAATAAATAGGCCTTTTCAGCCAGTAGGTAACCCTGGGCGTTCAGCTCACGGACTTTTGGCAACTCCGCACTGCGCGACAACGCAGACTTACACTTTTTTTCTTCTTCGCTCGCTCAATATACGTTTTCGCGCGTGCGATAATGACTTTTTGTGACGATCGCGATGCCGAACACGCAGAATTTACAATCTGGCGAAGAATATCACTCGAGCAGCATAAAACCGTCTCGAAAATGATGATTTTGTTCATTTTGCTCAAAAGACTCCTCAGGTTGTCATTTAGATGTAGTTTTGTGAGCAAGGAGTCATTTTTCTTTTTTACAATTTTTTTAAAGAGGAAGGAAGTTCCCCAGAGTCTCCAACTTCCTGGTCCTGTCCTTTGTCTTCACTTTCTTGTTATTGTGGGTGGCCTGGCCATGTGGGTGGCGGCCATTTTGTGAAGCCAGGCATTGTGCTTTTGCCATAGGCCTGCATTGTCTGTCTTGTCTTCCTTTTCTTGTTGTTGTGGGTGGCCTGACCATGTGGTGGCGGCCATTTTGTGGGACCAGCCACTGTGCTTTTGCCATAGGCCTCCAAGCTTGCGGCCTAGTCTGCCAGTAGGCCCAGAGGTAGTCATCATCGGTGCATAAAAACTGTTTCTGTGTTGTCTGTTGAATTTTAACATCATTTAGGGCATGGATGGCATTGGATTGAATTGCAAAATGTGGGGTTTTTTGGGGGGACTATTTCACTTTTTGGGTGTGTTAAATAAATGCCTTTTTTGCGTGTGTATGTGTTGTTGTTGTGGTTGTTGTGTAACTTTCCAACCTGTTTTTAGCCATGTGGATTTTAGTTTTTGCATTAAAGCTGTGTGTGTTTTATCAGGCATCCTTTGTCTGGCCATATAGGCCTGCTTGAGTTCATTGTTTGCCGTGCCTTGAGCCTGTGAGTGACCATGTGGCTGGGGGCCATATTGTGGTGGTAGTTAGTAGTGTGCTGTTTTTGCCACATAGGCCTGCGTGTCTTTCCATTGTTCCTCTTGTCTTACTGCTTCCAAATCCATCCCTATTGCCAGCTGCAGCTCCCTGATGCTACATCCATCCCACGTGATGCACAAATTTAGGCCAAACAGGCTCCACTACATTTTTGTTTTTGTTCTTTGCTATTCTTTTTCTTCCTGAGTGTACACACTACACAGTACACCAGGAAAGCCCTGGCCTTGTTGTCAAAATCTCATAAATGGCTACACTGTTGTTGTTCACTGAGTTTCTAAAATGTAATAATTGAGACAACCACACACTAAGTTATATATTATATTAGTTTGATTTGTGCTATCGTTTGACTGATGCTCTTCTGGCTTTTTTGCTTTTAGGTGCACAAAAGACTGAGGAGGAGGTGTGTCATCATTGCCTGTTGTACTGCCAGACAGACATCCTGCTGCTGTACACGACGTGACATGTGACCTGACCAGACATCTCTGCAACTTGTGCAACTGAGTGCTGCTGACATCTGAAGAAGATGGGCCCAAAGAAAGCAGGTACCAGGTCCTCCAGTACCAAGAAAGTTGCTATTGAGAAGAAGGAACAGAAGAAGGAAGTGACACTTAAGTCTGGTGTGCCGCCCAATACCTTTTTGGGAAAAAAAATTACGCCTACAGCAGCGGTGTCCGGGGGCAAGCAGGGGGCAGCACCTCCGCCTCTGCAGGCATCCACAACTCTTCACTGTCAGAACTTGGGCAGGCATCCAAAAGTAAACCCATCTCTGTCAGAAGGCTACAGCCTCGGCAGGCATCCAAAGCTCATCACTGTCAGGACAGAAGGTACTTGGCAGAGAAAGACAAGACTCTTCGAAGAAACTTGCTGACATTTCTGCAAACTCAATTGACCAGCAATGACCGCTACCCAGGCCGCGGCCCATCACAGCGCTGACCATGTGAACCAACTTAAACTGCGACAAAGTGCCACAGATGAAAACACACACACCTGTCAGAACTAGGCATCTGATGATCTGACAGCCAAAGAGAAGAGCAAGACATGTAATGATGACATGCATTGGATGCTTGCTGACTCTGAGCGATTGCTGTTGTTTGTTGTGTTGATGTTGTGCATGAAGTCGAACTCTACTAGTTAATCTACAAAGTGAAAGTGACTCAAGTGACAGTCAATGTTTCCCTTCTTGTTGTTTAATAACCAAATTGTACGACTACTACTGCAGGTGCAGGCCAATATCCGTTGCAATTTTTTAATATGGAATATGGACTTAATCGGAGACTAGTCACTACAGACTGAGTTGGAGTTGGACAACACGTACCACACCATGATGATGACCATACTACCTTTGCACGCAATCAGTCAGTTGGATCGGAGATGATTGATGGAATAACTGCGTTTCATGAAGTGGCATAAAAGGTAAACACAACAATTCAACAAGAAAGTAAACACAGCAGACCTACATGTCCATGTAGTGGTGGAGTCGAGTGTAGTCATATGACTGACAGCGGCGCATTGATTTAGTCACTTAATTTTGAAAATGCTAGGTTGCTGTATATGCCTTTTGTCTGGCTCTGTCAAAATTTAAGGTAAATGGAGGTTGGGTCATGGGCTGGTGTTGTGGGCCTGTTCTGTCCTGTTGTTGTTGTAGCTTAATGCTGTAAACAGAATAGACACGATGTATCCAAGCCGCCTCAGTCTGAAAGTGTTCTCTCTTCTCTTCTTGGACTCCACCGTAATTGATGCTTTTTTTTTATTCATTAATTTTTCAATACCCCTTTTGTTTTTCCATCTACACTTATAGGCCGGCCTTTACCCTGTGCTATACTGGGAGAAACAACTCACACTTACCTTACCAATCCGCATCAGGCAGGCAGTGGCACCCAAAATTGATGTGCGGAGCGTCCATGGAAGATAGGACCAAGAGGAATGACAAGATTCAACTCCACAATTTGACCAGGATAATACAGTAACTTTAGTATCATTCATCATTCGTCATTTGATTCCTTTTTTCTCTTCAATCATTACGACTGTGTGTTGTGTTGTTGTTTGTTTGCTAATTGGTCCCTACAACTATTTTTTAATTTTCTTTGCTATCTTTAAAAGTAAGCCCGGTACAACATGTAATTCGGGTCTCTCTGAGGGCATACAGGCAAGGCAAATTGCATAGAATATACTGCTGCCCTGTACTGTCTAATTGTCTAGTAGTAGTTAGTAAGTACTACTCATTAACCATCAAGTTATCTTCATCATCATGCATGCATTTCCTTTTTCTCCCTTTATAGATTTATTGGATAAGATCATGGTCGTCTGCCAAGATTGTGCTTTGCTTTTGTTGTGTCCATGCGTACTGTTTTTCTCTGTCAAACCTTTCCCCAAACCCCCCTTCCCTTCCATTCATCAAACCCTAACCCTCTTCCCCTGGGCTGTGATTTATATTGAGGTGTGAGGTGACTACATTAAATGTACACCAATTGATCACACGCTTGCTGGGGCAGATGTGGTGAAAGCAACACTAATTCAATTTCAAGGCAGGGCGAGGCGAGGATCTTCTTCTGCTTGCCCACCCATGCTCAGTCTATGTGCAAGCCAATTTTTTTTCCAAAGGGACCTAATACATCATAATTAATTGTCGGCATTGATTGGATTCATCATCAACATCCTACCACACAGCAGTAAAGGTTACGAATTACGATTGTGTTAAGTTAAGTGACTCACTCGACACAACTACAGTTTGTAACTTCTTGTACTAGGCTGTCCCCGCCACCATTATGTTTTATTTTACTTTAGCAGTTGCAATATTGTTTGTTTGGCAGTCTTCTTCTGTACTGTACTTTACTTCGTTCTACTATTCCTCCCACAGTCGCTCTCAGGCAAGTGACTGTCTCTTTTTTATTTTTTTTGCAAACGCTACTGCCAGTGTCTACTACTACCACCACAACCATTGCATCTTTTCCATTCTCTTGGGAAACCATGCAGCGATCGCTGTGCCGAACTTAATCATCATCAATCGCAGGTAAGATAAGTTTGGTGGGAGGTATAATGGACTAGGAGGAGAGACTGACAGTACTAGTAGGACAAATAACTCAGTGAGGGGTACCACATCTATCTGTTTGTGTTACATAATCGGCAGATTATTTAAATCAAACACTGGCTGCGACCCTGCAGCAGCAAGGAAACCATGTGACGTAAATTCATAAAACAGTAACCCCCCACAAAACATTAACATCGTATGTTTAAGTATAAATATAATTTATTACCCTAACAAAAATAAACTATCCCACACCTAACCCACCCCTCTCCCTAACGCCAACCAATGTCCAAAACGAAAAAGTCCAAACAATGTCCATAAACCCCAAAGCCCAATTCCCACCCACCAACAAAAGGAATAAAAAAGGGTCAATCCAACGGGGTCCTATAGTTCTTATATTCAGCGGGCTTTCAGGTGTTTGTCCACCAGGATCTTGACCCGCTCCTCTAGTTGCTCCTCTAGGCGTGAAATCCGGAGGAGCATCTGGCGGCGAAATGCCCTGCAGTGGCATCCAGGGTGGGGGGCAGCAGTGCTGGCTGTTAATGAATTGCGGCGGCGGGCAGCTGCCTGACCGCGGTGCCGTACCACTGGAGGTGGGGCCTGGCTGGGGCCCGGGGCATCGGAGGAGGCTGCAGCTGCTGCCGCCTCCTCCTTTTCCTCCGCCTGAGCCACCAGCCGCCGGTACTCTTCGCAGATGGCCTCCAGTTTCCGGCGCCGGGCCCTGGCTGCCAACTCCTTCCGGGATGGTTTTTCTTGGGAAGGAGGATCTATATCAAGAAAGAAAAAGAATATTGTTGTAACCAATACTCTCAGCAAAACAGTAACACAAAATTAATTCAACACATAGTGGCACAGTAGCACTAGCAAGAAGCACAGTACATAACATTTGTGGTAATAATCTATCCTCCCACTTCCTCGGCCTCTAACATTTGTGGGAGTTTCAGGCATTATACTAGCACTATGGACTCCAGTACACAGTACACCAGTCTTCTTCTTATCTCTAGTTTAGCGAAATTACATAACCTGGTTGTAGCCGGCATGCCAGCTCAGTCAGCTATGCTTGCACCCAAGACAAACATACGAGTCATGACGCAGACTCACGTTAGTTTTATTTACTACTGTCTGCAGGTGGGGAAGCTCGTATTTTTCTATTACGGGTGGCACTGGCCATACTCTCTCTGTTACATGAAGGGCAATTGCTCAATTTCACTTTCACAGTACCCTGGCTACTACAAAAGGCAGATTATATATCTGATCCAATAATCATTGCTTATATATGGGACGACGACATAAGGTCAGTAGCGGTCGGTGGTGGGAGTGCTGCCGTGCGGTGACGTGGGGAGGGGCAGGGTGGGGGTAGTAAACTATGGATTACGGCCAATTACAGGTAAGTAAACATATAAATAAATAAAACTAATTTCGTTGCGCGCACTGCATCGCATTTGGCGGTGCAGTGCGCACAATGAAATTCGCTTTATTTATTTTTATGTTTAGTTACCTGTATTTGACCGTAATCATTGTTTACTACCCCCCACCCTGCCCCTCCCCACATCACCGCCCGGCAGCACTCCCACCACCGACCGCTACTGCATAAGGTACTTTGTTTTGATTGACTATGTAACCAACAGATAGGCCACCCTTTGCAGGCTGGCTGACACATTCGAAAATAAATTAACATAGGTAGGGAGTGGTCCTCGGAGTCAAAGGAAGGCGCTTGATAACTAACTATACACAATATATATGATGTGCTTGCAAACTACTGTGAGTCAACTGTATTCTGAAAATACAACTTGTATTCCCCTCGGCTTTGCTACTCTGGTGCGGTTTCTTTTACATTCCCTTCAAACTAAGACTCTGCATCCCGTGACAGTCTCCACCTATGCTGTCTATGATGAATACATACAGGCATCCATCCATTCTAAGTAAATGTCTATCATTCTTCTTAATCTCTCCACAAACCTTACTTTGTTTCACCAACAACCACCCATGCGTCCACTCCTTCCTTGCTTGCCTTGGGTTTGAGTTTCACCTAAACACCGCTGATGATTCTTGCTATCCCCAGTATCCACCCATACTGTGTTGCCCACCCACCCAGGCAGGCATCCATTCTTCTTTCACCTTCCACCCATCCTTCAACAACACATGCATCTGATTCCTATCAGCCACCTATGCATGCTTCCAACGTATCCTTCTCTGCCAGTCATATTACATCTCGCCCGTCCTTCCTCCTTCCACCCTTCTTTCCCTTTTTGTTCAACACATCCATCAAGGTCATCTGATCTGACTTTTAGTCTTCTCCATAAAACTTTCACAGCTGAGTTGGAGTCAGATAGAAGAGGCCATTGGTTACTCAACTCACGCTGCTAATGCTATTGCTAATGCATTGCTAATGCTAAGTAAAGGGTGTCTTCTTCAACCGTTGTATAATGTTCACTACAACTTCATACTTAATAAGTCTCAACAGTACAGTGAGTGAAGTGAACACCCTTCCAGCTAGTGCAATGTCAATAAGTAATGAATATAACTTACCACCGCCCGCCACTGCGTAGCTTCTGCAGGTGCCGCATCTCCTGCCCCCTCCAGATTGGCCACATCACCATCACCGCTGGCCCCGCCGGCACTGGTGGTCGGTAGTACGCCTAGAAAAAAACATGACACATTTTTAGATGCCTGTACACCTCCCCCTATTTATTCGTTTTCACTAGCAAGATTGAAAAAAAAGTTAATACATACATATACAACATACATCACTAGTCCAAATCGGGTACTAGAGTAGAGTCAGTAGACACTAATAGTGTTATGGTCCCTAGGGTCATTATTATAGTCTACTCTACTCTTTGCAAAGTTAGCCTGAGCCATGCAACCATTTTTGGCTTCATGTCTTTTGCGCATGTTACCTCGCAGCTTGTTGTGCAGTAAGATGCCTTTGAGCCCACATGATCTCATACAGCTACTGTCTGAGCGTTGCGTACAAGAGGTCGAAAAATAAGCCACTTTGTTATGGAGTTCGGTTAGTCCGTATTGCTTAGCCATAAGTAACATGTTACACTTTTTGGCATGACTGAGAAAGGCTTGCATTATACTATCTAACGCACACCATTTTTCTCATAACAGGCAGAAGATTCCCTCCTACGAACCAGAGATTTGCAGATCTTATGAATGATGCATGTAACCAGTACTTCTACGTTCTACGGTGAGGGGTCTCCCAGAATTCGCACAGATCTTTTGTCTTCTATCATGCACTTGTAACAATGTTTATTGTTTTAATCTTATGCATTTTGCTGTTGGAGCTGGCTGGAGTACACTGAATTTTATAGAACAACATACAGAGCTTGTTAGTTGAAAATAAACCTTTTGAACTTACACATAGACTCTGTGGTATTTGGTGTGGTAGTGGTGGTGGACTTACACGAGTGAGTGAGCGAAAGGGTGTTATGTTCTGGGTTGTGTAATCATTGGGTATCTTCGGGTGGGGGTTCGGGGACCTAATGAGACACTATAGCTAGTCGGTCAGAGGATTGTGGGTTCACTTCTGACTGAGGTGTGAGGAAGGTCCAACCTCCCATCACCAACATCCTATTTTCTTGTGCATAGTTCTGTATGTGGCTGTGCAGAATCCCCACAACAGTAGTAGTATGTACTATATCCTATCAAAAATAGTCAAATATCTGGTTGGGCATTTTGTTGGTGGTAATTGTCAAAGCCTCAAGATTAAGAAGACTAGAAGAGGACAACCCAAAGGACTGGACTCAGTGGCTAGAGCTATTGGTCAATCTGAGTTTTATTCAAAACCGTAAAATAAAGAGTGGCAAACTGGGCAAGCTTAGCTACAGACAGACTAATAGTAGTAGTACAGAGAGTCATAGCAGAGGCAGTTAGAACTTAGAGGCAGGGATAACCAGAATTTAGAAACAGATAGTCAAGTCAAGATCAAAGAAGCTTTTGTAAAAAATAGAATTAAGAAGTGGAACCAGAATTAATAGTTCGGAAAAAATAAGGTGCAGTAAAAGTTAGGGAAATATAATTGTTAATATTAACCACTGGAGGACTTACTGGGGCCAGCAGCAGGGCATCGGTAGAGGAGCGGTCCTCTGGTTGTCCCGCTGACTCGGACCCCGTCTTCTTGCCCCTGGGTTCTGCAGATCAGTGATCATGTAAGATATAATAAAGAAAGAGACAAACATTAATGATTGCTGTGAAACAAATAAATTATCTAAAAAAACGCTCAAAAAACGTTTTAGGAAACAATAATTGCAATAAAATTGACCTATCTAATCCGATCGACTACTGGCTTGCGGGATTCACGGACCGTCTACTTATTTATGAACACTAATCCAGTGTTCCATTCTGATTGCTTCGAATCTAGAACACTAACTAAGCCTAAGTACCACCTGACCTAGCCCACCTATTCCAGACGGGCCAATTGTTCACTAAGTCTGCATTTCCATTTTTTTTAGCCCTCAAAAATGCATAGATGAGATGGAGGACACATGCATAGATTTGTGCATACACCAAATTGTTGGTTGGTTGCGTCTGATGTTCTGCTACTGACTGACACTGCTAAGCCTACCACTCACTAAACAAACTACAAAAGGTTCTACTAAGGACTGGGGTAAGCAGCACTCAGTGACAGAGGATGCGTCACGCAGACCGCTAAAAAATTATCAACTAATACTAACTAAACCTAGTATCAATCCATCCACCACTATTTGACAGGAGGACAAAGGAAGGACTAGAGTCTCTCTAGCAATAGCATTACCTAACTTAAGTTCTCTAAAGTAAACTCTTACATAATAATCAGCCCAAGCGAGCGCAAAGTTGCAAACAAGTAAGAGTAGCGCCGAGCACCTGTGTCCTACAATCACAGAAGATTTTGAAACGTCATTTACCTGCAATGTAAGCAGCAGTATTCTTGTTATTCGTAAAAAAATTAGACACAATACTTATACTACTATATATATTAGCTACTCACCAAGCCCCACGACCTCGACACCTAGCAGTTCCAACAGGTCCTGCTCCCGGTCCAGGATGTCTGACCACCGGTGGGCCAGCTGGTTATGGGTGCGCCGGACCCCTGAGCAGCGAAACACTGCCCGGCGCACCTTTGCCCACCGGCGGTGAGCTCCTGGGTTGGGTACCCGGAGCCTGGCCTGCCGCCTGCTGCCAAGGTCAAGGGGAGGTGGCGCTGAACAAAAAAAACAAGGGCGGCCACCTCTGCCTCGCTAAAAAGCTGCCGGGCTTGCACCCCTGCAGGGCGCAGTCTGCCGCAAGGCAGGCGGCTCTTGGGCGCACGCGCCTTGCCCTTGGAGCCGGTAGTGCTGCTACCCTTCGCCATGGTTCTGGGGTGTGTGGGAGGAGGCGGAAAAGAAAAGTTAGAAGGAAAAAATAAAGTTAGGGGAAGAAGTAGGAGCTTAAAGAAGAAAGTAATATAAAACAGTAGAAAAGTAAAAAAAACACAGTAAAAAGTAGAAATAAATGCAAAATATAGACTTAGGGACAGAGAGAGATAGATAATAAATAAATAAAAAAATGAAAAACAGTGTAAAAAACTAAGGATTGCAAAGATTGAGGGAGGATAGAAAAGCAGGCCCAGAACCATAGCATAGAGTGAAAAACAAGATGGGCGCGCCCATCGCGACCGCGTGGGTAAGTTTGCGCGATATTTCTCCCCGAGCACGCAAAAAGCGTCGCAAACACGTACGACGCGTTCCCGAACATGAAATGCGCATCGCGAGCACGCTACACGCGACCCGGAACAGGAAATAAGGCATCGCTAACGGGCGGGACAAGTGAAAAACAAGATGGCCGCGCCCATAGGCGACCGCATGGGCAAGTTCGCGAGATACTATCCCCCGAGCACGCAAACAGCGTCCCGAACACGCACAACGCGTTCCCGAAGAAGAAAAATGCATCGCGAACGGGCGCGACAAGCAACTACGCGCGATCGCGTAGCTCACGTAGCGCTTTAACGTCTTCGCGTAGCTTCGCGTAGCGCGACTACGCGAACTACGCCCAGGGTTACTTGTAAGTTCCTTGTAAGGTGGTATACCCAGGGCGTGTAAGTTAAATGCTACTAGTGGGCTACAGCACTGACTGTGCGACCCACAGAAGTAGCCTTCCAACCTGTCTCAGGCCTGCCACTGCAGTGCCTGTGTGTGCAGTTCACTGCCATTTTGACTTAGCATTTAAAACTACTTGCCAAGCCTTAAACTCCCCTTTTATTACATATAGGTCACCCCTATTGTAGGCCCTAGGTAGTCCTAAGGGCAGGGTGCTATGTAAGTAAAAGGTAGGACATGTACTTTTATGTTTTTCATGTCCTGGAGTGACAAACAGCTGATATCATTTTTCACTACTGTGAGGCCTACTCCTTTCATTGTTAGCATTGGGAATTCCTTAATACACTTTTAAGCTGTAATTCCTGATCATAGAGGAGTAGCTTTTTCATGTTTCATATCTTTGGAATGGTATTGATAAATCCTACTAACTAGTAAAGTTGGATTTCATATTACCATTTCAGAAATGCCACTTTTAGAAAGTGGTCATGTTTCTGCACTTCCTACTCTGTGTGCCTGGCAACCTGCCTTCAATACATGTCAATCAATCAATTTGTTTTTTTTTAAAGCGCACTACTCAACCGTGAGGGTCTCAAGGCCCTGGGGGGGAGAGGAGGGTGCAGCTCCGGCTCAGCCAAAAGCCAGGTCTTGAGGCTCTTCCTGAAGGTGTGCAGGGTCGGGGAGCGTCTGATGTTGACTGGGAGCTCGTTCCAGGCCTTGGCCGCGATGTAGGAGAAGGCTCTTTCGCCTGCTCTGGTTCTGCAGATGTGTGGGGTGTCTGCTAGGGCGAGGTCGGTGGAGCGTAGGTTTATTTTGGGTACGTGGAATGAGACTCTTTCCTTGAGGTATTTGGGTCCGATGTTGTGGAGGGATTTGTATGCGTGAGTGAGTAGCTTGAAAGTCACTCTCTTCTCGACGGGGAGTCAGTGGAGGTCTCGCAGGTGCTGGGTCATGTGCTCATGTCGTGGGGTTCCGAGGATGAGTCTGACTGCGGTGTTCTGGATGGTCTGGGGTTTGTGTAGCAGGACTTTGTCTGAGGTGGGTGACAGCTACTCATTGCGCATTACCTCTAAACAGCCACAACACATGAAGGATAGGTGTGTCTAGGTACTCATCCATATACATTTGCATTCTGATGGCCTTGTCTGGGCAGGATGGAAGGGAGGGGCTAATACTTCACTTGAATAAGGAGTGTCCTGTCCACACACAAAGGTCTGATTTACCCCCATAGATAGAATGACAGACAGGACTGGGCTGAAAGGGGAACCTGTGTACTTCAGAGAGCTGCTTTGAAGTCACCCCCCACATCAAAGGCAATTTAGGGTATAGGTACTGGGTCTCTGAACTCCTAAAATCAGACACGATTGGACTTGAAACTTAAGCTCTGCCAGAAGGGCTGCTGTTCTGCAAAAAGGACTCAACTGGACTGCTGATCTGGAAGACATGCTTTCCTGTTTGTTGCTCTACTGCTGCTGCTCTCTGACTTTGCTAAAGGAGAGCTGGACTCTGCCTTCCTCCTAGTGATCTCCAAGGGCTTGCTGGCTTGCCTCCTATTTAAGAAGGCTCAGGATCATAAAATACTTTGTTCTCCTCTGCTACACAGCTGCTGGATTCTGCCACTCGTGAGTCCTCTAGCCCAGTTCCAAACAGGTCAGCACTTTGCCCTCCGACCTGCAGAGACACCCTACAAAGGTCAGTGATTCACTTCCCACGGCAATCAAAATCACCGAATCTGGATTGAACTCTGCTGCAGCACCGCAGGAAGACTTTCCAGCGCGACTCTACTGCGATGCTTTGCCATGGTTGCAAGGCATTCGCCAGCAACGCTGATCGATGCCGCGACAGCAGGCCACATCATCAGGAGTAGCAATGTTTTCTCCATTGCTGGTGACCCCTCCTGAGAGGGCCATGATGTGAGCCCCGTTTACGAGGCCCCCTGACTCCCCATGAGCCACCTCCGTGCCTCGGACTCAGCGCTCAGCACAGTCGTCATCGGCGTCTCACGCCTGCAAAGGTATTATGCTCAATGTGGTTTGGGGGGTGTTTACAGCCAGCCTGTGCTCCTTCCCAAGCACCTCAAGAACATGTGATTACCCCAGTCCCAAGTGACCAGACTTATCATTTTTCACTCCAGTGCCTCTTGGAGCTGTCACAATACTGTGTGCAAATGCTATTCCCATCATTTTACCCCGGTCTAGCTGGACCGTCAGTAACTTGCGAAGCATGAGTGCTTTGTGAAGCACAGTATTTTCATTGATACTTTCGAAATTCATATCTTGAGTACCAATGATTGAATTTTGTCATTTTTGTTCTTGTTTTGTTCTGAATATAATGAGCTATTTTTCTAAACCTGTGTGGAGTCATTTTGTGGTGTATTCATTGTGTTACTGTGTGTGTGTGTGTTGCACAAACACTTTACACATTGCCTCTTTAGATGAGCCTGATTGCTCTGTTCCAAGCTACCAGGTATTCCCCCAATCTTTTTGCTTTTTATTGGATTTGTGTCATTTTACCCCAGTCTAGCAGGACTGTCTGTAACCTGTGAACCATGAGTGTTTCGTGAAGCATAGTGTTTTCGTTGACACTTTGGAAATTCATAAATTGAGTGCCTATGATTACATTTTTGTTGTTTTGGTCTTGTTTTGTTCATAATATAATAGCCTACTTTTCTAAACCTGTGTGGAGTCTTTTTTAGGGGTGGGTGGCAAATTCCACTCCACCGGAGGAGTTTGCAGAGTTTTGCCCAATCCGCATGGAGTTCCAAAAAACTCAGTGAAGCAGCACGGAGTGGAGTTTTCTCTCGTTAAGTTGGCGAGCGTGAGAGAGAAAAATCATACTGTAGACCACCTCCAGGCGAGATTTCTCAACGTGGGTGGTCGCGGCACCACTTCATGTGTTTTTAATAATAAAAGTCAGGCATCTGCCTTGCTGTTAGCTCATTTGCACGATAAAAGGGTCAAAGTTGAGTCACATAAAGTAACTATTGGAAAGTATTTGCTTTTGAGATACAGAAATTTGAGGCACTGTGCTTTGGCCTACTTCTATCTTCAATGTCTTTTAGATGAAGAACCTGGCACTGTTGTAACCTGTTTTTTACGTACTGCTGTTCACTCATGTGGCACTATGGATTGTATTTAAATGATGGGGCGTTGCAATGTATTTTATGGGTTGTCGGCAGGTCGCTACCGCTGGCATTGAGAAACCTGCCGCTCGAGTAGAACATCTACTCGAGTGGCAGAAAGAAGCAGCGCCCTCTAATGCTGCATGTGGTGCCATTTGCACTGATTTTAAAGTGCGGGACATACTCCCAGCACTAAAAATCAGCATGAGAAGCACGACTTATCGCGCTCAGTGCTCATGGAACTCCACGGAGCGTGGTACCGTTTTTTTTGGTGTTTAGCGGAGTTCTGCAAACCAAAACTCTGTGAAATCCACACAGACCTAATCTTTTTGGGGTGTATTCACTGTGTTACTATGTGTGTGTTTGTGTGTGTTGTACATATACTTTACACATTAGCTCTTTAGATAAGCCTGACTGCTTCAGGCCAAGCTACCAGAGGGTGAGCACAATGTATCTTTTAGTGTGCACTTGCTTACCCTGACTAGAGTGAGGATTCCCGCCTGGCTTAAGTGCATACCTCAGCCAACCAAGAATTCCATTTCTAACATTAGTGATCAGCGATGAGGATAGGACTTGTGTTTCTGCATTACCATATATTAACTCATTGTTCACTACAACTCTATACTTCGACAAATTCAATTTTTATTTAATTCTCCCTGATTGGCCAATTGATTTTTCTTGGTAAATTATGCCTCAATCTGGAGAAGCTACACCTACAACTACACCTGCACTTACACATGAAGTTTTGGAGTTTGATCTGATCAGGTTAGAGTTTTACACAGTGGCTCAGATGAAGAGTTTTTGCAAAGATTTTCATGTCCCCATGAGAAGCTTCACCTGGAAGGTGGAGCTGCAGAAAGCCTTGAGTGCCTGAGCAGAGTCCCAGGTTGCAGGGGATGACAATCTAGATGAGGAGCAGGAAATTCCTGAGGAGGAGGATGAGCTGATTCTGGAGCCTGCTGTGGCTCTGGACCTGCCTGTAGAGGGGGCCAGCAACTTGCCAGGAGCAGTAGTGGGTCCCAGAGGAGGGAGCATTGTTTTCTCCAAGAGCTTGTCACCAGAGGAACTGGGAGACAGGCAGGAGGAGAGAAAATTAAAACTGGAGCTTGCAAGCTAAAGCTAGAGAAGAAGCAAGCCCTAGAGGAGAGGAGGATGGCTCTGGGAGAGAAGAAACTTGCCCATGAGCTCAACATCAGAGAGTTGGATATCAGAGCCCTGCAAATAGTGTCCAGCAACAGTAATGGTGGCAACGTACCTGTAGTGTCTTCACATGTCTCAAGGGTCAGAATACCCAAGTATTTGGTGCCTAGCTATATGGTGGGTGATGACGTGGACAAGTGGTATGCAGCCTATGAAGTGGCTCTAAGAGTGCACATGGTCCCAGAGGAGTTCCTGGGTGGTAGTCTATGGAGGTACATGCCCACGGTGGGGAGGGACACTCTTCTTGCACCAGAGGTCGAGGACCAGACATGGTACACTGCTATGAAGACCATCTTGACAAGTACGTTTGGACTGACACCTGAGAAATACTGACAGAGGTTCAGGGCCAGTCACAAGCTATCCACACAGAGCTGGGTTGACTGCTTAGACTATGCTGGTAAGGCACTAAAGTGCTGGGTGAGGGTCAGCAAAGTAGATGCTGATTCAGGACTGTACAACTTAATTTGAAAGGAGCACATGCTTGATATTTGTTTTACAGAGATGCTCCAACACCTAGTGGATAGTAAGCTTACTGATCCCAGGAAGCTTACTGAGGAGGCAGACATCTGGATCAGCACCAGAGTGTCCAAGAAAGTATCTGGGGCACTCCCAAAAGAGTGGTCAGGGTTCCCATCATAAGAAGGAGGGGAGAAATAAAAAGAAGGAGTTCGCTTCAGGCCCCCAAAACAACTCACAAGGAAAAGAGTCTGATTCTCATTCCCAATTTGGCCACCAGAAGAAAAACAACCCTGACAAAAGTCAGTAGCCCAAGCCCGTAAAGAGATATGAGTGCTATGAGTATGGACACTACAAGGGAGACCCCAAGTGTCCAAAAAGAGCACAACCTCACTGGAGGAAAGGTTCCAGGGGTGGTGAGTGTAGTGCTGGGGGGGGGAGTTTGCCCTAGTTCATGTGGGAGAGTTTGGTGAGGTTACCCTAGTGTCCCTGGGTGACTCTGAAATGGTTCCTAAGATCCATGTGCCCTCTAATACTGCATAGTATAGGCAATGGGTCACCATTAATGGGCAAGGCTTGGAGGGTCTTAGGGATACAGGAGACATATTTACTATTGTAAGGAGCAGGTAATTCCAAATACATTCCACCAGGTTGTGGTGGCTGACAACAGAGAGGGTTGCTATCCAGTAGAGTTGGTTGAATTTGAGTGAGGAGGGGTTTCATGTCTTCTGAAGGTTGTAGTAAGACCTACCATGCCTGTGGACTGTTTGATGGGTGATGACATAGAGCACACAACCTGGAAGGAAGTGGAGCTCAAGGCTCATTTAAAGATGCTAGGATTACCTGATTGAATATGTGCCATGACAAGCTCAATGGCTGCCCAGGATGGGAGTCAGAAGGGCTGGAGCCTAGAACAATGATCCAGCCAGCTGCTAAACATGGCAAAGGCAAGGGGTGTTGGAAACCCACCCCTGAATGTCTTCTAGTTAGATGAATGGGGCACTGCGGTGGCCGCCCCGGATTCCACTGAAGAGGGCATTGCTCCTTTTGGTGACCAGCCTGTCCTTGCTGGATAGCAAAAGACACACAGATGATGGACCGAATGCAGAGGAAATCAAACATTCACCCCCAGTCAAGAGATGGGTTAACTCCATTGTTCTTTTCCTCACCATGCCACCCCAGTTTGGACCCAGCCATACGCAAATCAGTCTTGACTCTGTGCCTCATGGGAACAGTCCAGCCCAAACTGCCAAGCCAGGTCCTCCCTGGCCTGGAAACAAGCATCCTGGAACCAGTTTCGGGGCATCACCCCTCATCAGCCAGGCTCGCTTCAATCCAGTGACACATTGATCCCGGGATCCATGTCTGGGCATACCCGTCACACTTAGGATGAGAAAGCAAAACACACACAGATGATGGACGGAATGCAGAGCAAATCAAACATTGACCCCCAGTCAAGAGATCTGGGTTAAATCCATCGTTCTTTTGCTCACCAAGCCACCCCAGATCTCTGTACTGGGGTGAATGTTTGACATTGTGCAGCATTTTGTCCATTATTTGTTCTTTTTGCATTTGTTATTGCTGGATGGCATTTGGGGGGAGGACGCACCAAGGAGGAGTTCTGTAGGGCACAGAGCGAGTGTCCAATCCTTGAGGGACTGAGGCAACAGGCTGAAGCCCAAGCAGCAGGTAATGCCTCTGGTAATCACCACATTTACTTGAAGGACAGTTTCCTTTACAGTGAGAATAAGATTCCTGTGCATGGGACAACAAGGGCCCTGGTGGTCCCCCAATGCTACAGGTCCTTCCACTGGAGCCGGCTCTTGAGATAGCCCTGGCAGGACAAATGGGCCAAGACAAGGCCTTTATATGGCTTGTCCCACAATTTAATTGGCCCAGGCTCAAGACTTCCTCAGATACATTCTGTAGGACTTGTGTGACCTGCCAGGCTAGTGGGAAGACAGGGCAGGGACTTAAGGCCCCCCTTAACCAGCTGCCTGTCATTGGCACGACCTTTGAGAGGGTGGGCCTCGATATTGTATGGACTATGGATCCCATAACTTCTTCAGGCAACAGGTTCATCCTGGTCATGGTAGATCATGGCACTAGGTTCCCAGAGGTAATCCCTTTGAGGACCACAACTGCACCTCGAGTGGCAAAAGTTCTGATGGGGACTTTTCCTGCATGGGTTTCCCCAAGGAAGTTGTGTCTGACAGGGTCACAAACTTCATATCTGCTTATATGCAGTCCATGTGGAAGGAATGTGGGGCAACCTACAAGTTCTCTATTCCTTACCACTCCCAGACCAATGGGCTTGTTGAGAAGTTCGACAAGAAAGGCATGATTAGAGGCCCACCAGAGGCCTTGAGGAATAAGTGGGACATCCTCTTTCCATGCCTGTTGTTTGCATACAGGGGGGTACCACAGAAGAAACTGGGCTTCAGCCACTTTGAGCTTCTGTTTTGGCACCTGTTAGAAATGGGGGTCTCTAGTTGGCAGAGGTAGGTACCTTTGTCCAAATAGGGACTCTTGCTTCTAGTCAGGGTAAGGGGGATACACTCCTAAAAAAAAACCTTCTCACCCCCTTGGTAGCTTGGCACGAGCAGACAGGCTTATCTCAGAGGCAGTGTGTAAAGCATTTGTGAACACATACAGTAATACAGTGAAAACACTACAAATGGACACCACACCAGTTTAGAAAAATAAGTAATCTTTATCTAAACCAAACAAGACCAAACGACAAAAATCCACAATACAGTAATAAAAATATGACTTTCAAATGGTAGAAATAGTTCAGTTCAAAGCAAATTGCAGATGCAGCACTTTTCACACAAAGTACCTTGGATACGTCGAGCACACAAACAAGAAGGGAAGGTGATGCTTCGGTTCCTTACACTCAGGGAAGGTGATGCATCGGTTACTTGCTCCGGGGGGGTGATGCGTCGGTTCCTTACTGCTGCGCAGGGGAGGTGATGCGTCGGTTCCTTAACGGAGAGGAGGTGATGCCTTAGTCCCGCAAAAAAATACCTCTAAAAACAGAAACATACCATCAGCCTCATGGTTCTCAGAAGCACTCAGGCTCGAAAAACAAACATGCATAAACATAGAAAGACAGTGGCGTCGGAACTATACCCAAACCGAGAAAACACGCTATAACTTAGCACTTACCAAATATAAACACCTCATAATCTCAGAAAAAAGTCAATATTATCTTAACCAAATCGAAACTGCACAAAACTCCACCAAACAACTGTTCCAGGTCGTAACCAGATTATCAGGCCCCAAACCCATCCCCTCCATAACTCCCACGCAATCACTCTGCGATTCTCTAGCCACATTCTTTCAAGAAAAAGTTAGTCATATCTATACCAACTTTGCTGCTCATTCTTCTATCAACAACCAGACCATTGCTCCCACTGACAACACTAAAACACCTACCCCCACTCATCCTGGCCTCACCAAGAGTAGCACCCTCCCTACCCTCCTGGAATTCAACCAAGTCACACCAGACCAAATCATACACTATATTTCCTCCATCAAATCAGGTTCCCCCAACGACCCATGCCCCCCCACCATACTAAAATTGATACCCGAGATCATCGCCCCAGTACTAGCCACCATCTGTAACTCTATGTTCACCACAGGAACATACCCATCCATTTGGAAAAAAACTGTCATTAAACCGCTACTAAAGAAACATAACCTCGACCCCACAGAAACAAAAAACTATAGACCTATTGCCTGCCTCCCCTTCCCTGCCAAAATCTTTGAAAAAGTAATCAATACTCAATTATCACAGTTCATTAACGAAAATAACCTCCTGGATGACACCCAATTTCGATTTAGGAAGGGCCACGGCACCGAAACGGCCCTCATCAAAGCCTCCGACGAAATCAGAATGATACTCGATCGGGGAGGAGCTGCGGCTTTGGTGCTGCTGGATTTATCAGCAGCATTTGACACGGTCGATTATACTACACTTATCGACCGTGTCTCTACCATAGGTATCAAAAATAACGCCAAAGCCCTCCTAACCTCTTTCCTCTCCAACCGTTCCCAATCAGTAACGCTAGGCGACTTCACATCCCCATCCTTCACTTTCCCCTGCGGTGTTCCTCAGGGATCCTCGCTAAGTCCGACCTTATTTAACATTTATGTGTCCGACTTGGCGAGGGTCATCAAATCTCATGGCATGCGAGTGACTACATACGCCGATGACACACAGCTAGTAATAGAGACCCACAATGACGGGGAAAAAGTTGCGGCAAATTTCCAAACTGGAATGCTCGCAATAAGCACATGGATGGCAAACAATTGCCTTAAACTAAACTCCGATAAAACGGAGGTAATGATCTTTGGTAACCTCTCCCCCATCTGGTCTCCATCCTGGTGGCCAGCAGAGCTAGGCCCACCTCCATCCCCTGTAACAAAAGTCAGAAACTTAGGTATCATCTTTGACGACAAATTGTCATTTTTTCAACACGCTAACAACGTTGTCTCCTCGGCATTCTTCACCATCAAAATGATAAAGAAACTTCTACCCTACCTTCCTTCAAATGCTGGGAGAACTCTTATGAGCACACTAGTCATGTCCAGGGTAGACTATTGTAATGGCCTATTTCTTAACGCTCAGGAAAGAGTCCTAAACAAACTGCAAATGGTCCAAAAGTAGCGGCAAGGATCCTGACTTACACCCCCAAATTCAAACCTACATCCAATCTAATACGTCAGCTCCATTGGCTGCCTATCAGAAGTCGTACAAAGTTCAAGGCCCTATGTATCGCCTATAAGGCAGTAAACAACACAGGACCTAAATTCCTAAAAAAAACACTATGCCCCTACAAACCAACCAGACCCCTTCGCTCCTCAGCAGCAAACCTCATAAATGTCCCCAGAACAAAAAAATCTTCCTGGGGCAACAGAAGATTCACAGTCGCCACCGCCAGATTTTGGAACACACTTCCCCTTCACATCAAAAACACCCCCTCTCTCCTTGCCTTCCGTAAACAACTTAAAACCTGGTTGTTCAACCAATAAATGACCAGCTCCTACTCTGTCCCATCCTCTTCCGTCCACAGCGCTGAGACACCCAAGGGTATTTGTGCGCTTAATAAATTGAATAAAGATGCGTCGGTTTCTTACTGCGTGGGGAGGTGATGTGTCAGTTTCTTACTGCATCTCCCAACGATGCGACAGACCTGGAGCCTCGATGCTATGGGATGATCTAGGACGATGCGTGGGTTCTTGCAGCCGCACAGCAGGGCTTGCGTCGGAATCGGTGAGGTGATTTCAGACTTTGGAGATTTGTGCACTAGATGTGGCGTGTGGCGATTCCTCGAGCCGCGGGCAGGCGCTTAGATGATTTCTTTGGTGATGCATCGGAAATAGGTGCGGATGCGTCACGCTTATTGTTATTGCGTTGCTTTTCCAGCTCCCAACAGCCAGAACAACCTCCAGAGGCCCAGAACAGATACAGGCACCTCTTGGCAGGTCAGAACTCCCAGCAAGGAAGTTCAGGGGAGCTGGGGGTGAAGTATTTGTGTTCCTGAGACTTCAGAACAGGAGGGAAGCTCTTCTTCAAGCCCTTGGAGATCTTCCTCAAGCAGGGGCCACAGCAAACACCAAAGTCCTTTTCCCTTTCCCTGGCAGAAATTAGCCACTGTAGGCCAACCCCAGACAGCAAACAGCACAGGGGCAGTATTCCTCCTCAGTTTCTCCAGCTCTTCTTCTTGGCAAAGGTTCCTCTTGATTTCCCAGAAGTGATCTAAAAGTTTGTGTCTGGGTCCCTCTTTTTATACAGTAAATCTCTTTGTTCTCTCCTGGCCCAGGGCTCTGAGCCCAGTCCAAACCAGTTCTGGGGGGCACTTTGCAAGTGCACAACAACCTCCATTGTCAGTGTGAGCCCTGGCTCTAGACACACCACAGGGGGGCGGAGCCATCATTGTAGAAGCCAGGCACAGCCCTATTCAGGTGCAGGTGTTTCTCCTCCCACCACTACAAATGCAGACCAGGCCTATTCAGCCTAGCGCTGACTCATCCAGACTCTCTGGAGCCACTGTACATCCCCAGCCCCTGTCACTCCAAAGCCAGACAGTCAATACACATCCTAGCAGAGGCACACTGGATGGCTAAGCAAGGAAATACCCACTTTCTCAAAGTGGTATTTTCAAACATAGAATGTAAAAATCACCCTCACTACAAGATGCATTTTAACATTCTGAGTTCAGGCATCCTAAACTTTATTTTCCTACCTTGTTCCCAGGGCTAGTTAGGCTTATAAGATGGTATAAGCAAACTCCCCATTCTATCCTATGGGAACAGTTAGCCTTGCAATAGGGAAAAATGAAATTGGCAGTATTTCACTATCAGGACATGCCACACACACCAGGGCATGTCCTACCTTTCGCAAACACTGCACCCTGCCCACAGGGGTACCTTGGGCCTACCTTATGGGTGACTAGCATGTAAGAAAAGGGAAGGTTAGGGCCTGGCAAGTGGGTGCACTTGCCGAGTTGACATGGCAGTATTAGACTGCACACAGGCACTGCTATGGCAAGCCTGAGTTACATTTACAAGCTGCTTATGTGAGTGGCACAGCACAACCAGTGCTGCAGGCCCACTAGCAGCATTTGATTTACAGGCCCTGGGCACACACAGTGCACTGTACTAGGGACTGACTAGTAAATCAAATAAGCCAATTATGGAAACACCAATCCATAACAACAATTTACAAAGGGAGCACTTGCACTTTGGCACTGAACAGCAGTGGCAATGTGCCCAAAGCATCTAGACCAGCAAAGCGAAGTCCAACACACAGCAAAAACACAGGAGGCAAAGGCAAAACTACAGGTGAAACCCACGCCAATGATACAAGGTGTAACACGTGCCCCCTCCAGCTGAAATGTTGGGAGAACTACCTACCCTCTTGGGAGTTTTCTTCACTAAGGTGAAAAAATCTAGACAGACCATCAGCATTAGTGTGTTCTGTACCAGGGCGGTGTTCCACCGTGAAGTCCATCCCTCGTAGGTAAATGGACCACCTCAACAACTTTGGAGTCTCACCCCTCATCTGCATCAACCATCTGAGGGGCCTGTGTTCGGTCTGAACCCGGAAGTGAGTCTCAACAAGTAGGGCCTCAGCTTCTTCAGTGCCCAGACCACAGCAAAGGCCTCATGCTCAATCACACTCCACCTCTGTTTCTGTGGAAGAAACATCCTACTAATGAAGGCTGCAAGTTGGTCAAGGCCCTCCTCATTTAGCTGTGAGAGCACACCTCCCACACCATGCTCTAAAGCATCTGTCTGCACCATGAATTCCTATGAGAAGTTGGGTGCCTAGAGCACGGGCACTGTGCACATGGCAGATTTCAGGGCATCAAAAGCTTTTTGGCAGGCGTCAGTCCAGTTCACCTTCCTGGGCTGCTTCCTGGAGGACAGCTCTGTCAAGGGGCAACAATGGTGCCGTATCCCTTGACGAATCTCCTGTAATACCCGGTGAGTCCTAAGAAGGCTCTCACCTCTGTCTGTGTCTTGGGGGATTCCCAAGCCAGAATGGGATCAATCTTGGGCTGTAGGGGCGCCACCTGGCCGCTCCCTACCTGGTGTCCCAAGTACACCACTGAACCCTGTCCAATCTGGCACTTGCTTGCCATGATCGTGAGGCCTGCCCTCTGCAGAGCCTTCAACACTTCCCAGAGGTAGTGCATATGTTCCTCCCAAGTGGCACTGAACACTGCAATGTCATCCAGGTAGGCAGCACTGACATCCTCCAGTCTAGCCAACACCTGGTTGACCAACCTCTGAAAGGTGGCAGGGGCATTCTTCAACCCAAAGGGCATCACCCGGAATTGGTAGTGCCCCTCCCACGTTGAGAATGCTGACCTCTCCTTTGCCACATCAGTTAAGGCAATCTGCCAGTACCTAGACGTTAAGTCAAACGTACTGATGTACTTGGCAGCTCCCAACCAATTGATGAGCTCATCAGCTCTGGGCATGGGGTTTGCATCAGTCCTGGTGACCGAATTGAGCCCTCGGTATTCCACACAGAACCGGAGTTCTGGCGTGGCACCGAGTGCGGCAGCCTTTGGGCACAGGACCACTGGGCTGGCCCAAGGGCTGTTTGAAGGCTCAATCACCCCAGCGCTAACATCTTGGAGACCTCCTCCTTGATGCAAGCCTTGACCCTGTCAATCACTCTGTAAATCTTGTGCTTCACAGGAGGACCGTCCACGGTGTCAATATCATGAACACACCACTGAGTGACACCAGAGGTCAGGGAGATCAGAGCAGCAAACTGTCCCAACAGTTGTCAGCAGTCACTCTGCTATTCAGGAGTCAGGGCGGGGGAGAGGGTTACACCGTCCACTGACCCATCATGTTCCTTGGCAGACAGGAGGTCAGGAAGAGACTGAGTCTCCTCTTCTATTCCAGCATCTGTCGCTAGGAGCATGCCCATTTCAGACCTCTCCAAGTGGGGCTTAAGGCAGTTCACATGCAGGACCCGCAAAGGGTTCCTTGGAGACTGCAAGTCCACCAGGTAGGTGACTTTACTCTTGCGCTCCACCACCTCAAATGGCCCTGTCCACTTATCTTGGAGCACGCAAGGCTCCACTGGGACCATGACCAACACTTTCTGGCCAGGCTGAAACTCGATCAGAGTGGCATTCTGATGATACCACCGTTTCATCTCCTCCTAGCTGGCTTCCAGATTCACCTGAGCGAGTTGCCTAAAGCACTTAGTCTGGTTCCTGAAGGCCAGCATGTAGCAATATATGTCCTGGGGAGGTTTCCTGGGAGCTTTATCCCAGCCTTCCTTGACCAGACTTAGAGGTCCTCTTACAGATGCCCATGCAGGAGCTCAAAGGGACTGAACCCTAAGGACTTCTGCAGTACCTCTGGGTAAGCAAACAAAAAGCATAGTAAGAGGACGTCCCACTTACACCTCATGGGCTCACCAAGACCCATAATCATGCCCTTCAGGGTCCGGCTGAATCTGTCAACCAGCCCATTACCTTGGGGGTGGTAAGGAGTGGTGAACTTGTAGGTAACACTGCACTCCTGCCACAGGGACTTCAAATACTTGGATATGAAGTTGGTACCCCGGTTGGACACCACCTCTCTGGGGAACCCCACACGGGAGAAAATCCCCATCAACGCACGATCCACTGTGGTCACAGTCCGGAGAGGGATGGCTTCTGGGTACCGGGTGGCATGGTCCACCAAGACCAGGATGAACCTGTTGCCCATGGCTGTCTTGGGATACAGAGGCCCCACAATGTCAATACCCACCCCCTCAAAGGGGGTGCTGATCATAGGGAAAGGTTGGAGAGGAGCCTTGCACTTCCTCCTACTCTTACCACTTGTCTGGCAAGTCTGGCAAGACCTACAATGAGTGTCAGAGTTCTTAAACATTTGGGGCCAGTAAAAGTGGGTGACAAGCCTTTCAAAGGTCTTGTCTTGCCACAAATGCCCTTCCAATGGCACATCATGAGCCAGACCCAGTAGGAGGGCTCTGAAGCGCTGGGGTACCACCAGTTCACGGGCTGACCCAGGCTCAGCAACCTTAGGCTCACTATACAGGAGACCATTCTCCCAGTAAATCCAATGTGATCCAGACTGATCACCTGCTGCCTGGTTTGCAGCCTGTTGCCACAAACCAACAAGAGAAGGGCATTTCTGCTGCTCCTGGCAGAATTCCTCCCTGGAGGGGCCCCCTTCTTGCTGCTAATGGGTCAGCTCAGACAGGTCCCCCAGTTCGGGCACACGCTCCCCTGTAGGCTCCAGGGCATCCCCCTCAAGGTTTGTCTTCTCCTGGACCGTGGGAAGTTCGGGGCCAGTTTCCTGTGCCCCCTGCCTCTTCTCTTTCTGGCAGGCACCTGGGTAACTGTTTCAGGCTCCAGGTCCTCTTGAATGCCCTTACCGGCTGCCATAGACCGAGTGGTCACACATGCCCACTCAGGCAGACCCAAAATCTCCAAATTAGATTTCCGCTTCACCTTTTCCCAAGGGGAAGACTCCAAATCGTTGCCTAGCAGACAGTCAACAGGCATGGCTGGCCTCACAGCTACTTTCAAGGTACCTGAAACTCCCCCCCACTCAAAGGGAACCTGTGCCACTTTGCGGAGGCACTCAGAGTTGTCGGCTGCAACTACTGGGTAGAATGTTTTGGGGACCACCTGCTCCTCAGACACCGGCCGACAACTGACAGCTGTCACACTGGTTCCAGTGTCTCTCAGAGCTTCCACACTATGGCCATTGATGGACACCCACTGCCTGTACCTTTTAGTGTTATCAGGCAGATGAGCTCTTGGGACCATCTCACTGTCTCCTAAAGAGACCAGGGTCATCTGTGTGGACCCCCATCCCTTTTGGGCACCCGACTCCTTCCCCAAGGCTACACTAGCCATCTCCCATGGTGGTGCACCAGTGGGTGTTGCGGTAATCTTTTTGGGACACCTAGGGTCCCCCTGGAAGTGACCCACATGACCACGACCATAACATGCCCTGGGGCCCTTCTGACCAGGCTTACCTGTAGGGACCCATGGCTTCTTCTCAGTGGGATGCTGGGAACCTTTCCCTTGGTTCCCTTGGGAATTACTTTGGGGCCCTTTCTGGAACTCCTTCTGTTTACCCTTGTCCCCCCCACTCTTTTGCTGGGGATCCTGCCCACCTTTGGCGGAGTCTCCCACATGACCTTTGTGGACCCTGGTACTGACCCAGCGGTCTGCCACCACAGCAAGCTTCCCGGGGTCAGTCAGCTTACTCTCAATCAAATGCTGGCGTAGCTCTGGAAAACAACTACTAGACAACTGCTCCCATGCAACCAAACCATAAAACACCTGTAAGTCATCCCCCTGGCTACCCTTCACCCAACCATCCTGTCCTCTGCATAAAGAGGGCACATATTCCACCCAAGTGCTTGACTCAAGCTTCTTACAATTTCTGAACTAACTTCTGTCTGTACAGCTCTGGGGTCAAACCATACCTCATTACCAAGGCTTCCTTCATGGGGGCATAAGACAGCTGATCCTCAGTGGGCAATGCTAGCAAGGTTTCCCTCCCCTCAGACAGGAAGTGGCTCCACAACCCCACTCCCCAGTCTCTCTCAGGGATTCTGTAAGATCTCATTGCTACCTCATAAGCTTTGAACCACTGAACAATGTCCTCATGCTTTGTGAAATCCTTAATAACCTCCGTGGGGATTTACACCTTTCCTCCCCCAGGCACTGATGGTACGCTGCCACCATGGGTATTGGACTCTAAACTCTTTGCCTTTAGATCCAGCTCCCTCAAACCACTTTCATGCTCCAAGAGCATCTTTTTCTCTTCCAGGGCTAACTTCTTCCTCTGAAATGCCAACTCCCTGTCCTCTTTCCCCAGCTTGAGCTTTGTGAGCTCCAACTTATGCATCCTTATTTTTTCCCTTTCCTCCAGCTCTTCTGCTGGAGACAGCCCCTTTGAAGAGACACTGCTGCCCCCCCAGGAGGGTACCCTCCACGCAGGCAGACACAATGGCCCATACTGCTGTCCATCTAAATTCTCCACCTCCTCCGAAGACTGATCAGCATGCTCACTGGCATCCCTTGACTCCAACCAGGCCCTCAGAGCCTTTTGGAGTTCCTCCTTCCAGGAGAGGCCTCTTAAAGAGATTTTAATTATTTTTGCAGATAGCCTTCAACTGTGGCACAGTGTAGGTTTCAACCCTATCCTCCTCAAACTCAAGATCCATGGATGCAATTGATACTGGCTTTGACATGATGAAGATTGGCAGTTCTCAGTTGCAAGAAAACAAAATAGTCCCAAAGATAAAGTTCCACCAAATGTATGTGGTCACTTAATGGTCTGCACTATACTAGTAGTGTACACCAATCACTGTATGTAAGACACAAATGCAAATCCAGATCATCACCGCTGATCACCAATGTTAGAAATGGGGGTCTTTAGTTGGCAGAGGTAGGTACCTTTGTCCAAATAGGAACCCTTGCTTCTAGTCAGGGTAAGGGGATACACTCCTAAAATAACCCCTGCTCACGCCCTTGGTAGCTTGGCATGAGCAGACAGGCTTATCTCAGAGGCAGTGTGTAAAGCATTTGTGAACACATACAGTAATACAGTGAAAACACTACAAATGGACACCACACCTGTTTAGAAAAATAAGTAATCTTTATCTAAACCAAACAAGACCAAACAACAAAAATCCACAATACAGTCATAAAAATATGACTTTCAAATGGTAGAAATAGTTCCGTTCAAAGCAAATTGCAGATGCAACACTTTTCACACAAAGTACCTTGGAAGCGTCTCGCACACAAACAAAAAGGGCCACAGGGAAGGTGATGCTTCGGTTCCTTACACTCAGGGAAGGTGATGCGTCGGTTCCTTGCTCCGGGGGAGGTGATGCGTTGGTTCCTTACTGCTGCGCAGGGGAGGTGATGCGTCGGTTCCTTACCGGATAGGAGGTGATGCGTCAGTTTCTTACTGCGTGGGGAAGTGATGCGTCGGTTTCTTACTACGTCCCCCAACGATGCGACAGACCTGGCACCTCGATGCGATGATCCAAGACGATGTGTGGGTACTCGCAGCCGCACAGCAGGGCTTGCGTCAGAATCGGTGTGGTGATCTCGGACTTCGGAGATCGATGAACTCGATGTGGCGTGCAGCGATTTCTCGAGCCGCGGGCAGGTGATGTGACGATTTCTTCGGCGATGCATCGGAAACCGGTGTGGATGCATCACGCTTATTGTTGTTGCATTGCTTTTGCAGCTCCCAACAGCCAGAACAACCACCAGAGGTCCAGAACAGCTACAGACAACTCTTGGCAGGTCAGAATCCCCAGCAAGGAAGTTCAGGGGAGCTGGAGGTGAAGTCTTTGTGTCCCTGAGACTTCAGAACAGGAGGCAAGCTCTTCTTCAAGCCCTTGGAGATCTTCCTCAAGCAGGGGACACAGCAAACAGGAAGCCCCTTGCCTTTCCTTGGCAGAAAGTAGCCACTGCAGGCCAACCCCAGACAGCAAGCAGCACAGGGGCAGTATTCTTCCTCAGTTTCTCCAGCTCTTCTCCTTGGCAAAGTTCCCTCTTGTTTTCCCAGAAGTGATCTAAAAGTCTGGGGTCTGGGACTCTCTTTTTTTAATACAGTACATCTTTTTGTTCTCTCCTGGCCCAGGGCTCTGAGCCCAGTCCAAACCAGTTCTAGGGTGCACTTTGCAAGTGCACAACAACCTCCATTGTCAGTGTGAGCCCTGGCTCCAGACACACCACAGGGGGGGCGGAGCCATCATTGTGGAAGGCAGGCACAGCCCTATTCAGGTGCAGGTGCTACTCCTCCCACCACTCCAAATACAGACCAGGCCTATTCAGCCTAGCACTGACTCATCCAGACTCTCTGGAGCCACTGCACATCCCCAGCCCCTGTCACTCCAAAGCCAGACAGTCAATACACATTTTATCAGAGGCACACTGGGTGGCTAAGCAAGGAAATACCTAGGGCCAGATGTATGATGGATTTTCGCATGCGCAAATGGGTTTTAGACCTGTTTGCGCATGCAAAAATCCTGTGGGCAATGTACTAACCCTATTTTGCTAGTTGCAAATAATTTGTGACTCGCAAAATAGTGTTTAGCGATCCCTTCCTAATAGCAACCCCAAAGGCAAAGCAAGAAAGTTTTGCGACCGCAATTGCGGTCGCAAAACACTTGCAGTTTACCACCCTTCTCAGAAGGGTGGTAAAGCACTCACAAACTGGAAGGGGTCCCTAGGGGACCCCTTCCCCTTTAGGAATGCGAACATTTTGTAAGGGCAGGCAGTGGTCCCAGAGACCACTGCCTGCCCTTAAAAAAATGAAAATGAAAAGTTACACTTTTATATTTTAAATGCATCCCGTTTTCCTTTAAGGAAAACAGGCTGCATTTAAAAAAAAAAGTCTGCTTTATTTAAAAGCAGTCCCAGACATGGAGGTCTGCTGACCCCAGCAGGCCACCATCCCTTCGAGTGCCAGCCATTCCCAATTGGGACGCAAATTGTGACAGCCTCATTAATATTCATGAGGCATGCAATTTGCGACCCATTGGGAATCGCAAACAGTGTCTCAGACACTGTTTTACATTGACTTTGTGACTCGCAAATTGCGACTCGCAATTTCTCGCAATTTGCTAGTCGCTAAAGTCATTGGTCGAACATCTGGCCCCTACTTTCTAAATGAGGTATTTTCAAACATAGAATGTAAAAATCACCCTCGCTAAAAGATGCATTTTAACATTCTGAGTTCAGGCATCCTAAACTTATTTTCCTACCTTGTTCCCAGGGGTAGTTAGGCTTATAAGATGGTGTAAGCAAACTCCCCATTCTATCCTATGGGAACAGATAGCCTTGCAATAGTGAAAAATGAAATTGGCAGTATTTTACTATCAGGATATGCCACACACACTAGGGCATATCCTACCTTTCACATACACTGGATCCTGCCCACAGGGGTACCTTGGGCCTACCTTATGGGTGACTAGCATGTAAGAAAAGGGAAGGTTAGGGCCTGGCAAGTGGGTGCACTTGCCGAGTTGACATGGCAGTATTAGACTGCACACAGTCACTGCTATGGCACGCCTGAGTTACATTTACAAGCTGCTTATGTGAGTGGCATAGCACAACCAGTGCTGCAGGCCCACTAGCAGCATTTGATTTACAGGCCATGGGCACACACAGTGCACTGTACTAGGGACTGACTAGTAAATCAAATAAGCCAATTATAGAAACGTCAATCCATAACAACAATTTACAAAGGGAGCACTTGCACTTTGGCACTGAACAGCAGTGGCAAAGTCCCCAAAGCATCTAGACCAGCAAAACGAAGTCCAACACACAGCAAAAACAAGGGAGGCAAATGCAAAATTACAGGGGAAACCCACGCCAATGATGCCAGGTCTAACAGCATCCTTTTAGAGAACATCTGAGTTTGGTCAAGGAAGGCTGGGAGCAATATCCAAGGGAAACTCCCCAAGATGTGGTAAGCCACACGGTGGCCTACAGGGGCCAAATGTCTAAGCTATGGAAGCAAGCTCCAGTAACTTGGAAGCCAGCCAGGAAGTCATGAAGGAGTGGTATGACAAACCTTCTACCACTGTGGATTGACAGCCTGGTCAGATATTGTGGGTGATGAAGCCAAGGGAGCCCAAGGCACCCCAGAACCGCTGGACTGGGGCCTATGATGTGATTGAGAAAAAGGATTAGCCACTTACCTTGTGTATATCAAAACCCTTAGGCAAATCCACCGGGGCTGCATGTCAATTGCCTCAAACCCCACTTTGAGAGGTCTGAGCTCAGCATGCTGCTAGTGACAGATGGCAAAGAGGAAGAGGAGAGTGAACCTCTCCCTGACCTCTTAGCCTGTAGGGAGAAAGACAGGTCTATGTAGGGAGTAATGCTTTCTCCCACTCCAACTCCTGAACAACAGAGAGACTGCCACCAAGTGTTGGCCCAGGACAGTACTCCAATCTGTTCTCCCTTATCCCTGGGACAACCCACCTTTGTGCCCATGATGTGGACACAGGGGACAACTTCCCTGTTAGGAATAGGTCTTACAGGTTGTCACATAAGGAGAGGTCCAGCATTAAGGCTAAAGTGTCTAAAATGCTGGAGGTTGGGGTGATAGAACCCTCCAGTAGCCCATGGTCCAGTTCTGTGGTTTTGGTACCAAAGCTGCCCTAGCAGGCACCACACCTGAACTGAGGTGCTATGTGGGTTACAAAGGGTTAAATTCAGTGACTAAGACAGATGCTCACCCCATCCCCAGGGCTGATGCGCAGATTGACCGATTAGGGGCTGCCCAGTACTTAAATAACTTTGATCTTACGTCAAAATACTGGCAGACCACCCTAACAGAGGTCAGCCTTCTCCACTCCAGAGGGTCACTATCAGTTTAGGGTTATTCCCTTCAGATTACAGAATGCCTCTGCCACCTTCCAGAGACTGGTGAACCAGTTTGTTGCTGATAGGTAGGCCTTCTGTGCTGCCAATCTGGATGACATAGCTGTCTTCAGTAGCAGCTGGAAGGACCACCTTTTTTACCTCCAGGAAGGGTTTCAGGCTTTGCAACAGGCAGGCCTGACTATCAAGGCAAGTGTGTGCCAGATAAGGCAGGGGTCTGCGGTGTACTTAGGATACTTGGTGGGAGGAAGGAGGTGCTATCCCTTCAGGCCAAGTCAGAAATCATCATGGCCTGGCTGCCCCACACAACCCAGGCTGAGGTCAGAGCATTTTGGGCCTCACTGGGTACTATAGGAGGTTTGTCAAGGGCTATGGCACAATTGTGGCCTCCTTGACTGAGCTAACTTCCAAAAAGCTGCCAAGGAACGTAAATTGGACTGAGGCATGCCAAATTGCATTTGATTCCCTGCAGCATTCCATGTGCACAGCTCCTGTGCTCAGGGTTCCTGACTTCTCCAAGGAGTTTATCATAGAGACAGATGCCTCAGAGCATGGCATAGGGACAGTACTATCTCAAATTAATGATGAGGGCCTAGACCAAACTGTAGCCTTCATCTTCAGGAGGTTACTCCCCAGGGAACACAGGTGGAGTGCTATAGAAAGAGAAGTTTTTGCTGTGGTTTGGGCACTGAAGATGCTGAAGCAATATTTGTTGGCATTCACTTCCTGATTCTGATTGACCACAGACCCCTTAGGTGACTCATGTAAACGAGGGGTGAGAATTCAAATCTGTTGAGGTGGTGCATTTCCCTACAGAGTATGGACTTCAGGGTGGAACACAGACAAGATTTTTCCGCCTTAGTGCAGATTACTCCCTAGAGACTGAAAAGCTCTCCCCACTTTTAGCTGGGGGATACGAGTTAAACCTGTCGGCCTTAGGGTCATCTTCCCCCAATCTTTTTGCTTTTTATCGGATTTGTGTCATTTTACTCCAGTCTAGCAGGACTGTCAGTAACCTGTGAAGCATGAGTGCTTCGTGAAGCACAGACTTTTCGTTGACACTTTGGAAATTCATAAATGAAGTACCTATGATAGAATTTTTGTCATTTTGATCGTTTTTTGTTCAGAATATAATAACCTATTTTTCTAAACCTGGGTGGAGTCTTTTTTAGGTGTGGGCGACGAATTTGCCTCTGCCTTGGAGAGCATGAGAGAGAAAAATCATACACTAGACTTCCTCCAGGTGAGATTTCTCAATGCGGACGGTTGCAGCAGATCGCTACTGCTCACCTTGAGAAACCTGCCTTTAACATTGAGGAAGTTGCCACTTTAGTAGAACACCTACTCGAGCGGCAGAAGGAAGCAGCTCCCTCTTGCGCTGCACCTGGTGCCATTTGCTCTGATTTTACAGTGCAGGACAAACTCCCGGCACTAAAAATCAGCATTAGCAGCCCAACTTACCGCACTCCACCGCTTGCAAAACTCTGTGGTACACGGAGGAGTTTTTTCGCCACTTCGCAGAGTTCTGCGTAGCAGAAGTCCGAATACTCTGCCCAGGCCTAGTCTTTTTGTGGTGTATTAATTGTGGTATTGAATGTATGTGTTGCACAATTACTTTACACATTGCCTCTTTAGATAAGACTGACTGCCCTGTGTCAAGCTACCAGAGGGTGAGCACCGGCTATCTTTTAGTGTATACCAGCTTACCCTCACTAGAGTGAGGGTTCCTGCCTAGCCTAGGTGCATACCTCAGCCAACCAAGAATTCCATTTCTAACATCACGCTACAGAAACAACCATTCACAGCACTCTACCTACTCCTCCTGGGCACCTCCACCAAGAACTGGACTCTTTGTGCTGGACTTTAGAAGGTAACTCTTTCAGCTGGACTAACTTGGTCCCTGTATCTGGCCTGTGCTCCATCGCCATCGGCCTGAAATCGTGACTTTCACCCAGTTTCGCACGATCATATAACCATGAGTGGCCCTTTATGCTTTTAGGTGCTATACTTACCTTAAATCTTTTGATTGTATAGCTCCGGTTCTAGTGATTGAAATTTGTTGTTTTGTTGTCAAATAATTTATTCAATTTTACTTTTTTGTTTCTAAATTGGTGTGGGATTTTTCTTGTGTTGTATTTTTACTTGTCTACTGTGCACTGCATAAATACTTTACACATTGCCTTTAAGTTAAACTTTTGTGCCAAGCTACCAGAGAGTTTAGCACAGGTTCTTTTAGTGACTTTTATGGTTCATCCTGACAAAGATTGTGACTGTTGCTTGAGAAAGGCTCACACCATCCTCAATCAACAACCCAATTTCTCACATTGGTGTTCAGTGGTGGGATACAGTACTTGTGTTTGTGCAGTGTCATACAGTGATTTATGCAACACTAAAATCTCATTATAAATAATTTGGCGCCAGATTGGACTTCATTTTAAATTCTCCTTTTTTTTCTTTCAAGTTGGTCAGTTCTACTAATTGGTTTTTTGTTGTTTTGGTATCGAAGCATGTGTTCAATTTTACTTTTTATCACTAAATTGGTGTGGGATTTATCTTGTGTTTGGTTTTCACTTTATTACTGTTTGTGTGCTGCATAAGTATTTACACATTTTCTCTAAGTAACACTTTTTTGTCAACCTACCTAAGGGTTAAGCACAAGTTGACTTGATGACTTTTATGGTTCACCCTGACAAGGATTGTGGCTGGTGCTTGAGAAGGACTCACAACCCCCTCACCCAACAACGCAATTTCTCATAGATAGGGACAGATGTAAATATTAGCAAGGGGCTATTTGAGTTTTTGAAAATATATGGTAGGATTAGCATATAGGCTAGAGATTAGGGATTGTTAGATGCAGTGGTGTGGTTTCAAAGAAGGAAAGGTTGTCATCTAAAAAATGAGGTGCTGACAATTTAGCAAAATACAATATTAGTGATTAAGGCAAAAAATAATGCTACTTAGAGTAGGTATCTCTGAGAGAGGAGGCAGGCAGAGGATGGACAGTAAGATGAGGGCTGGTTGAACGAAATAATATGAGGCAAAAGTCGAACATTTTAAGTCAAGGTCAATTTTTCATACATGGTTTTTAGGACTAGAGAGGAGGATTTTGGGGATAGCACATGATCTAAGGATGCAAAACTGTAGAAGAAACACTGTTATTTGCCTGTGAGATAGTGCAATATACTAAGTACTTGTGAGAGCAACTAGAAACTGGTGAATGGTCTATCTGCTGCTAAACCTCGAGGCCATTGGCATTTATTAACTAACAGAATAGCATGTGTCAGAGGGAGTGTGGTCTAACCGACCTCTCTTGTGTAAAGTTCCACTGTTATGCTTAAACCAGAACCTGCCACTGACATCCTATGTACATGTTGAGTGCATATGCATGTACAGTATGAATGTGATAAGTGCATTTGTAGGACTCTGTGTATGAGTCCGAGCACTGAAGCGAGTGGGATCCATTTTCAATGTCCTTGGCTTAACATAGCATATGATAGAGAGTGAGGATAGTTCCCAAGACAGTAGAAGTGGATTACTTGTGGCAAGAGGAAGGACATCTGTATATAAAACTTGGAAGAAAGACTCAAATGCTTGGTCTATTTTAAGATAATCTGAGGAAACCCCCCCCTGAATCTGTGTTAGTAATCTCCTTAATTATATTCCTTGTTTGATTAATTCGAGATTTCCAGGCAAGGGGCTTCCCGCACCCTTCTCCATATTCATAATTAGCTAGTTTGCTAGCCTCCCATCTCCTCCTAGTGATACTATCTAAATAATCCACTAGGGCCTGCCTCTTGACTGTGACCTCAGTGTTTTCGTCACTCTGCTTTTCATTATCTTGTTGGATGACTTGATCATTCGGTGCACTGGAAACATCTGCTTCCAAAGATTTTATCATTTTATCATTTCTTTAGTTTCCTTATGTTTTTTAGCCGCAATGCTTATTACCCTGCCTCTAATGTATGCTTATAGGCATCCCATACTTCCTGTAAGGGGGTGGAGAACTCATTAAATTAAAAAAAACACAGAGTATCACTCTTTAGTTGTAAAATTACTGAAGCGACAGATAGTAGGGCTCTATCAAAGGTCCATCTTCCAGTTGCTGGATGTCTAGCTATTTGTAATTCCATCAGCACCGCTGAATGATCTGATAGATGTTCTGGAATATGTATCACTGATTTAAAGCTATTTGTCAGCCTGGTATCTACTAAGAAGAAATCGATTTTGGAAAAATGTCCATGTTTTTTATTGTGAAATGTAAAACTTGAGGGGCCACTTATTCCCCCGTTTTTAACTCTCCAAATATCTATAAGGCCTACGTCTTCCATCAAGACTCTAATAAAAGAGCCCATTTTAGTGGGTACTAATCCCACCCCTTTAGACCTATCGAGTGAGGGATTCAGGAGGATATTAAAATCACTGCCCATAATTACCGGAAGGTTAGATTGTAATAAATGGTTATAAATAATAGTTAAAGGAGATTCATCATCAGTGTTTGGACCATAGTATCCCACTAATACAACCCAATCATTCTGGATCTTAACGTCGGCAGTAATCCATCGCCCCTTAACGTCTACCTTATAGGACCCAAGGGTCGCCTTGGCCGATTTTTTAAATATCAAGGCTACTCCTTTTGTACAACATGTTTGGGGAGTATGGAGAGAACTTTCAATCCATTTCTGCTTAGATCGAACCACCTCCCATTCATCAATAGTTAGGTGCGTTTCCTGTAGTATAATAATATCATAACTCAATTGGCTCAGGTATTGGAGAATTCTTCTTCGTCTACCCACTACTCTGAGTCCATTAACATTCCATGTTAAAATTCTAATTGGAGTCAAAGCAGACATTTAGGTCTATCCAATCCAATTTAACTTGGTCATGGCCTAACCCCCTCTTACTTACAACTTCCTTTAACATAACAAAGTGATGAGGAGTTTTTTTTTCTTTTTACCCTAATATGCTCCCCACCCAGTGAGATACAGACCTTATTTGCTTCTCATGTGACTCCCCCACCCCCAAGGGAACCCTCCCTAATGATATTTTGGGTAAGATGAAGAAATGTACCCTTTGGAGCTCGCTTCATCCTCCAGAATTAACCGGAATTAACCGAAAAAGAAAAAACCCAACAATAAACAGGCAATTATCCCTGAGCTTTAATTTGATCAATAAAAAACCCTACCTCTTTGGGATCTCTGAAGTTTAACATTTTGTTCTTCCACATGACCTTAAGTAGGGCTGGAAATCTCAGTTGAACTGTTGCACCCAAAGATCTTAAAATTGGCATACATTTTCCCAGTTCCCACTGCCTATCCTGTGTGATTCTCGAAAGGTCTGACCTAATCCGGAAAGCCCATTCCCCTTTCGTGAAGCTACCTGCTTTTAAAGCCTCAGACAGCACTCGTTCTTTTAGTGTATATGTTTTAAAATTGACCAAAATTCTCCTGGGAGTTTTTCTATTCAATTTTTTTGTGAAGGGATCTCTAGGAATTCTCTGAATGCCGGCCTCTAAGTCTTGTGGGTCAACGGAAGGGATAAACTCCTTTAGTAGATTTATTAAGAAAGTTTTGATGTTATCTCCCTCTAGACCTTCTGGAGTATTAAGAACCTTAGTGTTATTTCATCTGGTGTTGTTTTCTATAGACTCAATTTTATCTAACATAACCTTCTCCCCACTTTTTAATGATTGTATCTCAATGCGATTGGCCTCCACATCCTTATTCAGGGCCTCAACTGAGGCTTCCATCACACAGATTTTCTCAGTAATTGCCGACAATTGAACCTCCAAAATTTCACAGGAGCCTTGTATCTTGGCCTGGTTCTTTTTCGAAATAGCAAACTTGTTCCTGATCTCCGAGGACAATGCCTCCAACATCTCTGCCAGATCCAGTTGCTTGGGGCTATTTAAAATTGGTAAGTCTCCAGGGGCCGTTAAGATAGAAGTTTGGCTCATCTCAACAGGCGAACTGACCGGTTCAGGGTCACCACCGCAATCTTCTAAAACCTGAAACCTATTAGAATTAGGAATATTTGATTGTACCGCCCCTTCAGCTAAGGTATTATCATTTTTGGGATCATATCTACCTCCGGAGCCTCAACCGAGACCCCCTTGTCCTGATAGGACTTCACTGCCTCTGGTATAGATGGACCAGCTTGCTGTGTTTTAGCCTGTACCATAAAATAGGATCTAAGGGATGGGGTTATCCTAACTTGTGGTGCTTCCTTCCGCTGTCGTATCGAGGGAACTGAGGAGGGATGTTGAGAGATTAAGGACTGATTCCCCCCTATTTTCTTTCCGGGCTTTTTAATAGCTGTTTTCCCAGAGATAGGGGCTAGAGAGGGAGTGGTAGATGAGCTTACCAGGTGCCCCGCAATACTAAAGGATTTATTTCGAAGAGCGTATGTGCTAGGGCCTCTGACCCCTTCTCACCAAATAAGCCCTCGGACTGTGTGAGTGAAATAATAGTAGTCTCAGAAGAAACAAAGGGACCAAATACTCCCCTGTCTTACTTGTTCTTCCTGTGCAGCAGCTGGTGTAGTAGATTTTGCTTTCCCTCTTCTCCGGGGTGTCTGCTTTGGAGAGGAGGTAGTGCTTAGTTCTCTGCTGTCGAGGCACTGGACCCGTCTAGGGCTCATGGGCAGAGTGGATGAAAAAGTCAAAGAGAAAGATGGTGATTGAGGGCGACTACAATAAAAGTACTCTCGAAGCAGCGATGATCCGCCCAGCAACTCAGTTCTCCCAGTGCCACCAGCTAAATAATATACTAAATGGGCCACCCAACAGGAGTTAATCCTACCTGGGATGCCCCGAAAGGAAATCCTGGACGAAGTACGCCTATCAAGGCAAATGCCGTCAGCAACCTGAAACAGCTGCCCCCCGAAGCGCGGTGCCGATGCGCGTCCGTCAGCCAGCTCTGAATCAGGACGCGATCCTCAAGGCGGGAGAAAGGAGACAGAGTCTTCCCAGAGAGTCACTGCCCCCTCCTCCGGCCGAGAACGGCTAGAGCTGACCGCGGGAGCTACGGGGATGGCGCCGGAGGTAACAGCGCAATGCCCGCCGGTAAGCAATGGGGGCCTCGGGGAGAGCGGAGAGAACAAGCAACGGTATCGGGAACGAGGGGCAGAAGCTAAAGGCGGGGAAAGGAATTTAGGTTAAATCCAGAAGCAGGCTCAGGGAGATTAATTTCGGCATCCGGAGGAGAGGAGCTCGTGGCTAGACTAGCCCGCCGCCATGTTCCCCCAACTTTCTTGATAAAATAACTCTACCCTCACTGGCTGGCGACCAGGCCCTACAGTTGAACAGAAATATTTCCCTAGAAGGACTTAAGGATACTATGAAACATCTAAAAAGAGGTAGGGCCGCAGGATTAGACGGTATACCCAATGAGTTTTATATCTCTCTCGGTGAGGTACTCTCTCCTGTTTTGGTGAAATTATTTGATAATATTTTTTCCAAAGACATTCCGATTCCTAATTCTTGGGATGAGGCAGCTTCCACCCTAATTTTGAAGCCTAATAAAGACCCCAAAAAATGTGAGTCCTATAGGCCCATCTCCCTGCTAAACTGCGATTATAAAATCTTTGCGCAAATTTGAATTCTGTGATGGGCTCTCGGGTCCATCCTGATCAGAAGGGATTTATTAGGGGTCGTCAGCTCCATGATTTAACTCATGAGCTGATTGGCGCAATTGACATCTTTTATTTATTTTTATTTATTTATTTGAGTTTTATATAGCGCTGGCTAGACCCGGAGGTATCAGAGAGCTTTACATGAGGTTCCACATTGTTACAAAGTTACAAGTTACATATGTTGCTAGAAATCTTTTTAAAGAGCATAGAAGACGAGATAAATGGAGCATAGAGGGAAAGGGGGTAAGGTAAAAGGGTAGGAGGGAGATACGGCAGAGAGATGAAGGAAAGTCTGCCCAAAGTCCGGCTGGGTATGTGACGGCCGAGGGGGAAGTCCACAGCCAATCTCCTCTATAGCTATCAGGTAGCTCCACCGGGCATCGGCCAAAATGCTAGGTGGCAAGTTCACAGATTCTTTGTCCTAATGGGTGAGCCGGATGGGGGATATGCTCGAGGTCAGGTCGAAGTTACAATTTTTGTCAAAGAGTAGTAGCTCATCATGGTAAAGGACCAGTATGGAGGCCATCTTGGGGTCAGGCAAGATAATTTTGCCCCTGGTGTTCCAATTCGGCTGGCCACCCAGTCACAGGTGGGCATCTGCATCTTCCCATGGCTCTCATAGCTGCAATGTTTTCAGTGTTTTATGTGTCCGGCATTAGGCCGCTGGCGGCCATCTTAGGGTCAGGCACGATATAGTTTCGGGGGTTCCCCCCCTGAGCTTATTGAAATTAATCAGCTCTTTGACCAATTAGTGTCACATAGGCCCCACGTAACATCCTTGTGTAAAGGAGCCTCTCCCATCATTTGTTCAACCCTTCATGGGTAAAAGGGTTTCCCTCGGGTTGCCATTTTGAGGTCAGGGGCGCCGTGTCGAAGTTAAATTTTAATCAAAAGAGTCCCCCAGTGATAAGGCAGCCGAGGTGCCCCAAATGTCCCCCGGTCCACGCTCACCGAGATGAGCAGCTTCTGTTCTTCACTCACCGGTTAAGGGCACGTTCAGGAGCTATCATGGCCTCGAGTGCAGGTCTCCCGACTACGGCATTGAATGTGCCCGCCACCTCCATCAATCGCCCACTGTGACTGCACCAAGTTCTCTGGATCAGCCGAAGTGCTGACGCTCCCGGGAGGAGCGGGGAGTTCTGTTAAGGAGCCTTTTCAGAGGTACGCCCCTGTCGCAGCTCGTTTCTGTTACCGCCCGGCTCCGTCCGCAGGCGCCATTTTGCTGCGGTCAGTCTGCTCTGCACGCCTCGTTATTTTTTTACCGGACGCCAACTTCTCCACCTCTGGGCTAGTCCTTTCTGAACTGTTCTCTTCCCGATGCCGACAGGGACATGTCTGTGTCTTGCAGCGCTGCATCTGATGGCTTCAACTGCAGGAAACAGCACCGTGGCGGCGGAGCCGGTGTGGGTTACATCCACCCGGCCCTCTTGGAGGGCTGTCTTCTCTCACGGAGCCTCGGAGAGTCACAAAGAGGGGGTCTTTTCCTAATGTGGACGGCACTCGCTCAGCCTCCACTGGATCGGTCGCAGTTTCGCAGCCTCTGTAGCCGGTTTTGCTAGATTTTTGGGCGGATATGCGCTCAGGACGCTGATGCAGCCCGGGAGCCGAGGTGAAACACGTCCACCCGGCTCCCCGGCTCCTCCTCCCAACATCGCCTCAGTTAATAAACTACCTCTTACCATCTTTGCATTTGATGCGGCCAAAGCCTTTGACAGGGTGAGTTGGCCCTGTCTGCGCTATATAGCTCACATCTTTGGGCTAGGGGACAAATTTGTAAGGGCCATTAGTAATATCTATAAGATCCCTACAGCAAGGATATTAGTTAATGGAAATTTAACTAACTAAATTAAGCTGGAGCGGGGAACTAGACAGGGGTGTCCCCTTTCACCTTTACTCTTTGACATATATATCGAACCATTGGTTCGCAACATTACAGCTAGTGGTTTTTTTGCTCCGTTTGAATGGGAGGGGTGGGTGAAAAAAGTAGCCCTCTATGCGGATGACTTGATGATTTTCACAAGGGAAAGTCCTACCATCCTGCCAAGGTTGGAGCAACTCTTGACGGATTTTGGGAGGATTTCCGGGTATTCAATTAACTCACAAAAAATGGAAATCATGACCTGGAATACGCAACCTTGTATTTCATCAGTTAAACGGCAAATTAGATATTTAGGCATACAAATTACTCATGACATCAATAGATTGGCCCAGGTAAATCTTGAGTCAAAAAAGAATGAGACAGGAACACTACTTTCCATCTTGGGTCGCTCTAACTTGGTCAAAATGTCAATCTTGTCAAAATTTACATTTATCTTTGATGTGATTCCTTTATATTTTAATCTCAAAACACTAAAAGCTATACAAAGTGATATAACCAGCTTTCTCTGGTCCAATAAAGGGGCGAGGATTGCGTGGAGGAAACTAAGATGTTCAAATCTAGACGGGGTATAGCTAGCTCTGATCTCCGTTTTTACTGTTGGGCTTTTCAATTAAAGAATATGAGATCCCTTTTGTTCAGTTCCTCCTGTTTTCCCCCTTTTCTCTTAGCCATGTCTAAAAACGTCCCCCAGGGCGGAGATGGGTTTCTTTTTAAATTTGGGCATCCTAAATATTTCAAAAAAGTTAAATTAAAGGTTCTGAGTTCTGCCTGTGAATTATGGTATCAGTTGAGGAAGATGCTTAAAATTCCGTACTATTGCATCAGTGCCCCTATTTGGAACTCTCCAGGTACACCCGTGGGCCTTAAGGATAGTTTATCGGCCCCACTATTTGAAGAAGGCATTGAGAAATGGGGTCAACTAATGCAAAACAACAAACTATCTTCATGGGACTTCCTCAGTAACATTAAAAATCATAGGCTGTGCAGATTCAAATATTATCAACTATCCAGTTGGGCCGCAAATCTGGGCAAGGATGGGGACGGAAACGAAGAATATGAGAACATTTTACTAGGCCCACTCCATCAACGTAAAGAAGTATCTAAATGGTACTGGCTTTTAGTAAAAGGAGAGCCCCCGCTAATGCCTATGGAGGAGCCCTGGAGAAGAGACCTGCCCTCGAGCGACGTAACATCTCTCTGGCAAGTTTCGATGTGCACTTTATGGAGTGTTGTTAAAGCTGCCCCTCTTAGGAGAAACCATCTGTTTACACTCCATAGAGTTTACTGGACCCCGAAGAGGCTCCCCAAGCTAGGAGGTGAAGGTGTGAAGGTTTGCCTAAAGTGCGCCTCCGGGAATGCGGACGATGTGCATATGTTCCAGCAGTGTCCCCATATCCAGGGCTTTTGGCACCACGTGGGTAAGACGATCTCTGAGGTCCTGGGGCAAAAAATCAAGGTAAGCTTAGTTTTGGTTATCTTTGGAGTCTGGCCAGAGGAGAGTACGAGCTGCAAGCTTTCTAAACTCAAAGCTTCGCTCTTATTTGTTTTAATACTTCTGGCCAGAAGAGAAATTTGCTAAAAATGTGTATCATCACAACCTCCAGTATTTTTAGAATGGGTTGCCTCAGTTAAAAGAGTCCATAATTTGGATCAGGGTTATATGTCAAGAAAAATAATTAGATTTTGGGAGGCCTGGGAGGAATGGTCCAGCAAACTCGACAATTCAACGTCCTAAAAATAGTCCAATGATTATGAAATAAGTGAGTTTAAGGGATGGAGGCTGAATCAGGGGAAGGTGGTTATGCTCTTTCTCGTCCCATCCCCAGGTGTCTTGCGGTTGGCTACTCCAAGAGTCCTAGAGGTGATAAAATATCGCACAAGGTCATGTTCTCCCTCTGTTGGATCCAGGAAGGAGCCTTTGACTGCTTAAAGACGATCCACTTATTTTTGAATGAGGACAAAATAAAAAAAAATAATAATAATAAAAAGAGGAAGGACATCAGACACAGAATTGAAGAGGATGGAGAAAGGGCTACTTTTAGAAATTCCATGAAGACTTAGCAAGGGTTGCTGATTAGTTCTCCTAATCACTGCTATTTGGTGGATGGTAGGAGTGAGGAGTGTGACACATGTTTTTATTGTTCAAGGTGAGGCAGTTTCTAGCCCAGGCATTCGTCAATGAGCAGTCGGTTCTGGAATAAGTAAATTATGATCCATCAAATGTATATTTACAAAATATGAAATGATGCATACTTGAATGCAGAGATTAACTCATTCACGAATGAATGAAGAGATAAAATGATGCAAAGGAACACCTCGAACACTAAGTAGACCTATGATCGATTGCCCGCAGTAAAAGTTGTTTTGACTATCGACGACTGCTAAACATTTCCCCACATATATGTAAGAATTGTATTTCGTTTTTTACTTGTTGTGTGGTATGGCAGGAATAAAGAGGCGTTTCAATTGCCATTACCAGCTATATTCGTGTGGGATGCAGTCCCTCTCTGGTTCTCATGGGCAGTAGCAAGTCAATACAAGAACTGCAATATTCACAACGCACCATCCAGCCAGCCTCTGTATTTGACGTTGACAAATCTCATCCTGTTAAGTGTGAAAGCTGTTGGACTGAGGATGTAATCAGGTGGAAAGAGTCGTCCCTTGTCTGCTAAACCACCTTTTCTATTTACATAATCCCAGGCTTAACTGCTTGTTTTCAACGATCACCAACCTCAGCTCTCCATTAGGTGTTCCCAGAATTCATGCACAATATTACTGTCAAATTGTTCATTTAGTGGTGATGGACGAAAATACATCAGTTCCGCATCTTATGTGTCTTTTGTTGTTTGTGCCGATCTGGCACAAAAGGCAGCACAATTGTGATCCCAGTAAAACGTGAAGGCAGAAAAAAGGACGAATCTCTGCTTGTGAAACGGCCTCAATTCGTTCCACAGGAGTCTACAGCGAAGAGTACGAATGCCCCGATGCATAGGAGGTATTTATGGAACCCTGTAGATGCCGGAATCACGGGGCTTACTTACAAGCCCCTTGCGCCACCCGTACGTCACTTTTCCCATCTTAAAAATTACGCAAAAGTGGCGCAAGAGGCTTGTAAATAAGCCCCCACATGTTTAATTAATTATACGGCTCATCATTAACTACCTCCATTTTGGAGGTGGCCCACTACAATCTGAGATAACATAAGGTACTGCTGCATTCCCGACAGAATGTATCAAGGGGGTGCAGTGTTTGCCCACAACAACGTTGCACGCAGTGATCAACACTTACAGGCCCATTCGTAATCAAGGCCCTTTGAACATAAAATTATTGTTCAGCAGCTCAGAGTATCCATTTTGGCTGGGAGTGCTACAAATGCAAATATATTTTTACATAGTAATTGGCTTGTTAAGCATCACAGTTAACTTCAACATACTATCAATAATGACTAGATGCGGCAGGCCTTACGGGCATCCTTAATAGAAGGACATTTTGAATTGGTATTTATTTTAGACCATTTCTTCCTCTATATTCTTAGCTCGGGTACAACCATCATATTGTGCCTAGGGATGTGCGAAATTCATGTTATTTGCTTCCGCGCAATTATGTGAAATTGCAGCATAATTAGACGTATTATATGAAATGCAAGTTCATCATTTCGTGCTATATTTTAACATGCAATGTGTCCCTACTTTGGCGTGTAATTACATGAAGTTGCCCAATAGCGTAAGTTCAGAATTTTGTGTAACAGGAAATTCCTGAAATTATGCAAATTACGACGGCATAATTAAAATTTTGCCCAGGCTTAATTGTACCACCATTAACAATGTGGTTACAACAAACCTTTGTTAATAAAAACTGTTTAGTCGCAGAGCACATGTTTCTGATGTCTTTCTATTTAACAGACTTTGACAAAACCCCAGGCAGATTATGTAGTGTGCTGTAATATCTTCGACTGTAAATCTCATATAGGGGAGTGATTGAATTCAGGAATGGAGAGGCTAGAATCTATGAAAAATTACAAGACTAGAACATACACGAGTCAACAAATTAAACACATTTGTTGACTTGTGTATGTTCTAGTCTTGTTCTTAGCAATGTATTAACTGTTTTGTCTGACATGTATAAGTGTCAATGTGCTATTTCACTGTTCTTTTTAAATAGAAAATGTTTGATATAGCCAACGGTTATGGCATGTGATTAAAAAGTGGTACAATCCATTTGAAGTGTATGTTCTAAATTCAATAAATGGGAAAACCATAAAGAGATAAAGTACTTAAATTGACAAGATTCTAAGTTAATAGAAGTAACCTCAGTTGTTGAAAGATTCTTTGATCTATGGTTGGCGAGGTACTCCTGTTTATTGTAGTATCTTCGACTATCTCTCACAACAAGTCCTCTCTAGGAAATACTACACCAACAAAGATCGAAAATCACACTGTACTTATATTGAACTTGCTGTTGTCAAGTATACATTTGATCTGTATTGGTTATAGGTGAAATTGAAGTTGCCTGATGAGAAAAAAACAAGTGCAATTGGATATAATGCACTTGTAATATGGCGAACAGGATATTCCTCATGTTTGTGATGGAGTAGCTCAACTCGTCCGCGAATTCTAAATCAGGCCTTAGGTATAAATATGTTCTTTGTAATATAAAGTAAATATTTTAACGATTTTGAAATAGTGTACATTTGTTTTTATCTTACTTTGAAATCTTAAATGAGTTATTATCTTTTGACATATATCATTCTGATTACATTATTCTTTGCTGTTTTTATGTAGGACCAGGGGCGGCTCCTCCATGTGGGCGGAGGAGCGTCGCCCCACTGCTTTCTCACAGTGCGAGAAGCAGAAACATAAAATGGTATTATGAATACCATTTTATGTTTCTGCTTCTCGCACTGCGAGAAAGCAGAAAGAAGGGTTTGGTGGGGGCGGGTGGGTGGGCGGTCCTGCTGCAGGGGAGGAGTGGCTTCCCACTGTTGTGGGCGCTGACTGTTTGGTCGGCCCCAGGGCCGACCAAACCAGTCATACGCACTCTCCCATTTTCTCCATGTATGCTGCATGCAGCCTGTATGGAGAAAACAGCCTCCCCATAGACGCTGGTGCGGTCGGCGTCCCAGCCAATCACAACGCTGCCATTGCAGCGTTGTGATTGGCTTAGGGGAGGAGAGGGAGACTGCCTGCTTCCTGGGACTCAGAGCAGAGAGAGGAGACACGACGCGGGACCGGAGACGAAGGTAAGTTTTTGCTTTTTTAAATTAACCCCCCTCCCAGCGCTACCCCTTCCCCTCGCAACCCCCTCCCCGCGCGACCCACTGCCCCCCCACCCGTGAGTCATGCCGGCCGCGACTGTATAGGACAACATCTAGTGTTTTCAACGACCGTGTGGCACTGCTAGGAGATTAGCTTTAAGGGCATGCCCTGCGCTGCATTAAGTAAGAGAGCAGAACAGATCTACAAAGAGACACTGCTGCTTTCTTCCAAAGTACTTCTGCATAATTTGACTGCCTTGAATCACACATACACCTTTGCAACAAACTGTAAAAGGTGTGTACATTATATGTACCACAGGGTAGCTTGCAGGCAAAGATTGAAAAGTTTAGAGAAAAAACTTTTCTCCTACTTTGCGCCTGCCTCAAGGACATAATTGTTTGGCACAAAACCCTGTCTGCAAATGTTAGTAGATAGCGTTTTGAATAAAAATAATGGGTGGTCACGTGGGAATTCCCATGTACCACCCATGATACACCCCCTTGATTCAAGGTAATGCAAAGCAGCTCATAGAGCAACTTTGTATTACTTTTAGACAACTTTCTTGCACATAAAAAGTTTTACGTGGGAAGTAAAAGTTAACAATTTGTGCCTGCTGCTGTCACTTTTGGTGACTTTACACCAGTGCAAAGTGTTATTAAATGTGGATCTTGGAGGCTAAGTTGCTTGCTTTAGAACTCAATACCTGGGTTTTACTCTTTCATACTCTGACCAATAAATAATGCAATTTTGAGTAAATCTGTTCATATTAGTTCTATAAAATTATTTGTACTGTAACTATGTATGCATTAAGGGTAAAATTGAGGTACCAATGCACCCACTTCTTGTCGTTATCAAATCCTGGTTTTTGTAATCTGCCCGATAACAGTTTCTGAATTCCCCAAAGAGGACTCAACTATGTAGTGCACACCTTTTTAGAGGCATCTGTGAAAAACACAGCACTAGAAGGCCCTTTGAAAGTTAGTAGCCTCTTTCGTCAACAACTTCAATTGTCCTTCTGTGTGTTAGGGGCCAACTCCATTAATGTTATAACCTAAATTGGTTTCTTTCAGGCAAATGTGATTCATCTTATGAGGGCAAAAACGTCTTTGGACGAAGATATTTTGAGGGTGCAAAGTGTTAGCATTTAACAGCTGAAAAAGTGCAGCCCTGCGTACTACCGACACAGTGAATGGGACTATGCTGTTGAGACAGAGCTAGATATGGAGTTCTGTGACTCGATGAGGAGCAAGATCTTAATTATCTGTAGGGGAAGAAAACCATCTTAGACTATGTTGGTCTCTCTATTAGTTTACTTATTTATAGTTAAATTAAGCATTGTGCAATACTTCCTGTTAGAGATGCTTGTGCTATATAACAATGCAATAATAATGTCCTCTTCCAGAGCCCCTGGGCCACCTAGCATGCAACACTGACAATTTCAACATATGGATCACTGCCTGGGCCGACACCCTGGCCCCGGCAAACAAAGCCACATAGCAAAAATAAAAACACAGGCTAACTGGTACACAGACGATCTCAGAATCACAAAAAGGCACTGCTAACACATAGAATGAAGATAAAGAGCAAGCATGGGGAAGTAAAAAAGCCACTTTCAAGAGATGGTGCCACTACCAAATCCGTAAAACCAAGAGACAGGCTCTAGCCGAAGGAATTGATGCCAGTTCCAACAGCAGCAAAGCAATATTCGCTATTGTCAAGGATTTCACCACACCCACAGCAGCTGTTCGTAATATCAACCTAACTCGAGAACTATGCAACAAACTCTTGGAATTCTTCTTCTTCAAGATCACAACCATATACAGCCCCACAATCACCCCCCTGAACCTAGCAAGAAGCCTCCCAGTGATGGACGAATGCAACAAAATACCCACATTGGCCACTTTCAGCATAGAGAAAACCACTGCAAGAAGACCATAAACTCCGGGGCCCTGTCAGACCCTGTTCCTCTCATTCCTTCAACAAAGGTCAACCCCCATCAGCAAGGCCCCCACCCTAAACACCTCCATCAACACAGCCATCTTTCCAGAACTCAGGAAACACGTATACATCAACGCCCTCCTGAAGAAGTCATCTGTTGACCCAACCAAACTAGCCAACTAACAATTGATATCCCCCCATTTAAACCCAGCTAAGGTCCTGGAGACAGACGCCTCTCTGACCAGTTCACCTAAAATCAGCTTCTCAACACCACACTATCTGGTTTCAGATCGAACCGCATAACACAAACCTCCCCCATCACAGCTACAGGTGACATTTGGATTATCCTCACCAGAGGGGAAACCACAGCCCTCATCCTTCTAGACCTTTCCGCAGCCTTCAACACTATCTCCTATCCAATTCAGATCAGATGATTCCATGACACCAGCATTTAAGGATGCCCCCCTATGGATCTGCACGTTTCTCACTGGATGAACCCAAACCATAGATATGCCACCATAATCCTCAGGGGCAGAGAATTTCATTTGCAGAGCCCTAAAGGAATCCTCACTTTGTCCGACCCTCTTCAACATATATATGACCCCACTGGCAGGGGCCATATGTTCCAACAACATCAACATTGTCACCTTCATAGACACCCAGCACCAGAAACAAGTTCATCGCTTGCATGACCGAATTAGCCACCTAGATAAAGTTCAGCTGAATGCGGACAAGACTGAAGTGGTGCTGTTTGGGAGTACGCCTCACTGTGGGACTCCACTTTGTGGCCAACAGACCGCAGACCGCTCACATGCCCACTAAACAAGTTAGAAACCTTGTAATCATTATAGATAGCAAACTAGACATGTCTGCTCAAGTTAACACAGTTGCATTGCTCTGTTTTAGCACCCTGAAGATGTTCGCAAAGATATCCACCAAACAACACCAGGAAACAGTCACCTAAACCCTAATAATCATCAGACTGGACTGCGCGAACACCCTATACGTAAGTGTTTAGCCTGGCCCTTTACAAAGGATTATCCCCAAACATTTTGCCTTCCTCCTCCCTTTTTCTGACCCTCTTTTTGTTGGCTTTAGGACTCCTGGCACATTACCACTGCTAACCAGTGCTAAAGTGCACGTGCTCTCTCCACTAGACATGGTATGATTGGTTTACACCTGTTTGCCATATTTGATTTACTTGTAAGTCCTCTGTAAAGTGGTGTACCATATACCCAGGGCCTATAAATTAAATGCTACTAGTGGGCCTGTAGCAGTGATTGTGCCACCCACAGAAGTAGCCTTTCAAACCTGTTTCAGGCCTGCCACCGCAGGGCCTGTGTGCGCAGTTTACTGCCACTTTGACTTGACATTTAAAACTACTTGCCAAACCTTCAACTCCCCATTTATTACACATAGGTCACCCCTAAGGTAGGCCCTAGGTAGCTCTGTGGGCAGGGTCCTTTGTAAATAAAAGGTAGGGCATGTACCTTTATGTTTTGCATGTCCCAGTAGTGACAAATAGCCTATTTAGTTTTTCATTAATGTGAAGCTTCCTCATCTCATAGGCTAGCATTGGGAATTCCCTTATATACTTATAAGTGGTAATTACTGATCAGGAAGAAGTGGCATTGTCATGTTTGGTATGTTTAGAATGGCAGTGATAAATCCTACTTACTGGTGAAGTTGGATTTCACATTACTATTTTAGAAATTCCACTTTCAGAAAGTGGACATTTCTCTGTGCTTATCACTCTGTGTCTGACAGCCTGTCTCCAATACCCATATGGTTGGGTGACAGCTACACTTTGTGCATTTTTTCTAGACAGCCACAACACAGGAAGGGCTGGGTGTGGCAGGGGATACATCTGCATTCATCTGCATACTGATAATCTTCCTGGGCAGGGAGAGGGAGAGGTGGTTCACACTGACATTTGAATAGGCTGTGTCCTGCCCTTACACAAAGGGCTGATGTATACCCTAGTGACCATCTAGAGCCAGGGCTGGGCTGAAAGGGGTTGCTGTGCACTTTTGAGGGTTCCTTTGAAGCCACCTCCTACATCAAAGGCATTTTTGAGTATAAGCACTAGGGCTCTGATCTCTTCTAATCAGATACTGCATGGGACTTGTAACCAGATGCTGCTGGCTCTACATCTGCACATTGCCAAGATGACTGATGTGCTGCCAGGAGAAACCGCCATTCCTGTTAACTGCTTTGCAGTGTTGGCATGCTGCCTACTAATTGCTGGGCTGCAGGAGTGATTGACACTTTCCAACTTATTTGGATGAGCTGGCCTGCTGCCTGCTTCTGTGCCCCCAAGTGTTCTCTAAGGGCTTGTTGGCTTGTCACCTGTTAAGTCTCAGACTGTAACTTTCTACTGGTGTAAGACTGGCAGCCTTACAAGGGTCATCCATGGCTGATCGTTAAAATCGACTCCTGTCTGACTCTCAGTGTGTTTGGAGAAGTACTGAGGCACTGTTGCGTTTGTCAGGACCTGTCACCCTGGGTTGTAAAATTGATGCCGCAGCACTGAAGGAAGTTTGCCAGCGTGGCCCATGCTGTGAGGACCAAGGACTATGACTGCAGGGAAGTTAGTGCGGACCGATCGCCAGCTGGGCTCACAAGCTCCATGTTCGTCACACAAAAAGACCCGCACTTCACTTGCCGAATGTGGTGGAGCCCCAAGCAATGGCAGCGCATCGCTTTTAATCACTGCTGTCCAGCTCTGAGGGATTATCAGGATGACTTTGCGCCCCACCGCCACCCTGACGAGAGGCCACCACAGCGCCACCCGAATACAGTGCAACGTGGCTCCTATACGACTCAGAGGGAGGGGGACACCGCTTCCGAAGTCCATGGCAGAGGCTCTCCCTCAGCGGCAGCCTCTGCTCGCTGCACCCGAAGAAAGGCTCTGTGACCCATGGTAACTGCGCCGCACTCGTGGGTGGCGGAGAGGGAACCACGAACAACTGGGGAAAGGTACTGTACTTAATTGTAGTCGCGCTGCACTTGTAGATGGCTGGATTTAACCCTACCTTCGGTGATGATCCGTTTCACGTGGAGGACTCAGCGGGAGTTGCTTTTTCCCTGCTCTGATGTAGGAGAATTCCTCCTGTTTGATCCCTGCCAGGGATTGTGGGGACTCACTCAAAAATCTACCTTACAGAATCAAATAGAGGCACAGCTGCTTCTGTACCCTATATTTACGGGGTGAATTTAATGTGATATGCTTAAAGCCTGCATTTAAAAAAAAGTATATTCTATATTACTATCATTCTGGCCTTGTTTTCTACAGGACAATGAGTGATATATTTCAAAGTGCATATCTGTAAAGGCATAAACTGTATTTCTATTGTTTTGGACTTAATGTGTTTTTAATATAATAATATATTTAGCTATTATACCCTGTGTGTGGTGTTTTCCTTGTGTTACTGTGTGAGTGTGTTGCACAAATGTTTTACACATTGCCTCTGTAGATACACCTGCCTGCTCTGTGCCAAGCTACCAGAGGGTGAGCACATATTACCTTTCGTGTGAATTTGACTTACCCAAACTAGAGTGGTGAGTTCTGCCTGGCTGGAATGCATAACCTAGCCAACCAGAAACCCCATTTCTAACAGCAGGAATAACCAACTAACTCACAAAAAGACTCTAGACCTTCGAGAACGCAGCTGCCAGATTAGTCCTTAATATCCCACTCCGGGCCCACATCACACTTAACGGAGCTCCACTGGCTCCCAATACAGAACCACACACACTTCAAACTCCTCACCCACCCATACAAAGCACTTCACAACATAGAACCTGCCTACTGAACAGCAGCATGCAATTTCCTCACCGATCCAGGCACCTCTGTTCTGTCAGACTCTCACTAGTACACGACCCACGCATTCACAAAAGCAGATCGAGAAGTCGTGCCTTCTCATGCATTTGCTTCTAAAGCCTGGAACAACCTCACAGAACTCATAAGGGCCTCCTTCTCCCTCCATGAATTCCCGAGGCCAGCCTCACACTCCTGCTACAGTGCCTGGATACCCTCACAGGTAGTAGGTAGCACGCTATAAAAATACGGGTAACCTAGCCTAACATAACTGCAAAGTACTTCCCTGGTTTTTGTAACTAAAACTATTCAAAATATGTATTATCATAATCAGACAACCAAATCAAATAAACAGTCGATATGACAGCTGAAAATGAGTATATGATATGCCAGAATACTTATCAAGGAATGTCCACATTGGCCAATTTAACTAAAACAGAAGATTTTTTAAAATAAATAGCTTGATTTATGTATTTTGGATATTAATTTGATAGATAGATATGAACTCATGTTCCTCCAGAAAGGACTGTACAGAGACATCTCCATTGCACTTTTTCATGCTGACGAAGTTGCACGTTTTATAATTTTCCCTGTGCTGGGTGACAACATTTAACAAGTAAACTACAGCGGGAAGGTATGCCTGGGGGCAGCCTACATACTATTGGCAGAGAAGTGAAGGGGATTAGTACTGACTTTAACGCAACTACTCCCATGATGAAAGAAATGTTTATCGCTCTACAATGAAGGCTTAGCACATTGTGCTATTGTCATAAAGGGCAGAACAGCCCTACAGCAACCCCTTGCTAACAATGGGCGATAAGGAATGCCTGTTTTGCCTGGCAAATGTGCTGTAACTTAGATAATTTCTTAGTTCTTTATAGAATGTTCATATGCTAATCCATGGACACTTTTATTGTGTACTAGTGTTCGACACAAAGTGTCCAGATGGATGTTTGAAAAGACAAAGGTTATTTGTACTAAGGCAAATAATTTTCACTCACTTTCAAAGAGATCTCTTCACAGACACCCAAGCTGAATTAGGTGGCCAAGCCCCTACTATAAACAGCCTTCACTCTGTTCCGCACCATTTGCAGGTAGGCAAATTCTTGTGTGCAATCATTGAGACATGAGTGTTAAGCCCATACTATGCATAGCCTTCATTCTGTGTACAAGTCTTCACAGAGAGCCTACACCCTGTAGGCACGCAAACCCTATTAGGTGGGCAAGGTGCATGATGTCGTCAGTGATGTCATTAATTATGCCATTTGAGATGGAATCAATTATATTATTAGTGATGACATTGTACATGTGATGAGTGGTGTAATATGTGAGTTCATAATAGATGCATGGTGGGGGCTCGAGTTATAATTAGCTCACTCAATTATATATAGGGAATTTCAGTGATTTTTTTCATTTTTTAAGTTTTAGTTTTTAACTCATTTCAGCACTTAACTATATGGTAATCGTTTGCTTTTCAGTGAATTTCTCGGCTGTTTTTACTGTAAGCTTGGATGTTATTACCATATCCAAGTATACCATCACTTTAAACTTTGTTTTTTCAGTGAAGTTCTGTTTTTTTATTGTAAGGGAAGATCATATTACCATAACTGACTATGATATCCACTGCCTTTGTTTTTTTCAGTGAATTTCTAGGGTTTTGCCAATTTGCAACAGGGGTTTGGCATAGGCACGTTAGGTCAGTGCCCCTTCTCTCCTCTTTCTTGCCCTCCATGCTCCATCTTTGTGTCCCTATCCCAACTTCCTGCCCTCTGTGGTCAGCTTGCTGCCTCTGACCCCTCCTGTCTGCACTCTGTATACCCTGGCCTCTCCCACCTGCCATCCGTGGTCAGCTTCATACCCTGCCCTCTGTTTTCATTGTACAGGTACCTGCCCCTTTCACTTGAGCTATGTGGTCTATTGTGCTGCCCCTGCCCATGCTAGCCTGTGTTCTGTGGTCAGATTGCTGCAAAATCCCCCTTCTTCCTGCCCTCTGTTCACCATTTCCGTGCATATGCCCCATCCTGCCAGCCCTCTATGGAAGGTTTCCTGTCCCTGCCCATGACAGCCTGCCCTACATGCTCAGCTTGCTGCCTCTGCTCCTGAACCACTCCTGCCAGCCCTTCATTCTCTGTATGCATGGCCTACCCCTTCTGTTGTCAATGGTCGGTTGTACAGCCCCTGCCTTTGCATGCCTTAACCTGCTTGCGTCTCCTGACCCCCAGCCCTCCGTTGTCTGAGTCTGTGCCCTGCCTCTTCACTCAAGCTCTGCATGGTTCAGTATGGTGCCATTGCCCTTCCTGCTCGCCATCCATACTTAGCTTTCTGACTCCACTCACCTTCTCCCTTCCCTCTGTTTCTGAGTCCATGCCTGTACCTCTTCCCTCCTTCCCTCCATGGTCCAATGGGCTGCCACTGCCCCTTCTGCTTACCCTCCATTGTAAGTTTGTTGGCCCTGCCCCTCATCCGGCCCTCCATTGTCTGAGTCCATGCCCCCTCAATCCAGCCCTGCATGGTCTGTTTTGCTGCCACTGCCCTCTCCACCTGCCCTGCGTGGTTAGTTTGCTGCCCCTCTCCTGCTCCCCCTGCCCTCTGTTGTCCATGTGCATGCCCCAGCCCTCTCCCTTTTGCTGTACATAGTCAGTTGAGCTGCCGTTGACCCACCCGCCTGCCCTGTATGGACCTTTGTGCTGCCTCTGCCACTGTTCCCCCATGCCTCCCATTGCTGGTGTCAATACCTCTGCCCCACCCTCTCCATCATGTTCTAATGAACAACTAAAAAACTAACATTCTGTATTTGTGACAAAAGTATGTCACAGCTGAAGTAATCTTGATGGAATCCAAACTGCTAAATCTAACTTTTTTCATTTTGAACTAAACAAAATGAGGTGGCTCTTTTTCTCCTAGAAAACATAGTTTGTGTGCTACAAAGCTAACATTTTCTGAATTCACAAGTAGCGACAAAGAGCTTTTAAATTAGATGCTATTTGTATGTTTTATCGTCCAATTTGTGACTTGATTATTCGTTACATGGGTTACTTGAGCATTTTACACACTTTATCACTGAGCTATAGTTGGGATAGATTGAGGTGATATGTGGCTACATTTTTGTCCTTTTGTCATCTTTTCATCTTGAAAGACTTTTTTGTTATCAAGCTCTATTATTTTTAAATTTTTTGCAGTATCCATAGTAGGAAATGCTTTTGGTTTTAAAGCTTTGAACCCATCAATATGGCACTGGGGTGTGCCACACTTTTGTGATAGAGTCAGAATGTTATCACTTTAGTTTCTCATTAGAACACTGTAGCAAAGCTGCAGTTGATCAATAGGGAGTTAACTGGCTGCTGCTAGTGTTGGAAGTGCATATTTCAGTCTGCATACCAGAATGTTTTACTGAAAAGGACGAGGGACATATTTGAGAATTCATAGAAAATTTGTCCTAATTTCATTTTCTTCAGCACTAACCATAATTTCCATCATAAAACAGACTCCCTAGTTTTTTCAATTCTAAAGGAAATGGTTTAGATGTTATTTCTTTGATTCAATCAAAATAGATTCAGGTGTGGTACACTTTTGCCATAAATAAGAATGTTAGACCTATAGTTGTCCATTAGAACACTGTAGGGGGCTGAAGCAGAACACTGGGGAATCAATTCACAGGCTGCTGCTAATGGAAATACACATTGTTCTCAGTATGTCAGACTTTCTTCCCACATGGCTGAGAAAGATAGTGGGAAATTTACAGACAATATGCTCACATCTTTGCTCCTGGAGCACCTTCCTTTATCTCTATAAGAAAATCGGGATAGAAAACAGTTTGCTTTCAAACATGATACATCAAATCCCAGCAGAGGATCAGCATTTACACAGGATAAAATAACCTTAGAATACACAACAGTTCTTAAAATTAGTATAGTACCACGAACAAATGGTTTATATTGAGTGATATTGTGACAAAAATCTGTTACTACCTTTTATATGTGCTCCTTTTAGTGACCCACAAAAACAGGCTTTCCCTACAATTTGTTTCAATTGGGGCCATGTCCCAGAGTTGTGTGATGGCTGCCACAATATGTGGTTTATAATGTGGCCCTCCAATCAAGGTCACCCCCGCATGTCTTTGGAGATTAGGGGTTACTCACCCTGCCCTTTATGTATTTTTCTAAATTTATTTTCAGGACACAATAACTATGGCCCTGAGTCCTGTAATGGATGCCACAACATATTGTTCAGGATGTAACCAACAAATCAGGATTGACTAGCCCCTTTTAAAGTGGCCAATCAGAGAGTATCTGGACACACCTACAGTCTAGCTATGACAGTAATTTGAACACTAATTTCTCGAAAACAGCTGAACTGATTTACATCAAATAACAAAAGCATGTTCTCCGAGGAAAGGTGCCAAATTTGATGCAATTCTGTTTCAGCTTTCTTTTCTCTATCACTTCTTAAATTTACAATGGGAATTGGCATTGGGAAAATGCATTTTGGGACCCTCCTCCTTTTTCTCAGTCCCCGCTTGACAGATCATCTCAAAACTTTCCAGGTATCATCATTTTGGTGAACTTTTTTTGGAACGTTCTGTCAAAATTCATCTAACAGTGCAAAAAATATTTGGAAAACAAAAAAGGCTCTTTCTATGTAAACTCTGACCAAGCTATAATTCCATAGTGGAGACCACCACTATGTAATCCCCCCACATTCAGTAATAAGAATGTAATATTTTTAAATAACCATATGATTACATAATTCGATACATGTCAATATATTAACGATCTGAGAATTGTATGAGTGTCATCTATGTAGTATTCATTGTTTGCCTAAGAGAGCACATATGTCTGTCAAAGTTTTGAGAAATGTCTGCTTTTGTTTGTGATAATGTGCTAATATTTAAAATGTGTTTTATGAATCAATGTGTATTATTGCAAGTCGAATTTTAAATGCAAAGTACATAATAAGGATCTTAAAAACATGCATTCTAAAACATACTCTTCTTTTCCAAGACATTAACACTATAGAATAGGTTTACGAAGACAGATATACAGAAAAAAAATAAAGTGCAGTGTGGGACATTGTAACTTTGTTGCTGACAGGGTTCTGTGAGTACAATGATTGTTTTCACACACTGAGGAGGATACACTATTGGATGCTTGCATTGAGGATTCATCTGCAAGGGGGAGCTTGCCAGGTGTGCTGATTAAAACTTTGAGATCATCACTGCTTTTGGGAGAGAGTTTTTTTCTTCAGCACTGAAAAAGGTTAAATGCTGTGGTAACCATCCATTGAACTTTGCTACTTGTTTAGGGAAGCATTCAGCACTGTGAATTATGGGAAATAATTCACAGTTAGACCTCTTTTCTGTGAAATTTGAGCTTCACAAACATTCATTAAGAAGACTTACCCATGGGACCTTCTATAGAAAAGAATATTATTTAGTGTTAAAATATGCATTTAAAATATGTTACTGTACATTTTTTACAAACTTTTATTAATTTTATAATACATGATTAAGGTAATATTGGTGTACCTTTTTTATTTGTATCTAAAATTATTTTATATAAATATTTAATATTAAAATGTTTGTAATGAAATTATACTGAATTTTAATACACTTTTTTACTTTTCTCTTTCCCCTATTTTATCATACGAAGATCTCTACCTAAGTGGTGGAGACCTCTGCATAGGTGTTAAAAATTTACTAGTAGTAACTTTACACGTGTAGCTCTACACCCTGGTTTCAGGAAGGGGACATATGAGTCTACAATTTGGAGGAGCTTGCGTTCAGAAATGGTGACTAGCCAAAAGTAGTAAGGTTACTCCACAATGTAAGAGGAAAATCTGAGCAAATCTACATGCGTAAATTCAACTTTGTGAACAGGGCCAAATGATTTATGCCTTTATTGTCCTTCTGATCAGATGTAGTAATTCATATCATATACTATTTGAGAACTACACTGATGATACAAATTACTAGTCAAGCTTTGAACAATGACTTCAGATAGAAGTGCTTTGGTGGTTTCTTGACAGAAATTGTTGAGAGCATATGCCAAAATAACAATGTACCAATGTAAGATGGAAGTGATAACGAGAAGGTACCAGAGGCATCTGCACTATCTGAGATCATCCCAATAGCCCAAATGTTCTTCATGACTGTTGTAACGAGGGTCAGTGATTCTGCGCATTCAAATGATGACAAACTATAGATGGCTTAATAAATAGTTGGTGTGGTCAAAGTGGGGATTGATCATCTTGAAGTAATCAAAAAGTTCTTCTTACTACTGAATTTATCTTATGGGTACAGGAAGTCATTGCATTTTTGTAACTTGATTGTGACAACTGTTGGCACCTGGTCTTCAACAATGTCTGCTGAGATGTCATCCAGAGTTGCAAAATGCCTCAAAATATTCCCTGCTAGACCTGAGTCAATAGGCAAGTGTATCATGTTCAGAAGTCCCTGCATTGTTAACAGCAGAATAAAGTCAATCATAAATTATTCAGATGTGTGGTTTGGAATTGATGCTAGGCTACTAAATAGTTCATGAGCATCAGTGTAAAGAGGAGTGTGGGGAATAGGGGATTGTTGTGTGCATTCATGTCTATGTGTGTTTACGAATGCACACGTTTGTTGGATGTGAGCAAATATATTTGTAATACCTGTAGTAAGTGAGAATACCAGCAAACTATTTGGCATGCGATCAAAGCATTGGCGCGGGCATGAGGTGTCAATATTTGGTATGTCAGTACTTGGAGCTATAATGGAAATAAATAACATGGTATTACTTGGTATGGTATGCTAGGTATGTGGCCTTCGTGCTGAGTAGTCCTCTGCACAAACATTTCATTGACTGCATTGTATTGCATAAAAGAACAATGTGGCAGTTGCAGGCGGCAAACAGTGAAAAGGAGCATAGATATGGATTGGGGCACCCACATTAGGAAAAAAAAGAATAAAAGAGCAGGAGCGTATGGGGCACCCTCTATATAAAAAAGCAGACTAGTGAAACACATGATAATATCAAGGACGCCCCCAAACATTGAAAAAATAGAAGCTGGTCTCCCAAAAAAAAAACAGAGAAGAGCAACTAGGAACAAAAAATGCATGAGTTAATGTAGAAGGGGGAAAAGTGACGGAGATATCACTGAGGGGCAACCACCTTTGATATGTCCTCGGGTGAAATTTTCTCAAATCAGTATGTAGTTGTCTGGAAAATGATATTATCTACCTGGGCATTTCATGACAAAACGTTACGTTACAGTACTTAACCTTTTAATAGATGGCAATACCTAGCATAAAGTAGAAATACCTAAACGGGCATACAATTTTAATATGTGGTTTAATGTAAATACCTGGATATGTGATGGCAGCGTTGAGACCATCTTATTTTGCAGGTATTTAAGTACCTGACATAAGGTTTGTCCTGCGTAAAGAATTGAAAAGACAATCTTATCATTCATGGCACAATGGACAAAGGCCTAAGACCAACAGTTTTATAGTATTCATTATAAAAATGACAAAAATCTTTAAAATGGCAAGGCAGGAACAAGAGAGCCTCTGGGAGCTCAGCTATTTCAATTTCTCAGTGAATACTTGAAACGTGGTCCCAAGTATGAGGTACGAGAAAACTTTAGATGCCTTGGTGGCACTGTCAAAAGGTCTAGTTTGCTACTTTTGCCTTTTTTGATAGCATTGGTTTCTGCAGTCCCACTGGAGACTTGCATTTTGCAGCAAAACAAAAAGGTCTGAGTGGGCTGACTCTTCCCACTAATCTTGTAAATGTGTTCTAAGTCCTCTACTTCCTACGGACTTCAAGAAGGTGCGTTTTCCTGAGAATTACTTCAGTTCCCTTCCTTGAAAGGGACGAATGTTTTCCTCATCCTCTTCTTGGGTTACAGGAGTACACCATCCACAATGTCTTCTTATCTTCCCTGCCTACAGCATCAATTTTCATTTCCAAGTGTTTGAAGTGTTTGAATGGCGGTGACACCTAAACATATGACCGTAAAATGAATGTCCACGCTATTTCAATCTATACTTTGCAGTACCTCGGATGTTTTCTGGCAGAATCTTTCCTGGGAACCACCATTCCTGGTTTTTATAAAATGTGTTAAAGAAGTTCAGGCCAGTTGATCTGTTTGGGCTTGAGGGCAGTCTTCTCCCCCACCAAAGGAAATCGCACCCACACTGATCACCTGTCTATTGTCACCCCTTGAAATGGAGTGTCAGCGTGATAACAGAGAGAGATGAACTTTATACAGCTCATATATGCGATTTGCTGCTGCAGTAAAATTATGCATGTAGAAACTGTGACACAGTCTGAAGTACTGAAATATGTTAAGACGTTCCTTGCAAAAGTAAGTATGAAAATCATAGATTTTACAATTTTTTTGGGGAAAATTCTCCATTGGTCAACTTTGACTTTAGGTTTTATTGGTATAGAACCCCTACAATCTTACAAGTGAAGTCTAAGGTTCAACTCGCTGCAGTAGATTGTTTGATGCTATAGCAGTATGGAAATTATATGCCACATACTTCAAAGATCACCAGCCAAGTATCTTTTGAGCAAACCTGATGTGTGGATCATAAACAAATGGCAATGAATAAAAAATAATTCCGACAGCAACACGTTTAAAAAGTACAGAGGGCTGCTGTATGAGTAGTTATTGTTCAGAAAGCATAAGCCACAAAATATATTCAGTTTCTTTATCAGAGGTACCATTGTCCTAGAATCAATTTAACCATTATTCAGGGAATAATAATGTCCTGTGATTTCTTTGCGATTTTTGCAATTTCTAAAACATGTATACCTATTAGTCCTAAAATGATATTTTCACTATTTCCTCAATCGAGTAATATGTAAAATAGCATTTTTTTAACTCTACTGGAGGTTTTATTCAATGATTTGAGGACTTTCAGGTTTGTTTAGAGTAGACCCTGATCGCGGTCTCTTGTAGCCCTCCACTGTAGCAGAAGGCCTTGTCCCCTTCCACCAGCAAGAGGACCACTCGCCATAGTTACAGACTGCCAGCATAACAACGGAGATTGTTTTTTTTTTTTTTAAATGTGAACCCCGGCCCTGCTTGGGTGCTTTCATCAAAACAGTAACATCATGTGCCTCCAGGTAATGGCAATTGGTTGGAATTAGTTGGAATTTCTTTGTTTTGCACAAACAACCTCCCAAGCAGCAATCTATTGACATTCTGCAAAACAGAATATCAGTGGCCCTGACATGCATGAACTAGTCCCCCGCCTCCGTATATGGGCTACTGAATAGTTTTCCTTCTCTTGACCACCATATCTTAAATCATGGTGGAAGGCAGAAAAATATGTGTTGGAAGGGCCATGCTAAATAAGATGAGCCTTGAGATGCATTGACCTTACAGCTCTGTGGTGAAAGGGCCACCAGTTTATAGTTTTATGACAGTGGAGCAGGATGAGGCGTCTTTGGCAGAAATTTGGGGGCATATGTACAAGCCCCTATCGCCACCACAACGTACCTTTTACGAACGCTGTGGTGGCGATAGGGGCTGCGCTTTATGTACAAGGCAGCGTTGAGCCACTTAACGTGGCTTAACACTGCCTTGTACATAAGGCACCCTTTCACGCTATTGTTAGCGTGAAAGGGGCGTGCAGTGGGTGTTGTGGTGGGCATTCCACCGCAACACCCATTGTATTTGACGCTGCCCCCTATGTACAAAATGGCATTTTAGGATTGTTTATGTGCAGGAAGGGACACCTTCCTACACATAAACAATCCTCCCCTGCACGCAGACACCCTTACACAATGGTGCAAGGGTGCCTGCGTTGGCGCTAAGTTGTTAAACTTAGCGCCATCGAAGGGGGAAACGCAAGGCTGCACCACATTCTTGTAAATATGGTGCAGCCTTGCGTTTCAGAAGTGGCGGAGCATGTCGTTAAGCCAAGGAGGCTAACGACACGCTCCGCCACTCCCTAGTACATATCCCTCTTAGTGTTTCTCCCACCTCTAAATGAAGCAGAGAACCACAGGATTGGAAGAAATGAAGTCCAACCAATTCATAAAGAGGTTGCTGGTCCCCCAAACGCTAATTGAACTCCATTTAATTACCAAATATTTTCAGTAAATCAAATATTGTAATAATGATGCTGCAACAGGAAATCAAGCACACTTTGCTGTGGGCATTCAAAGAAGGGACAATGCCCTGCCATAGTAGGCTTTCAGTGCTCCAGAGATTTTTAGCATCCAACTATAGTGCTTTTATACTAAACGGAAGTACAGGTACATTGCAAATGAATACTCTCTAAACTGTTGCTACGTGCCAGGTAATAACTTGCAGGTACCATCTTCTTCCCAAGAAATGTAATTTGTGTGAACTTAAATAGAAAGTCTAGTGTTTCAAACATGAGAATACTAAAAGACTTTAGACCGATTTTCCGAAACAGTTGAGGTCATGTTGAGCTAGCATTTCCCATTATTTTCTTTATTTCTCAGCAGTTCAGGTGTCTGCCGTGAGTGAATGCTCACCTCAGCATTGGTAACGAAGTTAATCGTATTTGTCACCTCTTCTGCTTTTCGTTCATTTCAATCACCGATTAACACCTTTTCACAACCATGAATAATTGTTAGTAGATGTTTCCCACGGGAAAGTAAAGAGTCAGTTTTGTTTACCTAATCTATTTAAGAGGCGTGAAACTTACACAACTTCGTAGTTATTTGAGCTGAACTCATTATTTGTCCAGTCAGCAGAATCTGAGACAAATATAGGGGCATATTTACAATAAAGTGGCGAAGCGCGGGTTAGCTCCAAAATGGCAATCGCCACGCTCCGTCACTTTCGAAACACAGGAATGCACCGTATTTGCAGTAATATGGTGCACCCCTGCATTTCTCCCTGCCATGGCGCTAAATTAAGCTGCTTAGCGCCAACGCAGGCACCCTTGCACCATAGTGCAAGGGTGCCTGCATTGACGGAATGATTGTTTATGTGCAGAAAGGGACGCCTTCCTGCACATAAACAATCATTCATGGCAATTTGCTGTTTCTATGTGTGCTGTACAAAGCAGCACACATAGAAACAGCATGAACAAGGAGAAATAAAGCATTTTTCCTCATTTCGCTATGTTAAGACCAGGTTTTTCCTGGTCTTAATTTTGGCGCTGCCTCCTATTTACGCCACCCTTGTAAACAGGGGGCAGCATCAAAATCAATGGGTGTGCGGCGGAACGCCCACGTAACACCCATTTCCCACCCCTTTCAAGCTAAGTATAGCGTGAAAGGGTGCCTTATTTACAAGGCGGCATTAAGCTATGTTAACACCACCTTGTAAATAAGGCGGATCACTGACAGAATATCGAGGAGCAAAATATCGACCTGGCAAAATATCGAGGAAAAAATATAGAATGCCAGAATATCGAATTCCTATCTACAAACAGGTAAGTACAAAAATATCGAATCCAAATTATCGTTGTAAAAAATATAGTTAGTCAAAATATTGAATTTTTTAAATGTCTTAAAAGTAATGTAAAATTAATAAAATAATACATATAATTAACTAAAACATACTTAAAAATACTTAAATAACCTTAATATTAATAAATATTTAATGTAAGTTAAAAAAAATAAACATGCATTTTTATTTTTTAATACATATATATATTAACGTAATATTAATAACAAATATTCAATATTTTAAGCGTAGGATAGCGGGAGGGTAAAATTTACTATTCCCACTCCAGTGAGTGCAACAGTAGGGAAAGCGTTGGATAGCGGGAGGGTAAAAATTACTATTCCCACTCCAGTGAGTGCAACAGTAGGGAAAGCGTGGGATAGCGTAGGGGTAAAAATTACTATTCCCACTCCAGAGAGTGCAACAGTAGGGAAAGCGTTGGATAGCGTAGGGATAAAAATTACTATTCCCACTCCAGAGAGTGCAACAGTAGGGAAAGTGTTGGATAGCGTAGGGGTAAAAATTACTATTCCCACTCCAGTGAGTGCAACAGTAGGGAAAGTGTTGGATAGCGGGAGGATAAAAATTACTATTCCCACTCCAGAGAGTGCAACAGTAGGGAAAGCGTTGGATAGCGTAGGGGTAAAAATTACTATTCCCACTCCAGTGAGTGCAACAGTAGGGAAAGCGTTGGATAGCGGGAGGGTAAAAATTACTATTCCCACTCCAGAGAGTGCAACAGTAGGGAAAGCGTTGGATAGCGTAGGGGTAAAAATTACTATTCCCACTCCAGAGAGTGCAACAGTAGGGAAAGCGTTGGATAGCGTAGGGGTAAAAATTACTATTCCCACTCCAGAGAGTGCAACAGTAGGGAAAGCGTTGGATAGCGTAGGGGTAAAAATTACTGTTCCCACTCCAGAGAGTGCAACAGTAGGGAAAGCGTTGGATAGCGGGAGGGTAAAAATTACTATTCCCACTCCAGGGAGTGCAACAGTAGGGAAAGCGTTGGATAGCATAGGGTAAAAATTACTATTCCCACTCCAGTGAGTGCAACAGTAGGGAAAGTAATGATTTAATATTGAAATTTAAAAAAATTAATTATCAATACCATTAAAAAATTAATTAAAATTAATTACCAATTACAACATATTTAATAATTAATTAATTATAAATACCAATACATATTATTTATTAAAAATTAATTACATATTAATAATTAATTAACAACCAATTAATTTTCAATACCAAAAATTAATAAGTAATACAAAATGTTTACCAATTAATAATTAATTAACAGTAAATTAATTATCAATACACAAAAATATTTTCAATAATTATTTAATTACAATTAAATTACTTCCCACCCTATTCCCCTATAAACCCACAACCCGCTCCGAATAATAAAATAATACAATTAATATAATTATCAATTAATCAATTAATAAAAAATAATTACCAATTAATACAAATTAATTACCAATTAATACAAATTAATTACCAAATAAAAATTAATTAACAATAAATTAATAATCAATACCAATAAATAAATAATTACTGAATTACAATTAAATTACTTCCCACCCTATTCCCCTATAAACCCACAACCCGCTCTGAATGATAAATTAATACAATTATTATAATCATCAATTAAAAATCTAATAAAAATTAATTACCTATTAATAAAAATTAATTACCAATTAATAAAAATTAATTACCAATGAATTATTTATCAATACCAATAAATAAAATTAAATAATTACTTAGGGGCCCATTACGATAACCGGCGTAAAAAAATCCGCCAGGCATGGAAGCGGCAAAAATCCGCCCGCACACACCGCCTGAACACCGACCACGCCATTATGAGTACACAAACTGAAAACCGCCATCGGCGGAAAAATCATACAAAATACCGCCCGCCATCGTCCGAGTCGGAGTCAAACCGCCCGCCACGGACGGAAACACGCACGACAACACAAAACCGCCCGCCCACACGGCCGACACACCGCACGTGAAATTACGATCGCACCGCCATGAGCGCGGAAAAACAACAAATATACCGCCCGCCAGCGCAAACAACGCCGATGAGAATCGACACGGCAGAAGCCATGGCGCCCACGTACCTGCACAGAAACCATCCGCACACAAAACCAATAGCACACAACATGGCCAACAAGTCCACACAGCAAGGCACGCACAAATACACAAGCACAGTACACATCCCGAAAACACCCCCCGGACAAACAAAAAATACAAAGGCCAGAACCCCAGACACAACACACCTGAAAACAACAGACCATGAGGACACACCCACATAGGTGAGTACAAAAGCAGCACTCCCACAGACCACAACCCCTTGCTACATTGCAAACCAGAGAGGAGAGGAGAGGACACAGTGACACAGCAAGGACAGCAGCACACCACAGAAACGCACACATCACAACCACCACCACCACCACCACCAAACACCGGCACCACAAACCCCTGCACATTACACAACACACACCGCACCAGCACCACAAACACCATGGCACCACAAAGGATGCCCAAGTTCACGCCCATGGAGCTGACGGTCATGGTCGACGAGATCATCAAGGTGTACCCACAAATCTATGGGAACATGGTCCAGCACACACCACTAGCCACCAGAAACAGAATGTGGACCCGGATCGTAGACCAGGTCAATGCAGTCGGGACCCTGCCCAGGAACAGAACCGAGATAAACAAACGTTGGAATGACGTAAAGAGCCTGGTCAAGAAGAAGGAGGGCAAAAACAGAGAGCTGGCTGCCGTCACTGGCGGAGGGAATCCCGCGCTCTTTAAGACCTTCAAAGCGTGGGAGGAGAAGGTGCGAGTCGTAATCCATCCGGAGATCCTCGCCGGATTAGCAGGGGGAGTGGAGGCTGGTAAGTACAAACTAATGTATACCAGCACACCGCTATGTACACACATGCGCAACCACCATGCCACAGCTCCCAGGGACAAACACCCCCATGTCCAGCACACAATACACAACACATCACACGCACATGCAACAGACACTACCACACACAGGCCAAACCGAACAACTGTAAGATGCGTGGGGACATGTGTACACTAAGCCAGCCACGTAACCACCAACAGGTCCCCAAATATGCCAGAAGCGCCACAACGAGCACCCACCACACCCATGTGTCCGCCACAGCTGCACTAACCGACAAGTAACAGGTAAGTGGCAGGAACACAAAGTGCAGTGGGTCGGAGGGGGACAGCTGAAGTACAACACCCACCAGGCCCCCACTCCCACAGACCAGCAAGGTGGAGCACTCCCCACACCCATGTGTCAGGCACAGCTGCACCAACCGACAAGTAACAGGTAAGTGGCAGGAACACAAAGTGCAGTGGGTCGGAGGGGGACAGCTGAAGTACAACACCCACCAGGCCCCCACTCCCACAGACCAGCAAGGTGGAGCACTCCCCACACCCATGTGTCAGGCACAGCTGCACCAACCGACAAGTAACAGGTAAGTGGCAGGAACACAAAGTGCAGTGGGTGGGACGGTGGACAGCCCAAGTACAACACACACCAGTCCCCAGTCCCACAGCACAGCAAGGAGGAGCATCCCCCACACCCCACACCCACGTGTCAGCCACCGCAGTGCACAACGACAGCCGAAAGGCAGACATCACGGTCCACAGCAATCGGTGTCAGTGGGTGTACAGCCACCCCCACGACCCACTACACCCCCCCACCCCCACAGACCTGCAACATGGAGCACCCCCGCTAAGAGCCATGTGGCATCCAGTACAGTGCACGCACGAACAACTTGCAGGTGGGAAACTGGACAGGGCTGGATTACTGGAGGCATGAGGACCATAACACCACCAACACATGGGACATGTCACGTAGCACACGAACACGCAGCACCGCCCACCGTCACGAACAAGTGAACAATGTGCACACGGACATGAACAGCAGACTCACACCCCACATGACCCATCACAGACATAGCAACACCCAAGGAGCCACGTCTGCATGCACAAGCCACACTGAATATAGTACCACACGGCAGCCACTGTGCAACTCATCACACACAACCGAAACACCATTGAAGTCCTGTCCATGTAGCCCCTACTGCCTGTCAACCACACACCCCACAACTACGCCTATGTAAGACAAACAACACTAGACGCAACAGAGCGGAACAACAGAAATGCACACGAACACCACTGAACCCATCAAACACACAGACACACCATGCACATACAACATACCATCCATCCCATCCGTCAGCCCCAGTCTCATGAAAGGCATGTCATCCGCACAGCTGCCACACATACAGCAGTCACGCTAAGACACATGCCCATGACCAACCATGTGCCAGAAGTCAATTAAGCGCACGACACACTGTGAGCAACAACACACAACATGGGCCACACCCCCCGAGCACTGCAGTGATGCACATGGCACAGGGCAGCACGCACACCAAGGAGATGGGACAACTGCAATACGTTGGCTGGCACACAACTATCACTCACTCATAACGATGCGTCCAATGCCATGTCCAGTAACCACAACAGACAGCAAATATGCAGGGCATGTCAGGCATGCACACACCTCAGACCATGCACTGTCATGCTGCCACAACACATGTCACGTTCGGCACCCATGGCTCACAGCATGTACCCCAAAAGCATATACCCTCCCAAATGCGAATCTGGGGCATGGCCCCCATGTTGCCATATGCGTTCCTAAGCGTTCCATTTGAACCCCAAAAGCATATTCCCTCCCAAATGCGAATCTGGGGCATGGCCCCCATGTTGCCAAATGCGTTCCTAAGCGTTCCATTTGAACTCCAAAAGCAAAGTACAAACCAGACCCAGGATGGGCCAGGAGCCCGCATACACCAGAGTCACAATGAGTAGGGGCAAAGCAACACACCCATCGGCATGGCCAATCCGTCCCATGCCACATGTGCACAGCACACAGTCCCATTGCCTAGCACACACACCTACAGATGCCACAGCCACACACTCGCCTCCGGGAAACCCATGTACGAGATTGCACGAACTGCCAATGTCAGACGACTAATACATACTTCGCCAGGTGCAACACAATAACAAATCTCATTCTCTCCACAGGTGACGAACTGCTGGACGCTGGGGATGGAGACAGCAGCCAGCACAGCCAGCCTACAAGCCCCCAACGAGGACACACGGATCTGGAGGATCTGTCCACCTCTTCGGACACGGACCACCAAGCTGGCCCATCTGGCGTGGCAGGGCCCAGCCGCTCCCCAGGACCCCTCCTACCCACCAACCCATCATCCAGGGATGCTGAACAGTCCCAGTCCCCTGCTGCCACTGTCGTTGCGGCCACACCCACGGTCATTGCGGCCACTACCACTGCCGCAACCGCCACCATCGCCGCACCGACCACCACCGCCTCCACCACCACCACGTCTTCGCTGGCACCAGCCCCAGCGCAGGTGGTGGCCCGGCCGACTGGATCCACCCTGGGAGCCACAGCGAGGACCGTGGTGAGCAATGTGGCTAGTGGGCAGGCCGGTGGCAGCAGGACTGGTAGGAGGAGCAGGGTCAGGGAAACGCCAGCCTCCCCTGGGAGCCATGCCCTGCCTCAAATGGCCAGAGTCCTTGGGGCCTATGAAGAGGCCCAAGGACAATGGGCCAGGTCTGCTACTGACACGCGGGAGGTGCTGGGGGTGCTGAGGTCCATGGACGCCCATATGGGCCAATTCGTGTCCCGTATGGACCAACTCGTGGACCTCATGGGCCAGCTGGTGGTGGCGGTGGGGTCACAGGCAAGGCCAGCAACACCACCTCCGCCACCACCTGCTAGGGCGCAGGCTCGGGCAGCAGTGTCCACTTCCCCTGCGTCCACAGCCAGTGAGCACACCTCACCCACCACCAGCAGGTCGCCACCACACACCCCCTCCCAAACGTGGAAGGGGCCGTCCGAAGAGGAAACAGATCTCCCGGGAGGACTTCGCACGCTCCAGTCGCAAGTGAGGCAGCCAGCCAGCCTTCCGCCAGCCTTCCTTGACCAGCCACTGCATTGACTTGCTCTACGATCCCACTCCACACAGCCATCTGGATGGCATGTGTGTGTTGGACTATGGACATAGAACCAGTGGGTACACCCTGATCATCACGCAGCCATGACCGACAGCTCATTGTCACTGCACGCACCACTTTTGTCATCACCTTACACACAATCACATGTCACAGTTTGTAATAAATGCACCTTTTTCACTAACTGCTGTTTGTGCCCTGTGTCTTTATTGTACGGAATACAACGGCCACCTTGGGCGGAAAGGCACCTGATGCGTGGCATGGAAATGGAATCCGGAGGGCCTGTAGGGACCTAGGGGTGGGAGACAGAACAGGAGCACATTCAATGAGTGTGTCACACACCCATCACACAGTACATGTCAACAACTACAAGCAATGTACACACATCGCACAGAGCAATAGGGCACAATGCCACAGTCACCAACAGTGGCATACTACCCTGGCCATGGAGCGTTGACACACTGCACGCAGTGAACATACGGCCACCCTGACACAGCACACACACACCTGCATAGATACAGACACATCATCCGTCGTACATGGACACTCACCGTCAAGTGAAGTAGCGGGCGATGAGCTGCTGGCGCACATTCCCAGCTTCCTCCTCTCCGCTGTCCACCTCACTCGAGCTGTCCTGGTCTGCGGGCTGGGGCCCTGGTTGATCTCCGTCATCCACAATGAGGGGGATCTGCTTCCGAATGGCCAGATTGTGCAGCATGCAGCACGCCACCACTATCTGGCACACCTTCTGTGGGGAGTACGCCAGTGCACCCTCGGTGCGGTCCAGGCACCTGAACCTGGACTTGAGGAGGCCAAAGGTACGCTCGACCACACGTCTGGTCCTCCCATGTGCCTCATTGTATCGATCGTCTGCTGGGGTGCGAGGATTCCTCAATGGACTGAGCAGCCATGCCCCATTCGGATACGCAGAGTCACCTGGGTGTGAGGGACACAGAGAACCGTTGCTATTCCAACTGGACAGGGGACAGCATCGCACAACCAGCACGCTACACCACTCCACATACTCACCGACAATACAGCCACGATCCTGTTGCAGATTGGCCATCAGTCGTGGCAAGATGCTGTTGCGCATTATGTGTGCGTCATGGGCCGAGCCTGGAAACTTTGCACACACGTGGGTGATCACCATGTCCGCAAGGCACACCACTTGCACATTCAGGGAGTGCGTGTGCTTCCTGTTGCGGTACAGGTGCTCAGTGGCCTGTGGTGGAACAAGGCCAACATGAGTGCAGTCAATGGCTCCCACGACGTGTGGGATTCTGCCAAGGGCATAGAATGCACCCTTCACTGCCGCCAATTCACGAGCCCTGGGGAAGCGGATGTACCTGTTCCGGTACAGCATCATGGCTGCCAGTACATCCCTCAGCACCTTGCTGAACATGGGCTGGGACATCCCTCCTCCACTGCCCACTGTGTGCTGGAATGACCCAGTGGCGAAGAAATGCATGGCGGCCATCACCTTAGCCGTGGGGGTGACAGCAGTCGGATACACCCTGCGGGGACGGAGATGGGGCTCTAACATGGCACACAGTCGATGCAGAGTTGGCCTGTCCAGCCGAAACTTCCTGATTACCTCTGTATCGTCCATGTCCGCCAGCAATTGGTATGGGCGGTCAATGTTCGGTCTCCGCCTGGGTTAAATGGCAGAGGACACATGTCAAAGCAACACGGCACATAGCAATTTCGCATACACATCACTGACATGACTGAGCAAGCACATGGGCCACAGCCCAGCTGTCAAGCTGGGACGGCACGGCCACAATACACTTACACAGGTCTCCCAACAATGGCAATGGCAAGTGAGACATACCACTGCCATGTGCATGCACATGGGGATCTAGGCCCCAATGACTTGCGGGGCGTGCTGATGGGGACTGACTGCATATTCGTCAAGCGGCAACGCCACGGAAACATGAGTGTCTGCTGAGCATGGTACTGCTTCCGAGGCTGGATGAGTATGGCACACGACGACGACGATGTGGGCACGGGCTGAGCGGCCAATACAAGTGGGACCTGTGGCACGAGGGGATATGAGACAGTAGTAGGTGTCAGCACTGCACCCTATGTACAGCACTGTACGGATCACACCTCCCGAAACATTGACTGGTGTCCACATTGACAGCCCCATGCCAAGACGGCTGTGTGCTTGCAGTCACACATCACAGGTGAGAGGTTACATTGCACGTGCCAGGTGGCAGTCGTACATAGTGGGAGCTGGCATGTGTGTGCATGTGTCTCCTGTTCAGGATCCACCAGATGGGCGCTGACTCTGTACTGACCATTGGACACAGCATGTTCCGTGGAAGGCTTGTGTGTGTGGGATGGTGGCACTGGATGTGCCTCCGTTGGGTGGGGGCCATGCACAGGGCGGGTACGTCGATGATTGCGCATTGTTGGTCACGGTGGGTGCACCAGCTAAGATGTGTTGCCCTGTGTTCAATTCCTATGTCCGCATGATGATGGACTGTGGATGTGGGCAGACTACACATTGGTCGATGTGCTGTCCATATGCATGTGCCTTCACACCAGGCACAGCTGCCCCTGCACATGTGACCCCTGCTGGACTCGCTGCTGGGTCTGTGGAGCTGATGCACCTTCTGCGCGTGGGGCGGACAGCTCTCCTCACTTCCCTCATTGCGCATGTCATGTCTTTGCCGCAGGTGACATGGATCATGGAGGGCCCACATGTACGCGTGGGTAGGCTACACATGATTGTTCACTGGTCGCCACCCCCAGTCAGTGTTTCGAATGGGAAGGTTGTCGTGCTGGTGGTATGTTCGATGTGGCGGATGGGCGGGCCTAGGTGCGGGCTTACATTCCGGACATGGGGGTAGTTGGATTGGCGACTAGTTGCAGTACACACGGGACACGTCTCTTCCTTTCCACATCTGGGTCATCCCTTGTACTAACTGACAGTGATACAGTCATCTTCGCCCCAGCCCTCATGTCCTCCCCTCGCCCCCCAATATGCATGCTCACCTGCGAGGCTAGCGCTTGCACAGGCAGCCCCAAGCTCGCACCAGAGAGGGCAAGGAGTGCATGTGTGGGTCCAGTTGCACGAGTGGGCTGTCTCAGGGTATGATGTGTGGCGGGACGCCGTCCACCTGCGTGGTGCCCCAAATGGAGACCCGGCCTGCATGGACTATGCATCACAGTCTTCGCCTTCCGGATCCGCCACCTGCGACACCCAGTGGCTGTGGCTGCCCTTGCGGCCATGCCGCGTCCGTCTGTGGCTGATGGCCCACACATTCACTCTTTGGCCTCTCTGGGGAGGGCTCAGGGGTGGTGGCGCACGCGCTTGCACTTAGTCGCAATGGCATGTGGCGTGGTTGGTATGATGGGCAATGGATGGGATGGTGCGAGCCATCTCCCGTGACGTCAGTGCTGCTCGTGCTGTGGTGCGTCCCCCCTACACTTCCATTTGACTTTTTGCCATGCTGGACGTTGAGGTTCTATTGCCTGCGTGATATGACCAGGAGGAGCGCGAGGAGACCTCTCACACACCATGCTCCACTGCCATCCCGTGCCCTGTATCGCCTGTGTGGATTGACTATGTTGGGGTTACACCTGGTCGACTGGGGCTGTGTGTGCCTTGTCAAGGGGCATGGCGGGCGCACAACAGGATCCAGCTTGTCCACAGAGGGTGGGCATTCGGTGCGCCTGGTACCGCTTTGTACGTGTGCCCGGCTGCTGTGCACACACGTGTTCACTCCCCCGACAGGTGTCCTCTCACAATGCCCAGGGAAGCGGTGGTGTACTGTTCATGACCCCTCCCAACACGGCGTGCTCCAACTTGGCATGTGCGCATCTACCCGTCGCACCCACCCACCTGAGCACTGCGTCCATACGACTTCACACGACACATGTGTGTCTTCCACAGTAGTGCTACTCATTTGCGTTGACATCCAATACCAGTGGACTACATGGTCATGTCACGACTGCCGTGTACTTCACATACTCTCATCCTCTCTCATTCGTACTTGTGAAATGAGTCAGCGGAGACAGTTCTGGTTTCAAACATTATATTGAGTCTTCTGTCCTCTGTGATGCAGTATAGTGGACACTACTGGCAGCGGGATACATGTTGAGGATATACTGAGCATGATTACAAATGGGATAGGGTGTGGGGTTACATCTGCTTGGCCAAGGCTGTGCTAATGTACATTTACGTATGGCTGCGGAGCTGCGGACTTTGACACAGACGGTATACATGTAGCCTACCAGACCGCTCGGCATCATGGGCACAGTCCATCTCAGTTCCATGTGACAGGTTTGCTGCGGTTGTTCCTCATGCACGCGTGCATGTGAGATGACATCAGGGCATGTGCTTGCGTGCATGCAGCGGCGTGCCACTTGTTGTTGCACTGTGGTGGTTACTGGACATGTCACAGTCACTGGGGTCGTGTTGTTGTTGTATGCACTTGTCGTCCATGCAAAGGTCCTGGTATGGGATTCCCGGGGCGGGGGTGGGAGGGGTGCAGCACCCACAGACTCCAGGCGACCTATTCATGTCCACTGAGCGGTGTGTGTGTCCATGGGCGCTGGATCCATGTCGTGTCCTGGTTGTTCGTGCAGTTCCGTCCATGTGGGTGCGATGCACAGAGCCCATGCCACTGCCTCCCACGATGCATGCGGTGTTCCTGGATGTGATGGGGAACAGTGTGCATGTCCCGGTCATATCCGATGTCATGGCGATGTCGTTGATGGTGTGGTTACAGTTGCCGGTCGTTTGGTATGGCTGTTGTGGTGGTGACTGGCCAGTCCGTGCGGAAGCTGAGCATGGGTGCGGGGTTGGACTTCATAGGTCACTCGGGGAACCTGCGTTGTGGTCCGACGTATTTACAGGTTGACAGGTATGCGATGCCGTCCAGCAGGGCTTCCATGTCATTGGTGGTGTACATGTTTGCCAGCCAATGAAGCGGATGGTGGCTGTCAAGGTGTTGTTCGTAGGTTGTCCCTTGGAGGACCATGATGGGGCATGCTGGGTGACATTCGATGTAGCTGTTCTCGATGATCCGTCGTGTGGAGGCACAGTGGTTCCATTTCAGTGCGCGTGCGATGTTGGCCACATACGCCATGCCCCCATAGGCAGAGCAGGCCCTGTCGTGTGCGTCCAGAGGGAGGAGTAGTGGTAGCAGGTCCGCCTTCAGACATGCCGGGTTGGAGAGGCATATCTCGACGGGATGCTGGTAGGGACACCTCCGACAGTAGAAGACGGGCATGACGCAGCTGAACAATGTGATGCGGTAAGTCAGTCGGTAACTTACGTTCAGCAGGGACAGGAGATCGCATCCCAATGTATGTATCGTGCTGGTTTGGTACAGCTTGAGCTCTTCGGCGTAGTTGGGTAGGTGTGTTGCGGTTGCCATTTCGCAGCGGTTCGTAGAGGTGGCGTGCTCCGGCTGTGTGTGCAGTCTGCAATGTGCACGCTCCGGGGTTGCTGTGAGCTCTGTGTAGTCGTGGGGAGACAGGACTTGTGTTCTGTTGGCTTGTTTGGAGGACACGGGCCCTCTTCCCACATGCTTCTCAGACAGTTCAAGGTCGGTGCTGTGTGACTCCTTCCAATTAACTTGCATGTGGCCGACATGGGGGAGTGTTTTCTTCTTTCTTCCCCGTCCGTTGTGTGCTTCTGTGATATGCGCTATCTGCCGTGTGGTCGGTCTCCTCGGCATGCCTGTGTTGGTCTATTCTTGGACAATGGCTGTATTCACCGGCTTCTGTCGTAGGGCTGTGGTTTCGGTGTTGGAATGGAAGGTCATTCAGTGCTGTCTGCTCTCCCTTGTGTGGGCGGCAGGCTGCCTTTCCGCTCTGCGTTGGGCCTTGTGTGTGGATGTAATTCTTGGGCCACCTGTTGTCGGTCCCCGGGCTCTTTGGTGTTCCGTTTCATGTGTCTTGTTCATATGTGCAGGGTGGTATGGGTTTTTCAGTGTGGTACTGGCGTTCCTCTTCCCGAAGGGGCCCTGCTTCTCCTAGTTGGTGTTGCCGCCGCTGTGTGCTTCGCCATGTTTGTTACACTGGGGTGTGTCCTGCTGTTGCGTGACTTAACTGACATGTGTGCGTCGGTTGTGTGGCGTTGGGTGTTGTCCGTGAATTGGGCGTTGGGGACATGTCTGTGGCAGGCCTGTCACGTGTCATGTGCGTTCGGGGTGGGGCTGGTGTGTGTGCTGCTTGGTTGTGTCCCTGTGTCTGTGTGCGACGCATGCATGGCGCTGCGGTTGGCCTCTGCGTTGTGCGCATGTGTGGCGGCGTCATCGGCGCTTTGGGGCCGTGACGGGGTGGTTGGTTCCTAGTCCCAGGTGGTGTGTACACATGTGTTCCGCGATGTTAGGATTTGGCCTGTGTGTCATATGTGGATGCAATGGTGGATGTGTAGTGTGCACGCGCTGGTGGGGGGTTGTCCGCTTTATCCGCCCTTGCACTGTGTGCGCTGTTTGCGTGCACTTGTTGTGTGTGTGCCTACCTGCGTCTCCGCGGTACGTTGCGTCCTTGGTGGTGCATCAGCAGAAGCATGGGAAGGGCCTGCAGTGCTGGATTCATGCCCGGGGTGCCGCTTCTTCGTTGTCCGTGCTCTGCGTCCGTGTTTCCGCCTCTCTTTCACGTGCGGTGTCTCTTTGCCGTGGGAGCCGTTTGTTTGCGGCATCGTAATTTATGCGCCGGGCGGGACGTGTTTCGTCGGACGGTGTGTGTCAGTTGTGCTGCGCCGCTACGTGTGCGGGCGCACTTTGATGGCGGACGGTGTTGCTGGCTTGCCGGCGGTGTTTGGCCTGCTTTTCGCATCGTAATTGGGCGGGCGTGTGGACTGCTGCGTGCCGGCGGTAACTGGTGGTTTTTGCATCCGCCAGCACGGCGGTAGTGCTTCCGCCCGCCATCGTAATGGGCCCCTTAATTACAATTAAATTACTTCCCACCCTATTCCCCTATAAACCCACAACCCGCTACAGAACTAAAACGCAAAATTAAATTAAAAATAATTAATAATTCCTAAAAATTAATATTTAATTTACTATAATTAAATTACTTCCCACCCTATTCCCCTATAAACCCACAACCCGCTACGGAATTAAATTACGCAAAAATTAAATAACATAAAATTCATTACTTTAAAAAAATTAAAACATACATTACAAAAATAATACATACTTTTAACACATATACTAACACTTAAAACACTATAAAAAAATACGATATTTTTAACAACTATATTATGACTGTCGATATTATGACAATCGATATTTCTTACCTGAATTTCGATATTCTGCACCACTATATTTTGGCAATTCGATATTCTGTCCATTCTATATAAAAAACTCGATATTTTGGCAATTCGATATTAAAAATTCGATATTATGTCTGTTCACCAAATAAGGCAAAGCCCCTATCACTACAGGAACCTCAAAAAAAGTGACGTTCCTGTGGTGATAGGGGCTTGTAAATATGTCCCATAGATTTTTATTGCAAATCTCGGTCACTACAAGGTTAATAGTGGCCATTTTTGTATATTTTTTCCAGGGGTAAATTATTATAGTGACTACCAAAGGAAGACTTTAATACCTCGAAAGCATTTGTGTTGCTACTGACAGATTGTAATATGCTACACTAACGTGGTGTTCTTTTTGTCATAAACTACTTTCAGGAAACATTGACGGGGAGGAACCCGAGGAGATTTGATATGGTACTTTTACACTCCTTTGTCACAATTTCAAGTGAGGTTTCCCAAGTACCCGGCACAGCGGGAAATGGAGAAAAAAGGGTTTAGAATCACCTATGGTTTCCTAATGGTAAGTAGAACTAGAACCAGAAAATGATTAGTTGTACACTGTTTGTTAATAGTAATTTAGGACTGAAATAAGGACTTTCATTCACAAACTAAGACGTACAGTTGGCGCATCCACTGATTTGCGAATGGTAGTGCAATGTTTCTGTCCAAAGGAGGTCACAAAATGACCTGCCTAATGAATATTGATTACACAGGGCAGAGTTTATGACCCCCTGTGGTTGGCTGAGGCTGTGCGTTTTGAAGAAGGCAAGGGATAGAAAATTTCCATGCTTGTATGTACATTGACATTTCCAAACAGGAAACATTGGGGCTTATTTACAAGCCCCTTGCGCCGCCGGTGCATCACTTTTAACATGGGAAAAGGTGGCCTACCAGTGGTACAAGGGGCTTGCAAATAAGCCCCATTGTTTTAAAAAAACATCCCTTGCCCATCAGTGGGACACAGGCAGTTCTTTTTTTTTAAATGTTTCTCGTTTAGGAAGACACCGACCTGGAGGAAGGGCAAGAGGACAGATTCCACTTTGTTAATCAGTTGCCATCCTATCTCGGGCATTGGCAGCTTATCATTGGTTTGGAACTGCAAATGGAGTCACAAACAGCCGCGGCTCGTGCAGGTAAGAGCGGTGGGGCCGGGTGGGGGGGATTTCGGCAGACTACGACGAGGAATATTAAATAAATAATACATTTTCCCTTGTCGTCGTCTGTCGAAACCCCCCCCACCTGGCCCCACCTCTCCACTGCCCTTACCTGCATGGGCTGCAGCTGGTCACAAATAATTGATTCATCTCTTTCAACTCGCAAATAAGAGAGGGACACCTCTTTCACACTCTCTCCTACTATTGCGAGTTGGACAAAGTTTTCCAACTATTGCAAAACAGCTTTTGTACATTGTAAAATGCCTTCTTGTTGCAAACCCAAATATTTTTCAAATGCATGGTTTGAGACTGCATAAGAGCTTTGCGCACGAGACACTAAGGGGCATATTTACAATAGAATTGATTGAGTGCGGAGTTAGCCTACTTGGCTTAATGCCGCACTTCACCACTTCTGAAAAGCAGGGATGCACCATATTTACAACAATATGGTGCAGGCCTGCGTTTCCCCGTCCGCTGGTGCTAAATTAAGATGCCCAGCACCAATGTGGGCACCCTTGCACCATAGTGCAAGGGTGTCTGCATTGCAGGTGAAGATTGTTTATATGCAGGAAGGTGTCCCTTCCTGCACATAAACAATCTTTAAATGGAGTTTTGTAACTTCTATGTGTGCTGCTTAATGCAGCACACCTAGAAGTTGCAAAACGTCAATTTTTTAAAATGATTGCTTATGTGCAGGAAGGGACACTTTCCTGCACAGAAACAATTAATGGCGTTTTTCTGTTTCTATGTGTGCTGCACAACGCAGCACACATGGAAACAGCAAAAACAAGGAGAATTTAAACATTTCTCCTCGTTGCACCAGGGCAAGACCAGGTTTTCCCTGGTCTTAATTTTGGTGCTGCCCCATATTTTTGTTTCCCTTGTAAATAGGGGGCAGCATCAAAATCAATGGGTGTTGCGGTGGAACGCCCACCGAAACATCCATTGCCCTCCCCTTTCACGTTAAGTATAGCGTGAAAGGGTGCCTTATTTACAAGGCAACGTTAACACACGCTAAGTGGCTTAATGCTGTCTTGTAAATAAGGCGAAGCCCCTATCGCCACCACAACCTCGTGAAAAGTGATGTTGTGGTGGCAATAGGGGCTTGTAAATATGCCCCTGAGTTCTCTATTTCCACCAAAGATAACTTTGCAATATCTATTCTGATAATAAATTCTGACATATATTGGCCCTGTTTCAGAAACATATGGAAAGTCCTGTTATTATTCTAATGTAGCACAACTGGACAGGGTTTTTTCAGCAAGTTAAAAATGTATTTCTAGATAACCCTATTAAAATTTCAGAATGGAGTATACAAGGGCGGTTTAGCAGTTCCAGACAACAGGTGCTACGACCTGGCATTCCAATTGATAAATATCAACAGATGGGTATTTACAGACAGCATATCGCCTGGACCGGTATGCCATGGATTTGAAAGGCTATCCAGCAGTGCTTTATCAGTAAAGCTGTGAGAAAAAGCTTCCGACCCATACACAGGCGGTAGTGCAGGCGTGGTGGGAGGCGACAAACCTGTTGGGATGGGACAACAAACTGCCCAGACCACCCCTTTGGACCTGTGATGGGCTGCAAGAAGTGGGGCGCCTAGAGGGCTTCATCCGCTGGAGCCTGATAGGTATTGATCACCTGGGGGATATCTGGCGAGATGGGGCACTGATCTCGTTTGACGATTTACAGACTGAATACCGGATGGCAGATGCTGAGTGCTTCCGGTAGTTGCAGTTGCAACATGCTTTGCGTTGCCACCTGTCAAAAGGGGAATCGATACCGGAATACTCTCCACTTGAAGACTGACTTCTACTGGATCTGATGGAGTTAGTTAAAAGCCATCTACAGTACCTGCCGAAAACGTGTTAACAATCTGCCGGACCCTCTCGCCCCCCTGAGAGAAGCGTGGGAAACAGACGTAGGGCTTCTGGAGGACGATGATTGGGCAGAGGCACTGCAATGCCATAGAGATTGCCATTCATGCGTGCTTCAGCTTGGTTCAGATACACATATTACACAGGTCATACGCCTCTATAACACTCCAATACAGGTAAGGCAATTGCGACCCCGATCGATGTACCAGAGGGTGCGGGGAGGACAGGTCCTTCTTTCATATCATATGGGCCTGCCCCTGTATCAAATGCTATTGGGAGGGAGTGACCAGGATTACGGCTGCAGCCACGGGCCTCCAGGTCCCACTAGAAGCAAGGTGGCATATCCTGGGAATAGCAGGGAGGAGTGGTGGCCCAAATACCTTGGAATTTGGCTTATGAGGGCATCAGCAATAGTGAAGCAAAACATTGCTCAGGCATGGGAGCAGTGGCCTCACCAAGGTTGAGGGACTGGGAGTGCAACATTTACTGGTGCCAGCTGACAGAGAAGGTTGTTTATCAAAGCAGAGGATGCCCTAAAAAATGGGAAAACATCTGGGCCCAATGGGACAATTACAGACATGGTTAGGCGGCATCCGGATACTGGTGCTATGAAGGAACTGAACCGCGGGCGCAAGAAGGGACACTGGGAGACTGGAGATTTCACAGGGAGAGACCCCTAACAATGGGGCCGATTCACAAAACTAATCTGAGATAAAATCCTAAACTTACTACTGTTGGTATTCACAGAAGGCATTTAGTAGTAGTAAAGTTAGGACTCCTAACTTTACTACTACTAAACTGAGACAAAATCCTAACTTTACGACTTTCGGTATTCACAAATGGCATTTAGTAGTAGTAAAGTTAGGACTCCTAACTTTACTACCACTTAATGCCTTCTGTGAATACCAAAAGTAGTAAGTTTAGGTTTTATCTCAGTTTAGTAGTAGTAAAGTTAGGAGTCCTAACTTTACTACTATTAAATGCCTTCTGTGAATACCAAAAGTAGTAAGTTTAGGTTTTATCTCAGTTTAGTAGTAGTAAAGTTAGGAGTCCTAACTTTACTACCACTTAATGCCTTCTGTGAATACCAAAAGTAGTAAGTTTAGGTTTTATCTCAGTTTAGTAGTAGTAAAGTTAGGAGTCCTAACTTTACTACTACTAAATGCCTTCTGTGAATACCAAAAGTAGTAAGTTTAGGATTTTATCTCAGATTAGTTCTGTGAATCAGCCCCAATATAATTATCCACGTGTTTCATTGATTGTTTTACACTTCTGTATCTGTATCAATGGTATTGGTGTGCCAAGCAACTTCTTAATAAAAAGAGTTTTTAAAAAAAATGATCTGAAAATAATGCATATTAGTTCAGTTAGAGGTTTGTCAACCATCACCAAACCACCTAAATTTTGGTGATGAGTTGTGTGCGTGCAGATGCCAAAATTTAAGACAGTTCACCAAAACCTTATTCTTTTAAGCCCAATGGGAAGAAGCTACTCCCCACTATGCAGAGAAGGCTCTGGAATTGTAAAAATAATCACTATAACTGTAATACATTGGGTTACTGGTTGAGGGGGTTAATACACTACTCAAGCAGCAACCACAATTCTTGTCAGGGTGAAACAAAAGCAAACTCCAAATTAACCTGTGCACATTCTCTGGTAGCTTGGCATAACAGCAATCTGGCCTAACTTAGAGGCAATGTGTAAAGTATTTCAAATGGTAATTAAGCGAAATACAACTCAAGAAAAATTCCATACCAATTTAGAAAAACAGAGTAAAATGTAATACATTATTTGATACCAAAAAATTAAAAATTCAATCAGTAAATCCGGAGATATGCATTTTCAAAGGTTTAGGTAAAAATAGTGCTGAATGGCACAAAACACTAACAGTGGTTATCTGGTGTTGCCGGACCGTGACCAAGTCACAAGTTCAGGCCAACTGCGATGGAGCGTGGACCGAATACAGGGAACAAGTTCGGCCCTCTGAACAATGTACCTTAAATCCAGGTTGCAGAGCAATACAAAGTCCAATGTCAAGGATGTATCATGCAGTTGGGGTTTCGAGGAGCGATGCGAGGTCCTTCATTGAGGATGCATTGTGCAGCAGAGATTCCAAGGAGCTGCCAGGCTGTGATTCAAGTTCCTGCGTTAAGATGCATTGTGCATCAGTGGTTCTGATTAGCTTCGGGGCTATGTTTCGTACTGTGTCAGTTCTGCTAGGACCACAGTTGGTCTGGCAGAGCACCGTGAGAACCACTTCCAAGGGCCCAGGACTGGTGTGGCACCACGTGGGGGCAGGATTCACAGCAGAAGGATTCCAGGTGCTGGGTGCAAGGTGGTAGGTTCCCTTTATGTCCCTGAGGTTCTGATTAGGAGGCCAGCCAACTCACCCTTGTAGTGACTCTGGTCGCCCTGGGCTCAAGCTGCAGGTCCAGTCCTCACTAAGGAAGCAGGGCAGCTGGGTAGTTGAGTAGATGGGCAGCAGAGAAGCAGTCCTTCATGCAGAAGAGCAGCACAGCAGTCCTTATTCGTAATCTTCCACAGGTCTAGATGTGTACAGTTGGGTATGAGGGTCCACTATCTATCCTTGGTGCCAGCTTTGAAGTAGGAGATGTTTCCTCCCTCTATGGTGTTTGGAATTTCCTTCCTCTCTGCCCTGGCTCCAGTTTGGGGGCATAAATGACTGGTATGAAACTCTTTGTGATTGTGCTGATGCAGAGTCTTTGTGATGTGCAAGTGTGGTAGGTGACAGCACCGCACCCTCATCAAATCAGAGCTAGCCCATCCTACCAACACCTATTCACACTTTCTCTCACTGTCTGGGAGTAATAGATAAAGACCAACTGGCAGCTACACCAAGTCATGTGTCCCAGGATACAGGCACCAAATTGTTAAAGAAAAGAAGTCATCAACTTTATAAAAGTGTCATTTTTAGAATTGTGACATAAAATTTGACTTTACCATTAAAGAGGGTTTTAAATTACAATTATTTAGACACCAAACTCAATATTCCTATCTGCTCCCAATTAAACGTTATCACTTATTAAATGTATTGAGGTAACCCAATGTTATCCTAAAGGCGAGACAAGCCTTGCAGTAGTAAAAAACAAACGTAAGAGTTTTTCACTGCCAGGATATGTAAAGGTTAAAAGTGCATGCCTAACTGTTTAAATATACTGTGCACTGCCCCATTTGTTGTTTAGGTCCTACCCTAGGCGTGAATCACATGCATTAAAAAGGAAGGTTTAGGCCTGGCAAAAGGCTTATTTTGCCAGGTTGAAATGGCAGTTTAAAAGTACACACACAGGCTGCAATGGCAGGCCTGAGTCATATTTAAAAGGCTACTTAAGTGGGGTGCACAATTAGTGCTGCAGGCCTATTGGTAGCTTTTATTTTAGAGGCCATGGGTACACATAGTACCACTTTATTATGGACTTACAAGTAAATTAAACCACCAATTGGATGTAAGCCAATTTTATCTTGTTTGAAGGAGAGAGCACAAGCACTTTAGCACCAGTTAGCAGTGGTAAATTGCACAGAATCTTAAAAGTCAACAAAAATGGGTTCATAAAACAGTACGGTTAAGGCAAAATGTTTGGGGATGACTCTGCAGAGAGGTCCAAGTCCAACAATAACCATTTTGCTATACCAGTAGTCCTTTAGAAACAATGGAAAGACTTGCCAAATTATGAAGGATCAGACCAGCTTAGAGAACTTGATGTCCCTAAATCTCATTTCGCTGATGTGCCCATTAGAGGAACCAGTGGAACCACAGAAGAGGGGTATAAAAAAAACAGAACTGGATTCATTTTCTTAGTGAATTTGTCTCAGGTGCCCTCTGGGACATTCTTTCAAATAGACGTGTACACTGCAAGGCATTTGTATCTGTCATAGTTATGGTAGAATACAACAGTAAAAATCTAGAATGTGACAGAATGATTAATCTTGAAAGACTAGGTAAACGGATGAATTAGACTGAAAGGTTGTACAGCTAGAGTGAGTGGTGGTAAGCTCTCATCAGACCAAGAGATCAGATGGGAACCCTAGGACCCCATGGACAGACAGGTCACCTGCTGACTATCAAGGAATAAGGGAGGAAAACACAGGAGAACCACAATGCAAGGCATAGTAAGGAAAGGAACTAAAGGAAAATTCTAAACGCTGGTAAGCAGCAAGGGAAAAAATAACAGCGGTGCAAGGACAGTAAACTAGGGAACTTTAGCAAAGCAGGACAATCACAGCAACAGTCCAGCATATTTTCTAGGCATCTGATAATATTGAAGGGGCTTTGAATATTGACTCTTCCATTAGGAGAGTTAACTAGGATTGTGAGTCCAATTTCCTCTGTTCTGTTCTCCAAACTCTCCATGCTTTCCTGAATCTGCGAGTGATTTGGAATGTGTGACCCTTCATAATCTTGACAAGACTGTGTCTGCTACATGTGATGTGTATATTTGCACTCAGATATGATGCATGGATAAAGTATTAGGTGCATGGGTGTGTTATAATACATACTTGGATTAAGCACAGTCATCAGCGTACAATGGTGTATGCAGGTCTCCTTTATGGTAGCATTTATGCTATTAAATCAAGAATTGGACAAGTTTGATAACGAAAATAATAATGAAACCTTATGTTATGTTATTACTCAAATGTCACATATTCATTATGATCACATTTTAGCATGAGCCTGCTTGCAGTCCAGTGGTGTGCAAACTCCAAGTTGTAGCTGTATGCTTAGTTGGCTTACTAAAAGAACTATGTTTCCAAATCATCAAAAGAGATTATACAACAACTCTACATGTACCACTAAATGTACTTGCTGCCATTACTGCTCCTCACCTCCACAAAGGTGAAGTATGGGGAGCTACTTCAAGCAAAAGAATTCAAAGATTGTCGCTTTATGCTTTGAAATCCCCTGAGATCAAAATTAGGTGACTTAGGGGCACATTACGATACCCGGCGTAAAAAAATCCGCCAGGCATGGAAGCGGCAAAAATCCGCCCGCACACACCGCCTGAACACCGACCACGCCATTATGAGTACACAAACTGAAAACCGCCATCGGCGGAAAAATCATACAAAATACCGCCCGCCATCGTCCGAGTCGGAGTCAAACCGCCCGCCACGGACGGAAACACGCACGACAACACAAAACCGCCCGCCCACACGGCCGACACACCGCACGTGAAATTACGATCGCACCGCCATGAGCGCGGAAAAACAACAAAAATACCGCCCGCCAGCGCAAACAACGCCGATGAGAATCGACACGGCAGAAGCCATGGCGCCCACGTACCTGCACAGAAACCATCCGCACACAAAACCAATAGCACACAACATGGCCAACAAGTCCACACAGCAAGGCACGCACAAATACACAAGCCCAGTACACATCCCGAAAACACCCCCGGACAAACAAAAAATACAAAGGCCAGAACCCCAGACACAACACACCTGAAAACAACAGACCATGAGGACACACCCACATAGGTGAGTACAAAAGCAGCACTCCCACAGACCACAACCCCTTGCTACATTGCAAACCAGAGAGGAGAGGAGAGGACACAGTGACACAGCAAGGACAGCAGCACACCACAGAAACGCACACATCACAACCACCACCACCACCACCACCAAACACCGGCACCACAAACCCCCTGCACATTACACAACACACACCGCACCAGCACCACAAACACCATGGCACCACAAAGGATGCCCAAGTTCACGCCCATGGAGCTGACGGTCATGGTCGACGAGATCATCAAGGTGTACCCACAAATCTATGGGAACATGGTCCAGCACACACCACTAGCCACCAGAAACAGAATGTGGACCCGGATCGTAGACCAGGTCAATGCAGTCGGGACCCTGCCCAGGAACAGAACCGAGATAAACAAACGTTGGAATGACGTAAAGAGCCTGGTCAAGAAGAAGGAGGGCAAAAACAGAGAGCTGGCTGCCGTCACTGGCGGAGGGAATCCCGCGCTCTTTAAGACCTTCAAAGCGTGGGAGGAGAAGGTGCGAGTCGTAATACATCCGGAGATCCTCGCCGGATTAGCAGGGGAGTGGAGGCTGGTAAGTACAAACTAATGTATACCAGCACACCGCTATGTACACACATGCGCAACCACCATGCCACAGCTCCCAGGGACAAACACCCCCATGTCCAGCACACAATACACAACACATCACACGCACATGCAACAGACACTACCACACACAGGCCAAACCGAACAACTGTAAGATGCGTGGGGACATGTGTACACTAAGCCAGCCACGTAACCACCAACAGGTCCCCAAATATGCCAGAAGCGCCACAACGAGCACCCACCACACCCATGTGTCCGCCACAGCTGCACCAACCGACAAGTAACAGGTAAGTGGCAGGAACACAAAGTGCAGTGGGTCGGAGGGGGGACAGCTGAAGTACAACACCCACCAGGCCCCCACTCCCACAGACCAGCAAGGTGGAGCACTCCCCACACCCATGTGTCAGGCACAGCTGCACCAACCGACAAGTAACAGGTAAGTGGCAGGAACACAAAGTGCAGTGGGTCGGAGGGGGGACAGCTGAAGTACAACACCCACCAGGCCCCCACTCCCACAGACCAGCAAGGTGGAGCACTCCCCACACCCATGTGTCAGGCACAGCTGCACCAACCGACAAGTAACAGGTAAGTGGCAGGAACACAAAGTGCAGTGGGTGGGACGGTGGACAGCCCAAGTACAACACACACCAGGCCCCAGTCCCACAGCACAGCAAGGAGGAGCATCCCCCACACCCCACACCCACGTGTCAGCCACCGCAGTGCACAACGACAGCCGAAAGGCAGACATCACGGTCCACAGCAATCGGTGTCAGTGGGTGTACAGCCACCCCCACGACCCACTACACCCCCCCACCCCCACAGACCTGCAACATGGAGCACCCCCGCTAAGAGCCATGTGGCATCCAGTACAGTGCACGCACGAACAACTTGCAGGTGGGAAACTGGACAGGGCTGGATTACTGGAGGCATGAGGACCATAACACCACCAACACATGGGACATGTCACGTAGCACACGAACACGCAGCACCGCCCACCGTCACGAACAAGTGAACAATGTGCACACGGACATGAACAGCAGACTCACACCCCACATGACCCATCACAGACATAGCAACACCCAAGGAGCCACGTCTGCATGCACAAGCCACACTGAATATAGTCCCACACGGCAGCCACTGTGCAACTCATCACACACAACCGAAACACCATTGAAGTCCTGTCCATGTAGCCCCTACTGCCTGTCAACCACACACCCCACAACTACGCCTATGTAAGACAAACAACACTAGACGCAACAGAGCGGAACAACATAAATGCACACGAACACCACTGAACCCATCAAACACACAGACACACCATGCACATACAACATACCATCCATCCCATCCGTCAGCCCCAGTCTCATGAAAGGCATGTCATCCGCACAGCTGCCACACATACAGCAGTCACGCTAAGACACATGCCCATGACCAACCATGTGCCAGAAGTCAATTAAGCGCACGACACACTGTGAGCAACAACACACAACATGGGCCACACCCCCCGAGCACTGCAGTGATGCACATGGCACAGGGCAGCACGCACACCAAGGAGATGGGACAACTGCAATACGTTGGCTGGCACACAACTATCACTCACTCATAACGATGCGTCCAATGCCATGTCCAGTAACCACAACAGACAGCAAATATGCAGGGCATGTCAGGCATGCACACACCTCAGACCATGCACTGTCATGCTGCCACAACACATGTCACATTCGGCACCCATGGCTCACAGCATGTACCCCAAAAGCATATACCCTCCCAAATGCGAATCTGGGGCATGGCCCCCATGTTGCCATATGCGTTCCTAAGCGTTCCATTTGAACCCCAAAAGCATATTCCCTCCCAAATGCGAATCTGGGGCATGGCCCCCATGTTGCCATATGCGTTCCTAAGCGTTCCATTTGAACCCCAAAAGCATATTCCCTCCCAAATGCGAATCTGGGGCATGGCCCCCATGTTGCCATATGCGTTCCTAAGCGTTCCATTTGAACCCCAAAAGCATCTTCCATCCCAAATGCGAATCTGGGGCATGGCCCCCATGTTGCCATATGCGTTCCTAAGCATTCCATTTGAACCCCAAAAGCATATTCCATCCCAAATGCGAATCTGGGGCATGGCCCCCATGTTGCCATATGCGTTCCTAAGCGTTCCATTTGAACTCCAAAAGCAAAGTACAAACCAGACCCAGGATGGGCCAGGAGCCCGCATACACCAGAGTCACAATGAGTAGGGGCAAAGCAACACACCCATCGGCATGGCCAATCCGTCCCATGCCACATGTGCACAGCACACAGTCCCATTGCCTAGCACACACACCTACAGATGCCACAGCCACACACTCGCCTCCGGGAAACCCATGTACGAGATTGCACGAACTGCCAATGTCAGACGACTAATATATACTTCGCCAGGTGCAACACAATAACAAATCTCATTCTCTCCACAGGTGACGAACTGCTGGACGCTGGGGATGGAGACAGCAGCCAGCACAGCCAGCCTACAAGCCCCCAACGAGGACACACGGATCTGGAGGATCTGTCCACCTCTTCGGACACGGACCACCAAGCTGGCCCATCTGGCGTGGCAGGGCCCAGCCGCTCCCCAGGACCCCTCCTACCCACCAACCCATCATCCAGGGATGCTGAACAGTCCCAGTCCCCTGCTGCCACTGTCGTTGCGGCCACACCCACAGTCATTGCGGCCACTACCACTGCCGCAACCGCCACCATCGCCGCACCGACCACCACCGCCTCCACCACCACCACGTCTTCGCTGGCACCAGCCCCAGCGCAGGTGGTGGCCCGGCCGACTGGATCCACCCTGGGAGCCACAGCGAGGACCGTGGTGAGCAATGTGGCTAGTGGGCAGGCCGGTGGCAGCAGGACTGGTAGGAGGAGCAGGGTCAGGGAAACGCCAGCCTCCCTGGGAGCCATGCCCTGCCTCAAATGGCCAGAGTCCTTGGGGCCTATGAAGAGGCCCAAGGACAATGGGCCAGGTCTGCTACTGACACGCGGGAGGTGCTGGGGGTGCTGAGGTCCATGGACGCCCATATGGGCCAATTCGTGTCCCGTATGGACCAACTCGTGGACCTCATGGGCCAGCTGGTGGTGGCGGTGGGGTCACAGGCAAGGCCAGCAACACCACCTCCGCCACCACCTGCTAGGGCGCAGGCTCGGGCAGCAGTGTCCACTTCCCCTGCGTCCACAGCCAGTGAGCACACCTCACCCACCACCAGCAGGTCGCCACCACACACCCCCTCCCAAACGTGGAAGGGGCCGTCCGAAGAGGAAACAGATCTCCCGGGAGGACTTCGCACGCTCCAGTCGCAAGTGAGGCAGCCAGCCAGCCTTCCGCCAGCCTTCCTTGACCAGCCACTGCATTGACTTGCTCTACGATCCCACTCCACACAGCCATCTGGATGGCATGTGTGTGTTGGACTATGGACATAGAACCAGTGGGTACACCCTGATCATCACGCAGCCATGACCGACAGCTCATTGTCACTGCACGCACCACTTTTGTCATCACCTTACACACAATCACATGTCACAGTTTGTAATAAATGCACCTTTTTCACTAACTGCTGTTTGTGCCCTGTGTCTTTATTGTACGGAATACAACGGCCACCTTGGGCGGAAAGGCACCTGATGCGTGGCATGGAAATGGAATCCGGAGGGCCTGTAGGGACCTAGGGGTGGGAGACAGAACAGGAGCACATTCAATGAGTGTGTCACACACCCATCACACAGTACATGTCAACAACTACAAGCAATGTACACACATCGCACAGAGCAATAGGGCACAATGCCACAGTCACCAACAGTGGCATACTACCCTGGCCATGGAGCGTTGACACACTGCACGCAGTGAACATACGGCCACCCTGACACAGCACACACACACCTGCATAGATACAGACACATCATCCGTCGTACATGGACACTCACCGTCAAGTGAAGTAGCGGGCGATGAGCTGCCGGCGCACATTCCCAGCTTCCTCCTCTCCGCTGTCCACCTCACTCGAGCTGTCCTGGTCTGCGGGCTGGGGCCCTGGTTGATCTCCGTCATCCACAATGAGGGGGATCTGCTTCCGAATGGCCAGATTGTGCAGCATGCAGCACGCCACCACTATCTGGCACACCTTCTGTGGGGAGTACGCCAGTGCACCCTCGGTGCGGTCCAGGCACCTGAACCTGGACTTGAGGAGGCCAAAGGTACGCTCGACCACACGTCTGGTCCTCCCATGTGCCTCATTGTATCGATCGTCTGCTGGGGTGCGAGGATTCCTCAATGGACTGAGCAGCCATGCCCCATTCGGATACGCAGAGTCACCTGGGTGTGAGGGACACAGAGAACCGTTGCTATTCCAACTGGACAGGGGACAGCATCGCACAACCAGCACGCTACACCACTCCACATACTCACCGACAATACAGCCACGATCCTGTTGCAGATTGGCCATCAGTCGTGGCAAGATGCTGTTGCGCATTATGTGTGCGTCATGGGCCGAGCCTGGAAACTTTGCACACACGTGGGTGATCACCATGTCCGCAAGGCACACCACTTGCACATTCAGGGAGTGCGTGTGCTTCCTGTTGCGGTACAGGTGCTCAGTGGCCTGTGGTGGAACAAGGCCAACATGAGTGCAGTCAATGGCTCCCACGACGTGTGGGATTCTGCCAAGGGCATAGAATGCACCCTTCACTGCCGCCAATTCACGAGCCCTGGGGAATCTGATGTACCTGTTCCGGTACAGCATCATGGCTGCCAGTACATCCCTCAGCACCTTGCTGAACATGGGCTGGGACATCCCTCCTCCACTGCCCACTGTGTGCTGGAATGACCCAGTGGCGAAGAAATGCATGGCGGCCATCACCTTAGCCGTGGGGGTGACAGCAGTCGGATACACCCTGCGGGGACGGAGATGGGGCTCTAACATGGCACACAGTCGATGCAGAGTTGGCCTGTCCAGCCGAAACTTCCTGATTACCTCTGTATCGTCCATGTCCGCCAGCAATTGGTATGGGCGGTCAATGTTCGGTCTCCGCCTGGGTTAAATGGCAGAGGACACATGTCAAAGCAACACGGCACATAGCAATTTCGCATACACATCACTGACATGACTGAGCAAGCACATGGGCCACAGCCCAGCTGTCAAGCTGGGACGGCACGGCCACAATACACTTACACAGGTCTCCCAACAATGGCAATGGCAAGTGAGACATACCACTGCCATGTGCATGCACATGGGGATCTAGGCCCCAATGACTTGCGGGGCGTGCTGATGGGGACTGACTGCATATTCGTCAACGCCACGGCAACATGAGTGTCTGCTGAGCATGGAACTGCTTCCGAGGCTGGATGAGTATGGCACACGACGACGACGATGTGGGCACGGGCTGAGCGGCCAATACAAGTGGGACCTGTGGCACGAGGGGATATGAGACAGTAGTAGGTGTCAGCACTGCACCCTATGTACAGCACTGTACGGATCACAGCTCCCGAAACATTGACTGGTGTCCACATTGACAGCCCCATGCCAAGACGGCTGTGTGCTTGCAGTCACACGTCACAGGTGAGAGGTTACATTGCACGTGCCAGGTGGCAGTCGTACATAGTGGGAGCTGGCATGTGTGTGCATGTGTCTCCTGTTCAGGATCCACCAGATGGGCGCTGACTCTGTACTGACCATTGGACACAGCATGTTCCGTGGAAGGCTTGTGTGTGTGGGATGGTGGCACTGGATGTGCCTCCGTTGGGTGGGGGCCATGCACAGGGCGGGTACGTCGATGATTGCGCATTGTTGGTCACGGTGGGTGCACCAGCTAAGATGTGTTGCCCTGTGTTCAATTCCTATGTCCGCATGATGATGGACTGTGGATGTGGGCAGACTACACATTGGTCGATGTGCTGTCTATATGCATGTGCCTTCACACCAGGCACAGCTGCCCCTGCACATGTGACCCCTGCTGGACTCGCTGCTGGGTCTGTGGAGCTGATGCACCTTCTGCGCGTGGGGCGGACAGCTCTCCTCACTTCCCTCATTGCGCATGTCATGTCTTTGCCGCAGGTGACATGGATCATGGAGGGCCCACATGTACGCGTGGGTAGGCTACACATGATTGTTCACTGGTCGCCACCCCCAGTCAGTGTTTCGAATGGGAAGGTTGTCGTGCTGGTGGTATGTTCGATGTGGCGGATGGGCGGGCCTAGGTGCGGGCTTACATTCCGGACATGGGGGGTAGTTGGATTGGCGACTAGTTGCAGTACACACGGGACACGTCTCTTCCTTTCCACATCTGGGTCATCCCTTGTACTAACTGACAGTGATACAGTCATCTTCGCCCCAGCCCTCATGTCCTCCCCTCGCCCCCCAATATGCATGCTCACCTGCGAGGCTAGCGCTTGCACAGGCATCCCCAAGCTCGCACCAGAGAGGGCAAGGAGTGTATGTGTGGGTCCAGTTGCACGAGTGGGCTGTCTCAGGGTATGATGTGTGGCGGGACGCCGTCCACCTGCGTGGTGCCCCAAATGGAGACCCGGCCTGCATGGACTATGCATCACAGTCTTCGCCTTCCGGATCCGCCACCTGCGACACCCAGTGGCTGTGGCTGCCCTTGCGGCCATGCCGCGTCCGTCTGTGGCTGATGGCCCACACATTCACTCTTTGGCCTCTCTGGGGAGGGCTCAGGGGTGGTGGCGCACGCGCTTGCACTTAGTCGCAATGGCATGTGGCGTGGTTGGTATGATGGGCAATGGATGGGATGGTGCGAGCCACCTCCCGTGACGTCAGTGCTGCTCGTGCTGTGGTGCGTCCCCCTACACTTCCATTTGACTTTTTGCCATGCTGGACGTTGAGGTTCTATTGCCTGCGTGATATGACCAGGAGGAGCGCGAGGAGACCTCTCACACACCATGCTCCACTGCCATCCCGTGCCCTGTATCGCCTGTGCGGATTGACTATGTTGGGGTTACACCTGGTCGACTGGGGCTGTGTGTGCCTTGTCAAGGGGCATGGCGGGCGCACAACAGGATCCAGCTTGTCCACAGAGGGTGGGCTGAGGTGCGCCTGGTACCGCTTTGTACGTGTGCCCGGCTGCTGTGCACACACGTGTTCACTCCCCCCGACAGGTGTCCTCTCACAATGCCCAGGGAAGCGGTGGTGTACTGTTCATGAGCCCTCCCAACACGGCGTGCTCCAACTTGGCATGTGCGCATCTACCCGTCGCACCCACCCACCTGAGCACTGCGTCCATACGACTTCACACGACACATGTGTGTCTTCCACAGTAGTGCTACTCATTTGCGTTGACATCCAATACCAGTGGACTACATGGTCATGTCACGACTGCCGTGTACTTCACATACTCTCATCCTCTCTCATTCGTACTTGTGAAATGAGTCAGCGGAGACAGTTCTGGTTTCAAACATTATATTGAGTCTTCTGTCCTCTGTGATGCAGTATAGTGGACACTACTGGCAGCGGAATACATGTTGAGGATATACTGAGCATGATTACAAATGGGATAGGGTGTGGGGTTACATCTGCTTGGCCAAGGCTGTGCTAATGTACATTTACGTATAGCTGCGGAGCTGCGGACTTTTACACAGACGGTATACATGTAGCCTACCAGACCGCTCGGCATCATGGGCACAGTCCATCTCAGTTCCATGTGACAGGTTTGCTGCGGTTGTTCCTCATGCACGCGTGCATGTGAGATGACATCAGGGCATGTGCTTGCGTGCATGCAGCGGCGTGCCACTTGTTGTTGCACTGTGGTGGTTACTGGACATGTCACAGTCACTGGGGTCGTGTTGTTGTTGTATGCACTTGTCGTCCATGCAAAGGTCCTGGTATGGGATTCCCGGGGCGGGGGTGGGAGGGGTGCAGCACCCACAGACTCCAGGCGACCTATTCATGTCCACTGAGCGGTGTGTGTGTCCATGGGCGCTGGATCCATGTCGTGTCCTGGTTGTTCGTGCAGTTCCGTCCATGTGGGTGCGATGCACAGAGCCCATGCCACTGCCTCCCACGATGCATGCGGTGTTCCTGGATGTGATGGGGAACAGTGTGCATGTCCCGGTCATATCCGATGTCATGGCGATGTCGTTGATGGTGTGGTTACAGTTGCCGGTCGTTTGGTATGGCTGTTGTGGTGGTGACTGGCCAGTCCGTGCGAAAGCTGAGCATGGGTGCGGGGTTGGACTTCATAGGTCACTCGGGGAACCTGCGTTGTGGTCCGACGTATTTACAGGTTGACAGGTATGCGATGCCGTCCTGCAGGGCTTCCATGTCATTGGTGGTGTACATGTTTGCCAGCCAATGAAGCGGATGGTGGCTGTCAAGGTGTTGTTCGTAGGTTGTCCCTTGGAGGACCATGATGGGGCATGCTGGGTGACATTCGATGTAGCTGTTCTCGATGATCCGTCGTGTGGAGGCACAGTGGTTCCATTTCAGTGCGCGTGCGATGTTGGCCACATACGCCATGCCCCCATAGGCAGAGCAGGCCCTGTCGTGTGCGTCCAGAGGGAGGAGTAGTGGTAGCAGGTCCGCCTTCAGACATGCCAGGTTGGAGAGGCATATCTCGACAGGATGCTGGTAGGGACACCTCTGACAGTAGAAGACGGGCATGACGCAGCTGAACAATGTGATGCGGTAAGTCAGTCGGTAACTTACGTTCAGCAGGGACAGGAGATCGCATCCCAATGTATGTATCGTGCTGGTTTGGTACAGCTTGAGCTCTTCGGCGTAGTTGGGTAGGTGTGTTGCGGTTGCCATTTCGCAGCGGTTCGTAGAGGTGGCGTGCTCCGGCTGTGTGTGCAGTCTGCAATGTGCACGCTCCGGGGTTGCTGTGAGCTCTGTGTAGTCGTGGGGAGACAGGACTTGTGTTCTGTTGGCTTGTTTGGAGGACACGGGCCCTCTTCCCACATGCTTCTCAGACAGTTCAAGGTCGGTGCTGTGTGACTCCTTCCAATTAACTTGCATGTGGCCGACATGGGGGAGTGTTTTCTTCTTTCCTCCCCGTCCGTTGTGTGCTTCTGTGATATGCGCTATCTGCCGTGTGGTCGGTCTCCTCGGCATGCCTGTGTTGGTCTATTCTTGGACAATGGCTGTATTCACCGGCTTCTGTCGTAGGGCTGTGGTTTCGGTGTTGGAATGGAAGGTCATTCAGTGCTGTCTGCTCTCCCTTGTGTGGGCGGCAGGCTGCCTTTCCGCTCTGCGTTGGGCCTTGTGTGTGGATGTAATTCTTGGGCCACCTGTTGTCGGTCCCCGGGCTCTTTGGTGTTCCGTTTCATGTGTCTTGTTCATATGTGCAGGGTGGTATGGGTTTTTCAGTGTGGTACTGGCGTTCCTCTTCCCGAAGGGGCCCTGCTTCTCCTAGTTGGTGTTGCCGCCGCTGTGTGCTTCGCCATGTTTGTTACACTGGGGTGTGTCCTGCTGTTGCGTGACTTAACTGACATGTGTGCGTCGGTTGTGTGGCGTTGGGTGTTGTCCGTGAATTGGGCGTTGGGGACATGTCTGTGGCAGGCCTGTCACGTGTCATGTGCGTTCGGGGTGGGGCTGGTGTGTGTGCTGCTTGGTTGTGTCCCTGTGTCTGTGTGCGACGCATGCATGGCGCTGCGGTTGGCCTCTGCGTTGTGCGCATGTGTGGCGGCGTCATCGGCGCTTTGGGGCCGTGACGGGGTGGTTGGTTCCTAGTCCCAGGTGGTGTGTACACATGTGTTCCGCGATGTTAGGATTTGGCCTGTGTGTCATATGTGGATGCAATGGTGGATGTGTAGTGTGCACGCGCTGGTGGGGGGTTGTCCGCTTTATCCGCCCTTGCACTGTGTGCGCTGTTTGCGTGCACTTGTTGTGTGTGTGCCTACCTGCGTCTCCGCGGTACGTTGCGTCCTTGGTGGTGCATCAGCAGAAGCATGGGAAGGGCCTGCAGTGCTGGATTCATGCCCGGGGTGCCGCTTCTTCGTTGTCCGTGCTCTGCGTCCGTGTTTCCGCCTCTCTTTCACGTGCGGTGTCTCTTTGCCGTGGGAGCCGTTTGTTTGCGGCATCGTAATTTATGCGCCGGGCGGGACGTGTTTCGTCGGACGGTGTGTGTCAGTTGTGCTGCGCCGCTACGTGTGCGGGCGCACTTTGATGGCGGACGGTGTTGCTGGCTTGCCGGCGGTGTTTGGCCTGCTTTTCGCATCGTAATTGGGCGGGCGTGTGGACTGCTGCGTGCCGGCGGTAACTGGTGGTTTTTGCATCCGCCAGCACGGCGGTAGTGCTTCCGCCCGCCATCGTAATGGGCCCCCTAATGACCAAAAAGCAATTCCTTCATGGTCATTGCTTTGCTGTTACAAATGTAGAATAGAAGGAGAGAATTATCCCCTTTAAACAATTATATATTGCCTGATGACAAAGGGCTTGATCACAAACTGCATTTTGTAGTACGTAAAATAGTACTGCAGTAGTGCTACTTACTAGAAATTGCAATTCTCAAATTTAGGAGTATAAATCTTATTTCTCCTTTTGTTTCTATGGGAAGATTCTCACACATGTAAGTATACTACTTAGTAGCAAATGTGGAAGGGACCGGGGGAGTGGCTAAAAAAGGGGACTACTTACCACTAAATGGGAGGGATTTAGTGTGGGATAAGGAGGGTGTTAGGGAGTAACAGATATCCACTTAGAAAAAAGAGAGCACACTGCTATTCACAAACTGCATTTCTAAAGTTACTACCGTCAAAAAGGACCCACAACAGTAGTAAATGTACTCCATCTCAGACGTGAAGTATGTTCAGCAGCACACATGCCCAATCACTCGTACTGCAATACCCTCCATTAGAAAATAATGGAGACAGGGTTTTAAAACAGAACCCAATAGGAAATTAAAGCATTTTGACTTTTCAAAATATATATTTAGATATGATTTAAGCGTAAAAATATATATAAAAAAAGAAAATAAATATTCTTTATGGAAAGATTTTGTGATTTTTTTAAATTTAAAAATGAATTGTTTTCAAGTGGTTTTAGACATATTTAAATTACTTTAAATTAACTCTGCACCTAACTTTCTGTAATTTTCAATACATACTAAATAAATATCAATGTTTTACTTTAGAGGAGATTTTTTCAAATAAATCTTTAAAAATGTTTTGCATTTAATATAATATATTGACATTAATCAATTACATAAATAAAATAAAAGTATAGAATTAATTTACATTAATATTTAACATAACAATATTTTTACTATTTTTTTAAAGTTTCATAAACATTTTACATTTTCTTTAATTTTGTCTTTGCCCCAGTGGCAGAGAACTTTACGGCCACATAAAAAAGTTACTCGTAGTAACTTCACAGTAATAACTTAATTTGATGAATTATTTTAAATAATCAAATTTAATGCACATTACTTTTTAAAGATATATTTTAAAATACCTCAGCTAAAGTCAAATGTGCATCGTCTAATATGTTTGTCATACCTGATTCGGTGCTGTGCCCTGCACAGAAGCCAGATTGAAATTGGTCTAATAGTTTGAATTGATCGATGTGGTTACAGAGTTGGCTGTGAACACATTTTTCAAGGAGCTTCGACAGGGTAGGAATTTTAGAAATAGGTCGCAAGTTGTTTAAGTCAGTTTGATCAGCTTTTGGTATTTTTTAGGTTGGGGTAACTTGACCAGACTTTAGGCAGTCAGGGATAGTGCCTTGACGGAGGGAGACATTAACAATCTTGGTCCTAGTTGGGAGTATCGCGGGTCTGATCTCCTTGAAGAAGTTAGAGGTAAGAGGGTCTTTGAAGTGGTTTGAGGGTTTCAGCATAGCTAGGATTTTATGAATGGAGCTTTCCTCAAAGGTTCTAGAAGAGTTCCATGAGGCGTTGTTTTTGGAGAAATGCCCGGGAAGACACACTGGAACCGTAGCCCAGGAGGCGGAGGGACTGGTTTGAGGGGAGATAGGACATTGTTCCAAGGCCGTCTGAAGATCAATTCTCATGGTTTCTGCCTTCTGCAGAAAAAAGGAGGCAAATTCCTCGCAATTGGTAGAGGACTAGATCCAGCAAGTGACAGATTGGGTGTGCCGTTCGATTGTGCTTTTATGAGTTTTAAACATTTTTTGGATCGGTTACTGGCTCGATCTAGCTGGTTTCTGAAGAAACTTTCTTTTGAAATTCTGATGTTTTTGTATTGTCTGTTCCTCAATGATCTCAGGTGCTTCAGATGCTCAAGGGATGGTTCTGGTCTCCATTGACGTTCAGCTAGTCTCAAATTGCATCTATCTGTATTGAGACTACCATTGAACCAAGGTTTAGCATTTTGAATGGACACTCTTTTTAGTTGTAATGGAGCGATCAAGTCAAGAACAGTCCCCATGGAGCAAGTGTAGTAAGTTCAGATTCTTCTGTGTATGTATAAATGAAGGAGGAGTGAAAAATAAATGTATGAACCTTGACAGCAAAGATCTGCAATTGAGCTGTCCTAAAGCAGTTTCACCTACCAGAAGCAAGCATACAAAGAAAGACATATTTAATTTTTTTCTGAAGGTGTACTGATTTGCATCAGTGTGTATGGTCAGTCATAACTTGCAAGTTCTAGATCTTTGGGCTCAATACTTCAGGATTATATTAAGCTGAGTCAACCGGTGGTGATCCAAAGATGTTACACCAATTTTTTGTTTCCTATTGTTGAGGTATTTGGGGGCATTCACACTATTGGTTTTGTTGCAGAGAGTGTTTTGAAGTTGTTTGAGTCATTGACAAGAAGTCATTTTAATGATTTTTTGAGTGAGCAAGATGGAGTCTCAGAGCTGCTTATAAACTACGGGTCTTTCTGCGGCATTCTGGATTGCTTGTAGACAAGGCTGATGCTGACACCTTCAATGCCGGAGGAGGATGTGCAACTCATTGTGCTATCTGACTCTGAGCAGAATCGACCACATTCTTGACCAAGATTGTTCCAGACTCCCACCAGTAGGGCCCAAACTTTACACAATCTTTTTGACACTGACTTTGGCAAAGACTATTACGCTGAAGGGAACAACTATATTTCTAAATATGAAGAGGCTATCTAGTACGGGCAACTTCAAGAGGCCGGTTGTTAGACCTGTCAGCCTTAGGAAGGTCTTCTCCCATATTTTTTGCCTTCCTCCTTCATTTTTGCTGGTTTCGTTTTTGCTGGCCTTAGGACTCGGCGCATTTTACCACTGCTGACCAGTACCTAAAGTGCATGTGCTTCCTCCTTAAAACATGATAACATTGGCTCAACCCCAACTGGCATCTTTAATTTACTTATAAGTCCCTAGTAAAGTGGTACTACATGTGCCCAGGGCCTGTAAATTAAATGCTGCTAGTGGGCCTGCAGCACTGATTGTGCCACCCACTTAAGTATCCCGTTAAACATGTCTCACGTCTGCCATTGCAGCCTGTGTGTGTGCAGTTTTAAACTGCCATTTCAACCTAGCAAAGTAAACCTTTTGCAAGGCCCAAGCCTTCCATTTTAATACATATGTCACCCCCAGGGTAGACCCTGGACAGCACAGAGGGTAGGGTAAAATCTAGTTAAAAAGTAGGTCATGTAATTTTTTTAGTTTTACATGTTGTGGCAGTGAAAAACTCTTAAATTCATTTTTCACTACTGAAAGACCTTCTTCTCTCAAAGAATAATATTGAAGTTACCTTATTACATTTTATAAGTGTAATTTCCAAATGGGACTAGTTAACTAGTTAATGTTTGGTGTCTCTGGCATCCTAATTTAAAATCCAAACTTATGGGGAAGTCAGATGTTAAATAATAATTTTGAAAATGGCACTTTTAGAAAGTTGGCATTCTCCTGACTTAGTCATTTAGCGCCTGTAGCCTGTCTCTGGTCACATGACTGGGTTTAGCTGATAGTTGGGCTTTGTGTATTCCATCTAGACAGCAACACACAATAGGGAGCTTATGTGTGCCTGGATGGGCCATCGCTGGCATGAGAGTGAGGAGCTGGTTACAGCCCCATTTACACATGAATAGACTGTGTCCTGCCTCCACACAAAGGACTGCATACCCCTCTAGTTAGTCTGGAGTCAGGACAGGGAAGACAGGATGCCTGGGGACTTCAAAGGGAAACCTCTAGAAGCTTCTCCCCCACTTCCAAAGCACAACTGGGTATAAATACTGGACCTCAGATACCAACTCTTCATAACTCTTCTGGGCCTGTGGATACTCTGCCAGGAAGAAGGACTGCCGAGCTGCTAAATGACTTTCAGTATGCCGGACTGCTGCCCTGCTGAAGTCCTGCTTTGTTGTGCTGCTGCCTTGCTGTGCTGACCTGCTGCTTTCTTGCCTGGCTAGAAGGACTGAACCTGCCTCTCTTGAACCCAGAACACAAGCGTGACTCCAAGGGTTAGTTGGCTGGCCTCCTGACTTGAGCCTCAGGGACAGAAGTCTTCAACAACTTGCTCCTGCACCTGGACTCCAGCATTTGGGAGTCTACCCTGCCCGGTGGTGCCACCCCAGTCCTGGACCCTTGGAAGAGGGTCTAAGGTGCTCTATGAGCCTCTGTTGATCCAGTAGAACTGACACATCTTCTCTGCTGCACGGCACAACTTCGAGCAGAACTGATGCATCTCCGTGCTGCATGGATTTGAACTGCAGCAAAGACCTGCATTGCATCACAGCCCGTCGACGCATCATAACTGCCACAGTGTGATACATCCTCAGCTCAGGCCCTCACATCTTTTGTAGGAGTGGCTAGCAAACTCTGCTCTGCCGGTGGAGTTTGCAGAGTTGTGCCACTCTGTGCTCTGCTTGGAGCACGCAGTTCAGCAAAAAATGTAGCAAACCGCCAGCGGAGCGGAGTTTAGTTGCGCACGCCGCTCACCCCTGCTTATTTTCTCAGAATTTGAGTGTCCTCATTTTAGGGGAAAGTCCTCGATAAGGAAAGATCCCTCCCCCTTGCACCGCTTTAAGCAAACAGTAGAAAGAGGCAGTTAGGGGTCGCAGTTGCTCTGTAGATTATGGTAAAGGTCCGGCACAATGGGCGGGTAAAAGATGCCAGGCAGGGGGTTGATGAGGCTACTATCAGATCACATTTCTAAGGAATGGGAGAAGGGGTGTTGGGCTGAAGTGTTCTGTCCTGGTTCTTGCTGAAGGTGAGTGAAATGTCAAAAATAAGGAGAGACTTTGCCCCTACCACAGCTTGATTGAGGAATAATTTGTATTTCTTTTCCAGCTGCATCCCTCGTAATTGCGTGTAATTATGTTCATGTGAGTGTGCAAGTTAATGCAGCCATCTAGACGTCTAAAGGGCTGGGTGTGGTGGGAACTTTAGCGGATCCACTAGAGAGTTGCATCAACCAGGGAGGCACAGAAGAGGTGAACTGTGCGGCTGTGAGAACTGTACTGTCAGATTTTTTTAACACTAGCCTAGGATTCCAAGAAACCCCTCTCCTTACACAAGCTGGAGCACAAGGCCTTGTGTAACAAACTTGACATGGAAAGCATGAAGATAAGACATGGAGACAGCCCTGCAGGGCATCAAACCTATGACCTGCAGGCTGCAGCTGCCTCAGTCGGCCCACGCATGGTGGGCTGTCAGTAAAGGGGTTACATTTTGTCCCTGGGCTCTGTCATGACCAAATCTCCTGCCTGCTCACAGACATTAGTCTCATCACCCAGTGAGGATAACAGGTGGAGCCGGCCCTGCTGGGCCTCGCACCTGTGACCTGCAGGCACAGCTCCCCGCAGCCGGGCCTGCATCCAGCAGAATGGAGGGTGAAGGGATTACACATTGTACCTGGGGACTGTGGAGATCAGATATCCTGCCTAAGCACAGACCTTAGCCTCATCACCCAGTGAGGATGACAGGAGGAACAGTCCCTGCTGGGCCTCGAACCTGTGATCTGCAGACAGAGCTCCCCACAGCCACCCTACACCTGGTGGCCTGTCGGCGAAGAGGTTATACATTGTCCCTGGGCTCTAACAAGACCAGATATCCTCCCAACTAACAGACCTTAGTCTAACCACCCAGTGAAGATAACAGGTAGTGCCCGCCCTGCTGGGCCTCAAACCTGTATCCTGCAGGCTACAGATGCCGGGTACCCCCCTGGCACCGGTCTTTCACAGTGTACCAGCCTCCAAGGGCACCACCAGCAGACAGACCTCGCCACAGGAACTTCTTTTCAGTGCGCGCATGAAAATGTGCCTCTCCCTAGCAGCGTCCTGTTTCTGCTACAGGCTCTCTTTCTGGCAGTCACAGTTTACTCTGATTTCTTTCATCACCAAGGGTCTGTGCTCTCTTAAATGAGTATTTGGTTTTCATAAGTTTGCCCCACTGAGTCGCTTCTGGTTTACTGCAGTTGAGCTGAGTCATCAGAAAATTTGCACAGGCGTGGGAGTGCAAAGGGTGCAGAGGCTGGGCTTGGGGCCAACATTCCAAACTCAGCTTGCGCTGTTTAAGGAACAAGCACCCCACTAACTTCCTCAGAGCAGCATGCTTTATGGACTGCAAAACGCCCCGACATAAAATACACATTTGCAAACAGTCCTGATTATGAGCGCTGGCTTTAACGCTATCTGTCGGAGTGCCCAAGGGCAGCGTTTAATTCCTCATTTTCTAGCGTGACAAAACTGTTTTAGTGTAGTGCCCTTTGTATTGCGTGCACAACATTGCCCCCCAGCGGACGATTTCGATTACCCAATGTTCATCTATTAAAAATGAACAGTAGTCACTAAATTACGGTGGCCGATCAATACACCGCCTGCTTGCTGAACTCGGCAGAATTTGGCGGAGTTTTTCGCTAACTCTGGAATTCAGCACAGTGAAACTCTGCGAGCTCTGCTCAGGCCTAATCTTTTGTCAACTGCAGACTCAACAATATGGACGGACTCTGCATCGCAGCCTTGCAGGTTCTCGGGAACAAAACATCGCCTCAACTGTGCGACGCATCCCTGACTCTGAACGAAACTCTCGTCAGTGGGATCTTCGATGACAATGCAGCAGGACCCCCCCTACAGGTTTGCCACAACTCAGAAGATCCTTCTTTCTCTCTTTCTCATCCCAACCCTTTTCCCCTGTTAAACTCTCAGGGTCCACAGAATTACCACCTTTTGGGGGCACAGGAGTTTGACTGCGGACTTGGGATCTAGCATCTCAGGGACTCATCTCACCTCTACGGGATCAATGATATTTCAAGTTAATGCAAGTGATTTCCTAATGTAGAGTGTCGAAAAAGGCATTGGGGGGACTCCTAGAAGGGTGGTCAGGGGTCCCACCAGAAGTAAGAGGGGGGAGAAAAACTTAAAAGTAAGGAGTTCTCAAAAGGCCTCCCAAAAAATGTCCAAGGGAACACTGTTAACCATTCCCAGTTTAAGCCCAAAAAAAAGGGATTCTTTGACAAGCAGCCATGGAAGTTTCTTCCCCAATGTACTGAGTGTTACAAATATGAGCACACTAAGGGAGACTCCAAATGTTGAAAGGGGGCATAGCCCCCCACTGGTGGGCAGGCATCTGGTTGGCGAGTGTAGCACTTTGGCGAGGAGCTGTTCTCACTTAGGTTTAGGGAGCAGAAAGGGGTAACCCTAATGTCCCTGGAGGATAAGGAGATGGTTTCAAAAGCCCATATGCCTGCTAATACCTCTAATTACAGGCAGTGGGTCACCACCAATGGGCAACAACTAGAGGCTCTGAGGGACACAGGAGCCCGCATGACTACTGTAAGGTGTCATCTGGCATCCTTAGAGCAGGTCTTCCCTAACATTTCATGAAGTCATAGTCACAGACAACCGAGAGAGTCATCTGCCAGTGGTTCTGGTCCCCTTTGAGTGGTGGGGGGTCTCAGGTTGTCAGGACTTACCAAGGAGGGCTTCCCAAGCCTGTCTGAACAGTTACGCTCTGGAGTGTTGGAGCCACAACTCCCAGCTTGCTGCGCGGTCTGGATGTGACACGCAGGCAGGACTATGTTTTGATGTTTCCTGTCGGCTTGATATTCGGATCCGGGTCATCAGACGCAGCCGATACTTCTTGGATTTCTGGCGGTCCTGTTGTGGAGGGAGCCTGGTCGGGTAAGGGTGCACATTGCACCACTCAGGTTTTGTTCGAGCCAGCGGCTTGTAATTTGTGTTAAGCCACAAGTTCGCAGTGGTTAAATCATTCATTATTTTTGTGCTTTGGACTTTACTTGTTTTTCCTCCATTGGTGAGTATGCTATCCTTAAACTCATGCAGAGGGGAAAAAATGAGTACCAGCCACGTTTCACTTTATATTGGTATTCTCTGACTGTGTTTGCATTTTGGATTACTTGCTGGTAAGAGGCTGCGTGGATTGTGGTTCATGCCTCGTTATACAAAGAGATTTGCTGGAACTGAATGGTACAGGGAGTGCATCCTATTCCGCTTAACCCTGATATCTGTAGTGAATTCTACTACAAGAAGGTCAATGCTATAATGGAACTTGAGATTCGGTCCTCCTATTCTATATGCGCCCCGCATGTTGAAGGATTGCTCATCATTACCTGAGATGTGTATATATATCTATATATATATATTTTTTTTTATTTTTATTTTTTTGAGTACATTATGGAGATGCTATGAATGGAATTGTCAGGACTGGCCAAACTGAGTCCCAACTTAAGTTCAAAGAGCCACTCTCTGGGCAAAGTAAGAAGAAAGTTTTTTGTAGTTTACTTAGCTGGAGACACCGCTTTTCTGCAGGGAGGTCCTTGCTATCAAATTCCAGGAGTTCACATTCCAGATTACGGCGATATTCCAAGATGGCGGCTGCCATCTGTTCTGTTCGACGTCAGCGCTCTAGTGTTTGCCCCGAGTACATGAAGTAGTGTATTTCGTGCGCGCGCTCTATGCGCGCTGCGCACTTCAACAGTAGGATTCGTGTCGTGAGGAGCGTTTCCGCTTCGCGCATGAGTCATTCAGTATTTTTCTCATGGGAGTAGCGGTTCGTAATTCGCTGCTCCGCCTGACTCTTCCCAAGAGGTTTGGCTTCATTTCCTGAAGTTTTCCCAAAGCATTAAGCCCAACACCAGGTATCTATCGAGAACCAGCATATTACAGACCCTGGTGAGTTTGTCAGAAGGAAAGGAGCAGCCCAGGAATTTCCTTCGAAGGTCTTCGTGAACTTTCAAGTAAGTCCAGTGATATTTCTGTGAGGAATTTCTTGTTGTTACGCCACCTTGAGAGAAGAGTATTTTCTGACAGACACAGAGACAGGGAATTGAGTACTCTTTTAATCTAGGCTAAGTGAACTTTCAGAACAGATTACAGGCAATTAAGACTTTCAGCTTTTGGGCAGCATTTCTTCAGTTGTGTTTTCCCTCGCAGTCAACCTGAGAAACCTAGAACTTTTGGAGCAGTATTAATATTCATTTATATATTCTTGCCTGGAGAGTGCTAGATGCAATGGGAGATTAAGCCTACAAATCTCTAATTGTCTCATCATTTAAAAAGAAATACAAATATAATTCTGCCAGGAGAAAGCAAGCTGCGCAGGGAGTTTCAGTAATCTCATCTCTTATTCATCTCTACAAGTAAATAGAAATATATATATATATTTATACTTACCACCTTTATCTTCATTTCTTCATCCTGTGAGTAAGAGAAAAGAGACAAGAGTTACATCCTTAAAAGAAACTTCACCAAGACATCATTTACAGCGCATAGAGGCAGAGCGTTATGAAAGACATACAATAAGCAGGCCTTATTCAACTAACATTGCTAAGGAGAGAAGCTAGCCACTTTTTTAGAAAATGCAGCAGATTTTTCTAGGTCAAGCATTATGTCGTTAACAGTCTCAAAGTCCCAATCATCAGAGTAGGTACTGGATGAAATTAGATCACTTAGTGAAATTTTAAACAAATGTGGAATGTTCAATTGTTCCGTCGGGCCAAAGATATCAAAATCAGTTTTGTCCCACACTATACCATCCTGTATAGGAACGGCTGTGATGTTCACTGTTGACAAGTCTCTTGCTTCACGATGGGAAGATTTATGAGGTTTCAAAAGTACGTTCACATCTTTTCCTTCAGTGTTCACATGGATGTATCTGCCACTTATAAGCACGCTCACAGTTGTAACCAAAGCTAGCCAGAGCAGGAAAACAAATATTCCAGATATAATCCAGAGTTCAATCCATGGAGAAACCAAATAAGTCTTTTTCAGAAAGTGAAGAAAGTCTTGTACTTGCTGCTTGAGATTGAATGATGCTGGCGTCGTTTCAGGTTCACTTGGATCTTCTGAGAACGTATCAAAGTTAATGAAATAGCCAGAAGCAGTTCTGTCAATTGTTGGAATTGCATCAGGATTTGTAGAAATCGCTGGAACCAGTTGATCACTTGCTACATTGGTGTAGACAGGTGTATTTGGATGAACTGTTACTTGATTTTCAAGAGGGATGAGTTCCATAGCATTGTTGCTCAGTCCTTCATCTGTTACTGCTGAAGTCCCAATTGTTATCAGTTTCTCAATCTGAACCTTCTTGGATAGAAGCGAGAGGAGTGGGTCTGCTACTAGCTCGGAGTCCACGAGGCCTACTACTTAGTATTGGCCACATACTGTGGTTTGATGAGGTCGATGGACACAAATCTTTTCTCCTTTCTTCCAGCAAGGGGCGGCAGAAGTACTGTTCTTGTTCCTTGAACTGCTAGGACAGGTACTGGTTGTCTGTAAGAAGGTCCAAATTCCTTCTTGTCCGCAATCTTTTCTTTGACTAGATCCCCAACTTTTGGAATCCAGACAGGCCTTGCTGGGACCGCCGGTTTTTCCCCAGTGGTGGTCGGCTGCAGGAATACGTTGCTTTGTTTTGATCTCAGTTCATTGAGTTCCTGTAAAACAGCCAAACGATCTTTGATATCAAACGGTTTATTTTCCACCAATGTGCCTACGTGATTGAGGTCTGGTACCCACATTCTTGTCCCAAATAGGACCTCATATGGAGTGACCCCCCTAGAGAACTTCTTGGCAGATTGTTTAATGAGCGTTGGACCCCATAAAGATGTTTGACCCACCCATCACCCGAACCTAATACCCTAGCTGTTATAGACTGCTTTATGTCCCGGTTTTCCTTTCCACAACCGAATTTCCTCAGGATGGAATGAAGAGGAGTACCGCAATGCAACGCCCAGACTGGCCATGGCTTCTTTGTAAGCCCGAGAGCTAAACGCAGGGCCCTGGTCAGAATGTAGCGTGCCTATTGCGTATGTGCCGATAAAGACTCGCAAATCTTTTATAACAGTTCGAGCGTCAGCCGAGCGCTGAGGCCATATCCATAGGAACCTAGAGCATGAATCCACTGCAACCATGATATATTTATAGTTACCGTCCCTTTGCAAGGGACCGCAGTGGTCCAGGTAAACACAAGCTAATGGTTTGTCTGAAATTAACAGGGGTGTCTGCGCAGGGCGTTTCACTGTGGAGACTTTCATCTGTTGGCATATATCACATTCTAAAACATAGTTCTTCGTTTGTTTCCTAATGCCAGGCCACCAATATCTTTGCTTGAGTAAAGATACTGTAGCAGAAACACCTGCATGGGCAGAAGCTATCCCTTCGTGTGCTGCTAGGATTAGTCCTAATCTACGTTCCTTGTTTGGAATTACCCTATCCCCCACTCCAGGGATTCGAGCAAAAGGAACGTTGTTCGCATCAATTACATAAGAGTATTTGAGTGGAAACTTTTTTGGTAACGCTGCACTGCTGCCCTTGCTTGAAGCATTGACAGCCAACATTATCTCACCGTCTATTTTCATTTTTGAACGAGTGATCGCAGCTACGGAAGCCGTCTGAATAGCCCCCTTTGCGGCTTCGACAGCCAATGAATTCCCTGCAACGTGAACGCCATCACGTTGATGACTCAGTGTGTGGATCACGTGAGCCTTTGGTAGTTCGTTTTTCAACTGAACTACTTGTTCCCAAAGCATTCTGTGCTTTATTGTGCCACCTTTCGCATCTTTGAAACCATTTTCAAGCCAGTTTTGTATATATTCATTATACGACTGAACACAGTAAAAGGAATCGCACACTATTAGTGTGGGGAATTCTCGATCTGTACTTTCAAGTGCCAGTTTGAATGCTTGTAGCTCAGCTCTCTGAGCTGTACAATCTCCTAGAGACTGGGTTTTTGTGACCATAGGTCTGAAGATGCCATCTCGCATGCAACCTTTAACGATTGCACACGCTGCACTGTAAGCTTGCTTACTCCCTGTTGCGGGTTGTGCGGATCCGTCAGTGTAAATTATAAATTCGTACTGATCGAGAGGCAGAATTTCAGTGGGCAGAGGACATTCTTGTTCATATTGCAGGAACGCTTGTGTTTTTAAATCTGGGTCAAAAACATATTCAACATCTGTTGCAGCAAGAGAATTAACCCATTGTATCCATCTTGGATGTAGTGCTTTAGCATTTGGAATGCTTGCTTTTGTGACCGCTTCTAAAGCTGGTACTGGGGTTATGACAATAATGCGTTTCCCTTGGGCTCTTTCTTTTGCTACAGCGGTTTAAACTGCTGTCAGAATTTTTTCAGTTGAAGTGAAGCGCATTTCTGCTTGTGTATACAAATGAGATTTGTATGCGATGGGTATTTTTTCACCCTCACTAAATGTTAAGTAGGTGAATGCGCATTGACCCGAAATTATTCGGATCACCAGGTTGCGTTGACTTACGCGTGTTTGTAAGTGATTTGTTGCTAACATGTTAGCTTGGAGTGAACGCAGGATTTCTGTGTGCTCCTGTGTCCAGTTTTTGATTGAAAAATCAGGTTTGATTAATGCGTAGAGAGGTTTAACCCTTTCTGCGTAGTTTAGAATGTATGTTCTTCCAAAATTGAGGAAACCCAGGATGGATTGTAAGTTTTTTAGCATTTTTGGAGGTTGGAGCAGCGCACACTTCTCTAGAAAGTTAGCTGCCAAGCTCTTGCCTTCACTTGAAAGCTCATATCCTAGAAATAGGACATTGAGATGGGCAATTCAGGACTTTTTAAAGTTGAACTTGTAGCCCTCAGAGGCGAAGCCCAATATAATGGTGCTCACCCTGTTCAAGTGTTTTTCCAGGTTATCGTCTGTCAGATATAAGTCATCGACATAGAACAATGCCTCATTGTCATAGATTTGTAGTAACTTCGTTACCCTCGCTGAGAATAAACCTGGGCTGTTCTTGAACCCTTGTGGGAGTCGACAAAATTGACGCTGGGTCCCCATTATTGAGAAAGCTGTTAAGTACCGGCTTTCAGGTGCTATGTTTTGACAAAAGAAACCATTTGAGATGTCTAATGTGGTTTTGTTTTTTTTACGCACAATGTTATTCATTAATGCTGTGCTATGTGCATTTTGCACTGCAAATGTTTTAGAACAAGTGTTTAAGTGTCTGTAGTCCAAAACTAGACGATATGATTTGTCTGGTTTGGAGACAGGAAACAACGGATTGTTCATTGAGGAGGTGCATGTTTCAATCACTCCTTGGTATTCAAGTTGATCTAAGATCTCCCTGACCTGTTTTTTAGCTTCTTGCTTTATTGGATACTGCCTTTGTACAGTTGGTTCATGTTTCAGATGTATTTTATGGTGAGGTGAGTCCTCATCCCATCCTACATGATTTTTATATAATGCTGGGGCCTGGGCTACTGCCCATTTCCTGGCATATGTGTATTTTAAGTGAATTGGAATATGGTTGGAGAAGGCAGGCATAATAATGTCCTCGCCGTGTGGGCACTCCCTGACAAATTGTGGTGGCCAGTCTTTTTCTGCTAGAAGTATGTCATAGCCCCTTGACAGTCTCTCCCAAAAAAGTGTTTTCACCTGTCTGGGTATGTCTCCCTCCATCCGGAGTGTTATTTCATATGACTTTTGTGGAGTACTAACCCTGGTGTCTACAGTCTCAACTGTAATGTACTCATTCAAGTCCACTATCTCCAGAAGTTCCTTCAGGTTCTGGCGAGCTATTGTGACTTCTGCTGCACTGTCCAGCATTGTCTGAGCCCATTCTCCATTCTTGAGTTGTGTTCTCAGTATCCTTGGCATGTCTGATCTTCAGACCTGCTACTTTCTTTTTGGAGAATTGAGGTTTTGATTTGTTTTTTGGAGCGTGTTTTTCTTCCTTGGATTTCACGCGTTCTTCTCTATGTTCTGACCATCCTCTTCTTTCCGAAGTCTGTGATGAGATCTGAAAGGGACGAGAGGAACGTGTATCAGTATCTTGATACCTGTCAGGTTTTCGCAAATTATCCCTATTCCTGAGGTTATACCTCCTTTCAGAGGGCTCCTTTGAGGAGACCTACCTCGGGATTGAGAACGTTTCTCGTTTGAATTTTGTTTATTAGTTTCCCACTTCTTTTAAGAAGATGTAGGAGTTTGTTTAATAGAGTCCTTCTCAGGACTTTCAGATAGTTTCGGCTTTACTGGTCTTCCACCCAAACTATCTCTGCCTAATTCTGCATAAGATTGTTCAATTATTCTGGGTAGCTCTGTTTGATGTTCTGTAACATCAAATTCCCTTAATTTTTGGCGGATCGCCGCTGCTGCTGCCTCCCCTTTAATATTAGATAATATTATTGTTGAGACCTGGTCGAAATTTTTCAGTAATTTCATACCTAAATTCAGAGCAGGCTCTGCCCCGTATTCATTTTGAATTTGTTTCAGGGCATCAGGTATTACCACAATTGACGGAATACCATGTGTTTTAGTATAGATGGCAGCAAAGACTGAGCCCCAAGTGGTGCAGTCTTCCAGTTGTGGTGTGATCCCCATCGGTAAACAGATGGTTAGGATTCTGTGTTTCTCATACGGGCTAGTATTTGGAAATACTGCTTCGATTTGAGTAATTTTTGAGCTATCCAGAATGGAATTTGCTCACGTTTTGTGGGCATTTTACCCATGACTGCGTATAGAGTCTGTGGTGTAATTTTTAGTGTATTCCCCGGTTGAGGAGTTTGATTTGGAAGTGTCAATGGTGGTTGGACTGTGAAAGTCCGCATGACATATTGAACCAATTGTCTGTAGATTTTTATTAACTCTGTAAGTTGAATAAGTAGTTCCTCCTCCGTCATTATATCTAGTTCAGGATGAGGTGTGTAGCCGGCTAGAATCGGCCATGTTGCTCCTGGTCTACCTAGTGGACCGAGCCTGGTAATGTTTCTGTGATGTTTTAGGGCGCCTTTAAACCAGAGCTGATGCTCCTGGTATGTTAATGGAATTTCTATATCCTCGAAAGGAATGTATTCCTCTGGTGGATCATCTTCTTTGTAGAAGTGAAACATTTTTGTAACTGAATTTGATTCAGGAAATATTACCCATGAATAGAATACCTCTGTCTGAAAGGATTTGTGTGCCTCTATCACGAAAACTGCTCTACTGCCTCTTGGTGGTAGGCCATGTTTTATAAGTTTTAGAGTGATGGCTCTTCTTAAGTTTGGATGGATGTCTATAACACCCTCCTCCGTTTAATTTAAACCGGTAAAGTTAAAAACTGCGGCTTGGGCTGGATCAGCCACAGCTCCACCGTTTCCGGTGGCATCGTCCCCGTTTATGGACATTTTGTTATTTTTGAAAAATGTAGAACAAGTTTCAAGGAAACAAAGATAAGGTGCACAATATTTTGGAACACTGTATCCTTCAACGTTGAGCAAACCAAACAGCTAATATATAGGGTACTTCCCTATGTAGCCGTGGCGGATACTTAACCGTGCCCACTCCAGACGTCTTTTGGAGTATATGGGTAGGGGTCTCTGAGAGAAATGGCACAGCTGAGTTACTCAGTATCTAGCGTTAAATTACCGCCTTACCAAACGTTGGGCGCGATGTAGTGTAGCTCCTATTTCCCTAATAGGCTCTGCGCATTGGAATAATATACCCTATAGGTTTGACATAGGACTAAGGTCGGTATGTCCCTATCGAGTATATTAAACTTAATTACTTGTGCCAGCTAGCTCAGAGGCCACTAGAAACTCCTTGACAGACAATAAGGGAGTAGTTTCTGGCAGCCGCAAAACGTGACAACTTTGTTTCCCTTTTAGAATCAGAACGTGTCCCAGAGTCGTGGAAACAATAGATAACTATTTCACTCAGCTCAATCGTGCATGCTTAGTTTTCCTCAAAGTTACACAGAAAGAATAGACGGGCATTTCAATAAAAGATTTATTGAACAGTCTTGTTTCTTGTGTAAGTAAAATGTGCTGTTACGATCACAAGACAGTATGCAAGATAAATAATGTACAGTGTAAGCAGTAGAAATAAATAATACTGCGCTAGCATGATCTTTAGTAGATATTCATTTACATAAATAACACAGACTAAAAATGCGAGTACTCATACGATGCGTTTCTAAGCTAGTTCTACCCCAATGTACCTAACCTAACCTAGGTGTAGGGAGAGGTATGAAGTAGGTGAAGTATTCCTTACTATGGTATACTAAGAGTATGTTAAGTCTAGTTTGCCTAGTGTGCCAAGTATGCCAAGAGTCCCTCTAGGTTTCTAGTCAGCTCCATACCTTATGAATGAGAGAGGTGGGAATCTCTTGCCAGACTCGAACTCCAACACCCCGCAAGGGAAGTCAGATCACTGGAAGCTGGACTCTCTGCATGCAGGGATGACAGCGTCTTCTCAGTGCGTCAGGCCGGGAAACGGGCTCCTCTGAAGTTGAGATCTCCTCTAGTTTACAAGGGCTAGGGAAGGTATATTTATACCTGAGAGGTACCTCAGAATGTTAGCATTGACGTGAGTCGGACAGCAGAAGACGTCATGAATGAACCCCTAAGGTATAACGGTTCATGCATAATATATGAGTCCTTGAAGAAATCAATAGTCTTGTGCTAGGGAAACTCCCGAAGCCTAACGGTCTGTTCTTCAAGAACTCGTTGTGACGTTAGGGTGGACGGATGTCGGAGACCATGCCTGTATTTGGGGTGCACGGTTTAATGCCTAAATAAGGACTGGGATTTTATGCGTATATAAGGGCAGGGCGAATTGTGCCTATATAAGGACATGATACAGGAAAGCCCGTGTATGGACACCCTAAGAGGAATACAACAGAACCAGAGAATGTACACCTACGGCTGTACCTGGACAAATATCTGGCTTTAGGATTCATATGCCATTCAAAATCACCAGCAGCTTCGCCTTTGTTCTTAATACCCAAGGCAAATGGTGAACTCAGGACTTGCATAGACGTCCGCGCACTGAATGCCATCACAGTTAGAAATCAGTACCCTCTGCCCCTCATCTCTGTGCTGCTAGAACAAGTGAAGAAGGCAGTGGTGTATACCAAACTTGATCTTAAAGGAGCATACCATTTAGTCTGCATGAGAGAGGGAGACGAATGGAAGATAGCCTTCAAAACTTGTTACGGATTATACGAATACTTGGTCATACCATTTGGGTTGTGTAACGCCCACCCGGCATTTCAATTTTTCCTCAATGACGTTCTAAAGGAATATCTTGATAGATATGTGGTGGTGTATATTGACAACATCCTTACCTACTCGGATAGTGAAAAGAACCATATACAACACGTAAGTGCAGTGCTACGCACGCTAAGAAAACACTCATTGTTCTGCAAGTTGACGAAATGCAAGTTCCATGTCTCTTCTGTGGAGTTCTTAGATGTAATGATTTCTCCATATGGACAAGAAATGGTGGAGAGGAAGGTGCTGGCAGTGAAAGAGTGGCCGTGCCCGCAAACAGTTTGTGACGTTCAATGATTTTTGTGGTTCGCTAACTTTTATAGATGCTTCATTAATTAGTTTTCACACTTGGTGGCCCCTATAACCAGATTGTTATGCAAGAAAACGGTGTTTTAATGAAATCAGGATTCACAAACAGCATTTGACAATCTCAAACATGCCTTCACCTCCGCCCCTATTCTAGCCCAAGCAGACCCTGAAAAACCCTTTATTGTCGAAGCAGACGCTTCAGAGGTGGCAGTGGGAGCAGTGTTGTCCCAACATAATCTCACCACAGGACAAATGCATCCAGTGGCGTATATGTCCCGGAAGTTAAACGAGGCAGAAAGGAACTATACTATTGCAGTGAAAGAGTTACTGGCGATAAAAGATGCCTTTGGGGAATGGAGACACTGGTTGATGGGAGCCAAACACCTCATCACGGTTTGTACGGATCATCGTAATCTGCAATTCCTGCAAACCGCCAGGCATTTAACACCAAGACAGCTCAGATGGATGCTGTTCTTCACAGAATACAATTTCGTGGTAACCTACAGACCCGGGAGGGAAAATAGAAAGGCTGACGCCCTGACAAGACACAGCGAAAGAACCAGAAGAGTGGACAGAAAGAGCTATAATTGATCCACGAAAGGTGATTTGTGCCACTTATTGTGATCCCTTCTTGAGCAGTGTGGCTCATGGAATTCAGACCTTCACTTGGAGAACTTGGTTGAAAAGACATACGGAATGGCAAATCAAACAAGGGATACCCATACGTGGGTAACAAGTGTTGATATCTACGAAGAAGCTCAGGAAACAAGTGTTTAAATGGTGCCATGAGGCTCCATGCGGATGACATAATGGAATTGCAAAAACCAGGGACAGAGTGCAATGACAGTTCTGGTGGTCTAGCGTTCAAACAGATTTGGCGGCTTGGATTAAGAGATGTAAAGTTTGCACCCAAAACAAAACTAATTCAATGAAACCACAAGGGTTGTTGCGTCCTCTTCCCACACCTGAAAGTCCTTGGGAGAACATATCACTGGATTTTGTAGTAAGTTTACCTTCAGATCAGAGATATACGGTTATCTTAGTTGTAGTGGATGGGTCACTTCATAGCTTGTAAACAAGTTCCCACAGCCTGCCAGTTGGCCCATTTGTTATTAGAAAACATGGTGCGGTTACATGGTCTCCTGAGAATGATTGTATCTGACAGAGGGGCACAATTCACAGCAAGGTTTTGGAAAGAATGGTGTGCCACTTTACACGTGTCCACTAGTTTCCATCCCAAACAGACGGCCAAACAGAGCGTCTGAATCAAACACTAAAACAATACCTCAGATGTTACATCGACAAAAACTCAGAGGCTTGGGTGGAGTGGTTATGGTTAGCAAAAGTGGCTTACAACAGTGCTACACACGCATACCTTCACAACTCTCCTTTTTACTGCACGTATGTTTTTCATCCACGTTTCATTCCCTTTACGCACCCAGCAAATGCCCAAAGGTTCCCGAAGTGCAGGATAGGGTCAATCACATTCAGAACATACTAAAGAGTACATGTAAGCAGTTACAGTAAGCCGAAGCAACCTACAAAAAACAAGCCGATAAACATTGAAAGCAGAACCCGGTGTACAATAAAGAGGAACGCGCGTGGTTATCCACAAAAAACATTCAGTTTAAAAGACATAGCATTTTTAACCCCAAATTCATTGGACTTTATCAGGTTATCAAACATGTTAATCTGGTAGCGGTGCGTTTAGCTTTGCCCTCTAATCTCCGCATACATCAAGTGTTTCACGTATCGTTGTTGAAACCCTCTCACACCCCTACCAAGAAGAAGCCCAGTCCACTCTGGGTTAACACAGAAGAAGAATATGAAGTGAAAGGAATAATTGATTACAAGGTGAAAAGACATAAACTATGGTACCTAGTTGCATGGAAGGGGAATGGTCCAGAGGAATATTCTTGGTAACCGACATCTGGAGTACATGCCCCCAGGTTAACAGGTTTGTTTCATAAACGTAACCCACAAAAACCTTGCATCTGTCAGTGTTCTCCTGGGAAGAAATGTACTGTCAGAACTCACCAGGGAGGGCTTCACAAGCCCGTCTGAAAACTGACGCTTGGGAGTGTTGGAACCACAACTCCCGTCATGCTGAGTGGTCCGGATGTGACGCGCACGCAGGACTATGTTTTGAAATTTCCTGTTGGCTTCATAATCAGATTCAGGTCATCAGACATGGCCGATTATTCTTGGATTTCTGGCGGTCCTGTTGTGGAGGAAGACCAGGTCTGATAAGGGTGCACATTGCACCACTCAGGTTTCGTTCAAGCCAGCGGTTCGTAATTTGCATTAAGCCGCAAGTTTGAGGTGGTTAAATCATTCATTATTTTTTGTGCTTTGGACTTTGCTTGTTTTTCCTCCGTTGGTGAGTTTACTATCTTTATACTCATGCTGAGGGGAAAAAATGAGTACAAGCTACGTTTCACTTTATATTGGTATTCTCTGACTATGTTTGCATTTTGGATTACTTGCTGGGAAGAGGCTGCGTGGATTGTGGTTCATACCTCGTTATACAAAGAGATTTGCTGGAACTGAATGGTACAGGGAGTGCATCCTATTCCGCTTAACCCTGATCTCTGTTGTGAATTCTACTACAAGAAGGTCAATGCTTTAATGGAACTTGAGATTTGGTCCTCCTATTCTATGTGTGTCCCGCATGTTGAAGGATTGCTCATCATTACCTGAGATGTATGTATATATATATATATTCACTGAAAAAACCACAGGTGTCAGGGACGTTATAGTTAGTCTGACATATCACTCGTACAAAATGAGAGAAATTCAGCCATTATAGTTAGCTGAGCTAACTATAACTCACGCCCCCGCAATGCACTGCTGATGACGTCACATATTACATCACTCATGACATGGTCAGTGACATCACTCATGACATCACTGATGATATCACTGATGACATCATCCAGTGACTGTGAGTGTTTCTAAAAAGTTTAAGAATGTGTTATATATATGATGATTCAGTCAGTGTGTGACTGACTGTATAAGTGAGTTATTATTCGTGTCTGGGTGAATGTATGGGTGAGTGACTAATCTGTGAGAATGTCTGTATCAGTCTGTCAGTTGGTGTGTAAGTGGCTGCATGGGTTGGTGAATAGGTACATGAGTGTCTATATGGGCTATTGATTTGTTGTCTGAGCACCTGTATGGGTGCCTGAGTGTCTGTGTGTTGTGTGACTACCTGCATGGATGTGTGAGTGGGTGATTTACTGGGTGTATGGGTTCATGAGTGCATCTGCGAAGGGCTGTATGGGTGAGTGAGTGTGCATATGGCTGTGTTGGTGAGTGAATGGATGTCTCAGTGGTATATGTGTGAGTAACTGGATATGTGAATGGCAGTATATGTGAGTGTTGGAGACTATAAGTGACTGTATGTGAAAGTAAGAGATTGTGAGAGTGGATGTATGGATGAGTGTGTGCTTGTGTCAGTGATTGTATAAGAGAGTAAGTATGTGTTAGTATCTGTGAATAAGTGAGGTGGTGTGTGTATAACTGTATAGGTGAGTAAATGGCATTGTGATTGACTCTTTGGGTGACTGACTAGGTGTGTGAGTAACTCTATGGGTGAGAAGCGATGTGTGAGTGTCTCTATGGGTGTATGAGTGCATATAATAGTGGCTGTATTGATGAGTGACTGCATGTATGAGTGACTGTATGGGTGAGTGAGTGGATGTGTGTGTATACCTATGAATCAGTGAGTGGGTATGTACCAACTGGTATTGGTGTGTCTATTGTTTCGAGAATGGTAGTCTGTATTTTAGAGTGGGTGTATGAAAGGTTTTATTAGGGTGTGAGTAGGTGAATCAGAGATGAAGTGGATGATGCCATCAGTGATGTCATCCGTGATGTCATTTGAGATGTCATCAGTGATGTCACTGACCATGTCATGAGTAATGTAATATGTGACGTCATCAGCAGTGCATTGCGGGGGCGTGAGTTATATATATATATATATCTCTCTCAAACAATATGGTCCCCAATCGGCGCACTCAGCAGCGGGTGCTCGTGTAGGGCGGAACCATTGGCCTGGGCTTATCTTGTTTTGTTACAAATTACGCCGCACTCAGGATTCTTAGTTGTTTGTTTTATTTCATATGCAGAGCCAGTCTGCCTCCACAACGCGTTTCAGTCTTTTGGCCTTGCTCACGGTTAATTGACATCATGGCTAAGTAGAGTTTATATACCTCTCCCATTACAAGCCCATTATGTGGCCTTCTGGGAGTTGTAGTGTTACAAATAAAATTGTGTTTATGTCACTTTCAAAAGGTGGCAGTTAACCTTATTTTTTACTTTTTACATATTCATCGAGCATATGCAGGAATATATGCATGACATAACAACAGCTTTTGTTAATTTCTTACGTCTCCGGTAACATTTTGGATATCTTTGTCATTAATGGTCACCATATGTGAGTTGCTGCTTTGGGGTTTGAGGGCATTGTTACATATCTTATATTAGTTATATATTGAGCATATGTAGCACATATTACATACATTCTGTGTATTGCAATCTCGTGACTAGTACACTGTTTTTCTCTTGGTTCTAATCACAGAATGTATTACTCACAGTCTTGCAGTAGGTGGTACCCTGAGTTAATTTTTATGTACTTGATACGCCACACATTATTGATTGTCATTGATTACAGTTAGCATGCTTATGGTAACAGTACCTTGAGTGACTAATAAATGTGTCTCGTGCACCCTCATGTCCCTTATATCAGTGGCTGTTGCCTCACAATGTGTCTTATATCCATACCGGGTGTGGCGTATCATGTACATAAAAATTAACTCAGGGTACCACCTACTGCAAGACTGTGAGTAATACATTCTGTGATTAGAACTAAGAGAAAAACAGTGTACCAATCACGAGATTGCTATACACAGAATGTATGTAATATGTGCTACATATACTCAATATATAACTAATATAAGATATGTAACAATGCCCTCAAACCCCAAAGCAGCAACTCACATATGGTGACCATTAATGACAAAGATATCCAAAATGTTTTGAAAGTGACATAAACACAATTTTATTTCTAACACTACAACTCCCAGAAGGCCACATAATGGGCTTGTAATGGGAGAGGTATATAAACTCTACTTAGCCATGTTGTCAATTAACCGTGAGCAAGGCCGAAAGGCTGAAACGCGTTGGTGGAGGCAGACTGGCTCTGCATATGAAATAAAACAAACAACTAAGATTCCTGAGTGCGGCGTAATTTGTAACAAAACAAGATAAGCCCAGGCCACTGGTTCAGCTCTACACGAGCACCCGCTGCTGAGTGCGCCGATTTGGGACCACATTGTTTGAGACGAAATTGGATCGGCAGCACCCACGAAGTTACACGCATTTATAATCTAAGACTCACCAGGAGAAGCACGGAAGGCAAAGGAAGCCCGTGACGCCGGATGGCTGAGAATCTCCTAAGCGGGTGAGTGAAACTACGGAGCCCAAACGTGTAATTAGAGTGAACCGACTTGGTTGTGACTGCTCCGAAAATCGGGGAATGCGAACAGTACTGCAACAGCGCATAATCCCCCTCGGAGGCAGCCACGTAACGAAAGTAGGAATCTTAAATTAGTAACATCATTTAAATACAGTGGCAGGAAGAACTTTAAGCCAGGAATAACCATATTGAAAAATAAATCAACAACGAGCAGGCTATACTGCAGCAGCTGCAAACGGCATGGAGGCACGTAAAGCAAAGAGAATGGAAAAGATTGCTACAATGTTTCAGAGTGCACCAACTGATATTTCCACAAGTATATCAAATCGAAGTACTATGTTAACACCAGACTCGTCATTAAAACAGCTCTTTATTCAAGCAGAACGCCTCTATAAGAAGGAAATAAATAAAAGTTGGGAAATCATTGCATTACAAAAATATATTGAAGTAAACCGAATCCCAAGGGGCTTAAGGATCTTTATTATGCCCACACATCCTGAAACCAAAACCGCACTTTTGGAAGACTGGGGAGCCAACAACATCGAATGTTCTTTGAACATGTTAAAAATTTTGATCAAGCATGCAAGTATTGATCTCGACGACGTGAATAAATCTATCCAAGAAATAGAAGCAAAAATACAACAGGCGCACAAAGAAGATGCAGTAAAACTCAGAAAAGAGATGGAGACACGCCTTGAAAAATACGAGGAGGAAATCCAAGAGCGCAAACAAAGAAAATTTCTCAGAGATGAGAGAGATTATAAGGAAGGAAGGATTCTCACCTTCGCCAGAAGATTTGACGCCCTCAAACAAAATTATGCCAAAGGGACACCCACAATCTCAGCAGAAATCACTAGTGAATCAGACGTCAGTGAAAACGAAGGATCTAACGCCCAAAGCTCTGCTCATGGAATCACTCTTTTAAAAGAGATGAGACTGATGCACCTAGACTAGACCCTAACAAGAGGTCGGGGGAGAGGCAAACCAAGAGGCGTGGAAGAGGAGATTCAAAATCTTCAAAGGAAACCGAAAAACAAGAAGATCTAGGGGAAAGAAGGCAATATCCTCTCCCTGCAACTTGGCGAGAAGGAAAAAGAAGTAATGGAAACAGTAGGAGAAGAGAACATCATTGTCAATCTCTCGAATCACACATTGACAAAAGACGAACAAACTCTACTTAACAAAGGCCTATCTTTCTGCCCTGACAAACACTTCAACTTCGTGGACACCAAAATAGACATATACAAATATATACGTAAATTGAAACTGGCGAAACTCCATGTTAATTGTCCAGAACAGCCCACAAAGGAATCCACATTGGACAACGAAATAATGGAACAAGAAAATAAAGGGACAGATCTAACCATTGAGCAAATCCCAGACCTAAAAACGATGTTTGACCTTATGTACAATTTGGAGGACAACAAAACAACAGAAATTGAAATGCTGGAAGAACTATCTATGGAGACTCAAAAACATGCCCCAACTGGGTTAAAACGGAAATCTAAATTTTATCCTACACTCTCACCGGGAAACAAAATTGACATCTTCTCTGAAGCCATTATGAAGGAAATAGACCAAATGGAAAAAGTTCGAACTAACAACAAACAAGAGAATTTATCTAAAAGAGAACGCAATACTTTGAAGCAACTGATGGAGAACAAAGCTGTAACTATAAAACCAGCAGACAAGGGGGGCAACATAGTTATTCAAAATAAATCAGACTATGTGAAAGAAGCCAATAGACAACTTGATGATGAAACAAAATATAAAAGATTAGATCAAAACCCCCTAAATCAGATGAAATGGGACCTCAAAGAAAAACTAGATGAGTGGAGGAAGATGAATCTAATTAATGATGAGGAACTACATTTCCTATTTAAAGAACAACCAACTATTCCAACCATTTATTTCTTACCAAAGATCCATAAGACGCTATGTGACCCACCAGGCAGACCCATTGTCTCCTCATGTGACTCCTTGTACGAACATATTTCCACCTATGTTGACCATTATCTAGCACCCATAGTACATGATCTAAGCTCGTATATAAGAGACACGGGGGACTTTCTCCGCATTCTGGCAGACACCGCATGGAGCTCCACATACATGATGGCGACAATAGGTGTTGTATCTTTTTTTTTGTTTAACAGACTTTTATTGGTTTTCAAACAAATAGTGAAGGCATACATGTGTCTACATGGGCAGTGCAAAACAGGAACGGATGTGGCAAAATACAGTTTGACTTTACCCAGGAGCAGACCCGTGGTCGGCCCAGCTAGTCATGATATAATCTTCTCCAGGATCCCCCAGAGACCAACTAAAAGATATTCCGCCACTCTCCGTAAAACTTCTTAATGATAATTCAGAGACTTGCCCCTGGAATTGTATTCAACTACAAGAGTTCAACTAGTAACCCTCCCACCTCCCCTTCCACCTCCCCCAGCCCTATAGTTCCCCAATTATCCTCCCCTCCACCCCCCCCAAGCATGCCGCTGGATCCTAACATTTACGAGTGGCCTCTCAGACCCCCATGCCATTCAGTAAAAAGTCCTGATCTCGGCGATCCTCTGCTAAGACAGATCAAGAACACTAAGAAGGGGTCCCCCACTGGACTCGCAACCGCCCCTACATTTCTCTCCCATATCCTGTGTCAGTCCTTTCAGCCGATCCCTACCTCTTCCCTCCCGTCGGGGTGGGCTTCCTCATCATCAGGGGGGTATTTAACCAATTCCACTAGCGCCATCCATGCCCGAGCCATATCCATTGACTTCTCGTTCTCAGTACGCCTAGCTACACCTAGTTTATATTCCCCCTCACTCTCCGCCCACTTCAGCAGTTCCCTGCGCCAGCGTCCCACTCCAGGCCCCTGTCTCGCCTTCCAATGGGTGGTAAGTTCCCTTTTCGCCAAGATTAACCCCAAATCAATAAACTTGCTGGATATTTTATTTTTGGTAGTGTGTGGGAAGTCATGCAGCAAACAAACCCTCTGCGTCAGGGTCACCTCTCTCTCCGTCACAGTCGTCAGGACCATTGTCACCTCCCCGCCAATAGTCCCCCAGTTGCGGACAGCTCCAGAACATATGTAAAAACCCCGCCCCTCTAGCGCACATCGAGGGCAAGCTGTAGCAGCCAAGAAATATTCATTAATCTTTCCCGGAGTCAAGTACGCCCTGTGCAGGACATAAAATTGGATCATTTGAAAGCGCGCGTTCCGGGTGCCCTTCCATGGTCTCTCCATTATTGCTCCCCAAGCTTTTTCTTCAAGGGGTTCACCCAAATCCTCCTCCCACTTACCACGTAATGCCGTTAAGGGCTGGCGCAGGTCCTGGGTGATCCGCCGATAGAGACAAGTCACCGCTTTTATAGTTCCTGCCGCCATAACAACATATTGACAAGCCAGGAGCGTGTCCGGCTCCGAAAGCCTCGTCCGCCAATGCCTTCTGACAGCTGCCGTCAGAGCCGCATGAAAGAGAAAGTCTCCCCGCGGAAGATCATGCCGCTCCGCAAGATTGTCAAAAGGGAGAAGGTTGCCCTCTTCGTATAGATCACCCAGTGTGAGAACCCCAGCCTCTTCCCAGGACTGCAATTTACTCCAATCTCCCCCATGAGGTAGCACCGCACACATATTCAACGGAATTTCGGGGCGTACGGAATCTTAATGCGCTTCTTCCTGATCATGCGCGCCCAACAACGCTGTACCACTTGCAGATCGGCTCGCATTACCTCACCCCTCAACGGTACCCGCAACAGAATGCAGGACAGCAGGCGGCAGCTTGGGTCCGCCCTTCCCAATTCCTCCGGAGCTCTGAGGCGACCCGCTATCCACTGTGTGAACCACTGGAGCTGCGCAGCATGATAGTAGCTCTCAAAATCCGGGAGAGCGAAGCCCCCTCTGTTCTCGGCCTCTGCATGGTACCCAGGGCAACCCTCCGCCGCCCAGCGCCCCACAAAAACCCCGACAGCAGGGAATTGAGTTGCGCGAAAAACTTCCCAGGGATCCAGACGGGGAGTGCTCCAAAATAATAAAGAAACCGCGGCAAGATGATCATTTTCACTAGGGCGACTCTGCCCGCCACAGACAACGGATAGGTGTTGTATCTTTATACACATCGATAGAACATGACATAGGCCTGCATGCATGTGCATACTTCTTGAAACAACGTAATATATCAGAGCTTCATCATTCAGCAATGCTACTGACAATGATAGAGATGTGTATCAAAAACAACGTGTTTCTCTTCAACCATAGCCTGTACCATCAACTCTGTGGCACCGCCATGGGGATTTCTTTCTCACCGAACTATGCCAATCTCACCATGGGGTGGTGGGAAAGAGAAATGGCCTGGGGGTCAGATAATCAACAAGCTTTGGAAAAGATCATATTATGGTCAGATATATAGATGACCTCTTCATAATTTGGAATGAAGATAAAAGTAATTTTATGGAATACTTCAATAGTCTGAATGCTAACTCTATAGGTCTCAAGTTTACACGTACCACAAGCAGAACCAAGATAGATTTTCTGGATACTACAATATATATAGACCAAGGTGAGGTACATTCAACCCTATACAGGAAAAAGACCTCCAGAAACAACATCCTGCATGGCACCAGTTTCTATCCGAAACCATTACTACGGAGCATTCCGTATGGTGAATTCATACGAATGAGGCATAATTGCTCCAAGGACGATGATGCAAAAGAGAAAATAATAGAGAGTGCTGCAAGATTAAAAAGCAGAGGATACAAAACCAGAGACCTAAGAGAAGGACTGCATAAGATTGAGAAAATAACAAGAAAAGATACTTTGATACCACAAAAAGAAAAAGCAGAGAAGGGCACAGAAACCAACAAACAAGAAATGCCAAGACTCATTCTAACATACAGTAAAGAAAGTTACAAAATCACAAAAACAGTACAACGGTTTTGGCATCTAATAGCACAAGATCCCGACATTGGAAATGCTCTAAGAAAATGGCCCTTGGTAACATACAGGAAAACCAAATCACTTCAAGACCAATTAGTACAAAGCCACTTCACAGACAAACCCAAAACAAACTGGCTCGAAGACCAACAATTGGGTTTTACAAAATGCAACAAATGCAAAGCTTGCAAAATAGCAATTAATACCAAAGAAATCTTCGATACAGAAGGAAAGAAAATCAAGATCAACAACATCATTACGTGTACTACCCAATTCGGGGTATATGTGATTCGCTGTGTATGTGGCCTACAATACGTAGGAAGTACTATATGTATGTTAAAAGAACGCATCCTAGAACACATAAGAGCAGTCAAAAACAGAGATCTAAGATATGCGACGGCAAGACACATGGCACAGTGTCAAAATAATGACTGGGAGAAAATTGAGTTTTTTGGATTGGATACTATTCCATTGAATGAAAGAGGAGGTGACAGGAAACTTAAATTAAGACAGCTTGAGTCAAAGTACATCATTAGACTCCGTACCAAGACTCCGAAAGGCCTGAACAATGAAGAGGAACTTTATATTAATTTATGAAACTACTGGTAGCAGCTGCGTAATGGGATCATGGTAACAGCCTGGTGAATATGTCAGAAATTATTTTAAGGGTACCAACCCGGTATGGATATAAGACACATTGTGAGACAACAGGCACTGATATAAGGGACATGAGGGTGCACAAGACACATTTATTAGTCACTCAAGGTACTGTTACCATAAGAATGCTAACTGTAATCAATGACAATCAATAATGTGTGGCGTATCATGTACATAAAAATTAACTCAGGGTACCACCTACTGCAAGACTGTGAGTAATACATTCTGTGATTAGAACCAAGAGAAAAACAGTGTACTAGTCACGAGATTGCAATACACAGAATGTATGTAATATGTGCTACATATGCTCAATATATAACTAATATAAGGTATGTAACAATGCCCTCAAACCCCAAAGCAGCAACTCACATATGGTGACCATTAATGACAAAGATATCCAAAATGTTACCGGAGACGTAAGAAATTACCAAAAGCTGTTGTCATGCATATATTCCTGCATATGCTCTATGAATATGTAAAAAGTAAAAAATAAGGTTAACTGCCACCTTTTGAAAGTGACATAAACCCAATTTTATTTGTAACACTACAACTCCCAGAAGGCCACATAATGGGCTTGTAATGGGAGAGGTATATAAACTCTACTTAGCCATGTTGTCAATTAACCGTGAGCAAGGCCGAAAGGCTGAAACGCGTTGGTGGAGGCAGACTGGCTCTGCATATGAAATAAAACAAACAACTAAGATTCCTGAGTGCGGCGTAATTTGTAACAATATATATATATATATATATTCACTGAAAAAACCATAGGTTTCAGGCACGTTATAGTTAGAAATTAGCATTTAAAAAACCTTAGAAATTCACTGAAAAAACCATAGGTTTCAGGGGCGTTATAGTTAGTTGGACATTTCACTTGTACAAAACCATAGAAATTCCCCCGTTATAGTTAGTTCCGCTAACTATAACTCGCGCGCCCGCAATGCACTGCTGATGACGTCACATATTACATCACTCATGACATGGTCAGTGACATCACTCATGACATCACTGATGACATCTCAAATGACATCACTGATGACATCATCCATGTGATAATTTGATGCATCTTCTCACACCCTAATATAACTTTTGATACACACACTCAAAAATACAAACTAACATTTTCAAAACAATGGACATACCAATACCAGTTACAACACACCTATTCAGTAATTCCAAGATCTACACACACATCCACTCATTCACGAACAGTCCCTATACAGTCACTCATACATCTACTCACTCATCATATGTACTCATACACCTATACATCCTGTTACACACTGCCACTCATCCATAGAGTTACTCACACACATAGTCACACATGCAAACAAAGTATCAAACATCCATTTACTTGCATATACAGTTATACACACACTACCACACTTACTTCTACAGAAACTTACACATACTTACTCTCTTAAACAATCACTTATAGAAACACCTACTTATTTGTACAGGAACTCTTCCAATCTCTCACTCTCACATATACTCACTTATATACACCAATACTCACATATACTAGTTTAAAACATATGTAGTTACTCATAAAGACACTATTGAGACAGTCATTCACTCACTAACACACCCATACACATACTCATCCACCTATACAGTCCTGCACACATGCTGTCTTCAACACATACAAACAGTGAGTCACTCATTCATGCATCTATGCACTAAGTAATACACCCCACGAACCATACAGGCACTCAGACACTCATACTGATACTCAAAAAACCAACTAATAACCCATATAGACACTCATGTAGCTACTCACCAACCCATGAAGCCACTTATACACAAAGTGAGAGACTGATACAGATATTTTCATAATTAAACATTACTCACTAACCCATGTATTCACTAAGATAGACTTAGTCAGTTATACAATCAATTTTACAAAAAAAATCATCCATTTAGACACTTATATACCCATTTATTCTTCCATCGACCTTGAGATATACATATATAAAACATATTTAATTTTCAGAAAAACACACATTCACTGGATGATGTCATCAGTGATGTCATCAGTGATGTCATTTGAGATGTCATCAGTGATGTCATGAGTGATGTCACTGACCATGTCATGAGTGATGTAATATGTGACGTCATCAGCAGTGCATTACGGGATGCACGAGTTATAGTTAGCTGAACTAACTATAACGGGGAATTTCTATGGTTTTGTACGAGTGAAATGTCCAACTAACTATAACGTCCCTGAAACCTATGGTTTTTTCAGTGAATTTCTAAGGTTTTTTAAATGCTAATTTCTAACTATAACGTGCCTGAAACCTATGGTTTTTTCAGTGAATTTCTAAGGTTTTTTAAATGCTAATTTCTAACTATAACGTGCCTGAAACCTATGGTTTTTTCAGTGAATATATATATATTTATTATACTATGTATACATGTGAAAATGTCTCGGTCCCCTGTTTGCCTCAGTGGCACGGAAAAATGGGTGGAACTGACGTCAGCACGCCGACGAGGTCCTCTTATGGCTCCAATGACGTCATACGGTGTCGCGAGCGGAGCCGTGCTCGTTGATGTGGGAGAGGTAGGAAAGAATTTCTGTGGAATGCTGGTGCAGGGGATATTCACCTAAGTGTTCAGGCTAGTCCTTTGGAAGCAACTGTTTATGTTGCCACTCCAGAAACCGAAACCAGTGATCCGAGGGCAGAGGCCCTGCAGATGGCACACGAGGTGGGGTGCCCAGTCGTGTGCACCGGCGGGGCAGCGAAGTGACAAGCACCACAACCCACAAAAAAGGTAACGAGGGAACTGAATAACACAGGATCTTCTCTTTGTATCTGGCAGGAACAACAACGTTAAAATGCCCTAGTACCAAAATGTAGAATTTGTGCTACAACGGTCTTCAAGAGGACCTGCGATGCCGCTTCTGCCTCCCGTACCCTGGAGGCGGCACATGGGTCACGCGGTACGGTCATACTGCAGTGGGACGCACACTCGTTGACCTCTCATGGCACTGCTCCACACTTCAGGGAGGACGCTTTCCATTAGCTATGTTTTCTGATGACATGTCGCGCCGGCCCCGTCCAACAACAGAACTCCTTTAGATCCAAACAGACTCTTCCACTCTCTCACCAGAAGTGAAACCAGGCCGCGCGGACACTTTCACAATACAACAGCCGGGAATGCACTTTTCGGTAAAAAACACATTCCTTCCTCCTAATTAATCAAATAAACGTCTCACTGAAGAACAGGGGCCAGCTTCGATCGGTAAACAGCCGTTACAACAACTTTTTTACTTTGTGATACCATTACAACGCATGCATTACCACGCATGCGTTGTACATCACGAAGTCATTACTACGCATTTTTAGAACGCATGGTCATTTACCAGGCATGCCTTTACAACGAATTTTGTTGTAAAGGTATGTATGGTAAATGACCATGCGTTCTAAAAACATGTAGACGATCCATGTCGTTGTAAGGAAACAGAGGCTGTTCCATTTCCTCACAATGACGTGCACCGCCCTCAGAGATGACGTGAAGCAGGAACCACGAGGAGAGAGGAACCATGAGGAGTGAGAGGTAAGGGGGATTGGGCATGGGGTGGGGGTTTCTTTTCTAGGGTTTAGGGTAGTGCAGTGGTGTTTGGGTGGTGTAGGGGGTCATGCTGGGGGTAGTGTTTTAGGGTTTAGGGTAGTGCAGTGGTGTTTGGGTAGTGTAGGGGGTCGTGCTGGGGGTAGTGTTTTAGGATTTAGGGTAGTGCAGTAGTGTAGGGGTCGTGCTGGGGGTAGTGTTTTAGGGTTTAGGGTAGTGCAGTGGTGTATGGGTAGTGTAGGGGGTCGTGCTGGGGTAGTGTTTTAGGGTTGAGGGTAGTGCAGTGGTGTTTGAGTAGTGTAGGGGGTCATGCTGGTGGTAGTGTTTTAGGGTTTAGGGTAGTGCAGTGGTGTTTGTGTAGTGTAGGGGGTCATGCTGGGTGTAGTGTTTTATGGTTTAGGGGAGTGCAGTGGTGTTTGGGTAGTGTAGGGGGTCATGCTGGGGGTAGATTTAGGGTTTAGGTAGTGCAGTGGTGTTTGGGTAGTGTAGGGAGTCATGCTGGGGGTAGTGTTTTAGGGTTTAGGGTAGTGCAGTGGTGTTTGTGTAGTGTAGGGGGTTGTGCTGGGGTAGTGTTTTAGGTTTATGTTAGTGCAGTGGTCTTTGGGTAGTGTAGGGGTAATGCTGGGGTAGTGTTTTAGGGTTTAGGGCAGTGCAGTGGTGTTTGTGTAGTGAAGGGGGTCATGCTGTGGGTAGTGTTTTAGGGTTTAGGGTAGTGCAGTCGTGTTTGTGTAGTGTAGGGGGTCGTGTTTTAGAGTATAGGGTAGTGCAGTTGTGTTTGGGTAGTGTAGGGGGTCATGCTGGGGTTAGTGTTTTAGGGTTTAAGGTAGTGCAGTGGTGTTTGGGTAGTGTAGGGGGTCATGCGGGGGTAGTGTTTTAGGGTTTAGGGTAGTGCAGTGGTGTTTGTGTAGTGTGGAAGGTCATGCTGGGGGTATATTTAGGGTTTAGTGTAGTGCAGTGGTGTTTGGGTAGTGTAGGGAGTTGGGCTGGGGGTAGTGTTTTAGGGTTTAGGGTAGTGCAGTGGTGTTTGGGTAGTGTAGGGAGTCGTGCTGGTGGTAGTGTTTTAGGGTTTACGGTAGTGCTGTTATGTTTGGGTAGTGTAGGGTGTCATGCTGGGGGTAGTGTTTTAGGGTTTAGGGTAGTGCAGTGGTGTTTGGGTAGTGGAGGGGGTAGTGTTTTAGGGTTTAGGGTAGTGCGCCCAACCAGCCACAATATCCGTGGACAAAGGGGATCCTGACTCTTTGGAACGCTCCGTCAATTGAATAATTTGGGTCAAGGGCCCTACCACGTCCAAGACCTATCAATTCCTTTCTTGGGATCCCTCATATACTTGGAGAAAAAGGTACATAGTTTCTCATCAATTTCAGGCGTGTGTGCCACCTTCCCCGTCAATGAGGGCCTGGGGCATTCTCCCCTCATCCTATTCCTGACCTCCCTTTCAAGGGGTTGATGGATTTTCCCCACCACATACTCTGCCACTTTGGCGTCAGGTGTCCACTCTGCCGACCTAGGATGGTAAATTTGGATAGGCTCGAACATGTCCGAGTGGACCCCGTCCCCAACCGGGGACTGAGAGGAGTGGGACTCTGGACGCCAGGGATGCCCCGAGTCCTTATCCTCATCGGAGGAGAAATCGTCCTCCGATACACCCTCTCCCTCTAAGGGAAACCGGCCGTCGGGGTCTACAATAGTGGTGACAGTGTCGCAATTTTCTCTGGGCCCCACCTCCTCCCGGCAGGGTGCATGTTTTAGCGTTCGCGCACTCTTGAGGAAGGTCTCCGTAAGTTTATCAAATCCTTCCAAGTGCCCCGCGTTATGCTTAACGGCCCTTTTATTCCCCATCTGGGAGCTACTTGGACCCGCCACCACCAGATCTAGGTCACTGAACACCCCAGGGATGCTTTTCGCCAGCTTATCAACCTGATCCCTAAGAGGAGCCAGCGCCCTAGAAATAGCCAGAGAGAGGGCTTGGTCCACTGCTGGAGGGAGAAGTTGGGGGGCCATTCCTCCTCCACTTCCTGGTAGGAGGAGTAAAAATGGTCTTCTGGAGAAGACATGATAGCAGAGGGTGTGAGCACAGAACAAATGCCCTTAAAATCCTTAAGACAGCCCCCTCGCCGGTGCTCCAACAGCTGGGCTTTCACCGAAGCTGTTATAAGAATAGAATGAGGTGCAATACCAATTACCACCAGCAGGTGGCGCTGGTCACTAACGTGGCCGTGTGGGGAAATCACCGCGTAGTGGTGTCAAAATTAGGCGAGGGTTGGTCGGGAATCAAGCAGACACTAAAGGAGTGACCGGATCCCAAATGCGCATAAAGACCAGCGGGAGCGCTCGACGGAGCTGCCTCGCTCGGTCCAGATGCGCCTGACAGGATCTCACCGCGCGCAGAGCACACAGCGGGAGAAACTGCGAGGGGGAGAACGTGCTCGGGCAAGAGCCTGCTGCACAGGGAATATGAAACAATACCAAGGCAATAATGCTAATAACGTGCACAAGAAACCGCTATACAAACAGCAACAACGTCAGATTAAGCCAAGAATGTAAGGAATGCACTTAACTGACGAGCAGTGAAGAAAGAGGAAGCGGAAGGGACGTCACAATATTATATACGATGGACTGTGATATGATTGGACCATAGTTGCCTTGGAGACTACCCCCTAATGGTTCATGGGTTGTGTAGTCTTTTGTTTAATGATTGTTGTGTTACGTTTTCTTTGAACTGCTATGCAAATAAAGTGAGGAAAGATATGCATAATCCTCGCCTCCGTCCTGCCATAGAATTAATTAAACTTTATTTGATCTGATTTAGAAACATAGATCATAAAAGTGTACATAAAAACAGTAAATCCTCTTTCCTAAATCAATACAGTGAGAATTAATTAAAACCAGTAGGTAAAAACGGGTGTTACAAAGCCCGGTTCAGAGCAACTTCAGGTTAACAGAATCGTAAAGTTCAATGTTTCGCAAGATCAAGCTCATTTACTTCGTGCAAAATACGCAATAAGGGGTCCAAGTAAGATGTAACGCTCCAATACCTGACCAGTTTGCACTATATAAAACTGCAGAAAAATAAAAATAAAAAGTGTTTTGCACACTTCTGTCATTGGGCTACATGTGGGCTACATCTGGGTGATATTTGTGCTACATTTGGGCTCTTTTTTCTCTGGTGGCCATCTTGGGAGACTTATTTGTTATGAAGTTTCCTAATTTCGTCATTTACTGCAGTCTCCTCAGTAGGAAATGCTTTCAGTTTTTTACTTTGATTCCATCAAGAAGGCATTCAGATTTGTCACACATTTGCCATAAATTCAGAATGTTAGCACTCTAGTTGTTCATTAGATCACTGTAGTAAAGCTACTGCTCACCAGGAGTTAACTGGAAGTCTACTGCTGGTATTGAAAGTGATTGTTTCAGTCTGCATGTCAGAATTTTCTAATAAAATAGAAGAGGATTTGAGATCTCACTTAAAACATGCCCTAAATTTTCTTTCTGCAGCACTAACCATAATTTCTATGGCAAAATGAACCCCTCATTTTGTTCCTTTTTAAATTAAATGTTTTAAGTGTTACCAGTTTATTCCAATCAAGATGGCTTCAGGTGTGCCATACTTTTGTCATAAGTAAGACTGTTAGCGCTCTAGTTGTTCTTTAGAACACTCTGGGAAGCTGCAGTAGAACACAAAGGAATCAACTGACAGGCTGCTCCAGTTGAAATATAACAGGAAGATATTTGAGATCTCACTTAAAACATGTCCTATTTTTTCTTTCTACACCACTAACCATAATTTCTATGACAAAATGAACCCCCTCATTTTGTTCCTTTTTAAATTAAATGTTTTAAGAGTTACCAGTTTATTCCAATCAAGATGGCTTCAGGTGTGCCATCATTTTGTCATAATTAAGACTGTTAGCGCTCTAGTTGTTCTTTAGAACACTCTGGGAAGCTGCAGTAGAACACAAAGGCATCAACTGACAGGCTGCTCCTGTTGAAATATAACAGGAAGATATTTGAGATCACACTTGAAACATGTCCTAATTTTTCTTTCTACAGCACTAACCATAATTTCTATGACAAAATGAACCCCATCATTTTGTTCCTTTTTAAATTAAATGTTTTAAGTGTTACCAGTTTATTCCAATCAAGATGGCTTCAGGTGTGCCATACTTTTGTCATAAGTAAGGCTGTTAGCACTCTAGTTGTTCTTTAGAACACTCTGGGAAGTTGCAGTAGAACACAAAGGCATCAACTGACAGGCTGCTCCTGTTGAAATATAACAGGAAGATATTTGAGATCTCACTTAAAACATGTCCTAATTTTTCTTTCTACAGCACTAAGCATAATTTCTATGGCAAAATGAACCCCCTCATTTTGTTCCTTTTTAAATTAAATGTTTTAAGTGTTACCAGTTTATTCCAATCAAGATGGCTTCAGGTGTGCCATACTTTTGTCATAAGTAAGACTGTTAGCTCTCTAGTTGTTCTTTAGAACACTCTGGGAAGCTGCAGTAGAACACAAAGGCATCAACTGACAGGCTGCTCCTGTTGAAATATAACAGGAAGATATTTGAGATCTCACTTAAAACATGTCCTAAATGTTCTTTCTACAGCACTAACCATAATTTCTATGACAAAATGAACCCCCTCATTTTGTTCCTTTTTAAATTAAATGTTTTAAGAGTTACCAGTTTATTCCAATCAAGATGGCTTCAGGTGTGCCATAATTTTGTCATAAGTAAGACTGTTAGCGCTCTAGTTGTTCTTTAGAACACTCTGGGAAGCTGCAGTAGAACACAAAGGCATCAACTGACAGGCTGCTCCTGTTGAAATATAACAGGAAGATATTTGAGATCACACTTGAAACATGCCCTAATTTTTCTTTCTACAGCACTAACCATAATTTCTATGACAAAATGAACCCCATCATTTTGTTCCTTTTTAAATTAAATGTTTTAAGTGTTACCAGTTTATTCCAATCAAGATGGCTTCAGGTGTGCCATACATTTGTCATAAGTAAGGCTGTTAGCACTCTAGTTGTTCTTTAGAACACTCTGGGAAGCTGCAGTAGAACACAAAGGAATCAACTGACAGTCTCTGCCCTTGTTGGATGTACATGTTTTACTGAGAATGTCAGACTTCATTCTCACATGACTGAGAAAGATAATGTGAATTTACAGAAAATATGCTCTCATTTTAGCTTCTGGAGCACCTTCCAAAACTGTATGGGACAAGCATGTGAAAATAGTTTTCTCTCAAACATGATTCATGATATCCCAGCAGAAGGTTTTTCACAGGGTAAAATCACCTTAGAACACACCACAATTCCTGAAATTAGTATGGTACCATCAACAAATGAATTCTAATGTAACTAAAGTCTGTTATCACCCTTTATAGTTCTCCTTTTGGTGACCCTCAAAATCTTCTATTCACTACAATGCATTTCATTGGGGTGCTATCATGTATATTGGTCCCAAGATGGCTGCCAGCAATTCCAGGATGAAGTGCTGACAGCCAATCAGATCTCACGATGACATGTGTGGTTAGGCTCCGCCCAGATATATATGTGTTTTCTTTTTCAGATTTCTCAGGAACTACTGAACGGATTTACACCATTTAACTAAAAGGCACGACTCTGAACCAAGGGCTACCTTTTTGCCAAATTTGGTGTAATTCCGTTCAGCAGTTCGGGCTGTAGCTGCGACTAAAGGTTCCTTTGGAAAATTGCATGGGGAAAACACGTTTTGGGACCCCCCTTTTTTCTCGGCCCCCACTTGATGAATCATCCCGAGACTTTCAGGATAGGAGCGGACCGGAGCGCCCCACGAGTTTTGAAAATTTCGCGAAGATTTATCAACCGGCGCCAAAGTTATTGGAAATAAAATGTTGTGAATTTCCTATGGAAAATAGGTCCTAACTATAACTACCTACTGGCAACCGCCAGTAGGTTATATATATATATATATATATATATATATATATATATATATATATATATATATATATATATATATATATATATATATATATATATATATATATATATATATATTATATTATATATATATATGAAACCAGGATCCCAAAGAACGACCGCGGTGGGCCAAACAGGGGCACAGACTCCAGTTGAAGATGCAATAAAGAGAATTTATTGTCTTAGCATGTCAGGATGACGCGTTTCGACCACAAGCCTGTGGTCTTGATCACATAGTGCGCTAAGGTGAGAGGTATACAATTTATAGTGACATGAGTGACTTTACTATGTTCATAGTGACAAGGCAGAAAATGTTACACTTTTGCAGCATGTAGTAAAACATCTTGTCATACAGTGATGACTAGGTGCAGCAATGACAAGCAGTTTTGGTAGCAGGCATAGAGAAAAGACTACCCCTCTATATGTAGGTGTAGATGGCCATATGTTCCTTAACATCAGTTGTGTGTGGCAGACTAGAAGGTAAGCTCGTGTAATGGCGGTGCTGGCTGCATTGTAAAAGATAAAAAAATATGCTAAATAAATGCAAGAATTGGGTTTGAAGTCTCCCAAATTATGTCTGATGGAAAACAAAATTAAACGGTATTCCTCATTAATCATGGGTGTGTGAATACATCCTAGAAACCATGAATGCCATGTGGCACAATTAAATGTGGGAGGAATACGGTGTACCATCGTAACTAGGAGGGGAACAATGTATAAAACCCATTCATGTTAGTAAAAGCGTGTGGAAGCCAATGCCTAAGTCTCTGTATCTGTCAGCGCGCAACTAATGCGGTTGTATATTGTAAGCTTAGTGCTGGTGCGGACGAAGGGCCTAGATGTTGCTGGAGTTTAATCTTAACATGTTGAGGGCTGAGCCTGATGTATGGAAATCGAGTCAACTGCCCAAAAATATGTCAAATAAGTGAAAAAATGCTGTACAGTGCAGTCACTTATGGGTAAAGTTAAAAAGGAGTGCATAATAGTGGGAAAACTTAGTGTTGGTGCCGTGAGATGTGGTGAAGACAAAAATCCAAACAGTCGCTAAAGGAATAGGCGTGATTGGAGCAGAATAGTTAAAAACTGTGTTTGTAGTGGATTAAAAACTGGACATCTAACTTAAAGTCAGCCGACTTCTAAAAAATGTCATATCTGCGAAATTCTCAGAGAGCAAGACTGGAGTGAATATTGTAGAAGGACACTATAAGAAGTTATAAAAAGTTATAAAGGTCTTCACTGATGTTTAATCCTGCCGGGGCCTTAGTGTTGAGTTCTATTATGTATTTCGATTCCAGTTGTCTCAACAATTTCTCTCTGTTGCCACCCCGTCTGAGTGGCGGAATGCAATCAATGACGCAGTATTTAAGGTGGTCTAAGTTGTTCTGGTGTGTCTCTTTGAAGTGCCTGGCGACAGGGTATGTCGGGTCACTGTTGACAATGGCTCTGATGTGTTGCAAAATCCGTAGGTGCACTTGGAGCTTAGTGCTCCCTACATATTTTAGTCCGCACCTGCAAGTAAGAATGTACACTGCGAATTCTGTTCTGCATGTGAGTTTCTGTTGTATCATTATGGGTTTGCTTCTGAATTCTGCCGAGATTTGGGTGGTGTTAACTCCAAATCTGCAGGCCCTGCAACTGCTGCATTTACGAAAACCTTTAACATTAGTTAACCAATTGGTGGTATTGGTTATTTCAGGGCTGTTTCTGACTATAGTGTCATGCATGGACCAGGCTCTCCTATAGGTGATGTCAGGCCTAGGGGCAACTATGGGTCCTAGTGTGGAGTCTGTTTTGATAATGCCCCAGTGTTTGTTGAAAATGGATTTGAGTGCTCTTGACTCAGTGTTGTGAGTCATGATGAGGCGTGTAGTTACATATCCCTTAGTGGCCAGGTCCTCTTGAGTGTCTGTATCAACAGTGGTCTCTGCAGATGTGTTCTGTAGTAACAGCTCTCTGGGAAATGAATTGGCTTTGGTGATTGCAGCAGTGATAGTCTTATCAGTGTAACCCCTGGCTTTGAATCTCAATTCAGACTCCAATTGGCATTTGGCTAGGTCTGTGGGATTGCTGCAGATTCTGCGCAAGCGCAGCATTTCTCCGTATGGAATGCTAGCTATAAGATGTTTTGGGTGAAAACTGGTGGCGTGAAGGGTAGAATTAGCTGCAGTGATTTTTTTATGGAGGGTAGACTGTAGTGTGTTGTCTGAAACATACATTTTTACATCTAAAAATTCTACAGTGTCAGTGCTGATGGTGGCATTGAACTCCAAATTTAAATCATTACAGTTGATATCATTGATAAATGATTTAGCACTGTCCATAGAACCCCTCCATACCACAAAAACATTGTCTATGTAACGTAGCCAGCAAAGAATGTTGTTGGACCAGGCTTCAGAGTACGTGACCTGGAGGACCCGCTCCTCCCACCAGCCCACATGGAGGCAGGCGTAGCTGGGGGAAAAGCAGGCCCCCATAGCCACACCCCTGAGCTGCTGGTATATCTTGTTGTTAAACATAAAATAGTTATGCTGTAGGCACCACTCAATAAGAAACATGATGAGCTCATTATGTTTATAACAGTGGATAGGGCGTTTGGTCAAATATTCACGGCATGCATTCAGTCCATCAGGGTGAAGGATACTCCTGTAGAGCGAAGTTATGTCGAGGGACATCAGGATACAGTCTAGTGACCACGGAATGTTTTTGATTTTAAGCAGGAAATCACTAGTGTCTCTCAAGTATGTAGGTAGTTTGGTGACGTGCTCTTGTAAGAAATAATCCACATATTTCGATATGTTTTCGCAAAGGCTTTTGCGTGCCGAATTAATAGGCCTGCCAGGTACCGGCGATGTTTCCTTGTGTACTTTAGGCAGGAAGTACAAATTTGGTAATACAGGAAATTCATTGTTCAGAAATTTGAACTCATCTTTGCTGAGAGCGCCTTGAGTCCTGTAATTGTTCAAGCATCTTTTGAGTTCTTTGCCACTAGCGATCACTTCCTTCATGTTGGTAGACCTGTAACATGTGTCATCATTCAGGTGTCTGTGGGCTTCTTCCATGTACATGTCTTTAGGCCATAGGACGATGTTACCTCCTTTGTCTGATTTGTTGATGATTATATCAGCTCTGGCTTTGAGTTTACTCATGAGGTCCATATATTGTTTGTATTTGAAATCCTTTTGCTTTTGCACGGGTTCTTCGTTTGTGCAAATTCTTGACTTCTTCCACAATGACATCATTGTAAATGTCAATGGCATCTCTAGGCATGGAGGGAGTGAAAGTGGATGGTGGCTTGAATGGACTACTGATGGAGGTCGGTGTGTCAATGCCAGCGTTATGTAATAGTACTTGCGTAGAGGGATCATCATTTGGAGATTCTAGCTCAGACATAGTTCTGATGATGGCAATGTCTGAAACTGCAAGAGTATCTGGCGTGTGAACCCCCACACTGCTGTTGGAAGGTAGGGATGTGTTGCCATGTTTTTGTTTGAAAGATTTGATGAGTTTAAGTTTCCGAATAAAATTAAAAATGTCAATTCGAGTGGTGGTGTAATAGAAACTGCTTTCTGGGCAGTAGGTCAAACCTAAAGAGAGAAGTTGTTTTTCCGCCTCTGTTAGTTGTAGATCCGAGAGATTGATAACTGTATTGCAGTTGCTGGTTATTTTCGTCTCCAGTTGCCTCTTTTTTTGTTGAAGGTTCCTCTTTGATTTCCTGCGCTTTCTGCGCTCCCTCCTTCTGCAGTTCCGCCTGTGTTTTGTTTCTTCGGTAATCATGGCCGCAGTGTTTGGCGCCTGTCTTCGACTAAAAAACCAAGTTCCTCCGTTAAGCTGAAGTTGTTTCTCAGTCTGGGGTCACTATTGCTTGTGATGCTGCCGTCTTCTGAGTCTGTGCCGGTGTCGACAGTGGAACTCAGGTCAGATGTTGATGCCAAGTCAGTTGGATCATGGGACATGGCAGCTGACGATGTTGGTGCAGTAACTTTGGTTAGAGTATTGAGCTTTTGTCTTTTTGCTGAATCAAATTTCCTTGCAAAGGTGAAAATCTGCCCACACTCATAGTCAGACTTATCTCGCGCAAATTTAAATGCCTTGCGTGTCTTTATAGTTTCTTCATGTTTTTTCAATCTTGCCATTATTTCCTCACGGCCTTTGCTCACAACTTCTTTTTGGTCTGAGCTGTCGAGTTCCTCATTAATTTTGCCAATTTTGTCTTGAAGTTCCCTTCGATCAATGTCAGCATACTTGATGAGGATAATTATTAGGCGCATAGAAGCCTCTAAGTTGCTCTCCGCCCACTCTTTGAGCATGAGTGGGTTGGGATTGTCGAAACTTGGAGCTAACATGATCCTTAGGCCACGTGGAATCCGTCCTACATCGCGGTATTTTTGTAGGGACTTGCACTCCCACCTTGTATGTATAAATATATATATGTATAAATATATATATGTATATATATATATATATATTCCATAGAACACACGCACCCTTCAGCATATATATATATATATATTACCTACTGGCGGTCGCCAGTAGGAAGTTATAGTTAGGACCTTGTTTCTATTCAAAAAGCGTTTTTCTTTTGACAATATCTTTAGCACCGTTTGACGAATCTTCGCGAAATTTTCCAAACTAATTACCAGCTCAGGTCAGCTCCTGTCTTGAAAGTTTTGGAGTCATTTGTCAAGCGGGGGCCGAGAAAAAAGGGGGGTCCCAAAACACGTTTTCCCCATGTTAATTTCCATAGGAAACTTTAGACAAAGCTACAGCCCGAACTGCTGAACGGAATTACAAAAAAGGCAGAAAAAGCAAAAAGGTAGGTCTTGGTCTAGAAAGCGTGCTTTTTTTTAAATGGTGTAAATCCATTCAGTAGTTGCTGAGAAATTCAAAAAATTTAAATATCGATATCTGAGCACTGAGGAGGATTCGCAAATCCTCCTGAGCACGAGCTTCATTTTGATTGGCTGTCAAAACTCCAAACCAGGAAGTGTTGGCAGCCATCTTGTGACTCGGTAACCGAGTCACAAGAAAACAGTAGAAAAAAAGATTAAAAAACAAGAAAAGGGGTCACGGTAGAAACAACCTGACCCCCTAGGCCTGCTGAAAAGAAATCGGCCCAATTCGCGCTGGGTTCGCGAATCCGGCGATTTTGAAAAAAAAAAATGAAGCGCGGGCTCCTGCGCTTCGTTTGTTTTAAGCCCCTGGGTGGGCCAGGTCCCGGGGGAAATTAATAATTATGGTGCTTTGCTCATAATGTGTGGGGGGCACGCAGCCCCCCTGCAGCCCCGGGGACCGCCGCCTCCCTGGGGCTTTTAAAAAAAGAACGTGGGGGGCTCCTGCCCCCCCCCACGCTGCCCCGGGGACCGCCATTTCCCCGGGCTTTGCTTTAATAGGGGCGTGGGGCCTCACGGGCCCCTCCAAGCCCCGAGGACCGCCACCTCCCCGGGGCTCCAATTTAATTAGAGGACTGTGGGGGGTGCTCCTGCCCCTCCCCACACTGCCCTAGGGAACACCAACTCCTCGGGGCACAAATTATGTTAATATGGGGGTCCTTTATGGCCAGGGGGCCCACAACACTTCCCCGGGTCTATGTCAATGTTGGGAGGGGGACCGCGTGGCCCTCCTCCTGGAGCCCTAGATGGCCCTGGGAACCGCCACCCCCCAGGGCCGGCTCCTGCAATGTCCCGGGGTGCCCACGCCCGGGACATTGCTGTTTGCTATGGCAGGGCAGGAGCCCGGCTCCCGCCCTGCCATAGCAAACACTGCTTTGCTTCTTGAAAGCGAGAGCAGGAAACCTGCTCTAGCTTCCAAGAAGCAAAGCAGAATTACTTTTGGACAAGGGGAGCTGCATGTTAGCACCTCCCCTTGCCCAAAAGCAATGCCGGCTCCCGCAGGAGGCGGGGAGCCGGCTGGGACCGTGGGGGCATTGGGGCTCCCCCCACGGTCCCCATCAAAGAGGCCAGGCCTCTGGGGATGGAGTCCCTGGGGCCAATAGAGGCCCAGGGAAGGGGGGCCACACGGCCCCCCTCTGTTTTGTACTTGAATAAATAAATAAATAAATAAATGAGGCCAGGCCCCGGGGGATGGGGTCCCCTGGGCCAAAACTGGCCTCAGGAGGGGGGCCACGCAGCCCCCTTCCTTAAAAATAATTTACAAAAAATAAATATGTGGCCATGCCCCGGGGGATGGGGTCCCCGGAGCCAATAGTGGCCCAGGGAAGGGGGGCCAAGCGGCCACCTTCCCATTTAAAATAAATAAATAAATAAATAAATGCTCAGGCACTGGGTGATGGGGTCCCCAGGGCCCAAAAATAATTAAGGGGCTTACTGGAGGTACCCACCAGGTACCTCCAGTAAGCCCCATACAGTGGGATTGCTGAGAGGTGGTCTGAGGCCATGCCCCTTTCCACACCACTCTGCAAACACGCCTCTTGGCACACTGCTGGTGGGGCGATGAGGTCCTCTTGTGTCTTGAGGACCTCAGGACTAAAGTGGACTTCATCCCCCGAGAGGTGTAAAAGAGTGGTGTAAAAAGGGGGCGTGGCTTCAGACCACTCTCAGCAATTCAGCTGCATGGGGCTTATTGGAGGTACCTGGTCGGCTAGTTGGCCCCCAGGGACCCTCAGGATTCAAGGGGACTTAATTCCCTAACCCAGAACGCGCAAGGATGCCCGTTTGCAGAGCGTTGGAGAAAGGGGGCGTGGCCTGTGTCCACCTGTCAGCTATCCCACTCTCTGGGGCATACTGGAGGTATCAGGTAGGGTAGTTGGCCTCTAAGGACCCCCAGCAGCGAAGGGGACTTTAATCCCCATCCAAGAGCATGCCAGGAAATGCGTTTGAAGAGTGGTGGGTAAAGTGGGCGTGGCCTGCTATGAGAACTTAGCAATCCTGCTGTGTGGGACTTACTGGAGGTAATAGGAGGGGTAGCTGGCCCCCAAGGTTGACCTTAGGGGCTAACTACCCCTCCTGTTACCTCCAGTAAATCCCACACTGTGGGATTGCTAAGAGGTCTTCGGAGGCCACGCTCACCTTTCTCCACCACCCTGCAAACGTGCCTCCTGGCACAGTACTGGTTGGAGGATGAAGTCCACTTTACTCCTGAGGGACTTTGTCGGCCATGTAGCCCTCCTGATACCCTCTGTAAGTCCTACGCAGAAGAATTTCTGAGCGCTGGTTGGAGGCCCATCCCACTTTCTCCACCACTCTCCAAACGCGACAACCAGTTATAGAAGCATTTGAGATGTAATAGGTCTCACATTTGCAAGAGTTAGAACTATTAGCTTTGTAAATCTAAAAGTGTTGTATTAATGCTTCTTGGAGTGGAGTGGATGTAGGTTGTGTGTAGTGAAATTATGTGGTATGTTGTGCAGTGAAATTATGTGGATAGAAAGTATGTGGTATATAGTGTATAGGAATTATGTAGAGTGGGATTATGTGTTGTGGAGACTAATTATGTGGTATGGTAGTCTGTGTTGTGGAGTGGTAACCTCAGGTTTAGTCTTCCTCGTTTCCATAGAAGCTAAACTATGAACTCAATGAGACAAAAAAAGAAGGAATCACTGAGAAGCACTTCTCAACCTAGTCAGAGGTTTGAGCAGGGCCACTGGAATTATGTGACTGTTTGGCTGCACCAACTTTCGCACAATTATACATTTTCTGCATTAGCCACATAATTCATCATCTGCTGCCTAATCTGCAGATTTGAACAAATAAACCTAGTTTCTAGCTCAAATGGCTCTAACGTTACCAAAAATGCAGCGACAAGTGTTACAGCGTGGTGGAAGGTCCTTTGTAAACCTAGAATTGTCACCTGTTACTTATTGCTAAATGTGGGAGTTAAATTGGTACTAATGGTGTGCAAGCCACTCTTGCTTCTTTCTGCGCCTCTCTTGCCTCTTTCTGCATTTCTGTTGCTTCTTTCTACACTTCTTTTGTTTCTTTCTGCACCTCTCTTGCTTCTTTCTGCATCCCTCTTAGTTCTTTCTGCACCCCTAGTGCCTCTTTCACACCCCTCTTCCCTCTTTCTGCACCTCTCTTGCCTCTTTCTGCACCCCTCTTCCTTCTTTCTGGACTCCTCCTGCCTCTTTCTGCACCTCTGTTCCTTCTTTCTGTACTTCTTATGTTTCTTTCTGCACCTCTCTTGCTTCTTTCTGCACCCCTCTTGCCTCTTTCTCCACCCCTCTTCCCTCTTTCTGCATCTCTGTTGCTTCTTTCTGCACTTATCTTGTGTCTTTCTCCACCCCTCTTCCCTCTTTCTGTACCTCTCTTGCTTCTTTATGCACCCCTTGTGCCTCTTTTTGCACCCCTCTTCTCTTTCTGCACTCCTCTTGCCTCTTTCTGCACCTCTGATCCTTCTTTCTGCACTTCTTTTGTTACTTTCTGCACCTCTCTTGCTTCTTTCTGCACCCCTCTTGCCTCTTTCTCCATCCCTCTTCCCTCTTTCTGCACCTCTGTTGCTTCTTTCTGCACCTCTCTTGTCTCTTTCTCCACCCCTCTTCCCTCTTTCTGTACCTCTGTTGCTTCTTTCTGCACCTCTCTTGCTTCTTTCTGCACCCCTCGTGCCTAGTTCTGCATCCCCCTTCCCTCTTTTTGCACCCCTCTTGCCTCTTTCTGCACCTCTGTTGCATCTTTCTGCACCTCTCTTCCCTCTTTCTGCACTCCTCTTGCCTCTTTCTCCACCACTCCTCTCCCTTTCTGCATCTCTGTTGCTTCTTTATGCACTTCCTTTGTTTCTTTCTGCACCTCTCTTGCTTCTTTCTGCACCCCTCTTGCCTCTTTCTCCACCACTCCCCCCCTTTCTGCATCTCTGTTGCTTCTTTCTGCACTTCTCTTGCCTCTTACTGCACCTCTGTCCCTCCTTTCTGCAACCCTTGTGCCTCTTTCTGCTCCCCTCTTGTCTCTTTCGGCACCTCTGTTGCTTCTTTCTGCACTTCCTTTTGTTTCTTTCTGCACCTTTCTTGCTTCTTTCTGCACCCCTCGTGCTTCTTTCTGCACCCCTCTTCCCTCTTTCTGCTCTTCTCTTGTCTCTTTCTGCACCTCTGTCGCTTCTTTCTGCACCTCTCTTGCTTCTTTCTGCATCCCTCTTGCTTCTTTCTGCACCACTCGTGCCTCTTTCAAACCCCTCTTCCCTCTTTCTGCACCACTCTTGCCTCTTTCTGCACCTCTGTTCCTTCTTTCTGCACTTCTTTTGTTTCTTTCTGCACCTCTCTTGTTTCTTTCTGTATCCCTCTTGCCTCTTTCTCCACCCCACTTCCCCATTTCTGCATCTCCGTTGCTATTTTAGGCACTTCTCTTGCTTCTTTCTGCACCTCTCTTGCTTCTTTTTGCATCCCTTGTGCCTCTTTCTGCACCCCTCTTCCCTCTTTCTGCACTCCTCTTGCCTCTTTCAGCACCTCTGTTGCTTCTGTCTGCACTTCCCTTGCTTCTTTCTGCACTTCTGTTGCTTCTTTCTGCACTCCTCTTGCCTCTTTCTGCACCCTTCCTCCCTCTTTCTGTACCTCTCTTATCTCTTTGTGCACCCCTGTTCCCTTTTTCTGCACCTCTCTTGCCTGTTTCTGCAACTCTCTTGCCTCTTTCTGCAGTTCTCTTGCCTCCTTCTGCACCTCTTTTGCTTCTTTCTGCACTTCTCGTGCCTGTTTCTGCACTTCCCATGCTTCTTTCCGCACCTGTCTTTCTTCTTTCTGCACCCCTGTTGTCTCTTTCTGCACTCGTCTTTCCTCTTTCTGCACCGCTCTTGCCTCTTTCTCCATCTTACTTGCCTCTTTCTGCACTTCTCTTGCTTCTTTCTACACCTCTGTTGCTTCTTTCAGCAATTCTCTTGCCTCTTTCTGCACCTCTCTTGCCTCTTTCTGCACACCTCTTGCCTCTTTCTACACCTCTCTTCCCTCCTTCTGCACCACTCTTGCCTCTTTCTGTACCTCTGTTGCTTCTTTCTGTACTTCTCTTGCCTCTTTCTGCACCCTTCGTGCCTCTTTCAGCACCTCTGTTGGTTCTTTCTGCACTGCTCTTGCTTCTATCTGCTACTCTCTTCCACATTTCTACACCCCTCTTGCCTCTTTCTGCACCTCTATTGCCTCTTTCTACACCTCACTTGCCTATTTCTGCACTTCTCTTGCTTCTTTCCACACCTCTGTTGCTTCTTTAAGCAAATCTCTTGCCTCTTTCTGCACTTCTCGTGCTTGTTTCTGTACCTCTCTTGCATCTTTCTGCACCTCTGATGCCTCTTTCTGCACCCCTCTTGCCTCTTTCTGCACCCCGTTCCCCCTTTCTACACCTTTCCTGCCTGTTTTTATACCTCTCTTGCCTCTTTTTGTACCTCTGATGCTTCTTTCTGCACTTCTCTTGCTCTTTCTGCACCCTACGTGCCTCTTTCAGCACCTCTATTGCTTCTTTCTGCACTTCTCTTCCTTCTTTCTGCACCCCTCCTGCCTCTTTCTGTACCCCTCTTGCCTCTTTGTGCACCTCTCCTACCTTTTTCTACACCCCTCTTGCCTCTTTTTGCACCTCTGTTGGTTTTTTCTGCACTGCTCTTGCTTCTTTCTGCACCTCACTTGCCTCTTTCTGCACTTCTCTTGCTTCTTTCTACACCTCAGTTGCTTCTTTAAGCAATTCTCTTGCCTCTTTCTGCACTTCTCTTGCCTCTTTGTGCACCCCTCCTGCTTTTTGTACCTCTCCTGCCTCTTTGTGCACCTCTCCTACCTCTTTCTGCACCCCTCTTGCCTCTTTTTGCAACTCTGTTGGTTCATTCTGTACTGCTCTTGCTTCTTTCTGCACCTCACTTGCCTCTTTCTGCATTTCTCCTGCTTCTTTCTACACCTCTGTTGCGTCTGTCAGCAATTCTCTTGCCTCTTTCCGCACTGCACTTGCTTGCTTCTGCACCTCTCTTGCGTCTTTCTGCACCTCTGTTGCCTCTTTCTGCACCTCACTTGCTTCTTTCTGTACCCCCCTTGCCTCTTGCCTCTTTCTGAACCGCTCTTGCCTCTTTTTGTACCCTTGTTCCCTCTTTCTGTACCTTTCCTGCCTGTTTCTGCACCTCTTTTGCCTCTTTCTATACCTCTGTTGCTTCTTTCTGCACTTCTATTGCCTCTTTCTGTACCCTTCGAGCCTCTTTCAGCACCTCTGTTGGTTCTTTCTGCACTTCTCTTTCTTCTTTCTGCACTCCTCCTGCCTCTTTCTGTACCTCACTTGCCTCTTTGTGGACCTCTCCTACCTCCTTCTACACCCCTCTTGCCTCTTTTTGCACCTGTTGGTTCTTTCTGTACTGCTCTTGCTTCTTTCTGCACCTTTCTTGTAAATTGCTGTATCCCTCTTGCCTCTTTCTGCACCCCTCTTCCCTATTTCTCCACCTCTCTTGCTTCTTTCTGCACTTCTCTTGCTTCTTTCTGCACTGCTCTTGCTTCTTTCTGTACCTCTATTGCACATTTCTGTATCCCTCTTACCTCTTTCTGCACCCCTGTTCCCTCTTTCTGCACCTTTCTTGCCTGTTTCTGCACCTCTCTTGCCTCTTTCTGCACCTCTGTTGATTCTTTCTGCACTTCTCTTGCCTCTTTCCGCACTTCTGACTAAGAGCTAGTTTTAATCCCCCTGCCCTATTATGTACTAGGGCCTTACAGGGGAGGTCATGCCAATCACAGGGGTACCCCAACCCATAGTGTACCCTAGTGTATGTAGGTGTTTTCACTGTATTCTAAGTGTCTTTCAGCATAGCACTGGCTCCGGGCCTGGTTAGTCAGAGTCAGTTACCACCAGTACCAGTCAGCAAAACTTTGGGGGCACAGGATGACTTTGCAACAAGGCCTCTTTCTGCACCTCTGTTGGTACTTTCTGCATATATCTTGCTTCTTTCTGTGCCTTTCTTCCTCTTTCTGCACATGTCCTACCTCTGTAGGCATAGTTAGAAATTAGCATTTAAAAACCTTAGAACATCACTGAAAAAAACATAGGTTTCAGGGACGTTATAGTTAGAAATTAGCATTTAAAAACCTTTGAAATTCACTGAAAAAAACATAGGTTTCAGGGACGTTATAGTTAGAAATTAGCATTTAAAAAACCTTAGAAATTCACTGAAAAAACCACAGGTTTCAGGGACGTTATAGTTTGTTGGACATTTCGCTCGTACAAAACCAGAGAAATTAGGCCGTTATAGTTAGTTGAGCTAACTAAAACTCGCTCCCCCGCAATGCACTGCTGATGACGTCACATATTACATCATTCATGACATGGTCAGTGACATCACTGACGACATCACTGATGACATCTCAAATGACATCACTGATGACATCTTCCATGTGATAATCTGATGCACCTCCTCACACCCTAATATAACCTTTGATACACCCACTCTAAAATACAGACTACCATTTTCGAAACCATAGACACACCAATACCAGTTACTACATACCCACTCACTGATTCCTAGGTCTACACACATATCCACTCTTTCACCCATACAGTCACTCATAAATGCAGTCACTCATCAATACCAATATCTATTCCAATGCTTTTATGCTTCCATGTAGAGTTCCACAGGGATCGGCCCTCGGCCCAACCCTTTTTAATATATACGTGGCACCTTTGGCTCCTTTGATTAGATCACATGGTTTTAGTCTCACGTCATACGCAGATGACACACAAATTGTAGTGTCTCTACTACCAGGACAAGAAATGGGCATGAGTAAGAAATTTCAAGACCGTATGGCAGCAGTCAAATCCTGGATGTCACAAAATTGCTTCAAACTGAATGCAGCCAAAACTGAGGTTCTCATGTTTGGTAACAAAGCCAACTTCTGGACCCCTGATTGGTGGCCATCGGACATGGGCAACCTCCCCATACCCACGAGAAAGGCTAAGAATCTGGGTATAATGGTGGATGACAAACTTAACTTTGAGGATCAGATAAAGGCTACGTCCTCGGCCACCTTTCAATCCCTCAAGATGATAAAAAAGATCAAACCTTTTCTGCCAGAAGACAGCCTACGAACAGTTGTGTCCTCTATGGTGTTATCGCGGCTGGATTACTGCAATGGGCTCTATTTAAACATCTTAGAGTGGCATCTAAACAGATTGCAGATTCTGCAAAATGCGGCAGCAAGGTTGGTGACAGGCATCCCTACATTTGTATCGGTAGCCAAACAAATACGAAGATTACACAGGCTGCCCATCAGAAAAAGGGTGCAATTTAAGTCACTATGCATGGTCTTCAAAGCACTGCATGGTCAGGGGCCTGACGTCTTGGCTAACCAGTTTCAATGCTACACTCCTAAGAGAACCCTACGCTCATCAGGAGCCAAACTGGTGAACATACCTCCCACGAAGAAAGCTTCGTGGGGGGGTAGAAGTTTTATAGCAGGTGCAGCCAAGGCGTGGAATGCCCTCCCTTGGAATCTGAGGAACTCCACTAACATTCTTGTTTTTAGGAAACAACTTAAAACATGGCTCTTTGACTTATAAAGTCTCCCTCAGCCACACATCTTCCTGGTCCATCCTTGCTCTCAGAAGAATTATGCTACCAGCGCCAGGACACCTCCGGGTAACCATGCGCTTTACAAGCTGGATTAACATAACATAACAATACAACACTATCATATGCACTTATACACCTATACAGACACTCACACACCACCACTCATCCATAGAGTTACTCACACACCTAGTCAGTCATGCAAAGAATCAATCACACTCCCATTTACTCACCTATACAGTTATACACACATCACCTCACTTATTCATACAGATAGTAACACATACTTACTCTCTTCTACAATCACTGACACAAGCACACACGTCTCCATACAGCCACTCTCACAATCACTCACTCTCACATATAGTCATTTATATACTCCAACACTCACATATACTGCCTTTCACATAGGGAGTTACTCACACATGTATCACTGAGACATCCATTCACTCACCAACACACCCATACACACACTCACCCACCCATATAGCCCTTCACAGATGCACTCTTGAACCCATACACCCAGTGAATCACTCACTCACACATCTATGCACAGAGTCACACCCCCCCACCCACCCACACGGACACTCAGGCACCCATACAGATACTCAGAGAACCAATCAATAACCCATATAGACACTCATGTAGCTACTCACCAACCCATGCAGCCGCTTACAGACCAACTGACAGACTGATACAGACATTCACACAGTTTAGTCACTAACCCATGCATTCAGTAAGACATGTTTAATCACTCACTTATACAGTCAGGCACCTACTAAATCATCCATTCAGACACTTATACACCCACTCATTCTTCAATACACCTTGGCATATATATATATATATAAAACATATTTAAATTTTACAGAAACACACAGTCACTGGATGATGTCATCAGTGATGCCATCATTGATGTCATTTGAGATGTCATCAGTGATGTCACTGACCATGTCATGAATGATGTGATATGTGACGTCATCAGCAGTGCATTGCGGGGGCGCGAGTTATAGTTAGCTCAACTAAGTATAACAGCCGAATTTCTCTGGTTTTGTACGAGTGAAATGTCCAACTAACTATAACGTCCCTGAACCCTGTGTTTTTTTTAGTGAATATATATATATATATATATGTATATATATATATATATATATATATATATATATTTCTGCTCCAAAAATGTCTTTAGTTTAAAGAAATATCAGCAATGGATGATGCAGAGTTCCTCAAAAGAATCATGAGGAGAAATTGGCACATATTAAAAACTGACACGGTCATTGGAATGGATATTGATCACATTCAGGAAGGCTCACTCTTTGAAGGACAGTCTGGTTCATAGTCATTTAGACGTGATTTCTCCTAAACAAAGCACACTGAGTGAAATGAGAGGCTTTTATCCTTGTGGTAAATGTAAGGCCTGTGCCTTTAGCAAAAGAGTACTTAGCTATGAGGTCACAGGAACTAAAGTCCGTAGGAGAATTACTAAATTCATGACCTGTCAAACAACACACTGTGTCTATTGCCTGAGTTGCCCTTGTGGCCTCAGGTATATAGGCAGTACGATTCACAGTGTAAAAATAAGGATATTAGAGCATATGCGTGCCAAATCGAAGAAGGATTTGAATTATCCTGTCGCTAGGCACTTTGCCATCAAACACAGAAGTAATAGGGATCTATTACAATTTTTTAGCCTTGATCATGTCCCGTCGAGTATCAGAGGGGGAGACAGGGTACTGAAATTACGGAGATTGGAGTCACGATATATAATCGATTTACAAACTAGGACTCCGAATGGGCTCAATAGAGGGGAAGAATTGGCAGTACATGTAGATATTTAATATGTCCCTAACAATTGAAAAGGTACCATCAAAAATAACATTTCTGCTGATTTAATATCAAATGAGACTTGCCGATTTATGGCGCAAATAAAAAGAGGAACTGGGGCAATCTCCATTTGGAGATTGCCATATGCCGATCCACGGCGAGATCTTTATTAAGAGTGGCAACAAGCGCGAAATGTTGTAAATAATGATAACGTTTTTTAATTTGAATAACAAATGATAATATGTCAATTTGGTCGCGCAGGTTAAATAACTGTATGTATGAACATTGGTTCTAATATTAAACTGCTATACAGGTATGAGATCAGAATCTGTAAAAGACACCACTCCAATATGGCACCTAGTAGAGTGGTGACCATAATCCTCTTTCAGTCTCCATGATTTTGTTTCACTAAATACCTTTAAAAATGGCGCTTCGTTACATTAATTGTAAACACTGACAAAGGACTGGTTCCGAAACGCGTTTGTTTGTGAAATAAAGATCGACTGATTACCGACCCCGCGAGTGCTGATAATTCTTTAAACTAAAGAAATTTTTGGAGCAGATATTTAATACCACGAAGCACCGCCGTGTTTAGAGAAGCACCCGCCCTAAAAGTGATCCGCAAGAGGGGTGCACAGGAGCTGGATATATATATTGAGAAGCCACCAGGTTGGCCCATCATTTCAGCCTGTGATGGGCCCCTAGAGAATTTATCCAAATATATAGACTTCTTCCTGCAAGAGTACGTTCACAACCTGGAATCATATGTACAAGACACTAGTGATTTCATACGAAAAATGGGTAATGTGACATGGCAGGAAGGATACCAACTAATAACTTTGGATGTGTCTTCTCTTTATACATGTATTCGGAATTGTGATGGTGTGAAGGCAGTGGAGTACTATTTATCCAGAAGACCTCTTGAGTATTTGCAACACAATAGAATGCTAATGGACATGTTAATCTTTTGCCTGGAAAACAATTTCTTTTTATTCAAAAAACAGATGTTCCAACAGGTGCAGGGTGTTGCCATGGGAGCCAGCTTCTCCCCCAGCTATGCTTGTATGTTTATGGGCTGGTGGGAGGAGCTGGTATTACGGAAGGAATATGATTCAATTTATAGGGGGAAGGTAATATCTTGGTTGCGATATATTGATGACTTGATGACCATATGGAATGGAACTGTGACAGAAGCAAAAAAGTTTATCGCTTTAATCAATGTTAATAATGTCAATCTTACATTTACATCTCACATAAGTCATGAGAGTGTTTCATTCTTAGATGTAAAGGTAACAGTGGTCAACAACATCATAACCACTTCCCTCTTCCGTAAAGAAACTGCTGGCAATACCTTACTACATGCGTCCAGTGTGCATCCCCCTCATTTAATCCACAGCATCCCCTATGGGGAGATGCTGCGGTTACGCAGGATTTGCAGCAATACCTTAGATTTGGAAAAACATCAATCAGAGAGTAAGACACGATTCCTGCAGCGGGGATACAGCACCAAAGCAATTGAGATAGCCATTCGCAAATCTCGGGCCTTGGCCAGAGAAGACCTCTTGCTTTATAGGGACAGGTCTCAAAAGGTTAATGATACAGATCCTATAGCTTCCACAGAACCAGTGAGGTTGATCTTGACATTCTCACGACAGGAACAACAATTGCGCAGGATTATTCAGCGCAATTGGCATATAGTCAAAGAGGATCCTATTATAGGAAGTTCCCTCCCTGGATTCCCCTCAATCACGTTCAGGAAATCAGTGTCTATGGCCAATGTCCTGGTCAAGAGTAGTCCAGAATGCAAGGAAGGAGAAGGTTGGCTAAGTGCAAGAAAGGGGTTCTTTAAATGCTCAAACTGTAAGGCATGTACATATGGAGACAATAGAACAACATATTTGACTGCATTCAGGGATCAGCCCCAAAAGATCAAATTTTATCTGACTTGTAAGACCGAATTTGCGGTATATGTCTTAGAATGTAGCTGCAAATTGGCTTATATTGGGAGCACCAAATTACCAGTGCACAAAAGGGTCTTACAGCATATCAGGGCAATTATCAATAATGATCCTAATTACCCGGTAGCACAGCACTTTAAAGAACAACATAGCAGTAACCCTAAACATCTCAAATATTATGTCATAGACACTGTCCCAGTACAAAGAAGAGGTGGGGATAGAGAAGGAAAGCTAAGAAGATTAGAGACCCATTACATCCTAGAACTCGATACTAAACAGCCAGGGGGCTCAATATGAGCGAGGATCTGTATACTTACCTTTAATTACATCAACATCTGATATAACATAATTGTCCAAGCATCTTTGCACCATTTTTTCACTTTTTTATGTTTTTGTTTTTAAATAGAGCTTCTTAAAAACGGAACTACATTCCTTTTAACATTTATAAATGTATTTGGAGTTTTTTACGACAAATGAATTATATTTATATTTATGGATTTTATATGTATTTATTTAGGAATTATTTATTTACATATTTATGAATATATTTATGATTGTGGGAATCATTTTTGTCATAACTCAGAAAAACTCTTTAAGGAATGAATCCCAAGGAAAGCGTTATTTTGCACATGCTGTTATTTGCACATGGTTTTTTCTTGCCTAATAGTAACACAAATAGAAAATATGAGTGTATTTTTACTATGTAGGCAATAAATAGGATAAGGTTTTATGTTTTTTTATGCACTTGCACTTTACAATCGGAGGTACGGGTTCACAAATTGTTCTATTTCTTGCACTTCACATATAAGTATATTCTTTTACTCTTTTTTAACTCCTTTTACACAGTCCGGTGAAGATATGAAATAAAAAATTGTTTTTAGATAATGGACAAACAATGCATTTATGCAGTAAAAAGTGGTTTTAACCTTCAGGAAAAGCAATCAATATTTTTTCCTTTATACTTAAAAATAATGAAAGGTTTATGCATTGAGGCATGCATTTTCTTAAGTATGTTGTCTATGTCCATTATGAAGTAATTACACTGTGACTTTAAAAAGGAGTATTCACTAGGCAATGTTGTCATGTGATCAAGGCAGGGATCTGCCGAAACGCGTCATGGCGGCTGGTGGTGTGTCCAAATAAATAATTGCACCAAACCTGAGGTCTACGCTCGTTTTTCTTCTGGAGAAGATTTGTAAGGCGAGTTTGTGGCATATATATATATATATATATATATATATATATATATATATATATATATATATATCGCCACACTCCGCCTCAATGTTCCTCAAAACGGAAACAAAACGGAAGACGAACCCAGACTGGTGTAAGTATTTTCCTTTTATTTTTCAGTGAGCCACCATGCTGCCATGACGCGTTTCGGCCAAACTCGGCCTTGATCACATGACGCGCAATTAGAGCCATAGTGAAGTATTTAAAGTGACAGATCTACTCCACAGGTGATGAGATTCTTGCATAGGCATAAACAACATACTATGTTGAAGTAACTAAATTGGTTAAAAATACGACAATAGATGTATAAATACATACATTAATAAATACCTGACATAAATAAATAAATAAGTAGTATGGATGTAAAATACAATATAACCACAATATTTAAAATATATAAATATGATTGTAGTAAAACCTCAATAAAAACAGCTTTATATATACTAATGAAATGTAATAAAATTCATTGTATGTTTTTGTGAGGTAGTTAGTTACTAAATATAATGTCAATGTAAATATTAGTATATTGTTCAGGATCCTTCTTGCCTACCTAATTAAGAGTATCTATGTGTAAAGTGCAAAGTGTCAATAAAGTGCTAAATAAAAATTTCAACATTGAACAAATTTACATAAAAGATCGCAAAAGCCATCTCTCATACAATTGTAAATAAGTAAAATTACATAAGTGAATGATTCATTACAATTTTATAAAAAAAATTTTTTAAATAGAGGCAGTTGGCTGATTAAAGAATCCTAGAGCAGAGAAAGCATATAAGAGAGAAAAAGATCCTAATATAGTTAGAAAATTCTAAACAGTATATCATATGTATATATTTCTTTCTTTCTCTCTAGTGGAAACTATTTAGTATAATCTGATCCCAGATTAACTATAGCCAGGTGTAGAAATCCTCACTTGAATTATGTCCATTAGGATTTTTTGTGTCGACATTAAGGATGTATCTAGTTTCAAGGCGTCTGAGTTTCGCCTCTCGATCACCTCCCCTTCTTAATGGTAAAATGGAATCAATTAAGAAATAACTAAAATCCTGAAGATTATTGGCATGCCTTTCTTTAAAATGCTGTGCGAGTGGATATGAGGGATCACTGTTTGTAATTGCCCGCATGTGCTGCAGTATGCGTTTGTGGGCCTGCAATTTAGTGCTGCCCACATACTGCAGTCCACATGGGCAACCCAACACATACACCACATATTCTGTCTTGCATGTCAGGTATTTGGTTATTTTAATGGGATCCTTTGTGAATGGAGAGATATATGAGGATGTATTTACCCCATATTGACATGCTCGACAACAGTTACATTTATAGAAACCTTTTCTGATTTGATTTAACCAGTTTCTAGTAGTTGGTATTTCCGGGCTGTTCTTGACTAATGTATCCCTCATTGATCTACATTTCCTAAAGGTGATACTAGGTTTCACTGGTAGTGAAGTTCCGATAATGGGATCACTTCGTACCACCGACCAATTTCTATTAATGATTCGACGCAAGGTATTCTGTTGTCTGCTATAAGTCAGGATCAGTCTGGTTTTAGGATTCGTACTATCCTGTATTGTGAGAATGTTGGTGATTCTATCTTTGTTGATGAGAGCCCTTCGATCTTTTTATTTGCTTTAGAGATGGCTTCCTCAATGATCTTAGAATTATAACCCCTCTCTAAGAATCTGTGCTTGCTCTGTTGTTGGGCTTCTTCCAAATCATGGTTGTTGCTACATGTGCGTCGTATCCTCAGCATTTCTCCATAGGGTATACTATGGATGAGATGCTGAGGATGATGACTGTCAGCATGCAGCAAACTATTGCCTGCCGTGGGTTTACGAAAAGTTTTGTCTCAATCTTATGGTTTTTGATGTATATCTCCACGTCTAGGAAACATACAGATTTGTCACTGATTGTAGCTGTAAAATGTAGGTTCAGGCTATTTTGATTTAGATTATGCACAAAATCCTGTGCAGATTCTTTTGTGCCACGCCATATCACAAATAAGTCGTCGATATAGCGTAGCCAGACTTTTACCTGAATGTCAATGGTTGATTTAAATTCATTTTTCAAGATTACTTCCTCCCACCAGCCCATATGTAGACAGGAGTAGCTAGGGGAAAAACAAGCTCCCATAGCTACTCCTCTGATCTGCTGTAGGATTTGGTTCTGGAACAAAAAGTAATTATTATTGAGACAATATGTGATCATGGAGATCAACATTTTATTGTGTTGGGCAAGGTGGAGAGGTCTGCTGTTAAGATAATGTTGTGTTGCTTTGATGCCATCTTTGTGATGTATGCTGGTGTATAGTGATGTAACATCTAAACACATTAACAAGCAGTTCTGTTCCCATTCCACCAATTCCAATTGTCTCAAAAATCACCAGTATCTTGCACAAAGGACGGAAGATTCTTAACAAAATCCTGCAAAAAGAAATCAATATATTTGGTAGTGTTTTCTAAAAAACCCTATTGCTGATATTATTGGTCTACCCGGTGGAATGGTGGTATTTTTGTGCAATTTAGGGATAAAATACATGGTTGGCATTACAGGGTGTTCATTTTTAGGAATTTATATTCGTCCATGGTAATCAAACCAGTGCTTCTCCAAGCACTCAGTTTAGAGTAGTACTCAATCCATGAAGCACGTACTACTTGGACATTAGTTCTTTTGTAACAGTTTGAATCGCCCAATTGAAGAGTTGCTTCTTTAATATAGTCATCTCTAGGCCATATAACAATGTTGCCACCCTTGTCAGAGTTTCTGATAATAATTTGATCATTTTTATGTAGTTTTTGCATGAGTCGATTATATGCCATTTGTTGGTAATTTTGTCGTTGTTTGCTTCTGCTGGTTTGTATTTTTAACCTTTTTATTTCTGTAGTGACTAGATCATTAAAAATATCCAATGAGTCTCTGAGAGTAATCGGTTGGAATGTAGATTTAGGCTTGAAGTTGGTGTTGACAGTGCCATATGTTGTAAAGTTAGTAGTTGCATCGCTAACTGCTCCTTCAATGCCTTCATTTTCCAATTCCTGTAGGTTGCATAGTAGATCTGCATCTGCAGCTGTTAGGTTACTATTAGCATTTGTAGGAGATGCATTGCTAGAGTTAAAGTCTTTGGATTTGTTAGTATGGAATTTCATAAGTTTTAATTTTCGCACAAACTTATATACATCCACTCGAGTTTGGGCATAATCATAAATTGTTTGGTGGACAATAAGACAAACCCAATTCCAGCAACTTAGTCTCTGCTTCATTTAGACTCATTGTGGACAAATTAACGACAGTTCTGTTTTGGTTTGATATATTAGATGTTACTTGCGATTCCATCTTTTTTTGTAGTATGTTTTTTTGACATTGCTGTTGGTGCCATTTGTTGCACTTGCGTCTTTCTCTGCGCCTGCGGTTAAGTCTTTGTTTGGTGGTTGTGTTACTTTGCGAGGGCGTAATGTCTCTCTGCGGTCCTGCCGGAGGCAGTTTAATTCTTCCGCTAGTGTGAATTTGCGAAACCCCAATTGAGACCTTGATCTTACTTGTTCGGCATCCGAATCACTTTCCATATTGGAGCTAATGTCAGACATTGAGGTTGAAGATTCGGCCATTGTTCGTCCTCCCGTCGGTCTTCCCTCCTCAATGGTTACTCTTTTTGCTTTTTTGATGGAATTAAATTTTCTTGAGAAAGTGAATATTTGGCCTTGTTCGTAATCTTATTTGTCTCGTTGAAATTTGTATGTTTTTCGTTTTTTAATTATTTCCTCATCTTTGGCCAATCTGATTAACATATCTTCACGCATTTTTGTAATTAAAGGTGTAATTTCAACTTTATTTATTTCACTTTCTATTTCGTCGATTTGTTTCTGAGCTTTTGTTCTGTCACTCTCTGCATATTTAACAAGTATCATCATCAAACGCTTCGAAGATTCTAGGTTGCATTCTGCCCACTCATTTAACATTTGAGGATCTGGATTCTCATAGTTAGGGGTAATCATAACACGTAGCCCCCTTGGAACACGTCCTACATGTAGATATCGGTCCAGGGACCGGTGTTCCCACCATTTTGCTTGCTCAGTGCGTTTAGCTTTCTCTAATTGCTTAAATAGGTCCTTCATGTTCGTATGCCCCTCCATTGTTTGACTGGTATGAGCCACCGCTTCTTGCGATGTGCTAGGTGCATCATCGAACATTGTTTCAGCCGCTGCCTCGCGGCTCCTCAGCGCGTCTGCAGACATGGCAGCAACACTCTATATTAGTAGACGCTGTTGTAATACTAGCGAACTACGGGGACAACACTGCAAAGTTACGGTGCCCCTTCTCTTGCACACCTCCACAACCGAATAATCCCCTGCCTCCTACCTGTGCCTTGCTGGCGGTTTGTGCGTCCTCCGACCCGTATTCCACTGCTGCACAACAGAAAGCTCTCAAGGGTATCCGGGGGCTGATTGCGGCGTTTCTCGTTCCGAGATCCCAGGGTGATTTCCGGCAGCCGCCAGAAAAAAACTTCTTGCCGCTCCGCCCGTATCGAGGAGAAGGTTCGCCAGTACCGAGGAAGCTTGTCCCGGTATAAATATCGCCACACTCCGCCTCAATGTTCCTCAAAACGGAAACAAAACGGAAGACGAACCCAGACTGGTGTAAGTATTTTCCTTTTATTTTTCAGTGAGCCACCATGCTGCCATGACGCGTTTCGGCCAAACTCGGCCTTGATCACATGACGCGCAATTAGAGCCATAGTGAAGTATTTAAAGTGACAGATCTACTCCACACGTGATGAGATTCTTGCATAGGCATAAACAACATACTATGTTGAAGTAACTAAATTGGTTAAAAATACGACAATAGATGTATAAATACATACATTAATAAATACCTGACATAAATAAATAAATAAGTAGTATGGATGTAAAATACAATATAACCACAATATTTAAAATATATAAATATGATTGTAGTAAAACCTCAATAAAAACAGCTTTATATATACTAATGAAATGTAATAAAATTCATTGTATGTTTTTGTGAGGTAGTTAGTTACTAAATATAATGTCAATGTAAATATTAGTATATTGTTCAGGATCCTTCTTGCCTACCTAATTAAGAGTATCTATGTGTAAAGTGCAAAGTGTCAATAAAGTGCTAAATAAAAAATGTCAACATTGAACAAATTTACATAAAAGATCGCAAAAGCCATCTCTCATACAATTGTAAATAAGTAAAATTACATAAGTGAATGATTCATTACAATTTTATAATTTTTTTTTTTTTTAAATAGAGGCAGTTGGCTGATTAAAGAATCCTAGAGCAGAGAAAGCATATAAGAGAGAAAAAGATACTAATATAGTTAGAAAATTCTAAACAGTATATCATATGTATATATTTCTTTCTTTCTCTCTAGTGGAAACTATTTAGTATAATCTGATCCCAGATTAACTATAGCCAGGTGTAGAAATCCTCACTTGAATTATGTCCATTAGGATTTTTTGTGTCGAGATTAAGGATGTATCTAGTTTCAAGGCGTCTGAGTTTCACCTCTCGATCACCTCCCTTCTTAATGGTAAAATGGAATCAATTAAGAAATAACTAAAATCCTGAAGATTATTGGCATGCCTTTCTTTAAAATGCCGTGCGAGTGGATATGAGGGATCACTGTTTGTAATTGCCCGCATGTGCTGCAGTATGCGTTTGTGGGCCTGCAATTTAGTGCTGCCCACATACTGCAGTCCACATGGGCAACCCAACACATACACCACATATTCTGTCTTGCATGTCAGGTATTTGGTTATTTTAATGGGATCCTTTGTGAATGGAGAGATATATGAGGATGTATTTACCCCATATTGACATGCTCGACAACAGTTACATTTATAGAAACCTTTTCTGATTTGATTTAACCAGTTTCTAGTAGTTGGTATTTCCGGGCTGTTCTTGACTAATGTATCCCTCATTGATCTACATTTCCTAAAGGTGATACTAGGTTTCACTGGTAGTGAAGTTCCGATAATGGGATCACTTCGTACCACCGACCAATTTCTATTAATGATTCGACGCAAGGTATTCTGTTGTCTGCTATAAGTCAGGATCAGTCTGGTTTTAGGATTCGTACTATCCTGTATTGTGAGAATGTTGGTGGTTCTATCTTTGTTGATGAGAGCCCTTCGATCTTTTTTATTTGCTTTAGAGATGGCTTCCTCAATGATCTTAGAATTATAACCCTCTCTAAGAATCTGTGCTTGCTCTGTTGTTGGGCTTCTTCCAAATCATGGTTGTTGCTACATGTGCGTCGTATCCTCAGCATTTCTCCATAGGGTATACTATGGATGAGATGCTGAGGATGATGACTGTCAGCATGCAGCAAACTATTGCCTGCCGTGGGTTTACGAAAAAGTTTTGTCTCAATCTTATGGTTTTTGATGTATATCTCCACGTCTAGGAAACATACAGATTTGTCACTGATTGTAGCTGTAAAATGTAGGTTCAGGCTATTTTGATTTAGATTATGCACAAAATCCTGTGCAGATTCTTTTGTGCCACGCCATATCACAAATAAGTCGTCGATATAGTGTAGCCAGACTTTTACCTGAATGTCAATGGTTGATTTAAATTCATTTTTCAAGATTACTTCCTCCCACCAGCCCATATGTAGACAGGAGTAGCTAGGGGAAAAACAAGCTCCCATAGCTACTCCTCTGATCTGCTGTAGGATTTGGTTCTGGAACAAAAAGTAATTATTATTGAGACAATATGTGATCATGGAGATCAACATTTTATTGTGTTGGGCAAGGTGGAGAGGTCTGCTGTTAAGATAATGTTGTGTTGCTTTGATACCATCTTTGTGATGTATGCTGGTGTATAGTGATGTAACATCTAAACACATTAACAAGCAGTTCTGTTCCCATTCCACCAATTCCAATTGTCTCAAAAATCACCAGTATCTTGCACAAAGGACGGAAGATTCTTAACAAAATCCTGCAAAAAGAAATCAATATATTTGGTAGTGTTTTCTAAAAAACCCTATTGCTGATATTATTGGTCTACCCGGTGGAATGGTAGCATTTTTGTGCAATTTAGGGATAAAATACATGGTTGGCATTACAGGGTGTTCATTTTTTAGGAATTTATATTCGTCCATGGTAATCAAACCAGTGCTTCTCCAAGCACTCAGTTTAGAGTAGTACTCAATCCATGAAGCACGTACTACTTGGACATTAGTTCTTTTGTAACAGTTTGAATCGCCCAATTGAAGAGTTGCTTCTTTAATATAGTCATCTCTAGGCCATATAACAATGTTGCCACCCTTGTCAGAGTTTCTGATAATAATTTGATCATTTTTCTGTAGTTTTTGCATGAGTCGATTATATGCCATTTGTTGGTAATTTTGTCGTTGTTTGCTTCTGCTGGTTTGTATTTTTAACCTTTTTATTTCTGTAGTGACTAGATCATTAAAAATATCCAATGAGTCTCTATATATATATATATTCAAGAAACTCGTCCGGCGATCCGTTTGTAGAAAAGACGAGAGTAGACCCGATTCTTGTGCTGATTTAGTGTTTAATTAGTATACACCATGCCGCCATGATTCGTTTCGGCCGATCAACGGCCTTGATCACATGACGGCGCCTGGGGGTGGAAGTTCCCCTTTTAAAGTGACTGTGCAAGAATAGCAGCAATAGACATAGAAAACATACTACATTGCTTTCTACAATACATGCTTAAATGCATTAATCTGATTTAACCTCAATACTCGTTGACATATAAAAACAATAGTTCATCAGCATGGCTAAAATCCAATCAAATATGATTTAATACTTGTATAAATACATAAAATCGATTATTTGCCACGTTGGCTGATGTCCTAACTATTGTTTTAATCTATTGTTCTGCTATTACAGTGTTAAAGTGACTAGTGCAAAGAATACCCCCTATCCTAAGTGCAAGTCTATGAACTCTCTCTATGTGCAAAATGTGCAATCTTAGTGCAAAAATAAGCGTATAGCAGCAATATTGTATTGGCTAATGCCTCTCATTCATCATGTATAGAAAAACCATATTGTTTGAAATTTGAACAGTCATAGCCACCAAAAGCCTTTGTACATAAGTACCTATCTGTTATACACGGTTGATTCCCACAAATGAGGATATACAATATAATATACATTAAAATATTATATAAAATCATTTCAACCCTATAAAATCAGATAAATTAGCTAAAATATGACAGATAAGACTCTAAATTATAAAACTCATAATGAGAAAGTATATAAAAAATACATTCCTACTATGTTGTGATAAGACTACACCTGTTGTACACCTTAAAATACCAGTGTAAAAATTCAAGTGTAAAAATTCAAATATAAACATACAAGTGTAAAATTACAAGTATAAAAATTCATAATATATACAGTGTGGAGATACGGATATTCAATTACAGTTTCTATATCAATGTCTCCATATGGATATCTGTAGATATGTGTTCATGTCCTCACTCGTATTCAGCCCACCAGGGTGCTTCATATCCATTTCAAGGATATACCTTTTTTCCAGGCGCCTTAGCTTAGCCTCCCTGTTGCCCCCTCTCTTGTTAGGTGGCACTGCGTCTAAAACAAAGTAATTAAAATGTTTAAGACTGCTGTTGTGTTTTTCTTTAAAATGCCTGGCAACTGGGAAGCTTGGATCGTTATTTAAAATGGCTCGTGTGTGTTGCAGTATCCTTTTATGTACTGCCAATTTTGTGCTGCCTATGTAATACAGATTACAGCTACAAACTAGTACATATACCGCAAATTCTGTTTTGCACGACAGATACTGGTTTATCATATGGGTATGGTCACTAAAAGCTGTTTTGTAAGACATCTTGTTAATTCCAAACTGGCAGGCCTTACAGCTAGAACACCTGTAAAATCCCTTTGTAACTGTTAGCCATGTGCCTGTTTCTTGGTCTTCTGGACTGTTTTTGACCAAGACGTTACCCATTGACGCAGTTCTTCTAAATGTTATTGCTGGCTTTTTGGGAAGTGACCCTCCAATAACAGGGTCTCCCAATATTATAGGCCAGTTGCGTCTTATGATAGATCTTATCCGTCCTTCCTGCCTAGAATACGCAAGTATTAGTCGTGTGGGCTCATTTAATATATCGCCTGTGGCACCCTGGGTTTTTGATCTATATTGAAGTAGATCCTGCCTAGCTTGACTTCTCGATTTCGATATTGCTGCATCAATTGTTTTTGATTTGTAACCTCTTTGGAGGAATCTGCTCTTACATTCCCATAGGGGATGCTGTGTATAAGGTGAGGTGGGTGAGAACTTGATGCGTGCAATACTGCATTACCTGCTGTTTGTTTCCGAAAAAGAGAAGTTGCTAGTTTGTTATTCACTATGTACACTTTCACATCCAGAAATGTTATATTTTCACAACTGATAGAATAAGTAAACTTTAAATTCACATTATTTTTGTTGATTTCTGAAATAAAATCATGGGCACTCTACTCTGAACCATTCCATACAATAAATAAAACATCTATGAACCTTAGCCATATTATTGCCTTTTCAGTATAGATGCGGGCAAATTGCTGCATGAGGACCAGCTCCTCCCACCATCCCATAAACAAACAAGCATAGCTGGGGGAGAAGCTGGCCCCCATTGCCACGCCTTGAATTTGCTGATACATCTGATTTTGTACATAAATAGATTGTTTTCAAGACAAAATAATAGCATATCGATCAGCATTTGATTATGTTTGGCAAACCTCATAGGTCTATTGGCTAAGAAATGTTCAACTGCTTTAATACCATCATTGTTCCTTATGCATGTATAAAGAGCAGATACGTCAAGTGCTATTAAATGGTAACCAGCTTGCCATTTGATTTTATCAATTTTTCTTATAAAATCACTGGTATCCTGCACATATGATTTAAGGTTTTTGACGTGTTCTTGCAAAAATGAATCAATATAGATGGACATATTTTCGAGTGGCCCATCACAGGCTGAAATGATGGGCCTCCCCAGTGGTTTATTTAGGCATTTGTGGACCTTGGGGACAAAATAGATTACTGGAATCGTGGGGTTTTCCTTTTTCAAATACTTGTATTCTTGTAGATTTAGGAGGCCCAGGCTTTTCCATGCCAATAATTTTTGAAAAAAGTTATCTTGTGCATTTTTAAACTTTTACATGGAGCTCTTGCGATAGCAATCTGTGTCACTTAGTTGTGTGGCTGCCTCTTCCATGTAATCTTAAAGGGGTCATAGCACTACGTTTCCCCTTTGTCCGCATTCCTCACGACAACCTGTTTTTCTTTATTCAATTTTTCCATCAGTTGCTTATATTGCCTTTCTTGGTTAGTGATCTTTTTTTGGTTTTGTTGGTATCCATATGGAGTTTTTATTTCCGCCACCACATGTTCATTAAACAAATCTAAAGAATCACGTGGCATAATGGGTACAAACTTGGATTTCACTTTAAATGTGGTCATTGGCTTGGCACACGTTTCATATGGTGGAGACAAGAGATCTTGTGTGTTTATTTCTGATTGTTGATTTTGGTTGGGGTTATCTTCCATTGCAGCTTCGTCCCCCAGATTGTAGAGATCTTTTAAAATGCCCAAATCAGATACTGTTAACTTTTCCTTTCCTCCAATGCCTAATATTAGGTCGTGGGTGTCAATGTTTCTTGTTAGCTCCTGTTGCTTGGACTGCAATTGGTGAAATTTCTTAAGTTTTAATTTTCTTATAAACTTATAGATGTCTGCACGTGTGTTTGGGTAGTCAAAGTTAGTTTCGGGTCAGTATGACAATCCCAGCGCTAGTAACTGTTGTTCTGCTGAGTACAGATTTATCTCAGTTAAATTGATGATGGTATTATCGATAGTAGTTGTTGGGGGGAAGGTTGGAGACGTTATTATTTGCGTCTCCATTGTCCCCGTCCTCTCGCTGGTTTCGGGTTGCCACTGTTGCCACTGTTGCCTCCGTTTTCTGGCAGCATGCCTTCGTTGCCACCTGCTCTCAGTCCTTCGTTTTTTGCCGATTTGTTTACTCTTGGTCTGAGGGTCTCCCTTCGACTTCTTCTTAAATAATCCAATTCCTCTCCCAATGACGGTTTTATAACTCTAGGATCTTGTCTGTCCCTTGCCATTCCTGCCTACGATTCACTCTCCACGGCCGAGCTAAGGTCCGACGCCGATGCTGATGTAGAGCCACCTAGCTCCTCATTGCGTTCTTGTCGGAACTTTGTGTTTTTTGCCGTTACATTTCTAAATGAGTTGAATTTCCGGGCAAACGTGAAAATGTGTCCGTTGGTGTAGTCATCCTTGTCTCTTTTGAATTTATATATCTTACGTTGTTTTATTTTTTCTTCTTCCATATTGAGTCTTATCATCATGTCATCTTGGAATTTCTTCCTCTGTTGCGGCTCACCCTGTACTCTAATTTCCTCGTTGAGGGCATCAATTTTGGCCTGGAGTTCAATACGGTCTATCTCTGCATACTTTACCAAAATTTGGACAAGCCTGCGAGAGGAGTTGAGGTTGCTCACTGGTATCCTGCACATATGATTTAAGGTTTTTGACGTGTTCTTGCAAAAATGAATCAATATAGATGGACATATTTTCGAGTGGCCCATCACAGGCTGAAATGATGGGCCTCCCCAGTGGTTTATTTAGGCATTTGTGGACCTTGGGGACAAAATAGATTACTGGAATCGTGGGGTTTTCCTTTTTCAAATACTTGTATTCTTGTAGATTTAGGAGGCCCAGGCTTTTTCATGCCAATAATTTTTGAAAAAAGTTATCTTGTGCATTTTTAAACTTTTGCATGGAGCTCTTGCGATAGCAATCTGTGTCACTTAGTTGTGTGGCTGCCTCTTCCATGTAATCTTAAAGGGGTCATAGCACTACGTTTCCCCCTTTGTCCGCATTCCTCACGACAACCTGTTTTTCTTTATTCAATTTTTCCATCAGTTGCTTATATTGCCTTTCTTGGTTAGTGATCTTTTTTTTGGTTTTGTTGGTATCCATATGGAGTTTTTTTATTTCCGCCACCACATGCCCACTCGGCCATCATGCGAGGGTTGAGTGTGTCGTAGCTGGGGGCTAACATAATCCGCAGCCCCTGGGTATCCTTCCTGCGTCTAGGTAATTTTGGAGGGATTTTGCCTCCCACCACTTAGCTGTCTCCTGGCGCATATATTTTTCCAGGACACGGTAATTTTCTTTTAGGCTTTTGGCGCCTGCTGTTGTTTCATTGGCATTTTCTGCATTAAGCTGTTGTCCCTGTGGAGGATTGTCAGAAAACATTTCCTCCGCTGCCGACTCGCGGTCCCTGAGCGCTGCGGCGGACATGGTGAGTACTCTTTGTTGTATTATTAATGCTTGTCGTCTCGCCCTTTTGCAATCCTATATATATATATATATATATTTTTTTTATTTTTTTTTGAGTACATTATGGAGATGCTATGAATGGAATAGCATGCTTATATTTTTTTCTATGTTTATCTTATTATGCATATAGCAGGGGGATTGTGGCAGACCCTTGGAATAATAATTCTCACCTCCCCTGTGATGCGAAACTGCCCGAAGAAAGGGGTATGTAGGATTTTTGCGAAAAGTATGTAATACGTTCTTTTAGGGATAACACATTTTGTAAAAAAGGGATTTCCTCCTCTTCTAATAACGTTGCATACCAACACAATCTTTAAGTCTAACACTGCAGAACATTCTGGCTTGCTACAGGCATTACAGGTCATGTACACTTCTTTTACAGGTATTGTCATTTCATATATATGTGATTAAGATTTAGAAAGAGAGAGAGTAAGGAAAAGAGTTGGTTTTAAGTAGTGTTCTTTCTTTTACAAGTCTCCCTTCCTGCTGATCCCCCCCCTTTCCTTCCCCCGCTTAATCACTTCAAAAGTCGGTGCTGATATAGCATTCAGACTTGAAGCTATTGAGAGGTGGACTCATACCAGCATCACTCCAACCCTGAGGATTTAGAGTTACGACACATGTGCTCTAAAAGTAGCTTGGAGCCCTGCCATGCATGTAGATTGTCTGTTAGTCAATAACCTGAAGCACACTATCTGGAGGGAGGTGGAGCTCAGCTCACACTTGGAGGTGTTATGATTGCCTGAATGGGTCTGTATGACTATAAGGTCCATGGCTGTCCGAGAAGGGTGTCAGGGGTATCTGGAGCCTGGAACAATGGCCCATACAGCTGCCAAAAAGGAGAGGGACAAGGGGCGTGGGAAGCCAGCCCCTGAAGTTGTCGCAGTCCAGGTTGATTGAACACCTGAGGAGGATGCCCCTGAGACTACTGAGCAGGACATTGCCAACCTAGGTGACTGTCTGAGCTTTCTGGTTGGCAAGTTAGGAGTGGGCCTATGAGAAAAGTTATGACAAGCACAGAAAGAGTGCCCCACTCTAGAGGGCTTGAAGCAGCAACATGAGCCTCAAGAAGCAGGTGAATACGTCTGGAGATCACCTTATCTATTGGTAGAATAACCTCCTAAGTAGTGAGCCTAAGGTTCCTGGACCAGGGTCAGCCCACATGCTGGTGGTCCCCCAGTATTACAGGACCTTCCTGCTGGGTTTGGCTCATATAGTCCCCTGGCAGGACATCTGGAGTAAGACAAGATTTTTGCAAAGCTTGTTGCCCACTTCTATTGGCCTTGGAGGAAGATGGCCTCAGATGTATTCTGTAGGTTCTCTCCCACCTGCCAAGACAGTGGGAAGTTAGGAAAAAACTTGAGGCTCCCCTGACCCTATTACCTGTTGTTGGCACTCCATTTGAGAGGGTGGACATCGACATTGTTGGGTCTTTGGACTCCAAGAAAGATTTAGGTAACAGATTCATCCTGGTCTTGGTGCACCATGCCAATCGCTAACCAGAGGCGATCCCTCTGAGGTCGGTGACTGCATCTGCTGTGGTCAGGGCACTGATATGGATTTTTACCCATATAGGGTTCCCGAAGGAAGTAGCGTCCAACAGAGGCACTAACTTCTTGTCAGCGTACATGTGGGTTGAGTGTGGAGTAACTTATAAGTTCTCCACACCCTATGACCCCCAAACCAACAGTCTTCTGGAGTGATTTAACAAGACCTTAAATGGCATGATAATGGGCCTATCAGAACCCATGAGGCATAGGTGGAATTTCCGCCTCCTGCCAAGCCTTCTCTTTGCCTACAGGAATATCCCATAGAAGGGAGTAAAGTTTAGCCCCTTTGAACTCCTCTATGGCCACCATGATAGGGGACCTCTTAGCCTTGCCAGAGAGAGGTGGGACAAGGCTCCCAGAAAACCTCCTCAAGATGTGGCCAGCTACATGCTGGACCTCTGTAACCAGATGCATCGCACCTGAAAGAAGGCAAAAAAGCAAATGTTTGGCCGGTCAAGAAGTTATGAAACTCTGGTATGACCAGACCGCCATTCTGGTAGAGTTTAAACCTGGCCAGAAGTGTGGGTCATGTAGCCTGTAGAGCCCAGGGCTCTCCAGGACTACTGGACAAGCCCATATAAGGTAAAGGATTGGAAGGTGAGTCCACATATCAGGGGATCTCAAGACCTCTAGAAACCCCTTAAGTATGCTCCATATAAACTACCTCAAACCCCACTTTGAGAGGTCTGAAATCACCATGCTCCTGGAGATAGATGAAGGGGTGGAAAAGGAGAGTGAACCACTCCCTGACCTACTGTTGGCCCAAGAGCATGATGGGTCAGTAGAGGGTATTACCTCTCCCCTACCTTGACCCCAGAGCAGCAGAGCGACTGTCGCCAGCTGCTGGGACAGTTTTCCTCTCTTTTCTCCCTCATCCCCGGACTCACACATCTGTGCATCCATAATACTGACATTGGAGACAGTCCACCTGTTACAAATAAGATTTACAGGTTGTCAGACAAGGTGAGGGCCAGTATCAAAGAGGAGGTATCCAAGATAATGGTGTTAGGAGTGATTGAGCCCTCGAACAGTCCCTGGCCCAGCCCTGTGCTACTGGTACCCAAGGGTGCTCCACCAGGCACCTCTCTAGAACTTAGGCTCTGTGTGGAGTACAGGGAACTCAATTCCATCATGAAGACTGACATTCAATCCATTCCCCAAGCTCATAGATAGACTAGGCACTGCCAAGTTCCTCAGCATATTTGATCTCACATAAGGATAGTGGGGCATATTGCTCTGACTGAGGGGGAAAAGGGAGGTCTGCATTTTTGACCCCAGTCCCAATTTAAAGTGATGCACTTTGGCTTATAGAATGCTCCCACCACCTTTCGGAGGTTGGTCAACAAGGTCCTGGCTGGGAAGGAGACACTCTTTGCCGCCTATCTGGACGACATAGCTGTCTTCGGCTCCAGCTGGGAGCAACACCTGTACCACCTCCAGGAGGTGCTTCAGGCCCTGCAATAGGCGGCTATCAAGCCTGACTATCAAGGCCATTAAGTGCCAGATAGGGCAGGGTTCTGTGATGTATCTGGGCCAGATGGTGGGTTTAGGCAAGTTGCAGCCCCTTCAGGCCAAGATTGAGACTATCCTGGCCTGGCAACCTCCTGGAACACAGACTGAGGTGAGGGCCTTGCTGGGCCTCTCAGGATACTATTGTGCAATTGTTAAGGGATAGGCACCATTGTTGCCCCTTAACAGAGCTGACTGCAAAGATTCATCCCAGAAATGTGATCTGGAAAGAGGCCTCTCAGAATGCCTTTGATACCCTCAAGGAGCACCTGTACTCAAGGTTCCTGACTTCTCCAAGGAGTTCATAGTGCAGACAGATGCTTCAGAGCATAGCATAGAGGCTGTCTTAGCACAATTAAATGAAGAGAGCCTAGAACAACCAGTAGCCTTCATTAGCAGGAGGTTACTTTCACGGGAACAGAGGTGGAGTGCGATTGAACGGGAGGTGTTAGATCTGGCATCCTTGCCATGGTTTTCCCCCTAACATTTTGCCTTCAGACCTCCTTTTTCCTCTGACTTTGTTTTTTCTGGCCTTAGCACTCTGCACACTTTACCAATGCTAACCAGTGCTAAAGTGCTTAAGGACTTTGTTTTTTGTGATGTCACAAGTAAGTTAAAAAACGGTTGTATAAGGGTGTTGTTTGTTTAATAGAGGGCATGCACCAGAATTTATTTGTACTTTTATTTGATTTTTTAAATGTATTGTGTTAGGTGGCCTGCAGTCTCAGTAGGAGCCTAGTTTTTTAATGCATTTAATTGTTCATCTTTTGTAAAAGAAAAATGTTGCACCGTTCAGTACATTTCCTCCATGTTTGTTACATTTGCAATATTAATAAATTTTACTATATGTCCTAGTCTGCCAATGGGCCAGCCAGTCAGTAGGCCCAGAACTAGTCATGGGTGCATGAAATAGCTGTTTCTGTTGTATATGTTGTTTTAAAACATCATTTAGGGTAGGGATGGCATTGGATTAAATTAAAAATGTGAGTCTTTTGTTGTATTTCACGTTTTTTTCGGCAAAATGTGTACAGGTGGAGTAACATTTTCTGTTTTTCATGTGTTTTTTGTAGTGGCCATGCCTCCTTGCTTGCTGTTGTTTGACCATTTTCTGCCTTGGGAGGATGTGGGTTGCTGTAAAAGTTTTATAGCTCAGTTAATTTTTGTTTTAGCCATTGCAGAATTAATGGTAGTGTTTTCTTCGGTGTTACCATGCCTCCTTTGTCTAGCCAGTGTGTGTGTGAATGTGTTTGCCATTGGCCACCATTTGTCTTTGCTCTCCATGCCATATCACAAGGGGCCATTTTGGGTAGTCAGTGTCCATAGGCCTCCATGTGTTCTTTGTTTTCAATGCCTCCTTGCTTGTTGCTTGACCAAGTGGCTGGGGGCCATTTGGTATAGCCAACCAGTGTGCTTTTGCCATAGCCCTGCATGTTTTCTTTGTTGTGGCCCTGCCTTCTTGCTTGCTGTTGTTGTTTGGCCATGTGGCTGGTGACCATTTTGTATAGCAAGTCAGCCAGCCAATGTGCTTTTACCATAAGTCTGCATGTGTTTTTTGTTGTGGCCTTGCCTCCTTACTTGCTGTTGTTTGCCCATGTGGCCTGCGGTCATTTTTTGTAGCCAGCCAGTATGCTTTCACCATAAGTCTGCATGTGTTCTTTGTTGTGGCCAGGCCTTCTTGCTTGCTGTTGTTTGACCATGAGGCTTGTGACTATTTTGTGTGGCCGGCCAGCCAGCCAGTGTGCTTTTGATATGGGCCTGCATGTTTTCTTTGTTGTGGCCATCCCTCCTTATTTGCTGTTGTTGTTTGACCATGTGAGCGGCAGCCATTTTGTGTAGCCAGCCAGTGTGCTTTTGCCATAGGCCTGCATGTGTTCTTTGTTGTGGCCATGCATCCTTGCTTGCAGTTGTTGTTTGACTATGTGGCCGGCGGCCATTTTGTGCAACCAGCCAGTATGCTTTTGCCATAGACCTGCATATGGTCTTTCTTGTGGCCATGCCTCCTGACTTGCTGTTGTTGTTTGACCATGTGGCCTGCAGCCATTTTGTGCAGCCAGCCAGTGTGCTTGTGCCATAGGTCTGCATGTGCTCTTTGTTGTGGACAATCCTCCATGCTTGCTGTTGTTTTTTGACCTTGTGGCCTGTAGCCATTTTGTGTAGCCAGCCAGTTTGTTTTGCTATAGGCCTGCATGTGGTCTTTGTTGTGGCCATGCCTCCTGGCTTACTGTTGTTGGTGGACCACGTGGCCGGCGGCCATTTTGTGCAGCCACCTTTTTCCAGTTTTCAAAGCTATTTACTGGCGAGATTAATAGGAGAGGGCTATGCCTTTTTATTTGTGTTCATTTTTTGTTTTACTTTTCCCTGATATCAGTTCAATAATATGCTTGAGGATCATTGTAGTATATGTATATTATAATTACTTCCTTGCCTCCCAAATCGTTTCTCATAGTCCTCTAGTACACCAGCAATACATTTTTTATTATTTTTTATTTATTTATTTGTTTTTCAATTAACATTTTTTAATGTATTTTAATTTCTTTATCTGTTTGCAATTTTATTTAAATTAAAACTTGTTTTTTTACATTTTACCACCATCTATAAACCCTGTGACTGCCATAGGTACACAGCTCACACACCAGCATTCCCTTTTTAAGGATTATTCTATTTCCCCCTGGGCACCCTGCCTGCCATAGCTGCACACACACCAGCATTCATTTTTTAAGGATTATTCCATTTCCCCCTGGACCCTCTCGCCTGCCATCGGTGCACACCAGCATTCACTTTCTAAGGATTATTCCATGTTCCTCTGTACCTCCCTGACTGGGAAATATTATGTTATGGTGGTGTGGTTTGATTTTGGAATGGATACACTGTATTGTTGTTAATAGGCCTGGGCAGTAAATTCCGTTCCGCTCGTGGAATTTGCGGAATTTGGGTAATTTTGCGTTCCGCGGAGAATGCGGAATTGCCAAAAATTCCACGATCTGCGGCTTCGCGGAGTTTTTTGCTTGTTCGCGCTTTCAAAATGCGTGTTCGCAAGATATTTCTCCCCGAGCACGCAAACAGCGTTCGCGAACAGGAAAAAAGAATCGCGAACGGGCGGAACAAGCAATTCCGCGTGATCGCGGAACTTTTGCGTGCTCGCGGAGATTTTTTACCATTTTGCGGAGCTTTGCGTAGCGCGACTACGCAAATTCCGCCCACCCCTAGTTGTTAACTATTTAGGATAATAACTTAAGTAACCACACTGTCTTTGTCTGTACTAATTTCAAGTACAACAATGCCACGTTTCACTGAATGTTTTTCTTGCTTGTTTGCTTTTAGGTGCACAAGAGACATTATCCACAGTACTGCCAGACAGTAGTCCTGTACAAAGTGAATCGACCTTATAACACATGGCGAGAGTCCTCTAATCTCTTCCACTTGTGCTGTTAAGTGCCACTAGCAACTGCCTGCTTCAAGATGGCCCCAAAGAAAGGTGCTGCCAAGAAAGTAGCCAGTGAGAAGAAGCAGCTTTCCATCACTGCTCTGCCGACTGGAACCTTTTTCCAGGAAACTTGTGCCTGCTGCACTGGCCTCTAGGGAGCAAACTGGGAGAAGCACTCCCGCATCAACAGCACCACCCCAACCTAAGCTCAAACCCATGTCTGTCAGCAAGGCAGCTACTGCAATCAAGCCAATGCCGCTGAGCAGTGATATTGAATTGGATTTGTCTCTTTTGCAAAGTAGTGTAGTGTAGCTCCTATTTCCCTAATAGGCTCTGCGCATTGGAATAATATACCCTATAGGTTTGACATAGGACTACGGTCGGTATGTCCCTATCGAGTATATTAATCTTAATTACTTGTGCCTGCTAGCTCAGAGGCCACTAGAAACTCCTTGATAAACAAGAAGGGAGTAGTTTCTGGCAGCCGCAAAACATGACAATTTTGTTTCCCTTATAGAATCAGAACGTGTCCCAGAGTCGTAGAAACAATAGATAACTATTTCACTCAGCTCAATCGTGCATGCTTAGTTTTCCCAAAGTTACACAGAAAGAACAGACCGGCGTTTCAATAAAAGGTTTATTGAACAGTCTTGTTTCTCGTGTAAGTAAAATGTGCTGTTACGATCACAAGACAGTATGCAAGATAAGTAATGTACAGCATAAGCAGTAGAAATAAATAATACTGTGCTAGCATGATCTTTAGTAGATATTCATTTACATAAATAACACAGACTAAAAATGCGAGTACTCATACGATGCGTCTCTAAGCTAGTTCTACCCCAATGTGCCTAACCTAGGTGTAGGGAGAGGTATGAAGTAGTTGGAGTGTTCCTTACTATGGTATACTAAGAGTATGTTAAGTCTAGTATGCCTAGTATGCCAAGAGTCCCTCTAGGTTTCTAGTCAGCTCCATACCTTAAGAATGAGAGAGGTGGGAATCTCTTGCCAGACTCGAACTCCAACACCCAGCGAGGGAAGTCAGATCACTGGAAGCTGGACTCTCTGCGTGCAGGGATGACAGCGTCTTCTCAGTGCGTCAGGCCGGGAAACGGGCTCCTCTGAAGTCGAGGTCTCCTCTGATTTACAAGGGCTAGGGAAGGTATATTTATACCTGAGAGGTACCTCAGAATGTTAGCATTGACGTGAATCGGACAGCGGAAGACGTCATGAATGAACCCCTAAGGTATAACGGTTCATGCATAATAGATGAGTCCTTGAAGAAATCAATAGTCCTGTGCTAGGGAAACTCCCGAAGCCTAAGGGTCTGTTCTTCAAGAACTCGTTGTGACGTTAGGGTGGACGGATGTCGGAGACCAAGCCTGTATTTGGAGTGCACGGTTTAATGCCTAAATAAGGACTGGGATTTTATGCCTATTTAAGGGCAGGGTGAATTATGCCTATATAAGGACATGATACAGGAAAGCCCGTGTATAGACACCCTAAGAGGAATACAACACCCACTCCACTTTCGTGTGTACGATAATAATAAAATGCTAAACATTTAAAATGCTAAACATAAAAAATGGAGTACCGCATATTGCTAAAAATATTTCTTAAAAGCATTTAAAAAAGCATAAAAAAAGCCTAATAAAAATGCAAAAGGTACTGTACATTTTAAGCATTGCTTTTCTCAGTTCAGGCATATATTTGGAAATAAAATGCAGTTTGAATGAAATAAGCAGTAATGTTTACATGTGACAGAAAATGATCGATAAGTTGTTCAAAAAATCAAAGTCAATTTCATGTCATGAAAATTAATGAACTTTTTAGACAAATAAGGTGACAAAGTGTCTGAGGAAGTACCGTGAAGTCCGTACTATAAGACTAGTTATACTTCAAGCAGATTGATGTGCCATTTAATTTGAAAAAACGGAAAAAAGTTCAATATGGGAAGAGTTCCAAGTTTTTGAAATATGAAGGCCAAATTGTTACTGCATCTCTGGAACACTGTGGGCCGAATCAGAGTCAATGTGCGGGTCTGGTGTAAACATGAGATCATCTATTTCTGTAGACAAAATAACGTCCACCGTAGTTGGTGACATTCGGAACACCTCGTGTAGTAGATTAATTGCACAGAGATGTGAAGCATCGCTTTCAGCATAGGAATGCCGCAGCAATGTTCGCATCCGTTGTTACCTGTGTGCCTGTAGATCCATCTCGTACCTCAGCAGCAGCTGGAAGCGACTGTGAGATCTCAATGAATGCCGTCATCAGGATTGGTAGCCTCTGGGGACAACACAGAGCATGGGCCGTTATCGGGTCCAGCAGAGTATCGATATCCATTGGCGTTGCTGATGGAAATGTTAGACAGGTGTCTAACACGCATTCTTCACCGCATAGCAGGCATCGTAGAACAGGTAAGATGCAATCTTGCCAGATTGGTCTGAATGACAGGAACCACGTGATATTAAGTTCCCGTAGACGAGTCATGACCAAAAGCTGTACTATTCGCTCACTGCACTTTCGTTCAAGGAGAGCTTTCTCCACTTCGCTCGCAGTGATGTCTGCGAATAGGCTGGCCATAGCGTAATAGCAGGTAGAGAAATAGAATTCCGGCAACAAGTGCTAGAATTAATGGTATGCCACCAAACACCGAATGTGCAAAGTTCGGGATCATTCCGAGTATTGTCTGGAAAGGTGCTAACAGACCGGAGCAGAAGCTCTTAAATACATGTACAATTCCGCTTGTATCAGACATGTTATAGATACGTCCTATCATTTCCACGAAATGTATAGGGCAGTTTGTACGTATTAAAGTCTGTATCTCAGCCGAAGTCCTTGCTACTTGTAGATCATAGGTTTCTTTGGCCGAGGTCAAAGGCACTGTTTGCTGTAAAAGCATGGCTTTCATTCTGCTCAAAGTATCAAATCTTATAAAAGAGACGTTCAGCGAAGGCCACAAAGGCGACTCCCTGACTGTGTCTATTGGGGCAAACAATACTTGCATACAGCAAGTGACCCTGGAGTTGACCGTTACTAGATATGGGATGCCTGGCAACATGCCGCAGCAACTCTGATCATTCAACATGAGGTAACTCCCATTAGAAAGTTGTCCAAACGTTGGATTAATCACAGCAGCTGGTGTACCCTGCTGATGGCAAGACAAATTTGCCACATAACCATTACAAGCCCCATGTAAAGAAATGTCCTGACATATAAGTGAACCACTCAGTGCACTTTTACAGTGTGTACCGCTCAAAAACACTTCACGATCCCCACTCCAACATCTATATGTATACGGTAAATCCCAGGATGTCTTAATGTATTCCTTACCCAACCTTTCATATTTGTCTGCTTGCATTTGTCTGAGGCAATACTGAAACTGAAAAGTAGTCACAGGTAATGTGATTTTGCCATGAATGAGCCATTCTGTAGCTGGTTTTTCTGCCACTGTGAATGGTAACTTTTCCAGTTTTTCAATGCTCAGCACTGTATACTTTGCTCCTCTTTGTGCCAGTTCGATCTGTTTATCAGTTAGATTGTAGTCTGCAAACAGAGCCGACGTGTTGATGAAACGCCAAGGCACATAGCCCGCACGCAAAGATTGCAGTGTCCAGCTTAATAACACAATAGAACGTAATTGAGACTGGCCTTGCTGTAACATCGCCAAATCTTGTTCTAGTATGTCGATAGCAGAGGATACAATGCCGTCCAATGAATATATTCTGGAGGACAAAGTTGTTAACACATTGTCGACCACAGTGAGTGTTTTCTCTAAATTAATACGATCAAGTTCACGTATTCGTTCTGCGGCCTCCATCTGTGACACCTTCCATGCTTCATTATAAGCAGCATAAATGCCGACATATATGAAACATTTTTGACGCGGTTTTCTTGGTCCAAGCAAGAATTCCCTAAGATCTGCGTCTTCTATAAGTAAGGATAAGTGTTGTTTCACATCCTGTAGTGTAGATTTCTGCAGCCAATCGAGGCATAATTTACCCACACTGTATGTTGTTACTACCCCCGGATGCTGTCTTTGGACGTATCTTGGGTCTGGCCTATGAATAGGAAATCCCTGAGTTTTATTCAGGAATCTTTCCTGACAGTTGTTCGTGTCTGTGGGCCAGATCAACCATTTTCTCCAATCAGGATTTGATCTGTTGAGTTGTAGTATTTTGTCAACTGTGACCTCTGCCTGTGTATTGTTATCACTTGCAGGTGTTGGTACAGAAGGTGTTTTCATCTCTTTGATCTTGGCTAGTCCAAGACAAGATGTTTGTTGGACAGTTTCATTCAAAAACATTATTTGTTCAGGGATGACACAGGCTCTAAATAAAGCTTCTATCCCCTGCACTTGCCAATCTTTAGTACCCCAGACAGTTTTTGTGTCTACTGTGTCTTTCCATAAGTCGAAACCCTGTCTAGACAGTTGGGCAATAAATGCTGCAGAGTAAATCTGTTTCGTATTAGTTAACATAATTTTCAATCCTGTTTTATTTACATTTTTATAGTAAAACGTTTCTGGATCAGATGTATTGTAACCTGAAAAATATGGAAACTTGTTAGCAAATGTTTTTGAACTACCTTTTGGTGGTGTAGGACAATGCTCCCATTGGTTAAACATAAACACATTTCTAGGGTTTGCAGATTTATGCAAATAATGATGACCATAGTGGTTATAGCAATACAGCTGTTCATAGTCTGATGAACCCTCTAAATATTCATTTTTAGAGAATGCCTCAGATTTTTCTAGGTCAAACATTATATCATTAACAGTCTCAAAGTCCCAATCATCAGAATAGGTACTGGACGAAATTAGATCACTTAGTGAAATTTTAAACAAATGTGGAATGTTCAATTGTTCTGTCGGGCCAAAGATATCAAAATCAGTTTTGTCCCACACTATACCATCCTGTATAGGAACGGCTGTGATGTTCACTGTTGACAAGTCTCTTGCTTCACGATGGGAAGATTTATGAGGTTTCAAAAGTACGTTCACATCTTTTCCTTCAGTGTTCACATGGATGTATCTGCCATTTATAATCACGCTCACAGTTATAACCAAAGCTAGCCAAAGCAGGAAAACAAATATTCCAGAAATAATCCAGAGTTCAATCCATGGAGAAACCAGATAAGTCTTTTTCAGAAAGTGAAGAAAGTCTTGTACTTGCTGCTTGAATGTTAATGATGCTGGCGTCGTTTCAGGTTCACTCGGATCTTCTGAGAACGTATCAAAGTTAATGAAATAGCCAGAAGCAGTTCTGTCAATTGTTGGAATTGCATCAGGATTTGTAGAAATCGCTGGAACAAGTTGATCATTTGCTACATTGGTGTAGACAGGTGTATTTGGATGAACTGTTACTTGGTTTTCAAGAGGGATGAGTTCCATAGCATTGTTGCTTAGTCCTTCATCTGTTACTGCTGAATTCACAATTCCATGAGTAGTATACCAGTTCTCTCCATCTCTGGTGTTCCGTCCCAGCGCCAAGATGCTCCTTGGAGTGATAGTAGCGCTATACAAGTTTCCATTTACATTACATTTTACATTACATTACAATTGTTATCAGTCTTTCAGTCTGAACCTCTTGGATAGTAGTGAGAGGAGTGTGTCTGCTACTAGGTCGGAGTCCACGAGGCCTACTACTTAGTATTGGCCACATACTGTGGTTTGATGAGGTCAATGGACACAAATCTTTTCTCCTTTGTTCCAGCAAGGGGCGGCAGAAGTACTGTTCTTGTTCCTTGAACTGCTAGGACAGGTACTGGTTGTCTGTAAGAAGGTCCAAATTCCTTCTTGTCCGCAATCTTTTCTCTGACTAGATCCCCAACTTTTGGAATCCAGACAGGCCTTGCTGGGACCGCCGGTTTTTCCCCAGTGGTGGTTGGCTGCAGGAATATGTTGCTTTGTTTCGATCTTAGTTCATTGAGTTTCTGTAAAACAGCCAAACGATCTTTGATATCAAACGGTTTATTTTCCACCACTGTGCCTATGTGATCGAGGTCTGGTACCCACATTCTTGTCCCAAATAGGACCTCATATGGAGTGACCCCCCCTAGAGAACTTCTTGGCAGATTGTTTAATGAGCGTTGGACCCCATAAAGATGTTTGACCCACCCATCACCCGAACCTAATACCCTAGCTGTTATAGACTGCTTTATGTCCCGGTTTTTCCTTTCCACAACCGAATTTCCCTCAGGATGGAATGGAGAGGAGTACCGCAATGCAACGCCCAGACTGGCCATGGCTTCTTTGTAAGCCCGAGAGCTAAACGCAGGGCCCTGGTCAGAATGTAGCGTGCCTATTGCGTATGTGCCGATAAAGACTCGCAAATCTTTTATAACAGTTCGAGCGTCAGCCGAGCGCTGAGGCCATATCCATAGGAACCTAGCACATGAATCCACTGCAACCATGATATATTTATAGTTACCGTCCCTTTGCAAGGGACCGCAGTGGTCCAGGTAAACACAAGCTAATGGTTTGTCTGAAATTAACAGGGGTGTCTGCGCAGGACGTTTTACTGTTGAGACTTTCATCTGTTGGCAAATATCACATTATAAAACATAGTTCTTTGTTTGTTTCCGAATGCCAGGCCACCAATATCTTTGCTTGAGTAAAGATACTTTTGCAGAAATGCCTGCATGGGCAGAGGCTATCCCTTCGTGTGCTGCTAGGATTAGTCCTAATCTACGTTCCTTGTTTGGAATTACCCTATCCCCCACTCCAGGGATTCGAGCAAAAGGAACGTTGTTCGCATCAATTACATAAGAGTACTTGAGTGGAAACTTTTTTGGTAACGCTGCACTGCTGCCCTTGCTTGAAGCATTGACAGCCAACATTATCTCACCGTCTATTTTCGTTTTTGAACGAGTGATCGCAGCTACGGAAGCCGTCTGAACTGCCCCCTTTGCGGCTTCGTCAGCCAATGAATTCCCTGCAACGTGAAAGCCATCACGTTGATGACTCCGTGTGTGGATCACGTGAGCCTTTGGTAGTTAAGTTTTTTAACTGAACTACTTGTTCCCAAAGCATTTTGTGCTTTATTGTGCCACCTTTCGCATCTTTGAACCCATTTTCAAGCCAGTTATGTATATATTCATTATACGACTGCACACAGTAGAAATAATCGCACACTATTAGTGTGGGGAATTCTCGATCTGTACTTTCAAGTGCCAGTTTGAATGCTTGTAGTTCAGCTCGCTGAGCTGTGCAATCTCCTAGAGATTGAGTTTTTGTGACCATAGGTCTGAAGATGCCATCTCGCATGCGAACTTTAACGATTGCACATGCTGCACTGTAAGCTTGCTTACTCCCTGTTGCGGGTTGTGCGGATCCGTCAGTGTAAATTATAAATTCATACTGATCGAGAGGCAGAATTTCAGTGGGCAGAGGACATTCTTGTTCATATTGCAGGAATGCTTGTGTTTTTAAATCTGGGTCAAAAACATATTCAACATCTGTTGCAGCAAGAGAATTAACCCATTGTATCCATCTTGGATGTAATGCTTTAGCATTTGGAATGCTTTCTTTTGTGACCGCTTCTAAAGCTGGTACTGGGGTTACGACAATAATGCGTTTCCCTTGGGCTAGGGCTCTTTCTTTTGCTACAGCGGTTTGAACTGCTGTCAGAATTTTTTCAGTTGAAGTGAAGCGCATTTCCGCTTGTGTATACAAATGAGATTTGTATGCGATTGGTATTTTTTCACTCTCATTAAATGTTAAGTAGGTGAATCCGCATTGACCCGAAATTATTCAGATCACCAGGTTGCGTTGACTTACGCGTGTTTGTAAGTGATTTGTTGCTAACATGTTAGCCTGGAGTGAACGCAAAATGTCTGTGTGTTCCTGTGTCCAGTTTTTGATTGAAAAATCAGGTTTGATTAATGCGTAGAGAGGTTTAACCCTTTCTGCGTAATTTAGTATGTATGTTCTTCCAAAATTTAGGAAACCCAGGATGGATTGTAAGTTTTTTAGCGTTTTTGAAGGTTGGAGTAGCGCACACTTTTCTAAAAAGTTAGCTGCCAAGCTCTTGCCTTCACTTGAAAGCTCATATCCTAGAAATAGGACATTGAGATGGACAATTCGGGACTTTTTAAAGTTGAACTTGTAGCCCTCAGAGGCGAATCCCAATATAATGGTGCTCACCCTGTTCAAGTGTTTATCCAGGTCATCGTCTGTCACATAGATGTCATCGACATAGGACAATGCCTCATTGTCATAAATTTGTAGTAGCTCCATTACCCTCGCTGAGAATAACCCCGGGCTGTTCTTGAACCCTTGTGGGAGTCGACAAAATTGACGCTGGGTCCCCATTATGGAGAAAGCTGTTAAGTACCTGCTTTCAGGTGCTATGTTTTGACAAAAGAAACCATTTGAGATATCTAATGTGGTTTTATATTTTTTACGCACAATGTTATTCATTAATGCTGTGCTCTGTGCATTTTGCACTGCAAATGTTTTACAACAAGTGTTTAAGTGTCTGTAATCCAAAGCTAGACGATATGTGTTGTCGGGTTTGGAGACAGGAAACAAAGGATTGTTCATTGAGGAGGTGCATGTTTCAATTACCCTTTGGTATTCAAGTTGATCTAAGATCTCCCTGACCTGTTTTTTAGCTTCTTGCTTTATTGGGTACTGTCTTTGTGCAGTAGGTTCATGTTTCAGATGTATTTTATGGTGAGGGTAGTCCTCATCCCATCCTACATGATTTTTATATAATGCTGGGGCCTGGGCTACTGCCCATTTCCTGGCATATGTATATTTTAGGTGAATTGGAATATGGTTGGAGAAGGCAGGCATAATAATGTCCTCGCCGTGTGGGCACTCCCTGACAAATTGTGGTGGCCAGTCTTTTTCTGCTAGAAGTATGTCATAGCCCCTTGATAGTCTTTCCCAAAAAAGTGCTTTCACCTGTCTAGGTATGTCTCCCTCCATCCGGAGTGTTATTTCATATAACTTTTGTGGAGTACTAACCCTGGTGTCCACAGTCTCAACTGTAATGTACTCATTCAAGTCCACTATCTCCAGAAGTTCCTTCAGGTTCTGGCGAGCTATTGTGACTTCTGCTGCACTGTCCAGCATTGTCTGAGCCCATTCTCCGTTCTTGAGTTGTGTTCTCAGTATTCTCGGCATGTCTGATCTTCAGACCCGCTACTTTCTTTTTGGAGAATTGAGGTTTTGATTTGTTTTTTGGAACGTGTGTGAGAAGTTGGCCTCGTATATGCTGTCCACTAATTATAGTGGGCACCTTGCACCAGTCCAAACAACCCCTTATTGGAGATAGGTTAAAGACAACCTTATTGAAAGCTATCCTAGTGGTAGCTATGGAGAGCAGCCTTCAGGCTAAGTCTTGAAGGAATGTAAAGCAGCTTGTTTTACCAGTCTATAATCTCTTGAGTGATCAAATGAAAGAGCACCACACCAGGTATATATTCAAAATATATGTATTTATTGCTAAACACACCCCTCTAGTCTCTTTATGAGGCTAGAGTTCGAAGTACACAAGTTATAAGTTATTTAAAGACAGTAATAGCCCAAATACACGTTTGGGCCCTAGGGGCGTACCAAACCATATACCAATAAAGTGGTATAAGAACCACGACTGAACTAGACACAAGGCCTAGAGCCTCTAGAAGTGCTTGGACCACAAGGAACCACCCAAGGTAGTGACCCAGGGGACCCACGGGAGACGCGTGCAGTGTAAATACACAACCGCGATACACCGTTGACTTCTATGGAGAAAGTCGGGATCGGGAAATTAGAGAAAAGGGACACTTAAAAGAGGACTTGGTCCAAACCCCTTTGAGATCTAGGACTTTGAAGAGTCTCTACCCACGGGAGCACTGGAGTACTCGTGTTACCTCACCCAGGGAAGCCGGGTGCATAGGTGCCTTTCGGGGTCAGGTTTCGTCGTCGATTTGAATGGCGATCTGCTGCAAAGTGCTGCTGGCGACCAAGTGAAAAGTGTCCGGGTGGATCCAAGAGTGGATCGGAGTTCTGAAGAACCTGAAAGCAGAGGGGACAGAGTCTGGGTCACTAGCCAGTGACCAGGAAGGCGATGGACAGATGCCCACCGATGTCGAATGCTTCAGGTGCATTGACGGTCATCTTGACTCTTCAGCCACGAGGTCCAGGAAGTGTTGTCGGCGACCAGGAGCAGGATTCGGGCTGGTACACGATGTCTGTCGAGTGCTGAGGTGTCGGCGACCGGATTGGACCCAACAAGCCTTGGCAACCGCAAGTCTTGATGCAGAGGAAGATCGTCAATGGTGCAGACCAGCAAGGTCGGGGGAACTCACCCAGCAAGGGTAAGTGAGGGAAGGCCTGGAGCAACCAGGATGCCAAGTTAGAAAAGGATTGGCCTTCGTTAAGGGCTACTAGCCAATGGGCTAGCGACCGCAAAGGAGCCTCGTGACACCGCACGTGGAGCTGGCTTACAGGACACTCGTGGAGTGGGGGCCAGTGATCTTCGGTGCAGGTGGTGCTGGAGGCTAGGGCTACTCGGAACCCAAAGCACGACTTCTTGGGAGACTCAGAAGAGGATGCACTTGCAAATGTGCTCGGTGTCCAGGGGTCACGGTTTCAAGTCACCCACGATAGCCACGGGCCTCAGCTTTGCTGGGGACTCAGGGTAGCCTCGGGGAAGTCTGAGAATCCACCTCTGGTGATGCAATGACTTCAGCGTCCGACGGGAGCTTCAGAAATGCGAACCGGACAGATGCTTCTTTGGTGCCTGCCAAGCAGGGGAGTCACTCCTTGACCCCAAGGGAGATTCTTCTGTCCTCTAATCGTGAGTAGAGCGTCAAAGGTCCAGGATTCAGTTTCAGAGTTTCGTCCAGGGATAATCTAAAGTCCTAAGGACTGGGTTCCTATCTTTATACTAAAGATAGGGGTTGGACTACTCTGTGGCCCCACCTATGGGTGGGTCAGGGCAGAGGGTGGCTACACCCCTTTCCCTTTGTCCAGTTCGCGCCAAAGCAGGGGCTGGAAGCCCCTGATCCGGTTTGAACTGGGGTATGCACAGGGACACCAAATGTGCCCCCAGTGCAGGACTTCAAAGCACACAGATGGTGCTCCCGCCCAGCCCCAATACACATTATCCTGTCTGGGGAGGTGGTCACACCTCCCTGGGACAGGAAACCTATTGTCCAGGCCTCCCCTGCCGGAGTTTCGTCCAGCAGCAGGAGGCCAGACTCGTGTCTGTGGCAGCAGCATCCATTTTGTGATGCCAGGGCTTTGGAAAGAAGTTACCGGGTTAGTCAGAGTTAACATGTCTTTCCCTCTAGAAGGGTGGAATGCTACCCCCGCCGCCAGGATTGGTGGGGGGTAGTATTCCAAGATGTTTGACACCAAACACGACATGTTTAGGTGCAGCCATTCCAAAGTTAGCATTTTACCGCGAGGTTATAATGCGCTTAAGAGTATATGGTCAGGCTGCACTACAAACAGCATCAGAGATGGTCTCCGAACGCTGCAGAGGGGCCCTGCTCATGCAGGGGCACCCTCTCACATAGGAACCATGCACTCTGCCTTTAGGATTGATAAGGCCTGCCTTAGGAGTGACTTATAGGTTTATATGTGTGTATGTATTTAGTGATATAGGTAACCTATATCACAGTAAGAGGTGCATGCACCACCTTACCCAGGCTGCAGTAGCAGACCGGTGGTGTCAGTTTGGATGGCCTTCCAGGGGTGGCATAATACATGCTGCAGCCCCTGGCAGGCCTCTGAGGTACCTATGCCCTTGGTACATAGTATACCATATACTAGGGACTTATAAGGGCACTCCAGATTCCAATCAGTGATGTGCCTAAGGCACATGGAAACCATTTTAGAGAGGAAGCAGCTAGGCTGGGGTTCTGATTAGCAGGGCCCCAGCCAGACTAATGTCGAAAAACAGTGAAGCATCAGCAAAAAGTGGGGGTACCCATGTGAAGCAGATCCTACTCTCCTACACAACCCCCCAAACGTAGGGACATTAAACTAACCTTGCCCAGTTAAGTCTTCATGTTCTAAGTGGAAATACCTAGAGAGTCCATCTGCATTGGCATGGTTACTCCCAGGTCTATGTTCCACTGTAAAGTCCATCCCCTGTAGGGAAATGGACCACCTAAGCAGTTTGGGGTTTTCACCCTTCATTTGTTTTAGCCATAAGAGGGGCTTATGGTCTGTCTGAACCAGGAAGTGTGTACCAAACAAGTATGGCCTCAACTTCTTCAGAGCCCAGACCACAGCAAATGCCTCCCTCTCTATGGCTGACCAATGTTTCTCTCTAGGGGGTCAGCCTTCTGCTAATGAAAGCTACTGGCTGATCCTGACCTTCTTCATTCAATTGTGACAGTACAGCCCCTACCCCCAATTCAGATGCATCAGTTTGAACAATGAACTTCTTGGAGTAATCAGGACTCTGCAGAATTGGAGCAGTGCACATGGCCTGCTTCAGGTCATCAAATGCCTTTTGACAGCTAACTGTCCACTGAACCTTTTTGGGCATTTTCTTAGAAGTTAAGTCATTCAGGGGTGTCACTATTGATCCATACCCCTTGACAAATCTCCTATAGTACCCAGTCAGGCCTAAGAAGGCTCTCACCTGAGTCTGGGTAGTGGGAGCAGTCCAGTCCATGATGGTCTGGATCTTGCTCTGCAAAGGTTGAACCTGGCCTCCACCCACAAGGTGGCCCAGGTACACAACCTGACTCTGCCCTATCTGGCACTTAGTGGCCTTGATAGTCAGGCCTGCCTTTTGCAGGGCCTGTAAAACATTCCTGAGGTGGACCAGGTGATCCTCCCAGGTGGAGCTAAAGACAGCAATATCATCTAGATATGCTGCACAATAGGCTTCCAGTCCTGTGAGAACTGTATTCACCAACCTCTGGAAAGTGGCAGGGGCATTCTTCAGACTAAAGGGCATTACCACAAATTGATAATGCCCACTAGGGGTTGAGAATGCTGTTTTGGGCTTTGCAGCCTCAGCTAGTCTGATCTGCCAGTAGCTAGCTGTTAGGTCAAATGTGCTGAGATATTTGGCAGAGGCCAAAGTATCTATGAGCTCATCTGCCCTGGGTATTGGATGGGCATCAGTCCTAGTGACTGCATTGAGACCCCTGTAGTCCACACAAAACCTCATCTCTCTTTTTCCACCACTGGTGTGAGGTTTTGGTACAAGGACCACTGGACTAGCCCAAGGGCTATCTGAGGGTTCAATAACTCCCAAATCCAACATTTTCTGGACTTCAGTCCTGATACAGTCCCTGACATGGTCAGGTTGCCTATAAATCTTGTTTTTAATAGGCAGACTGTCCCCAGTGTCCACTTCATGAGTGCACCAGGTGGTCTGACTGGGTGTCAGTGAAAACATATGTCTAAACTGATTGAGAACTTGCCTGCAATCAGTTTGTTGCTGGGTAGTGAGGCTGCCTGCCAAGGCTACACCATAAACTGACCCATCGTCAGGGTTCTGTGAGAGCAGGTCAGGGAGTGGGTCACTCTCTTCCTCCTGCCCTTCATCAGTAGCCATGAGCAAGCCCATGTCTGCCCTGTCCACATATGGTTTTAACCTGTTGACATGGAGAACCCTGTGGGGACTCCTGGGTGTTCCTAGGTCCACTAAGTAAGTGACCTCACCCTTCTGCTCAACAATAGTGTGGGGTCCACTCCATTTATCTTGGAGAGCTGCTGGGGCCACTGGCTCCAACACCCACACCTTCTGTCCTGGCTGGTAAACAGTCAGAACAGCCTTTTGGTCATGCCAGGCCTTTTGAAGTTCCTGGCTAGCCTCAAGGTTTTTGGTTGCCTTTTTCATGTACTCAGCCATCCTGGAGCGGAGACCAAGTACATAGTCCACTATATCTTGCTTTGGGGGCTTGAGAGGTAACTCCCATCCTTCCTTCACCAAGCACAGTGGACCCCTCACAGGGTGGCCAAACAGAAGTTCAAAAGGGCTGTAACCAACCCCCTTCTGAGGCACCTCCCTATATGCGAATAAAAGGCAGGGCAAGAGTATGTCCCATCTACGCCTAAGCTTTTCTGGGAGCCCTTTAATCATGCCCTTCAAGGTTTTGTTGAATCTCTCAACTAAACCATTGCATTGTGGGTGATAGGGTGTGGTGAACTTATAAGTCACTCCACACTCCTTCCACATTGCTTTTAAGTACCCAGACATGAAGTTAGCACCCCTGTCTGATACTACCTCCTTAGGAAAGCCCACTCTTGAGAAAATTCCCAGGAGGGCCCTTGCCACCACAGGTGCTGTAATGGTCCTGAGGGGAATAGCTTCTGGGTACCTGGTGGCATGATCCACTACCACCAGGATAAACCTGTGCCCAGATGCTGTTTGGGGATCCATGGGACCAACAATGTCAATCCCTACCCTTTCAAAGGGCACCCCCACCACAGGTAGTGGTATCAGGGGGCCTTTGTAGTGCCACCTGCCTTGCCACTGGCTTGGCAGGTTACACAGGAGCGACAAAACTCCTTGCTGTCTTCAGACATGTGGGGCCAGTGAAAGTGAGGGACAATTCTGTCCCAAGTCTTGTTCTGGCCCAGGTGACCTGCTAAGGGAATATCATGGGCTAGGGTCAATAGGAAGCCCCTGAACTTCAGAGGTATTACCAACCTCCTGGTAGCACCAGGCTTGGGGTCTCTACTCTCTGAGTACAGGAGTCCATCATCCCAATACACTGTATGGGGACCACTAGCTTTCCCAGCAGCCTCAGCATCAGCTTGCTGTCTGAGGGGTTCAAGGGAGGGGCAGCTCTGCTGCTCCTGGCTCAGATCTGCCCTAGAAGGTCCCCCTGTCCCCAAGAACTCAACCTGGTCAGGTTCCAGTTCTTCTGGGACAGTTCCTTCTTCAGGGCTGAGATCATCCCCCTCAAGGGACTGATCTTCCTCCTGAGCCAAGGGGAAGGCACTGCCTTAACCCTACTACTCCTCCTCTTGGAAGGCACTTGGTCCATTCTTCCAGAATCCAAGGCCTGTTCAGTGCTAGACATTTTGGCTTGTGACCTGGTCACAGCAAACACATCTGCAGGGATCCCCAGCATTTCTGCATGGGTCCTGAGCTCCACTTCTGCCCAAGCAGAAGTCTCTAAGTCATTGCCAAGCAAGCATTCGACTGGTAGGTTTGCACTCACCACAACCTTCTTAAGGCCAGTTACCCCTCCCCAGGAGAAGTTAACAACTGCCAGAGTATGGTCTGTTCTGACATTGCTAGCATTGGTCACTTGGTACATCTCACCAAGTATAACTTGCCCAGGATTCACAAGGTCTTGTGTCACCATTGTGACACTTGCCCCTGTGTCCCTAAATGCCAAAGCCTCACGTCCATTGATTAAAGGCTGTTGTCTGTACTTGCCCAGATTACTGGGACTCATAGAGGAGGGCACATCCATGCCTCCATCACAGACTAACACAGCCTGAGTCAGTTCTCTGACTAGGTCAGAGCCCAACTCAGTACCCAGGGTGAACCCTACTAAACCCTTGGCTGGAGCACTCCCACCAACTGTAACTGTACTAGGGGGAACAGGTGCCTTAGGGGCATTGGTGGGTGCTGGACTTGAGTCTTTGGACTTGGTGCAATCACTGGTCCAGTGGGTCTTTTGCTTACAGACCTTGCACCATGGTTTTCTTTGGCCTTTCCCTTTGGTAGACTGTGAATCCCCACCAGAAGAAGATTTTTGGGGGCCTGATGAAGACTTTTGATCTTTACCCTTCTCCCCACCCTTTTCAGAGTTCTTAGCATCTTGCTTCTTGGTTTCCCCACCTTGGTTCTGTACCTTCTGCTTCACCCTGGTTCTGACCCATTTGTCTGCCTTCTTTCCCAATTCTTGGGGAGAGGTCAGATCAGAGTCTACCAGGTATTGATGCAACAGCTGATTTTGACAGTTATTAAGAATCTGCTCCCTCATTATCAGATTGTACAATCCTGAGAAGTCACACACCTTACTGCCCATCAACCAGCCTTCCAGAGCCTTGGCAGAACAATCCACATAGTCTACCCAGTCTTGAGTCTGTGCTTTTGGGTATCTCTGAACTTCAACCTGTACTGTTCAGTGGTTAGGCCAAACCCATCAATAAGAGCACTCTTCAAGACCTTGTAATTGTCAGCATCCTCCTCTCTAACAGTGAGGAGCTTATCTCTACCTTTGTCAGCAAAGGAGAGCCACAAGATTGCTGCCCACTGCTCCTGAGGGACCTTCTGTACCTTACAGGCCCTCTCTAGAGCAGTTATCCACTTGTGGATGTCATCCCCATTCTGATAGGGAGGGACAATCTTGCTCAGGTTCCTATGGTCATAGGACCTTTCCCTATCTCTAGGGACATGGCTGCCACCATGGGACTCTAGTCCCAACTTTCTTCTCTCTCTAAAGAGATCTAGGGACTCCCTGTCTATGGCTAGTTGCTTCTTTTTGAGTTCAAGCTGAGCTTCCTCATATTGAACCAGCCTCTTTCTTCTCTCATGAGAGGATTCCCTCCTATGAGATGAGACAGAGCTCCCTATTGAGGTGCCAGAGTGGTTAGACTCCTGAGAAGAAGATCTAGACCTTCTGGGCACACTCACAATCCTTCCTGGGGGACAAAGGGAGCATCATTCTGATCCTCCTCTTCCTCTTCCTCAGGAGGGGTTGGATTATCCAGGTCAGGGCCATTGTCACCCTCCTGGCCAGTTTCAGAAGGGGGGCTGGGGGTACTGGTACCCCTGGTCCCATCCTCATCATCTGCCCCACCCTCAGCTCCTGCCCCTTCAGTCCCCAAGGGCCTACTAAGGTCATAAGCCACCAACAACTCCTTGAGGTGTTGGGTGGTGAGGCTTTGGCCTGTCCTTATTTTTCTCAAGTTGCATAAAGCTCTCAATTCCAAGAATGGGAGTGTATCATACTTGGAGGGTGGAAGCTCAATGGCTTCCTGCAAGGATTCTTTGGATCCTGCCCTTAAAGACATTACTAGTGTGGTGTGGTGTATGCACTACCTACTCTAGTGTGGCCTACTAAACTCTCTTGAGTTGTAGAAAGGGTTGTGCTATCCCTTAACACACAACTCTAAGTTCAGTAGAACTTACTGTATTCTAAGCTTAAATTATATGTACCTTCGGTACCTTTAGTGGTTTTCAGTTGATCAATTCAATTGAGATTATCTGGTAAAACAATAGCAAGCTGGAATCCCACACGCTGCACACCAATGTGAGAAGTTGGCCTGGTATATGCTGTCCACTAATTATAGTGGGCACCTTGCACCAGTCCAAACAACCCCTTATTGGAGATAGGTTAAAGACAACCTTATTGAAAGCTATCCTAGTGGTAGCTATGGAGAGCAGCCTTCAGGCTAAGTCTTGAAGGAATGTAAAGCAGCTTGTTTTACCAGTCTATAATCTCTTGAGTGATCAAATGAAAGAGCACCACACCAGGTATATATTCAAAATATATGTATTTATTGCTAAACACACCCCTCTAGTCTCTTTATGAGGCTAGAGTTCGAAGTACACAAGTTATAAGTTATTTAAAGACAGTAATAGCACAAATACACGTTTGGGCCCTAGGGGCGTACCAAACCATATACCAATAAAGTGGTATAAGAACCACGACTGAACTAGACACAAGGCCTAGAGCCTCTAGAAGTGCTTGGACCACAAGGAACCACCCAAGGTAGTGACCCAGGGGACCCACGGGAGACGCGTGCAGTGTAAATACACAACCGCGATACGCCGTTGACTTCTATGGAGAAAGTCAGGATCGGGAAATTAGAGAAAAGGGACACTTAAAAGAGGACTTGGACCAAACCCTTTGAGATCTAGGACTTTGAAGAGTCTATACCCACGGGAGCACCGGAGTACTCGTGTTACCTCACCCAGGGAAGCCGGGTGCATAGATGCCTTTCGGGGTCGGGTTTCGTCGTCGATTTGAATGGTGATCTGCTGCAAAGTGCTGCTGGCGACCAAGTGAAAAGTGTCCGGGTGGATCCAAGAGTGGATCGGAGTTCTGAAGAACCTGAAAGCAGAGGGGACAGAGTCTGGGTCACTAGCCAGTGACCAGGAAGGCGATGGACAGATTCCCACCGATGTCGAGTGCTTCAGGTGCGTTGACTGTCGTCTTGACTCTTCAGCCACGAGGTCCAGGAGGCGTTGTCAGCAACCAGGATCAGGATTCGGGCTGGTACACGATGTCTGTCGAGGGCTGAGGTGTCGGCGACCGGATTGGACCCAACAAGCCTTGGCAACGGCAAGTCTCGATGTAGAGGAAGATTGTCGATGGTGCAGACCAGCAAGGTCTGGGGAACTCACCCAGCAAGGGTAAGTGAGGGCAGGCCTGGAGCAACCAGGATGCCAAGTTAGAAAAGGATTGGCCTTCTTTAAGGGCTACTAGCCAACGGGCTAGCGACCGCGAAGGAGCCTCATGACGCCGCACGTGGAGCTGGCTTACAGGACACTCGTGGAGTGGGGGCCCATGATCTTCAGTGCAGGTGGTGCTGGAGGCTAGGGCTACTCGGAACCCAAAGCACGACTTCTTGGAAGACCCAGAAGAGGATGCACTTGCAAATGTGCTCGGTGTCCAGGGGTCACGGTCTCAAGTCACCCACGATAGCCACGGGCCTCAGCTTTGCTGGGGACTCAGGAGTAGCCTCGGAGAAGTCTGAGAATCCACCTCTGGTGATGCGATGACTTCGGCGTCCGACGGAGCTTCAGAAATGCGAACCGGACAGATGCTTCTTTGGTGCCTGCCAAGCAGGGAGTCACTCCTTGACCCCAAGGGAGATTCTTCTGTCCTCTAATCGTGAGTAGAGCGTCGAAGGTCCAGGATTCAGTTTTAGAGTTTCGTCCAGGGATAATCTAAAGTCCTAAGGACTGGGTTCCTATCTTTATACTAAAGATAGGGGTTGGACTACTCTGTGGCCCCACCTATGGGTGGGTCAGGGCAGAGGGGTGGCTACACCCCTTTCCCTTTGTCCAGTTTGCGCCAAAGCAGGGGCTGGAAGCCCCTGATCCGGTTTGAACTGGGGTATGCACAGGGACACCAAATGTGCCCCCAGTGCAGGACTTCAAAGCACACAGATGGTGCTCCCGCCCAGCCCCAATACACATTATCCTGTCTGGGGAGGTGGTCACACCTCCCTGGGACAGAAACCTATTGTCCAGGCCTCCCCTGCCGGAGTTTCGTCCAGCAGCAGGAGGCCAGACTCGTGTCTGTGGCAGCAGCATCCATTTTGTGATGCCAGGGCTTTGGAAAGAAGTTACCGGGTTAGTCAGAGTTAACATGTCTTTCCCTCTAGAAGGGTGGAATGCTACCCCGCCGCCAGGATTGGCGGGGGGTAGTATTCCAAGATGTTTGACACCAAACACGACATGTTTAGGTGCAGCCATTCCAAAGTTAGCATTTTACCGCGAGGTTATAATGCGCTTAAGAGTATATGGTCAGGCTGCACTACAAACAGCATCAGAGATGGTCTCTGAACGCTGCAGAGGGGCCCTGCTCATGCAGGGGCACCCTCTCACATAGGAACCATGCACTCTGCCTTTAGGATTGATAAGGCCTGCCTTAGGAGTGACTTATAGGTTTATATGTGTGTATGTATTTAGTGATATAGGTAACCTATATCACAGTAAGGAGTGCATGCACCACCTTACCCAGGCTGCAGTAGCAGACTGGTGGTGTCAGTTTGGATGGCCTTCCAGGGGTGGCATAATACATGCTGCAGCCCCTGGCAGGCCTCTGAGGTACCTATGCCCTTGGTACATAGTATACCATATACTAGGGACTTATAAGGGCACTCCAGATTCCAATCAGTGATGTGCCTAAGGCACATGGAAACCATTTTAGAGAGGAAGCAGCTAGGCTGGGGTTCTGATTAGCAGGGCCCCAGCCAGACTAATGTCGAAAAACAGTGAAGCATCAGCAAAAAGTGGGGGTACCCATGTGAAGCAGATCCTACTCTCCTACAACGTGTTTGTCGTCTTTCGATTTCACGCGTTCTTCTCTATGTTCTGACCGTCCTCTTCTTTCCGATGTCTGTGACGAGATCTGAAAGGTACGAGAGGAACGTGTATCAGTATCTTGATACCTGTCAGGTTTTTTTCAAATTACCCCTATTCCTGAGGTTATACCTCCTTTCAGAGGGCTCCTTTTGAGGAGACCTACCTCAGGATTGAGAACGTTTCTCGTTTGAATGTTGTTTATTAGTCTCCCACTTCTTTTTAGAAGATGTAGGAGTTTGTTTAATTGAGTCCTTCTCAGGACTTTCAGATAGTTTCGGCTTCACTGGTCTTCCACCCAAACTATCTCTGCCTAATTCTGCATAAGATTGTTCAATTATTCTGGGTAGCTCAGTTTGATGTTCTGTAACATCAAATTCCCTTAATTTTTGGCGGATCACCACTGCTGCTGCCTCCCCTTTAATATTAGATAATATTATTGTTGAGACCTGGTCGAAATTTTTCAGTAATTTCATACCCAAATTTAGAGCAGGGTCTGCCCCATATTCGTTTTGAATTTGTTTCAGGACATCTGGTATTACCGCAATTGACGGAATGCCATGTGTTTTAGTATGGATGGCAGCAAAGACTGAGCCCCAAGTGGTGCAGTCTTCCAGTTGTGGTGTGATCCCCATTGGTAAACTGATTGTTAGGATTCTGTGTTTCTCATACGGGCTAGTATTTGGAAATACTGCTTCGATTTGAGTAATTTTTTGAGCTATCCAAAATGGAATTTGCTCACGTTTTGTGGGCATTTTTCCCATGACTGCGTATAGAGTCTGTGGTGTAATTTTTAGTGTATTCCCCTGTTGAGGAGTTTGATTTGGAAGTGTCAATGGTGGTTGGACTGTGAAAGTCCACATGACATATTGGACTAATTGTCTGTAGATTTTTATTAACTCTGTAAGTTGAGTAAGTAGTTCCTCATCTGACATTATATCCAGTTCAGGATGAGGTGTATAGCCGGCTAGAATCGGCCATGTTGCTCCTGGTCTACCTAGTGGACCGAGCCTGGTAATGTTTCTATGATGTTTTAGGGCGCCTTTAAACCAGAGCTGATGCTCCTGGTATGTTAGTGGAATTTCAATATCCTCGAAAGGAATATATTCCTCTGGTGGATCATCTTCTTTGTAGAAGTGAAACAGTTTTGTTACTGAATTGGATTCAGGAAATATTACCCATGAATAGAATACCTCTGTCTGAAAGGATTCGTGTGCCTCTATCACGAAAACTGCTCTACCGCCTCTTGGTGGTAGGCCATGTTTTATAAGTTTTAGAGTGATGGCTCTTCTTAAGTTTGGATGGATGTCTATGACACCCTCCTCGGTTCCATCTAAACCGGTAATGTTAAAAACTGCTGCTTGGGCTGGATTAGTCGCAGCACCACCGTTTACGGTGTCATTGTCGGAGTCAGGCATTTTGTTTTTTGAAAAATGTAGAACAAGTTTCAAGGAAACAAAGATAAGGCGCACAATATTTTGGAACACTGTATCCTTCAACGTTGAGCAAACCAAACAGCTAATATATAGGGTACTTCCCTATGTAGTGGTGGCGGATACTTAACCCTGCCCACTCCAGACGTCTTTTGGAGTATATGGGTAGGGGTCTCTGAGAAAAAGCACGGCTGAGTTACTCAGTATCTAGCGTTAAATTACTGCCTTACCAAACCGTTGGGTGCCATGTAGTGTAACTCCTATTTCCCTAATAGGCTCTGCGCATTGGAATAATATACCCTATAGGTTTGACATAGGACTAAGGTCGGTATGTCCCTATCGAGTATATTAAACTTAATTACTTGTGCCAGCTAGCTCAGAGGCCACTAGAAACTCCTTGATAAACAAGAAGGGAGTAGTTTCTGGCAGCCGCAAAACATGACAACTTTGTTTCCCTTATAGAATCAGAACGTGTCCCAGAGTCGTAGAAACAATAGATAACTATTTCACTCAGCTCAATCGTGCATGCTTAGTTTTCCCAAAGTTACACAGAAAGAACAGACGGGCGTTTCAATAAAAGGTTTATTGAACAGTCTTGTTTCTCGTGTAAGTAAAATGTGCTGTTACGATCACAAGACAGTATGCAAGATAAATAATGTACAGCGTAAGCAGTAGAAATAAATAATACTGCGCTAGCATGATCTTTAGTAGATATTCATTTAGATAAATAACACAGACTAAAAATGCGAGTATTAATACGATGCGTCTCTAAGCTAGTTCTACCCCAATGTGCCTAACCTAACCTAGGTGTAGGGAGAGGTATGAAGTAGGTGGAGTATTCCTTACTATGGTATACTAAGAGTATGTTAAGTCTAGTATGCCTAGTATGCCAAGAGTCCCTCTAGGTTTCTAGTCAGCTCCATACCTTAAGAATGAGAGAGGTGGGAATCTCTTGCCAGGCTCGAACTCCAACACCCCGCGAGGGAAGTCAGATCACTGGAAGCTGGACTCTCTGCGTGCAGGAATGACAGCGTCTTCTCAGTGCGTCAGGCCGGGAAACGGGCTCCTCTGAAGTCGAGGTCTCCTCTGATTTACAAGGGCTAGGGAAGGTATATTTATACCTGAGAGGTACCTCAGAATGTTAGCATTGACGTGAATCGGACAGCGGAAGACGTCATGAATGAACCCCTAAGGTATAACGGTTCATGCATAATAGATGAGTCCTTGAAGAAATCAATAGTCCTGTGCTAGGGAAACTCCCGAAGCCTAAGGGTCTGTTCTTCAAGAACTCGTTGTGATGTTAGGGTGGACGGATGTCGGAGACCATGCCTGTATTTGGAGTGCACGGTTTAATGCCTAAACAAGGACTGGGATTTTATGCCTATATAAGGGCAGGGCGAATTGTGCCTATATAAGGACGATACAGGAAAGCCTGTGTATGGACACCCTAAGAGGAATACAACAGTAGTACCCAATCATTGCAGGAAGCTGAACAAAGTGGAAAACAGGCACAGCCAGCAATAGTAGAACTTCCCAAAGCAGGAACAGGACAGGAGGATGAGCTTCCTGCTGAGTAAGAACCTCCACTTTTAGAATCGTTGGCTTCCAGATCTCCTTAAAAAAAAATGTAAGATACTCCACCATCTTCTCCAAGCCCCCCTTCTGATGATCTGGGCGTGGATTGGACCCCGGCTTTGTCCGAGACATGCCAGGAGACAGAAAGGGAAAAACAAAGTTCATGAAAGCCTTACAATTACGGAAGGGGATGAGGATGATGAGGCAGTCATTGTCATGGAAGCTGGCCCAGAGGAGACCAACATTGCGCCTCATTCTTAATACGAGTGGACGACAATAAGGAAGGCCCTCGCTACTGCGGGTTACGGCACAGGAGCCGCTTTACTTTTGAACTGTCCCTGGATCCAGGAGGGTACAGTTGCAGTACAGTCCATTTTCAGTTCCCCATACTCTCTTCAACCCTTGCATTAGACCGACAATCCTAGAAGTCTATATCATTACTTCAAGCCCTGATGAAGTCCATACCAATTGGACGAAACACGTCGGCTGTTTGGCCATTGTTTTAATGAATAAGAAGAATAAAGAAACAACTTGTTTAATACCTACAGTGGATGGACAGAAATGTTCCTGGTTGGTGGTGGTGCACTCCACTTTGGTGGTAAAAATTACCCCTCCACCAACCTGCTCTGAGGGATGTGGCACTGATACCACCACCCACACCAGTGCCAGCTCCCATATTTGTAAGGCCCCCACTGAGACCTGCATCCACCACTACCTCAGTAGGAATATGCACTGCAGAGAGGCAATAATCGACACACCCACCTACCTCCAGTTCTTCTGGCATTGGCAGTGGTACTAATGGCCCACTGAAAAAGTTCACCTTCCCAGTTTGGGACTTCTTTACGATTAGCAAGCAGGAGGATAACATTGCAATATCCTCCTTTTGCCGTGGGAGTTATCGCCAAGGTAAGCCTGGTTCACAGCATGGTACTGGAGGCCAACTACCCATATGAAGAAACAGCACACAATCTGCTGGGAGACTCATCTTAAAAAAGTAGCTACAGGTGGTTGTGCTCCTATCACGGTGGGAGGTGAAGGTGATGAGGAAGAAGAGGGTGACATCTTTATCCAAAGCAGCCCTGTCCCCAGCAGGGCACCAATATCACCTGCATCAGCAAAATGTAAATGCACAAGACTCAGAGTCAGATGGAGAAACTACAGCAACAGCATACGGTGACTGCCCCAAGATGCACATTGAGTCTACCTGTTGGTTCTTCTCTTTGTAAGTTGCCTGCGTAAAACGGACCAGAAAACAAAACAATCCAGGCTACTATTACTGACATGTTTAGGCAGGAGGAGCTGTACAAACGCATCCAACCAATGGCACATTTGTACAATGCGAAGCTGGCTAAAATGTTAGTGCTGGACCTCCTCTTTTTATCTTTTGTGGAAGGAGTAGGAATTTTAGAATGTTTTGCAGCCATCTGCCTGAAATGGAAGGTTCCCAGCCGGACCTATTTTGCGGCCATTGCTGTTCCAGTGCTCCATGAGGATGTGCTGCAATTGGTTGGACAAGCTTTGCAGCAGAGTGCTGTTCACACTATCCACCTGACTACAGATATGTGGATCAGTTGTCAAGCAACTGATTTCATGTGCATCACTGCACACTGGATCTCTTTTGTGGGGGTTAGGCAACTGCTATCTATAGGTCTCAGAGCTGAAGAAACTTTTCAAGGGATTTGGAGACATGCAACAGGAGCCATGCTCATCATGGAGAAATCCCATAGAGCTGCAAACATCTTGGAAGACTTTAACAGGAAGGTGTTTGAATGGCTCTGACACGGAGGTCTCAGAATTGAAATTTTTGCCACAGACAATGCCAGTAATATAGTTAAGGCCATGGCAAAAAGTACATATGTCAGGGTCATGTATGTGGAGTATTGCATCAACATCGTTCTGCAGGACTTTCTCAAAAAAGAAGGCCTGGTCAGCAATTTACTGACTACCTGCAGAAGAATCTGCACTCATTTCAGCCATTCTTCTAAAGCCCGGAAGCACTTGAAAATCATTCAGCGTGCTAATAGAGTACCAGTTAAAGCCCTCATACAGGAGGCACCAACACGATGGAACTCGAGCTATTACATGTTATAACGTCTGTTTGAGCAGTGCAAACCAATCAATGAGTATGTCATGCAAAGAGGAGATGCAACTGGGAAAAGCATGATCATTGAGATGTCTAAATGGGGCCTAGTCAAATGCCTGACAGAGATGCTAATTCCTTTTTGAGGTTATAACACAGGAAGTCAGCAAGGACGACAGTATGATGGGCCATGCTATCCCGCTGTTGAATCTGCTACAGGACCAGTTAAAAAAGGTGTCTGAAACATTTGCACTCTCAGGTGTGAACGAAAATGAAGGTGCGCATGAGTTGGTTGAGAGCTTAATCCTTCACTTGACTGATAATCCAAGGCTGTAAAGAGACATTGTGTCTTTAAAAGAGTACACCTGTGCCACAATACTTAATCCACAGCACAAAAAAATACTGGGCACTTTCATTCCTTTCTCAGAAAGGAATGTTTCACAATACAAGACCTGGAAAAAGAATGGTTGTACATTAGAGTCCCACTCCTGTCCAGAAGTTCTGGGGTGCCGCCTTCAAGTTCCAGAGAGGGCTGTCCTGTTTTCCCACATCAGCCAACACAAGTGACAAGAACACTGGCAGCAAACACAACAGGAACAGAACAATGAGCCCAAACCTCTGAATTGGCTCGGTTTCAAGTGGCAGGTCCCAAGTCCAGTGCAGAGGTGGAGGCAAAAGAGGTTGAGCAAGTGGCAGCACCAATGACCATTCAGAGGATGTTGCAGGACTATCTGGAAGACCTAACAGAGGTCTATGTGGATCATAACCTATTGGTGTATTGGTATAGGAAGATGCAGCAATGGTGAGAGCTTCGCAGGCTGCCAATAAAGTATCTGGCTTGTCCGGAAGCCAGGGTATCCGTTGAACATGTACTCCGTGCAGCTGATGCAGTTGTCATAGTGAGAAGGACCAGTCTCTCACCTCAAAATGTGGAGAGATTGACCATGATCAAAATGAGCCAAAACTTTATACCACAATATTACACTGTTAATGAAATACCACAGGAGACGAATGAGGGTGATTGGTCAGACTCAAGTGTGTTAGCTGACCAACTTCTGGGCAAACCATCTGAGTTTGAGGATAAAATCCACTTCTTTGACTGAGAGTAGACCACCTTAGAATTTTTAATAATTTATCGTTGTACTGCTTTGTCAAAAAAAATAGGTATAGCTAGGGGAATATAATATATTTTGTTTGTTTGTGTCTGACTGATTTACGCAGCCTCACCATTTTCAACACATTTATGGCCATATTGGAGTTGGACCAGTATGCAGTGAAGAAGCCTCCCTATTCCCTTCAAGGACATTGGAGACAATGCCTGCCTCCATCCAATCCCTATCCTTTTTTTTATCCTGTAGCAGGACTGCCTCAGATCATTTGATTTACAAGATAGCCCAATGTGTGTTGCTTGCACCAAAGAGGAGATACAGTTGTGTACCACCGTGCTTGGATTGGAACAGGTAACTATTGTACCAATGAGTGAAATATTATTGAGTGATTATATGTAATGATTGATAATTCATGTGGTTGCAGACAGTGAGGGAGGGCGTTCAACTAATTTGTAAACTTGATTTTGATGATTTACAATGTTTGGGGCCTGATGGGTGATTTTGCATGAAGGTGATTGACCCTTTCACACTTAGCAAGATTTACTTGCCGGGTCCACTCCTTTTTTCTGGTTCTCAAATACTAATCTACACAAAAAAAAATCTCAAACAAATTTTTTTTTTCTTCATCAACAGCAGTGCACTACAGGTCGATCTCTCTCATTTGAGTTGGAACAGAGTTCGACTGATTCGTTACTCAGAGTCAGGATGATGGAAGGACTCAGAGCAGGACTATCTCAACAGCCAGAAGAAGGACGTTATCAACTCCAGGGATACGTATGTACAGAGCAATTGTACTTTTTCTCGACCTTCCGGTCTTTATGACTGATTTATTATGTTTGCAATTAAGCATGCACACGTTTTCTAACGTTCTCCGCTGCTAGTTACTCATTTTTAGGATCTCAAGCACTTTACTAAATTTGCTCTGTCGCAAAATTATCATGTATTAGATGATTTTTGGCCAGTATTGTACAGTGAATTTTAAATTTTTGAATTTTATAATAAGTTTTATCACTGAATGTTTTATGATAGCATTAGATTAGAAATGTGTATAAATTTGTAAGAATATATGTATGACAATTCGATTATTTAAGGTTCACCCCTTCTTGCATTGAAAACTCCAAGACCGACTGCTTCTGCTATGTTAATTTGTGCTTTTAGATGAAAATGACAACTTGAATTTACATTGGAAATTTTTGTGGAATGAACTATGTTTTTAAGATGTACCTTTATGTGGAATTCTGCGGAATTCTAAATCATAATAAATAAATTGTGATGACCTTAAGAGGCCTTTAAGTTGTAAAATTGCTCTCACTTCTCAGTTAACTAATTGCTCATGAGTCATCTGCCTCTTAGTTTTGGTACATTTCTCATGAATCTTACCTTTTGTTCTTCTCCTTGACTCTACAATATATTTCTATTTTACAGTCGAGCTTCTCCTGTACGGAAGGCAAAAGCCCAGCCCCACTTTCATTTGAATAGGCTGTGGTCTGTCTCCACACAAAGTGCTGCATACTCCCTGTAGTTAGGCTGGAGCCGGGGCCAGGAAGGCAGGACACCTGTGCACTTCAAAGGCATGCTTCCATAAGCTTCTCCCCACGTCAAAGGCACAGCTGTGTATAAATACTGGACCTCAGACACCACAACTTCGGTTGACTTCTGGACCTGTGGATACTCAGCTAGGAAGAAGGGCTGTTGTTCTGCTACATGGACTGCCACTTTGCTGTACTGCTGGTCTGAAGGAACTACTGCCCTGCTGTGCTGACCTGCTGCCTACTGCCCTCTTACTTGGGTGAGAAAGACTGGACATTCATCTCTTGAACCCAGAAACCAGAGAGTCTCCAAGGGCTAGTTGGCTGGCCCTTGATCAGAAGCCTCAGCGGCATAAAGAGCTTGCAACAATCTTGCACCTGCACCTGGACTCCAACAGTTGTGAGTCTACCCTGACAAGTGGTGCCACCCCAGTCCTGGACCCTTGGAAGTGGTCCTAAGGTATTGTGCCAGCCTCTGTGGATCCAGTGGAACCGACGCATCTTCTCTGCTAGAAGGCACAAACCCAAGGAGAATCAATGCATCTTTGTTGCTGTGTGGAGTGGACCCTTTGCAAAGATCCACATTGCATCGGAACCGACACATCACCCCAGCTGTGCAACGCATCCTCTGCAGAGGCCCTTGCATTCTTCATCAGCCTTAACAACAGCGACAGACTCTGCATCGCAGCCTTGCAAGTCTTCTGAACCAACGCATCACTCTGAGTGCATGCTGCATCCTCAATGCCGGACTTCGCATCGCAAGTCCTGTCACCAGGATAGTCGACGACAACGCAGGACCTAGCATCAAAGCCTCACCGAATCTTGGAACCAATGCATTGCATCGTCTGCGTGATTCATCTTCGACGCAGATCCACGCAATGCTACACAAACCAGGATTTAAGGTACTTTGTTCAGCGGGCCTAACTGGGTCCTTATAGCCGGCCCGCACTCCATCGCAGTTGGCCTGAACTTACAACTTTTTCCCAGTCCGGCTCAACCAGATATCCACTTTTGGTGCTTTGTGCTTTTTGGGCACTACTTTCACCGAAATCGTTAAACTTGAATATTCATTTAATGAAGACAGTTCCACAATTCCAACTTGTTGTGGGATCCTTTCTGTATGGTGTTTTCACTCCATTACTGTTTGAAGTGCTGCACACATACTTTACACATTGCCTCTATGTTAAGCCTGACTGCTCTGCGCCAAGCTACCAAAGGTTAGAGGACATGTTAGAGGACAGGTTAATTTGGAGTTGGCTTGTGCCTCACCCTGACAAGTATTGTGGTTACTTCTTTACCAAGACTCATTCCCCAGTCAATGAACAACCCCAGTTCTCATATTCGGGATCAGAGTTGAAGATTAGTGCTTGTGTTTTTGCAGTGCCATACAGTGGTTTGGTGTACACTACCATCCCATATCTAAGACCAATTTGAGTTTAAATTCTCCTTAATTGGCTTTTTTCTCTTGGTCCAAATTCTTCCTCTGGCTGTTGTGTCTGAAACCACACTTGCAAGGATGATTTCAAGCTTGTCAGCATGGATTCCTAAACTGTGCCCCAGCTCAAGGTGTTTTGCAAGGAAAGGTAAAGTCAAGCAAAGAGCACCACCAGAAAGATGGAGCTCCGAAAGGAGCTGAGGATCTGTGCGGAAGCCCATCAGTTCAAACCACAGAAGCGGATGATGTGATGGAATGACAAGGAGATGGCTTCCATTAGATGCAACCTTCTGCTGAGGGGGGTGACAGCCCCTGAAGTGGAGTCCCCTGCCAGGGCAGGGAGCAGTGTATGTCCTCACAGCCTGTCCCTAGAGAAGTGGGTGGAAGAGGAGGGAGGAGAGAGACTCAGGCTGGAGATGACCAGGATCAGGCTGGAGGAAAAGAACTCGCCCTGGAGGCAGCAAAAAAGAAGGCTGAGGCTTAGAGAGCCTTGGAGGGGAGGAGACTAGCCATGGAGGGATTGAGAATCTCTCATGAGCTAAGTCCAAAAGAGCTCTAAATCAGAACTAAGCAGGTGGAGTCCAGCAAAAATGGTGACAGATAAACTACAGTGCCCTGTGGAGACAAGACGGTCCATATACTTAAAGTTCTGGTGCCTGACTTTGTTGTGAGTGAGGACATTGACCAATGGTTTGAAGTTTATGAGGTGGCTTTACAGATGTACAGGATCCCTGAGAAGGATTGGGGGCTAGTCTGTGGAAGCACAACCCTAACTAGGGTTTGGACACCCTACTGACCCTAAAAAAGGGGGACAGGATTAGGTATCCCCACCACGAAGGAAGCCCTTGTGAGAAAATATGGCCTTACCCCAGAGAAGTGCAGGCAGAAGTTCTGGGACAGCCAGATTCTGCCCCAGCAGTCCTGGTTGGATTTCGTGGATTCCTTTTGCAAGGCACTGGATGGTTGGGTGAAGGGCAGTGAGGTGAAAGATTACAAAGTGACACAAGATCTGTTTTCAAGAGAGCACATGCTCAGTAATTGTTTTCCAGGGCTGCACCCAGTGCTTAATTTGTACAAGAATAAGTTCCGGGGCGCAAGATTTGCTCAAAAGCCTTCGGCTGACACTTTCGAAGGGTGGGGTGCCGAATGCCAAGGCTGCATTGTCTTTAATTTCACCTCATACTTTTTTAATGTACCACAAGACACTCCCTTCCTCTTATTCTTACTCTTGCAGGTTCTTATTCATCCCTGCTTTCATACTTTGTCACTGTTTTTCATTCATTTTCTTCTTCCTTCTTCGCCCTTTTGTGTTTTTCTCTCTTTTGCTGTGGATCAAAGTCTGTTGAGGAAACATAAGTGCTGGGCCCCCCAAAAAAAGAGTGCTGGTGAGCCCCACATGTAGCCTTCAGCTCAAATTAAGCACTGGCAGCATTTGACCGCATCACAAAGCTTTTGGCCCTGATGGTGGGACATTTCATGTTTTTTAAACCACCTTTATTGAAAACAGAATAGATTACAACTATATACTAACCAAAGCTAAAGATATGAAATTAGTTTTCAATGAAACATATTCATATAATAATTTTTTGCAGTATTGAATACAGGTAATTTTTTAAGATGTTGCTTTTGCTAAGATTGTCGTAGATACGTTGTGTGATCGTGTTTGTTTATAGGTCATTTTAACTTTAGTAAACTAAGCTAATAATAATAATACAAATTATAAAGCTATAGTTACTTTTCCAAAACAGTGACAGCGTTCGTTTGTTAAATCACCTGGGTTTCAAAGTAGCACTCTAAGATTGTAGGTAGGAACAATGGGTGAATATTTGGAATCACTAAATATCCCTAATCACTACTTTGGGATTAGGTTTTGGAAAAGTTTAAGTTGCTTATTTTATTTGCTCAGTTCATCTACTTTTTGTCTTGCCCCAGTACCCAATTTTGTTTCTTGTTTGCCATTTAACTTACTCACTGACTCGCCTCAGCTTTAGCACATCCTACTTTCCACCCTTGAAGACAGCAACTATTTGTGTAGGTACTACACCATATATTGCTCCATTTCAGGTACATGTTCTATGTTCTTGATGATATAGCCATTCCAAAAAGCTTTCAAACCAAGAGCAATCTAACAAAGCCAAACTATGCTATTGCCTGCACATGTATTGTTCCATACAATGGTGGATAGTTTATTTTGGGTTTCGTTTTATGAATGTTGTTTGTGGCATGTATTTATGTCAAACCCTTTTAGTAATATAAGATCAATGGTCTGGTGTGGCAAGGAGAATTGCTTGTTTTGTTAATGGCTTAGCAAGAAAGCTATGTATGTGTCAAGATTATGGTGTGAAGTTTAGCCTATGCATGTGCCAATAAAGCATCTGCTGTTTTCAAAGGTGCTGTGGTAGAAAGTAATCCCATCCCAACATAAACCATTGAAGACAGGTATTTCCTGTACTATCAATTTGAGTTTCATTATTAGTGCACTGAATAACCTGACAAGTCATCACTTTAAGTGTAGCTGCATGCCTCTCTCGGTGACTTATCATAAGAGTTTATTGCAGGTGGCCCTTCAAGTCTCCAGGTGAAACAGTATGAAAGTCAAGAAATCTTAAATGAAAATATTTAACATTCCTATTTATTGTAGCACATGTCCTACAAAATTCCACTAGGAAGCAAATGAGGAAATTAAGTGCAAATGTCAATACTATAAACATCAAATGTATGTTTAGCTTGACAAAATAATTATGGTAGTTATTGAAAGCAAACCTAGTTGTAGAAGAGGTTGCAGATCTCTAAATAACCCCGCACACATTTTCTAATTATAGGTTTTGATTCAATAAAAAAGTGCATCCTGAGATTTTAGAACGGTTTACTTCGATTTATCCAACTAGACTAACACACTTAGCAAAACTCATTTATAAAAGAAAACCCCCAAGACTGGATACATGTCCATTGTTGTACGTGGAGCAATCTGGAAACCATACGGTGTTGTATTTGTTAATTATTGAACCATGCACATACTGAATTGCAGTAATACATATATGTATAATTATACCTGAGAGCCGAAGCATGCAATGAGCATGCAGAATTAACTATGTTGTTTTCTACAAATGAAGACACTAAGGGGGATATTCTCAAGAACGTGTGATAATTATCGCAAAATTAGCTTAACGCAACTTTGCACATCGCAGTCTATCGCGGGAAAATAACGCTGTGTTAACGTTGTATTCTCAACACGGCGGTACCATGCGATAGTCTCACGCTAACGCATCAAATAACCCCGATAAAATTACCGTGACGACCAAAAAACGCGAAACACGAACGCGAAGAAAGTTGCGATGTGGCCAACCGCGATAAAAAAATCAGCGATAACCAGCGACATGCCTGCAATTCCCACGCGTCATGCGAGAAAATGCACTATAAAAGCACCGAAAAACACAAACAAAATAATTCAAACTGCGTAGCACCATGGAGGAAGCCGGAGCAAGTACAGAGGACAACCAGAACCCCACAAGCCCCCAGGAGGACCAGCCTGGGACCTCGGGGTCACGGAAGGGCAAGGAGAAGAAGACGAGGAAGACGAGGTTCAGTCCGCAGGAAAACAGGATCATCATCACGGAGGTGATAGAACACCACCAACAACTGTTCGTCACCTGCAACGTGTCATTGGCAAATAAAAATGCAATATGGCAGTCCATCCTGGACAAGGTGAATGCAGTCGGAGTGAGGAGGAGGACAATTGGAGAGGTCAAGAGGCGCTGGAATGATGCGAAGTGCAAAACTAAGAAGAAACTCGCTGACAACCATCAGGCAGCAATGCAGACTGGAGGTGGCAGTCCAGCGGAACACCAGGAGCTGGATGAGATGGAGGAAATGGTGGCCACAGTCATCAGTGGGGAGACAGTGGCAGGAGTTAGGGGTCCGGACACTGCCCAACATGACCTGACACAACAGCACCAGGGTGAGTACCGGACAGGAACTGGGGGGACGGGGGGAGATGGGCACAATGGCACACATGCACAATTAAGTAGAGCACACTGCACACCCACAATGACTCTGGATCATGTCCCTGATCCCCTTGGCACACTGCAGCACACATAAAAACAGCAAGTAGGCCCCCGTCCACTATGGGCACAAAGGGGTCCCTCCCCACACAGCACCAATCTCACAACCAACCCATGCACACGTGTCAAAACCAGCAAAGCTGTGTGTCTGTGAGCCACACTGACAATGCAAGTGACACTGCATGACGAACAGCATGGCTGCAGTCCAATTAACATGACATGGTGCACGCCACGACACTGAGGTGGCTGAGTGTGGAACACATCTGTAAAGGAGCAGGTCACACTCTGACACATCTACGTGCACAAACAACCCCTGACGTCAACAACACATCTGCGGATAAACCATGCCCAAGAGTCCAAAATCCGAACTAGAGCCAAAATTAGCCAAGTCTGCAACATCTCAGCACTGTAGAAGCACAGAAGTCAAAGGCACACCGCCTCAAAGGGATAAGGGGCAGCAAAATCACAGCTGCAGGGGCGACTCTCCCACAATGCAGCACACACACATAGCAATAACAGCACATCATCATTGACGACAATGTGGTACAAAGTGCAACACTCTCACTACAGAACAGAGGACACAACTGTTTCCGCTTGTGCGTAGAAACTGGTCAATCACATCTGGCATAGCAGGAAACTGTGAGATGATAATGTACATGTACAACCTCACATCCGTGATGTAGTTCAAATGTCTACTGTCCCGTATCAAATAGTCAGCTCCTCCCAAACAGTCACAATGTACATTGTCATGTAGTCTGTATGTAAACTTGAACAATGCATCAACATACATGTCAACACATCTTCCCTTCACATTGCAGAGGGACAATAAACACCTCCTGCAGAGCAGACCAGACAACTCATCAGTGAGGATGAAGAGGACCTCCACACCTTCGACACCGACACCCTACAACAGCTCATGGACAGCTATGGCAACCCACCTCCAGGAGCAGGGCAGCCCAGCTGCATCGAGGAGACCCCACCCCTGCACAGACCACACAGCAGGAAGCACCCACCACCACGGCTGGCTCCCAGCACCTCACCGAAAAACACATCGCATTCCAAGGCCATGTGTTAGACTGCCAGAAGGAGGTGGCTGAACAGGTGCGGGTGGGGTTCGACCTCATGGCAGCCAAACTAGATGACATACGTGGGTGTCTAAGTCCCATCAGGGACCACTTACACTCCCTAATGGACACCCACAGTTCGCTCCATGATGTCCAACAATCCATGCCCGACATCGCTGGAGTCATGACTCTGAGAGGAGAACAACTGTCTAGTCAGAGTGGCCTCAGCGATGTCAGCCGAGAGTTGGCACAGATGCTGAGGATAATGGAGAACATGGAGCGGATGCATGCGGAAAGAATGGCTGCCACGGATGCACACCAGCGGAAAGTTGTTGGGATCTTCCATGCCCTGCAGATCCTCATCATCGCATTGCTGCCACTAAGGCAGTCACTGATGAATGCTGCTGGTACTTCTACACACACATCTCCGGCCCCTGATGTGCCAGTGGCACACAGTGCTGCAGACCAAACATCAGCACCCACATGTCAGACAGATGACATAGAGGACGAAGATGCGGGTGATTCCACCTTTGTAGTAAGAAGGAGCCAGTAGCATTCTTCTCCGCCATATGCCCTGTTTCAGCTTGGTTCTGCCCTCTGCATCATGCCCTGTAACAACACCTCCCACTGTCCCCCGAAACACTCTGCGACACTCACCTTGGACCTCGACATGGACTGCCATATTTTGTTTGCTTACCAATGACACAGCAATCAGACTGCGGACTGTACCCTTCCTCTTCTGATGTACTTGTCAATCCCTAAATGACTTTGGCTGGCCCTCCACTGGGCTATAATGTAATGTGGGGTTTGCATGGCAATGTACTGCTCCAGCTCCGATACTCCACCGAATGTGAATAAATCATTCAAATTCACACAGATGTGTCATGTCCATAATCGATCAAGTATGAAAGTATGGATGAATGTAAGGACATTGATTGCCCAAAAAGGTACACCCTGGGAAATGAAAGCAATGCGCATGTTTGACCGTGACACACATAGGAAGTGAGATGACTGGGAATGTGTGCACTAGCTGTGGCCTCATTGCTCTGAAACAACAATTGTGCAATTCCTCAACTTTGCCCCACGCAATGTTAGAAATAGGGCTGGGTATGAAATGTCAAAGTCGTTGGCAGGCCTAAAAGTAGTGTCCACCATTCACATTTGACAACAGAACATCTCTTCGCATACCTACTCACACTCAACTGGGTGGATTCAGCCTGTGGTGATGGATCACATTGATCCACATGGCAAGAATATGGACACCATACTCACATTGCTGAAGACACGTAAGAGCACAGGTCTATCAGCAACTATCCCAACCACTATGTCTGGATCACAGAGGTGGAGATGGCAATAGGGACTCACCCCTAAGTGAAATGCGTCAGTCAGTCCCTCCCTGTGTACGGACAATGCTCATTGAGGCACACGATTTGTCATTCTAATCAACACTCATCACAGTTGAACACTAGTGAAGTTGCGTAGACTTTATTGCCATGTGCGTGTCAGTACGGGCAAGACAAGGGCCACAACATGCAGACCAATGCATCAGACACTAACAGGCATTATTCGGTCATGGTACAGTTCCACGTGACAGGCGTTGTGCATGCGCCTGGGATGTTCTGCCATTGCATTGGTGGCTCTTGTAGAACCGGCACTCTTCTGACCTGCGTCAGTTATGTGGATGATATGCCACAGCTCAGAGCAATGAGTCGTATGTGTGTGCATCGTTTGGACCTATGGGTTGTTGTGTACGTAAGTGTCAAGGGCATTCCATGCAAGAGTACCTCGAGCAAGAACTTCTGTGTGTGGGGTGTGGATACGTTGGTCTTTCATTAGCGCTGTGCGTAGTGTGGGAGTCGTCATCATCTGCTATGGTATCTCTCTCAGGGGGTGCCTGCCGCATGCAAGACCAAGGTCGGAGGTGCAGATGTCCTTCCGCCTTATGTATTGATGCAAAGGAGCTTTAATCCCTAATGTTAGTCTGACTACTGCTTGCATTCTGGAAATGTGATGTGGCTTTTGTGCTGCAATTGAGGCTAGGCCTTAGGCTTATGGTGCACCAATAGCGATACACACACAACAGTTGGCATGTATGAGCCAAGAGCCCGAGCGGCCTTGCGCTCCTTGTACAATCCCTTCGTGCGCGGCCGCCCTCTGGGTGCATGCAACATTTCAACATTGTCGATTGCGGGCCGTGTGGCGCAGACACTGCAACAGAGACACACGCATCAGTTGGTTTCCTGTCCAACCCAGAAATGAACCACGCCCAGAGCCCAGGGATACTAATTCACACCCCTACGCTGGCATGGCGTATGCCGACCCAGCCCACTCGGCTTACGTATAAAGGGGGGGGACGACGCTACGTGTCCCAGTTCTTCCCCACTGCTGGAGGTGACATGGCTGCGTCCGCCTGGCATATCACGAGACTCAATCAGAAAGGGTCCATGACTTGCATTGCACAGAGTTGTTGGCGCCGGAAACACTGTGGCTGGGACAGGCCTACCGCCATGGGACGGTGACTTTCGGTGCACTGAGGTAGGGGCACCTTAGGTGCTGAGCGGGTGTGCAGCCTGCGATGATGCGCAGTCCTGGCGGTCCGGACTGGTAACGATTTTTGTGAGCCCTGCTGGACCGCAGTGTAGGCCTGAGCCAGGGGGCAGCGCGGGCCTACCACCACGTGGCGTTGCCTCGCGGTTCACAGAGTTAGTGGCACCTATAGAGCTGAGTGGGTGTGCAGCCTGCGATGATGCCGTGTGCACTGATATGATCTCTGCCATTGCGAAATCAAGACCCAGAATCACATGTGTGACCTGGTGGCCCGTGGGGCGGGGCTGCATGATATGGAGGCTGCCAAGGTCGCGGGCCCCGGGCTTAGAGCTTGCACTGGCACGTGGTGGGCCCTCTTGGAGACACCCTGGTGGCGGAAGGTGAGCAGTGAGGCCTGGGTGCGGAGGGGTGGGCAAACACCGCTGGGCAGCGGGAGGGTCTGGGGTGCAGCAGCCTGTGTGCGCAGGGGCGGCCAAGCGATGATGGCGTGTGCAATGATATGAACTCTGCCATTCATAAATCTGGACTCTGTTTCAGATGAGGGACCTGGTGGACTGCAGTGTATACCGGCACGTGGTTGGAGACACACCGGTGGCAGCAGGTGAGCAGTGAGGCCTGGGTCCGCAGTGTCGGCACTCTCTCTCCCTCTCTTCCTTTCACTGTCTCTCTCTCTTCCTCTGTTACTCTCACTCTCCTTCTCCCTCTCTTCCTTTCACTGTCTCTCTCTCTCTACCTCTGTTTCTCTCTCTCTCTCTCTCCTTCTCCCTCTCTCCCCCTTTCTCTCTCTTTCTCTCTCTCCTTCTCTTTCACTCCCTCTCTCTCTCTCCCTGTCTTTCTCTCTCTCTCTGTCCTTTGATGAGCGCATGACACACCTTCTTATCTTGAATTTTGTCTTGCAGGCTGTGTCTTACAGATTGTCCAGAGAAGACCCGCCATGACTTTTCCGAATAGTTGTTTTGAGTTAAATTTGAATAAAATAATTTGTTTGGAAATTCAAAGATGAATGAATGATTCTCCTTTTTCTGACCACACATGAATGTTAATTGTTGTACTTGTGCGACATCAGGCGAATTGTTTTGTTCATGATTTCGTAAAGTTGATGTAAAATATATTTGTCCGGGGTAGGGCCCCGGGGGGGATCCTGGGGGGGGTGGCGGTGGGTGTTGTGGCCCTCTTGGGTGTCCGGCTGCATGATCAGTAGCTCCATGGCATCTGTTGTACTTCTGGTGTGGCTATGGGCTGGGCTCCCATTTCTGGTGCAGGTTATTTTATTTATTTATTTTATTTGAAAAGTTTTATATAGCGCTGGCTAGACCCAGAGGTATCAGGGCGCTTTACATGAGGAAGGACAATTGTTTCAAAGCATAGTTACAAAGTTACATCAGTTTCTGGAGCGTAGTTACATGAGATACATGAGTTACAGAAGCAATTCCCAATCCTCCGCTATGTGTGACTCCCTTATCGCTGTGGACTCTCTCAGAGGGGTCTCTGAGACTCCAGGTCATAAATGCTGGATCCCTCCCCAACAAGGGGAGAAGGAGTGCTTTGGCAAGGGGCACATTAATGGAGGCCATTTTAGGGACAGTCGGGCTGGTAGTTTCAGTTTCTGGAGCGTAGTTACATGAGATACATGAGTTACAGAAGCAATTCCCAATCCTCCGCTATGTGTGACTCCCTTATCGCTGTGGACTCTCTCAGAGGGGTCTCTGAGACTCCAGGTCATAAATGCTGGATCCCTCCCCACAAGGGGAGAAGAAGTGCTTTGGCAAGGGGCACATTCATAGAGGCCATTTTAGGGACAGTCGGGCTGGTAGAGAAAAGACTTTCACTGCAGTTTGGGGGAATTGAAAGTTGGGACGCTGGTTCAGTAGCCTGGGAGGCTGCTGCCCCAATGCAGCCAATGTTGGTGGCCATAGAGTGGAGAGAGCGTTAGCAGACTATGGAGTCCGCAGTAACATTGGAAATAAATGTTGGGGTGAGAAAAGGGAAGATGCCGACCGGGGGAAATTTCGGCCGCCATTTTGAGGTCAGGCAGGTATAGGCAGGATCACCGGGGATATTGGCTAGACCCGGAGGTATCAGAGTGTTTTACAAGAGTTTTGGTAAGAAACAAGTTATACAGAGTTACAGAGGTTAAATACAATGTTGCACAGTAAGAACCATGACATTAAAACATGAGGGTACTCGAGGGAGGTAGATATGACGCAACGTGATGGGTTCAGGGGCATCAGCAATATTCGCAAACGAGGAGCAGATCCGAAAGTTCACCCAGCTGGAGACCGGCGGGATCGGAGGTGCGGACCAAGGACGCTAAGATGACGGATAGGACAAGAGTGTCTTTAGGAGATGGTCCCAAAGTGGCGGGGTGCATATAAATCTTAGTCCAAAAGTTCAAAAGAGTAGTTCTTACCTCAGCTCAAATCAAAATAAAATGAATAAACCTCCAAATATTCCCAGACGTCATATGGGAGGCGAGGCAGGCGGGCTAACAGTAGGGAAAAGCAGTGGCAGTCAGGTCCGGAGGCGGGGGGAGGGTCAGGGGGAGAGAGCCTCAGTTCGGCTCCTCTGCGGTCATCCGGAGAAAATACAGAGGCATCGGCAGCGTTGCGACGGGATCCACCGAACAATGGACGCCAGGGAAATTCGGTGAAAAGGCAGGGAGGAGGAAGTCCTGGATGCGGAACTATGGCAGCCAGCAGCAGTGCGCGAGGCATCAAAATGGCACCGGATGGCAAATGGTCCCGGTGGACATTGCCCCCTTGCAGAAATTGGGCGAGACATCAATCCTCCGGGGGAGGAGGAGGAGGGCCCACCCTTTGGGTGTGGTCGCAGGGGCTCCGGTCCGGTCCTCCTGGATGCCGATCGGTGGAAGCAGGCAGGGTCTCGCTGATGAGCTCCTTCTGGCCAGCGGGAGAGACCCCACAAGAGGCGCCTGTATACGGTGTCCCCGCTGGCACCAGGAGACCTCGATCCTCGAAACTTCAGAGGACCCACCCTTCAGGTGCATGTCGCCGGGTCTCCGGTCGGGTCCTCATGGACGTGGAATGATGGGAGCAGGCAGGGTCTCATCGCCGAGTCTCCTCTGACCAGCTGGAGAGACTCCCAATGGCGCCTGTATACGGCTCCCGGCCGTCCTCGCACATGGCAGGGGAAATCCCTCTGGTGCGGGCACCAGAGGGATTTCCTTTTCCCCCTGACAAACTCGGGAGCTGGGGAAGGGCTCCCCTAACTCCCGAGGCTGTCTCTGTAGTTTCTGTGCAATGAAGATCAGCGTGCACGTCGCGCTGACTTCATTGCACAGAAACCGAAACTAAAATGAGCCAATAGGCTCATTTCAGTTTCACTTTTACGTGCTCAGGGGCTATCTCAGCCCCTGAGCATGTAGAAAGATGGGAGAGGCATTATTTGAAAGGGGAGAATCTCCCCTTTCCAAAGGTACCCTTCCCTAGTGGATCCCTGCTTGGAGATCGCCCCAGGAGGGCGATCCCCAAGCAAGGATCCACCCACTAGACACCAGGGAGGGGGAGCGGCCCCTTGGGCAAGGGCCTTTGCTCCCCCAATTACTTTTGGCCACTACAGTCTTTCTGCCCCCCCGGGGGGGCAGAAAGCCCACTAGAAACCAGGGATTTTTTTTTGATTTCATGTAGCGGTGGGGGCTGCCCAAAATGGGCATGCCAATTCCCCCCCTAGAAATTCCATTCTTTCTGCCCCCCCGGGGGGGCAGATGGGGCAGTAGCTCCCAATCTGACCCCCGGGGGGGCAGAAAGCCCACTAGAAACCAGGGATTTGTTTTTTTAGTAATGTAGGGGTGGGGGCTGCCCAAAATGGGCATGACAATGTTAGAGAAATTCCAGTCTTTCTGCCCCCCCGGGGGGCAGACGGAGGCAGTAGCCCCCATTCTAACCCTCGGGGGGGCAGAAAGCCCACTAGAAGCCAGGGATTTTTTTACACTTGATTTAGGGGTGGGGGCTGCCCAAGATGGGCAGGCCAAAGCCCCCACCCCCCCAAAAAAAATGCAACAGTGGGGGCAGAAAGACCACTAGGCACCAGGGATGGGTTTTTTTTATGATGTAGGGGTGGGTGCTGCCCAGCGTGGGCATGCCAATGCCCCCACCCCAAAAACAATTACCACGGTCTTTCTGCCCCCTCCGGAAGGCATTTTGTGGCAATAGCCCCTTATCTGCCCCCCCCGGGGGGGGAAGAAAGCCCACTAGACCTCAGGAATTGTTTTTTTTTTAAAGTCAGGGGTGAGGTCAGCCCAGAATGGGCATGCCAGTGCCCACACCTCCCCAAAAAAATGCCACAGTCTTTCTGCCCCCCCGGGGGTCGGATGAAGGCAGTGGCCCCTGATCTGCCCCCCAGGGGGGCAGAAAGCCCACTAGGAGCCAGCGATTATGCTGGCTTTTTTAATGCTTGGGGGTGGGGGCTGCCCAGAATGGGTATACCAATGCCCCCACCCTCCAAAAAAATAGCCACAGTCTTTCTGCCCCCCTTGGGGCCATATCGGGGCAAACCCCCCCCCCCGATTTCCCACCCATGGCGGCAGAAAGCCCACTAGGCACCAGGGATTTTTTTTTTTTTATGATGTAGGGGTGGGTGCTGCCCAGCATGGGCATGCCAATGCCCCCACCCCAAAAACAATTACCACGGTCTTTCTGCCCCCACCAGAAGGCATTTTGGGGCAATAGCCCCTTATCTGCCCCCCCGGGGGGGGAAGAAAGCCCACTAGACCTCAGGAATTGGTTTTTTTTTAAAGTCAGGGGTGAGGTCAGCCCAGAATGGGCATGCCAGTGCCCACACCTCCCCAAAAAAATGCCACAGTCTTTCTGCCCCCCGGGGGGCGGATGAAGGCAGTGGCCCCTGATCTGCCCCCCGAGGGGGCAGAAAGCCCACTAGGCGCCAGCGATTACGCTGGCTTTTTTAATGCTTGGGGGTGGGGGCTGCCCAGAATGGGCATACCAATGCCCCCACCCTCCAAAAAAATAGCCACAGTCTTTCTGCCCCCCTTGCCATATCGGGGCAAACCCCCCCCCCCCCCCGATTTCCCACCCATGGCGGCAGAAAGCCCACTAGGCACAGACTTGTTTTTAGCAATGTGCCTACCTTTGGATTTTGGGCCCTAGCGCAGCCGGCACACAGCGAAACTTAGCAAACCTGTACATTTTTTAAAACTAGACACAAAGGGGAATCCAGGATGGGGTGGCTTGTGTGCCTCTCACCAGGTTCTGTTACCCAGAATCCCTTGCAAATGATACCTCACTTGTGTGGGTGTCCAATGCAGAATTGGCTAGAAACGTATTTTTAAAAAAACAAAGTGCTTAGAATTCTCTGTGCTATTCCCTTAATCCCAATGTTTTGGGCTCTTCCAGGCCCTTGCCACACCCACAAAAGTGAGGTATCATTTTACTCAGGAGACTGAGGGGAACGCTGTGGTGTAGGACATTTGTGCCGGCACGGTGATTCCACTCAAAAATATGTGGAAATTGTGGTTTTTCCAGCTAAATTTGAGGTTTGCAGGGGATTCTGGGTAGGAAAACGTTGGGGGATCCACGCAAGCCATACCTCGCTGGATTCCTCCGGGTGTCTAGTTTTCAGAAATGTGTGGGTTTGGTAGTTTTCCAAGATGGCCGCCGAGCCCGGGGCCAAAAACCCAGGTGACCCCCCTAGCAAAACCAGTTTGTTTTGTGATAGGTAATGTTGATGTCTCCTCAATACGTTTTGGGCCCTTGCCTGTCACGGGTACTTGACCCACCCACGCGAGTGAGGTACCATTTTTATCGGGAGACCTGGGGGAATGCTGGGTGGTAGGAAATGTATGGATCCACGCAGATTCCAGAACTTTCCCACACAGAAATTTGAGAAAAAAGTAATTTTTTCAGTTAAATTTGAGGTTTGCAGGGGATTTTGCGTAGGAAAACGTTGGGGGACCCACGGAAGCCATACCTCGCTGGACTCCCCCGGGTATCTAGATTTCAGAAATGTGTGGGTTTGGTAGGTTTCCCAAGATGGCCGCCGAGCCCAGGGCCAAAAACCCAGGTGACCCCCTTTGCAAAACCAGGTTGTTTTGTGATAGGTCATTTTGAAGTCTCCTCAATGCGTTTTGGGCCCTTGCCTGTCGCGGGTAATTGACCCACCCATGCTTGTGAGGTACCATTTTTATCGGGAGATCTGGGGAAATTCTGGGTGGTAGGAAATTTGTGGATCCACGCAGATTCCAGAACTTTCCCACACAGAAATCTGAGAAAAAAGTGATTTTTTCAGCTAAATTTGAGGTTTGCAGGGGATTCTGGGTAGGAAAACGTTGGAAGACCCACGCAAGCCATACCTCGCTGGACTCCCACGTGAGTCTAGTTTTCAAAAATGTATAGGTTTTCTAGGTTTCCCTAGGTGCCGGCAGAGCTAGGGTTCAAATCTACAGCTAGGCACTTTGAAAAAAAAGGGTCAGTTTTCACTGTGAAAATGTGGTGTGTCCACGTTGAATTTTGGGCCGTTTCCTGTCGCGGCCACTAGGCCTACCCACACAAGTGAGGTACCATTTTTCTCAGAAGACTTTTGGAAATGCGGGGTGGGTTGAATTTTGTGGATCCACGCAGATTCCAGAACTTTCCACCACAGAAATGTGAGGAAAATGTGTTTTTTTTTTTACAAAGTTTGAGGTTTGCAAGGGATTCTGGGTAAAAGAACCTGGTGAGAGCCAGTCAAGTCACCCCATCCTGGATTCCCCTAGGTGTCTAGTTTTCAAAAATGTATAGGTTTGCTAGGTTTCCCTAGGTGCTGGCAGAGCTAGGGTTCAAAATCTCCAGCTAGGCACTATGCAAAAAAGGGTCAGTTTTCACTGTGAAAATGTGGTGTGTCCACGTTGCATTTCGGGCTGTTTCCTGTCGTGGCCACTAGGTCTACCCACACAAGTGAGGTACCATTTTTCTCAGTAGGTTTGCTAGGTTTCCCTGGGAGCCAGCAGAGCTGGGGTTAAAAATCTACAGCTAGGCACTTTATTTATTTATTTATTTAGAAGTTTATAAAGCGCACAGCTACCCCCAACGGGGGTGTCCCGGCGCTAATGCAGACGGCAGATGAAAGGTGCAGAGTGAATAACTAGGGGTTGGTAAACATCCAGGTCTTTAAGGCACGTCGAAAGATGGGTTCTGACTCAGAAGAGTGGAGAGAGAGTGGGATGGCGTTCCAGATTCTGGAGGTAATGACCGCAAAGGCTCTGCCACCCATTCTGGTCCTACGAAAATGGGAGGTAACAAGGAGACGAAGATGGTTGGATCTGAGGGTCCGACTTTGTTGATAGTGTTTAAGTCTTGCTCTCAGGTATACAGGGCCATGTCCCCGTAAAGCTCTGAAAGCCATAATGAGCGCCTTGAATTCAACACGTTTAATCACCGGTAACCAGTGGAGCTTCCTCAGGTGGGGGGTGATCGAGTGGCGGAAAGGGATTTTACAGATCACTCTGGGCGCAGGCGCAATCTGTAGATGCCTGATCAGATAGGCAGGCGCCCCAAGGTAAAGACTATTGGCATAGTCCAGATGGGATGTGATTAAAGCATGGATTACCGTCCTACAGGACTCCAGAGGAAGGAAGTGAAGGAATTTACGAAGCGTGCAAAGCTTCCCAAAACAGGAGGAGGACACCTGTCTGATTTCAGTTTTGCAGGACAGTTCATTGTCAAACCAGAAGCCGAGGTTCCTCGCCGAGTCAACAGGCTTGGGGGGGGATTCATCTCAGGCGGGACGGGACTTTTTGATTGAAGAAGAGTACTTCTGTTTTATCCGAATTAAGCTTAAGAGTGTTAAGTGACATCCATGCCGAGATGTTACTCAGGCAGTGTCTAAAGTTAGAGAATGCGGCTTCGGAATGTTCTTCAAAAGAAAACACCAGTTGGGTGTCGTCAGCATAAGAAATCACCCTTACCCCCAAGATTCGACCAACGCCGCAAGGGGTGATAGATAGACGTTAAAAAGGAGTGGATTCAAGGCAGAGCCTTGGGGGACCCCGCAGAGCAGAGGTTTCTCATCTGAGATGAAAGGATTGAGAAGAACTTGTTGAGTACTTTGTAAAAAAAGGGTCAGTTTTCACTGTAAAAATAAAGTGTGACAATGTTGCGTTTTGGGCCATTTCCTGTCGCGGGCACTAGTCCTACCCCCACAAGTGAGGTACCATTTTTATCGGGAGACTTAGGGTAATACAGAATTGTAGAGCAACTGTTATTACCTATTGACTTTCGATGCATTTCTGCCTTCCAAATGAAAGACAATGTGTAAAAAAGAAGTCACTTTGAAATATGTCCTATAATTATCATGCTAGTATGGGTACTCACAATTTCGGAAATGTGCAAATAGCTACTGTTTCTAAACTCTATATTTTGTTCCAATTTCAGAAATACATAGGTGTCTTTCATCCCGATTTTTCACTGTATATATTTTCCCAAATTATTTGCTATATACCCGGTACATAATAAAAAAACATTGCAAGACGCTGCTCAGTTATTGGCTCTGGGTTCGTCGGGCTCTTGGTGAACCTACAAGCCCTAAATATCCCCACAACCAGAAAGGTCCAGCGGATGTAACGGTATATTGCTTTTAAACATCTGTCATAATTAAAAGGAGTTACATGTGAAAACGTTGGCACAAATGGCTGTTTTTTTCAACTCATTTTCAATTTTTCCTATTTTCAACTGTTATTTTCTATAAAGAAACCTTGAAGGATCTACACAAATGACCCCGTGCTGAATTCAGAATTGTGTCTACTTTTCTAAAAGGTATAGCTTTTCCAGGATCCATTATTGCTTTCATACCCATTTCTACCATTAACTGGAAGAAGGTTGAAAGCACAAAAAATAGCAAAAATAGGCTATGTCCCAGCAAAATGCCAAAACTGTGTAAAAAATGTTGGTTTTCTGACAAAAGTCTGTCAGTCCCTGAAAGCTGGGAAAATGGTGATTTCAGCCCCACAAACCCTTTGTTGATACCATTTGCAGGGAAAAAACCAGAAGCTTTAATTTGCAGCACTTTTTCCCATTCTTCCCAAAAAACGCAACATTTAGCTGTATTTTGGCTAATTTCTGGGTCCCTTCCAGGAGAATCCACAAACCCTGGATACCTTTAGAATCCCCATGATGTTGGAAGAAAAGGACGCAAATTTGGCGTGGATACCTTATGTGGTCAAAATGTTACAGGAGCCTAAGCGCGAACTACCCCAAATAGCCAAAAAAAGACTTAGCACAGGGGGGGAAAAGGCCTAGCAGCGAAGGGGTTAAGGGGCCAAGAAAGCCCACCAAATTAAAGGGGGGGGGGCTGGCATGCTGAGGTGAACTGGTGCAGAGGTAGAGAACCCAGATTGGAGGGTCTCAATTCAAACCAGCCCTCTGGGGCGAAGAAAACTGTGGGGGATATGTACAATGAAGTGGCGGAGTGTGTCGTTAGCCTCCTGGGCTTACCGACACGCTCCGCCACTTCGGGAAAGCAAGACTGCACCATATTTACAAGAATGTGGTGCAGCCTTGCGTTTCCCTCTGCGATGGTGCTAAGTTTAACAACTTAGCGCCAACGCAGGCACCCATGCACCAAAGTGCAAGGGTGTCTGTGTGCAGGGGAGGATTAGTTATGTGTAGGAAGGTGCCCCTTCCTGCACATAAACAATCCTAAAATGCTATTTTGTAACTTTCATGTGTGCTGCTTCATGCAGCACACATGAAAGTTACAAAATGGCATTTTTTTTAAAGGTTTGTTTATGTACAGGAAGGGACATCTTCCTGTACATAAACAAACCATGGCAGTTTGCTTTTTCCATGTGTGCTGCACAAGGCAGCACACATGGAAAAAGCAAAAATGAGGAGAAATAATGCATTTCTCCTCGTTTCACCAACTTAAGACCAGGATGTTCCTGGTCTTAATTTTGGTGCTGCCTCCTATGTACGCCACCCTTGTACATAGGGGGCAGCGTCAAATACAATGGGTGTTGCGGTGGAACACCCACCGCAACACCCACTGCACGCCCCTTTCATGCTAACCATAGCGTGAAAGGGTGCCTTATGAACAAGGCAGCGTTAAGCCATGTTAAGTGGCTTAACGCTGCCTTGTACATAAGGCAAGGCCCCTATCGCCACGGGTACGTCACAAAAAGTGATGTTCCCGTGGCGATAGGGGCTTGTACATATGTCTCTGTGTCTGCACAACCACACCTAGTAAAGACAAGTAAATTAACATGTTGCAGAGAATTTAGTAGGAGTGGCACTGAAAAATAGCTGAATCGAGAACACATCCTCTCTGTTGGACTTGGCCCAATTTGCAGGGCCATCCCAGAACTTTTTGCCTTCCTCCTGTATTTTTCTGACCTGTTGTTGGTGGTTTTAGGACTCTGGACACTTTATCACTGCTGATCAGTGCTAACGTATATGTGCTCTCTATGATAAACTTGGTAAGATTGGTCTACACCCGTTTGGCACATTTAAGTTACCTATCAGCCCCTTGTACAGTGGTACCTCATATACCCAGGGCCAGTAAATTAAATGCTACTGGTGGGCTTGCAGCGCTGCTTGCGCCACCCACCAAAGTAGCCTTTCAAACCTGTCTCAGGCCTCTGCTACTGCAGGGCCTGTGCGCGCAGTTTACTGCCGCTGAGACGTGGCAAATAAAGTGGGTGCCACGTCTGTGACTCCCCTTTTACTACATATCAGTCACCCCTAAGGTAGGCCCTAGCTAGCCCTATGGGCAGGGTGCGGTATAGGTAAAAGGTAGAACATGTGCCTTAACTGCTGGCATGTCCTGGTAGTGACAAACAGCCTATTTGGTTTCTCACTGCTGTGAGGCTGCCCTTTCATAGGAATGCGTTAGGGATTCCCTGATATGTGCTTCAGTGGTAATTCCTGACATGAGAGGGGTAGCGTGATCAAGTTTGGTATGTTTGGAATAGTGGTTATCATGCTGTGTATAGGTGTTCGCAGATTTATTATCACTATTTTAGAAATGCCACTTTTAGAAGTCGGCATTTCTGTGTGCTATGCGTCTTTATGCCTGCCTGTTGTGTATTGACTGTCTGGCCTTGGAGTGACAGGGGCTGGGGAGGTGCAGTGGCTCCAGAGAGCCTGGGTGAGTCAGCGCTAGGCTGAATAGGCCTGGTCTGCATTTGGAGTGGTGGGAGGAGTAGCACCTGCACCTGAATAGGGCTGTGAATGCCTTGCACAATGATGACTCCTGCCCCCTGTGGTGTGTCTGGGGCCAGGGCTTACACTTACAATAGGGAGTGTTGTGCACTGAAAGTATATTTTTAAGTGCCCCCAGAACTGGTTTGAACTGGGCTCTGGGCCAGGGGAGGACAAAGAAACCTACTGGTATAAGTACTGGGGCTGTGACCCCATGTCTTTGGACCTTGTTGGGAACTGGAGGAAGAGGACTGCTGGGCACCAGGAGGAACCGCCGTGGGACTAGGCTCCCTCTAAAGTATGGACTTATTACCCTGCTCTGACGACCCCACATGCTGGCCTGCCTGCCTGCACCTGGTTGGTGTAACCCAGGACTCTACACACAGCGCGTGGTGAAGCACTCTGGGCTCTGGTGGGACGCTCCACTTTGGAGGAGCCCTGGGATTTTCTGTTTATTGCTCCCGGTGATTTCCTGACGGAGCATGTGCAGTGCAGTACTTTTCCCCGCAGGGGTTGAGCAACAGGAGGGGAGAGCCACAGCAACGGAAGCGCTCTCCCTCGGGTGTTCCAGGCTCCCCTGTTAGTTTGCGGCAGCCGGGGCGCTGCTACGTGACCCCGGGCTGCCAAACCCTGCAGAGTGCGGTGTCCGCACACCAGAAGCACGTGGAGGGCGTTTCTATTTTTATCTTCCTGAGCCAGAGGAGTGGGCTCAATCCTCTCCCTACGGTGGGCGTGGAGGGTGTCTGTGCTGTTAGGAGGAGCAAAGATTGAAGGACCGACGGAGAAGCCACCGGAAGTCAGGCTTGTGGGTGGGGCCTGGTGCCGCGAGAGGAGTCAGGCCGACAGAGCTTTCTCTCCGTGGAGAAAGGCCAGCCCCGTTTCCCCAGCGAGGGAGGTTCGGCCACACAGAATGAGCTGCCGGAGACATGGGGTGAGTAAAGAGCCTCACGGGCCGGAGAGGCCCGAGGAGACCGGAGAGGCCCCGGTGAGTAGAGCCTGTGAGGAAAACTGTTTTCCTAGTATTGTCACAGCTGCACCACAGGATCACGGGCAGCTGCATTCCTTCTACAACATTGGGGGCATTCTCCATTGAAGGAGACAGGGTGAGCTGCACCCCCGCCCCCTTGCTTGCTGTGTTGGGCTCCAGGGCAGAGTGAGGCCTCGACAGAGGCCCCTAAATTAAACGTGCCGCACTCCCTGTGGTAGGCGGGCAGGAGCCCAGGAGCCTACGCAGGGGAAATCTGTGACAGTGGGCATAAGGTCACTAAGGTGTGCACCGGACCAGTGGTTATTCTAGCGCACCATGGAGTATGGTTATACCGGGCTGTGCTAGTCCGGGATGTAATTGGCTGTGGATATGACCTCACCTGTGAGGAATACAAAGAGGTGCACGCTGCAAGTGTTTACTGTAGTGCACTGCTAACCATATGTTGCATAATGTGTTACGCTCCGGGGGATCCTGCCAGTAGTTACTGGTCAGCCTGATGATGTTATGACAGTGGCCCGATTGGCCTAGTGATTTATGTAATCCCTGTAAAGTCATGACAAGTGCCTGGTGGCACAGTGTATATATGTGATTGGGTTCTAATGTGTTTATGAATAATACAAAGGCTATTTTTATATAACCATGTGTGGAGTTTCTTTTGTGGTGTGCCTAGTGTGTCGCTGCTGTGTGAGTGTGTTGTGCAAACACTTTACACATTGCCTGTGAGATAAGCCTGACTGCTTTGCCAAGCTACCAAGGGGGTGAGCTGGGGGTATCTTCAGAGTGTAACTCCCTTGCCCTGACTCGAGTGGTGGTTTCTGCCTGGCTTAGGCGCATGCCCTAGCCAACCAGAAATCCCATTTCTAACACTCTCCCTTTCCACAAAGTATGCGCGAGGGAGGCAAGATGCCACTTCAGTTAGTCCTGGGATGCAAAACGACAGGGCTAGCTGCAAAGGGCAAAATGTGGAGTGCTTCTAAAGCAGACATACTAAAGTATACAAAGAAGTGATGGATGGAATGCTTCAACTGGAAAATACTCGGGCCGCATCCCAGTCCATTGCTATTTTGCACCCCATACTTACTTACTTACCTATGCCTACTATGCCTTCTGGGGTATAGGCCATCAAGAAGGACTATCCAGCCATCTCTGTTCTGGGCTTTTCTCTCACTCTGACTCCAGATGTAGCCCATTTCCTTTGCAGTCAGCCTCGAGGCCTCGGCACCAGGTGTTCCTTGGAATCCTCTTTTCTTTTTCCCTTAGGGTGCCAAGTCAGGGCATGTCTGGTGGTGTTTTCTGCGGGTTTGTGGAGTGTGTGACTTATCCAGCCGCAGGGTCTTTTTATGGTTTCTTCGTGAGCAGACAGCAGGAAAGTCTGCTGCCATAGGTCGTTATTGCTGATGGTATTTAGCCAGTGGATTTGGAGCATTTTTCTCACACAGGTGTTGATGAAGGTCTGGACTTTGTTGGTGGTGGTCACTGTTGTCCTCCAAGTTTCTGCTCCAAACAGAAGGACTGAATTTACGTTGGTGTTAAAAAGCCTGATCTTGGTTTGCAGCGTAAGGTCCTTGGAGCTCCAGATCTTCTTTAGCTGAATGAAGGCAGCCCTTGCTTTGCTGATTCATGCCTTGACATCAGACTCTGTACCACCCTGCCTGTCTATGAACTGCCCAGGTTGGTGAAGGCCTCACCCTCTTCCAGTGCATCGCCTGTAAAAGTGACTGCAGCTGCGCTGGCCGTGTTATCCTTCAGAATCTTGGTTTTTCCCCCATGAATGTTGAGGCCATATTGTGCTGATGTGAACTAAAAAAAGTGGTTAGCTCAAATGACTCCCCTATACCTGGGCAAAGGAAACTAGATAAAAAGGCAAAAACGGTATAACGTGGGGACTGATTATGCAGCCGCAAATTGTCACAGTGAAAACGCAAATTGATCAATGATCAGAGTTATTACTGTTAGCAAATAAATGTTTTATTACTAACACAAAGACAAGCATAATAACTGGTACTTTCATTATTCATATCTGAAGACACTACACATATTGACATATTCACATATAAATACAATGTCACATACATGGCATCCATTCTTTAGAACTACATAAACACAAACAATTTACTCCATTGTATGTTTATGGACAGGCAATTTAATGTCTGAACATTAAACTTCCGTCTTCCATTTGTTTGGGATTTTTGTGGCTGCCTTCAACAAATCAATCTACAGTCCACATTTACGAGGTAGTCTTTCTGGGGTCGACATTCATTAGTAACAAACTAGTTGCCACACTTTTTTATGTGCCCAGACTAAATTCTGGGAAAATGTCAATTTTCAAGAACTTCTCCAACAAAGGTGTCGACCTGTGACGCTTTTTGGCCCTATCACATTTAGGCCTTGTCAGGGCAATGGAAAGCTAGAAGTGCAACTCCTCTGAGGAATGAACAGTGTGTTACAAAGAGATCTCAGAGAGGTGGGTCAGAATATCACTCGGGGTCTATGACAGAACCGAGACAACTAGGTCCGTGTTAAAGTCCTTTGTGAAAAAGGCGTCTTGGCATGAGAGCGAGCGTAACGCCCAAGAGGTATAAAGTTCTAGTACGGTACTTAAAAGTACTTCAGAAGAATCAGCACAGTGAAAGTGAGATATTGCCGTTTGGTCAACATCCACTGCAAACTCCGTCACTGCATCAAGTGCCTGTTGTGGCTGCCACATTGTCGGTCTTCTCTTGCATCTGAAATGGGAGATTAGGGCCAGGTCGTCTGCAAAGTCCAGGGCGTTGAGCTGCATCCAAGGTGTCCACTGGTCCCATTTCTTATCCCTGCTGTGGATGTCTTTTTGGTCCGGCCTATGGCCAGCAGGAAGAGAGACGGCGAGAGCAAACAATCTTGGCAGACTCCGGTCCTCACTTGGAAGTCTCTGTTGCGTTGTTCTCCATGAACTATCTTACAGGTCATTCTCTCGTAAGAGCTACTGATCATTCTTACAAGTTTATCTGGCACACCATAGTGGTAGAGGAGTTTCCCAAGGGTATTTCTGTCCACGTTGTTGAATGCCTTATCATAGTCGATGAAGTTGACCTAGAGGGGAGAGTTCCATTCCATTGACTGCTCACTGATGTTGTACAGTGTTGCAATGTGGTCTGTGCACAATTTATTTTTGAGGAAGCCAGCTTGCTGTTTTTTCAGCTGAGCATTGGATTGCTCCTTCATTCTGTTCAGGATGACTCTGTTGAACACTATGCCTTTGGGTTGTGAGAAGAGTTATCCCGATACCACCTCAGTTTGGACCCAGCCATATGCATGTAAATCTTGAACCTGCTCCAATGGGAACAGTCCAACCTGAACTGCCAGACCAAGTCCTCCCTGAACCAGAACATGAGCAACTTAGGAGTGGATTCACTCTAGTTAGGGCTCATCAGCTAGGTATGGCTTGACTCCGGTGACACAGTATGCACAGGACCCAAGTCTAGGTATACCCATCCCACACACTAAAGCATACAAATAACACAGAGATGGCAATTGCAGGCCAACCCTGGCTGGAGGCCGGCTGAAAGAAACAAGCTGAGGGTAGCGATTAAAGTCTAAATTTTGTAGAAGGCTTCCCAAGGAGTATGACAAATGTGACAACTTAAAGATTGGCAATGACTTTAAATACTATCTGATGATGCTTGATTTTATTTGGGTGGTAGAAGATGGAGATGGATAGGACACACCATCAGAAGAGAACAAGACTCCATCACAAGAACAGCTTTCCACTGGACGCCAGAAGGCAAATGGAGACAGGCCAAAGAACACCTAAAGGTGAACTCCGGAAACAGAAATGACCCTGAATCACAGCTGGGACACCATACAGAAACTTGCCCAGGACAGACAGAAGTAGAGGTTATTGCTGCCCTACATGAAAATCAGCATAATGGGCGATAAGTAAGTAAAGATGATGCTTGATAAGATTGGCTTGTGATATTTGTATAAGGTGATCAATTGCCTGACCCACCTTTCTTCTGTACGACCCACCTGAGATTGATGGTTTAAAGTGTGACTAATAAAAACTGTGGCCAACTGAACTTCAAAAGCTTTATCCAGATGCAATAATTATTTAGCCAAAGGTGTTTGAGGAGATCATGGCTGAGTGACTTGAATGCATGGGTTACTGGCTGTGGAGTGTCTAATGGGAAGAGGACGAGTTGTATGGAGTGGAAGATACGCTGTCAAGTAAGACCAGCTGCCAGTAGCTAATAAAATCAGGCATTCCACTGATCATTGACCTGGTACCATGCATGCCTGAAGCAAGAGAGCCAACAACAAACAGAACTTCTGGTACAGTAGCAGGACTGTTTTGCAGGTTACACCCGCTGATCTTACTATACCTAAAATGGAGGTGTTATAGTTCTGACTTGATCATTTTTCTGGAAGATCAGGCAGAACTGTTTAGAAAACTTTTTTATTAATCGATTTTATGTAAATCCCACCATGTATTCTAATATACTCCCACGTGCCTGCGTATGATGAACCTTGTTAAAGACAATGGCATGCCAGTGGTGTTTAAACCACCTAAACCGACAAATAGCACCACAGTAGAGTAAGGGATGTTTTGGCTCTTTGTGGCAGTATTGCACAAGCTTGCTAGCTATCTTGAGGTTGTAATAAATATGTTTTATAATAACACTGATTTTTTTCTGAATTTGAAGAGTATCCCTGAAAGACAATTATTCACAACTTCGATTGGTGCCAGGCTACACAACAAACAGCAAATGACAATTCTTGTCTTTGTCAATAACTTCATACTTGCTGGAAAGAGCTTGCCCCCCTTTCTTTGTAGAAGAATGGAGTTTGGAGATTTCAGGGATTCTACCTAAATGGAGCAGAGGAAGGTTTGTATCACTTCTTTCTGAGACTATTATGTAGCTGTTTGAAAAGAAAATATTTTTGTCTCAATGGGTCTGACTGAGTATCCTGCAAACATTTCACTCCTTTCATCCCTTTCTTTTTCCAACCCACCCCTAGGGTGTCCAAAATTCTCTGTGTCACAGCGACCCACTTTCCCTTTCCAGGACTTTGCTTTTAAATATCACTGTTATCAGGTGTGTTGGTCCAATTATCTCAGTTTGAATGCACCAAGAAGACTACAATTCCCAGAATGCACTGATATGTTAAATAAAAACTCAGAACAGGAAAAGTTGCGTCCTGGTGACATGGAGTCATCTGGTTACCATAACCACCACACTCTGTTTTATGTTGTTTTTTTATGTATACCTGATCCCCATCGTTTGTCCAGGTGTTCAGATAGGTGCTATATGGTCGGGATTATGTGAATTAGATTCACTGTAAGTAAATTGATTCCAAACGGATGTGAAAGTTATGGTCTTCGTGGCTAAACATTACAAATCTGGCGTCTCACGTAGAGATCAGCTTTGTCACAGCCATTCAAGATTCAATAACAGCACTAATGAGCTGGTAATTTTGAAATTACCACAGATTTAGGAGTAGGTGGGCAAAAAATGTGAAAACACTTTCTGGATGTTTTTTCTGCATTTAAATATGCAAAGGTTAAAACCAGATTGTTGCTAGTGGTAATAGGCATGGATCTGCATTACGGAGAAGTCCTAGTATATGCCTAGAACACCACTGTTCCTCTGCCCTGGTCAGGGGAGCTGGTTGTGTCTAGTCATTGTAGCATCATCATGGGGAAAAACCAGTGTCTTTACAGCTTTCCTGAACTCCAGATGTTTCTCATCCTTGCTACAAGAAAGTTCTAAGGTGCAGCCTCTTGTACCAAGGAGGGGGTCCCCGAAGCATTTCTTATTAACAGCACTAGACAGTTGTGGTGTCAAAGTAGAGCAGAGTGCTGATGCACGCATATTTGTTGGTCTGCGTGCAAGAGAAAATGCATGTTTGTAAAACGTTGTTCAAATAGCTGTTTTTGTCTGTGTGCATGCTCATATGGGTACATGTATATGTTGCTGTGTGCGTTATTAAATAGACAAACCTAGGGGCATATTAGCAAGACCCACGTTAAAATTATCGCCGTTTTAGCGGCAGGAAACTGCCGCTAAAACGGCGATAATGGGCTTGCTAATATGCGTTATAGAATTCCAATAGAAGCCCAGGTTAGATGTGCAGGACATCTAACCTGGGCTTCTATTGGAATTCCATAACGCATATTAGCAAGCCCATTATCGCCGTTTTAGCGGCAGTTTCCTGCCGCTAAAACGGCGATAATTTTAACGTGCGTCTTGCTAATATGCCCCCTAGTGTCTTTGCCAATACTTGTTTTCTCTGCACTTTCAGGCTTGTAATCTGGTATGTATGATGAGAAAAGCCAAACTGCAAGTACTATGATGCAACGGAAAAACCACGGGCCTGATGAGCTACTTGCATCTGACAAGAGACAATCTGAGATCTCTGCAAAGTCGGCGGATACACCTGTTCTGTCCCAAACAGCAACCCAGTGAAAAGAGCAGAGCTGTGCAGCAGCATGGAGCAGCCGATGTCACAAAATAAATATACCCAAGCTAAATTTAGAATTTGAATCAGTGGCGTCCGGCATGGATCGCGGGTGGGGTGGCAGGCACGGAGGGGTGCGGGGGAGTGGGATCGCAGGGGGGAGGTCGCACGGGTGGTCAAGATTGCAGGAGGAAGCAAAATTTAAAAACATAAAAATAGAAAATAACTTACCTTGCCGCCTGGGCCCGCGTCTCTGCTCCTGCTCTCCTGCTTCTGTCTTCGGGAACAGGAAGCAGGCAGCCAGGCTCCCTCCCCTAAGCCAATCACAATGCTGCAATGCAGCATTGTCTGCAAACAATTTGCAATTAAATAAACAAACTTTCCTGTCAAAAATCAAACAAGCAGCAACTGCTATGTTTAATTTTCCAGCACTCTTCAGCCATATAACTCCCAAATAAAAGAGTACACCTGGTGTTTAATTTGTAAAACATGAAGTGCCGGGGCTAAAAGCAAAGCAGCAACTGCCAAGTTTAACTTTCAGCACTCTGCAGCCACAAAGTCCCAAATAAAGGCCTTCGTGTAGGCCTTTATTTGGGACCTATATAACTGCAGAATGCTGGAAAGTAAAACATTTTATGTGTTTTTGGGCATTTTCAAAGGTTAGCTTTTTGCCCCCAAACTTCATTTTTTACAAAATAAGCACTGGATGTAGGCCTTTATTTGGGACTTATATGGCTGCAGAGCGCTAGAAAATAAACATGGTAGTTGCTGCTTTGCTTTCAGCCCCAGCACTTCATGTGTTACAAATTAAGCAGTGCTCTAAATACTCCTTCCCTTGAATAAATTGCCTCCAAACTATTTGCATTTAGATAAACTAACCTGCCTATTAAAAACCAAACAAGCAGCAACTACCACGTTTAACTTTCCAGCACTTTGCAGCCACATAAGTCTCAAATAAAGGCCTACAGCCAATGCTTAATTTGTAAAACATGAAGTGCCTGGGCTAAAAGCAAAGCAGCAACTACCACGTTTAACTTTGCAGCACTCTGCAGCCATATAACTCCCAACTAAAGCACTACACCCAGTGCTTAATTTGTAAAACATAAAGAGCCGGGGCTAAGAGCAAATCAGCAACTGTCACGTTTAACTTTCTCGCACTCTGCAGCCACATAAGTCCCAAATAAAGGCCTTCGTGTAGGCCTTTTTTTGGGACCTATGTTGTTGCACAGTCCTGGAGAGTAAAATGTAGAGGTTGCTGCTTGTTTGATTTTTGATAGGCAAGTTAGTTTATTTCATAGCAAATAGTTTGCATACAATTTATTCAATGATAGGAGTATTTAGAGTGTAGTTTCTCATCTTATTTTTGACCTGTTTTGCGGCATTTTTAAAGTTTTGCTTAGAGCCCCAGCACTTCATGTTTTACAAATTAAGCACTGTAAGTAGCCCTTTATTTGGGACATATGTGCCTGCAGAGTGCTGCAGAGTAAAACATGGCAGTTGCTGCTTTGCTTTTAGCCCCAGCACTTAATGTTTTACAAATTATTCACTACTCTAAATACTCCTTCCCTTGAATGAATTATCGGCAAACTATTTGTATTTAAATAAACACACTTGCTTATCAAGAATCAAACTAACTGCAAATACCTAGTTTAAGTTTACAGTGCTCTGCAGCCACATAAGTCACAAATAAAAGCCTACACCCAGTATTTAATTTGTAAAACAAAGGGCCGGGGCTAAAAGCAAAGCAGCAACTACCACGTTTAGCTTTCCAGCAATCTGCAGCAACATTAGTTCCAAATAAAGGCCTACACCAAGTGCTTAATTTGTAAAACATAAAGTGCCGGGGCTAAAAGAAAAGCAGCAACTGGCACGTTTAACTTTCGCTCTATGCAGCCATATAAGTCCAAATAAATGCCTACGTGTAGACGCTGCAGAATGCTGGAGAGTAAAACAAACTTGCCTATCAAAAATGAAACAAGCAGCAACTACCACGTTTAACTTTCCAGCACTCTGCAGCCACATAAGTCCTAAATAAAGCCCTACAGCTAGTGCTTAATTTGTAAACTATGGAATGCTGGGGCTAAAAGCAAAGCAGCAACTGCCAAGTTTAACTTTCCAGCACTCTGCAGCCACAAAAGCCCCAAATAAAGGCCTTCGTGTAGGCCTTTATTTGAACCTATATAACTGCAGAGTGCTGGAAAGTAAAACATTTTATGTGTTTTTGGGCATTTTCAAAGGTTAGCTTTTTGCCCCCAAACTTCATTTTTTACAAAATAAGCACTGGATGTAGGCCTTTATTTGGGACTTATATGGCTGCAGAGCGCTAGAAAGTTAAACATGGTAGTTGCTGCTTTGCTTTTAGCCCTGAAACTTCATGTTTTACAAATTAAGCAGTGCTCTAAATACTCCTTACCTTGAATAAATTGTCTGCAAACTATTTGCATTTAAATAAACTAACTTGCCTATTAAAAATCAAACAAGCAGCAACTACCACGTTTAACTTTCCAGCACTTTGCAGCCACATAAGTCTCAAATGAAGGCCTACAGCCAATGCTTAATTTGTAAAACATGAAGTGCCTGGGCTAAAAGCAAAGCAGCAACTACCATGGTCACCTTTGCAGCACTCTACAGCCATATAACTCCCAAATAAAGGACTACTCCCAGTGCTTAATTTGTAAAACATGAAGGGCCGGAACTAAAAGCAAAGCAGCAACTGCCACGTTTAACTTTCCAGCAATCTGCAGCCACAAAAGTCCCAAATAAAGGCCTATGTGTAAGCCTTTATATGGGACCTATGTGGCTGCAGACTGCTGGAGAGTAACACGTAACATTTACTGTTTGTTTTTTGAAAGGCAAGTTTGTTTATATAATAGCAAATAGTTTGCACACAATGCATTAAAGAGAAGGAGTATTTAGAGTGCAGTTTCCCATGCCTTTTTAAGGTGTTTTGGGGCATTTATAAAGTTTTACTTTTAGCCCCAGCACTTCATGTTTTACAAATTAAGCACTGGATGCAGGCCTTTATTTGAAACGTATTTAGCAGCAGAATGCTGCAAAGTACAACGTGGCAGTTGCTGCTTTGCTTTTAGCCCAGGTACTTCATATGTTACAAATTAAGCCCTGCTCTAAATACTCCTTTCTTTAAATGAATTGTCTGCAAACTATTTGCAATTAAATTAACAAACTTGCCTGTCAAAAATCAAACATGCAGCAACTGCTATGTTTAATTTTCCAGCAATCTGCAGCCATATAAGTCCCAAATAAAGCCTACACCCAGTGCTTAACTTGTAAAACTACAACATCAACTACAACATCACCCCCTCACACTTACCGCGGATGATCTCACCACACACTATAACACAGCGATGTCGGAAGTTCTTGACCAAGTGGCACCACCCAAACTAAAGCAACCTAGACCAATCAAATCAAAATCTTGGTTTAATCCAGATCTCAACAACGAGAGAAGACAACTCAGACAAGCTGAAAGGCAACGGAGACAAAACCCCTCGACAATCCACCTAGCACTACTTAGAACTACAAGCCTATCTTATAAAAAACACATTTTTAGAGAAAAAGCCTCTTTCTTCCGCAACCAACTGGACCCTGCAAAGAATAGACCCAGGGTGCTCTTCAACATTGTCAAACGTCAAACTGCGTCCTCAGCCCCACATGAAATAATCGTCACTAATGAACGCTGTGAAGAAATTGCCAACATTTTCACGGACAAAGTCGCAAAAATTTAGCAATCCTTCTTACAAGTGACTTATCTACCCGCAGTCCCAACCATCCTCACCAGCCCGCCTCCTTCCATGACAGCTCCACCCCCTGAACCCACCAATGACCAAATGGCTCTAAAAGATACTTATGGCAACCATTATCACACCCAACTGAAAAACAATGCCAACTGGTCTGACTTCAAACCCATGACTGAAAGTGAAGTCTTCAATATTATCTCGAAACTAAAGCCCACTTCACACACGAAAGATCCCCTCCAAGATTGTACAAAATCTCAACCACATCATTACCCCGTACTGGACAAAAATCATCAATGCATCTCTTGCCTCGGGCTGTGTCCCTGACTCCCTCCAACTCGGTCAAATCACACCCATTCTCAAAAACCCCAAGGCTGACCCTAATTATCTCAACAACCTCAGACCTATCTCCAACCTCCCGTTCCTAGCCAAAGCTTTGGAAAAATGTGTCTTACAGCAACTTAACAATCATATAGGGGATTTCAACCTCCTTGACACCTTCCAATCAGGGTTCAGGAAAGGCTGCAGCACTGAAACTGCCATGCTCAATATCTCAGATGACATCCACAGATCCTTAGACAATGGTGACGCATGCCTACTCATCCTACTTGACTTATCAGCGGCCTTTGATACCGTAAATCACCCAGCCTTACTTGAATCACTGAAGATCCGCTCTGGTATCAATAGCAGTGTCTTAAAATGGTTCCCATCATACCTACAACATCGATTGCAACAAATCAAAATCAACTCATGCCTATCGAATCCCACACGTGTCACACTTGGTGTGCCCCAGGGCTCCATTCTCTTCCCTTCCCTTTTTAACCTCTTCATGGAACCCCTTACAATCATCCTGAAACAAGCAAAGATCAAATACCACCTATTTGCTTATGAAACCCAGCTCTATTACAAAATCAAATCACCTGGTGACATCCTACATCTCAACGCCACTCTGAGCAAGATACAATCTTGGTTCAACTCTAACCACTTAAAGCTTAACCCCAACAAAACAGAAATCATTCTGTTCTCTCCTAAAAGCAACCACCTACCTATCCACGAATGGCTCAGTGACCTGAATGCATTAAATTTTTCTCTCACTCTATCCAACTCTGCAAAATCCCTAGGCTTCATCCTGGACAAGAACATGTCACTGAAGGATCACATCAAAAACTCAGCCAAAGGAGCGCTTTACACACTTAAATACCTCAAGAAAATTAAACCATTCATTCCCTCTGATGATTTCAAGATGGTGGTCCAATCTCTCGTCCTCTCCAAACTGGACTATGGAAATGCCATCCTCACAGGGACGCCGAAAACTCACCTCGCCCCCCTTAAATCAGTTCTAAACATGGCGGCCTGGCTCATAACAGGTGGTAAACGGTTTGAACACATCACACCAGCCCTCAAGGTTCTCAATTGGCTTCCCATCGAAGGAAGATGTACTTTCAAGACTGCCTGCATCACCCACAAACCCCTTCACTCACATACCCTCAACTACTTAGACAGCAAGCTCACGAAAGCTGGAAAAACCAGAACTTTGAGAAGTTCCAACTCACTCCTTCTCGTACCTCCCAAACTAAAAAAGAAATCAACCCAGACTCGCTCGTTCTCTGGAAATGCACCCAGCATATGGAACTCTTTACCTAGAGAACTACGATGCAACCCCTCCTTCTCTCGCTTCAAAAGTGACCTGAAACTCCTCCTCCTCAACAAATACTTTAACACCTAACCATTATGAACATAGTTAATTATCTCTCTTTATAGGTCTCGGCCCTCTGTTATAGTCAGTTGTTGGTTTGTTTCAGCTGTTTAGTAGGTGTTTCTTTCCCTTAATCTAACTCTGTTCTTATTGCCTTTACGGTTAATCCATGCTCATTGCCTAACGATTTTCTTTGTTTATTTTTGTGTGTGTTTCTAAAAATCTAATATATCTTGCATCTTCTGGTAAGCGACCTGATTATACTGTGTTCTTCGATCATGTAAAGCGCTCTGATACCCTCTGGTCTAGCTAGCGCTATATAAAACCTATAAAATCAATAAAAAAATAAACAAAGAGCCGGGGCTAAAAGCAAATCCGCAACTGTCACGTTTAACTTTCTAGCACTCCACAGCCACATAAGTCCCAAATAAAGGCCTTCGTGTAGGCCTTTTTTTGGGACCTATGTTGTTGCACAGTCCTGGAGAGTAAAACGTAGCAGTTGCTGCTTGTTTGATTTTGGATAGGCAAGTTAGTTTATTTAATAGCAAATAGTTTGCATACAATATATCGAACAGTAGGAGTATTTAGAGTGTAGTTTCTCATTTTATTTTTGACCTGTTTTGGGGCATTTTTAAAGTTTTGCTTAGAGCTCCAGCACTTCATGTTTTACAAATTAAGCACTGTAAGTAGCCCTTTATTTGGGACCTATGTGTCTGCAGAGTGCTGCAGAGTAAAACATGGCAGTTGCTGCTTTGCTTTTTAGCCCTTAATGTTTTACAAATTAAGCACTGCTCTAAATACTCCTTCCCTTGAATGAATTATCTGCACACTATTTTTATTTAAATAAACAAACTTGCTTATCAAAAATCAAACTAACAGCAAGTACCTAGTTTAAGTTTACAGTGCTCTGCAGTCACATAGGTCACAAATAAAGGCCTATACCTTGTATTTAATTTGTAAAACAAAGGGCCGGGGCTAAAAGCAAAGCAGCAAATACCACGTTTAGCTTTCCAGCAATCTGCAGCCACATAAGTTCCAAATAAAGGCCTACACCAAGTGCTTAATTTGTAAAACATAATGTGCCGGGGCTAAAAGAAAAGCAGCAACTGGCACGTTTAACTTTCGCACTATGTAGTCATATAAGTCCAAATAAATGCCTACACCAAATGCTTAATTTGTAAAACATAAAGTGCCGGGGCTAAAAGAAAAGCAGCAACTGGCACGTTTAACTTTCGCTCTATGCAGCCATATAAGTCCAAATAAATGCCTACGTGAAGACGCTGCAGAATGCTGCAGAGTAAAACATTGCATTTGCTGCTTGTTTGAAGTTTGATAGGCAAAGTTGTTTATTTAATAGCAAATAGTTTCAATACAATTCATTCAAGGGAATGAATATTTAGAGTTTACTTTGACATCACGTTTTTGACAACACAATGAGAAACTACACTCTAAATAGTAATTTCCTTGAATTAATTGTCTACAAACTATTTGCAAATAAATAAACAAACTTGCCTATCAAAAATTAAACAAGCCGCAACTGCCACGTTTAACTTTCCAGCACTCTGCAGCCACATAAGTCCCAAATAAAGCCCTACAGCTAGTGCTTAATTTGTAAATATGGAATGCCGGGGCTAAAAGCAAAGCAGCAACTGCTACGTTTAACTTTCCAGCACTCTGCAGCCACATAAGTCCCAAATGAAGACCTACGTGTAGGCCTTTATTTGGGCCCTATATAACTAAAGAGTGCTGGAAAGTAAAACATTTTATGTGTTTTAGGGCATTTTGAAGTTTAGCTTTTTGCCCACGAACTTAATGTTTTGCAAAATAAGCACTGGATGTAGGCCTTTATTTGGGACTTATATGTCTTCAGAGTGCTAGAAAGTTAAACATGGTAGTTGCTGCTTTGCTTTTAGCCCCGGCACTTCATGTTTTACAAATTAAGCAGTGCTCCAAATACTCCTTCCCTTGAATAAATTGTCTGCAAACTATTTGCAATTAAATAAACAAACTTAACTATCAAAAAGCAAACAAACAGCAACTACCTAGTTTAACTTTCAAGCACTCGGCAGCCATATAAGTCCCAAATAAAGGCCTACCTGTAGGCCTTTATTTGGAACCTATATGGCTGCAGACTGCTGGAGAGCAAAACATTTTGACATGTTTTTGGCCATTTTTAAAGTTTTGCTTTTTGTCCAAGAAATTCATGTTTTACAAATTAAGCACGGCATTACACATTACGCACATTAAATACAGCACTCACAATACTTGTAAAACAAGTAGTACAAAATACAAAGCAAACCAAATAAAATACAAAAGTACATGCTCTGTAACAATAGGCACATTACATTACTCATTATTTCACAAACATAAGAACAAAGCAAACCAAATTAAATACAATTTATTCAACACAAAACACCACACACGTTTGAAAATATTACGCATTTAAGATTAAGCAATCGCACTACTTCCAAAACATTGCAAACGGGAAAACAAAGCAAAGCACATAAACACATCTTCTGGAACATTACACTGGTTACATTAAGCAATTGCATTAGTTTTAAAACACCTCACAGGGAAATAAAGCAAAGCACATATGCACATATCCTGCATTATTACGCACCTTACATTCAGGGATCGGATCGCATTTGTTTCCAAATACCTCAGAGCAGAGTAGCACCTACAGCCAAATTACAGGAAGGGTTAATTCTTCCAGCAATAGATGGAGTGGAGATGCAGGGCCTCTAACCAAGTGGAAAAACAACAAAGCCCTGTTATCACGTGCACAGCCTTTTGAAGACCTATGAAGTACTCGAGTGTGTCTGCAAAAAGACAGATGCCAAGCCAGCCATTCTCCAGCAGTTCAAAAACTGTGTGTGTGTGCCCGGGAAGCACACCATCGGGAGGGGCTGAAGCCCTTTGAACCCTAGGGGCCTCACACGCCTGCCTCAGACGGAAAACAAAGCCAGGCACATGAAATAAATAGTCTGAAAAAACCCAGCATACAACAACAACAGCGAACTAATACAAGTAAAGGGGCCAATAGCCATAGGCGTGCCCAGCAGTCAAAAAGGAGGGACTTGGAACAATAGTAACTAATAAGAACTACAACATTTTGAAAGGCACACTAAATAACAAATAAAAAGAACAAAGTGAAAAGAGGCGTTTACAAACATAGTAAAGCATATACTGCATGTCTCAACGAGACAGCGCATTGCGCTGCCTAGCCGAGACCTAAAAATGAATATACTAAGCAAAAAGGTATTTTAGGATGTGCAGCTGAAGTTAGTGTGAAGAAGGAAGAGAAAGGTTTGGACTCCAAGACTCATTTTAAAAAGAAATAGGTAGCGAGATTTGTTAAAAAACTGGACCTGAATACTTTGGATACTTCTGAGGAACAGGACTTGGGCAACAGCACTTCTGGAGAATGCAGGAGAAGTGAAGACAGTGCACTAGACTCTCCGAGAGTTTCTAATGGTGAATCAAACTGAATAATATATACATGTGGAATCTGCAGATGTGGATATAAACCCTCCAGATAGGTTTTATAATGTAAAAATACAAATTAAGGGGGATACACCATGCAAAATTGAAGCAATATTCTGGCAGCATTTATTCAATGCCTATAACATCATTCTCGCGCAGGATGGCTGTCCGCCAGTCTTTATAAAGGATGCACCCCTTTGAGAGGAGGTAATAAGGGTAGCATTTTCCTCCTTCATACCTGGAGATCTCAGGCAAAAACATGCACCCAAGTGGGTTTTAAAGCAAGCTTCTGTGCTGTAATGAAACCAAGCAGGGTAGGATAAAGAATCGATTCCACATTTCACTCCTTTATGGAGTGAGCCGCAGATATAGGCTCAATATCCTCTGAAGCCAGAAGCAAAATGCAACATAAAAGCTATGTTAGATCAACTGCAATATCAAGGCACCCTAGCACATTGTAGCTCTACAATAAACACCCCTCTTTTTCTGGTTGCGAAACCTGACAGATCACATAGATTAGTTTTTGTTTATATAAACTTCAGCTCACATACATGCACATATGCTGTACAAAATGCTACCAAAGGGGATGATGGACGGAGCGTTAGAGCAAATCAAACACTCACCCCCAGTCAACTGATCTGGGTTTAATCCATCATCATTCTTTAGCTCACTCCACCACCCCAGTTCAGACATGGCCATATGCAAATCAGTCTGACCCTGTGCCTCATGGGAACAGTCCAGCCCGAACTGCCAAGCCATGTCTTCCCTGGACCGGAAACAAGCATCCTGGGACCGGTTTCGGGTTCAAAACCCTCATCAGCCAGGCTATCTTGAATCCAGTGGCAAAGTGAGCAAGGGACCCACGTCTGGGCATACCCTGCCAACTTAGGGCGAACAAAGCGATACCAAAGGGGATGATGGACGGAGCGTTAGAGCAAATCAAACACTCACCCCCAGTCAACTGATCTGGGTTTAATCCATCATCATTCTTTAGCTCACTCCACCACCCCAGTTCAGACATGGCCATATGCAAATCAGTCTGACCCTGTGCCTCATGGGAACAGTCCAGCCCGAACTGCCAAGCCATGTCTTCCCTGGACCGGAAACAAGCATCCTGGGACCGGTTTCGGGTTCAAAACCCTCATCAGCCAGGCTATCTTGAATCCAGTGGCAAAGTGAGCAAGGGACCCACGTCTGGGCATACCCTGCCAACTTAGGGCGAACAAAGCGATACCAAAGGGGATGATGGACGGAGCGTTAGAGCAAATCAAACACTCACCCCCAGTCAACTGATCTGGGTTTAATCCATCATCATTCTTTAGCTCACTCCACCACCCCAGTTCAGACATGGCCATATGCAAATCAGTCTGATCCTGTGCCTCATGGGAACAGTCCAGCCCGAACTGCCAAGCCATGTCTTCCCTGGACCGGAAACAAGCATCCTGGGACCGGTTTCGGGTTCAAAACCCTCATCAGCCAGGCTATCTTGAATCCAGTGGCAAAGTGAGCAAGGGACCCACGTCTGGGCATACCCTGCCAACTTAGGGCGAACAAAGCGATACCAAAGGAGATGATGGACGGAGCGTTAGAGCAAATCAAACACTCACCCCCAGTCAACTGATCTGGGTTTAATCCATCATCATTCTTTAGCTCACTCCACCACCCCAGTTCAGACATGGCCATATGCAAATCAGTCTGACCCTGTGCCTCATGGGAACAGTCCAGCCCGAACTGCCAAGCCATGTCTTCCCTGGACCGGAAACAAGCATCCTGGGACCGGTTTCGGGTTCAAAACCCTCATCAGCCAGGCTATCTTGAATCCAGTGGCAAAGTGAGCAAGGGACCCACATCTGGGCATACCCTGCCAACTTAGGGCGAACAAAGCGATACCAAAGGGGATGATGGATGGAGCGTTAGAGCAAATCAAACACTCACCCCCAGTCAACTGATCTGGGTTTAATCCATCATCATTCTTTAGCTCACTCCACCACCCCAGTTCAGACATGGCCATATGCAAATCAGTCTGACCCTGTGCCTCATTGAAACAGTCCAGCCCGAACTGCCAAGCCATGTCTTCCCTGGACCGGAAACAAGCATCCTGGGACCGGTTTCGGGTTCAAAACCCTCATCAGCCAGGTTATCTTGAATCCAGTGGCAAAGTGAGCAAGGGACCCACGTCTGGGCATACCCTGCCAACTTAGGGCGAACAAAGCGATACCAAAGGGGATGATGGACGGAGCGTTAGAGCAAATCAAACACTCACCCCCAGTCAACTGATCTGGGTTTAATCCATCATCATTCTTTACCTCACTCCACCACCCCAGTTCAGACATGGCCATATGCAAATCAGTCTGACCCTGTGCCTCATGGGAACAGTCCAGCCCGAACTGCCAAGCCATGTCTTCCCTGGACCGGAAACAAGCATCCTGGGACCGGTTTCGGGTTCAAAACCCTCATCAGCCAGGCTATCTTGAATCCAGTGGCAAAGTGAGCAAGGGACCCACATCTGGGCATACCCTGCCAACTTAGGGCGAACAAAGCGATACCAAAGGGGATGATGGACGGAGCGTTAGAGCAAATCAAACACTCACCCCCAGTCAACTGATCTGGGTTTAATCCATCATCATTCTTTAGCTCACTCCACCACCCCAGTTCAGACATGGCCATATGCAAATCAGTCTGACCCTGTGCCTCATGGGAACAGTCCAGCCCGAACTGCCGAGCCATGTCTTCGATGGACCGGAAACAAGCATCCTGGGACCGGTTTCGGGTTCAAAACCCTCATCAGCCAGGCTATCTTGAATCCAGTGGCAAAGTGAGCAAGGGACCCACGTCTGGGCATACCCTGCCAACTTAGGGCGAACAAAGCGATACCAAAGGGGATGATGGACGGAGCGTTAGAGCAAATCAAACACTCACCCCCAGTCAACTGATCTGGGTTTAATCCATCATCATTCTTTAGCTCACTCCACCACCCCAGTTCAGACATGGCCATATGCAAATCAGTCTGACCCTGTGCCTCATGGGAACAGTTCAGCCCGAACTGCCAAGCCATGTCTTCCCTGGACCGGAAACAAGCATCCTGGGACCGGTTTCGGGTTCAAAACCCTCATCAGCCAGGCTATCTTGAATCCAGTGGCAAAGTGAGCAAGGGACCCACGTCTGGGCATACCCTGCCAACTTAGGGCGAACAAAGCGATACCAAAGGGGATGATGGACGGAGCGTTAGAGCACATCAAACACTCACCCCCAGTCAACTGATCTGGGTTTAATCCATCATCATTCTTTAGCTCACTCCACCACCCCAGTTCAGACATGGCCATATGCAAATCAGTCTGACCCTGTGCCTCATGGGAACAGTCCAGCCCGAACTGCCAAGCCATGTCTTCCCTGGACCGGAAACAAGCATCCTGGGACCGGTTTCGGGTTCAAAACCCTCATCAGCCAGGCTATCTTGAATCCAGTGGCAAAGTGAGCAAGGGACCCACGTCTGGGCATACCCTGCCAACTTAGGGCGAACAAAGCGATACCAAAGGGGATGATGGACGGAGCGTTAGAGCAAATCAAACACTCACCCCCAGTCAACTGATCTGGGTTTAATCCATCATCATTCTTTACCTCACTCCACCACCCCAGTTCAGACATGGCCATATGCAAATCAGTCTGACCCTGTGCCTCATGGGAACAGTCCAGCCCGAACTGCCAAGCCATGTCTTCCCTGGACCGGAAACAAGCATCCTGGGACCGGTTTCGGGTTCAAAACCCTCATCAGCCAGGATATCTTGAATCCAGTGGCAAAGTGAGCAAGGGACCCACGTCTGGGCATACCCTGCCAACTTAGGGCGAACAAAGCTATACCAAAGGGGATGATGGACGGAGCGTTAGAGCAAATCAAACACTCACCCCCAGTCAACTGATCTGGGTTTAATCCATCATCATTCTTTAGCTCACTCCACCACCCCAGTTCAGACATGGCCATATGCAAATCAGTCTGACCCTGTGCCTCATGGGAACAGTCCAGCCCGAACTGCCGAGCCATGTCTTCCCTGGACCGGAAACAAGCATCCTGGGACCGGTTTCGGGTTCAAAACCCTCATCAGCCAGGCTATCTTGAATCCAGTGGCAAAGTGAGCAAGGGACCCACGTCTGGGCATACCCTGCCAACTTAGGGCGAACAAAGCGATACCAAAGGGGATGATGGACGGAGCGTTAGAGCACATCAAACACTCACCCCCAGTCAACTGCTCTGGGTTTAATCCATCATCATTCTTTAGCTCACTCCACCACCCCAGTTCAGACATGGCCATATGCAAATCAGTCTGACCCTGTGCCTCATGGGAACAGTCCAGCCCGAACTGCCAAGCCATGTCTTCCCTGGACCGGAAACAAGCATCCTGGGACCGGTTTCGGGTTCAAAACCCTCATCAGCCAGGCTATCTTGAATCCAGTGGCAAAGTGAGCAAGGGACCCGCGTCTGGGCATACCCTGCCAACTTAGGGCGAACAAAGCGATACCAAAGGGGATGATGGACGGAGCGTTAGAGCAAATCAAACACTCACCCCCAGTCAACTGATCTGGGTTTAATCCATCATCATTCTTTACCTCACTCCACCACCCCAGTTCAGACATGGCCATATGCAAATCAGTCTGACCCTGTGCCTCATGGGAACAGTCCAGCCCGAACTGCCAAGCCATGTCTTCCCTGGACCGGAAACAAGCATCCTGGGACCGGTTTCGGGTTCAAAACCCTCATCAGCCAGGATATCTTGAATCCAGTGGCAAAGTGAGCAAGGGACCCACGTCTGGGAATACCCTGCCAACTTAGGGCGAACAAAGCGATACCACTCGGGGTGCATTTGTCACTCCGAGTGGGACGGGTATGCCCAGGCGTGGGTCCCGTGCTCGCCATGCCACTGGAATCAAGCTATCCTGGCTGAAGAGGGGTGAAACCCCGAAACCGGTCCTAGGATGCTTTTTTCCAGTCCAGGGAGGACCTGGCTTGGCAGTTCGGGCTGGACTGTTCCCATGAGGCACAGGGTCAAGACTGATTTGCATATGGCTGGGTTCAAACTGGAATGGCATGGTGAGCAAAAAACGATGGATTTAGGCCCAGATCTCTGTACTGGGGTGAATGTATGACATTGTTCTGCATTCTGTCCATCAACTGTTGTTTTTGAAAATGCTCATAGCACAGGACTCATGACAACCTTGGTGCAGGAAAGATATAGCACCTGAAAATATAGCAAGTTTCTAACCATTTTCTCGTGCAATATATGAATGAATAAACTTTACTGTTTTGGTTAATAAAAGCCATTACAATTTAAAAGATATAAAATCCTACATTATGTATAACATCACAAACATAGTCCAACAACTTAATAAGAAGTCAATAATTTACAACAACTTTAAAAATGGTTCATAAATTTAACAAAATTACAACTTAATCTAATATGTTTGAGGTTTTAGATCCGAATCATAGCCTTTCTACATGTTCTTATATTTAATTGATTAAAACATTTTCTTAGAAATTTCCTGAAGGCCTTCAGTGAGTCTGGACATAGACATACGATGTGCAACAAAGTTTCTTCTTATAACCACAAAGTCTGAAATTTGCATTATTCCATGATAATTTCAATCTTGGGTCATAATCTTTTGTTGGAAAATTGCCCATCCTATATAAAAGGAACTTTAGTTTCAAATGAAGAGAAAAGTTAGTTTTAGAATATTGTTGGCACTGGGGTAAAACATGCAATTTAAAACCATCCATACATGTATTTTTAAGCAATAATGTCCTTATCGCGCAATTGTGAAACTGTTTACACTTTTGTTAACTGTACATCTTAAAATACCACAGATCATTAAGGCCAAATGCACTTAATGAGGATTCAAGGTTGGTGAGCTAGTTCAAGAACAGATTACCTATAAACCACTATTTGGGCCATCTTACAGACCACCTGTTCCAGTTCTTGGGGTAGAAGGCACACAAACTGTAATTCTGCCTCCACTGCCTGGCTCAAAACAAAACTGGAAGTTGTCCATCGATCACATTAAAAAGCATTAAATGTTCGATTTTGTTCATGGGCCCCCCCTCCCTTTTGCACCTAAATGCTTTCGGAGTAGAACCTTACAACCTCTTCCTACTTTCAAGGACCTCCCCCAAGAAGATAGCAGGCAAGCTGAAATCTTAATTTACAATCCAAGGACTGTAGAGCCAAGTATGTCTCCAGCTTTACATCAAGTTCTAACTTCCAATGAAGAACCTAATACTGTGATTTCAATAATCCCAACAGTTTCCACTATTGATGTTGTTTATCATGAACCATCAAATGAGTCAACACCAATTGAAGTGATGCCTTTGTAAGAAATAACACTTTATGAAAATGATCCCGACATTGTATTAGATTAAGTACCGACACACTCCACAGTTGCTCAATGTTGGACTTAGCCCTCTTTGCAGGGTCACCCCAAACTTTTTGCCTTTACTCCCTTCCTTGGCTGAACACATTATTGTAGGCTTGTAGGACTCTGTTGAATTTACCACTGCTAAACAGTACTAAAGTGATTGTGCTCTCTCCCGAAAACATGGTACCAGTGGCTTATTCCTGTGCTGTTTGTGTTTTGGAATCACACTTTGACCACTATTATCACATGTGTGTATCACCTAAAAGAAAGCACTGATCATGTTTTGTCACCTTCACACACTGCGCTGTTGTTAATAAGTTTGATTTTCCTTTTTCATACTTTTTTCATTTTTTTTTGTTACACATAAACAACCATTTGGTATTTAAGATTGATAATATTGTGTCTCTAGGGACCACTGTTCTGATATACTATGACTGTACAAGGTCCATGACAACTCTCGGGTTACCTTTTTTTCTTAGATATAATTTAACCTCACACAAAACACATGGCTAAAAAAGAAGCCTCCTACACCCTATTAAGTATTGGGAAAATGGAATATGCCCAGTTTTCTGTAGCAGAAGACTCACATATCATAAGGCTCGTACATGTAGCAATTTGATTACCTGTGAATACCATTCATTTTCATAAATGCCAGAAACATAAGTCCTTGGATTGGTATGAAAAAATGCACAACGCTTTCCTCCACCATATGTGGTAGTTATCATTTGAATTTGCCTGTTACACACAATAACCCCATATTCTTATATAAAGCTGGATCTTCAAATCCTATAGGTCACTTACTCCTTTATGATTCCATCTCTTGTTATTTTTCATATAGGTACCCCAATATAGGCTCACCTTCCGTCATCCTAAGTCCGACATGAGACAGCAAGGTAGAACCCCTTAGGGTACCACTTTGGGTATGTAAACACCATATCTTGCTGGGGTAGGCAGAAGAGAAAAAGGACTTCCATGCTGACACACTGACGCGAGACGCTGAGGTTCCTGCACGCAGACACTCCAGCTCGCAGTGGTCTGACATCCCTCGCGGGGTGTCCATTTCGATACCAAGATGGGGTCCCACAGTCTCTCACTCCAGGTAATGGGGTTGACTTTATGCTAGAGGGATTCTTGGCTTTACACCTACATACATGCTTAGGTACATCTAGTTAGGGTTGCATAGTTGGAGTACTCATTTTATTGTCATGTCTTCTTAAACCTGCCTGTGGCACTATGGTAGAAATCTACCATCCTTTTACTCTGTTGGTGCTCAGAATCATTTATATCTGTTTCTGTCTAATGGTTGTTTCAGCACACCTATTTTACACTTGAATGGCGATGGTTCAATAAATACTTATTGAAAACGTCACCACTGTTTTATTCCGTGTATCTCTCTGAGACAAAGTGAGCATGAGTGACTGAGCGAAAAGTACTGTACTGTTTCCACGATCCCTGATGGGACAGAGTTGTCATGTTGGATAGTTGCCAAGAACTATTCTCTCCTTGGTAAGAGGGGTTTCAAGTGGCACTGTGAGCTAGCTGGTATACAGGCAAACATACCCAGTGGGGGTGTCTGGAATCAGTCTGAACACCAATCCCACAGTCTATGTTGTCTAAACGTGCAGATCCTATATAGGTTTATAGGAACTACACGACATGGCACCACCAACGTTTGTTTGGTACTTATTTAACGGTCAAATCTGAGTAGTTAAGTTGTGCTATTCTCAGAGACACCTACTCACATTTTCCAGAGACGTCTGGAGTGGGAAGGGAACTATCCGCCACAGCTGAGTAGGCATATCCTATGTATTGGCTGTAGGTTTATCAAGCTTGAAGGGCAAATAGTTTATATTGTGCATAAAACCTTATCTCAATTTCCTTGAAACTTTTTCCTTCTTCAAAATAAATGCTGACGAAGACGCCAATGTGCAAGCACCATGTGCTGCAGCTATGGAGGAAGAACAGGAAGGGGAAATCAACACTTCAGAAAATGTTAGAACTGCTCTTACTTTAAAGATAGAAGACTATGGAGTCACATCTAGGGGTGGGACAGTCACATTCGTGATTGAGGCACACAAATCGTGCAGAACAGAGGTATTCTATTCATGGATTAAATTCCCACAAGCAGATACACAATCACCTACATTTCATTCTTACAGTGAAGATGAAACACCAAATGAATACTATCCGTATGAGGACATTGAAATTCCGCTCACCTACCAGGAGCACATAAACTGGTTTAAAGGTGCCCTCCCACACACAAAAGAAAAAGTGAGACTTGGTCCGCTCGGAAGAGATGGAGCAATTTGGCCAGTCCTAGCTGCATACACACCGCATCCAGACATTGACGCAATGCCAGTAGCAGACTTGCGCCCACTTAATAAAAAATTAATAAAACTTTACAGAAACCTGACACAGTTTGTGATGAGAACACTCACACTCCAGCCAACAAGGGCTACACAAGCAGGACAAATTCAGGGATCTACAACTAAAATAACACTACATGCAGTTATGGGTAAAATTCCCACTAGATGTGAGCAAATGGCATTCTTGATAGCTCAGGAAATAACACAGCTAGAGGCAGCATTTCCACACACAAGCCCTCAAGAAAAACACAGAATACTAACAATCTGCTTGCCAATGGGGATAGCTCCCCAAAAAGAGGATTGTACCACTTGGGGTACAGCTTTCGCTGCCATATATACCAGAACTCATGGTATCCCTCCATTAGCAGTAATACCAGATGTATTAAGACAAATACAGAATGAGTATGGAACAGAACCTGCTCTGAACTTAGGGATGAAATTATTAGTTGATTTTGCCCAGGTATCAGCTATTATATTAGCAAACATAAAAGGGGAGGCTGCAGCAGTGGCAATACGCCAATGCCTGAGGGCTTTCAGTCCTTTACAACAGGAACGTGAATTGCCTAAAATTATCGAAGACACCTATGCTGGATTAGGTAGAGATAGTTTAGGAGCTAGAGCAACAAAACCTCAACTCATGGGTGGTCCTGAAAAAGAGAACACCAAGCAAGCACCCGATTCTTCCAAGGAGAAATGGGATAATAACAATAAAAAACAAAAAGAATAGAGAGAATAGATCACAATCCAGGGGTGGGTCTCCTCAACAGGAGCCCTCCGAAAGGAGGTACAATCTTAGGAATCGTGATAACATTAAAAAGCCTGACAGGTATCAGGACACTGATACACGTTCCTCTCATTCCTTTCAGGGTTCATCAAAAAACTCTGAGAGGGAAAGACGGTCAGAACACAGACAAGAAGAGCGTACAAAGTCCAGAGACCCGCAACGCGCTTCAGACAATACTTCCAAAAAAGAAGAAAAGCCAAAAGCAAAACTTCAATTTATTCATCATTGGCTGATGAAGCTGCAAAGGGGGCAGTACGAACTGATGCCGTAGCTGCAATCACTCATTCAAAAATGAGAATAGACGGACAGATAATGGTAGCTGTCATTGCTTCATGCAAAAACAGTACAGCCTTACTGAAAGGTTTTCCACTCAAGTACTCCTACAAGTTAGATGCAAATAACATTCCGAATGCTCAAATTCCAGGAGTGGGGGATAGAGTAATACCAAACATAGATCACAGATTAGGCTTAATACTAGCTGCACACGAGGGTCTAAGTTCTGCACACGCAGGAGTTACAGCAACAGTTTCTTTACTGAAGCAACACTATTGGTGACCAGGATTAACTAAACAGACAAAGATTTTTGTCCTAAAATGCAACATCTGTCAGCAGATGAAGGGTTCCACCGTGGCACTTCCAGCGCAGACACCATTATTAATATCAGACAGACGCTCGCTTGTGTCTATTTGGACCACTGCGGCCCCCTACAATCGGATGGGGCGTACAAGTACATCTTGGTGGCAGTGGATTCATGCTCTAGATTCCTATGAGTATGGCCTCAGAGCTCGGCTGACGCTCAAACTGTTATAAAAGATTTTCAAGTCTTTATAGGAACATACGCAGTTGGCACATTACATTCTGACCGCGGCCCTGCGTTTAGCTCTAGGGCTTACAAGGAGGGTATGGGAGGTTTGGGTGTTGCATTGCGGTACTCCTCTCTGTACCATCCCAAGGGAAATTTGGTTGTGGAGAGGAAAAACCGAGACTTAAAGCAATCTTTAACAGCAAGAGTATTAGGTTCGGGTGGTAGTTGGGTCAATCACTTATATGGGGTCCAAAGAGCCCTTAACAATATGCCAAGAAGTTCCCTAGGAGGTGTCACTCCTTACGAAGTCCTATTTGGGACGAGAATGTGGGTACCTGATCTCGATTTTGAAAGCACAGAAGTGGATGAAAAACCATTTTACATCAATAAACGTTTGGCTGTTTTACAGGATGTCAATGAATTCCGAGCACTACATAGCAACGTGCAAGTAAAACGCACCGCCACTAGGGAAGTCAAATCAGTCATGGCAAGACCTGCCTGGATCCCTAAAGTCAGGGATCTGGTCAGAGAAAATATTGTGGACAAGAAATAATTTGGGCCATGTAGGAGAGTAGGATCTGCCTCTTATGGTTACCCCCACTTTTTGCTGATGTCTCACTGTTTGTCGACTTTAGTCTGGCTGGGGCCCTGCTATCCAGGACCCCAGCCTAGCTGCTTCCTCTCTAAATTGATTCCATGTACCTTAAGTACACTTCAGATTGGATTCTGGGGTGCCCTTATAAGTCCATAGTATATGGTATACTATGTACCAAGGGCATAGGTACCCCAGAGGCCTACCAGGGGCTGAAGCATGTATTGTGCCACCCCTGGAAGGCCATCCAAAATGACACCACAGGACTGCTACTGCAGCCTGAGTGAGGTGGTGCATGCACCCCTTACAGAGATATAGGTTCACTATATCTCACCTAGCACTGCACATAGAAACCTATCAGTCACCCCTATGGCAGGCCTTATCAATCCTGAAGGCAGGGTGCTTGGTTATATGTGAGAGGGTGCCCCTGCATGAGCAGAGCCCCTCTGCAGCCCTCAGAATCTCCTCTCCGGGGTTGTCTGTGGTGCAGCCTGACGAAATACTCTTAAGTGCATTATATCCTCGCGGTAAATGCTAACTTTGGGATGGCTGCACGGAAACATGTCGTGTTTGGTGTCAAACATCTTGGAATCATACCCCCACACCAGTAACTGGTGTGGGAGTATGATCCCATCCTTCTAGAGGGAAAGACATGACAGCACCGGTATACCCGTACCAGCTAAACAGAGCCCTGGCATCACAAAATGGATGCTGCAGCCACAGACACGCGTCTGGCCTCCTGCTGCTGACCGAAACTCCGGCAGGGGAGGCCTGGACAATAGGTTTCCCGTCTCAGGGAGGTGTCACCACCTCCCAGACAGGCCTTAGTGGATTGGGGCTGGGTGGGTGCACTCCAAGTGTGCTTTGAAGTCCTGCACTGGGGGCACATTTGGTGTCCTCGTGCATACCCCAGTTCAAACCGGTTGCAGGGGCTGCCAGCCCCTGCTCTGGCGTGAAACTGGACAAAGGAAATGGGTGTAGCCACCCCTCTTTCCAAACCCTCCCATAGGTGGGTCCACAGAGTTAGTCCAACCCCTTTCTTAGGTATAAGTAAGGAACCCCTGGCAACAGGACTTTAGATATCCCTGGACGAAACTCTGCAACTGAATCCTGGAACTTCAACGCTCTACTAAAGACTAGAGGACTGAAGAAATCTCCCTTGGGGTCAAGGAGTGACTCCCCTGCTTGGCAGGCACCAACAAAGCATTTGACGGTCTGCATCTCAGAAGCTCCCGCCGGACTCTGAAGTACTTGCAGCCCAGGAAGAGGATTTCCAGACTTCTCCGAGGCCAACCCGAGTCCCCAGAAAAGCTGAGACCCGCAGCCCTCATGAGTGACGTGGAACCGGAACCCCTAGTCACCGTGCACATTTGCTAGTGCATCAACTTCTTGACAACTCTTGAAGTCCTGCTTTGGGTTACTTGTAGCCCAGGCCCCGAGCACCTTTTGCACCGAAGATTGTGAGCCTACACTCCACGAGTGTGCCGTGGGCCTGCTTCTTGCATTTCCGCTTGAGGCTCCTTCGCGATCCCTGGTCCATCAACTGGTGGGTCCCTGTGAAAGCAACTCTGATTTTAATTGGGCGTTTCTGGTTGCTCCAGACGTGCCCTAACTCTCCACCGAGTGGTGAGTCCCTCAGACTTTGCATCTTTCTCTTTTCTTCGTGGGTTGCTGTTGCCAAGGCTTGTTGTGTTCAATCCGGACACCAACGCTGCAGGACTCGACATCCTTTGTGGGAAAGCTCGAATCCAGCTCTTGGTTGTCGTCGACGCCTCCTGGTCCTCGTGGCTGAAGAGTCAAGCTTCACCTCTTTCACATGAAGCACCCGACATCGATGGGCATTCGACTATCATGCCCCTGGTCACTGGCAAGTGACCCAGACTCTGTCCCCTCTGCTTTCAGGTTCTTCTCATCTCTGATCCAGGCTTGGATCTCTTCGGACACTTCGCATCTTCCCGGCAGTAGCACTTCATTGCAGGCTGCCATTGAAATCGACGCCGCGACCCGACACCATTCGACACCTATGCACCCGGCTTCCCTGGGTGAGGTAACTCGAGTACTCCGGTGCTCCCATGGGTGTTAACCCTAGAACTGTCTAAGTCCAAGAGGGTTTGGTCCTAGTCCATTTCTAAGTGTCCTTAAACTCTAAAACTCTTACCGCGACTTTCCCATAGACTTTAACGGAGCTCGCGGCTGTGTTCACACACTGCACACAACCCCGTGGGTCCCCTGTGTCACTACCTTGGGTGGTTCCTTGGGGTCCCAGTGATTCTACATGCTCTAGGCCTTGTGTCTACTTAAGTCGTGGTTCTTATACCACTTTCTTAATATATGGTTTGGTACGCCCCTAGGGCTAATCGTATATTGTGCTAATTTACTGTGCTATTTGACTTGTAACTTGTGTACTTTGACCTCTAGCCTCATAAAGAGACTATTGGGTAGTGTTTAGTAATAAATACATATATTTTATATATATACCTGGTGTGGTTCTCCTTTCATTTGGTCATTCACGAGATTATAACTGGTAAAACAATAGCTTAACACTCCTTCAAGACTTAGCCTGAAGGCTGCTCTCCATAGCTACCACTAGGATAGCTTTCACTAAAGGTTGTCTTTAAACCTATCATCAATAAAGGTTGTTTGGACTGGTGCAAGGTGCCCACTATAACTAGTGGACAGCATATGCCAGGCCAACTTCTCACATTGGTGTGCAGCGGTTGGATTCAATCTTGCCCTGTTTTACCAGATAATCTCAAAGGGTGTGACTAACTGAAAACCACTAAAGGTACCTCAGGTACATATAAATTCAAGCTTAGAAATACAGTAAGTTCTACTGAACTTAGAGTTGTGTGTCAAGGGCTTAGCATACCCTTTCTACAACTCAACGGGAGTTTAGTAGGCCACACTAGAGTAGGTAGTGCATACACCACACCTCACTAGTGATGTCTTCAAGGCCAGGAACCAGTGGGTCCCTGCCAGAAGCCAGTGGGCTTCTACCGTCCAAGTATGACAACCTCCCATTCTTGGAATTGAGAGCATTGTGCAAGACTAGGAAGCTGAAGACAGGCAAAAGTGCCAACACCCAACGTCTCATGGAGATGCTTCTGCTGGATGATCTCAGAAGACCCCTAGGGTCTGAAGGGGTAGGCAGAGAGGGTGGGGCAGAAGATGAGGGAGGGGCCAGGGGTGAAAATACCCAGGACCTGACCTCTGAAACTGGCCAGTAAGATGACAATGATCTTGACCTGGAAAATCCAGCTCTTCCTGCAGATGAGGAGGAGGACCAGAATGGCCTCCCCTTTGTCCCACCAGGAAGAGTTGTGAGTGTGCCTAGAAGGTCAAGATCTCCTTCTCAGGAGTCTAACCATTCTGGCACCTCAGTAGGGACCTCTGTTTCCTCTCATAGGAGGGAATCCTCTCATGAAAGGAAAGAGAGACTGCTCAAGTATGGAGAAGCTCAGCTTAGGATCAGAAGAGAGCAGTTGGCTATAGACAGGGAGTCCCTAGAGCTTTATAGACAAAGAAGAAAGTTGGGACTAGAGTCCCATGGTGGCAGCAACTTCCCTAGTGGTAGGGAAAGGTCTTATGACCATAGAAACCTGAGCAAGATTGTCCCTCCCTACCAGAGTGGGGATGACATCCACAAATGGATTACTGCACTGGAGAGGGCCTGTAAAGTTCAGAGGGTCCCCCAGGAGCAGTGGGCAGCAATCGTGTGGCTCTCCTTTGCAGACAAAGGTAGAGACAAGCTCCTCATTGTAAGAGAAGAGGATGCTGATGATTACCAAGTCCTGAAGAGTGCCCTGATAGATGGGTTTGGCCTAACCACTGAGCAATACAGGTTAAAGGTCAGAGATAAACAAAAGGCACAGACACAGGACTGGGTGGACTTTGTAGATTGTGCTACTAAGGCTCTGGAAGGCTGGTTACTTGGCAGTAAGGTGTGTGACTTCAAAGGATTGTATAATTTAATCATGAGGGAGCAGATTCTTAATAACTGTCAGAATCAGTTGCTACATCAGTACCTGGTTGACTCTGATCTAACCTCTCCCCAAGAATTGGGAAAGAAGGCAGACAAATGGGTCAGAACCAGGGTGAAGCAGAAGGTACATAACCAAGGTGGTGACCAGAAGAAGCAAGATTCCAAAAACTCTGACAAGGGTGGGGAAAAGGGTAAAGACCAGAAGTCTTCTCAAGGTCCCCAAAAATCTGCATCTGGTGGGGAATCCCAATCTACTAAAGGAAAAGGCCAAAAGAAACCATGGTGCAAAATCTGTAAGCAGAAGACTCACTGGACAAGTGATTGCACCAAGTCCAAAGACTCTAATCCAGCCACCTTCGCCCCTAAGGCAACTGTTCCCCCTAGTCCAGCTACAAATGGTGGTGGAAATACTCAGAATAAGGGTTTAGTAGGGTTGACCCTGGGTACTGAGATGGGCTCTGGCCTAGTCAGAGTGCCAACTCAGGCTGTCCTAGTCTGTGATGGGGGCATGGATATGTCCCCCTTAGTGAGTCCCAATAATTTGGGCAAATACAGACAGCAGCCTTTAATTAATGGAAGAGAGGCTTTGGCATTCAGGGACACAGGAGCAAGTGTCACCATGGTGACAAAAGATCTTGTGGATCCTGGGCAGATTATACTTGGTGAAATGTACCAAGTGACCAATGCTAGCAATGTCAGAACAGACAATTCTCTGGCAGTTGTTAACTTCTCCTGGGGAGGGGTAACTGGCCTTAAGAAGGTTGTGGTGAGTGCAGACCTACCAGTCGAATGCTTGATTGGCAATGATCTTGAAACCTCAGCTTGGGCAGAGGTGGAGCTCAGGAAACATGCAGAAATGCTGGGGATCCCTGCACATGTCTTTGCTGTGACTAGGTCACAGGCAAAAATGTCAAAAGCTGAACAGGCCCTGGATTCTGGAATAATGGACCAGGTGCCTCCCAAGAGGAGGAGCAGTAGGATTAAGGCAGTGCCTTCCCCCTTGACTCAGGAAGCAGATCAGTCTTTTGAGGAAGATGATCTCAGGCCTGAATAAGGAACTGTCCCAGAGGAGCTTGAACCTGATCAGGTTGAGTTCTTGGGGACAGGGGGCCCTTCCAGGGCAGATCTGAGCCAGGAGCAGCTGAACTGCCCCTCTCTTGAACCCCTCAGGCAGCAAGCTGCTGCTGAGGCTGCTGGGAATGCTAGTGGCACCCATAAGATATATTGGGATGATGGACTCCTGTACTTAGAGAGTAGAGACCCCAAGCCTGGAGCAGCCAGGAGGTTGGTCATACCTCTGAAGTTCAGGGGCTTCCTATTGACACTAGCCCATGAGATTCCCTTAGCAGGTCACCTGGGCCAGAACAAGACTTGGGACAGGATTGTCCCTCACTTTCACTGGCCCCACATGTCTGAAGACACCAAGGAGTTTTGTCGCTCCTGTGTAACCTGCCAAGCCAGTGGGAAGGCAGGTGGCACCACAAAGGCCCCCTGATACCACTACCTGTGGTGGGGGTTCCCTTTGAGAGGGTGGGGATTGACATAGTTGGTCCCATGGATCCCCAAACAGCATCTGGGCACAGGTTTATCCTGGTGGTGGTGGACCATGCCACCAGGTACCCAGAAGCCATTCCCCTTAGGACAACTACAGCACCTGTGGTGGCAAGGGCCCTCCTGGGAATTTTCTCAAGAGTGGGCTTTCCTAAGGAGGTAGTATCTGACAGAGGTGCAAACGTTATGTCCAGTTACTTGACTGCAATGTGGAAGGAGTGTGGAGTGACTTATAAGTTCACCACACCCTATCACCCACAATGCAATGGTTTAGTTGAGAGATTCAACAAAACCTTGAAGGGCATGATTAAAGGGCTCCCAGAAAAGCTTAGGCGAAGATGGGACATACTCTTGCCCTGCCTTTTATTTGTATACAGGGAGGTGCCTCAAAAGGGGTTGGCTACAGCCCTTTTGAACTTTTGTTTGGCCATCCTGTCAGGGGTCCATTGTGTCTGGTGAAGGAAGGTTGGGAGTTACCTCTCAAACCCCCTAAACAGGACATAGTGGACTATGTACTTGGTCTCCGCTCCAGGATGGCTGAGTACATGAAAAAGGCAACCAAAAACCTTGAGGCTAGCCAGGAATTACAGAAAGCCTGGCATGACCAAAAGGCTGTGCTGACTGTTTACCAGCAAGGGCCGAAGGTGTGGGTGTTGGAGCCAGTGGCCCCAGCAGCCCTCCAAAACAAGTGGAGTGGCCCCCATACAATTGTTGAGCAGAAGGGAGAGGTTACCTATCTGGTAGACCTGGGATCTCCCAGGAGCCCCCACAGGGTGCTCCATGTCAACAGGCTGAAGCCATATGTGGACAGGGCTGACATGGGCTTGCTCATGGCAACTGATGAGGGACAGGAGGAGGAGAGTGACCCTCTCCCTGACCTGCTCTCACAGAACCCTGATGATGGGTCAGTAGATGGTGTAGCCTTGGCAGGCAGCCTCACTGCCCAGCAGCAAACTGATTGTAGACAGGTGCTCAATCAGTTCAGACACATGTTTTCTCTGACTCCAAGTCAGACCACCTGGTGCACTCATGAAGTGGACACTGGGGACAGTCTGCCTGTTAAAAGTAAGATTTACAGGCAACCTGACCAAGTCAGGGACTGTATCAGGACAGAAGTCCAGAAAATGTTGGAACTGGGTGTCATTGAGCCTTCAGATAGCCCTTGGGCTAGCCCAGTGTTCCTGGTGCCAAAACCTCACACCAAAGATGGTAAGAGAGAGATGAGGTTTTGTGTGGACTACAGAGGCCTCAATGCAGTCACTAGGACTGATGCCCATCCAATCCCCAGGGCAGATGAGCTAATAGACACTTTGGCCTCAGCCACGTATCTAAGCACATTTGCCCTAACAGCTGGCTACTGGCAGATCAGACTAGCTGATGATGCAAAGCCAAAAACTGCATTTTCTACCCCTGGTGGGCTTTACCAATTTGTAGTGATGCCCTTTGGTTTGAAGAATGCACCTGCCACTTTTCAGAGGTTGGTGAACACAGTCCTTACAAGTCTGGAAGCCTATAGTGCAGCATATCTAGATGATATTGCTGTCTTTAGCTCCACCTGGGAGGATCACTTGGTCCACCTCAGAAATGTTTTGGAGGCCCTGCAGAAGGTAGGCCTCACTATCAAGGCCACAAAGTGCCAGATAGGGCAGAGTCAGGTTATGTACCTGGGCCACCTTGTGGGTGGAGGCCAGGTTCAACCATTGCAGAGCAAAATCCAGACCATCATGGACTGGGTTGCTCCAACTACCCAGACTCAGGTGAGAGCCTTTTTAGGCATGACTGGGTACTACAGAAGATTTGTCAAGGGGTATGGATCAATAGTGACGCCCCTGAATGACTTAACCTCTAAGAAAATGCCCAAAAAGGTTCAGTGGACAGTTAGCTGTCAAAAGGCATTTGATGACCTGAAGCAGGCCATGTGCACTGCTCCTATTCTGCAGAGTCCTGACTACTCCAAAAAGTTAATTGTGCAAACAGATGCATCTGAGTTGGGGGTAGGGGCTGTACTATCACAGTTGAATGATGAAGGTCAGGATCAGCCAGTAGCTTTTATTAGGAGAATGCTGACCCCCAGAGAGAAACGTTGGTCAGCCATTGAGAGGGAGGCCTTTGCTGTGGTTTGGGCTCTGAAGAAGCTGAGGCCATATTGTTTGGTACTCACTTCCTTGTTCATACAGACCATAAGCCCCTCTTGTGGCTAAAACAGATGAAGGGTGAAAACTCCAAACTTTTTAGGTGGTCCATTTCCCTACAGGGGATGGACTATACAGTGGAACATAGACCTGGGAGTAACCATGCCAATGCAGATGGACTCTCCAGATATTTCCACTTAGAACATGAAGACTTAACTGGTCAAGGTTAGTTTAATGTCCATGCGTTTGGGGGGGGGGGGTTGTGTAGGAGAGTAGGATCTGCCTCTTATGGTTACCCTCACTTTTTTGCTGATGTCTCACTGTTTGTCGACTTTAGTCTGGCTGGGGCCCTGCTATCCAGGACCCCAGCCTAGCTGCTTCCTCTCTAAAATGATTCCATGTACCTTAAGTACACTTCAGATTGGATTCTGGGGTGCCCTTATAAGTCCCTACTATATGGTATACTATGTACCAAGGACATAGGTACCCCAGAGGCCTACCAGGGGCTGAAGCATGTATTGTGCCACCCCTGGAAGGCCATCCAAAATGACACCACAGGGCTGCTACTGCTGCCTGAGTGAGGTGGTGCATGCACCCCTTACAGAGATATATGTTCACTATATCTCACCTAGCACTGCACATAGAAACCTATCAGTCACCCCTATGGCAGGCCTTATCAATCCTGAAGGCAGGGTGCTTGGTTATATGTGATAGGGTGCTCCTGCATGAGCAGAGCCCATCTGCAGCCCTCGGAATCTCCTCTCCGGGGTTGTCTGTGGTGCAGCCTGACCATATACTCTTAAGTGCGTTATATCCTCGCGGTAAATGCTAACTTTGGGATGGCTGCACGGAAACATGTTGTGTTTGGTGTCAAACACCTTGGAATAATACCCCCACACCAGTAACTGGTGTGGGAGTATGATCCCACCCTTCTAGAGGGAAAGACATGACAGCACCGGTATACCCGGTACCAGCTAAACAGAGCCCTGGCATCACAAAATGGATGCTGCAGCCACAGACACGAGTCTGGCCTCCTGCTGCTGACCGAAACTCCGGCAGGGGAGGCCTGGACAATAGGTTTCCTGTCTCAGGGAGGTGTCACCACCTCCCAGACAGGCCTTAGTGGATTGGGGCTGGGTGGGTGCACTCCAAGAGTGCTTTGAAGTCCTGCACTGGGGGCACATTTGGTGTCCTCGTGCATACCCCAGTTCAAACCGATTGCAGGGGCTGCCAGCCCCTGCTCTGGCGCGAATCTGGACAAAGGAAATGGGTGTAGCCACCCTTCTTTCCAAACCCTCCCATAGGTGAGTCCACAGAGTTAGTCCAACTCCTTTCTTAGGTATAAGTAAGGAACTCCTGGCAACAGGACTTTAGATATCCCTGGACGAAACTCTGCAACTGAATCCTGGAACTTCGACGCTCTACTAAAGACTAGAGGACTGAAGAAATCTCCCTTGGGGTCAAGGAGTGACTCCCCTGCTTGGCAGGCACCAACAAAGCATTTGACAGTCTGCATCTCCAAAGCTCCCGCCAGACTCCGAAGTACTTGCAGCCCAGGAAGAGGATTTCCAGACTTCTTCGAGGCCGACCCGAGTTCCCAGCAAAGCTGAGACCCGCAGCCCTCACTAGTGATGTGGAACCGGAACCCCTGGTCACTGTGCACATTTGCTAGTGCATCAACTTCTCGACAACTATCGAATTCCTGCTTTGGATTACTTGTAGCCCAAGCCCCAAGCACCATTTGCACCAAAGATTATGAGCCTACACTCCACGAGTGTTCCGTGCGCCCACTTCTTGCATTTCTGCTTGAGGCTCCTTCGCGATCCCTGGTCCGTCAACTGGTGGGTCTCTGTGAAGGCAACTCTGATTTTCATTGGGTGTTTCTAGTTGCTCCAGACGTGCCCTAACTCCCCACTGAATGGTGAGTCCCTACGACCTTGCTGGTCTGCACCGAAGCATCTTTCTCTTTTCTGCGTGGGTTGCTGTTGCCAAGGCTTGTTGTGTTCAATCCGGACACCAACAATGCAGCATTCGACATCCTTTATGGGACAGCTCGAATCCAGCTCCTGGTTGTAGTCAACATCTCCTGGTCCTCGTGGCTGAAGAGTCAAGCTTCACCTCTTTCACCTGAAGCACCCGACATCGGTGGGCATTCGACTATCGTGCCCCTGGTCACTGGCAAGTGACCCAGACTCTGTCCCCTCTTCTTTAAGGTTCTTCTCATCTCCGATCTAGGCTTGGATCTCTTCGGACACTTCAAATCTTCCCGGCAGCAGTACTTCATTGGAGGCTGCCATTGAAATCGACGCCTCGACCCGACACCATTCGACACCTATGCATCCGCCTTCCCTGGGTGAGGTAACTCGAGTACTCCAGTGCTCCCGTGGGTGTTAACCCTAGAACTGTCTAAGTCCAAGAGGGTTTGGTCCTAGTCCATTTCTAAGTGTCCTTAAACTCTAAAACTCTTACCGCGACTTTCCCATAGACTTTAACGGAGCTCGCGGCTGTGTTCACACACTGCACACAGCCCCCGTGGGTCCCCTGTGTCACTACCTTGGGTGGTTCCTTGGGGTCCCAGCGATTCTACAGGCTCTAGGCCTTGTGTCTACTTAAGTCGTGGTTCTTATACCACTTTCTTAATATATTGTTGGTACTCCCTAGGGCTAATCGTATATTGTGCTAATTTACTGTGCTATTTGACTTGTAACTTGTGTACTTTGACCTCTAGCCTCATAAAGAGACTATTGAGTAGTGTTTAGTAATAAATACATATATTTTATATATATATACCTGGTGTGGTTCTCCTTTCATTTGGTCATTCACGAGATTATAACTGGTAAAACAATAGCTTAACACTCCTTCAAGACTTAGCCTGAAGGCTGCTCTCCATAGCTACCACTAGGATAGCTTTCACTAAAGGTTATCTTTAAACCTATCATCAATAAAGGTCGTTTGGACTGGTGCAAGGTGCCCACTATAACTAGTGGACAGCATATGCCAGGCCAACTTCTCACAGGCCATCATACAGAAAGCCTGTACCTGTCCTGGCTGTCGAAGGAACAAGAAAAGTACTTCTTCCGCTCTTGCCATCAAAAAAGAAAAGAGATTCTTCTCCATTGATCTGATCAAACCACACTAAGTGGCCGATACTGAATAGTAGGCCTTGTGGGCTCCTGGGTAGCCGACGCTCTCCTCTCGCTACCATACAGGAAGTTCAGACAGAAAGACTCATAACATTTGAAGATCACCAATACCTAGTAATGGAATTTCCAACAATGAAATGGAACTCGTTCCTGTTGAAAGAGAACATCAAAACACAAATGAAATACAAATATCAATTCGGCCTAACACCGATGTCTACATCAATTATGCCTCTACAAGAGACGTCTGCCAGTTCAACAAAACCTGCTGAGCTACCAAAGATAGATCGAACTGCATCTGGCTACTTAATCGATTTTGATACCTTCTCTCTTGATCTCAGTGAACCTGAGACAACGCCAGCTCCATTTTCCCGTAAGCAACAACTTCATGATTTCTGAAAAAGACTTACCTAGTATCACCTTGGCTCCAGCTCTGGATAATAACTGGAATACTGTTTTTTCTGTTCTGGATTGGCCTAGTGACTGTCTTTTGGTTACTCATGAAAGGAAACTTTCTCCCAGAACGCTCTGCAGTTTCAAACGTGAACTTGGTCCTGAAACCTCATACGTCATCTCATCGTGAACAGAGAGACCTGTCCTTCGTGAACATTACACCTGTTCCAATTCCTGATGGTATAGTTTGGGACAAGGTTGATTATGATGTATTTGGTCCCACTGAAAATACCACATGTACTTAACATTTCTCTAAATGATATCATTACCTCCAGTACATCTTCTGACGATTGGGATTTTGAAACTGTAAATAATATGTTGTCTGATTTAGAACAATTCGTTGCATTTTCAATCACTGAAATTCTAGAGGACACATCTAATTTTGACACTATTTACTGTTACCATCATTTTGGTCATCACTTTTTACACAAATCCAGTATCCCACATAATGTTTTCACATATCACCAATGGGAACATTGCCCAACACCACCAAAAGGTAGTTCGAAAAAGTTTGCACAGAAATATTCTTATTTTTCAGAGTTTAACACTTCTGACACGATCTCATATTACTATATGGTTGCACCTACAACTGCACAGAAAAATATGCTAACTAACACCAAACAGATTTATTCTGCATCCTTTTTTTCCCAACTGTCTGAACAGGGTTTTGACTTATGGAAGGAAACTATAGACATTAAATAAGTCTGGGGTTCAAAGGAATTGGAGGTACAGTGAACAGCAGCACTATTTCAAGCGTGCCTTATTCCACAGCAGATAATATTTCTGAGTGAAACTGTGCAACAGACTTCCTGTCTTGGACTAGCCAAGAACAAGGATCTGAACACACCTCGGATTCCCACACCATCCCACATCAATTTTACATCACGTGGAGGGGATACAATAGATTACATCATACAGTACAATTCATCAGACCCCAATTAGAAGGGATGGTTTGTTTGGCCCACAGACACAAACAGATGTCAATCAAGATTCAGGGGTACAACCGAAGGGTTTAGTATCCATTGGCCAGACCAACTATATTTACAAAGAGAACATCTGGGGTGGGGACATCATACAGTGTTGGGAAGTTATGCCTCGATTGGCTAAAACCTCAACACTGTCCCAGGTGAAACAGCACTTATCCTTACTCTCAGATGAGGTGGATCTAAGGGATTTTTATTAGGTCCCCGAAAGCCACGTCAGAAACGTTTCTTAAACGCTGTTTATAATGAAATCTGGAAAATCTCTGAACAAGAAGCCGTGGAGAGACTCTGTGAAATTGCTAAGATTAACCTAGAAAAAGCGTTAGCTGTTGTCGATAATGGTATGACTACATTAACATCCAGGATTTATTCACTGGGCAACATTGTATCTTCTGCTATAGATATACTAGAACAGGATTTGTCCATACTACAGCACAGACAATCTCAGCTACGTTCTATTATGTTGTTAAGCTGGACGCTACAATCACTGCGAGTCGGTTATGTGCCTTGGCAATTCATCAACAGTGCATCCGTATTCTCTGCGTATAATCTAACTAAGAAGCAGACACAAATGGCAGAAAGGGGAGCAAAATGTACAATGCTGCATATTGAAAAACTGGACCAATTACCTTTTACTGTGGCAGAGTCACCATCCACAGAATGGTAAATCCATGGCCATATAACATTACCGGTCACAACTTTCCAGTTTCAGTATTGCCTAGAACAACAACAGGCAGGCAGATATGCACCAATGGGTAGGGAATACATCAAGGCATCTTGGGAATTGCCAGACAGATTTCGATGCAGGAGTTGGGACATGGAAGTGTTTCTAAGCGATACAAACTGCGAGAACTCTTTAAGTGGATCTCTCATATGCAAGGATATCATGCTTCACAGGGCCTGTAACGGTTCAGTTGCAAACTTATCCTTTCATTTGAAAGGGTCCCTAGCTGCCGTGATTAATTCGGTGTTCAAGTTGCTTTCAAATGGAAGTTACTTGATGCTGAATGATCAAGGTTGTTGGGGGATGCTTCCTGGCATCGCATATCTTGTCACTGTAAACTCCAGGGATACTTGTTGTATGCAAGCATTGTTTCCACCAACCCACACAGTCAGGGCCGTTATGGCCTTCGTTGAATGTTTCCTTTAAACGGTTTGATACTCTGAGCCGAATGAAAGCCATGCTTTTACGGAAAACCGTGCACTTAACCTCCGCCCAAGAGACTTTTTATCTCCAGGTCGCAAGGTCCTCAGCTGAGATACTGGCACTAGTATGAACAAACTGCCCTTTCCATTTCACAGAAATGGTACAAAGTATCTTTAACATGTCTGATACAATGGGTATAGTACACCCATTTAAGACCATAGGTTCTGGACTGTTAAGCACCTTTCAAACAGTCTTCGGAGTTATTCCCAACTTCTTACACTCCGTATTCGGAAGCATTTTTGGAGGACTTCCGCTGATCCTGTTCCTAATAGCAGGTATCATGATTGTCATTTTTCTGCTACGCAATGGACATCCTAGTCACCAAGGAGATAGAAAAAATGCTATTGGAGCGCCGATACCGTGATCACATGGTATTCCATCTGGGCACACCTCGCCTCCGCGAACTGAGTGAGTCTTGGTTCCTGTCATTTGGACCAGTCTGGATTGACTGTGTTCTGCCTGTCCTCCGATGTCTGTTCTGCGGACAAGAATGCGTGTTGGAACTCTGCCTAACACTTCCATCGGTTGCGCCACCGGACGTTGATGCTTTATTGAACCCGATAACGGCCCATGTTCTGCTGTGTCCTCAGCGTATTCCCATGTTGATGTCTGAATTCTTATAGCTACCACAGGATGCTTCAGCTCCTTTTGGAACGGATACCGGCTCCTCAACAAATATTCAGGCCTTGGATGTTACACAGGCTTCCCCAGCATCGGCTGTGGATAATACAGAAGATCATCTGTGCTCAAATGACCTAATCTGTGAGGTGTTGCAGGGATCATCATCTGCAATGGCAAGCAACAGTGATGTTGCGTCTCCTAGCCAGGACACATAAACATTTGGCTCATCGTGTGCTGGGAAAGATTTGGCCTTTTTTAAAACAACTACATTTGGAATTTTAAACAATAGACACTTTTTGCTGAGCTGCATGGCTTTCAGTCACTCATAGGTGTTCGAACTATATATACGAACATATTTTAGTAAAGACTTCTATCGCTTAAACTATTATCTTAGCATTTTTTAAGAATTGTTACATTTTAAATACTATTTTTATGTATTTATTACTTGTTTGCGTACAACACCTACAAATACGTCAGCATTTTAGTATGTCATCCAGTCTGATGAGGAGTGGGTGTTATGTTTTATATAAGTACCCCAATATAGGCTCAGGTAGTCACCTAACCTTTCACCTATATTCTCCCCTACCATTACACTACATAACGGTTCTTGGGACTGACCTTTTACCTAGTTACAGCACTGCTTACAGGACTCAGGGTTTTCCCTGAAAACTAGCCTCATCCATTATGCATGAGGATTCTTGGAAACTCAGCAGGACTACCATCTCCTGCATAACAACTATGTATAAGGGTCATTCTCTTCCGTCATCCTAAGTCCGACATGACACAGCAAGGTAGAACCCCTAAGGGTACCACTTTGGGTATATAAACAACATATCTTGCTGGGTTAGGCAGAGGAGAAACAGGACTTCCATGCTTACACACTGACACACTGACGCGAGACGCTGAGGTTCCTGCACGCAGACACTCCAGCTCGCAGTAGTCTGACATCCTCACAGGGTGTCCATCTCGAGACCAAGATGGGGTCCCACAGGCTCTCACTTCAGGTAATGGGGTTGAATTTATCCTAGAGGGATTCTTGGTTTTACACCTACATACATGCTAGGTACACTTAGGTACATCTAGTTAGGGTTGCATAGTAGAAGTACGCATTTCTTTGTCAAGTATTCTTATACCTGCCTGTATTTATCGTTTTAGCACTATGGTAGGAATCCATTTACTCTGTTGGTGCTTATAATCATTTCTATCTGTTTCTGTCTAATGGTTGTTTCAGCACTCCGATTTTACACTAGAATGACGATGGTTCAATAAATACTTCCCCACTGTTTTATTCCGTGTATCTCTCTGAGACAAAGTGAGCACGGGTGACTGAACGAAAAGTACTATACTGTTTCCATGATCCCTGATGGGTCAGAGTTGTCATGTTCAATAGTTGCCAAGAACTATTCTCTCCTTGGTAAGAGGGATTTCTAGTGGCACTGTGAGCTAGCTGGTATACAGGCAAACATACCCGGTGGGGATGTCTGGAATCAGTCTGAACACCAATCCCACAGTTCATGATGTCTAAACGTGCAGATCCTATATAGGTTTATAGGAACTACACAACACTCTGTGCACAAAATTTGTAACCCTTGAAAGCCAGGATTAAGCTTTAAATTGGTAGCCACACCGTTTTCATCTACTCCTGCCCACCACACAATTCTGAATAATGGTCCTTATTTAATCATTACCAATGAGACATTGCAGGATGGTTCAAGCACATTTGTATCTGTTACAACTATCACAAATTATAAAATGCTGTGGGTAACCTTGCATCCACCTCCCCAAATAGTATTTAAAAATGGCCCATGTGAGAAGTTGGCCTGGCATATGCTGTCCACTATTTGTAGTGGGCACCTTGCACCAGTCCAAACAACCCCTTATTGGAGATAGGTTAAAGACAACCTTTATTGAAAGCTATCCTAGTGGTAGCTATGGAGAGCAGCCTTCAGGCTAAGTCTTGAAGGAATGTAAAGCAGCTTGTTTTACCAGTCTATAATCTCTTGAGTGACCAAATGAAAGAGGACCACACCAGGTATATATTCAAAATATATGTTTTTATTGCTAAACACACACCTCTAGTCTCTTTATGAGGCTAGAGTTCGAAGTACATAAATTATAAGTTAGTTATCTACAGTAATAGCACAAATACACGTTTGAGCCCCAGGGGCATACCAAACCATATACCAATAAAGTGGTATATGAACCACGACTGAGCTAGACACAAGGCCTAGAGCCTGTAGAAGTGCTTGGACCACAAGGAACCACCCAAGGTAGTGACACAGGTGACCCACGGGGGACGCGTGCAGTGTATGAACACAGCCGCGAATCGCCGTTAACTTCTATGGGGAAAGTCGCGATTAGAATTTAAAAGAAAAGGGACACTTAGAGGAGGACTTGGAGCAAACCCTTTGAGAACTAGGCTGTTCTAGTGTCAATACCCACGGGAGCACCGGAGTACTCGAGTTACCTCACCCAGGGGAGCGGGTGCATAGGTGTCTTTCGGGGTCGGGTTTCGTCGTCGCTTTCAATGGCGATCTGCTGCAAAGTGCTGCTGGCGGCCAAGTCGAAAGTGTTCGGGTGGATACAAAGGTGGATCGGAGATCTGAAGAACCTGAAAGCAGAGGGGACAGAGTCTGGGTCACTAGCCAGTGACCAGGAAGGCGATGAGCAGATGCCCACCGATGTCGAGTGCTTCAGGTAGGTTGACGGTCGTCTTGACTCTTCAGCCACGAGGTCCAGGAGTCGTCGATGACAACCAGGAGCTGGATTCGAGCTGTCCCACAACGTCTGTCGATTGCAGGGGTGTCGGCGACCGGATTGGACCGAACAAGCCTTGGCAACGGCAAGCCTCGTGGAAATGGAAGAAGGACGATGTTGCAGACCAGCAAGGTCTGTGGGACTCACCCAGGAACGGTAAGTTAGGGCACGCCTGGAGCAACCAGGGAGCCCAAGCAGAAAAAGATTGGCCTTCGGAAGGGCCTACTAGCCAACGGACTAGCGACCGCGAAGGAGCCTCGAGTCGATGCACGTGGAACTGGCTCACAGAACACTCGTGGAGTGGAGGCCAGTGATCTTCGGTGCAGTTGGTGCTGGAGGGTAAGGCTACTCGAAGTCCAAAGCACGACTTCGTGGGAGACCCAGAAGAGGATGCACTTGCAAATGCGATTGGTGTCCAGGGGTCACAGTTCCACGTTACCCACGACAGCTACGGGCCTCAGCTTTGCTGGGGACTCAGGTCAGCCTCAGGGAAGTCTGGAAATCCACATCTGGTGATGCAAAGACTTCGGCGTCCGACGGGAGCTTCAGCGATGCAGACCGGACAATTGCTTCTTTGGTGCCTGCCAAGCAGGGGAGTCACTCCTTGACCCCAAGGGAGATTCTTCAGTCCTCTAATCTTGAAGTAGAGCATCGAAGGTCCAGGATTCTGTATCAGAGTTTCATCAGGTAAATCTAAAGTCCTAAGGACTGGGGTCCCCTACTTATACTAAGGTAGGGCGTTGGACATACTCTGTGGCCCCACCTATGGGAGGGTCAGGGCAGAGGGGTGGTTACACCCCTTTCCCTTTGTCCAGTTTCGCGCCAGAGCAGGGGCTGGAAGCCCCTGAGCCAGTTTGAACTGGGGTATGCACAGGGACACCAAGTGTGCCCCCAGTGCAGGACTTCAAAGCACCAGAGAGTGCTCCCGCCCAGCCCCAATACACACTATCCTGTCTGGGGAGGTGGTTACACCTCCCTGGGACAGGAAACCTATTGTCCAGGCCTCCCCTGCCGGAGTTTCGGTCAGCAGCAGGAGGCCAGACTCGTGTCTGTGGCAGCGGCATCCATTTTGTGATGCCAGGGCTCTGGAAAGTAAGTTACCGGGCAGGCCGGTGTGTACATGTCTCTCCCTCTAGAAGGGTGGAATGCTACCCCGCCGCCAGAACTGGTGGGGGGTAGTATTCCAAGATGTTTGACACCAAACACGACATGTTTCCGTGCAGCCATCCCAAAGTTAGCATTTAACGCGAGGTTATAATGCGCTTAAGAGTATATGGTCGGGCTGCACTACAAACAGCATCAGAGAAGGGTCTCCGAACGCTGCAGAGGGGCCCAGCTCATGCAGGGGCACCCTCTCACATAGGAACCACGCACTCTGCCTTCAGGATTGATAAGGCCTGCCATAGGAGTGACTTATAGGTTTATATGTGTGTATGTATGTAGTGATATAGGTAGCCTATATCACAGTAAGGGGTGCATGCACCACCTTACCCAGGCTGCAGTAGCAGACCTGTGGTGTCCTTTGGCTGGCCTTCCAGGGGTGGCACAATACATGCTTCAGCCCCTGGCAGGCCTCTGAGGTACCTATGCCCTGGGTACATAGTATACCATATACTAGGGACTTACAAGGGCACTCCAGATTCCAATCAGAGATGTGCCTAAGGCACATGGAAACCATTTTAGAGAGGAAGCAGCTAGGCTGGGGTTCTGATTAGCATGGCCCCAGCCGGACTAAGGTCGAAAAACAGTGAAGCATCAGCAAAAAGTGGGGGTACCCATGTGAAGCAGATGCTACTCTCCTACACAACCCCCCCCCCAAACGTAGGGACATTAAACTAACCTTGCCCAGTTAAGTCTTCATGTTCTAAGTGGAAGTACCTAGAGAGTCCATCTGCATTGGCATGGTTACTCCCAGGTCTATGTTCCACTGTGAAGTCCATCCCCTGTAGGGAAATGGACCACCTAAGCAGTTTGGGGTTTTCACCCTTCATTTGTTTTAGCCATAAGAGGGGCTTATGGTCTGTTTGAACAAGGAAGTGAGTACCAAACAAGTATGGCCTCAACTTCTTCAGAGCCCAGACCACAGCAAAGGCCTCCCTCTCAATGGCTGACCAACGTTTCTCTCTAGGGGTCAGCCGTCTGCTAATAAAAGCTACTGGCTGATCCTGACCTTCATCATTCAATTGTGACAGTACAGCCCCTACCCCCAATTCAGATACATCAGTTTGGACAATGAACTTCTTGGAGTAATCAGGACTCTGTAGAATGGGAGCAGTGCACATGGCCTGCTTCAGGTCATCAAATGCCTTTTGACAGCTAACTGTCCACTGAACCTTTTTGGGCATTTTCTTGGAAGTTAAGTCATTCAGGGGTGTCACTATTGATCCATACCCCTTGACAAATCTCCTATAGTACCCAGTCAGGCCTAAGAAGGCTCTCACCTGAGTCTGGGTAGTTGGAGCAGTCCAGTCCATTATGGTCTGGATCTTGCTCTGTAGTGGTTGAACCTGGCCTCCACCCACAAGGTGGCCCAGGTACACAACCTGACTCTGCCCTATCTGGCACTTGGTGGCCTTGATAGTCAGGCCTGATTTCTGCAGGGCATGCAAAACATTTCTGAGGTGGACCAGGTGATCCTCCCAGGTGGAGCTAAAGACAGCAATATCATCTAGATATGCTGCACTATAGGCTTCCAGACCTGTAAGGACTGTATTCACCAACCTCTGAAAAGTGGCAGGTGCATTCTTCAGACCAAAGGGCATCACCACAAACTGATAATGCCCACTAGGGGTTGAGAATGCTGTCTTTGGCTTTGCATCATCAGCTAGTCTGATCTGCCAGTAGCCAGCTGTCAGGTCAAATGTGGTTAGATACTTTGCTGAGGCCAAAGTGTCTATTAGCTCATCTGCCCTAGGTATTGGATGGGCATCAGTCCTAGTGACTGCATTGAGACCCCTGTAGTCCACACAAAACCTCATCTCTCTTTTCCCACCATTGGTGTGAGGTTTTGGTACAAGGACCACTGGACTAGCCCAAGGGCTATCTGAGGGTTCAATAACTCCCAAATCCAACATCTTCTGGACTTCTGTCCTGATACAGTCCCTGACATGGTCAGGTTGCCTATAAATCTTATTTTTAATAGGCAGACTGTCCCCAGTGTCCACTTCATGAGTGCACCAGGTAGTCTGACTGGGTGTCAGTGAGAATATGTGTCTGAACTGATTGAGCACCTGTCTGCAATCAGTCTGCTGCTGGGTAGTGAGGCTGCCTGCCAAGGCTACACCATCCACTGACCCATCATCAGGGTTCTGTGAGAGCAGGTCAGGGAGTGGGTCACTCTCTTCCTCCTGTCCCTCATCAGTAGCCATGAGCAAGCCCATGTCTGCCCTGTCCACATATGGTTTTAACCTGTTGATATGGAGAACCCTGTGGGGACTCCTGGGTGTTCCTAGGTCTACTAAGTAGGTAACCTCACCCTTCTGTTCAACAATGGTATGGGGTCCACTTCATTTGTCTTGGAGAGCTGCTGGGGCCACTGGCTCCAACACCCACACCTTCTGTCCTGGCTGGTAAACAGTCAGTACAGCCTTTGGTCATGCCAGGCTTTTTGAAGTTCCTGGCTAGCCTCAAGGTTTTTAGTTGCCTTTTTCATATACTCAGCCATCCGGGAGCGGAGACCAAGTACATAGTCCACTATGTCTTGCTTTGGGGGCTTGAGAGGTAACTCCCATCCTTCCTTCACCAAGCACAATGGACCCCTGACAGGGTGACCAAACAAAAGTTCAAAAGGGCTGTAGCCAACCCCCTTTTGAGGCACCTCCCTGTATGCAAATAAAAGGCAGGGCAAGAGTATGTCCCATCTTCGCCTAAGCTTTTCTGGGAGCCCTTTAATCATGCCCTTCAAGGTTTTGTTGAATCTCTCAACTAAACCATTGCATTGTGGGTGATAGGGTGTGGTGAACTTGTAAGTCACTCCACACTCCTTCCACATTGCTTTTAAGTATCCAGACATAAAGTTTGCCTCCCTGTCTGATACAACCTCCTTAGGGAAGCCCACTCTTGAGAAAATTCCCAGGAGGGCCCTTGCCACCACAGGTGCTGTAGTGGTCCTAAGGGGAATAGCCTCAGGGTACCTGGTGGCATGATCCACTACCACCAGGATAAACCTGTGCCCAGATGCTGTTTGGGGATACATGGGACCAGCAATGTCAATCCCCACCCTTTCAAAGGGAACCCCCACCACAGGTAGTGGTATCAGGGGGACATTTGTAGTGCCACCTGCCTTGCCACTGGCCTGGCAGGTTACACAGGAGCGACAAAACTCCTTGGTGTCTTCAGACATGTGGGGCCAGTGAAAGTGAGGGACAATTCTGTCCCAAGTCTTATTCTGGCCCAGGTGACCTGCTAAGGGAATGTCATGGGCTAGGGTCAATAGGAAGCCCCTGAACTTCAGAGGTATAACCAACCTCCTGGTAGCACCAGGCTTGGGGTCGCTACACTCTGAGTACAAGAGTCCATCATCCCAATACACAGTATGGGGACCACTAGCTTTCCCAGCAGCCGCAGCAGCAGCTTGCTGTCTGAGGGGTTCAAGAGAGGGGCAGCTCTGCTGCTCCTGGCTCAGATCTGCCCTGGAAGGGCCCCCTGTCCCCAAGAACTCAACCTGGTCAGGTTCAAGCTCCTCTGGGACAGTTCCTTCCTCAGGACTGAGATCATCCCCATCAAGGGACTGATCTTCCTTCTGAGCCAAGGGGAAGGCACTGCCTTTACCCTACTACTCCTCTTCTTGGAGGGCACTTGGTCCATTATTCCAGAATCCAAGGCCTGTTCAGTGTTAGACATTTTGGCTTGTGACCTGGTCACAGCAAACACATCTGCAGGGATGCCCAGCATTTCTGCATGGGTCCTGAGCTCCACTTCTGCCCAAGCTGAAGTTTCTAAGTCATTGCCAAGCAAGCATTCAACGGGTAGGTCTGCACTTACCACAACCTTCTTAAGGCCAGTTACCCCTCCCCAGGAGAAGTTAACAACTGCCAGAGTATGGTCTGTTCTGACGTTGCTAGCATTGGTCACTTGGTACATTTCACCAAGTATAATCTGCCCAGGATTCACAAGGTCTTGTGTCACCATGGTGACACTTGCCCCTGTGTCCCTAAATGCCAAAGCCTCTCTTCCATTGATTAAGGGCTGTTGTCTGTACTTGCCCAGATTACTGGGACTCACAGAGGAGGTCATATCCATGCCTCCATCACAGACTAGGACAGCCTGAGTGAGTTCTCTGACTAGGTCAGAGCTCATCTCTTTACCCAGGGTCAACCCTACTAAACCCTTGGCTTGTGTAGTCCCACCACCAACTGTAACTGCACTAGGGGGAGCAGGTGCCTTAGGGGCATTGGTGGGGGCTGGAGTAGAGTCTTTGGACTTGGTGCAATCACTGGTCCAGTGGGTCTTTTGCTTACAGACCTTGCACCATGGTTTCCTTTGGCCTTTCCCTTTGGTAGACTGTGAATCCCCACCTGAAGAAGATTTTTGGGGGCCTTGTGAAGACTTTTAATCTTTACCCTTCTCCCCACCCTTATCAGAGGTTTTCGAATCTTGCTTCTTAGGGTCACCACCTTGGTTCTGTACCTTCTGCTTCACCCTGGTTCTGACCCATTTGTCTGCCTTCTTTCCCAATTCTTGGGGAGAGGTCAGATCAGAGTCTACCAGGTGCTGATGCAACAGCTGATTTTGACAGTTATTTAGAATCTGCTCCCTCATGATCAGATTGTACAATCCTGTGAAGTCACATACCTTACTGCCCAATAACCACCCTTCCAGAGCCTTGGCAGAACAATCAACAAAGTCCACCCAGTCTTGAGTCTGTGCTTTTTGGGTATCCCTGAACTTTAACCTGTATTGTTCAGTGGTTAGGCCAAACCCATCAATTAGAGCACTCTTCAAGACTTTGTAATTATCAGCATCCTCCTCTCTAACAGTGAGGAGCTTGTCTCTACCTTTGTCTGCAAAGGAGAGCCACAAGATTGCTGCCCACTGCTCCTGAGGGACCCTCTGTACTTTACAGGCCCTCTCTAGAGCAGTTATCCATTTGTGGATGTCATCCCCACTCTGGTAGGGAGGGACAATCTTCCTCAGGTTTCTATGGTCATAAGACCTTTCCCTATCTTTGGAGAAATTGCTGCCACCATGGGACTCTAGTCCCAACTTTTGTCTCTCTCTATAGAGATCTAGGGACTCCCTGTCTATAGCCAATTGCTGTTTCCTGAGTTCAAGCTGGGCTTGCTCATACTGAATCAGTCTCTTTCTCCTCTCATGAGAGGATTCCCTCCTATGAGAGGAGACAGAGGTCCCTATTGAGGTGTCAGAGTGGTTAGACTCCTGAGAAGGAGACCTAGACCTTCTGGGCACACTCAGAACTCTTCCTGGGGGACAAAGGGAGGTCAGTCTGATCCTCCCCCTCCTCCTCCACAGGAGGAATTGGGTTTTCCAGGACAAGGTCATTTTCACCTTCCTGGCCAGTTTCAGAGGGGGGCCTGGGTTTCTTCACCCCTGTCCCCTTCCTCATCTTCTGCCCCACCCTCTTTGCCTACCCCTTCAGACCCTAGGGGCCTGCTGAGATCATCAGCTAGTAACACCTCCCTGAGGTGTTGGGTGCTGGCACTTTTGCCTGCCTTCAACTTCCTAGTATTGCATAATGCTCTCAATTCCAAGAATGGGAGTTTATCATACTTGGAGGGAAGAAGCCCACTGGCTTCTGGCAAGGACTCACTGGGTCCTGGCTTTGAAGACATTACTAGTGAGGTGTGGTGTATGCACTACCTACTCTAGTGTGGCCTACTAAACTCTCTTGAGTTGTAGAAAGGGTGTGCTATCCCTTAACACACAACTCTGAGTTCAGTAGAACTTACTGTATTACTAAGCTTGATTTATATGTACCTTAGGTACCCTTAGTGGTTTTCAGTTGATCAATTCAATTGAGATTATCTAGTAAAACAATAGCAAGCTGGAATCCCACACGCTGCACACCAATGTGAGAAGTTGGCCTGGCATATGCTGTCCACTATTTGTAGTGGGCACCTTGCACCAGTCCAAACAACCCCTTATTGGAGATAGGTTAACGACAACCTTTATTGAAAGCTATCCTAGTGGTAGCTATGGAGAGCAGCCTTCAGGCTAAGTCTTGAAGGAATGTAAAGCAGCTTGTTTTACCAGTCTATAATCTCTTGAGTGACCAAATGAAAGAGGACCACACCAGGTATATATTCAAAATATATGTATTTATTGCTAAACACACCCCTCTAGTCTCTTTATGAGGCTAGAGTTCGAAGTACATAAATTATAAGTTAGTTATCTACAGTAATAGCACAAATACACGTTTGAGCCCCAGGGGCGTACCAAACCATATACCAATAAAGTGGTATAAGAACCACGACTGAGCTAGACACATGGCCTAGAGCCTGTAGAAGTGCTTGGACCACAAGGAACCACCCAAGGTAGTGACACAGGGCACGGGGGACGCGTGCAGTGTATGAACACAGCCGCGAATCGCCGTTAACTTCTATGGGGAAAGTCGCGATTAGAATTTAAAAGAAAAGGGACACTTAGAGGAGGACTTGGAGCAAACCCTTTGAGAACTAGGCTGTTCTAGTGTCAATACCCACGGGAGCACCGGAGTACTCGAGTTACCTCACCCAGGGGAGCCAGGTGCATAGGTGTCTTTCGGGGTCGGGTTTCGTCGTCGCTTTCAATGGCGATCTGCTGCAAAGTGCTGTTGGCGGCCAAGTCGAAAGTGTTCGGGTGGATCCAAAGGTGGATCGGAGATCTGAAGAACCTGAAAGCAGAGGGGACAGAGTCTGGGTCACTAGCCAGTGACCAGGAAGGCGATGAGCAGATGCCCACCGATGTCGAGTGCTTCAGGTAGGTTGATGGTTGTCTTGACTCTTCAGCCACGAGGTCCAGGAGGCGTCGACGATGACCAGGAGCTGGATTCGAGGTATCCCACGATGTCTGTCGATTTCAGGTGTATCGGCGACCGGATTGGACCCAACAAGCCTTGGCAACGGCAAGTCTCGTGGAAATGGAAGAAGGACGATGTTGCAGACCAGCAAGGTCTGTGGGACTCACCCAGCAAGGGTAAGTCAGGGCACGCCTGGAGCAACCAGGGAGCCCAAGCAGAAAAAGATTGGCCTTCGGGAGGGCCTACTAGCCAACGGACTAGCGACCGCAAAGGAGCCTCGAGTCGATGCACGTGGAGCTGGCTCACAGGACTCGTGGAGTGGAGGCCAGTGATCTTCGGTGCAGTTGGTGCTGGAGGCTGAGGCTACTCGAAGCCCAAAGCATGACTTCGTGGGAGACCCAGAAGAGGATGCACTTGCAAATGCGATCGGTGTCCAGGGGTCACGGTTCCACGTTACCCACGACAGCTACGGGCCTCAGTTTTGCTGGGGTCTCAGGGAAGCCTCGGGGAAGTCTGGAAATCCACCTCTGGTGATGCAAAGACTTCGGCGTCCGACGGGAGCTTCAGCGATGCAGACCGGACAATTGCTTCTTTGGTGCCTGCCAAGCAGGGGAGTCACTCCTTGACCCCAAGGGAGATTCTTCAGTCCTCTAATCTTGAAGTAGAGCGTCGAAGGTCCAGGATTCTGTATCAGAGTTTCGTCCAGGTAAATCTAAAGTCCTAAGGACTGGGGTCCCCTACTTATACTAAGGTAGGGGGTTGGACATACTCTGTGGCCCCACCTATGGGAGGGTCAGGGCAGAGGGGTGGTTACACCCCTTTCCCTTTGTCCAGTTTCGCGCCAGAGCAGGGGCTGGAAGCCCCTGAGCCGGTTTGAACTGGGGTATGTACAGGGAGTGTGCCCCCAGTGCAGGACTTCAAAGCACCAGAGAGTGCTCCCGCCCAGCCCCAATACACACTATCCTGTCTGGGGAGGTGGTTACACCTCCCTGGGACAGGAAACCTATTGTCCAGGCCTCCCCTGCCGGAGTTTCGGTCAGCAGCAGGAGGCCAGACTCGTGTCTGTGGCAGCGGCATCCATTTTGTGATGCCAGGGCTTGGAAAGAAGTTACCGGGCAGGCCGGTGTGTACATGTCTCTCCCTCTAGAAGGGTGGAATGCTACCCCCGCCACCAGAACTGGCGGGGGGGGTAGTATTCCAAGATGTTTGACACCAAACACGACATGTTTCCGTGCAACCATCCCAAAGTTAGCATTTAACGCGAGGTTATAATGCGCTTAAGAGTATATGGTCGGGCTGCACTACAAACAGCATCAGAGAAGGGTCTCCGAATGCTGCAGAGGGGCCCTGCTCATGCAGGGGCACCCTCTCACATAGGAACCACGCACTCTGCCTTCAGGATTGATAAGGCCTGCCATAGGAGTGACTTATAGGTTTATATGTGTGTATGTATGTAGTGATATAGGTAGCCTATATCACAGTAAGGGGTGCATGCACCACCTTACCCAGGCTGCAGTAGAAGACCTGTGGTGTCCTTTTGGCTGGCCTTCCAGGGGTGGCACAATACATGCTTTAGCCCCTGGCAGGCCTCTGAGGTACCTATGCCCTGGGTACATAGTATACCATATACTAGGGACTTAAAAGGGCACTCCAGATTCCAATCAGAGATGTGCCTAAGGCACATGGAAACTATTTTAGAGAGGAAGCAGCTAGGCTGGGGTTCTGATTAGCAGGGCCCCAGCCAGACTAAGGTCGAAAAACAGTGAAGCATCAGCAAAAAGTGGGGGTACCCATGTGAAGCAGATCCTACTCTCCTACAGCCCTTGCTCCAAAATAAATATGAATAATATGCATCTTGATACGTTGAATAAGCTTGTTTCCATATTAATTCAGAAAGAGGTCTCCTTAACCTCAGAAGCAGAAACCTTTGACTTACAGACAGCCCAATCTGCATCAGAGATTCAAAAACCTATGGAATCCCAGGGGCATATTTACGAGGCCTTTGCACCACTGGAGCGTCACTTTTTGTGTCGCTCCGGCAGCGCTAATAACAAAATCATATCTATGAGACCATGCAAAGCCACTATGCATAGCTTTGAATGGCCTCATAGATATGGAGTAACGAAATGCAGAGAAAATTGCTGCATTGCCCTACTCTGCATTCGGGAGGTGTTCAATGGGTGTTATCATGGCTTTTCCCTCGCAGCACCCATGGATTTTGACACTTCCCCAGATTTTCAAGTGCATGTAAACCTGAAAAAACCTGAAAAAACACCAAAACCTTACACCTCCAGAGGTGTAACAAAGAGAAATATCTTTATTTCTCCTTGTTTTTCCTCTTTCTATGTGTGCTGCATTCTTCAGCACACATAGAAAGAGGAAACACGTCTTAGGATTGTTTCTGTGCAGGGAGGTGCTAGTTCCTGCACAAAAACAATTCTGCCAACAACACAGGCACTCTTGCACCTTGGTGCAAGGGTGCCTGAGTTGGCGCTAGGCTGCTGAAATGGCACCAGTGCACAGAGAAAGGCCAGGAATGCATTGTATATCATAAATACCATGCATACCTGTCCTTTCACTTTGGTGTAGGGCAGTGCAGCAAGCTGACTTGCTGTGCTGCCCTACGCCAAATTCCCATAAATGAGGGCCCCAGTATCCTACTCACTTTCAAGCCTTTGGGCACATCATATTTAATTTGTTCAACACAACTGGCAAAGTGCATTTTTTTCAATAACATTAGATCTGATTTATGGGCTGGTTTTAAAAATGTTTATGGACTAATTCCTTTATTTTTTCATTCATTGTTCCTCAGTCTATTTGGCTGCTTTCCAACAATCTTTCGGTTCATCGGTTGGGGAGTTCTCATTTTCCTTTTGACAAAAAAATAAAAGCCAGTCTAACCTCAGGCATGAATTTCGAATGGAAATATCCTACAGAGAAGCAAAGTCAAGAAGCCCTAGCATTTTATCTTGGGGCTGTCCCAAGTGAGCATTAGACTCTATTCTTCTGAAAATGAGATGCTTCTCAAGTGAGACAGGTATCTAACCATTTATTAGAGAGTTTTTGCAACAGAATCAGGCCTGAAGTCATGCTCGCTCCGGCAGTGGTGCAGAGAGGTAGCCTTCAGCCCGGCACTGTTTCTCATACCTCAGAAAGGGCTGTAATAGAGAATAGCTAAACGGAGATTTTTTTTTTACCTAGAGAAGATATGCTGTGCAATCCATGTCAAGACATTCGATTTATAGGTTTGCTGTTTTCTGCTTCATCATGTGTTTCTTTGTACTATTTTGACTGTGTTATTCATTTTTGAAAGAAGGTTTGGAGTTCTACTGTGTCTTTGAACTCATCTAGTGGGACTAGATGTGACCAGAAAACAAACAACACCTACACAGTATTGTTCAGTGGGTTGTGTATGGGTTGCAGTTCAACTGGATTTGTAACTTTTGTCAGTGCATTGAACAAATTCCTACACAAGGAGTTTGAAAAATGTGAACCAAGCGGTTCTAAGGGGACCCCCAGATTGTGACAGCTGATCTTTTCACCACCGCTGAGAGTGTGTAATGTCAGCACTCTTGCACATTGGATTTTCTGGAGTAATTCTTTCTAGGAGATGCCTTCTGTCTAGAGTGGCATCACGACTCCTGTATGCCCCCCTGACACTGCCTCTACTACCCTGAGTTCTAAAGAAGGCCAGAAATGACTGGGTCCAAGTCATCCTAGTGGGCTAGAAGAGTGACATATCCAGACGTCTAGGGCATGAGCATCTATCAACCGTTCCAGCTGCCACTTGGAGAGGACCTTCTGTGGCAGCAACAGGGCAGGGTACTGTACCTGGGCTGGCGCAAGTTGCCTTTCCATTCTTGGAGATTGGGCTGAGGCTGTTGACCACTTTCGAACATCCCCTGGAAGTCATTGATATCATCTTGACAGCAAGACGTTGGAACATATTTGTGGATTAGTACAGCACCTGACTAATTGACACATTACAATTGAATTTTTCTGAAGTTTTTTTGTTTATTCTCTCCTTGGTCCATCAAGGACTTGCTTTGTGCACTGTTATGGGGTACTTCTTTTGGCTTTTTTGCAGTTGCTGTATCGTTTAAATCACATGGTGTGAAGAGATTTTTGAAATCTTTACAACATTAATTCCACCAAAAGCCTTTGTGATGCTGCAGTGGGACTTGAACTTAGTGATCACTATTTTGATATGCACCCCGTTTGTGCCACTGTACAGTTATCCTTTGATACTTCTGATTTTGAAGACGGCCTTTCTCATCACCATAACAATAGCCAAATGAGCGAGCGAGCTGCTGGCTCATTCTTTCAACCCACCTCATACAACATTTTTTCTGGATATGTTGGTGTTGAGGCCCCCGAGCTTCCTTTTCATCAAAAGTGGTCACTCCTTGGTATGTTGGGCAGGCTATCACTCTTCCCACATTCTTTTCTCCATCTCATCCTTCTAATGGGGAAGAGATGCTCCATCATTTGGATCTGAAGAGAGGACAAATCTTTTATATTAATCACACCAAAGAACATCGAGTGGGTGATCAGCTCTTTGCATTCTTTCTGGGAGAAAAGATAGATGAGGCATCGCAAAAAAGACCATCTTTTGATTGTTTGCTGTATTAAGATCTGCTAAGTTCTGATGACGAAGCAGCCCTCAGAAGACTTGCAGGCTCATTCTACCAGAGCCAAAACTGCTACCACTGTATTGACATGTCGAGTGCTTGTCCTAAACATTTGTTAGGTGGTTATGTGTGCATCGGTACACATTCTTATTAAGTACTACTGACTCACCGATTAGGTCTGTAGAGAAGAGGAGCATTTTGCCTGCTTAATTATGCAGAACTTTTTAGTTTGAGCCAATTCAAGCCTTGAGAGTTACTGCTGTGGTAAGGTGTGGAATCTGCGGGTAGAAATATCCATCAGAAGAACAAGTTACTTACCTTCAGGAGGGATCTTTCTGGTAGATTCTCTATTGAACCACAGATTCCTCACGGCCCTCTCACCTCCCAATTCTGTAAACTGGAGTCCTTTTCCATCTGAAAAGGTCTTAATCTAGAGATCTGCACACTGGCCATGCCAATCTACCAATGGGCTGAGGACGAGACAACCGAGAAAGCAACTGATGTCAGCGTGCATTGAGGGGTACTTATAAGCAGATCCACTGATCACTTTCGGATCGGTGAAATGTCTCGGCAATGTTAATGTTTCTGAATCTAGTCTGATGGGTGGTGAATATTCACAAGGTGAGAAATATGTGGCTAGAAGTATGCATCAGAATGGCATATTAAACTTAGGCATTTGCATATATGGTTTGTGACATTGTCATCTTTTCCATGAGTATTGATTTTCACAGGAAGGTATTTTACCAAAATAAAGTTGTAAGTGGTTATATTTAAGCAATAATGTAAAATCACTTTGAAATGTCTTGTGACTTTTAGGAGAGTTGTTTCCATGTGTAAAAAAATTGTAACATGCAATATATAAGGCCACAATCAGTGTTGTCAATTTTGCTGTACTCTGGTAAGAAATTGGATTCTGACCTTTGTACTGTGTTAATAAATAGGCCTTGGCGGTAAACTCCGCTCCCTTCGCAGAGTTGTGGAGTTTTACTCACTTCGCGCTCCGCAGAGCACGCAGAATTCCCAAAAACTCAGCAACTTTAAGTTGGCGTGCGCGAGCGAGGAAAATCCAGTGCTAGGCCACCACCCAGTGAGATTTCTCAATGCGGGTGGTTGCGAATGTTCTACTAGAGCGGCAGAAAGAAGCAGCACCAAAAAATCAATTAGAATTAAGAATACCTTTAACACGAACAACAATATAAAAGTGACCTACCAAAAGAATTTTAAGAATTGAACAAAATACACAGTAATTAACTATCTCCCTCATACACAGAAGCACACACACAGACACAGATACAACCCCCACACACACACATACACAGATTTGTGATAGCATGGTAAGCAAGCACATGGCAAGAGATAAGAAGATTAAGAACAATGAAAAAGGCTGCCTCCCTGGGACTGGAGCCCCCTCAACCACCAACAACAACATGCAAAAAAAATACCTCAAATTTGCCATACACTCTAGGTTGCCCATATGCCCTCAAAACACATCTAGGACAGTAACAGTGAGAATATGAACAATTGATTTAAATAATCAAGAAAATCACTTATAGGCTAAAGAAGAAGACCAGACCGCAAACAGTAAAACAGCATTGTATAATCACTGTAAACATGGCCCAAAAATCAAGGAAAAACAGGAAATATATTCTCAGGGTCCACCATCCTAAAATGCCCTGTGCTCTTAGACTTTAACCTTACTCCTGTCGATTAAGGGTCCAATTTACTGTCAGGATTTGTCAATAAATTGTATCTGGAAAGTGCAAAGTCTTGTGGCAGTGACTGTGGGTCAACGTCTGTGGGAGGGAACCCCCTAAGTAGTGTCCACTCTCTTTTTGCTCAGTGACCCACAAATAAAATTAATAGCCGTTAGGGATGACTTGCTGCACATCTACCATTTACTTTAAGTTGGCGAGCGCGAGTGAGGAAAATCCAGCCCTAGGCCACCACCCAGTGATATTTCTCAATGCGGGTGGTCGCGAATGTTCTACTAGAGCGGCAGAAAGAAGCAGCACCAAAAAATCAATTACAATTAAGAGTACCTTTAACACGAACAACAATATACAAGTGACCTACCAAAAGAATTTTAAGAATTGAACAAAATACACAGTAATTAACTATCTCCCTCATACACAGAAGCACACACACAGACACAGATACATCCCCCCCACACACACATACACAGATTTGTGATAGCATGGAAAGCAAGCACATGGCAAGAGATAAGAAGATTAAGAACAATGAAAAAGGCTGCCTGCCTGGGACTGGAGCCCCCTCAACCACCAACAACATGCAAAAAAAAATACCTCAAATTTGCCATACATTCTAGGTTGCCCATATGCCCTCAAAACACATCTAGGACAGTAACAGTGAGAATATGAACAATTGATTTAAATAATCGAGAAAATCACCTATAGGCTAAAGAAAAAAGACCAGACCGCAAACAGTAAAACAGCATTGTATAATCACTGTAAACATTGCCCAAAAATCAAGGAAAAACAGGAAATATATTCTCAGGGTCCACCATCCTAAAATGCCCTTTGCTTTTAGACTTTAACCTTACTCCTGTCGATTAAGGGTCCAATTTACTGTCAGGATTTGTCAATAAATTGTATCTGAAAAGTGCAAAGTCTTGTGGCAGTGACTGTGGGTCAACTTCTGCGGGAGGGAGCCCCCTAAGTAGTGTCCACTCTCTTTTTGCTCAGTGACCCACCGATAAAATTGATAGCCGTTAGGGATGACTTGCTGCACATCTACCATTTACTGCCCACCAAGATACTGTGGGGCTTATTTATGAGCCCTTGCGTCACTTTTGCGCCGCCGGTGCGTCACTTTTTGTGATGCACCAGTGGCGTAAAAAATGCGCCTGGTTGCGTCATATTTACAAAGTGACGCATATAGGTAGATGCGTCACTTTGTAAACCCCCTGTGCAACATTATACCTGCGCCAGGTATAATGTATGCAAGGGGGGCGTTTTGACACAACAAAGAGTCGTAGAAGTGACGCAGTGAAATCTATAAGATTTCACTGTGCCATTTTTGTGACGCTAATGCATCAAAATCTTACGCCTGCCTCATGGCAGGCGTAAGACTGACGCAGGCTCTAACAACATGGGACTTGCCCATGTGAAAGTACACATTGCTGTAGTTGCGTCACTTTTGTGACACACTCCAGCAATGCGTCACTTTTGCGCCTACAGATACATCAGAAATACTGACGTATCTGTGACTCCTTGCGACATGATGCGTCATACTGTAAATATGACGCATTCAGCATGTCGCAAGGAAGGCGCAATGAAAAGTGACGCATCGCTGTTTTCACGCAGCGATGCGTCACTTTTCATAAATGAGCCCCTGTGTCTCTGCCAACTCCTTTTTGTCTTCGGCACCTCCTTTCTTTGTTATGATTGGCTCCATTACAAGAAGTCCCTCAGTGAATTTTCCTGCAAGTGCTATGGCTTCCAGCTCTTGGGTCGCCTTTGTTCTGTTTCTACTTGTTATAAAGGTGCCTGGCTGATCAGCATCATCCCTCGTCTCAGAGATGATGTCAGGCAAGGAAGACTTTGTGCAGTGGTGCCCCGTGGGCCGTGTCTGTAAATGCTGCTTTATTTTCACCGGGGACTGAATTACAACTACGGCCCTTTTTTAGGGAAGAGTACCTAATGCTGCATTGAGTGTTCCCAGCCTTCCTGATGAATTTCTCTTTGGCAAAAGTGCATCCATCTGTGTGGCAGATGCAGGTCTGTCAAAGGTGAATACACTATTTTGTTTTAGCCCCCCTAGGTAATCTTTTTTCACAAACAAGCTTCCAAAGTAGGAGTTTGTGAAACTATCAAATAGTCCTGATACACAGGGGCATTTCTCTCTGCATAGAGATTTCAATGCTTTCTTTTTTCTACCCAGACGAGTCATGCCACATATGTCATACATGAGTACGGAAAATAAGTGGCAATACTTCTGCCCTAAATAAGTGGTAGCTAAATCCTCACAACCCAGGGGCCCTGCAAACAATGAGATGCTGAGTCAAGGGTTTTCAACAGCCGAGTGATCTTAGGCTCCATCCTCAGAAATCCGGTGTTTCTCCTACCTCAAAATAAGGTGAGGGAACTATGAGTTGGGTGGGGCCTTTACTCTGTCCATTTATCGCCAAACTATACTATTTCACTCATTAATTGAATATTGGAAAGTTCCACCCTCCACTCACATATACAAACCTCATCAGCTCTTGCATCATCCATCATTCCAGAAGGAAATACATTCTCAGCTTCCTTAGAGGCCTTCAATCATGGTCTTCTTTGTAATGACGTAAGCAAGATGCCTGATATACTCCTCAATCTTTCACTTGCACATACTGGTAAGATGGACCTAGACATTTCTTAATGATCTTAAATATTTTAGACATCATTTGATCTTATGAATCAAGATCTAATTTCTTCTGTTTCCTTGCTTCCATCTTAACCCAATGAAGATGTGTATGCAATTATGTGAGTGTATGCGCAAGAGTCAAGATTGCTTCACACTTCTTCCCTCTGCTAGAGCTCCCTAGTCTCCCTCGTCACTAGCCTATTTAGATTTCTGACTATGTCTCTTGGTCAGAAATGATTCTCCATTTTGTAGGGGATGAAACCAAAGTGTCTAGGGGCTCACCAAACAAAAAGGAGGAGATCATGTCAGCCCCATTTAGGATCAGGAAGTCAAAAGAAGTATTAAAGCTATCCTTTGTTCTACCAGCTGTGCTGTACCACTCCCAGGTGGCTAATCTGTGCTAAGTGGTCAATTACTAGTAACACCTTGTCTTCTAGATCCCAAAAGGCCAAACCATTGTCCTCTGGAAAGAGTATTGGCCCCTGGAGGTGTTATGAGTAGCAGGACTGGGTTTCAGTACACCAAATTATGGGTCAGGAAGTTCAAAGCACATTTTTATTAAATTGATTTTATAACCAACGTTACCAAAAATCTGATGTCACAATTAAATTTGATTTTGGAAATGAAGTGGAAAATAACTTTGAATGAACTCTCTAGCATTTTCCCAAGCAAAGATGTAGAATAAATATTTTAATCACACCCAGGCTTCTCTTACAGAAATGTAGCTAAACATACAGAATGGAAACAGCTTTTCAGCATTCGATCACTGTGACAACACCTATCTCAAACAAAAAATGTGCCACTTTTTATATAACAGGCACTCTGCCCTGGGTGCTTACAAGGTACACTTTAGGGGTAGGTTATTAATATCTAAAAATATAATGTTTGTTTACATAGCAAATGCACTTTTCCTTGTCATATGTTACTGTAGGGTCTTTAAAGTGCAGCCCAGCCAGAGCACAACGGTGCTTCTGGCAGCAATATATTTTGTCACATGTGTGGGTGATGTAATTACACACTGAAACCCATTTATAACACTTAAGTTGCATGTTACTGGTACATTTTCTGCACCATTTATTATAGCTAAATTCAGTAAATAAGCCAGCGAAGGTAATCCAATGAACACTACATGTTTTGGGGGAAGCACAAGCGCTATACTACGGGTTAATAGTGGTATAGAGCATAGAGTCCTACAGCCAGCAAAACCAGATAGGACAAAATAAGCAGACCAAATCAACAATGATGCACTTTCTTACAACTGTCTATTACTCTGCATTTTCACCACTAAGCCCTAACTGCACACCTGCAGTCATCCTGTCTCTTAGTTTCAGGGCCTGTTTAGTTCATTGTACAGGTGAGGTGTAGCTATGCTGGCAGTGATCATCTCATAACAGTGAAACTTTGCACAGATACGTTGAAACAAAGTGAACAGAACAATCTAGCTTATTAATCTGGTAGGAAGGTGTGATTAGCTCATATGCAATTTTATTCATCTAAGGATACTTGTGGATTTCATGTTATTGCCCAAGAAGGACAAATCCTTATTTACTAGCTGTTCTCTGCTCGTTCTTTCTGTAGTTTTCATTTTACTTCAATGAATTTAATATCTTCTGCAGAAGCTCACACTCGAACTGCCATCACAAGCCCTGACAAAGTCAACCTGTCTGGATTTTATTAATATATGAAAGTGCTTCTTCATTAATTGTGAAGTTCTTGCTTGGATGGGGGAATAGGAGAATGTGAAAATGAATTGATAGGTGGTTGAATGGATTTATGAATGGGTGCGTGAAACAGTGGCTGTGTTTATGGTAAATGGGAAAGTGACTAGTTACGAGTATGCATAAATGAATACGTGAATGCCTGAATGAATGAGTGAGCAGTGGGGCTGTGAATGAAAGGCACCCTCCTGTGCCATCAATGGAGTCGCCCTGCCACGCACCCTTATCTGGGTCATTCATATGCTCAATCCTTCTTTTTGTCCTCCCTGGATGTTCATTCATCACTCTTTAATCCATCAGTGCCCATGTTCACCCCTTCATCTCTCCATATATTCATGTACCCATTTAACCATACATGCACTAGTTTGCTTGAGCATTCATTCAGCAATCCACCCAGTCAGTCACTCACCCACACAGTCAACAATGTAGTTGCAAATCAACCCATTCTTCACTGTTTGACTTATTCTCTGCAGAACTTCATATACTCAATCACCAATCACTCATTTAGAAAAGTTAAATTTAGTGAATTTACCCATTCTCGTTTATATGTCATTCATTTCACGAATTACGTGATTGTTTTAATTTATGAAATTAATTCACACTGTGAAATGAATTGTGCCTTTAAAATGTTTTCTATTTCTTTATTTTCCCAAGAAGTAATGTTCACCCTTCACTTCCAAGGTACCATAGAATCATGAGAACAAGTTAGGGTAATATGGCCTGAAACGCTTAGAATAGAGCTGGTAAAAATATTAAATAGCATTGAATGAGCCTGTCTTAGAGTTATTGAAGTCCATTGCCATATCACTTGCTGAAGGACCTATCCAGAAACTTACTGGCGGACTGTCCTCATGCACATATACCTTTAGCCAGAGTAAACCTCAACTGGGCCTCATTATGAAAAGTGACGCATCGCTGCATGAAAACAGCGAGGCGCCACTTTTCATTGCGCCCTCCTTGCTACATGATGGATGCGTCATATTTACTGTTAGACGCACCATGTTGCAAGGAATGACAGATACATCAGTTTTACTGACGTATCTGTTGGCGCAAAAATGACGCATTGCTGGAGTTGTGTCGGAAGCGTGACGCAATTCCAGCAATGCAGGGGAGAGGGCTATGAATATAGCACTGCGTCACCCTTACGCCTGCCATGAGGCAGACGTAAGGTTTTGACGCTTTTGCGTCCTAGAAGTGGCGCAGTGAAATCTCATAGATTTCACTGCATCACTTCTATGAGGCTTACTTGCGTGGAAACGACCCCCCCCTGCACACATTATACCTGACAAAGGTATAATGTAGCGCAGAAGTTTACAAAGTGATGCATCTGCTTAGATGCGTCAATTTGTAAATAGGGCGCAACAGGGGACATGTTTTATCCCGCCGATGCAACGGCAGCGCAAAACTGTCGCAAGGCCTCATAAATAAAGCCCAACTATTTCTTAATCAGGAATGGTGTTTTGGTCTGCCAAATGACATCTTTCTCGAACCTAAATTTTCTAAAACGTTCTAGAATTTGGCGCATTGCATTTTCATCAGCTAGATGTATTGACAGAATGATGTATATGTACTTTTACCCCCATAAGCGATGAAAGGCCATTATCAAAACATGATATTTTGACTTTGCACTCGGCTAGTTTTCAATATGAATTCAGCAATTTACGTATAATGCGTCTCAAATTCTAACAATACTTCTTCCGGGAAAAATGTGTTTTATTTTTATAACAATCATTTCTGTTGAGCTGTAAACAAGCTTAAGAAGAAAAGTGGATTAGGGCTGTTAGACTTTAATCTTGTAACTCAAAGTGGTTTTAGTTTGATTGTTTTTTCCACCAGACCATCAATCCGTGAATGACAATGGATGCGCTTTCATTGCTATACTCACATTTACAGGCACTCACTTAGAGCTCTGTGCTTTCCCAGAATTCAAAGGGACGAGGTTCTCACAGAAGCCAGTAGGGCAGGCAACGTTTCTTTCTGTCCATTATCCTAAAAATTGTTGCAGTTACCGACAGCATTGGTAAGGATTTTAATACCGTTCCTACCACCACAAACTCACCTTTGGAGCAATATTTTGCTAGAGGTGAAAAGGGGAATTGTGGGCCATATTAGCAACAAAATGCGATAAATATCGCAGAGCGCGCATAGCGCAAAATATTTTATCGCCAGCTATCGCTGGAATATATCGCCACGCTAACGCTGTATTAGCAACAATTAGCGCTATGGCGATGATTATTCCAGCGATAGCGGCATAATGCGAGAATATTGCTGGAAAACCAGCGATATTCTCGCATTAACGCTAAGGTGGATTCAGCATTGGAATCCACCTCCTATACTTCAAACAGGTAAGTCATCCTCACTAGCAGGTGTTAAAATCTAGCGATAAACGCGCTTAGCGCGAATTATTTTATCGCTTCGCCTGCCTTGCTAATAGGGGGTAGTGGTGTTAGCGACTGTATTCAGTCGCTTTTAGTAGGGAACGCCTTCCTTGCATGTCATTAGCGATAATTATCGCTGACATGCAAGGCGATGGAAAACGCGGCCTCTAACGCCTGAAAGCTGTTGCTAACGCCTGTTAGCGACAGCTTGCTAATAGGGCGATAAAATTATCGCCGCTTTAGCGGCAAAAAGTGCCGCTAAAGCGGCGATAAAGCCCTTGATAATATGCCCCTGTATTCTTTGTCTTTTGTCTGTAAAAGAAAGCGAATTCTAGAGTTGAAACTAAAGGCCTCTAGCAAGAGAGTCTTAGACCAGATTAAGATTTGGTACCGCGCACCACTTTGTCGCTTTTCCCTAAATGAAGTCCTACCCCTCAGAGATGACCCCCGTCGATGCAAACCTATTTTTCCTGCAAAGAACATTAGGACCCATAAAGATGCTCTGATATGTTTGTTTGCACTAAATGATCTTTTTGTGTCTTTTAAAGTTGCCCTTTTTTATTATGAAGGCAATACACTGAAGGAAAGCCTCATGTTTTAAATATTATTATGGGGCATATTTACTTATTTTATTTGTTTTAACGACTGTAAGGTATTGATGGTTCGCTAATTATGTTTATTAATTGGATTTGTTTTTAAACTGTATAAATGATATCATTTTATGTTTTTTATGGCTGTTTTTAACTTGCCGAATAAGGTTTTTGAACTGAACCGAGTTTCCGAATCAATTGAGGGCCCAGACAGGGACTGGGAGCCTGGGCATGTTCTCCACCCGGCTGTACAAACCAGCCTGGTGGAGAACTTGCAAAGTGCACATGACTGTTTGGCAGGCCCAAGATGGCCAGCCAAACCATCATGCACACTTAAGAGAGCGCTCACCACTCCTCCTGCTCCTCTGTAACAGCCCTGCCCCTAACCAGCTGAGCAACAACGGAAAAATAAAATGATTTTAACAATGCATTATCATTTTATTTTTTCCTTTTTGACCTGCTCACAGATCAGTAGAGCGACGCTCCTCCGCCTTAGCGGAAGAGCCGTCTCTGCAGCCAACAGCAACCTTTTAAAAATACCAACAGCCAATGACTGAACGGGCTGACGTAAGCCCATTCATCTTCTGGATGATTTCCTTGGTAACATGAGGTATCCAAATGACAGCTATTTACTTATTTTATTTGTTTTAACAACTGTAAGGTATTGATGGTTCGCTAATTATGTTTATTAATTGGATTTGTTTTTAAACTGTATAAATGATATCATTTTATGTTTTTTTATGGCTGTTTTTAACTTGCCAAATAAAGTTTTTGAACTGAACCGAGTTTCCGAATCAATTGAGGGCCACACTGTAGTTAACAGATACGTAGTCATATGCTTGCTGATTTCTGCTTCCATTTACAGTGTCATGTTGCCTTACAAATATTTTAATTCTGGTGTGCCTCGTATGCATGCGGCCAGTTTGTATTGCTTTATGATAAAGGGTTTTCCAAATGTGTTGAGCTCACCAAATAGCTTAGAACGATTTATGGAATCATGGTTATGGTGCATGGCTATCTGACTATATGAGCATATGCTGCAATTCCTCTGCAGAATCACAGCACACATTCTGTAGATCGGTCACTACCGGGCAAGTCACCTTGCTGTTCTGCACTGAATGACAGGAAAAGGGAAGGAATGTGCAGTATTTAAGGAAATTTGGTGCATTCCTGCCTTTGCCCCAATGCTGGCTACCTTTTGGCAGCCTAGCACCAACGCAGGGAAGTCTGAGTTGCATGCAGGATAGTTTTTGTGCAGGAAGGTGCACCTTCCACCACCAAACCAATCATGAGAGTCAAATTCCTCTTTCTATGTGTGTTGCAGAGTGCAACAGTGGTTAATGTCATAAATGGATTATAAATAACTCTTTATAATCCGTGATTCAGTGATAGAAAGGTTTCTAGATGACGAATTTTACAAATAAGTCCAGTTTTCACTTATTACTGCGTGGAACATTATGATCCATTTTTATTTGAAATTCTTGCTAGCTTTCTGTGCACAATTATAGGCTGTACATTTCCTTTCATCAAAACATTTTTTATAATATGATTCATTTAGTGAGCACTTCTTGAATGTGTGTGTGACTTTGATTGCAATTAGTGGTAGAATGTGGCTTTGAGAATTAAGTTTAGGATGCTGAACTTCTCTAGTCCTCTTGATGTGCTGTAGTGCAGCTCAGACGTATTTTCCTCGAGCTCAGTAATATGAACCCAAACTTGTTAAACGTAACCCCCCCCCCCCCCAAGGTGGAAATATATCTGCCAAGAAGTCAAAATGGAAAGAGTTCTTTTTTGAACACGTGATGTGTTGCATGAGGGTTGAAATCGCCGGGCAATGGCTCTATGCTACCTAGCATTTTCTTTGCACCAAAGTTGGAAATTCTGTTCCTAAGGCATGTGAGGTACTTGGGAACAGGGTTATTTCTGGACTTTTTCAGCCAAATTCTTGCCCAGAAGCATGACAGCTGACACTCTCAGGAATAAACATTTTCTATTTCCAGGGATTTTTGGGAGTTGTAGGGGAAACACAAAGGGCTAAATTTGTCATTATGTGATGCAGAGCAATACCGCAAGACATCTTGCTGTGGTGCGTCAAATGGAAAGTGCAGGAATGACCCATATTTACTAACATATGGTGCATTCCTGCTCTCTCACTGCACAGGCCCACTATGTGCTGCCTAGCGCCAACGCAGGTACCGGTGTTTTACCCAATATTGTTTTTGTGCACGAAAGGACACTTTCCTGCACAAAAACAGCCCAAAAAGAGGAAAACCAAGGAGAAATAAAGATATTTCTCCTTGTTGCACCTCAATCGAGAAGGTGTACAACTTTCACTCATTCACAGGTTGGTAAGTCTAGCAATACGCCCAAATACCTGCATGTATGCATGGGAACACCCACTCTCTACCCAGCCTTCCCGGCTAAGAGTAACGCAAGGCAGTGACTTGCGCTGCCTTGCATTACTCCATATTTACCAAGCCACGCAGGGCCATGCAAGGTGGCCTTTTCGTGGCCTGGTAAATCTGACTTAAAGATTGCATTGCCCTTGAGCCACCCTCCGTGATGCAAGGGCAATGCAATCCTTTGATAAATCTGGACCAAAGTATGATCTCTTATTGCCACACCCCTACATACCAGTGAAAGTAATCACTGGTGAAGCAGGTTTTAGAAGCCACTGATTCACAGTGATTTTAGTGCATCCTCACACCACCTAACATTATACCACTTTTGCAAAAGTATTTCGCTAACGTAACTCTTGTTGTGGATGACAAATCAATGAAACTAATTCACAGATCTAATACTCTAAAGCCCATAGATGAAAAAAAGCCATCCTAATTCTAAGTTGAAGCATTTAATAGACAATTGGATAGCAACCCCTCTCTTTTTTGATGAATGCTTCTTCATCAGGTGGTTTTTCTGCCATGTTAAGGTACTTTTTTCAAATACCTTTACCTTCATGACCATACAAATGCTTGAATATTAGAACCTGGAATTTAGAGAGTGGGTTTTTGATTTGGGAAAGGGATACCCTCATCAACTTAATATACACATCCGCTTAGGCTAAAATACAGTTCTTAGAAAATCTCTGCTCAATCCATAGTAGCTATGACATGCTGCAGGCCATTACTCAGAGGGAGGTGAGTTAATTTCAAGTGGTTCCCACAATTTGTAAGTAAAGAAAACAACAACATAAAATCCCAAACCAATTTTGAAAAATAGAGATACTTTTTAGCAAACATTCACCAGAACTGTCAAAATTGGATGAGGGGAATCATCTATATGATGTTCTTAAGTTTTAAGAAAAAGCACAAGAAGAAAGTCAGCACCAATATAAAGTATTGGGACCTAGGTGTGAATTTAGCCTAGCAGCGATGGAGGGAAGGGCATTGGACATACCAAGAGAATTGAGCCAGTAAACGTTTTTACCTTAGGACTAATTTAGAGCTTGGCAGATGAGATACTGTGTCACAAACATGGTGACTGTCCCATTTGCCATATCACAAGTGTATTATATATCTATGGCACTTGTAGGACAGTGGATGGGATATTCATCTCGCTTTGACAGAGTAACCTATATGCCAAACTCTAAATACTGTCCTTAGTCTCCATCTTTGAACTCATAGTCTTCTAGCTGGGCAAGGTCCAAGACTGAAGCCAGTGAATGTCCTTCGAAGTCAAAAGTCATCATTGGCCTCCCTCTGAAGTGTTTTGGCACCACAAGTTCTTAGTGGGAAGAAACTGAATTTTCAAAGTGGCAGAGATGGCTTTGCCACTGGGATAGATCTGCTGCTTTAACTCGGTCCAAGGTTTTATTTTTCTACCTACTTTCTTTATTGCGTCTCAAACTCCTCAGCTCTCGTCAGTAAAGTATAGCTTGAGTCATGTGGCACAGTGAGCATGGGACCCACATCTTGGCATATCCATTACACTTACAGTGTTCACTGAAATAAGCAACAATGTAATAAAAAGGAATGCTTGAATTATTTTTTGTACCCCTGCAGCAGGTAAACAGACACTTGACTCAGGGAGAGCAGTTACTGTCCCTGGTTTCAGCAGGAGCCAAGAGTTCTTGTGTTTTATTTTTCTTGCAGTCAAGCTGAGTATTTTTTCTTCCAGATATTCTCTTTCCAGTTCAGTGTTGGTTTGAGGAGGTGGTGGTAAGGTGCCAGTCTCAACTAGTGATTGGTAAATTCCCCTCGCACACATCCTAAATATTTTCTCACAAATTCACTACTACCCTTTGCATCAAGTTCTCTCTTTCTTTACTGCAAACCTTCCTTTGAGCCCTAAAACAAAATGGCTTCCCCCAACCCCTACCCGAAGGAGCTTTGGTCCTTCTCCAAGCCACCCACTTATTTATATGGGGTGGTCTCCCCTCTCTCAGGCCCACAACTTGTGCTCCCAACTGCTAAGAAGCCAAATATTTAGCAAGTGCCCAAAATATGAATGGTAGCAGTTTCTGCCAGTCACATTTGGCATCTGCGAGTGAAAAGAAAAATGATTAAGCTGTCCTATTTTTTCTGTTCCTGTCTCCCTCCTAGATGGCTAATCCCTGTTAACTGACCACTTGCTGACAACACCCCACCTCCTTGGGCTCAGAGGGTAGTGCATTGCTTTACATAAGAAGGGTCATTAATAGCCAACCAAGATTACAGATTGGGCCTCTACAGTAGGGCTGAGCGGCAAACTAGTTCCACAGGTTATCAGAAAGCCCTTTGAACATTGATTTACACTTGAGAAATTAAATGAAAAATAAGTTGTAATAATTTCTCAAGTATTGTCCGATGTGGAGATGTAAAATAATGAGTTTATTTTTGGGTAGGCTTGTTCATGGGAAATGCGGCTTTACCTATACAGTAAAAAACAGTTTTTTGACTAAGGGCCTGATTACGATGACGGTCGGTCGGACTGCCACCCGCTATTGCCGTGGACAGGAGACCACCCGACAAGCAAGCGGCGATCCGACCGCTGCATTTTGATATGATCACCATGCTGGCGGTTGGAGTGTTCTCCGTACCACGGCGGCTTGTGCTGCAGCCAAGGAAAAGGCCTACAGCACAAGCCACGGTGGTACTGAGCACCTACTGCACGTCCATGGACCGCATGCCATGCACCATGTCGTGCATGGCACACAGTGCATGGAGATGGGTGGGTGCACTGCATGTGCCCCCAGGGCCACTTTCCAGTGTCCTATGATGGACGGGGGCCTTGTTTGGAGGACCCCATATCCCTTTCCGACAGCCTTTTCATGGCCGTGTTACTGCCATGAAAATGCTGTTGGAAAGGGATATTGTAATCCCGACGGTGTCGTCTGCCACGGCACTGCTGCCATTCAGGCATACGACTCCGATCACCACCCCTTCTGAATCTCTGATCCTGGCGGAGGCGGCGGTCTTCCCTCCGACCGCTGTGGGTCCGACCAGTAGAATTGTAATCCGGCATTTGGACCGAAAGGCTGTTGGAGGCTGGACCACCAACGACAGCCTGTATTTGGCGGTCCAACCACCATCGTAACAAGGCCCTAAGTGTTCATTGTGATGGAATACTGTTCCCAATACATAGTATGCCACATTTTTATATATTAGCACCCCAGCCCCAAAGGTTTACAAAGCACACTGTAGGGGGAATTATCAAAGATATCAAATTATTTCTTTCCATGCCATATGTCACTGCTGTATTTTCTATCTATAGCCTAGTCAGAACGCAATGGCACTCCCTTAACCCATATTTTTTGATAAAGTTGTCTTGTCATTGCACAAAGCCAGCATACACTGATGCGTTTCAACCAACAGGTCGTGATCACAGTACATTAGACCTTTTTTCAATCAGCATATGTACAACCACTCTATATTCCCCATAATGAGGGATTGTGGGTGAGGTAGTTCATCATTTAAACTGCATTACTTCATGCAGGTGTCTACTTATTTAAAAACTGTTGCCTGACATATTTACAATCTCCCTAATTTAAACTTCAATAATTTCATTTATGTCACAAAAGCACTTTTACTTTGACAAGGCTGTAATTAATTTCATATAGATAGTGTATAATCAAAAGCTCAAATTTTTACAGATTGACATTTTTTCACATTACACTGTTAGTCTTCTGACGAGGGAAAGTCCATTTATTATGTATGATTAATGCCCAAGTACTACAAAATGTCAATTTGCTTATACATTTAGTTGTTAGCCCTTGCTTACTAGTACCCTGAGTGGCTTATTACTGGTCTCATATTTAACTCTTTACAAGCCCTTCTTAATGTCTTTCCACAGGTATCCTCTTTGTTTGAATCTTTGGGACACTTCCACATATTGTTTTGCACTTCTGTTTCATCCGAGCAATTGGGTTTCACTTGAAGAAGCTCCACATATGGTATACTTTTAGTCAAGAATGTTGGGCGGAAGCTTGATAATGTTACAATGCAAAAATTATGATCCAAAAAAAGGTGGAAATTCTGAGTTGACCATACAGAATAAACAACTTTGCTACTATGGAAATGTGATTCAAGAAGGAGGAGACATGCACCTGGCTTAAATTTAATTTAAGTGGCGGTGAATGAGAAAGTTCAGAATTATTTATATACTGATAGTCTTAACATCCGTAAAGCCCAACTGAGGACTATGGGTGTCATTGGTGGCATGCTCATTTGCCCTGTCTAGTAAGGAAGGATGAGCCCACTGTCCTCTGATGTTCCTCCCAATTTCTTTTTACAATAAGACAGGGTTCCACCCCTAAGGAGTGTGGTTTCTTCTATTAGAAAAGGTGTATTTGCATCATTGTATGGTTTTGGATGCCCCTGTATTTTAAAGAAGCTTTGTCAAAGTCAATAGGTCTTGCCTTTTCTTGGGCACTGACCTATTGGCTTTGCTAATAGTTTGGCTTTGCAAATGCTAGTGAATCAATTCCACAAGCATTAACAAAACCAAAATATGAATACGACAGTGCCAGAGAGCATGTGGCAAGGATTGCAGGGACCACATCCTGCACTGGAGGAGATGTGTTGGAGAAAAATCTTCAGGGTGGGGTAGGTCAAATTGGCAATATAGGAGATGAGAGCGCATTTGAGAGGTTAGGTGACTACTTTCAATCCCTTGTAAAAGGTCTTGCAGCAAACCAGTGGTGGCTGCTACTTAACGGCAGTGGGGGGGGATGGAATGAAAAAAAAAGTAAATATTCACTTACCTGCCTGCCATCCGCCACCTCTCGGTCCTCTCCACCCGCTTCCAGGACTCCAGGGGCAGGAAGCAGAAACTGGAAGCACCCAGGCTTCAAGACTCCCTTAGCTAATGATGACGCTTCTGATAGCAGCGTTGTGATTGGCCTGAGTGCCGTGGTTCGGCCTCTCAGACAGGGACTGAGAGCCTGGGCATGTTCTCCACCCGGCTGTACAAACCAGCCTGGTGGAGAACTTGCAAAGTGCACATGACTGTTTGGCAGGCCCAAGATGGCCAGCCAAACCATCATGCACACTTAAGAGAGTGCTCACCACTCCTCCTGCTCCTCTGTAACAGCCCTGCCCCTAACCAGCTGAGCAACAACGGAAAAATAAAATGATATCAACAATGCATTATCCTTTTATTTTTTCCTTTTTGACCTGCTCAAAGATCAGTAGAGCGACGCTCCTCCGCCTTAGCGGAAGAGCCGTCTCTGCAGCCAACAGCAACCTTTTAAAAATACCAACAGCCAATGACTGAACGGGCTGACGTAAGCCCATTCATCTTCTGGATGCTTTCCTTGGTAACATGAGGGATCCAAAAGACAGCTACAGCTGTCTGCAGGTGATACCTGAAAACCTGACAACACAAATACTTATAAACACAGTCATTTGCTTTAGTAAAGACAACATGCATACACAAACACTGTGGTTCTGATTCACAAAGGTAACGTACTTTTGAGTAAGTTTACCCTTTTGAATACGTTTTAATGTGCATTGAATAAATATTTTTTTCTTTATGTGTTTTATTTGTTTAATTTACACTTCAGAAAAATAATTGACTTTTAATTTAATATACTTCCATTATTTAAAGTTTTAATTCAAAATTAATTTAACAATACTGTTCCATGTTATCTATTTTGTTCTGCATTTAAAGTAAATACCTGAAATGAATTTACATTAATATTTAGGAAAAACATAGTTTTAATATTTATTTAATACATTTTTTAAATTTTCCTTATACTTTACCAAAGGGAGACACCACAGTCGGGGCACACATCTCTGCATGGTAATGTATTGAGAGCTATTGATATGACTGTAAATTAATTTAATATATTTACAGTCAAAGATGTCTGATGAGGAAGGAGGGGTGAATCGTAAGTACTTGGGTGAGTAAAGAATAATTGGAGTAATGAAGATTAGCAGTCATTAATCCAAGCATTGCCATCTCATTACCCTACTCGTTACATTCCTTGCAAAATTGAGGTATGCCCAAAACAACTCCCCCCAACAGCCAAAAATAAGACAAAAAGCAAACTCAAACAATTTAAATAACATGAGCAAATTTCAACAACCTTCTTCACTACATCATATCTAGCCACGGAAGTGACCTTTCTAAAAGAAAAATCCAATGCTTTAATAACATCAATTTAGAGACCTAGAAGTCTTAATAACCGAAGAACCAAAAGATAATTCGGACCCTAGTGCAACTTTCAACCTATAATGAGTGATAAATGAGGATGGGGTAGCCCACATGGCTGCTGTGCATGCATTTGCTATAAAAATCCCTGTCCAGTCCGCCCAAGAGGTAGCAATTCCCCTTATATATTGGGCTGTAATTGCACCAGGAAGGTCCCTCTCATCCTCCTGATTAGCTAGCAAAATGACAATTTTAACCACTTTGACACGGAAGATGTAGACTGATTCTCCCTTCGTCTTACCAGGCCAAAGTTCACAAATAGACTATCCAAACTTCTACATTCAGAAGATCTCTTAAGATAGATCATCAAAGCCCTAACTACATCCAGGGGATGAGAGAGCTCAGATTGAGAACCTGAATCAAAAATAAAGGCAGGCAGAACTATTTCTTGTTCCACATGGAATTTGGAACAAACCTTATGAAGGATTTTATTGTCTACAGGACTATGTGATCTTCAAAGATCCGTAAATAAGGATGACGACAATCTAATGTGCCCAGTTCCCTAATCCTTCTAGCTATTGTGACTGCAACTAGAAAAAGTACCTTCATGATGAGGAACTTCTCAGAGATCAAGTCCAAAGGTTCAAATGGAGCTGCCACAAGAGTTGACAAATCAACTTGTAATTCCCACAATGGAAAAAGGTTCTTAAGCCTTGGATGTAAAAGAGAAAAACCTCTAAATAATCTATAAACAGAAGGTTCAGAACTGGAAAGGGCACCCCAAGATCACATAAGGGTGGTCACAGTTAACCCGTTACTGAATCTAATCTGCAAGAATTGTAAAATATCAGGAGCTGAGGTTAAGTTAGATGATATATCCATAGAGGTATACCTGGCATTAAAGATGGCCAATGACGATTCTAGGCTTTGTTCGTTGATTCTCTTCTAAAGGCCTGCAACAATTTGGACACTGAAACTCATAATTCTTTACTCATGAGCCCCTTACTCTCAACCTCCCGACCGATAACCTTAGTTGGGTCAGAGTTTCCATGAGATGAGGATACCTCAGTGAAAATGGAGACAATGGTAGTATCCATACAAGATCTATCGCTAATTGAAGAAGTAAGGGGAATCCAATCCTCTCCATCTAACATGGAAGGATGATTATCTTTCCTTCCAGTTCCCTCTGTATACTTGAAAGTATTCTGGGGATCAAAGGGATTGAAAGAAATGCTTAAAGAAGCCCCTCTGGCTACCGACTGAATAGGGCATCCAACCCCACTACCTAACGTGTCTGAAACATTGAGACAAACCATGGAATTTGAGAGTTGTAGTGGTTCACAAAGAGATCCACAATGGAACCCCCCTCCACCAGTAACATATCTTTTGAAATAATTTGGAATTCACAATGAACTCTTGGGAACAAGGGAAAAACCAGCTTAAGTAATCTGCCTGTGTTAGAAATGGGATCTCTAGTTGGCAAGGGCTTGCACCTTTGTCCAAGTAGGGACCCTTCTTCCTAGTCAGGGTAAGGGTTGTTACACTCGTGAAGTAACCCCTGCTCACCCTCGTGGTAGCTAGGCACGAGCAGTCAGGCTTAATTCAGAGGCAGTGTGTAAAGCATTTGCACATAACCAACAGTAATACAGTGTAAGCACTACAAACGGACACCACACCAGTTTAGAAAAATAACCAATATTTTATATACTCAAGACAAGACCAATTACGACAAAATCCACAATACTATACTTTACGAATGAATGCTTGATACGGTAACTTCTTCTTTGCAGGAATAGCACAAAAGCAAAGTTCGTACGAGTCGGTAGCTCCGTCCGAGCCTACCGCGATGCTGAAAACCACAGAGTCTAACAGTTCCAGCCGACCGCGTCGATACGGGCCAGCAGAGTCGTGAACAGACTCGGTCACAGTACCTTTCTCGTTGTGGCTGGTACGAAGTGTACGAGCCGGTCGGCGTTCGTCGCGGTTGCGGTGCAAGACGGAGCGATGCAAGGTGCGGTGTCCCTCGATGCGGTGCAGGCAGCGGCTCGATGAGCGTCGTGCAGATGGAGTCGGTGAGTCCAAGGCGTGCGATGCAGGGTGAGACGATGCTCGATGCGGTGCTGACAGGTTGCAATGCAGGCGACCTAGCCGGAGTGCGGGAGCTGGCGTCGGACAGCGGTGCGAGTCGGAGCGGTGCGTCGCAGACGTGCGAGCGGTGCCCCAAATGCGGTGCGGTCTCGACTCTTGAGCCAGTTGCAGCGACAGTGTCGGTCTGGTCCGGCTGGCCCAGTGAAGCGATGCGATGCGAACTGCGGTGCCCACAGGTCACGGTGCAAGCAGCGGCTCGATGTTGGCGGCGTCGGACGTCGCCCACGGTGAGACCAGGGTTGCGATGCGAAGCGGGCGATGCGGTCTGCGGTGCAAACAGGTCACCGGCCAGGGATGGATTCGGTTGACGGAGTCGGTTGCGGTTCCCTTCCTCTGTGGCAACTGAAACAGCTGTTCCAGAAGCGGTACCCAGAGGCTTGTGAAGTCTTTGTAGTCCCTGAGACTTCTTAACAGGAGGCCAGCTCGGTTCCTGGCCCTTGGAGATACTCAGCACAAGTTTGTAGAAAGTTCAGTCCAGTCCTTTCACTGCCCAAGGCAGAAGCAGCAGCTGCAGGCCAACCCAACAAAGCAACAACACAGCAAAGGGGCAGTACTCCTCCTGGCAGCTCTTCCAGCTCTTCGTCTTGGCAGGTTCCTTGATTCCAACGAGATCTAAATTCATGGGGTCAGGGCCCCAATATTTATATCCCAAATTCCTTTGTTCTCTGAAGGCAGAGAGGCCTTCGCCTAGTCCAAACCAGTTCTGGAGCACTTTGTTGACAAGTCTCCGTCCCTTCTTTCAGTGAGTAGGCCAGGGACATCAGACGCACCACAGGAGGTGGAGCCAGCATTGTGGAGGGAAGGCACTGTCCTATTCAGGGCCCAGGTGCGACCCCTCCCACCCATCTACAGGTCGATCTGGCTATTCAGCCCTGCGCTGACTCACCCTGTCTCCTGGCATCCCCCAGCCCCTGTCACTCACATTCCAGACAAGGAATACACAATCCCGCAGAGGCAGGCTTGGATGGTTAGACAAGAAAATACCCACTTTCTAAAAGTGGTATTTTCAAACACAGAATGTTAAAACCAACCTTACTAAAAGCTGCATTTTATCATTCTGAGTCCAGGCATACTAAACTCGAATTTCTACCATGTTCCCGGGGTCAGTTAGGATTATAAGCTGTAATAATCAAAACTGCCCGTTCTGGCCTAGGGGGAACAGGTAGCCTTGCAATAGTGAAAACGAACTAGGCTGTAATTCACTATCAGGACATGCCGCACACACCCGGGCATGTCCTACCTTTCGCGTACAACGCACCCTGCCCACAGGGGTACCTTGGGCCTACCTTAGGGGTGACTAACATGTAGCAAAGGGAAGGTTTAGGGACTTGCAAGTGTGTGCACTTGCCAAGTCGACATGGCAGCCCCAGGCTGTGCACGGGCTCTGCGATGGCAGGCCCGAGTTACACTTTACGGGCTGTTTGCGTGGGTGGCACAATCCAGTGCTGCAGCCCACCAACAGCATTTGGTCTATAGGCCCTGGCACTCGCAGTGCACTTTACAAGGGACTGACACATAAACCAAATAGGCCAATCATGGAAACACCAATCCATAACACATTTTATACAGGAGCACTTGCACTTTCCCACTGGACCGCAGTGAGGAAAGTGCGCAGAATCATCACACCAGCAAAAACAGAGTCAAAACCGGGAGGTCAGAAAGCAAAAAGTCAGGGGAAACACGCCAAAAGATGCCAATTCTAACAGCCTGTAAATTCAGAATACCTATGATGAAGATTGCTCTCTAATTCTTTTCGACCCACAGACAAATGTGCTGAGTCAACTGAATCAGGGAAGAATAACCTGTCCTGAACTTTTGATTTAAGTAGGACATGGATACAATGTTTTATATTCTTACTATTAAGGCTCACCCTGAAGGTGATGGGAGAAAGCCTGAATGGCTCTGCCAATAGCCAATAGCTCCCTCCAGTTGGATCATCTGTTCTTTTCTGATACGTTCCAAAAACCGTGAATAAATTAATTGCCTATCGCGGCTCCCCAACCTAGACTGCTGGCATCAGAAGTGATTATCACCAGGTTGGGGTAAGTGAACGTAGTACCCTGAGATAGAGACAATGGATTTATCCACCATTGTAAGTTGCTTCAGATCAACTGGGTCACCAAAATCAGGTGCTCATAGTCCTCTTAATGAGGATCCCAATACTGTAGGAAATGATTGACCAAGTCCCCCAGATGAAGGCCTGCCCAAGCTCATAGTGTAAAGAAGGAAAGTAATTTTATCTTAGAATAGTGGTGAATAATGAAACCCAAGGAAGGCTGTATAAATGAAAAAAGAACAATATTTACCATTTCTTCCAGGACTCACTGAATTGTCTTGCTGGAACCACTGACTTGAACAATAGCTCTGCTAGGCAATGCTGTAACTTCTTTCTTCTGACCTCTGGAAAAAAACCTGAGAGAAGTGTTGAACACCTCTCCTCTGTATTCCAGCCTCTGGCACGGTACTAGGTGGGATTTTCCCAAGCTGATAAGAACTCTGAAGCTCTGGAGCTTCTGGATTGTGTTGTTTATCTGACAAAAAACGTGATCTAGTGGTCCCTGTATTAAAAGATCATCCAAGTAGAGGTGAACCATGATACCACAAGAATGTAACAACCTTAGGACTGGAGCCAAAACCTTTGTGAATACCCCAGGTATGGTCTTGAGGCTAAAGAGTAAAGCCTGAAATTGCCAATGCTGATTATTGATGCAAATCTGATAAATTTCAGGTGGGATGGTGAAACAGGGATGTAGACTAGGGGTGGGCAGTAATCTTCGCTCCGCCAGTGGAGTTCGCTGAGTTTTGCCACTATGCGCTCCATTTGGAGCGCATAGTTTGGCAAAACCTCTAACAACTGCTGCATGGCAGGGTTTACAGGCCCTCACCCATGAACTGGTGCACATGGTCTGAGATTTGTATGTTGCAGAGCTATGCCAAAACTTCAACTGGCTTTCTCTACAATCACAAAAAAGGAAGAGTGCTTCTATTGGTTGATGTGAGCCCATTTTCTGTCAGTTAACCCGTTCGATGCTGTCTATCTCCTGCACCAGATTGCACCAAGGCTGCAGCCAACATCTTAGCGGTGCTCCAACATCCCTCCTCAAGCCAAGCTACTGGCTGTACTGCACATGATTTCATCTGGAACATTGCAACCCACAACAGCCAAAGTGGTAGGAGTATCCCAGCCATCCATCTCTAAATTCCTACCCCCCCCATCCTGGATGCCATCATAAGCCTCACACCCCAGTACCTCCTCTTCCCCAACACACTGCAGAAACAACAGGAAACCAAGCAAGGCTTCTATGCCATTACAGGATTTCCACATGTGTTGGGGGCAAAGGACTGCACATATGTGCAAGTATGCCTCCAGTCGCTACATCCCACCAGTACTGCAACAGGAAGCACACCTATTCCATGAATGTGCAGGTAATAGTGGACCATCTGGGGCTGTTCATCAATGTTCTGGCAAAGTACTCTGGGACCTCGTCCAGAATGGGACCTATGGGAATGGCCTACTGGTTGGTAAGTACTTCTCAAGAACATCACTGACCACATGACAGTCAATATTGTGTGATAACATAGCCATATTAGTGTTGGGCTGAATGAGACAGTGCATGTGTAGCAGGTGTGGGCCTACATACTTGCACCATACTGCATGGCACATGTGCAACACAATCCTACAAGTCACATATGTTGAGACCGGCTACACCACTGTGGGACACATGTAGAAGCGGACTGCGCTGTCAGAGCATCAATGTCCATGATGCTCTGATGGAGCAGGTCTCTCACTCATATCTGTGAGGAAATGCAAAGTCAGCCTGTTTGCCCTTGCATGACCTCGTAGATGTGGAACAAGGCAAGCCAGACCAATGTGCAGCGTTGCCTCACTCTACATCAAGGATGTGTTCGATGGGCCTTGCGGTGGCTTTTCCCATGTGAAACCAATGATGACCTTACACATTTCCACATATCCAAGAATCTGTGACCCTGGGAGTGTTTGCAAAAAGTGTGCCTCCCAAGAGGATATGTAATGAGGAGTAATAATGACATGTCTCCTTGTCATTTCCAATTTTTATGTGTGCTGCATTCCACAGGACACATAGAACGAGAAAATTGTATAGGTTGTTAGTTTTTGGTGCAGAAATGTGTCTCTTAAAGCATACATTATTTGAGGCCACAACGCTGACACACATGTACCATGGTGCAAGGGTGTGTGTGTTGGTGCTAATCACCAATATGTGATGGTACGCATGTGGACGGACCATGGATGTGCTGTATGTTAGTTATATGGCACTTTCCAGCCCTTCCCTTTATATGCAGGGCAGCGCCGCCAAGTAACACCCTGTGCAATGGATTCTCTTCTCTCCAGGACCACCGACCGTGGACAGCTCTACCACAGGCAAGAATGTTGGGGCAGGCGAGGGTACTTCCAAGGGACCAGTCCTAAGCACTTCAAGAAGCAAGCCCACACGACCGGCAGTCCCCAGACCTCAGGCCACAGGAGAGGCTAGCTCATTTGAACGAGACATGCCAAACGACATATTGGACGTGAAGTTAAGAGTGGCAGTGCTGGAGCACAAAATGGGACCAGACGATTAGGCTCTTAGAGGATGTTAAGCAGGCAGTGGAGAGACTGTAGCCCCCAATGAGCCATGTATATACTTATATACATATATATATATCACCAAGGATTCCCTTTGAGGAAAAAACCACTCGCATATATATATATATATATATATATATATATATATATATATATATATATATATTATATATATATATATATATTATCTACTGGCGGTCGCCAGTAGATAGTTATAGTTAGGACCTATTATCCATAGGAAATTTGTAACATTCTTTTCCCAATAACTTTGGCGCCGGTTGACAAATCTTCGTGAAATTTTCAAAACTTATGGCCCGCTCCGGTCCGTCTCCTATCTTGAAAGTTTCGGGGTGATTCATCAAGCGGGGGCCGAGAAAAAGGGGGGTCCCAAAACGTGTTTTCTCCAATGTTAATTCCCTTAGGAAACTTTAGACACGGCTACAGCCCGAACTGCTGAATGGAATTACACCAAATTTGGCAAAAAGGTAGTGCTTGGTTCAGAAAGCGCCCTTTTTTTAAATGGTGTAAATCCGTTCAGTAGTTGCGGAGAAATTAAAAAAATAAGACTCAAAAAATCCATTTCCCATAGGAAACTTTATGCAAGGCTACAGCCAAAACTGCTGAACGGAATTACACCAAATTTGCCAAAAACCTAGTGCTTGGTTAAAAATGGTGTAAATCCGTTCAGTAGTTGCTGAGAAAATCAAAAATAAAAGTTTCAATATTTAGAGGCACGGAGGATCCGCGGACCTTCCCGATCACGAGCTGCATTATAATTGGCTGTCAACACACCAAACCAGGAAGTGTTGGCAGCCATCTTGTGCCTCGGTAGAACCGAGGCACAAGAAAAGAGAAAAAGAAACGCGCAAAACAAGTAAAGGGGGCAGGGTAGAAACACACTGACCCCCTAGGCCTGCTCAGGGGGTCCCACAAGGACCCCCAGGGCCCAAAAAAACATTTTTTTTTTTTTTTTTTTAAATCGGCAAAATGGACGCCGGATCCGCGGATCCGGCCGCAAAAAAAAAAAAAACAAAGCGCGGGCTCCCGCGCTTCGTTTATATTTAGCCCCCGGGTGGGCCAAGTCCCGGGGGCATGCGTAAATTTAATAGTGGGGCCCAGGGAGGCCCCCGCAGCCCCAGGGACCGCCACCCCCCGGGGTTTTTCTAAAATATTTGCGGGGGCTCACGGCCCCCCGCAGACCCGGGGACCGCCACCCCCCGGGGCTTGTATTTTAAATGGGTGGGGGGCCTCCATGGCCCCCCAAGCCCCGGGGACCACCACCCCCGGGCCCGGGCTTTCTTTACATATTTGCGGGGGGCACATGGCCCCCCCGCAGCCCCGAGGACCGCCACCCCCCGGGGCTTTTTTGTTTTTTTTAAACTACCTGTGTGGGGGGGCTCGAGCCCCCCCACACGCCCCGGGGACCGCCACCTCCCCGGGGCACTAACTATGCAAATTTGGGGGTCCGTTATGGACCCCCGAGCCCCGGGGACCACCACCTCCCCGGGGCTGTGCAGATGTTGGGAGGGGGGCCACGTGGCCCCCCTCCTGGAGCCTGTGATGGCCCTGGGGACTGCCACCCCCCAGGGCCGGCTCCTGCAGTGTCCCGGGGTGCCCACCCCCGGGACACTGCTGCTTGCAATGACAGGGCGGGAGCCTTGCGGCTCCCGCCCTGTCATTGCAACTGCTTTGCTTCACTGAAGCGAGAGCAGGAAACCTGCTCTCGCTTCAATGAAGCAAGAATTGCTTTCCACACGGGAGCTGCATGTCAGCAGCTCCCCATGTGGAAAAGCAATGCCAGCTCCCGCAGGACGCGGGGAGCCGGAAGGACCGTGGGGGCATTGGGGGTCCCCAACGAGAGGCCAGGCCCCGGGGGATGGGGTCCCTGGGGCCAGAAGTGGCCACGGAGGGGGGCCACGTGGCCCCCCTCACCCATTATAATTTTTTTTTAAATACACAGAAAGGCCGGCCCCGGGGGATGGGGTCCCCGGGGCCATAAATGGCCTGAGGAGGGGGGCCACGCAGCCCCCCTCCAATAATTTAAATAAAAAAAAAAACATGGCCATGCCCCGGGGGATGGGGTCCCCGGGGCCGAATATGGCCTCGGGAGGGGGACAACGCGGCACCCTTCCAATTTAAAAAATAAAAAAAATAAAATAGGGGTCAGGCCCTGGGGGATGGTGTCCCCAGGGCCAATAAAATAGGAAAGGAAGGGGGGCCACACAGACCCCTTTCTTAAAAAAATAAATTTTAAAAAAAGACCGGCATCGCGCCGGAGGCCCCGCCCCCTCCCTGCAGCACTCTGCAAACGCGCCCCCTGGCGCATTGTAAAATGGGGAAATAATTCCCATTGAATACTGGGGGTCCCTGGGGGCCAACTAGCCCACCAGGAACCTCCAGTATGCACCAGGGAGCTGCGTTGCAGAGAGGTGTTCAGAGGCCACGCCCCTTTTTTCACCTCTCTGCAACGCAGCTCTGTGGCGCTTACTGGAGGTACCTGGTGGGCTACTTGGACCCCAGGGACCCTCAGGATTCAAGGGGACTTAATCCCCCAACTTAAAACGTGCCACGGGGCGCTTTTGCACAGTGGTGAAGGGAGGGGGCGGGGCCTGAGGTGACATGTGTGCAAACACGCCCTGTGGCGCGTTTTAAGTTGGGGAATTAATTCCTCTTCAATCCTGAGGGTCCCTGGTGGCCAACTAGCCCACCACTAACCTCCAGTAAGCGCCACTGAGCTGCGTTGCAGAGAGGTGGCCGAGGCCATGCCCCTTTTTACACCACTCTGCAACGCAGCTCTGTGGCGCTTACTGGAGGTACATGGTGGGCTAGTTGGCCCCCGGAGACCCTCAGGACTCAAGGGGACTTAATCCCCCAATTTACAACGCACCAGGAGGTGCGCTTGCGCAGTGGTGCAGGGAGGGCGTGTGGCCTGATGTCACAAGTGTGGAAACGCGCCCTGTGGTGCGTTTTAAGTTGGGGAATTAAGTCCCCTTGAATCCTGAGGGTCCCTGGGGGCCAACTACCCCACCAGGTATGTCCAGTAAGTGCCACAGAGTTGCATTGCAGAGAGGTGTAAAATGGGGCATGGCCTCGGACCACCTCTCTGCAACGCTGCTCTGTGGTGCTTACTGGAGGTACATGGTGGGCTAGTTGGACCCAGGGACTTTCAGGATTCAAGGGGACTTAATCCTTAATCCCCCAACTTAAAACGTGCCACGGGGTGCCTTTGCACAGTGGTGAAGGGAGGGGGCGGGGCCTGAGGAGACATGTGTGCAAACACGCCCTGTGGCGCATTTTAAGCTGGGGAAATAAGTCCCCCTTAATCCTGAGGGCCCCTGGGGGCCAACTAGGCCACTAGGTACCTCCAGTAAGCGCCACAGGCCTGCGTTGCAGAGAGGTGGTCCAGGCCAAGCCCCTTTTTACACCTCTGTGCAACGCAGCTCTGTGGCGCTTACAGGAGGTACTTAGTGGGCTAGTTGGACCCCACGGACCCTCAGGATTCAAAGGGACTTAATTTCCCAACTTAAAACGGTCACAGGGCGTGTTTACACAGTGGTGAAGGGAGGGGACGGGGCCTGAGGTGACGTGTGCAAACACGCCCTGTGGCGCGTTTTAAGTTGGGGAATTAATTCCCCTTCAATCCTGAGGGCCCCTGGGGGCCAACTAGCCCACCAGGTGCTTCCAGTAAGCGCCACTGCGCTGCGTTGCAGAGAGGTGGTCCAGGCCATGCCCCTTTTTACACCTCTCTGCAACGCAACTCTGTGGCGCTTACTGGAGGTACCTGGTGGGCTAGTTGGACCCCAGGGACCCTTAGGATTCAAGGGGACTTTATCCCCCAACTTAAAACGGCCACAGGGCGTGTTTGCACACATGTTTCCTCAGGCCCCCCCCTCCCTACACCAGTGTGCAAACGCGCCCCATGGCGCGTTTTAAGAGGTAGTTTTAATCCCCCTGCCCTATTATGTACTAGGGATTTACAGAGGAGGTCATGCTAATCACAGGGGTACCCCAACGCATAGTGTTCCCTAGTGTATGTAGGTGTTTTCACTGTATTCTAAGTGTCTTTTAGCATAGCACTGGCTCTATGCCTGGTTAGTCAGAGTCAGTTACCACCAGTACCCGTCTGAAAAAGTTGTGGGCACAGGATGATTTTGCAACAAGGCCTCTTTCTGCTCCTCTGTTGGTTCTTTCTGCACATGTCTTGCTTCTTCCTGCATTTTTCTTCGTCTTTGTGGACTTCTGTTTCTTTCTACATTTCTTTTGCTTCTTTCTGTGCGTTTTTTTCTTCTTTCTTCACATGTCCTACTTCTGTAGGCATAGTTAGAAACTAGCATTTGAAAAACCTTTGAAATTCACTGAAAAAACCATAGGTTTTAGGCACGTTATAGTTAGAAATTAGCATTTAAAAAACCTTTGAAATTCACTAAAAAACCATAGGTTTCAGGCACGTTATAGTTAGAAATTAGCATTTAAAAAACCTTAGAAATTCACTGAAAAAACCATAGGTTTTAGGGAAAGTTATAGTTAGTTGGACATTGCACTCGTACAAAACCCGTGAAATTCCTCTGTTATAGTTAGTTCAGCTAACTATAACTCGCGCCCCCTCAATGCACTGCTGATGACGTCACATATTACATCACTCATGACATGGTCAGTGACATCACTGATGACATCACTGATGACATATCAAATGACATCACTGATGACATCACTGATGACATCATCCATGTGATAATTTCATGCATCTTCTCACACCCTAACATAACTTTAGATACACCCACTCTAAATTACAGACTGCCATTCTCAAAACCATAGGCACTCCAACACCAATAACTACATACCCACTCACTGATTCTTAGGTCTACACACACATCCACTCACTCACCCGTACAGTCACTCATACTTATGGTCACTCAGTACAGGACTATCATATGCACTCATACACCTATATAGACACTCACACTCCGCCACTCATCCATAGAGGTACTCACACACCTAGTCAGTCATAAAAATAATTATTCACACTACCCTTTACTCACCTATACAGTTATACATACACCAGCTCACTTAGTCATACAAATACTAGCACATTCTTACGTTCTTATACAATCACTGATACAAGCAAACACTCATCCATGCAGCCACTCTCACAATCACACACTCTCACTTATAGACATTTATATACTCTAACACACATATATACTGCCTTTTATATATGTAGTTACTTACACATGTACAAATGAGATATACATTCACTCACTAACACACCCATACACACACTCACCCACCCATACAGTCCATCACAGATGCACACTTCAAACTATGCACCCAGTGAATCACCCACTCACACATCTATGCACAGAGTCACACACACCCCACCCACACAAACACTCAGGCACCCATTACAGATACTCAGACAACCAATCAATAACTCATATAGACACTTATGTAGTTATTCACAAACCCATGCAGTCACTTACACACCAGCAGACAGACGGATACAGAGATTCACACAGTTTAGTCACTAACCCATGCATTCAGTAACATATGTTTAACCACTCACTTATAGAGTCAGTCACGCACCTAGTAAAACATCCATTCAGACACTTATACACCCACTCATTCTTCAATACGCCTTTACCTATATATATTAAACATATTTAAACTTTACAGAAACACACAGTCACTGGATGACGTCATCAGTGATGTCATCAGTGATGTCACTGACCATGTCATGAGTGATGTAATATGTGACGTCATCAGCAGTGCATTGCGGGGGCATGAGTTATAGTTAGCTGAACTAACTATAACGGGGGAATTTCACGGGTTTTGTACGAGTGCAATGTCCAACTAACTATAACTTTCCCTAAAACCTATGGTTTTTTCAGTGAATTTCTAAGGTTTTTTAAATGCTAATTTCTAACTATAACGTGCCTGAAGCCTATGATTTTTTCAGCGAATATATATATATATATATATATAATTGCTTAGGATTATATGTGTAGTTAGTTGACGTCCAGGTGCAGTTTCTGGTGTCCTTGAATGAAGATGTGTAGTAAGGGGGATGGGATATATCATGTTGTGCTATATGTGTAGATTAAAGTAGGTTAAGTTAAGGTAGTGTTGACAGTATGTATGATAAAGTAGTGTAGGTAAGGTTAGAATAGTTAGCCAGTGTAGGTTAGGAGGTTTTAGTCATATAAAGTTTTAAGATCCCAATAATATCATACTTTGGTACATATAAGTCTACATCATGATTTACTGTGGAAGAGTTAGCATGTCTGCTTAGGTAATGCTAAGTACATGCATTTGGCTTTGCTAGCAGAGTTTGGCAATATGTGTGACTAGGTGATTTAGCTATGGACAGCTATCTGTCAGATTGGCCATGGAATCACATGAGCTATCGACAAACATTGTTGAGCAGTGTACGTGGCAATCTTGATGTGAATGGATACACATTCCAACACAGGTATTCACATACGGTTTCTCTGTTTGGGTAAGTCATGGAACATGCATTTAAGGAATGTTCTTGTTTAAGCATTCTACCTAATCCAAGGTTGTTTTACTCACACACTGATGCCTGCCCTTATACACTGACACTTGCATCATTTGCTTGCCACAGCAATATTGTTAGCATGCTAGTATTCCTGGGTAGACTTAATTCACCATGAACATTGACTGCATGATACCTGTTGCATTTCATGCTTGCGAGTTTGAGTAACTACTTGGTGGTCAACATACACATAGGATGCACCAAATATTTTTCACTCTAGCTGTGTAGCTTTGTCCTTGGCTCCAATCAACATATGTCCCTTTGGCAAGTAGTTGGCGTCTTTGCCTCACACAATGCAGCACAGTCCACTAAGTCCTGACTCCAACAGACATACAACACAAAGGTTGTACTAAGTGCATTTATGTACATCTGAAAAAAAAACTTAGGAAGTTCAAAGGTACAGTTCATAGGACAACAACCCCAAAAGATGTTTCGAGCCAGTGGATTTCCAGACAGACTCAATGGGGGGAACATGTCATGAGACATGTAGATGAGAAGAGTGCTTCAGTGAGGAGAAGGACCACTTTGCCATTAGGGAAGATAGGCCAAATCAACAATACACAAATGGATGAGGTCAACAGGTGGGAAATAAAATTGAGAACAGTGCCAGTTGAAATTACACTGGCATGTTTATGAGTACATGGCAAAGGAGAAACTTGGTATGTGGCACAGATAAATCTTACTGGGCACTTTTGATTGTGGAGAGGTGCAGCCCACACCTTCCTCCTATGATTTATGTGGTGGCTCCCATGAGGGGGGTGTTGTAGGTTTGGGAGCCGAGGAGGCACACACACACACACATCAGGGGCTGAAGATTTGGATTCGTGTTCGCAGCAGCATTTCTCTGTGCCAACAAATAAGGCAGCACAGCAGCAAGGAGGATCTGCTATTTTTGCAACACAGCAGCAACGCCACGTTGGTAGACAGCCATGGTAGCAATGTTGGAGTCCTGCTCCCGCTCCATGGACTCCAACATGGTTCTGATTGCCCCCAACTGTTTGGCAATCTCGCTGGTATCCCTTTGGCAGGGAATTTGCTCATGCCTCTGCCTCATGACACCAGCAATGTCATCCAGGGACTGCTGGAAGCCATGGAGTGCAGAGTAGGTGCCTCTTATGGCCGCAGAGTTGTCCCAATTGGGACTAAGGTACCTATGGATTCCCTCTAGGGTGACTGCCACAGTCTCCATCCCTGAACTCACCGGATCTACCATCTCCCACTGGACTTCTACCGAAGTAAGTTGGAAAAGTATTTGTGGGTCCTTGGAGTCCACGGCTCTGGGTGGGCTGGCAGGTGGTGGCTGTTGGTTGATATGTGGATCATCTGGAGACCCCACAATGCTGTCGACACTCCCCGTGCCTGGAGATGTTATCTCTATGGAGTCTAGGATTTGCTGGAGGGTGTCCTGGTCGAGGGTTTTCAGGTTGTCATCCACATCGTCGCTGAAATCTGACACAGCCTGCTGGCCTGGAGGTATGGGTTCATCCTCTGCAATGAGATGGAGAAATGCTATTGGTGATCTCTGTTAGATGTTGACATAAGTATACCAGCCGACAATCAAGGTTTCATATTTATCACTTTCAGTTCCTTATTGTTGCGTAGGACACCTGTTATGCATGGGTATTGAAGGTAAATTGCACTGTAGTTACCTTTCAGATGGCTGGATCTCAGCATTGTTCTCACTATCACTGTGTGCCTACTCTGAGGCGATGGGCGCTGTCATACTACGTAGATTATGATCACTGACGTTCTCCCCATTTCATCATGACCAAGTTGGTTATCTGCAGAGTGTTATACCTTGTTTTAATCAGACCCATGCACTTGTATGTTTGCATGCCTCCTCTGGCTGTCACCAGTTTAGTCCTGGCAGCCGAGTTACTCCGTGTTGGAATCCAGTGATGGAATCCAGATCATACATTGACTTTCATGTACCTATGAGACCTATATTATGTGTGACCAAATCCAATGGACTGACATGGCAGGCCGGTATTGAGGGCTATGGGTTAGGCAGCACCCCACATGATTGGAATGCTGGAAATGGTGACATGTACCTACCCAGTTTTCTTTCACAACTGGGCCCATCCACCTCAGCCTCTGACCTTCCCTGACTTGTGTCCTTTGTGGTGGCTAAGTAGTTCTTCCTATCCCTTGGCAGTTCCCTGTTTGATATACATGTGGCATAGTGAGAATATTTTGGTTCAGATTTCCTCCTGTCACATGCTACATCTTCACCCAGGGCCACATGACATGTAGGATGTACTCTTTTCTCTGTTATCCTTAACCAGCTGCACCACAAGTGTGACCCAGTCAGACACAACACTGCATGTGCATTGGTGAGGATACCTTGCACTACGCATGTCCCTTCTCACCTCCATGCTATGCAGTGTCTCCCCATTCAGACAGAGTTACAGTTCTACGTGCACAGAAAGCACCTACGATGCACTGCAGTAGAAGGTGGCCACCAGGGCCACACACCATTATTTGTTATAACACACATGGGGGCATATTTACAAGTGCATTGCGCCACCGGAGTGTACTTTTTTTGAGACTCCAGTGACGCAGGCTGCAGACCCATATCTACATGGCCACACCAAGCCACCTTAGGTGTCTTAACATGGCCTTGTAGATGGAGTACGGCAAAGCAGTGCAAAGTGCTGCGTTGTTACTCTGCATCAAAGGGGTGTTCCATGGGTGTTGCAGTAGGTGTTCCACACAGTACCCATGAATTTAGAAGCATTCCCAGATGTACATTGATTTCTTAAGCTGGAATACATTAGTACCCTACAAGGAGGCACAACAAGGAGAAATAACATAATTTTTCCTTATTTTTCCATCTCTTCATGTGTGCTGCATTCTGAAGCACACATACTAAGAGGAAATAAACCTCCAGTGATTATTTTTTTGTGGGAAGGTGTCCCTTCCTGCATGAAAAACATACATACCTACAACACTAACACCTTGCCACCATGGTGCAAGGGTGCCTGCGTTAGCGCATGGCAGACATTTGTGCACCAGCGCTGTGGAAGATGACAGAAATGCACGGTATTTTGTAGATACAGCACATCTCTGCCCTTTTCTTTTGGCATAGGTCAGTGCAGCAAGAAGGCTTGCAGCGCTGGCCAGCACAAAAATCTTGTAATATGACCCATGGTAGTCTGGTGTGAATCACTTGCATTCACCTCCACATCCAATAAGATTTAGAAGATGAGAGGAGTTCAGGTGGTCCTTACCATGGCAGTTGAAACCTGTGTGCTGTGACCCTGCATGCCAGGACAGCTGCGTCCAATGTAGTTTAATGTAGGTTACTATAGACGTGGCTCTTGGAAGTTCCCTGTGTGTAAATACTTCCCATGGCCCACACATGCCCCCCCAGGGTTGTGGTTTCTCCGCTGACAAGCCCATTCCGTGCCATGGATTTGCAGGCTAGATTAGTGTGCATGTGCCCAGGTGACACAGAGTTGCTTCATGGTGCAACTTAGCATGCATTGTCACAGTAAGGTTGGGTAGGGTTGAAGTATGCATGCATGAAGTGTTGTTCCATGCCATGTTTTTTGCTTTGCATTCTGGGGCTTGTAGTTCTAGTGACTGTTGTTGTACATTCCACTGCAAGTGCCAGTATGCAGAGAAAGGTGAATGTGGACAGGTGCTGCACTTCACACATGGAAGGAATAAAGGTGACAGAGCTGAACTGAGATGTTCAACTGGGCAGTGAGACTTCCATTTATGTTATGTTTAACAGTAGATGAGCCAGCATACTACCCTTTGGCCTGCAGACAGTGCCATGAAGCACTGGAACATAGCTGACTGCACTGCACAAAATGACCTAGTTGCCTACATTGCCCCTTGTTGCAACTTACCCTGTTGCTGGTGTGGTTCATCATAGCCAGGACTGTCCTCGGAGTCCTCTGGGATGATGGCTGACACAACTGCTCCTTCAAGGGATCCAGTTGCTCCTTGGGAGCTGGATTCCACCTCCTGTCTGCATGGCTGCCTTCTGGTTGTTGGCCAGTTTATCCTTTGTCCTGCACTTGGAATCATGCCATTGCTTTTTGCAGTCAGTCACTGTCCTCTTTTCTTCCGCTACGCTGTTGACCTTGTCCACAATGGACTGCCAAATGGCCTCTTTCTTTCCTAATGGCAAATGGGAGGTGACGAAGAGCTGAAGTTGGTGCTCCGTCACCCCAGTGATCAAGATATCGTTCTCCTCACTGAACTTGCACTTCCTCCTCCCCCCCTGGGAGTCTGTCTGGACATCCTGGCTGGTTCTGTGGTTGTTGTCCTGGGCTTTGCTCTCATCTTTCCTCCATGGCTGCTTTCAGGTAAGTGTACCAATTTGTTTTTCATGAAGCAGCATTTTTTAAACTTTTTTGGATGCATTAGGTTATCAAAAGTGATGCTAGGACTGCTTGTGTCTCTTTACAAGATGCAATTCAGCCCAATGTCACTTTTGCAGCAGTGGCATCAGATTTTATTACGACCTGGCGCAAACAATGTGTCCGTTTTTATGACACCAGCTACCACCCTATGCCATGGTGTGCTGTATTGTAAATATGAAGCATCCATGGTGTACGAATCTGTTGTTCTGTGGTGTTAGTTTTTTTGACACATTGCTGTCTCAGCACAGCAATGCGTCAGTTCTTGTAAATATGCCCCTCTGTTTTATGAGTTGCATTTCTTACTATTGAACACATAAAAGTGCTTCTGCCTTTGGATTTCTACTTCTTTGACTTGCAGCGCGGCTTTACTTACCTGTTTTTGTTGTGGTTTTAGAGTATTGACAAACCAGAAGCAGAGTGTGAGGCTTTCTCCAGTGTCACGGACAGTGAGCTCAGGCAGTGCAAGCTTGGTGAGTTTGAGTGATCAGGACGGCATTGGCAGGCTATGTTTTGCTGTGTAAAAGGATGGCAAGCCTAGGGTGAAACGCTTCTGCGTGTTAATGAAATACACTTTTCTAACTTTTAAGCAACCTTCTCATTGTTATACATGATGTATGTTGCGCAATATACAAGGCAGACATTTTCAATGTTCGGCTGGTGCACGAGCTCTTAAACCCAACCAGCCCCTGGCTCGGCCCCGTCATGTCTCTTCCTGTTTATTTGCTGGCACGCACATGCACACATACTCGTTTGCTTAATAGATAAACACGTCTGTATTTGGGGCCTGCTACCCTTAAGTTTAAAAGTAAGTTTATTAGATATAAAATTTAGAATTAACATCAATACAATATGACATCTGAATATAATGTAATACAAATGAAATCGTATAGGGGAAGGGGGGGACGGAGAGAAAAAGAATGGGAGGGGAGATTGCATCAGGTAATAACACTGATCATATACTTAAAATGCAAAAAATGACATATATTAATTTCTATAGTTGTATAACACGCTTCAACCAAAGTCCAAAATAGATTAGACACTTAATAATAACCATTAACTTCAAGGAGGCTTGGGTACTTCTTCAATCCTGGGACTATGTAAAGGCATGGTTTGAGCAGAAGCATTTAAAAAGTTGGTGATAGGTAACCACAGTAAATCACGTTTGATGGCAAGTGTAATAGGATGAACATATGCCCTATCCAACCTATGATTATAACATACACCATACCACCATGCTTGAAAGGAAACATTCAAGGCTTGTTTCCATGACTTTGTAATTTGTTGAAATGCAACTGCAATAAGTAGATCTACAATCGAAACACTAGTAATTGAGGTCGGCCATATCTCTGAGACACTACCTAGAAAAATATATGAATAAGAAAAGGGAATATGGGTAGAGAAAATTTTGTTAATTTGTTTCCATACTCTAATCCAGAAAAGGTAAATGGGTGGACAAGTAAATAACATGTGCTTAAGATCAGCTACAGGGGCTTGGCAAGACCAACAAATAGAGGGGGTAGAGGGGTCTATGTGATGCAATTTAGCTGGAGTGATCAGAAGTCTATTATATATGAAAAATAGAGTTTGTGTAGTATTGGCTGCCCTAGAAGACTTCCTTATTTTAGTCCAAATTTTATTCCATTGAAGGAGAGAAAAAGATTCGCCTAAATCAGACTCCCAGTCACACTCTATTTTAGATTTATCCCGAGTAACTGAGGGTTCTCTTAACTTATTATAAATTTGAGAAGCAGAAGAAGAGGTGCATAAGGAAGAAAGAATAGTCGAAGAAGATTTGACAGGTGCGGGGGAGGACCCAAAAGCATCATAAGAGGATTGAGCAGCTTCAATTAGCGATACATATTTGGAGTAGTAGGAAAGAGGCAGAGAAAAACGGGATTGGGCTATGGAAAAAGGAATACAAGAATCTTCATGGAAAAGTTGATGAGTCCATTTAAGTCCTAAAAGCAACCAATCCTTCCCAAAAAGGGTTCTATTCTTAATTTTAATCAGCTTGTTATACCAAATTGGGGATTGCAAAAAACGGGTACGTTCATCAAGGCCTTTGATTAATAAAGGATGAAAAACTTTACGGGAATTCTTAAGGATGGGAAGAGACAGTCTTGTTGGAACTTGAGATATAGAAATCACTTCTTCGAAGGTAAAAGGGTAAAAGAAGGAGGTTTCTATGTCTACCCATAGGGGATGAGAAATGGGGTCAGTCATATTCTGAGATAACAAAGAAGAAGAGTATTTAAGAAAAATGAAGTATGATAAGCAGAAAAATCTGGAAAGTTGACTCCACCCAAATGTTTAGGTTGTTGAAGTTTGGCAAAAGACATCCTAGCTTTTTTGTTTTGCCATAAAAATTTTGATAGAATATTATAAATTTTCTTATAGCAGGATTTGGGGACATTGATTGGAAGATTAGATAAGAAAAATAAAATTATTGGTACTAACATCATTTTTATAGAATCTAATCTACCCCACCAGGATAAAAATAAAGGATGCCAACGTGAGGTGGAGTCAGTTAAAGTCTGTTGTAAATTTTAATTTAATGCTACAGTATCTTTAATAGAAGGTGTGAACCATAAGCCTAGGTATTTGATCTTTGTTGGGCTCCAGTGAAAAGAGGATGACAAGAAGTCAGCATGGAAGCAGTGCTTATTTAAAGGGAGAATTTCACATTTGTCCGTGTTGAGTTTGTATCCAGAGACCAGAGCAAAATCATTGACTTCAGAGAGAAATGATGGTATAGAGGATTGAGGATTAGAGATAAATAAAAGGATGTCATCCGCATAAGCGGAAAGCTTTAGTTGTTTATCGCCATATGGAAAACCTGTGATGTCCCTATTCAAACAGATTTTTATTAGAAAGGGTTCTAACGCCAGGATAAATAAAAGTGGAGAAAGTGGACATCCCTGGTGGACACCTCTATATAAAGGAAAAGAAGAAGAAACAAGGCCATTAGCTAAAATAAAGGATCTAGGGAAAGAGTAAAGTAATGAAACATAGGAAAGAAATTTAGGGCCAAAACCGAACCAAGCAAGTGTGGAAAAGATAAACTGCCAATTAACCCTGTCAAATGCTTTTTCAGCATCCAGCGCAACGGCTGCCAATGACTGTTTATGGGAATGAGACTTGCTAAGGGCATCAAAGAAAAGCCGAGTGTTGTCAGACAAATGTCGACCTTTAACAAAGCCACTTTGTTCTTTACCGATTATCTTAGGCAAAATAATATCTAATCGGAGTGCAAGGATTTTCGCAAATATTTTATAATCAACATTAATCAAAGAAATGGGTCTATAATTTTTGCACAATGAATGATCTTTATTATCTTTAGGAAGAAGACATATTAACGCTTCTTGAAATGAGCCTTCCGATTTTTGGGATGTTATGAAATATAAAAATAACTGATGAAGCTTGGGAATAAGAAGATTAGAAAAGTGAGTGTAAAACTCTATTGTGAAACCATCGGGCCCTGGAGCTTTCCCCTTCTTAAGTGATTGAATAGCTTTAAGGATTTCATTAGTATGTATATCCGCTTCGGCGGAGGAGAAATCTACACCGGGAAAAGAGGGAGCGGGAATAGAAGATAAGTATTGTGAAATGTCAGTTAATTGAGGTGAAGATTCAGGAGTATACAACTTTTGATAGAAATTGACAAATTCTGAGAGAATATCGTCATCTTTATGGATTATATTATTCGATGAAGTTTTAATAGATTCAATTTTTGTACGTTCCTTCTTAATTTTGAGATAGTTGGCAAGAATGTTACCAGATTTATTCTGGGCACTATAGTATTTAGCACTGGATTTGAGTAAGTATAAGTTTGCGGATGCAGTAGATAATTTATTAAAAGAGAGTTTGGCTTTAATAAGTTCGTTCAAATCAGACTGCGACTTTGTTAAATAATAAGCGTATTCCAGTTTTTTAATTTGTGTACTGAGTGATTGAGCAGAGTGAGAGGATGCTTTTCGTTTTCGTGATACAAATGAAATAATGAAGTCTCTAGAGGCAGCTTTGAAAGTGTCCCAAATAAGTTGAGGGGATAATTGAGGGGATTCATTTTCTACAAAAAATGAGGTTGCAAAATCAAGAAATTTTGATGTAAATAAGGGGTCCATTAATAGAGAATTATTAAATCGCCACTGCTTCGTACCTTTGAAAGGAGGCAGCAAATCCAAACTCAAAGAAACTGGAGCATGGTCTGAGATTAAGATAGAGCCTATGTCTGATTGGGAAATATGTTGAATTAGAGCTTTGGAGATAAAGAGATAATCTATCCGGGATTGAGAGGAGTGAGCAGGTGAGTAATAAGTGTATTCTTGCAATGTGGGATGACAAAGTCTCCAGGAGTCTACAAGAGATCGTTGGGAGATAGTAGAGGTAAATTGAGCATGCATGGAAGATGGTGAAAATCGTGATTTAGACCTTCTATCTATAAAGGGATCTACGACCATGTTGCAATCCCCACCCAAAATTAGATATTCGTCAGTATATTGCATCAAGGAGGAGAGGAACTGGGGCCAGAACAATTTATCGTGATTAGTGGGAGCATAAACATTAACAACAGTTAAAGGAATGTTGTTAATCAATAAAGTGACTGCAACCCATCTACCATCGGAGTCATTATCTTGACTTATAAGGTGGACATTTAAACGTTTATGGCAGAGAATAGCAACACCATTATGCTTTCCCGAACCTGGTGATGCGAAAACTTGTCCCACCCATTGATGTGTTAATTTGGCTATCTCAGTAGCGGTTACATGAATTTCCTGCAGTAAAGCAATATCACCTTTTAGACTTGCAATATGTGCTAAAACTCGTTGACGTTTAATTGGAGAACCCAAACCTTTAACATTCCAGGATATTATATTCAACGACATCTAAAGATATGCATTAAAAGTAAAAGATTTAGATCTAATAATACAACATATTTCAACCTAGTAATATGTAGAATTGTCATAGGAGAATAATAAATATGAAGAAGAAAAGATATGAGACAGAGGAAGAAGCAAAGGTAAGAAAAGAGAGAGAATATGTTAGAAGGATGTAGAAAAGACCAGTAATTGAAGAAAAATGAAAGATTAGGACTAAGAAGGAGAAAAAAGATACAAAACAAAAACAAAAAGAAAAATAAAGAGAACAGGTAGGATACATGTTGAGGATGTTGAAATATAAGGCAATAAAAGAACATACCATACAAAAACATAGAAACATGGGGATGGTGAAGCCACATAAGGAAAAGGCAGAACATCCGAGCGGGAAAACTCCACAACGGAACGGAGATGGAAGACTTCCTCCAGGCGAACAAGGTGGGATCACATACCAAGGACCACATTAAATTGCGTCTAATAAAAGAAAAGAAGAGAAAAACGGATTATATGAAATACGCTAAATACATAATAACATGCAATATAAAACCTTATAAAACAATATATTATAAGACGGGGGATATGCAAAACATTTTCTTAACAAAACATCAACATAACATCAAAACATCAAAACGACGAGGTGTGAGGAACATCCATGGTGTCATCTTTGCAAGAGTCCAAAAAGAGTTGCAGACGTGCTGGATCTTCATAAGTCGCAGTCTTATTGTTGAAAGTCACTTTCATGAGGCAAGGATGAAACAGGCCATAACGAGCATTCAGATTACGAAGAGCTGGTCTCATATCTAGGAACTTCTTCCGTCGGTCAGCCGTTGCCTTTGCGTAATCTTGAGCAAAAAAGAGATTATTTCCTTGCCAAGAAATTTTTCCCTTATTTTTGGCTGCATGAAGGACTCTAAGTAAATCTGTGTATTCTAAAAAATATAGAATAAAGCCTCTTGGTTTGGTGTTTGAAGACATTGATTTTGAAACCTGACCCAAGCGATGTGCTCTTTGGATATTTAATTTTGGAGATTCAGGAAAATCCAAAAGAGATGGGAGAAACGATTGAAAAAAGGGGAGAGGATCCGAACCTTCAATTCCTTCCACATGACCATAAATGCGCAAGTTATTACGCCTATTTCTGTTTTCCAAATTTTCAACTTGTTGTTTTAGATGGGAAACTTCCAATTGTAGAGGAGGGATTTGGTTGGTAATAGCTTGGACGGCGTCAACACGTTGCGTTAGGTGAAGAGCTTGACTTTCCATCTGAGACCATTTATCCTCAAGATTTTGGAGACGACAATTCGTCTCTTCCATGTGAGGTTTAAGAGCCCGGATTTCCTGAAGCAATAACTCCATAGATAATGAGACATTGGATTCCGTAGGTGAAGGTGGGTCTTTTTTGAGACGTTTGGAAACAACAGCAACTGTAGTAGAAGGAATTTTAGATGGTTGTTTGGGGTTACCGCGAGGTATACAGGAAGTTGTTTGGCCCGTATGAGACTGTCCCGAATCTGCGTCATCAATACTTTCTTGTAAGACACTGAAAGGATTATAGTCAGGCACTAAAGAATTTTCCATTGACTGAGGGCCACTGCGGGATGGACGAGCCTTCGCCATATTTCCACACTCTTTAAATGCAGACCCACTAGGGAAACAATGAAGCCAACAGAATGTTGTTTCGTGGAGGAGAGTTATCCTGAAATCCCTCGCGTGGGCATGTCACCAAAAGATTAATGTAGCTTGGAAAATAACCCCCAAGTGGCAAAAATAGAACAGGCAGGCAACAGCCATTGTTCCGGCAACATGAAGTACATTCAGGAGTTAAGCCTGTGAGGAAGATGCAAAAACAAAATGGCGGCCGCGGAAAAACGGGCGGCAAAATACAGCAGAAACGCTCACCGTGGATGGCGCAAAGGAGCTTATTCGGTAGCGCTGTGTTTCATGACCTTTTGCCGGTATTTGTGGGTCCGGGGGAGCTGAACTGATGCCAGGAGGAGACTCGGCTCCTCACGTCGTTCCGGAGCTCCGCGCTCGAGCGGCCATTTTCCTTGGCTTCCGAAGCCACGCCCCGCCTGCTACCCTTAGCAATTGGGTTTTATTACATTGCACCCCAAACATACCTTTTCGTTTTTATCCAGTCAAACAATTTGCAAGCGCATCTGTAGTATATGGAGTGAAAACATAGCAATAAGATCGCCTTAATTGAGGCCTTGCTCACGGTTACCCCTATCTCAGGACCTGAGCACTGAGCTTCAGTATGCAAGTCGGCAGAGCACCAGGATATGTTCCTGGCTCTACCTCCTGCTCTCCACCACCCTGTCATTTGAGGAGATGGCACAATCTGACAGGAGTTGAGCCATCCAGTTGAGGGGGCGATGCTGGAGGGAAAATAAAGGCATGTGACAAGGTTGTCCACGCTGTTGCCATTTCTTCTGCTTTCCACCTGACTGGCAGGCCGATTGCTGAAGGTGCTTTCACTGTTGCCTGGTCCCGTGTGTTTCAGAGCCAGCCTTCAGGGGACAGCTACTGCTCAGCAGCGCGAGGTGGTAGCAGAATAACCCTTATTTGCCTTCACTGCATTGCATTCTAATAGCGCTTCGTAGACCCAACAAGGCAGCCTAGTGCTTTCACTGTCCAGTGGTCTACCACTGCATATGTTCTAGCCCATAACTGAGCACTCATTATGACAGATGCAAATGTCCACAACTATCCTAAAGTAGGGGTTGGCAGAACTCCGTGGAAACTTACTGGGGCAGATTTACAAGCCCCTTGCGCCACTTTTGCGTCACTTTTCCCATGTTAAAAATGACGCAAAAGTGGCTCAAGGGGCTTGTAAATCTGCCCCACTGAGTTTTTATGTAACTCAACGGAATACCGCAGAGTAACACTCTGCGAGTTCCACCCACCCCTAATGTAGAGGTATGCATCCTGAAGGTCTATTTTGAATAAACATTTTCAGTTTGGCAAGCATTGGAATATCTTTCTAAAAGGTGTTCATTTTGAAACAAGCCTTGGGGAGAAAGGTATTGAGAAACCTGAGGTTGATTGTAATCCTGTAGTCCGCAGTGGCATTCTGCAAAAGAAATACTTGGGAGTAAAATCCCTTCCCCCTCTCCTGAACAGGGACCAATATGATGGCTGTCTGATAGACGAACAAGGCTATGTTTTCAAAAAGAGTTTTCCTTTTGTCCCTGTCCAGAGACCATGCTGTGCTCAGGAAATGTGAATCCAGAAACTGAGGTAATACCTTGATTGAGTAGCCTTGTGAAATGATTTGAAGAACCTGGCTGTCCGAGACCAACTTCTTCTATCGTATCCGAAAATGAAGGAAACAACCTCCAACAGGAATCTCTGAAAACTCTGCATAGTTAGGATTTCTGTTTATGTCTATCTTTGACCCCTGACAGTCAAGATGAGGTTTTTGGATTGAGCGTTTTTGGGCTGGAATCTTGACCTTTTGTGAAAATCAGACCTCTTTCTGTAATTGTTGTAACTTTTCTTGACACCTCCAGAAGACCTTTATTTGTAGCGAAAGGGCTAATTTTGTTTCCTTGATTTAAATGACTCTGCACTTCCACTAACTCCTCCCCAAATACTCTATTTCCAGAGTAAGGCATTTTTTAGATGCAATTTTCCTGGGAAGCATCCACCTTCCAAATCTCTAAATATAGATGTTGCGTAGTACCTATTGCACCACCAGACGCCATTGATGAAGCTCTCAAGTTGTCGAACATTATGTCAAAGAGGTACTGGGCTTGCATCTACTTTCTTCTTAGAAGTTGAGAGAAGTCTTCCCCTCTTCAAAACTAGAGGACAAGGCTTGAAAGTTTGTAACAAGAGACTGTGAGGTATAAACCACGTATATATCTGACCTCATTGCCAGACTCAGACCTGCGTGTGATCTCTTCAGGGAACTTTCTTGCTGCCTGGGCCTAACAAAGAGACATCCTGTGATAACAAGGAAGGTTTTCTGCTGAGACCAGTTTAAAGAGGGTCTACTGTTTTGAGGTGCTTCAGTCTCCCCCCTAGTTAATGGGTATAATCTTCCCAGGAACCTAGGAACCAAAACTCAATCAGGATCCCTCCATTCCCTCTTTATAAGGCTCATTACAGCAACCTTGGATATGAGCGTCTTATAGAACAGACAGAACCAGTCACTGCTAGTCCCTGGTTGATCCTCCTCCACAGGTAATTGAAGATTGAATGAAAGATAAGTGGTTATGGGCTTTAGATCCTACTTCTAAATGTATTTTCCCCTAGGAGTGGGTGAATCTACCATAAACTCAGCCTTGTCTTCGTCATACTCCAGAAAGAGGTAGATGTAAGAGAGAACAATGATAAAGCAGATCTGTCAGAGGAAGGAGGAGACACCATAGAAAGAGGGGATTTGTTTTGCTGCCAATTATATTCATCAGATAGAGATTTAACCATGCTCTGCAAATCCTTGTTTAAAAACAATGGAGATCTCAACATCCTACTCTTTGAGTCAAGGTGATGAAGATATCTGTTGTCAGGTGAATCAAGAGAATTGTGCTGTCTCTTTTGCATGTATTTCCCCGTAGTGCCACAGTTCTTTTTTAAGGGCACTTATCCTTTAGGCATCCAGCCTAACTGCCGAAGAGAAGAATAACATTTTCCTTTTTAAATATATAGCTCTTCTTTAAATCGCTAATATCTTGAATAAGATGGGACTAGTGCAAGAAAATCAAATTTAAATTGAGCTGATCTTCAGCAGAGCAGAAAAGGAGCAACAGATCAACCCGTCTTCACTATAAAATATGAAGCCCCATGCAGTCTCTGTAACCTGGGATAGTGAGAAAGAGTAAGGCTTTGTTTACAGGCCAGCGGGCACACACAAAATGGGCCAACTCACTGCTGAGGGGAGGCAAGACAAAGGCCTCTACTCAAAAAGAAGTGGACCTATGCACTTCTCAAACTTAAGTTGCCAATTAACTGTTCATATGCAAAGGGATTGTTGCACAATTTGGAATCAGGCAAAAGCACCACAAACAGAAAGTATATTTGACACCCTGTCTCTCAAGCGGGCTGGCATACAGTCAAACATAAATGGAACTGCTGTGCCACATTTCAAGAGGGCTGGTGCACCGCCAGTTGCAGGCAGGCAGTTATGCTGAATTCCAACTAAACAAGCCCCGCAATACCCATTAAAATGTAGGCCCATGCACCACAAATAGCACAAAATGCAGTCCATCATTAAAATGAATACACATTTGAAGTGTTCTACCTTAGGAAAAGCATTCATGCTCTCATCCAGCGGTAAAAGGGGGACAAAGCACCCCTGCAATAAAGAAAGCGCACTTGCAGTCTTCCAGGTAAGCTTAGGAATGCATTGTCTCAAAGGAAAAACAGGAGATAAGGAAGTGTGAGGGGGGTATTATGGGAAACGTTTAAAACTAAAAAGGTTTTGAAAGCTCTAAATGGGGTGAGCAAGTCTCAGTAATGGTGGCACATTACTCCAATTCGTAAGTACTGGGGCGAGTAAGGTGATGAGTAGGCAATGCAGCTTTGTGTCTTGTTTTCTGCTGGAGAATGGGGTTCTGCTCGCCATTTACTCCTCACCAAGAACCCTACATACATCTCAGGTCGATGGATCTTTTTTCTCAGCTGAGTCGTAAAAGGTATTACGTCATATAAACTGTTATCAATTATAATCCCTTTAGTTCAGTCAATAACCAGAGTTAAGTTGAGGTAAGGGGTTTTATTTAGCATCTTTTTGTTATTCATCCTTTTATTGAAGTATTATTCACCAAGATTTATCAGTAAAGGTTAACAATCAATCAATCAATATTTACTAATAAGATGAATCAATTTAATATCAGAACAAATCATTAATACAATAAATGTAACAAGTGTGTTCCATTAAGAAACGTCCCTGTTCTAAGGTTACTTGACAAAAATGCGGAAAGTGTTTTCGGAGTCAGTTCAAAAACCCATGAAGAGTTCTTGATGAGAAAATAGAGCATAAACCTAAAGCTTTAGCAGAATAAGCTAGAAAGTATTCTTAACTTAAATAATAACAGAGCAAGGAATACACTAAGATGTCTCATAAAGAGATGTCCAGAAAATTCAGTACAGAGTCTCCTCTCAGATAGTCAGGAAAAGGAACATACATCAACTGCTGCAAAAGCGGGAGTCTCACAGAAAAGAGCCTGCCTAACTAGTCTATGAAAATGCACTAATATAAACACACATTTTCTATGTTGCAACATTACTATTCTTTCTTCTTGATTTTCACCAATAAGATTTCAGCACGTTCCTGGGAACAGGTCTACTCCCCATCTTCTCACCAGAGTACAATTGTCTTTCAACCATATGTCCTTGAATGTAGCAGGCACATTTTTCTTGTTTGTGTGATCCCCTTCCCATGAATTATCCTACCTGTCATCTAGATGTTCATGTGGTGTGAACCTCACTATCAGTCTCTAATACAACAAATGTCTATTATTTTAACTAATAAACAATAGCTTCTGAAAATGCAATGCCTGCAGCAAAGAGTAGAAAAACGACTTGCACAATTATTGTTTAAAGTGGAAAACAAGCATTTCAGTATTAATGGCCTTCACCTTACAAACATGGTGTCATTACATATGTCAAGGTAAACATCCAGGCCTCATTACTAGGTTAAAGGCCTATAGGTTTTAAGTAAGGTTGCCTCCTACAAATTGTAAATTAAACATACTTCATTTTTTTAAGGTAAAATTCTGCACATTTGTATTTTAATAAAGCATTTGGTAAATAATTAAATTTGCGTTATCATGCTCAACGAGATAAACAGGAAATGAGGAACTGTGTGAGTGGGGTATTATGGGAAACGTGTAAAACTGAAAATCTTTTCAAACCTCTTAGAGGGGCTAAGGAAGTCTCAGTAATGGTGGCACATTCCTCCAATTCGTAAGTACTGGGACGTGTAAGGTGATGCGGAAGGAGGTAATGCAGCTTTGTGTCTTGTTTTCCCGAATCTACCTCTATGATATGAGGGGGTGCTGCAGTACCTCCTGCACCCCTAGTTACATCAAAATTGCCATATCCACACAGCATTTCATTCTCGCAGCCTCTTTTGTACTTTCCAGGCTGTTCCCCTGCTTCTTCATGCATTACACGCTCATGAGAAATGTACTATTCCATATGAGACGAAAATGCTTTGCTTTATTACTTTTAAAACACATCTTTTTATAAAGTTGCAGTTTTCTGGTGCCAACTTCAGCTACTGCATTGTTTCCATGCCGGACCTAGAAGTAGGTGGCATGTGAGTTCTCATGCTCCGGTGTTCTTGTTGTGTGTGTTTCATCTGGCTTCGCCTCTACTTAACAGTTCTATTTTTTTTCTAACTAGAGGAAGACGGAAAGGCTGAGGGGCTTAGACTGGATTCGAACTTGCTGATCCACTGTTACCTCACCAGGCATCTGGAAAGGAAGTCACTACGTGCTGTGCATTCTATATACAGATTAAAGGAGGGCTGACACGCAAAATAATGGCATAAACATACTGCATTTTCACCATTGCCACAAAAACCCTGGCGGATAAAAAGGGAGGGAGCAAAAGACACACAATTGATGGACGGAATGCAGAACAAATCAAAACATTCACCCCCAGTCAAGAGATCTGGGTTAAATCCATCATTCTTTTGCTCACCATGCCACCCCAGTTTAGACCTGGCCATATGCAAATCAGTCTTGACCCTGTGCCTCATGGGAACAGTCCAGCCCGAACTGCTAAGCCAGTTACTCCCTGGACCGGAAACAAGCATCCTAGGACCGGTTTCCGGGTTACACCCCTCTTCAGCCAGGATAGCTTGAATCCAGTGGCACAGTGAGTCCGGGACCCACGTCTGGGCATACCCGGCGCACTTAGGGCGAGGAAGCAAAAGACACACAATTGATGGACGGAATGCAGAACAAATCAAAACATTCACCCCCAGTCAAGAGATCTGGGTTAAATCCATCATTCTTTTGCTCACCATGCCACCCCAGTTTAGACCTGGCCATAAGCAAATCAGTCTTGACCCTGTGCCTCATGGGAACAGTCCAGCCCGAACTGCAAAGCCAGGTCCTCCCTGCACCGGAAACAAGCATCCTAGGACCGGTTTCCGGGTTTCAAGGAGGGCCCATAACAGGTGAGAACATATTCCAACATTAATAAATAGGAGGATTTTAGAAATGAGCAAAGAAACAGCAGTTTTCAGACTCACACTTTCTCCTTATATTCTACTAATCTTTTTAGCAGAGTCATCACATTTTAAGGTACATTTCACCACCCTGTTCCCAGCCCTGTGGGCATGGTTAGACGAATATGAGGAAAAAACTGAAGGCCCAACACATTTTCCTCATATTTTCCCCATGTATGCCACACTTCAGCCAAGAATAGATTTGGCTGTCAGTGTCATCATGGCTTTGTGATCAATTGTACTCCACCAAGGACAATGCACTCCAAGGGCAAGTAACAAGCTACAGCTTCAAAGTGAGTAGACCCTTGGATATGCAGAAAGAGACAAATTGGTCTTTAAAAAACACACAAACACACACATACCTTAGTTCCTCCTGCGAACATACTGTACACCCACCACCCACGTGAAGATGTAGCGTCTTGAAACAATGGATTTTGCATAGTTGTGCATTACAGTTTCTTGGCTTGGTTGGTTAATTGACTTATTAATCCATTAATTGATGCATACATTAATTATTCATTTGTTTGTTTCTTCTTTTATTGACTGATGGGGAAAGCTCGTCCAGCCATGCCAATAAACTGGAATACATACACAAAACACAGGGATAGATTGTGAACTGGTTTTGTTTTCCACAACAGCACAATTACAAAATAAAAACAATCAGAGATGTTGCCACGGGCTGCATGTTAGTTTAATCGATTCCACATAGTTTATATCACCTGCTCAAGAAATCTGACAGAAAGCATTAAAATAATAACATCTTTCCTTAATGAAAGCCAGCACAACAGTATCTCATCCAAAGTTGATTAGACATCTTTCAAAGACTATCTGGCTGCCTTATTCTCATTATAATATCACAAACAAAGCAGAAGGCTGTATTGGCATTTAAAAAAATATGTCTATGTAATATGTTTTGTCTTCTAATCAAGAGATCTGGAAAAGGGAATGATTGCTGGTCTTCAGTCCCTTATTGGCACCGACAGGTCTGCAAGGATTAACAGCTCTGGCAGGGATGACTGTATGCAGGAATTTAAGGAACGGAATGAGCTGCAGCTGCTAGAAGTCTGTGCCTAGGTAGCATTTAAGGATGACTGGAGCACAGAGGTTGCTCAGGACATCTGCGATCAGCAGCTTTGATTTTGATTGACGTCGGAATAGCATTTGTTTATTTAACAGCATTTCAGGCAAGCATTGGGGATGCTTTATAGTTCCCAGCAGGTACACACAGTTGTGATTAGCTGCTCAGCGGGACAAGGGAAGGGGCTCAAGGGAAAGTTCACTGTCCTGTCGGGCACTCTCTAAGCAAGCATTGCCAACGCCCAACAGGTCTAGTAGCGGCAGAAGGTTCATGGGCCCACTGGCCATTGTGACTTCTGCTAGCAACCCAATGGGATAAAGGAGGGGCATTGGGGGAAAACACCATTGGCCCACTGGGTGTTTTGGTTTGTGAAGAGTGGCCCAGTGGAAGAAGGGAGTGGCAGCAGCATTGCTTAATTTGTAAAATAATAAGTGTGAGGGCCCTGACCAGAAGGCCACGGAAACTTGCACCACCCATCGTCCCTGTCATCGCTGCCAAAGCAACTACTAACCATCTCTCAATTCCGATTATTCCAGGGCCTCAAAGCTAAAGGAATGGCTGGAGAGGCAGGTTAAGTAATTTTTTATGTATGTAGTATTCATAAACAACCGTTGCTCTGCTCGTCTCTAAATTAGGTGAGCAGTGCTACCATGTAGCAGACTGTCAAAAGTGCAGTGTTGGCTTCCCACGGGATGCGAGCTGGAATTGGCCACTGATGGTTTTTGCTACCTCGGGATTTTTATTACCCCTGATCCTCAACTTTTTCATGACAAGAATTTATCTACCCCATTGGATAGACTCAGGAATGATGTCGCTCATTGGAGATCCCTGCCACTTTCATTGCTAGGCCGGGCGGCCTTGTTTAAGATGCTCGCTCTCCCACGGTTTTTATATGTCCTTCAGAACTGCCCATACAAGATTCCCGACTCATATTTTAACAGTATTGACAATGAGGTTAGTTCATTGCTGTGGAGTGGGAAAGCGCCCCGTATAGCTCCGAATAAATTAACTAAAGGGTGGTATGATGGGGGGATTGCCCTTCCGAATATGCGACTTTACTACTGGGCATCGCAACTCGTGGTGGTGAACCACTGGTTGTATCGCTCTCCGTTGGACCCAGCCTATATGCTTGACAAATATCACATGGGGAGGGAGGGTTACCTTGGTGCTTTGTATACAAAGGTCCGTAAAGGCAGATATCTGGGCCCCACGGCCTGTACGGTGGAACTCTGGCATCAGGCTACTAAACGCTTAGGCTGAGCTGGCGTACTGACTCAGTCCACTCCGTTGTGGTACACCCAGAAGCTAGGACTTTTGTGCTATCAACCAGGGTTCTACAAATGGGATGCGATCGGACTCTCCAACATAGGCCACCTTGTTCAAAAGGTAAAATCCTAACGTTCCAGGAACTGCAGAAGAAATATGAAATGGCTCAGGGGGAAACGTTCTGATATTTACAGATCCGTCATGCCCTAACAACCGCTCTCCCGGATATAGATGGCCTTCCGGAATCATCCCCACTGGAAGATCGGCTGCTCTCTGAACCAATCTCAAGCAAAGCTATCTCTTTAACGTATCGCAAGCTATGTAATAACTTACCTGATCCTTTTCAGGCTCTCCACAGACGGTGGCAAGCTGACATTGGAGATATAGATGATGAGGATTGGCAAACAGCGCTAATGTCACCAAGAGAGGCAGCCATTTCGCTTCGTTTCCCGTTTCATCCAATTAAAATTTTTACATAGAACATACCTTACCGGGGTCACACTGGCAAAAATAGGGACTAGGCAGGATGCACTTTGCCTGAGGGGGTGTCACCAAGAAGCCACCTTCTATCATACTCTATGGGACTGTCCATCCCTGCGAGTCATTTGGGAGGGGGCAACCACACACATGCAAGAAGCACTTGGGAAAGAGATTAGCCTCACTCCACCACTGGGGCTCCTCAATATTTGGGTAGCGACCGATCTCACAGAAGTGGAACAACAATTAGTCACCTTAAGTTACACACTAGTAAAAAGAGCAATAGCAATGAGGTGGGGGGTACCGGGGCAACCATCGACGAATGCCTGGGTGGCCGAATTGGATAAATGTATGATTGCAGAAAAAGAAGTGTTTAAATCTAGGGGATGTCCCAAGAAATGGGACAAAAAATGGAGTGGGTGGAATATATATCGAGGGGACCTATGTATATCTCCGACTGTGGAAATGGAAATGTCTAGGAATAATCATTATGCATCTGATTTGATTGTATGAGTAGATACCTGTATAAAACGCTATGCACCTGATGTACTAGGGTCACCTGGTTTGTAACTTCATACATGTAATGATTGGAAGTTTCATTAAATAAAAAAATTATTTAAAAAAAAAGTGCAGTGTTGACAATTAAGTGCCGGTGCCAAGTACCGGAAACCAATTAAGTGGCGGAGCTAAGCACCGGAAACCAATTAAGTGGCGGTGCTAAGCACCGGAAACCACTGGCTCAATTTAAGCACTGGGGCCAGGAGGGGCCCGTGCACGTAAGAGTGGTGGGGCGGGGTGGAGGGGACTTGACAGACAACGACGAGCGAAAATTAATTATTTAATTTTTCCCTAGTCGTCTTCTGTCGAGTTCCCTTCCCCCCCCACCCTGCCTCACCGCTCTTACTTGCACAGGCCGCTCCTGACTGGGGCAGCAGAGAAACCTTCATTGGCCTCCCAAACATGAATTAAAGAAGCACTGGCAGCGTCAGTGGGTGTTAAAGTGATGGAAACTTCACTGCTGGGCACTCTGAGTGATGATAAGCTGTCCAACAGGAGAAAGATGGGAAAGCGGGGAAAACTAGAAAGAGAGCGCAAGGGGGTTTACCATATATAAAAATAAATAATAAGGAATGATATACATTAGACTTTTATTTTAGAGGAATGGATAAACAGTTGCTAATTTTTGCTTCAATATGCCTGCTGCTATTTAAAGATTAAACACATTGAATAATATGATGGTGTAACTAAGGTGCTCCTCTGGGCAGAACAAACACAAGAATATGAAGTAAAGCCATCATATCAGGGGCAGGGAGTTGAAATAAACAAGCAAACCATTCAATCATGTGCAAGCGACTGATACAAAAGCCGATCCTAAGGATGGTGAAACCAGAATGGTCATTTGGGCAGGGATAAACACAGGAATAGAGAAGAAACCTATCAAATCAGAAACATGGAGTTGAAATTGAAAAGCAAACCATCCACCATGAGCAAGAGGCTGACCTAAAGCCCAAAGCTGACCCAAAGCCAAATTTATGTATATGGTATGGAAGAAATAGGTTTGTCTACAGGCAGCTATATCTGTCTGTAAGCGCAAACTTAAAAAGACATGCAAGATATAAATATTGAGTTCTAAAATAGACATTAAAGACATAAATGCTGTGGGCCTGATAACGAGTTAAGGCATTATTTATACCCCCTAAAAAATAACAATACCACTGGTTACGTTATTTACCAGTGGACGATAAATAACACCTATTATGAGTTTATGGGAAATAACAAGTGGATTTTGGTTTTTAATGCACCAAATTCCTCGTGATACGGCAATTACCGTATGTTTTCCCTGCTAAATTTCGGCAGGTTTGACCTGCCAAAATTTAACAAATGGGTTATTTTACACATCCGATAATTATCGGATGTGTTAAATAAAACCAAACTCGTAGTTTGGTCCCGTATGTAAATAGGGGGTTATGCACTGGATGGAATTTAACAAGCCACTCATAATAAGGCCCTGAGTGTTACTTTGCAGTTGAAGAAAGTGGCACCAGAGAGATTTTGCCATTTTGGAGGTCTATACCAATTTTAAAATGACACATGACAACATAGTCTAGAGGTAGATGTTAACTGAGAATTGTAATAATAGAGTGAAGACTACTTGGAAAGAAGTCCCTATAAGAAAATCAAATTAATCAAAGTTAGGAGGACTGCCCTATTGATGTATGTATGTAGATCTTCACAAAACTTTCCAAAAAAGAATTCCATCCACCTCAGCGATATCTATTGCACAGGTATCCTGTAGGAAAAAAGACAACAAAATAAAGCATTCTGTTTGGCTAGGCCCTCGGAACCAAGAGCGTTCCAATGGACTGCAACTCTGATTGTCCAGCCTCAAAATGAAAAGAAATGTTGCGGCCGCCATTGCAGAACTCAGGGACTTGATCCCTTGAGTCTCGAAAAAAAAACATATGGAAGGGGGCGGGGATACCCTGACGCCATAGTCCATGGTTTGTAAATCCCAGAGGAAACCCCCTGGGCAAAAATAAAGAAAATAATTTTTTTTCGGTCATTGCTGTCTTGCGGAAGCCTTGCAGGAACCAGTGAGGCCCTTTGTGATATTGCGGGACTCCAGCAGGAGCAGTGCAGCCCTGACTCTGCTCCCATGAAGGTCCCATTGGACAAAAAAAGATAAGAAACATGGTGTAGGGGTCTGGGGGCGATTGACTGCTGATGGGGCATGGCTGCCAGTGGGGGGGGTTGGGCAGAGGACCTGGCCTGTGGCCAGCCCCTTCGGCCATCCCCCACTGCACATGGCCGGAAACTGTGCACGGTAGTGGATTGGCCACCTACGGAGAGGTTGGCTGCAGGGCTGGTCCTGTGGTTAACATTTATCTAAAGAGCAATGTTATGCTAAATGGGATGTCAATATATTAATATGATTTACAACACTAATGTTGTCATACGCTAGTCAACCAGTCAAAAATATGTTTCTTTCAAACATTTTAAACCAATTATAAAATCTCAATTCATTACATACATCACAAAATTCTTCAAGTTCTGTTGTTATACAAAAGTACATACAATCGAAATGGATAAATTCCCCTTATTCTTTTACACCATTTGTAAAAAAAATAATTAACAGCACTTTTTACAAATGAAGAACTCAGTGCACTCTGTTGAGTTCTTATATCATGTTTGTTTAAAATAGGTTTTAAAAATCTTCTACTTTCCCCTACATAAAATTGACAATCCAATAAAATATGCACATTTTAGCATTTCAAATTCATACCACATTTACAATGGCCTGCTACTTTCTGAATAATATTAGTGAGCTAAATGCAAGATAGTAATACATTTATTTCCAGCCTTAGATTGTAAATATTTTAAGTCTTGATCTCTGGACAATACTTCAATTTTCTTATTTCAATCAAGACGAGATCTTCACAGGAGATTCTACAGTGGGAAAGTCTAAAGAAAGCAAATCAACTCAGATCTTTATTTGCTCCCTTATGCTTGCAGCTCACTATTTAAAAGCTCCAATTTACAATAAAAGGCAATTTTATCTTCTCCAGCTAAAATTAATCTATTCCAGAATTTCAACATGAACTTAGTTGAAGTGAAGTACCAAGAGATGGCTTGAACATAGATGATCAGGAGCCGAAGGGGGGGTGGGTGGTTAGGTTCAAGAGTCTTTTCAAACAATGGGGCATATTCTCAAGGCGATATCGCCGTGTTAGCGGCACTTTTCTGACGCAAAGTGCCGCTAACACGGCGATATCGCGATATCGCCTTGAGAATATTTCTATCGCTGTATTCACAAGCTGTCGCTATCAGCCGTTAGCGACAGCTTCCTGGAAATAGCGGCCACTAATAACATTGCCAACGATGTTAGCGACAACTAACGCTAATCATATGCAATGTAGGCGTTCCCGTGTTAAAACGCACGCTAACTCCACTTCGCGATATTCTCAATGATCGCCCGGACCAGCGATACGTTAAAAAAACAGCCGCTAAGGCCCGTTAGCTGCTGGGACTTAAGACCAGAAAATAGCTGGTCTTAAAAATGGGGATAACACTTGGGGCGACATCCCAACAGGTTTTGGTGCTGTACAGCGCTGCAAGCAATGTTGCAGCACTGCCCTGCGACAAAACTACAGTGCAGGAATGCGCACCATCAATAAGATAGTGCACATTCCTGGGCCCCAGTCATGAAAAGTGTTGCAGCACTGCAACAAGACAGCGTTGCAACACTTCTCACTATGCCCTTCTTGAGACAGCATGGATGCGCTGTATTCACTGGACAGTGCTCCATGACGCAAGTAATGACAGAGACGTCAGGAATCCTGACTTATCTGTCTGCGCTAAAGACACGCATTGCTGCAGTCGTGTCACCACCATGACGCAACTCCAGCAATGCATGGGGCCAGCCTATCCCTGTGGCACTGCGTCACCCTCACGCCTGCCATCAGGCAGGTGGAAGGTACTGACGCAGTGCCGTTCATGAGGGGTGCCCGAATGTCGGCGCTGTTGGATATCCATCGGTGGTGGTTGCACGCTGAGGTGTCATCGTTTGGAAGCATTGGTGGAGTGTTGGTGCGGAGGGAGTTGACGAGACGTTCTTCGGTGGCCTTGCTCCAGCTGCGAGGGGGTGCGATGATGGCGGTGGCGTCCCGTGGGCAAGGTGAAGACGTGATGTTACCAATGATGGTCAGTCCAGGAAAGTCCGGTGTTGTGGCTGTAGTTGAAGTTCCCGCTGGCAGAGGTGAAGTGCTCGACCGTGGGTCCTGCCATGTGGCAAGTTGAGGTGTCTTGCTGCTTGAGTCTGATGTAGGGGACCTTCCCCAGGAGGGGGTGGTGTCCTGGTCACTAGGGTTGTCCAGGTGGAACTTGAGTTCACTGAGTAGGATGTCGTCGGTGGATGGGAGACCCTGGGGTGCAATGAGGTCTACAATGGTATTGGAGAATGGGGGTCCATGACCCGGGGGGCCTGCACATGAGGGTGCCACAGAGGATGTGCTTGGGCTTGATCCGGATCTGGGAGTTGAGCTGGTCCATAGTCACCCTTGGGTCATTAGAGTGTGTGGTCAGTCAGAGTCTGCTTCTGTAGGTGATGGCAATGCCTCCTCCTTGACGGTCGGGGTGCTCCTTGCGGGTGATACTGCAGCCGTCAGTGATGGCGATGGCAATGTCCGGTCCGGAGCAGAGGTTGGTCCTGGCAGGCGAGGTGGCGTCCAGGGTTGATGGAGAGGAGGGTGCTGGCGCTGTAGCGGTGCAGTGTCCAATAGGAAGTCTCCCTGGTGCTGAGCGCGGTCCAGGGGCAGACGGATGTAAACAGCGTAGCCTATGGGTTGTCTTTGGCACGGGACACAACCATTACAACGCAGGCAGTACATCGTTAACAATGCAACTCCGACAACGCAGGTGCCTTTACAACCCATTTGATTACAACGCATTGTGAGGTCAGTAATGGGGTAATTTAAAGTTTTTCGGGTGGGTATGGGTTTTGGATGTAAAATAAGAAGATTGGAGTGTGTTTTGGGGTAAAACATGAAAATTGGGGGGTGCATTTGGCTCAAAATCTGAATTTTAGGTGTGTTTTGGGTGCTCAAAAAGGAATTCCAGGGTTCAGCTTTGGGTTTGGGGTGCAAAGGTTAGTTTTGGGTTGCACTCACTGAAGTGTGAATAATGATTTTCATGTCTCCGCTATGCAACACCTACTCTACTGTTGCAATGTGCCTAGTATCAGTATGCATCGGAATGGAATGCGATGTTATGGCATGCGTCGCAACTACGCATGTGCCTTTGGCACACGAGTGGTACGCCCGCTGTGCATGGGCGCTCAGCGTCCGCCATTGAGAAGTGGTGGGGGGGCTGGACAGCTGTGAGGTGGCAAACGCCGGTAAGAACACTGGATGGGGCGTGGACGCGGGGATGTGTGTGTGAGCGGGAGTGGTAACAATTCAAATGAGGGAAGTCTTACCTCGAAGCCGGGTCCCGTGTCTTCATAGCTCCTGCTCTCCTGCGTCTGTTTCCAGGAAAAGGAAGTAGGCAGCCAGGCTCCCTCCCCTGAGTCAATCCTAACTCTGCGATGTGGCGGCAGGAATGGTAAATGGCAATGGGACAAGTCATGCAGCCCAGGGCCAGAGGGGTGGGCATGTTCTCCATGCAGGCTGAAATGCAGCGTGCATTGCGAACAGGGTGGTGCGCATGACTGCTTTGGGCGGCCTGAGTGGGCCGGGCAAACAGTCATTGCGCATTTGAGTGGGCATGCCAATCCGTCCAAGCTCTGCTCCCTGTTTGGAGCAGTCCTACCCACCCTCCCACCCCCTGAGGATACATAGCATGTTTACATCAGTCAGTTATCCCTTGTTTCTCCCTTTTGAATCTGTTTTTTGGCTTCTCTGAGCCCGCCCTTCCCACTTTCCACCGCTGCTGCCCCTGCAGCCCCGCCCCCCTGTCCTCGCCAGTTCCCGCCTCCCAGCTGATCGTTCCTCACCCCCCTACTAAATGGCAGCTGCTGCGCAGTCGCGCGCAGTGGGTGCGCCGCTGGCGCGCCTAAGGCAAGCCCATCTGTGCCCGTCCAACTGCGACCAGCGCCAGGAACCCTGGATCTTGAGCCACCCACTGCTACAGCACAGCCACCCTCCATGCACTCATCCCCGGAAAACTCAAAGATTGCCAACAGGCCTCGCCAAACACGACCCACGGCCAGTTATCCTGCCTCCACTGCCGCCAGACCTTAACCACCACCCCGGCCTCCAACACATCCGACGCCAGCACCGGCGACACCCTAAGATGCATCCTCCTCAACGTGCGCTCCGTGCACAAACCCCCCTTGGCCCTACTCGCCCCCACAGACGACATCCGCACCCTCATGGACCAAGGCCACTTTGCAGGCCTCATCCTACTCGACCTTTCAGCGGCCTTCGACACCGTCTCCCACCGCACACTAGTTGCCAGACTACACAACGCCGGCATACAAGGAACAGCCCTAGACTGGATCCGATCAGTCCTCACCGGAAGAAGCCAAAGGATCAGACTGCTACCCTCCCTCTCCGATCCCACGTAAATCACCTGCGGAGTCCCACAGGGGTCATCTCTGAGCCCGACCCTCTTCAACATCAACATGGCCCCCCTCCCCGCCATCATCCGACAACACAGCCTCAACATCGTATCCTACGCTGATGACACCCAGCTCATCCTCTCCCTCACCAAAGACCCCACCACCGCCAGACTCAACTTCCAGAAGGGTATGCAAGACGTCGCAGTCTGGATGACCGACAGCTGCCTGAAGCTCAACGCCGAGAAGACCGAAGTCCTCGTCCTTGGAGCCACCCCTTCAGCATGGGACAACACCTGGTGGCCGACCGCCCTCGGAAGCCCACCTACCCCCTTGGACCATGCCAAAAACCTCGGCCTCGTACTCGACTCATCCCTCACCATGAACCAAGGTCAATGCCGTCACCTCCAGCTGCTTCAACACCCTCCGCTTCCTCCGTAAGACCTTCTAGTGGATCCCCCTGGAGTCAAGGAAGACAGTCACCCAGGCACTCATCACCAGCAGACTGGACTATGGAAACGCACTCTACTCCGGCATTAACAAGTCCCTACTCCGCAAACTCCAGACATTACAGAAAACTGCCGCCAGACTCGTCCTTGGCATCCCCCGGCACGAACACATCAGCCAACACCTACGTAAACTCCACTGGCTCCCTGTGGAGAAAAGAGTCACCTTCTAAGTCCTCACTCATGCCTACAAATGCCTACAAAACAACAGACCCAAATACCTCAATGTTCAACGACAGAATCAACTTCCACGTACCCAAAAGAAACCTCCAATCTTTCAACCTCACACTGGCCGAGACCCCGCGCATACACAGAGCCAGAGCAGGCGGAAGATCCTTCTCCCACATTGCAGCCAAGACCTGGAACGAGCTGCCGGCAGACATCAGACGCGCCCCCTCCTTGAACACCTTCAGGAAGACTCTCAAGACATGGCTCTTCGGCTAATGGATCTGCGCCCCCCCCCGTCTGCGTCTTGAGACCCTCACGGGTGAGTAGCACGCTTACAATTCCCCTGATTGATTGATTGATTGAGTTATCTTCATGTGATGATTGTTCCTCTTCTGCACTGCTTGAGGCAGTGGGGCAACGCTCTTCCGCCATTGCGGTAGTGCCACCACTGGGGGTGAGTCATCTACGTGTGATAGGCCTGAGCGACTCGCCCCCCGGCCCTCCTGCGCTACGCGTCCCAACTTCTCCTTACCTGGACATTGACACCGTGGCGCACTCCACTGCACTCTCTCCAAATCTGTGACTCAGCCAGCAGGAGCCTCAGCCCGGTGTGATTTCACTAGGCTGGGTACAGCAGTTGCCGCATAGTCCGCTGGCGGACCTCCCGATGCAGTTGATGCAGCAGGGCCCCCTTAGGCATGAAGTTTCAGCGCTCACGCCACACAAGTTCGGCGTAGCACAGGGGCCTCACCCTCCACAGCATATGGCCAGTCCAACATCATGGGGCCTGTGATGCAGGGAGATGGCACACAGCGTTGGTAATCCCCTTTGTGCACCCTGGTGTAGTGGTGGATCGTAGTATGTGATGCGGAACTCACCAAGTTGGTGCGCAGGAGCGCCTCTACCATTGACAGCTCCAAGGGTCGCAAGGCGGTCTTCTCACACAGGTCAGCATTGTGTCTCCATGCGACCTGCCAGACTTCACCAGCAGGTACAGGCGATTGTCATGCCTCAATGTCTACCGCCACGGCTCATCGACTCCACAGCTCCTCCACATCCCACTACAGGCTCCAGGCGCAGGTCCGGCAAGGCATCCAGGCTCCAGACGCAGGTCCAGCAAGGCATCCAGGCTCCAGACGCAGGTCCAGCAAGGCATCCAGGCTCCAGACGCAGGTCCAGCAAGTCATCCAGGCTCCAGACGCAGGTCCAGTGAGGCATCCAGGCTCCAGACGCAGGTCCAGCAAGGCATCCAGGCTCCAGCCCCAGGTCCAGCAAAGCTTCCAGGCTCCTGCCGCAGGTCCAGCGAGGCATCCAGGCTCCATACGCAGGTCCAGCGAGGCATCCAGGCTCCAGACGCAAGTCCAGCGAGGCATCAAGGCTCCAGACGCAGGTCCAGCGAGGCATCAAGGCTCACATCCTGGTCATCCTGGATGTTGGCTGGCTTGCAGGGGTTGTTGATGTGTGCTGCACTTGGCCCTGGCTGCTACATTCTGCATGTTATTGTTTTTTATGCCTATTTTCTATTGGGGGTTGACTGATAGGCTATTTTTTGCATTAGAGGCAAGAAAGCTCACGTTTGGCTGACTAACGTGAGTTTTCTTGTCGCTAATGGGCCTATCGCTGGATTTCGCCCGCTAACGCCGGAATTCCTATCGCCATCGCGCTAATGTTAGCGGCAGTTTTCACCGTCTAACCCTGATACTATCGCCATGTAGCGGCGGCTTGGTAATACGCCACTAACATGGCGATAGTTTTCAGGGTTAGGCGGCGATAAAAAAAAACTGCCGCTAACTAGCGTTAGCGATAGTTATCGCCATTTCTTGTGAATATGCCCCAATGAGCTTCCAGCTTATTCCAGTTTTGGAACCCACTTATAAGTACCATATAAACATTTTGTTGGTACAATTGCCTTAAAAGCAGCTGTAACATTTTGGGTCCTTCATAATCCCTACAGAGTTTACATACCTGGCTATTCTTGCCAACTGACAAGATTTTACAATATTTGAGTACAATTTCTGAAATAAATAGGCCAAAAAGCGCATTCCAAGATACCTATAGGATGTAAATTCTTCCACACTTACTTTATTAATGAATCCTTGGTTTTTTTTCTTTACATGCCTTAAATTGTGTTGTTTAGACTTCATTTTTGTGTTGTAAATGGTGCTTAGAGCAATATTCATAGTATTCAGAACTGATCTGGTTGTTTAGATGTTGACTGCAGAAAAAGAATCAATTTCTGGAATATTGCAATTTTAAATAAGTGTGTATCTAATCACTGTTCACGAAATGTGATTCTTAAATAATTGGTATTTTTTATCGCTAAATTATATGTGGATAATAATGCCTATTAAGTATCGGACTATCGATAATATTATGTGATGTTATAGTGATTGATGTATTTCTTTTTCTTTTTTATGTCACACGAAGCCCTGACAAAGTGGTTCATTCGAGAAACATGCGTTGCCTGTCTACTTTTTCTTACGTCATTATCAGTTAAATATTGAAGTGGTTATTATTTGTAATCTCTCCATCGATGTATGAATTTGAAAACTGTTAATACTTTTGGATTTTGGAAAGAATAAATTACTTGTTTTAATCAGAATATAAGAGTTGGTACATTTAAATGGAAATGTAAAAAAAAATCGCTCTGTGCTTAACCTCCTCAAAGTTTATGTTTAAAACATAAAATACCAATGGCTGTATAACTGGTCAAGCGAGGTTTGAGCTCTGGGAATTATTCTCTGATACTGACTTGAATTGATGTAACTTTAGCTACCAAGCTGCCCTGAGGCTCCCCCAATGCATCTGAAATTCCCAGATTGCATACATCCATTATTTCTTCTCCCCCAATTGGTTCTGCCTATTACAAAACGAAGTCTATCACAAGGTTCAGTTCCTAGGATCTAGAAATAGGCTATAGTCAAAACTATACTACAAAAGATCTAAGTAACTACAGACCCACCTCCCTTCTATTATTTTTTAGTAAATTACTGGAACATTATATATCTTCACTTAGCCAGTTTTACAGAAAAGAACAACTTATTGAACCATCAGTAAGCAGGATTTGATAGGACAAAGCATCAAATTGCTCTTGGTATCTGCCTTGATGATTTAAGGAAAACAGCAAACAAGGGGTCTGTGCATTGATATCATTCGACCCCTCCACTGCCTTCGATACTAGAGACCATACCATCTTGATATTCAGAGTAGAAAAAATAGGCATAGGCAGAGTTTCATTAAAATGGATACAAACTTTCCTTGACAATATAATGGTTTGTCCACTAAATTTGGATAGCCTGAAAACTCTCAAGTATGGCATATCACAGTGGTCTAGTCTTCCAACCCTGCTATATAAGATCTGTATGATGCCTCTTGCGCAAGCTCTGCATACCATCATCTGTCACCTACATGTATGGTGACAATATGCAATTTGTGTTCAGCCTGGGAAAACTATTACCCCAGCAACATCTGCCTAATCAACTCCTATCAATTTTCTTCAGATTTACTTGCCAGTGTATGGCGGCAAACTTTCTGAAACTAAACCCATCCAAGAAAGACATTCTTTTAGTTCCCAACTGCCCACAGGTCATTAACTTTCTTGAATGGCCACAAGAGATGGGGACTTATCCGTTACTGGAAAAACCAGTGCCTAATCTTTTTATCATAATTGATGAGCTGAAGAGTGATTTCTGATAAATCAAGTAGACAATGTTACCAAAACCTGCTTTTAGCAGTTCGAATTTTTACAAGTGGTATATTTTTTTTAATGACAACTAACACATACCAGTCATACAATATTAAATAAAACCTAGAATGGACTGTGGTAATGTGATGTAGCTGGCTGCCCACAAATTTCTAATTCACCAACTACTGTTAATTCAAAATACAACTGCACGTTTGATCTCTATGTTTCAGGGAGGAGTGCACATTTCCTCAGTACTGGAAAGTCTACACTGGCTCTCAATCAAACAAAGAATTTATTTTAAAGCTGCCTTCTTGGTACATCGAGTCCTTCATGCAGGCATCCTGGTGTTCCTGGCTGATAAATTTCAATGGAACTCCCAAACTCACAGGTGAAGATCAGACAAACAATATTACTTACAATGTCCCAAAACCAAGTCAGTTAGACTGGATGACAAGTCTTTCTCCGTCACAGCTGCTAAACTCTGGAATAATCTCCCTTTCAATCTTTAAGCTGAGCCAACTCTCCAAAAATTCAGAAAGACATTAAAACACAGCTGTCTAATCATTGGTGGAAAAGAATCCTTCTGATTAATCAATCCAGTTGAGTCCCGCTCAGTGCTGAACTAAATATGCCGTAATTCAGAACACCAATATACCTCGGTGATATGGCACTTTACAAATACCTATTAATAGACTATGGAAAATTGTTTAAACACATTAAGATTCTGCAAAATTTTCACCTCATGAATTCATTTATTTAAAGTTGTATCCATTTGATCTTGTTTTCAAATTATGCCGGTGGCTGTGCATTAATTAATGGCAGGGACTGCAAATAGCCTCATAGGACTCTTATTGTTCCAGTGGCCATAGAGAACCATCAATGCTCTCTCTCTCTGTCTGTCTAAACAAACATGTTCTTGTAGGGCTACTGCAATTCAAGTTTTGTATTCTTTCAATAGACCATCCTGACGATTGCAGCAAGGTCCTTGGGAAGATGGCAGCTCAGCTGAGCTTAAACAAAATCCAGGCTACTGCTAAGGCGCTCCGTCAGCTGGGGAGTTTGGAAAAGGTGGAAGAGGCAATGGCAATAGCTCCTTCAAACTCTCAGCCAGTGGCAACAAAGCATCAGAGATTTTGTAGGAGGCTGAGTCTTGCCACCCCCAGAGTAGTCATCTATCCTCCCCCCAACTCCTACAGAAGTCCTACTCAGAAATGTCTTCTAGCCAAAAACTGTTGGAGAGGGTGGGGAGACTGGAGCAGTATTTTTATTGGGAGGGGGTGGTCCCGCTGTGGGTGGTGTGAGTGTAATTAGATGGGGAAGGGGTAGAGTTAGTAAGAGGGGGTTGATGTTGTTACAAGCAGGTGAAGGGATAGTGTAGGTTTGTGCTTATTTAGGGTTTAGGTATGTCAGTGGGTCCTTTGTGGGTGGTAATTGGGGCTGGGTTTTTCTTATAAATAGTTTTTGTGTTATAGATAATGTCTTCTTCCTTTATTGGATAAGTGGTTTGCTTTACTATTTTTTGTTTACTCAATATTATCCAGTTCCAGGAAACTCCACCTACCTACCAACAGATGCCAAACACTGAACTTTTCCATCACAAAGAATAACAAAGGTTCATTTATCATACTTTCTCTATCTGAGCTCCCTTGCCAGGCTACCTCAGTATGGGTCTCCACCCTCTTGCAATCGGTGTTAGAAAACTGACCATGCCCATCTTATCCTCCACTTAATGACTTAATGTCATTTAGGCCCCTTCCATCAATAGCAATGCACTGCCCTCCCCTCAGCAGTCGCCATTAAGAAAGTAGTAGCCATAAATTTGATGTCTCATCTCGTTCGTTACTTTGCCACCACCCAGAACCCTAATCACTCCTTGCCTGAGCTGGGTTGTCCCCCATGTTCCTTCGGTAGCTGTGAGGAGCTATTGCTGCAGTGGTTTTACCCAAGGGAGTAACTATCGGAACCCTGAGAGGCACAAAGAGGGAAGAAACAAGGTTTCTAATTTTAAGTGGAACAGGTGAACTAGCAAAAGGATTCTGTAACATTAAAGAAGGCAGAGTGAGTGGAAAATCCAATACAGAGTCCAGCATAAAGCAACACAGAGTAATTTTCTAAATCAAGTGTCCTATATTATTTTTACAATAAAATGCAGCTGAAAATGTAAATATAACAACAAAGGTATGTAATGTATAAGGAATATATGGATTTGGCAACTGGAAACCCCTGTGGGGTATAGATTATGAAAAAGTGCACACAACGTATCTAACTATTCATTATCATATTTATTTTCATCATCAGAATGACCCATGATCAGAGTAAGATGGATGGTGCAGGCTACCTTGCATTTTTTTCACTTCCTTCTTCAACAGCTTTTAGTTACTTAACCCACATCTACCCTGCCAAGTGTGAAATCTGTTTATGGTGGAAAGAGATTACAGCACAACAGATACCACAACTGGGGGGAGGAAGGTAGAAAATATAAATCATTCAATGGTGAGGGAATTAGTGATAGTTAAGCAAGCATTCCTCCCATCACCTTTTGTGTGTTTCATGTAACTCCATATGTGGCCAATTGTATGCCCAGATGTGGGTTCGCTTGCTCATCCTGCCTCTGGAACCAAACTGCACTAACTTGAAGAGGCCCCATCTGGACAACACCCGTCTTGGGTTGCTTGTGCTGCTGTTTAGAGAGAATCTGGCTTGGCAGTTCAGGCCTGACAGTTCCTGTTGTCGCAGGGCCAAGACTATTTGCATATGACTGGATATAATTGGAGATATCATGGTGGACAAAAAAGCAAAGGGGTTGAATGCTACCCAGTGTTTTTCAGTGGTTAGACTTATTGCAAGCATTCCTCCTATCATATTTTGTGTGTTAGCTGTGAGTAGACCACCAAGATGCTCCACATAGAAGTGGATGATGACAGGAGACTGTATGGAAACAATAAGGGACTCCACAGGGGTTAGGGATCTTTTTTGACCTGAAGATGTCTATGTGAAAAAACTAGTGTTGGTTAGAAAGATAGGAGAATCAGTGGAGGGCATTGCCAACGAATCACATGCAAGACTCCAGGGTGTGGGAGGGTAGGATAGTTGACTGTGTTGAAGGCAGCAATGTTAAGAGACAAGTGTTATCTTCATCTGTGGTCAAGAGAGCATTGTCTACAATCAATAAGGTAGTGATCTCCGTACTGCAGTGTGATCTGAAGCTAGACTAGCAGCCATGCAGGAAATGGTTAGCATAGATGTGAACTTCTGGAATTTTTGACTAAAAAAGAGACAATACCAATGCACTTTTGGGTGGAGTCAGAAGTAGGAGGACCCAACAGAGGATTGATTCAGTGCTTGATTTTCTTAAACACCATTCTGTTTTTGTTGATAGCTTCACTGATCATGTTGGTTTAGTACTTTGCTTTGGCTGATGTGATGAGCTGTCTGCATTTGTGTGGAAGTACTTCAGTATAAAGAGGTCATCTGGAACTCTGTTTTTCTTCAATTTTCTTTCATATCTGTAGATGGATTATTTATTGACAGCAGGTTCTTTATAGTACCAGGGTGCTGAAGGCATTGACTTGTACACGTGTGTTGTTATAGGGGTATTGATATTTAAACAGATTTTTAAAACATTGTTGAAGTTGAGTAGAAGGGTGTTGGCATTGGGCCTGCAGTTGATAGGGCGTGAGATGAGTTCAAGCTTTAGGTTTTTATGGAGAAGTCTTTGAATGATCTGAAGGTTTGGGGTTCTTTTTGTGTTTATCTTGGTTTGTTGGTAGATTGCTAAGGAGGGAGATAGAGATGTCAAAGTGGTCGGCTCAGTCCTGGCATATGAGTGGTATGAATTGGATTGGTGGTGATGTTGAGGAGACAAAGTCAAGAATGTGGTTTTTGCAGTGTGTGACATGATGTATGTTGTTGAGTGTATCAATGAGGTTAAAGAGGGTGACTCTTTCTTGTTGATCTTCTGCTGTCCAGGGGGGTTGAAGTTATCCAACAGGGTGGTGTGGGCATTTATTGGATGAACAAGGTGGTGAGGAGATTCAAGAAGGTAAACCACAACCAGAGGGCCCCTGTTTATCAAATGAGGGGTGTGGACCAGGGGGACAAAGAACATAACAATACAAAACAAAATTCTGCTTACCCCACACTCCTTTTCCATAGATATCAGTGTACATCCATGTTGAGCCAAAATATGTAATATGCAACCCTGTTCAATACAAATCTAGTTTTATTTAATGTCACAAACATACCGTTTGCCTTTTTGTCTTTTCAAATGGCTACTTCTTGAAGTCATGATTTTTACATTATATTACAAAAACCCCTTCCCTCACTTGTTCTTCTCTATGGGGCACCTATATGGTTGGTGATGGCATCTTTAAAATAATATTTTTTCACTTGCCTGTTTCAGGAGGTGGCACACCTCTAGATGTAATCCTAGAACCTTTCATGGCATCTTCTTGGCGATATTACGGGTGAACCTGGTGGAGGTTTTCAGTTCACACTATGATCGTACTACCACGGAGTAGACACACAACATTTTATATATCAAGTTTTTTTCTAGTATCCTTTAATCTATATTTGTAATGTATGAGCCTTTGTAAATTGTCATTACTTTTCTTTTTTTTTTGATGCAGGTGTGTAATAGAACACCCCATATTTGTTTTATTTATATTCTTGTGACAAACTGGAATCTGAGTGTGCCCTGAAGAAGGTGTATGACTACTCTTAGCCTCAGGTTTGTGTCACTGGCAATGCATCTCTTACACAGATGACACACAGCTGTACATATTAATGGGTCCTAACCCCAAACTCACAAAAACTAAATTTAGACATTGCATTAGGGAAATTGCTTCCTGGATGTCTCAAAACTGCCTGCAGCTAAACAGCAGAAAAACCGAGATTTTACTGTTAGGTAATAGTTATTCCTATTGGAAAGACGATTGGTGGACGCCCGAACTGGGTACTCCCTAGCAACCGAAAAACGTTTTTAAAAACCTAGACATTCTGATAGATGATAGCCTGTTGATGAAAGAGCAGGTTCAGTCCACATGCTGCGTCTATTTCAGAACCATGCAAATGCTCAGGAAAGCATTTCAAAGGCTACCTCCCCACACTAGGAAAACTCACCCGCAGGCTTTAGTAGTCAGGCATTGGCTTACGGAAACTCCCTTTTGGTTGGAGCAAATGAAACCCTCTCATCAAAGCTTCAGGTAGTCCAGAATACAGCAGCACACCTTGTTTGTAAACTACCTCCCTGCACTCCCTCAGAGCCCACCCTCAGATCCCTCCACTGGCTCCCAATCAGGAGGCACAACATCTTCAAGCTATTATGTTTGGTACATATATCCCTCTCAGGGAAACGCCCTCCCTACCTCCAAAACAAACTTCAAACTATCATCCTATAAGAAACTTGAGATCCAAAGACAAGCACCTGCCCTGCCCCCGGCGTATCCGTATAGTCAAAATATGGCAACCTCTCTTTCTCCCACCTTGGCCCGCATCACTGGAACAAACTCCCCCAGCACATTTGCGACTGTTCTCAATTCGCCCACTTCAAAAAACGTTTAAAAACTTAGGGCCTGGTTATGAGTGAAGCGGTCTTTTGACCGCCGCACTCGCAGTGGCGGTCCACGGTTAGCTGGATTCTGACTTTCAAAGTCGTACCGGCAGTGGACCACCAGCTGTGCCAGGGAACAGTCATTTCCAGGTGGTGGCGGAGCTGCGCCACAATGCAAAATGCTCAGCGGGACTGCGACAGTCACGCTGAGCGTATTATGTGTTCCTGCACCGCCAGCCATTTCATGACAGGAGCCCACTCATGAAAAGGCTGATGGTGCAGGAACATATGGCCCCCCCCGCCATGGGGATGCATTCAGGAGGCACAACATGTTCCCCCCTGTCTGTATTTCCCCAAAGCTCCAGCACGGCTGGTAGTTCAGTAAAACTGCATGAGTGTACTTACACCAAAAGCGTAACTTTACCTTTGTGAATCAGGCCAAATAGTGCACACTAGTACTATCTATCGTGGGACAGACATTGTTCAACTAAGACTCTGCACCATGATGATGTTGTTCCATTCATGCCTGGGTGGGTAAGTGGGGCTGGCATGGGCTATTGTTCATGGAAGACGATCCCGCAGTAAGTTGGTATCACTTTCACCACATCTGCCCCACCAAGTGTGTGATCCATTTATGGTGTAAATTCATAAGCAAACACAAGGAGATGATGGGTGGAGCGCTGAAACTTTTATGACACTCACCCCCAGTCACAGATCTGGGTTGAATCCATCATCGTTCTTTAGCTCACTGCGCTACCTCAGTTCAGACCCACAATATGCAAATCAGTCTTGACCCTGTGCCTCAAGGGAACAGTCCAGCCCGAACTGCCAAGCCAGGTCTTCCCTGAACTGGAAACAAGCATCCTGGGACCAGTTTCGGGGTAACACCCCTCATCAGCCAGGCTAGCTAGAATCCAGTGGCAAAGTGAGCAAGGAACCCACGTCTGTGCATACTCTGCCAACTTAGGGCGAACAAAGCAAACACAAGGAGATGATGGACAGAGCGCTGAAATTCATAAGTCACACCTCAATATGGCACACAACCTGGGGAAAGAGGGAGAGGTGTTTGGTTAATGGATGGGAACAGGAAGTTATCTGTTGTTGGAGGAAGTTCAGTTCAGTTAATAAATGCATTGCAAACAGTCCTTCAGCCCCAGAGTCTCAAGTTATTATCTAATTATTCTCTCACCTAGGTTTGAAAAGTACCAATTAGGGAGGACAACACAGTTAAAATAATTGTGATTGTTAAGAAAAGAAAAAGGATACTGTATATAAATGCCAAAATGAATGGTACATCAGTGTTCTTCGTCTCGGCAGGCCCATCTTCGGTGCATGGCTGAACTAGTCTGGTAAGGTAAGCAGGAACGTTAGGGAGCTTTCATGTAGAAGAAGAGAATTCCTGTGGATTGCAAAACAGTAAATGTCGATATTGTAGAGTCAAGGAGAAGGTAAGCTTTATGGTGGATGATGTCCAAGATGGAAGAGCAAGAACATAGGCTGGTGCAGTAATGACTCACGTGCGATAAACTGGGAAGTCAAGAACAGTTTTACATCCAATCCCAGACAAGTAACTGCATGTGCCTGGCTGCTCAGTGTCATAACATTTAGTTGAGTGTGCCCATCAAGTGACATGTCTGCAGTTACTGTCCACTACCCAAACACAACCACTTAATTAGAGGAGGTTGACTTTTAAGCCCGCACACTACTTGGCATTTTCCAAATCACTACACATCTCTCCAGTCCACAGACCCCTTTGAGTCATGTTGGTTTCCCTCTGAAGTAGATAAGCATTGTTCATAACTTCTTTCTTCTGGCTGTTGAAGTGGATCTACTGTGAGTCCTGACTGCGAGTCCTGACCCAAATGAGAATGAGAGAGATAGATCTGTAGTCCTGTTGATGAGCGAGAAGAACAAAAGAATTTGAGCATTTTGTGTAGTTTTGTTAACTAAACTAACTGGTCTAGTCTCGGGAGAACCCAAAAAAAAGTACAGCAAGGAGTGGGCCATGTAAGTAAATTTAGCTAAGTGTGAAAAGGGCAATCACATTCAGGCAGAATCGCTCTTCGGGCCCAAACATTGGAAATTGAAATCAGATTTACACATTTGTTAAACAACACCCTAACTGTCTGCCACCACATGAATCATCATCACTTACGCTCACTCAATTTATCACTCATTGGTGCAATAGTTATCTGTTCCAAGCATGGCGGAACACATTTGTATCTCCACTTTTCCCGTGGAAGCAACAAACAATGTCAGTCTTGTAAATTAATGATCTTTACTGTGGCAGCCCAGCTAGGGAATGAAAACAAGAAGGATAGGGATAGGAGGCATTATCTACATGTCCTTTAAGTGAATGGGGAGGGTTCTTCTGTGCACACTGGTCCAACTCTAATCCATTCCATACAGTGGAATAAATGGTGGGGCTGCATAACTCAGACTCCAAATAGATAATTGTCCCACCATCTATATCCATTTTTTTTTTTGCAAAGTAGTTCGATGATAATGTGGAAGTTCTATTTTGGCCTATTCAGTCAGGAAAGTAAAGTTTGTCCTCAAACTCAGGGGGTTCACCCCGACATTGGTCAGCTAACACACTTGAGTCTGACCAATCACCTCCTCCTCCTGTGCTGTTTCAGGAACTGTGCAATCTTGTGGTATGGAGTGTTGATTCATTTTAATCATGGTCAATTTCCACACTTTTGAGACAAGATACTGGTCATTCTGTTTGTGACAACTGTGCCAGCAGCACTGAACATACCCTCAGAAGACACTTTGGACACCAGACAAGCAAGATACTTTATTCCCAACCTGCTGGGCTCTGGCAATTGGTGCATCTTCCCATACGAATAGACCAAAGGGTTTTGATCAAGGTAGACCTCTTACAGCAGTTCTTCTTCCAGTTCTCTTGTTTGGTCAACAATGCAAGTCTTGTATTGTGAAACATCCCCTTCCGAAACAAGAATAAAGTAGCCAGTATTTTTTTGTACTGTGAATCAAGTATTGTGGAACAGATATACTCTTTGAAGGATGCAATCTCTCTTTGCAGCCTTGTATTAACAACCAAGCAAAGGATTAAGCTCTGAACCAACTCATATGCATCTTCATTCATTAACTGGTCCTGTAGCAGAGGCAACAACAGGATTGCTTGGCTCATCATACTGTACTGCTTGCTGACTTCCTGTGTCAAAATGTCAAAAGGAAGTAGCATTTGTGTCAGGCATTTGACTAGCCCCCATTTATCCAACTCTATGGCTATGCTTTTCCCAGTTGCATCCCCCCCTCTTTGAAGGACAAAGTCGTTGATCAGTCTGTACTGCTCAAACAGATGGTGTAGAATGTAATAGGTCATGTTCCAACATGGTAGCACCTCCTGTATGAGGGCTTTAACTGGTACTGTATTCCGGGCTTTAAAAGAATGACTGAAATGAGTGCAGATTCTTTTGCAGGTGGCCAGTATGCTGCTGGCTATTTCATTTTTGAGAAAGTCCTGCACAATCAGGATGATGCAATGCACCAAACACAGGACCCTGAAACATCCTCCATCTGACATGGCCTTGACTATGTCACTGCCATTGTCCGTGGCAACAAATCAAATTCTGAGACCTCTGAGGCAAAGCCATTCAAACACCTTGCTGTTAAAGTCTCCAAGATGTTTTTAGCTGTATGGGCTTTCTTCATGGCAAACATCACTATGTTGCCTGCTGCTGATCACCCTTAAAACTTTCTTCAGTGCTGAAACCTTCAGATAACTGTTGCCTGTCCCCCACAAAAGAGATCCGCTGTGCAGCGATATACATGTAATCAGTTGATTAACAACTGATCCACAAGTCTGTCAGAAGGTGGATAGTATGGACAGCACTCTTCTGCATAGGTTGGCCAACCAATTGCAACACATCGTGATGGAGGGCTGGAACAGCAACTCTGGCAAAATGGGTTCAGCTGGAAACCTTCCATTTCGGCCAGATGGCTGCCACAAATTCTAAAAATCCCACTCCTTCCACAAAAGAAAAGGGAGGAGGTCCAGCGCTAACATTTAGCCAGCTTCTTGTTGTACAAATGTGCTGTTGGGTGGTTGCATTCACAGGGCCCCTCCTGCCTAAGCATGCCTGTAATAATAGCTTGGATATTTTATTTTGTGGTGGCACTGACATAGGCGACTTCCGGACATAACCAGGAGGTGGTAGACTCAATGTGCATCTTGGGGGAATCACTGTATGCAGTGGTGTCTGCATCTGAGTCTTGTGCCATTTGGAGGTTGCTGATGTGGGTAATGCTAACACACTGCAGGGGATAGGGCTCCTTTGTGTAAAGCTGACATCTTCTTCTCATCACCTCCTTCTATCACCATGATTGGAGCTACTTCCCCTCTCTCCTCACCACCACCACCACCAGCTACCTTTATAAGGTGCTCCTCACACCAGATTGCATGACGTTTTTTCATGTGGGATGTTTGGCCTCCAGTACCATAGTGTGAACCTGGCTTACGTCAACGAATACTAGCCTGGGTGCTAAATGGGGCATATTGCAATGCTATCTTCCTGCTTGCTAATCAAAAAGAAGTCCCAAACTGAGGACGAGATCTTTTTTAGTGTGCAGCTGCCAATGACTGAAGAACTGGAGGTAGGTGGGTGTGTGTTTGCCTCTGCTGTGCATACTTTGACTTAGGTAGTGGTGTATGCAGGTCTCAGCAGGGCCTTGCAAATATGGAAGCTGGCAGCGGTAGATGTGGAACCAGTGCCACATCCCTCTGAGCAGGTTAAATAGGAGGGGTCATCTCAGTGTCCCGGAGCCGCCCTCCATACTGACAGTCACTGGCTTGTCCTCATCACTGTCACTTTCCATAATTCTAAGGCTTTCAGGAACTTTCCTTTTCCTTCGACTCTAGTGGCAGGACTCGGTCTTGGCCGGGGTCGAAGCCATGTTCAGATCATTAGAAGGGGAACTTGGAGAAAATGGTGGCGTAACCTTTCTTTTTCTCACTGAGATCATGAAGTCAATGGTTCAAGAGCTACATCTTGCTCCTGTTCTGCTACTACTTCAGGAAGAACTGTTACTGGCTGTGGCTCCTGTTGTCCACTTTGCTCAGTTTCCTATAAAGATTGGGTACTTTGCAGCTGAGACAAATACAATTCAGGCTCACTGCTCATCTCCATGATTGCTGTGGCTGCCTCGCTGGGATATGTGGGCTTGGCCTTAGGTTGGGGTGGTGCTGTTGATGAAGCAGTGCTTATCCCAGCTTTTTGTTGCCAGGAGGAGGGTGCAGCAGGCACACCACTTTTCCTGAAAAAGGTAGAGGGTGGCACACCAGTTGTGGCAATCTCCTTTTTCTTCTCCTCCTCACTGGTCACTTTCTTGGCAGGAGCACCTTTCCTTGGGGCCATCTTTAAGCTCTCTCTTTTGGCATTTAGCTGCACATATTGGAAGCGGAGGCTGACTCAGATGATGTCCCTTTGTGCTGGCCTTCTGTCTGGCAGTACAGTGGGCGATCTGTCGTGTGTTACTAAAAGCAAACAAACAAGAAAAACATTCAGTGAAACATGGAAGTTTTGCAGTTTGAATTATATTCATAGAGACAAAGTAATTTAGTGAGGTTATCCAAAATAATTAACAATAGTGTATCCATTCCACTCCAAGCCATAAAATATTACTTCAAAACCAACATACAGATTAAAAGGTTTACTTTATGTGCTCTTAAAGCCTATGTGACACTTGTGGCAGGCAGGGGGTGCAGAGAAAATGGGATAAGCCTTAAAACATGAATGCTGGTGTGTGCCTATGGCAGACAGGGGGTGCAGGGGAAAATGAAATAATCCTTAGAAAATTAATGCTGGTGTGTGCTTATTTTAAGGAACAAGGGTCCCTTACTATCAATCATCTTAGATCATATTACATAGAAATATGATAAAGTCTATGTTAACTGTCCAAATGGAATAGCAAATGCTTTTATTAGAACATGCATCACATAAATAAGTGGGTAAAACACAACAAAAAAGGGGGGACCTTTAGGACTCAGACATTTTAAATGTGACTATATTAAAGGCAAGCAAATCTTGTCATATATTGCAAAAAGTACCAATGCCCGCATATTTAATTATATATAATTTCCAGTGGTCATGGTATTGTTTTTTGACGACATTTCAATCCCATCAAGGAGTATTGGGACCATCATCAGGACATAAGGATTATGCCTGAGACGTACTATGCCAAGAGAAAGGTGTTGGCCAATAGGAATATGAAGTAAGGGCGAAAGCCCTAATCACCCAGAAGCGGCACAGCAAGATCTGAATGTGATAAATTTTAGCTGATAAGCGGATGTGGGCTGAGGCGAGGTATGGTAGCCTGACAACCAGAGTCTCAGTAGACTGTTGGCCACGAATGTCAAAGTGGGAGTAGGGGTGTGCTTATGGCCTAAGAGACCTATGGTAGGCAGGGGATACAGGCAGAAATGGAATAATTCTTAAAATAATCTATGCTGGTGTACGCCTACAGCAGGCGGGGGGCAGGGGAACATGGAATAATCCTTAAAAAATGAATTCTGGTGTGGACCTATGGGAGGTATTGGGTGCAGGGGAAAATGAAATAATACTTGTAAAATGAATGCTGATGTGCGCCTATGGCCTAAGACATTTATGACAGGCAAGGGGTGCAGGGAAAAATCAAATAAAGTAAAAAAAAAGTAATTGCTGATGTCTTACTAGGGACTATTAAAAATCCTTTAGGAGACAAGAAGGTGCAGTGGAAAATTGGAAAAAATGCATATAATATTATATAAACACTGCACATACATACTACAATCATCCTCAAGCACATTAAACTGATATTCACTCGAAAAGGTTATTTTAGTTGAATTAGCTGCTTCTCTAGTAGGAACTCTAAGTGAGAAGAAGCCCCGACCGCTCGTGACCGCTGACATTCCAAATGGAGCCGGAAGGCTCCATGATGACCGGAAATCATGCGAGGGGCAGACAAATCTCACTCGCAATCCAAGCATGTGTTGATGGCGGCTCACGTTGGTCCCATGAACATCGCGCCACTCGAATGACAGAATAATTCTGCTACGCACCAATTGGCCGGAATTTGGCAGTAACTTTGCGTTGCAAGCGTAATGCAGAATTACCAAATTCTGCCAATTCCTCAAGCGGAATTATAATTTCAACCAGGTTTGCTGAAGAGCTGATGAAGTAGGAAGAAGGATGAAAGTGATGGCATTTCCTGTTAAAGATGGTTTTGGTGGGAAAGCAGTTATATCACTTCCTACGCACATGCATGATAGGGAATCCAGTAATGTCACTTTTGTGCAGATAGATGACGGCAAATCCATTGGTGTTACTTCCTGTGCAGATAGATGGTGGGAAAAGAAGTCCTCTTGCTTGGTTTCTTCTTTTAAAATGGTTTTGATGACGAACTAGTGATGTCACTTCCTGTGCAAATGGAGGATGTAAAATCCAGAGATATCACTTCCTTTTCCAGATGCATGATAGTAAAACCAGTGATGTCACATCCTGTTCAAATGGATGATGGAAATTCCAGTAGGGTAACTTCCCGTGTAGATTAATCATATGAAATAAAGTCCACTTGCTTGGCTTCTTCTTTAAAAGATGGTTTGAGCATGAAATAGTGATGCCACTTCTTGTGCAAATGGATGATGGGAAATCCAGTGATGCCACTTCCTATGCAGAAGGTTGATGGGAAATTCAGTGATGCCACTTCCTGTGCAGATGGATGATGAGAAATTAAGGCCTCTTGCTTGGCTTCTTTGTTTAAAGATGGTTTTTGCAGGAAAGTAATGTTGCGTCCTGTGTGGTTTTGATGGAGCAAGGACTCGGACAAGAGACTTGCTCAGAAGCAATGTCCTCAATTTAACTTATTAGCGAATTACTAATAACGTGTTTTGTGATTGATACTATACATTTTTATGATACGCGGGAAAAGAATGAAGCTTGCCTATGTGTTTACTAACTGCAAATAACTCGGACGTAGGACTAGGACGCATTTAACATGGGATCTTTACTGCGCATGCGTCTACTGCATCTACGTAGTATGACGTGCTTTCGCTTGGAGGGAAATTCTTGCGCTTGCGCAAAGAGCTATAAAATGGCCGCTTGAAAACTCACATGCATGGCACCTGCTTGCTGAAATTAGAAATGGGTTTATAACTAACGCAAATGCAGAGAGAGAAATAACAAATGGTATGGGTTAGAGTAGAGGTTGTAGGTATACAGTGAAATCATTTATTTTTGAGAATAATACTTTTCTTTTCGACTTTATTATTAGTGCGTATTTGGGCCTGTTAAAGTTGTCCGAGTCGAGCAGACCAATATGGCGCGACGCATGCGCCCTGATACGGAAGCTTGGAAGATGACTAAGAATTTGTCACGAGTCCAAGGTCGGCGGAGATGTGCCCTGGGAACATGAGGGTGAAGAGTTCATATGAAGGAACTTGTTCAAGAAATCAGTTACAAATGTATTTAATAAAGTTTGAAGATGTATGGGAAAGGAAGGGCGGAATAAAGTTTGATGGGAGGAGTTTGGAAACAATGGTTAAAAGAAAATAAATGAAGTATAAGTGTGGTGTGATGATCATCCCCCCCTAGCCGTCCAATCAGAAGTTAGTATTCTGTAAAAATGAAACATTAATGGGTAGTACATGCCTATGGAAGGGTATAATTGAAGTAGTTTAGTTAGTAAGGAAGGCTAAGCTTGTTGGGAGCAGAAGCTGCAGAAACAATTCGGAGCTTGGGATGCTGTCGGTGCTGGGGTGGTGCTGATGCTCTGAAATGCTGATGAAGAAATCGAATACAGAATCATCTACTTAATTTGGGTGGGTTTTAGAAAGAAGATCGCGGAAGAACCACGAGGAGGAAGAGAGTGTCAGAGAGGGGTGCCACGTAGTCGTCGGTAACTAGAGAGGTGAAGTATCCTGTCCTGATTCCTGTCCTGAAGCCTTTGTCTCCTGATCTGTCCTGGGAGGCCCTTACCAGCCCTTTGGCCAGGGGTTGGTCTTCACACCGTACTTTGGTAATTATGAAATTCATTGTTTGATAAATGCTCTTCTGTCTCTATCCTCTTCTTTCTGAGCATAGTTATTGTGTGGATCTGAATTGATAAGTGTTACTTGAGATATTTAAATTGGCACTCCCGCGAATGAGGGTGTTTGTACTGAAACGCTTTTGAGATGGTTCAAAACCCATAATTTTAGATAAAGATTTAAAAACTTATTGAGTCTGTCATTATTTTACACTTATTAAGAAATGCATAATAAGTTATGTCATTTATCGCCATAAACTATATCTACCTAACTGGTCCATTGACCAGAGGAAAGAACTGTTTGATCAGCAGAAGGTTTAGTTAAAGAAGTAATAACTAGATCTTGAGGTATGAGTAACACATAAAACTAATAAATTCCAGTGGTTTACTTAGAGCGCAGCGGAAGCGAGTTGTATGGGCCCAAGTGAGTATATGGTAGTAGAGTATCTGTTGTTAGTAGACCGCAGGATCAGTTTTCTGGTAGCAGAGCTATGGTTGTTAGTAACTAGTTTGGTGATAAGTATAGGTTATTGATTTTTGGTTAATGTTTTAACAAAAGAGTTAGTGTCCTGTTTTATGTTGTCTGGAAAATTCCCGGGGAATGAATAGCAGGTGGTGATAGAAATCACACTGCAGTGAGGTTACTCGTCTGTTGGAATAACACTGAGAAGCTAGGTAGGGCTGGCAGTGTTAAACTAGGGACTATTTTCTGAACAAAAGTGAGAGTGGTTGAAAGCAAAGAGTTCGCTGGTGAAACTTTAGGCGTTATATCACCTAGTAAGGGTAACCCTGAAGAAGTAGCAGGTTCTTCTAAGCTATATTTGCAGCAAAAGGAGTTCGCTGGGGAAATACCGGTCTCAAAATTCCTTAACGGAAGATACCGGAAGAGTAGCAGGTTCTTTGGAGCTTAGGTGAAGAGTATTTAGGAAGACAAGGGTGCCCCAATATATGAACCTGGGGTAGCGCGGATTTTCCTTTGAGCAGGACACGCTCCTTTCATCTCCCAGGCCTCCATTTACTGAACTGAACTGTGACCGGCTAATTTAATTAACTCCCCGGCACAGCACATTGCCATTTAGCGGCGAAGGAGTTCAAGCATTTGCTTCCAGCAAACTAAGTTTGTTTTCCCCCTTACCGGGCCCCACCATAACGCGCATTAGTTCGCAGGCTATCCCGGTCACCTTAAGAAGCACAGCGCTACGCAGACGCCTTTACCAAGGATATTATTTCCTTCTTCAGCTCAAGTCAAGTTGCTCACACTTTTTGTCCTGAAGATGAACTCGAATAATTGAGTTTGAAACGTCGTCGACCCCCTACAACATGAACTCCTTATACTCTGTAAAAATCTTTAAAGGAGCGTCTATTTCTGTTGTCAATGCGATGTCATTATTTTAAGTTCACCCTCACTTCTCACGTCACGCTTATTGTCACTTACTGTGTGAGCACCTGAATACCTTCATTGTGTAATAAATATTTGTCATACATTGACCTATATGTCCCTCGTTATATTTCCTACTGCTCTCTTTTATGAATTAAGTTTCTATTCCTTTACTTATCTCAGTGCCCTTTACAGGGTTACTTCCCCTTGGACCCTTTAGGCCACTCTAGAACCATTGTTCCTTTAGGTGAAGAGTAAGCGGAAGGTTTTACTCGCAGTGGAAGAAAATAAACTATCCTTTTTGGTTTAGTGGAACAGACAGAGTAGCAAATGTTTTTACGTTGTTAATAACAAAGAAGTTCAAAGAATTTTTGAAGAAATAAAATTTTCGTATTACCTTGCAAAGGGAGGGTCAGTTGCCGGAGTGGTACTGACGTCACAGAGAGCCACGCTGGGATTGGTAGAAGCAGCGGGCGCGTGACAGGAGGAGCTTGGTAAAGGAGGGGTGAGAAATCGCCTGAGTAGGATCAACGTCACAGAAGAGCCGCGCTGGGATTGGTAGAAGCAGCGGGCGTGTGACAGGAACAGCATTGTAAAGGAGGGGTCAGTAGTGAGGAGCAGAACTGATGTCAGGAAAAGGCCGCGCTGGCATTGGTCAGAGTACGAGTGTGAGCCTGATTCGATTGGACACTTAGTTAGAAGCCGCGCTAGGATTGGAGGAGAGAAGGATTGTATGTGGGATTTTGATTTGACTGTTAGTGCAAGACGTACAGGTAGAAGATTTCAAGGGTTTGCGGAATACAATTTCCTGCACCGTTCTTCAAGAATGTATGGAGAGAAAAGAAAGATGTAAATTTTTAAGAGAATAAAGAATTTCTTTGTTAAGGATAAGCCTGTGTTGACTAGAGAGGGCATTCCTATTCCACCACCGAAGACACCAGCATCTTTTATGATGATGGAGAGAGGATATCATACTTGCGTGTGGCTTGAAAATTGGGTAGAGTACACGAAGGATGATGGTGTGTTAGCATTTCCTAAGGATGGTACGTTTAATGGGAGGATTCTTCAGAATTTGAGATTGAAGATGAATGATTTAGAACCGAGACCCAGGTTAACCCAAAATGAGGCTTTGGAAGAATGGGAAACTGAGTCATATGAAAGAGAGAAATGCAGAGGTGGAAGATATAGAGGATTCTTTCCAAGACATTTGCATGAGTCAAGAGAAGGACAGATGAAACAGTGGAGGAAAGCTATGGTATCGGAAGGGTTATATCCAGTGTTGATGGCTGAGGAACATTCTTGAGGAAAGTATAAAGAAAAAACAAAACATATGAATTCGACAGGATATGGAGAGTCAGATGACGAATTGTTAGAAGATATTTTAATTAAGAATCCACCACCGTAACAAGAAGCAGCTAGTAAGGTTGTCCCAAGTGCGCCAATAATGGGAATACCATTAACTCCACAGATTTTACATGAGACATCATACAACAGAGTGTTGCAAGATAATGAGAGAGAAGCTTTGAACAAAACTAGGGAGGAACTAGTTCAAAGAATAAGTCAATTGAATTTAAATATGGAAGCTTTGACAGTACCTGTAACCATTGGTCCAGTAATCCCATTATATGGGGATAATAAGGATACCCAGAAATCACAACTTGTGACAGTTCCATTGAATAGTCCTAGAAAAGAGATAGTAATCGCAGATGATCAGGTTAATGAAAGTGAGTCAGTTATTTCACTAATGGACCTCCCTATTGTGGAACCCAATGTGGAAACTCAAAAGAGAGTTACGCCAATGAATTTGAGAGAGAGAAGACCTTTGGTTCTGGCTGGAACTTCAGGCACAACAGTAGTCACCTCTGAAGATATAGAAAGGTGGGCTCAGGAAAGGGAAAATCAGATCACAAAACCAAAGATTTTAGATATTAGCAGATTGAAAGTGGAATTGGAAGAGATGATGACAGGATGTGTGGGCACAGAAAGATTAAATGTTTATAATGATGAAGAATTGTTGTTTCTATGTAAGAGTATAACCAGGAGAGCAAGACTATTTCATGAACGATTAACTGAAGTTGCTTCAGAGATTGGAATAGATATAGGGAAATCAAAATTGTTACAGAAGCCCTATCGAGTGGATTTTACTGATAAAGATTTGGAAAGTGTGAATACTTCAGGAAAAAGGTTACAGATAAAAGAATTAATGAACATTTTGCATAAATGGGGAGACATTGATAAATGGAGGATTAGGTGGATAAGGAAGAAAGAAGAAGTGCAGGCGAGAGAGAGAGAGAGCAGCTGCATTTCCAGTAAAAGAACCAGGAAAGGCGGAGAGGTTGTGTCCAATGAGAGAGGTTCCTGGAGGAGGATATGTTCATGTCCCTTGGAGTAGACAAGATATTTTATCGTTTGCAAATGATTTTCCAAAACTAAGAGAAAAGCCAGTTGAGTGGTACAAACAGGTAGAAAGGTTTGTGAAAGTCTCAAAGGTGTTATTAAAAGATCTGGATGGTCTATTTGACATAGTGGTACCTGCTGATTTATGGACAGAATGTAAAATCACAATTGATTGGCCTAATGAGGAGTATCCTAGAGATGCAAAAACAGGAGCACCGTCAGAAGAAGTGATGAAAAGCTATCACCAAGTAATTACATATTTGAAAGGGAAAATCCCTCCAAAAGAAACAGATTGGGTAAAAATAGATAGAACAACACAGGAACCGAATGAATCTGTACATGCGTATTATGAGCGATTGTTGCAGGTGTTCAAGCAGTATAGTGGTTTTGAGAACATTGGTGCAAAGATATGGGACATTTTGTGTATCGGTTTGTGTATGGCTTGAAACAGGAAATTAGTCAGATGATACAGCAGCACATGTTGTGCTGGCAAAGTAAGACAGTGGATGAAATTTTAAAGTACGCGAAATATTGCGGCGATGACATAGAGGCCAGGCGAAGGAAGCTGAAAGAGAAAATGATGTGGGCTCAAGTTAAATTGGCAGAGCAGCAGGAAGAGAAGACAAATGAGCAAAATAATAATCCAGTAAAAGAACAGAGTCAGAATAATCAAGGAACGAATGGTAATAGATTTAAAGGGCGAATGGACAGAGAAGAACCGAAAAAGAAGTTCCCTTGTCATGCGTGCGGAAAGCTTGGACATTGGAAGAACGAGTGTAAGAGTACTCAGAATAATAATAATAATAATGGGCCAAATCAAAATGTAATCCCACAGATGCAGAATGAAGTACTTATGAATCAGCAGCAACAGGTAGTCACTCCACAATATCAGGTACCACCAGCTCCTATGCCAAATTTTGTGAACCATCAAAGTTTCAGTACGAACACCAGATTTCAAGGAGAAAGTGGTAAGAACAATAGAACAATTGCTCAATATTTTTTGCAGAATGATGAGGTATGTTCAGATACTGCACAATGACGCTGCCTGAGGGGGGAGGAAGAGGAGTGCGTGCTTGGTGCATCCTTGCCGGTAGATCAGTCAGGTCCATTTGTTGATGGGAGAGTAGAAGGTAAAGACATTACTTTCCTATTGGATACTGGTGCTACCAGGTCTACTGTGAGAACAGCAGACATCCCAAACCTACCCCTCTCGGGAGAGACAATCCAAGTTGTAGGCATATCTAACCAGCAGATTAGGACACCAATCACAAAGCCAATGGAGGTGCACATTGGAAACTTTAAGGAAATGCATCGGTTTGTACTTTGCGATTCCAGTCCTGTAAATCTGTTGGGAAGAGATCTTTTGTGCAAAATGAATTGCACGATCTATTGTACACCGGATGGTGTCGCTTTCCAAACCCCTGATGAAGATGTGGCATACAAGATGATGCTAGCCAAGCAGGGAACAGAAGTAGATGAAATGTTTTCACTAATAACTGAAAATGAATTACCAGTAGAGTTGAGAACCACAGTTAATCCAGAAGTGTGGGATTTTACAGGAAAAGATATTGGGCTAATGAAAAATATAGACCCAGTGACAGTGAAGGAAGGTGCAGTATATCCAAATACCAGACAGTACAAAATGAGTCCAGAAGTAAAAGCAGGAATTATTCCAAAAATTGAACGGATGGTTAAACAAGGCATTCTGAAAGGAGTGATGGGTAGTCACTGTAATTCGCCAATAATGGGACTGAAAAAGCCTAGCGGAAAGTACAGAATAGTGCAGGACCTGCGAAAAATAAATAAGATTGTAATTCCCTGTTGTCCAATTGTGCCAAATCCAGCAGTGATCCTTTATCAGATACCGTGGAATGCAGGATGGTTCACAGTAATTGATTTATGCCAAGCGTTCTTTTCTATTCCTTTGCACCCAGACAGCCAATATCTGTGTACGTTTAAATTTACGCATGGTGTCGTGTTCCTCAAGGGTACACAGAAAGTCCTTCAATCTTTAATCAGATTTTGAAAAAGTGGCTGGAATCATTGATTCTATGTCAGGACTGGAGGCGAGGATTATGCCTTCTTTTCTTCACTTTATTCTCACAGCAGCCAAACAACAACAGACTACATTTCCCATCAACCAAGGGGAAATAAGTAGTCAAAACAAATTTTCCAATCAGTAGTCCTGGGTCCACCAATCAGGGTCCTGCAGCCCTTAGATAGTCTGCCTTCACTGTCCCTTCCTCCTCTTTCTTCGCCGCTCAGCAGCCGAGATAAGTGTTCCTATGTTGCTCTTGTTTAATATGCTGTGTTAATTGCTCTGTTGCGCATGCTATGCAAATGCGATGCGGCGCGCTTGTATTGTTTAACTGTTCTAGCGCGTTGGGCTTTGTTGTCCGCTCTGTGCTATTTCCGAGATTGTACACTCTCCTCACGGAGTGGGGCGCGACGGGCTCGTCATGCCCGGTTCGCCCGTGAGCTTCACCTGACTCGAGTCTCTCTCTCTACTCACTTTCTGGTGCGCTCTACTCGCCCTCACCTTTCGTGTCGCAGTGACCCGGACGAACGCTGTCCTGTTTTCAGCTACGGGAACCTTCGCTCCTACGTAGCTAGTCTGGTGTGCCCGCACTCCTCCGCCCATCAGGGGGCGCGGGAGGAGTTTGCTCTCGGAGCGCGCATTTTAAGCTCTGAAGAGCCTGTGCGCGCTCCGTAGTTTGGGCTTGTCTGGCCTGAGGCGACGACCCCGAGCGTGCCGTGTGCGTTTTACTGAAATTAAACGGACGCTCGGTGGTATCTCCCTACGCTCCACTGTCATTGTTCCGTGGAGTCTGTATATTTTACATTACGCCCTCTGGGTCCTGTACTGTTGATTTGAAGCACCTCCCAGGCAAGCTTATATTATATATATATTGTTATTCACCAGACAGGTGCTTGGGGTTTTTCACCAGTTATTTAACTTAACTGCGAGTTCCTCGCCCACATTTCTGGCTGACACCCAGCCTTTTGGAAGTTTAGGGGTTTCGCCCCCCACAAGGTCTGACTCCCAGACCCTGTATCTATATATCTACAGATATATATATATTTTGGTCCTCCTCCGGCACCCTGGTTTTTTGGTGGCCGACTGGTCGTCATGGAATTTGAATATGATGACGATGCTCACGGAGAGGAAAATGCCTTGACCTCTCTCCAGTGGGACGAGGACTTCTATGAGGCGGTGGATGACTCGATTTATCGAGCTGTTGGGGAAGCAATGTCTCCACTGGAAGAACGTCTTACTCAAAGGATTTGCCAATTTGCGCTTTGCCAATTTGACGGTGGCCCCCCCACTCTTAGTACCCGCAACTGCACCCCTGCCGGATCCCTCACCTCCACCGGCGAAGCGCCCACGCAAAACCGGGATGGATTCTACAGCCTTTGACAGGCTAAAACAGGCCTTTCTCGCTACTCAACCGGCCCTACCGCCTGCGACTCCACCTCTGCCGCAACTCCCGAGTCCGGTAACTCCTGCTCCAGGTCCATCCTGTCCTAACACTCAGTCACATGTCCCAGATATCTCCGACATGTTTGACCCGGAAGAAATAGTCCATCCTCGATCATCTGACTGGGCTCCAGCGGATAAAGTAGCGGATTACGTGGCACTGCGTATTAGAAAGCCCTTGGATAAGGACGCCCACAATTGTCTTCGGGCGGAGTGCCCTCGCCCCTCGTTGGAAGGCAAAGTGGCTTTAACACCAGAGATAGATGCACGCATGGCTACCTTCCTTCAGAAGTTCATGCGAGACCCCAAGAAAGGAATCGACAGATCCTGGCGGGCTTGCCAGGAGAAGCTTCTCGATGTCCTCGGCCCTCTGACAAAAATTTTGGATATGGCTGAAGAGGCCAAGTCATCAGGTTCCCTCATCTCCCCGGAAACGTTGTCAGGCTGGGCCCAACGGGCTGTCGTTTTTCTTGGTAACGCCAATTGCGCGATATCAACAGAGCGCAGGCGTTCTCTCCTGATCAAAGTGGACCCCAAGCTTGGGGATCTTGCAGACGCAGAAGCTGGAGCGGTGGCTCAAGGTGGCTGGTTTGGAGAACCGTTCGTGAAAGAGTTGGGGAAGTTCGTCAATACGTTCACCTCACTTGACAAGGCCCAATCTACCATCAAGCGGGTTTTTCCCCGGATTTCCGCGGGGCCGGTCGAGGCAGGGGCCGCTCGTCCGGCCGTGGGTCTAACAACCAGCCAAGAGGGCAAGGCTCTACCAGGGGTCAATACCAGGACCAATCCCATTTCAGAAACTTCTATCCCACGAGAGGAAGAAGAGGCAAAGGTCGAGGCTTCCGAGGAGCTGCGTCTTCTTCCACCGGTGAGTCTACTCCCTTCTTCCCAATTAAAAATAGGGGGGAGGCTGGGGAATTTTTTCCATGCATGGACTTCGGTCACAGGGGACCCATGGGTGTTACAGACCATTCAGGGATTTCACATAGAGTACTTGGGGACTCCCTCTCAAAGCTACAGACCCCCTCCTCTCCAGTTCTCCCACCACGACTCCGATTTGGTAGACGAAGAGGTCTCTTCCCTCCTCGCCAAAGAAGCGATAGTCCGCTCAACCCTACACCCGCACGGCTTTCTAAGCAATCTGTTCCTTGTGGACAAGGTAGATGGGGGCAAACGACCGGTCATCAATTTGAGCAGTTTCAACGAGTGGCTTGTCTACCGCCACTTCAAGATGGAGGGCATTCACCTCCTTCGGGATATGCTGCGCTCAAATGACTGGCTCACCCGTTTAGATCTGAAGGACGCGTATTTGGTGATCCCGATCTACCCGCCCCATCGGCGTTTCCTGCAATTTCTTTGGCGAGACCAGGTGTTCGAGTTTGTTTCCCTCCCGTTCGGCCTTTCTTCGGCCCCTTGGTGCTTTCCAAGGACCTCAAACCGGTAGTGGAATGGTTGAGAGCTCGGGGGGTTCGGATGATTGTCTATCTCGACGATCTCCTTCTCATGGACTCTTGTCCCCTACCTCTTCATCGACATCTTCAGATGACGGTCAATTTGCTCCAAGGACTGGGGTTTGTCATCAACAAAGCCAAATCAATGCTCTCACCCTCTCAGAGTCTGACATTTCTGGGCTTCGTAATCGACTCGAAGTCCTCCACTCTCAGCCTCCCGTCCAGAACAATTTCGAAGATCAGACACGAGCTGAGACGTACTCTGGCCAAGTCTCATGTATCTCTCAGGGACCTTGCTCGGATAGCCGGCCTTCTGTCTGCCTCCATCCAAGCAATCTTCCCGGGGCCCCTTCATTATCGGGCGTTGCAACGTCTCAAGGCTTTCTACCTTCGGAAAGGGTGTCCTTACTCCCGCAAAGTGACTCTGTTGACAGAAGCGAGAGAGGAAATTCATTGGTGGCTCCAGCACATGGAAGCCTGGAACGGTCGCGCGATTTTCGGGTCCGCGCCAGACTTAGTCATAGAGTCAGACGCCAGCAACCTGGGATGGGGTGGCAGGTGCGGCGATTTTTCTACAGGAGGATTGTGGTCTCCAGGTGAACGCAGTTTGCATATCAACTGCCTAGAGCTTCTGGCGGGATCCTTTGCGGTTCGATGTTGGACGAGAGATTGCATTCACTCATCTGTTCTCCTCAAAATGGACAACATCTCAGCGGTCTGCTACATCAATCACCTGGGAGGTACCAGGTCCAAAGCGCTTTCCGATCCTGCGGCGAGTTTCTGGCAGTACTGCCTGGATCATCACGTTACAGTGTCAGCGGAATATCTTCTGGGCCACGAGAACCTGGTGGCGGATTTCCAGTCTCGCAATTTTTGGGATTCCAGTTTTTAGAAACTGGACCCGGGGGTATTTTTCTCTCTGACCGACCTTTGGGGGCCATTCTCGATCGACCTCTTTGCCTCGAGACTAGACCATCAGTTGCCCCGGTACTTCAGCTGGAGGCCGGATCCCCTGGCTGTAGCCACGGATGCTTTCCTCCAGGATTGGACACTGGAGCTAGGGTACACTTTTCCCCCATTTGCGATGTTGACTCGCGTCACAGCTCAGGTCCGCCGCCAGAGAGCGGAGTTGGTGGTCCTCTCTACTCTGTGGAGGTCTCAAGTGTGGTTTCCGGTTCTACTGGAACTTTCCTGGGATTCTCCAATCCTACTCCCTCTGTTTCCTCATCTTCTCCTCAATCCCGATGGGGAGCCTCATCCTCTGGTTCTGCAGAACTCATTGCGTCTGGTCACCTGGAGGATTTCAGGAGACGTTGGGAAGTCCCAGGCCTTTCGGCACAAGCTGAGGAGCTCATGGTCAAAGCATGGGCGGACAGTACTGTCAAGCGATATAGATCCGCTTGGGTAGATGGTCCCGTTGGTGTCTACGACGGGGTTCTGATCCCATGGACACAGATGTGGTCCACATCCTAAACTTCTTAGCCCATCTGGCTTCTGAGGGCCTGGCCTATCGGTCCATCAACACCTTTCGTTCGGCCATTTCGGCAGGTCACGTACCGATTGACAGTTCTCCTGTGGGGGAGCACCCCCTTGTTTGTAAGTTGCTTAGAGGTATTCGTCTCTCTCTACCCCCAGAGCCTCGTTACTCTGCACTCTGGGACGTAAACCAGGTTCTGAACCTGTTTTTATCCTGGCAACCTAATCGTTTCCTTTCCAGGAAAGAATTGGCTGGCAAGTTGGCAATGTTGCTTTGCCTCATTTCTTGCAGGCGCGTCTCCAATGTCAGAGCTGTAGATGTTTCTTCTCGGATGTTTACACCCTCGGGTGTATCCTTTACCCTTCATCGTAGGACGAAATGTCTCACTAGAGTAATTTCATACCCTGAGTTCCCTGACTGTCCTAAGTTGTGCGTGGTTCGTTGCCTAAAGGCTTACGAGGAGATGACAGAGGAATTCCAGCCTCCGGGCGAACGCCAACTCCTCATTGCTCTCCGGAAGCCCTTTAAGGCGGTTTCCTCCCCTACCATCGCCAGATGGGTTAGGTGGGTTATGCAGGAAGCAGGCATCAACCTTCGGATCTTCGGTGCCCACTCGGTTAGAGGGGCAATGGCTTCGAAAGCATTTGGCTTGGGTGCCCGTTTGGAAGATATTCTCAACGCGGCTGACTGGTCTTCCGACTCCACCTTTAAGAGGTTTTACTTCAAGCCTGTGCTAGATATGGCCCACCTCGTGGTGAGCAAGCTTTAAACTAGCATAATCCTCGCCTCCAGTCCTGACATAGAACGAAAAATTTCCTAGCTAACGTATCGGAAAGTTTCAATTCTATTAAGGACTCGGAGGCGAGGATTATCCCACCCTAGGGATCATTGGAAGAGTCCCGCCCCGTATGTCAGTAAGTAAAACGCTTTGGGGTTATGTGCATTTGGTGGGTTTGCAAATGTTCCTTCTGTGATTAGCAATGCTGGATTTGCAATCTGTTTTCAGTTGGGCTTCCCAGCCTTTATTTGGATGTGTTTCATGCGAGACAATGTTCATAAGTTTTGATTTGTATTCTGCTGCATCATATTCCCTTTTCGTGAATTGATGGCTCCTTTTACTCCCGTAGGTGCCGACTCTGCGAAACAAGACGCATGAGGATTGGTTCCCGGCTGTCTTCGCGCTCAGAAAGAGGAGGAAGGGACAGTGAAGGCAGACTATCTAATGGCTGCAGGACCCTGATTGTGGACCCAGGACTACTGATTGGACAATTTGTTTTGACTACTTATTTCCCCTTGGTTGATGGGAAATGTAGTCTGTTGTTGTTTGGCTGCTGTGAGAATAAAGTGAAGAAAAGAAGGCATAATCCTCGCCTCCGAGTCCTTAATAGAATTGAAACTTTCCGTTACGTTAGCTAGGAAATTTTTCATTATGCCCAGAAATTCTGTTCTGGTTCAGTACATTGATGACCTATTGGAGGCATCAAAAACGCGAGAAGATTGTGTCACAGATACAATTGCGTTGCTGAACCATTTGGCTGAAGGAGGACACAAGGTGTCTCCAGAAAAATTACAGTTCTGTCGACAAGAAGTAAGATATCTAGGGCATAAAATAGAAAGAGGAGTTAGAAAAGTGACGCCGGAAAGAATAAAAATAATCAAAGAAATGCAATTGCCACAGACTCAGAAAGAAATGAGAATGTTTCTGGGAGTGGTTGGATACTGCAGGCAGTGGATGAATGGATTTTCTGTGTTAGCGAAACCATTGATACAGATTATTCGGAAACGAGCAAAAGATCCGATTGATTGGAATGATGACTGTCTAGAGGCATTTGTGAGATTGCGAAATTGTCTGTGTGAGGCTCCTGCCTTGGGCATGCCAGACTATACAAAAGATTTTGCTTTGTTTTGTTGTGAAAGAGAAAATTGTGCACTTTCAGTTTTAACACAGAGACATGGATTGAGTCAGCGTCCAGTGGCATATTTTTCAGCCACATTAGACCCAGTGGCTTCAGCATTGCTTGGCTGCTTAAAAGCAGTAGCTGCTACTTGTATGAGTCTGGAGCAAAGTGAGTCGATAGTGATGGGACATCCGGTAAAGGTATTCGTTCCACACTCGGTTGAGATTCTTTTAACAAGAACAAGAACACAGCACCTCACCCCTAGTCATTTGACAAAGTACAAAAGAGTAATTTTGGGAGCTGAAAATGTGACTGTGACAAGGTGTACGATTTTGAACCCAGCTACCCTATTGCCAGACCCCTGCGATGAGGAAGTAAAAGATGAAAGTGATCACGATTGCTTAGACGTAACTGAATTATGCACAAAGCCCCGCCCGGATATAAAAGAAACACCCCTAAAAGAAGCAGATCATGAGTTATTTGTAGACGGCTCCTGCCTTAGGTCACAAGAGGGAGGTCTAAGTGCTGCATATGCTGTTTGCAAAATTTCGGGGGTGATTGAAGCATCCTGTTTACCTGGCGTCAAGTCTGCACAAGTAGCTGAATTGGTTGCCTTTACAATGGCATGTAAAAAGGGGAAAAATTGGAGAGTAACCATATTTACGGATAGTCAATATGGTTTTGGGATTGTGCATGACTTCGGCCAGCTTTGAATGCAGAGGATTTCTGACTTCTTCAGGGTCTCCAATCAGAAACAGCAAAAATGTAAAGGATTTGTTGGAAGCATTGCAATTGCCAAAAGAGATAGCAGTTGTAAAATGCGCTGCACATCAGTCAGGAAATGACTATGTGACTGCTGGTAATAATTATGCTGACCAAGTGGCAAAATACTGCGCCAAAAATGCAGTAGCTATGAACAGAAAGATTGAAACGGGAGAAACCAGATGCCAACTTATGTACTTCTCAGTGCCAGAGACATGGGATGAGATTAGACAATTGCAGGAAGAAGTTGAGGAAAAGGAAAAAGAAATCTGGATAAAGGCAGCCTGTACCAAAAGACCACAGATGAAGTATGGGTGTATCTAGATGGAAGACCAGTCATGCCAGACTGCCTACTTTCAAAAATGGCGAGGGTGTATCATGGAGCAACACACATAGGGAGAGATTCAATGATCAGACTATTCAGACAGAGTTGGTACAATCCGAAGTTCAGGGTAATGGCAGAGAGCCTTTGCCAAAGATGCGTAACCTGTCAACAGCAGAACCCAGGTAGAAAGACAGTGGTAAGCTGGGGAAAAATCGGAAAGGCAGAAGGACCCTTCACCAGTTTACAGTTAGATTTCATTGAGTTACCCCCTTGCAACGGATTGAAATATGTACTTGTCATAGTGTGCCTTTTCTCAAGATGGGTGGAAGCCTACCCTACTAGAAGAAATGACAGTCTTACAGTTGCAAAACTATTGTTGAGGGAGTTAGTGCCACAGTTTGGTTTTCCGGTCACTTTGGAATCAGATAGAGGCCCTCATTTTAATAATGAAATAATTAGATTAATCTGTGCTGCATTTAACATTGAACAAAAACTACACTGTGCTTATCATCCAGAGGCTTCTGGAATTGTTGAACAAATAAATGGCACAATCAAGTCAAGATTGGGAAAGGTGTGTGCATCCACAAAGCTGAAATGGCCAGATGCTTTGCCCCTTGTACTAATGGGTCTCAGAAGTATTCCAGACAGAAAAACAGGAATGAGTCCACATGATGTACTCATGGGAAGAGCCATGAGACAGGCGTTCATTCCTGGAAATAAACTAATGAGTATAACTGATGATCTGGTATTGGACTATTGCAAAGGATTGGCTGAAATGATGCGTTCTATCTCTCATCAGGTTGGAGAAGACGCAGTTGAAAGACAGCCAGATCAAGAGTATGATTTGAATCCTGGAGATTGGGTGCTAGTGAAGAAACACGCAAGAAAATCGTGTCTAGCACCAAGGTGGGACAAACCAAGGCCAGTCATACTAGTCACTACCACAGCAGTGAAGTGTGCAGGTTTGCCCAATTGGATTCACGCTAGTCATACCAGAAGAGTACCGAGCCCATTAGATCAACAAGAGCCACCATTGACTGAGCAGGCTGAAGCATCAGGAGTTGTAAACTGTGAAATTGAAGAATCTAGAGTGATAGATTCTGAAAGACAACCATATGATGAGCAGCCCGAGCTGAGTCAGGAAGAATGGATCCCAGTAATTGAAGTGATTGATGATGCCATTGAGACCAGAAGGGGAACAGAACTGAAAAGACAAGAAAGTAGTCAGGAAAAGATAGAGGAAGAAGAACACACTCAGGTGATAACAGAAAAAGACATAAACAAACCTGAGGAGGGAAAAAGAGAAGAACACATTCAGGCAGAAGAAGAAAGGTTTGAATTTAGACCTGAACAGGACCAGATAGAGTTAGAAGAACAAACTCAGGCAGAAGAAGAAAGATTTGAAGTAAGACCTGAGCAGGATCAGACAGAATTAGAAGAACAAGCTCAGGAAGAAGTAGAACAAAACACAGTAGAACCTGAGCAGGAAGAAGCAAAAGAAGGTACAAGCACAGAGAACGGAGAAATAGAACAGATTGTGCCCAGAATAAATGAAATAAAACAAACTTTACAAGGAGATAAGGAAGGTGAAAAATCAGTACAAATTAAAAGAGTCAGAAAGGGAGACAATTGGCCAACTGGAGTAAAGAAACTAAAATATCACCTGAGAAAATCTGAAAAGAAACCAAACAAGTGAATGAAATCACAAGTCAAACAAGATCTAAGCAAACATTAGCAAAAATAACTCGAAGAAGTCCAAGATTGAGAAACTTAAACAGAAAATACAAGGCTCCAGAGTGGACGTACGTCATTCTTGAAGAATTTGAGTCCCTGGATCTGACTGATGAGACAGAAGAAGTCCATATTGCACAAATTGACGAAAGCCAATTGAAACCTCCTTAAGAATAAAAAGACAAAGAACTGTAAAAGAGAAAAAGATAAGAGAAAATAAATTTTCTCAGAGACAAAATGGCCGACAACAAAGTTAGCGGAAAACCAAAATGTGGAGTTAAAAGAAAGTGTCTTAGATTTTGTTTTTGTAGTATTTTATTAGCAATATTAGGATGGTTATTCCTAACAGTAGGGGTACCTTTAATAATGGAAACAAGTGACAAGAATAATACAGATACTAATGTTAAAATAGATAGATTAAGAGAAACTAAAAAAATAGGAGTGGAAGATGAGGCAAATTATCATAATGAATCAGATTATAATACATCTTCTAATGTGTTTATTAAATTATTATTTCAGTATGTTAGCACCATGCAAATTAACAACTGTTATGTATGCATGAAATTGCCCTCATCAGTATCAGAAGGGATGACGTATCACCATATACCTTTAACGTATGGAGTGTCATGTAGTATTTTGTCAAGTTTATTTTACACTACAGGGAGATTGCAGTATTTTTATTCTAACTTAGATGTAATATTTCCTGAACTTCCTATTAGAAAGAATATGAATCCAGTAGTTAGTAGTAAAAATGCGCGATTTATGGGTGAGTTTTTCATAACAATGAGTTCAATAGATTTAGTTCAGGCACAGAAGTTAATTTAACATGTACATTAAGAAAAGAAGAAAAAGAATTTTTAGATTTAGTAGAAGAAAGAAGACAGGATTTAATGAAGAAGGCAACTACACAGAAAACCCATGTACCTCCATGGGTTGGGAAGGAGGGAATCTATGCAAGTGGCAAGGCTCATGCTGCGATGTCCCTGGACTTTGTGAAAAGGGGAAAATTCTGCATCCATAGATTAAAGACAGAGTATAACAATAATTACATTGGTTCCAGTGAATGTGAACATAACTTCCTAATATTAGGAGGATGGGGACTAAAAGGGGGAACTGATCCTGTGTTTCCAGGAGTGTATTATGTTTGTGAGAAGAATCACTATTACAGGTTACCTGCAAGATGGTACGGAAGCTGTTATTTTGGAATAGTTTTTCCAAAAATTTACCATGTAGATAAAATCAGTGGAACCAATGGAAATCCTAATGGACTAACACAAAGAAGAAGGGCTAGTTTTTCTGAAATTGTAGGAGATATTTTTAGTGCACTGATACCCTCAGTTGGAGTCATTCTAAATTCACAGAAAATTTGTAAGTTATCAACCATAGTTGATCGTCTTTCTACAGACACTGCAGGAGGATTTTTAATGATTAACACAGAAATGGTTGCAATTAGATCAATGGTTTTACAGAACTGTCTTGCTCTTGACATATTATTGGCAAAAGAAGGTGGAGTGTGTGGCATGTTGAAAGTTCAACATTGCTGCACTTATATTCCGGACAACAGAGAAATTATAGGATATATTGAAAATATTACAAGAATGCATAAAGATTTAACCCAACTGGAGGTTGACAGTGTGTGGGGAAGACTAACAAAAAGTATAACATCAATAGGGAAATGGTTTGTTGGGTTTGGGAAAAGTTTTCTAGCTCAAATAATGATACCATTAGTGATGATAATAACAATAGTGATGTTAATAATGATTACATATAGATGTTGTAGAAAAAGTACGAAAGGAAAGGTACATTTGAATTAAAGAGGAAAGGGACAGACACGTAAAAGGAAGTATGAAGAAATACGCTTGGAAGAAATGAAAGGCAGGTTATACAAGAAGATGCGAGATTTAGAAGGAAATGAGACAGTTGATGAAAGGTTGGGAGGCCAAATAGAGAAAACTGAGAAGTGCTAAAGTTGATATCTGGGATGGATGGGAATTTTGTGATGGCTTAATATGCCATCAGAGAGGGGATTGATGGAGCAAGGACTCGGACACGAGACTTGCTCGGAAGCAATCTCCTCAATTTAACTTATTAGCGAATTACTAATAACGTGTTTTGTGATTAATACTATACATTTTTATGATACGCGGGAAAAGAATGAAGCTTGCCTATGTGTTTACTAACTGCAAATAACACGGACGTAGGACTAGGACGCATTTAACATGGGATCTTTACTGTGCATGCGTCTACTGCATCTACGTAGTATGATGTGCTTTCGCTTGGAGGGAAATTCTTGCACTTGCGCAAAGAGCTATAAAATGGCCGCTTGAAAGCTCACATGCATGGCACCTGCTTGCTGAAATTAGAAATGGGTTTATAACTAACGCAAATGCAGAGAGAGAAATAACAAATGGTATGGGTTAGAGTAGAGGTTGGTGGTATACAGTGAAATCATTTATTTTTGAGAATAATACTTTTCTTTTCGACTTTATTATTTGTGCGTATTTGGGCCTGTTAAAGTTGTCCGAGTAGAGCAGACCAATATGGCGCGACGCATGCGCCCTGATATGGAAGCTTGGAAGATGACTAAGAATTTGTCACGAGTCCAAGGTCGGCGGAGATGTGCCCTGGGAACATGAGGGTGAAGAGTTCATATGAAGGAACTTATTCAAAAAATCAGTGACAAATGTATTTAATAAAGTTTAAAGATGTATGGGAAAGGAAGGACAGAATAAAGTTCGATGGGACGGGTTTGGAAACAATGGTTAAAAGAAAATAAATGAATTATAAGTGTGGTGTGATGATCATCCCCCCCCAGCCGTCCAATCAGAAGTTAGTATTCTGTAAAAATGAAACATTAATGGGTGGTACATGCCTATGGAAGGGTATAAATGAAGTAGTTTAGTTAGTAAGGAAGGCTAAGCTTGTTGGGAGCGGAAGCTGCAGAAACAATTCAGAACTTGGGATGCTGTCGGTGCTGGGGTGGTGCTGATGCTCTGAAATGCTGATGAAGAAATCGAATACAGAATCATCTACTTAATTTGGGTGGGTTTTAGAAAGAAGATCGCGGAAGAACCACGAGGAGGAAGAGAGTGTCAGAGAGGGGTGCCACGTAGTCGTCGGTAACTAGAGAGGTGAAGTATCCTGTCCTGATTTCTGTCCTGAAGCCTTTGTCTCCTGATCTGTCCTGGGAGGCCCTTACCAGCCCTTTGGCCAGGGGGTTGGTCTTCACACCGTACTTTGGTAATTATGAAATTCATTGTTTGATAAATGCTCTTCTGTCTCTATCCTCTTCTTTCTGAGCATAGTTATTGTGTGGATCTGAATTGATAAGTGTTACTTGAGATATTTAAATTGGCACTCCCGCGAATGAGGGTGTTTGTACTGAAACGCTTTTGAGATGGTTCAAAACCCATAATTTTAGATAAAGATTTAAAAACTTATTGAGTCTGTCATTATTTTACACTTATTAAGAAATGCATAATAAGTTATGTCATTTATCGCCATCAACTAGATCTACCTAACTGGTCCATTGACCAGAGGAAAGAACTGTTTGATCAGCAGAAGGTTTAGTTAAAGAAGTAATAACTAGATCTTGAGGTATGAGTAACACATAAAACTAATAAATTCCAGTGGTTTACTTAGAGCGCAGCGGAAGCGAGTTGTATGGGCCCAAGTGAGTATATGGTAGTAGAGTATCTGTTGTTAGTAGACCGCAGGATCAGTTTGATGATGGCAAATCAAGTGATGTTGCTTCCTGTGCAGATGGATTATGGGATTATGGGAAATCCACTGGTGTCACATCCTGTGCAGACAGCTGATGGAAAATGAAGTTCCCTTGCTTGGCTTCTTCTTTTACAGATTATTTTGGTGGGAAACCAGTGTTGTCACTTCATGTGCTCATAGATGATGAGAAATGTAAGAATGTCTCTTCCTGTGCAGAAGGATGACTGGAAATCCTGTGGTCACTTCCTATGCAGATTGATGATGGGAAATCAAAACACATCTTTGGTTAGACAAAAAGAGATTCAGTACTCTTCTTACTGAGATCTCTCTATTAGCTTTCATTCAGTAAACAGGTGGAATTAATTTCCCACAAGTCTTCAAATGATCTTGTACCATTTATTTCAACAACTATATGATATGAAATGTTCCTGCACATGCACTGATGATAGTATATCAGGGTTTCCTAACAATCTCCATATCCATGTACAAAATCTGTGCTGTAGTGTTCACAGATTCTCACTGCAGGTACTTCATTTTATAATGTCCTTCCACTGAGAATTGAAAACCTGCAACACTGCCCTAGGATCGAGGAGCACTAAATATGATTCTGATATATAAACTGTTCTCTTGATACTGTCAATTAGCCACTTGGAAAAATATTTTTTTCAGCCAAGAAAACATAAAGTCACAATTCAACATAAATAGTATATTGATTAACAATTGTTATAGGCTAATACAAACTATCCACTAATTACCAAGGGAAGATTGAAACTGTTATTGTTAGAAATTTTGGGCCAGATGTACTAACTCCGGAAATTGTGAATTCCCAATTTGAAAACCACAATTCCTAACGTATGAAATTTTAAAATTAAAATAGCAATTCCCAGTGGGTCGTAAATCAACCTACCTTATAAATATTAATGAGGTAGTTTGCAGTTTACCGCCCATTAGGAATAATGACAATCACTGGTGTGTTGGCCTGCTGTGGTCAGCAGACCACTGTGTCTGTGATTGCTTCTAAAATAAAAATATTTTTTTAATGCAAACCGTTTTTCTTAAAGGAAATTATAGGACCACTGCCTACTCTTAAGAAATGTTTTGCCAATATTCACAAAGGAGAAGGGGTCCAAAAGGGAACAAGTTAACACCTCCTTTAACGTGTCCGTACAATATGAATGTTTTGTGACCGCATTTTGGTCGCAAATCATGAATACATATCACTTTGGTATTCATAAGGGGCATATGTTAAACCTGAAAGCCTTAGGGAGGTCTTTCCCAAACTTTTTGCCTGCTTTTACTCCACTTTTTGCTGTATTCTTTTTGCTGGCTTTAGGACTCTGAGCCCTTTACCACTGTTAACCAGTGCTAAAGTGCATGTGTGTCTCCCCTAAACATGGTTTCATTGGCTTTTCCACAATTGGTATATTTAACTTATCTGTAAGTCCCTGGAAGAGTGCACTACCTGTGCCCAGGGCCTGTAAATTAAATGCTACTAGATTGTGCCATCCACACAAGTAGCCCTGTAAAACATGTTTTAGTCCTGCCACTGCAGAGCCTGTGTGTGCAGTTTACCTTGCCATGTCGACTTGGCACTTAAAACCCTTTGCCAATTCTTAATCTCCCCTTTTACTACATATTAGTCACCCCTAAGGTAGGCCCTAGGTAGCCCATAGGGCATGTGCTTAGTAAATAAAAGGTAGGAGATCTACTTTTAAGATTTACACGTCCTGGTAGTGAAAAACACCTACATTTGATTTTCACTACTGTGAGGCCTACCCCTCTCATAGGTTAACATTGGGAATACCTTATTACACTTTTAAGCTGTAATTCCTGTCATGTCATTGGATTGGTAATGATAAATCCTCTTTGCTGGCAAAGTTGAAATTAACATTACTATTTAAGAAATACCACTTTTAGAAAGCTGGCATTTCTCTGTTCTTACAGCTCTGTGTGCATGCAGCCTGTCTCCAATACACGTCTGGAGTGGGTGACAACTGGACTTTGTGCATTCCCTCTACACAGCCATATACAGAGGAAGGGTAGGTGTGACTGAGTGCTCATCTGCATTCTTATGGCTCATCCTGGGCAGGATGGGAGGGAGGAGCTGACACTAACACCTGGATGGGCAGTGTCCTGTCCGCACACAAAGGGTTGATCGCCCCCCTGTAGTGAGTCTGGAGCCAGAGCTGAGAAGGGAGGACCTCTGTACACTTTAAAGCCCCTCTTTGAAGTCACCTCCACTTCAAAGGCACAACTGGGTATAAGAACTAGATCTCTGACTTCAGAAAATCAATCACCTCTGGACATGTAAAGAAATTCTCTCAGAAAGAAGGACTACTGTGCTGCTACAAGGACTGTCACTCTGCTGGACTGAGGCTCTGGAAGAACTGCTTTTCTGCTGTGCTACCCTGTTGCCTTCTTCCCTTTGCCCCTGCTGAGGAAGAACTGGACTCTGTTTGAACCAGAGCTTGTTGACTTGCCTCCTGTTTCTGAGACACAGGAATATCAAATTTTCACCATCTGCTCCTGGTCCTGTGCATTGCACTCAGAACCAGCACATCACCTTAAAGAACTGATGTATCGGAACCAACACATCCCTGCTGCTGCAGTGTGGGAATATCAACGCATTCCTTTGACTGCATGGAGAAACCCGGTGCATCGTCTACAGAGCCAACGCCTCTTGGCTAAGCGCATCATCTTCGGAACAGATGCATCACCACCACAGCATGAAGAAAATTGACGCATCACCTCGACTGCGGGATCGACATCAACGCATCGTTGGCTGTATCCCGCATATCGCTGTTGCGACCAGGATCAAGGAACTTTGTTCAGTGGGCCTGCATGTTTCCTTTATCCAGCCCGCGCTCCATCACTGTGGGCCTGAACTCTTGACTTTGTTCCAGTCCAGCGTGACCAGATATACGCCATAGGTGCTTATTGCTTTTATGCTCTATTTTTACATTTAATCTTTAAAAATGTATATCTTGACTTCTACTGATTGGATTTTTCTTGTTTTGATCCTGATTTATTATACAAATATAATCTATCATACCTCTGCCAACTAGAGACCCAGTTTCTAACAGCATGCGAAATACGGCCCATCCAAATTCTGAATCACAAACCCAAATTGCAATTCTGTAAAATTGCAGTTTGGCATTTGTATGTAAAAAAAAAAGCATTTTTGTGGTGGCAAACGTCCCGAGTCTGTGAATCGGGCCATTCGTGATCTCAAAAATGCTTAGTACATCTGCTCTTTATACCTCAATATTGCAAAATTTGCAAGAGAGGCATTTGAAAGTGCATTCAGCAGATCAAGTTACGTTCTTCAAATTTATTATGACAGAATCATATAGAACTACCTGTTCACAGTTTTCTGTTGTTTCTAAAGTTTAAACTCAAAAGCTTCATCTAAAACCTCCATTCTGATGTAATATGGTGTGTCACGGAAATGATTACTATATGATACATAGCATGAAATAGTGGTTTTAATATTAACCAATCCAAAAAATACCACCAACTACATCTTGCCAAATCTATATTTATCTGGACATAAAAAGGTGAAGTTGAATGTATTCAACAGTGCCACACAACCACAAGTGCATTAAAATAGACTAGTTTCTTTCTGATCTCTTGGCAAAGCATGACCGGATGTCGGATTCCAAATCAGAATGTGACAAACGAAATGTGGTTCCAGAATATTATATCAAATCAAGAAAAACCTCAATGCCATAGACAGCCTTTCTCAAAGAATACTGGTAGGCCCTAGAGTTACTTTCATATTTGCAAATCGGTTTAGATATTGACTATCAGTGATATTTTGCCTACATTCGCCTAGCATTGCCTTGTCTTGTTATAGTCGTAGGGCTGTCCATAACCAAAATATTAACAACATTGAGTGAACAGATGTTTGATGTGCTATTCTTTATTATGTCTAACAGGACTCTCCTGAAATTTACAGATCAGGAGATATTTCATTACTAGCCTAAATAACACTGTTTTTAAGTGACCCTTCAAAAAATAAAGCTATCACCCTTGAGCACTCACTCTCTTTTTTCATTTGCAGAACACGTCTCGTTGCAGTTTCTTTCAATATTTGTCTGCTTACTGTGTGTACTGATGATCACCAGGCTCAAAATCTAATGGTCCGGTACTGTCCCAATTCCTGGTAATTTCCCCCTTCTTTTTGCAGTACCATATGTGTGTCATATAGACCTTCTCCATTTCCAACATCCTCAAAAGCATTACATTCAAAATTATCAATAATTTGATTCTTTGTTGCCAAGTTAGTATACTTTATTTGTGTTCCAATTAATTTAAATTCATTTTTGCGGTTATGAAATCCTTCATGTTAAGATAAATTGCATTAGCCTGACTGGGTGTCTCCTTCGGCGAGAAGACCCAGCTCCCCGCCTGCAGCTTCAGACTTGAAGGGGGACAAGGACAGCGATGCCTCGCTCCTCAGACCAACAGCAAATCTTACCCTTTTGGTATCTGTGCAGCAGGAAATGTTTTGGTGCTCTATTTACATCATATAAATCCATAGGGGGATATGTACAAGGAAGTGGAGGAGAGAGACGTTAGCCTTTCTGGCTTAACACCCCCAGTGGCGGCTCGCAGAGGGAGTGCTGCAGGGCAGGGGAGGGGCTGGGGGGGGGTTAGTGGACTCAGACATACAACGGAACGGAGTAAACTAAGAAAATAAATAAATAAAACTATTTACCTTGCGCGCGCTGCATCGCCAACTCGGCGATGCAGCGCTCGCAAGGTAAATAGTTTATTTATTTACTTAGTTTACTCCGTTCCACCGTATGTCTGAGTCCACTACCCCCCACCCTGCCCCTCCCCCGTCCCGCCTCACCGCCCCGCAGCACTCCCTCTGCGAGCCGCCACTGAACACCCCTCTCCTCCACTTCTGAAACGCAAGGCTGCACCATATTTACAAGAATGTGGTGCAGCCTTGCGTTTCCCCCTGCGATGGCGCTAAGTTTAGCAACTTAGCGCCAACGCAGGCACCATTGTACCAGAGTGCAAGGGTGTCTTCGTGCAGGGGAGGATTGTTTATGTGTAGGAAGGTGTCCCTTCCTGCACATAAACAATCCTAGAAATGCCATCCTGTCACTTTCATGCGTGCTGCTTAATGCAGCACACATGAAAGTGACAAAATTGCATTTTTAAAAAAAAGTTTGTTTATGTACAGGAAGGGACACCTTCCTGTATATAAACAAACAATGGCATTTTGCTTTTTCCATTTGTGCTGCACAAGCAGCATACATGGAAAAAGCATAAACGAGGAGAAATAATGCATTTCTCCTCGTTTCACCATCTTAAGACCAGTTTTTACCACATTGTGGTGCATTTGTAAGCTTTGTTGGCTATTAAAATATAACCTTATTTGTTTCAAATTAGACACATAACCGTGTGTCATGTGTATATAAAGAGATGTATGCAGAGTGCTGTACAGCTTTTTTTGTTTATATTGTATAAACTTCACCAGTAGAAATCAAATAGAAAGGCGAAAACAATCGGAACAGAATGCAATGGGCTCCAAAACACTTCTGACACCATTAAATGAAGAATTCTAATATAAAAACAGCAATTTTAAAACTCATTTTGTTAAATACAGTAAAATCGAACTGGCCGATATAAAATATTTAGGTTGGCACATTCGGACATTTGAAACCTATTCTGCACTGCCAGACAACGCAAGAATTCCTGGTAACATGGTGTAGCAAAGAAAGGACGGATTTCAAGTTAATCTCTTTGGACATTGCTTTTTACAGTTCACATCTCTGGGTGTATAGCTACGTGCCTCTGGCAGTCACTCAACACCTAGTGATAAACACAAAAAATGGCATTGTCAAGCCTTACATAAAACGAATGTAATTGTAAAAGCACAGCGCCTTTTGATGACAGAAACAGAATGAGAGACATTTTTTTTCTAAATCTATACAATTCCATCAACTTTGCCCATAAACAGAACAAGAGGGGGTAGTAATTGCGCAGCTTGCAGAATCCGGACATGTATACACGTGTTATGTTTCTTTTTATTCTGAAAGCAACCTTTGTCTCTCATATTGTACTGCAATTTCCTTTATATACATCAATCAGCACGCAGGAAATGGGAATAGCGTAATAAAGTTAGATTTTGGATCTGTGCACGACTGAACTCTAATCAACATTCACTCTGATGTAAACAAATAGGTAAACATAGAAATGTAAGAAAAAAACAAGTGCAAAAATAAGGAATGAAAAATAAGATAATATAAAGTACTTCTGGGGCAGAGTTAAATATGCAGGCCTTTAAAATTGATCAGTGCGTTTAGACATGTCAAGAACCACAAAACAGTAAACATATGAATACAGCTAGGTAAATAAAACAAATCAAACAAAGATCATGGTAGAAACTACTAGAGATAGAACGCTGGACAGACAAGAAGACATTGTAGTACAGATAGTAAACAAATTCTCATTACTGTGTAAGTCTTCGATAGTGCTGCCTAGCTGCATCTGATGTTCTTCCGAAGTCACTAGTAATACAGAATTATAAGAACAATTAAGTGTGCTGTAACTCAGCTTCAGCGGAACTCACACCCATCTATTCACAAAAATTAATCTACCGGGTTGATTTTGTGGCCTGAATTAGACAAAAACTTTACCTTGCAAGATACGCTGCAGCATGGAGGAATCAACCCACATATTCCAATTCATCAAACGATGAATAACTCAATGTCCGCGTAAAGACTGATGTCAAATTACTGGGTACATTTAAGAATCAGAATATATAAAGGAAAAAGGTACACTTTGTAATTCCTAGGGCAACTTCAAGGTAAATATCACAGTAAATGATGACAATTCTAATATAAGGAGAGACAATAACAGACGTGTATATTCAAAAACACAAAAAATTGTTGTTTATTGATAGTTATGCATTCAATGTTCCATCCTTAAAACTAAAACAAACCACATACACACCCCATCTATCTCATCATTCATACTCAACAGTCATAATGTATACAGCACAGGTATGTTCAGCACCTGAAAATCATAGATCAAAACATTATGTACATGATTAGGAGTTTTTATATTATCATCATGATGTTTGTTTAAACATTTTCTATAGACGGGCCTTATATGCAGGCTTTATAGTTCACAGGTATGTATCTATTTCATAGAGTGGCTGCAAATCCCGGATGGTTTCTACGTGCGTTTCGGCATAAAGATGCCTTCTTCAAAAAAAGCCACAGCAGATACAGGCACTATCTGTAAATATAAGCAAGAACACATATGTATGCTGTCTCTCCTAACAAGACATTATACTTAGGATATATGAACATTTGATAGAGACTTCGTATTTGAGTGACCATCACCTCTAAAAGTAATTCAAGAATAAGACAAAGAAAAAGATGAAGAAAGAGATGATGAAAAGGATGAAGAAAAGAGCACCAAGTCAATGGATAGCCCCATTTTGCCAGTGATGGTATAAAAATAGCAATAATATGATTGCATGCTGCTATGACTAAACTTGCTATCATTGTGAACGGTACCCAGTGCATAGCCGCTCTTGCTACTCAAAGAAACTCCTATGTGTATTCCTGGATCATACAATTTTCATTTAATAATGTATTACCATCTAGTGCGGAGTCTGTTTGTCCGGACGTTTGGCAGAGTGAACGGCGTCTTACTTAAGAAGAAACATGGCCTGATGTTGTAGGTGAAGTGAAAGAAAATATAAACAACTAATATAGTGCTGATACCATGTTGTGGATGTGTGAAGCATGCAAGGGCATATTTACCATTTGATTAGTCAATAAACGCTTGAACGATGATTCTGCGATGATATTTATTTGGGGCTCGGTAGCCCGTCACTTGACAGCTTCCTACATGGAAAAAACAGACAACTAAAGTGCAGATACTTATACTGCTTTCTCACCTATCATGATGTCTTCACAAAAGGGAAAGTTCTGTCGATTAACAGAGCTTGACAGCTCATACGATCATGTAAATATGCAAAGTTCAGGAGACTAGCAATGGCAATGAGGCTCTCTACGTCGTGTATATATGACAGACTAGATTTATTAATTTAAAAGGGACTTGACATTCCCAATAAGCGCTCATTAAATGATGACAGAGCAGAGCTGCATTGGAGATTGAATGCTTATGCTAGGCGGCAACCGACCGTTGATATAAATGCCGGATGTTCCATTTTACAACTGGGCACATGATAGTAATCCTAAGTGACGGTCAAAAATAATCAAGCACCAGTTATACAATTAATAGTGGTGCTACAGAGCATTGACAAAGACGGAGTCTAAAAGGCTTAATAAGCCAAGAGTCATATCTATGCAGCAATTATACAATTTATGGTGCTACAGAGCATTTAGCTGAAATGGAGTCTAAGAGGCTCAATAAGCCAATGGCGAAATCTAGTTGATATGCAATGTGATACACAAAATCTTAGAAGCGAGGTAATATAAATTTTCTTAAACTTACCATTGTTATTGCTGCTCTAAGATTCTTAAAAGGTTACAGATGGTGTGTCTCGAGCCACACTCCCCGGGAGAAGGTAATCATGAATGAATGAAACTCTCAGGTTTTTCTGAGACAATGCAAACATTCCACAAAATTGTCCCCAACACTATTTGTTTCAGTGCAACATCACCTCGCACAGAGTTTGAGAAATAAAATATAGAGGTGGAGATTATCAATCAATCAATATAACTTTATTTCGGCCACATGGACCATAAAAGTCACAAAACACAAACACAAAAAAAAAAAAAAATACATTCATGGTTAAAATGTAAATTGATCTACACACCTGAATATTGACTAAAAGACACCAGTTTAAAAAAACACTTAAAAACTATAAAAATTGTATATATAAGTTCAAACAATCCATTAAAACATAGTAAAAACAATCATCTACACATAATTATGAGCTAGTATACACCCAAATTATGATAATACGAAAGGGAGTGCTAAACCACGAACCACAGTAAAATACCTGCTTTCTCCAAGAATTACTTTAAAAAAGCCCGCCGAGTATGCCACATGCAGTTTAAAAAGCGGGATACAGCAAAGACAATTAGAGGGTGAGTATCGTACTTCAAAACTCTGAAGGCCACTGCGCAGTGCGCGAAACCCATGTTCTTGCAGAGTTGTATTAACCAGCGCTTGCGCGCCGTCTGATAGGCGGGACAAAGAAGCAGGACATGCACATCAGATTCTACCTTGTACTTGCATGCGGGACATTCACCCGTTATCTCTTTTCCCCATTTACTAGTGTATGCACGTAACGGGAGAGTCCCTAATCTGAATTGCATATACAGTTTCCTGGCCAGTGGGGGTTGAATAAGATCCAGGAAACGTTCCTTGCTGTATACATCTTTAATTCGTAAAAACTCTATAGTTAGGCGGCCACATGAGGAACTTTCTTGGATAGCCGTTAATTTAGCTAATCTATAATGTTTGACTAATTCCAACCTAGAAATCGTAGGGCAAGAAATCTCCGGAGTCCTCCAGAGACCCGGTATGTCTAGCTTGATGGCAAGATCCCTTATATGTCGAAGCCAGGGAGTTTTCTTGATCGGGCAAGTAGGCAATAACTCTCTTAGCTCATCCCTAAGGACGGCCAACTCTGGGGTCACCCATAATCGCCGCCAGAATGTAAGAGGTCTCAAAGCAGCCTCTTCATCAAGGGGCCTAATGCCCAAATCCATTCGGAGGGGAATAAGGGAGGTACTGCAAGGTAAACCTAAGAGCTGTCTCATAAAGTTATTCTCCACCCTCATCAGACTGGTGGTGGAGCAGTGACCCCACAACTCCACCCCTTATAGTGATGCCCCCTAGCTTGTGCTTTATAAATTTCAACCACAGGGGCTGCTGGCTTAGCAGCTGAGGTTCTATGTAATTTCATTAAGCCCCCCAGAGTCTGGGTTAGCCTAAGTCTAGCCTTAGCAACCTGTGGCCCCCACTCAAAGTACTCTGATATAGTCACACCCAAGTAATCAAATAAATTCACTCTTTCCAGTGGGATACCGTGTAAAGAGGGATTAGGGCGTGACGTTTTGGGGGGGTTGAAGACCATAAATTTAGTTTTCGTCAAATTGATCTCCAGCCCACGCAACTTGCAAAAGTTCGCAAACCAGTCCAACGTCCGCTGGATACCCGATGGTGTTTTTGAAAGTAGCAGGGTATCATCAGCGAACATCAGCGCAGGAACCTTCCCAGATGCTAATTTAGGGGCATCAATGTCCTTGGTATTTCTAAGATGATCAATAAGCCAGTTTATAAAAAGGCAGAATAGAGTAGGGGCTAAGATGCACCCCTGCCGTACCCCTTTAAGTACGGGGAAATGGGAAGTAAGTTCTCCATATTTCCCACATCGTACTTGCGCAAAATTTTTGGTGTGGAGCTTCTCTAAAATATGGAGTAAGTAGACAGGAATCCCAAGGTCGCTTAGCACCACCCAAAGTTTCTCCCGGGGAACCAGGTTGAAGGCCGACTTCAGATCAATGAATATTAAGTAGAGGCTGCCACCCTCAATTGTCACCGTTTTCCAGAAAAGTAATTGTAGTCTGAATATCTGGTCTACGGTTGACATGTTTGATCTGAAGCCGGCCTGGTAGGGGGTTATTATTTGCTGGTCTTCCATCCATTCCTGGAGACGGTCCAGGAGTACTCGGCCAAAGAGTTTTTGGGAATTATCGATAAGACTGATCGGCCTATAGTTGGAGGGCGTAAGGGGACAGCCTTTTTTGAAAATGGGCACTATCTTGGCCCCGCGCCATGTATCAGGGGGATCCATGCCCTTCAGAATGGCATTAAATAGGGCACATAAATATGGTATCCATATAATAGGTTCCTCCCGAAAAAGGTCGCCCGGAAGTTTATCTAAACCTGCCGCTTTGTTACGCTGGAGCTTACTAATAGCGTTTCCCACTTCAGTCATGCTAATCTCCCACTCCCCCGCCTGATGTAACTCCATTCCTGGTCTGGTGCTAACAGGGTTGTCAGTCCCATCTTCCCTGTCTGAATACAATGACCCAAAGTAGGTATCCCATACTTCGGGCGCTATGTTAGGCTCGATGGCCGATCTCCCTCCCCCATCCCCACCACCCACTATTATCCAAAATGTTTTCAGATCTTTCTCTTCTAGGGCAGTCCTGAGCTTTTCCCACCTCTCTAGTTCCCAGTTGTTTTTTTCCTGGTGTATTGTCCGCTTGTAGCTGGCCCTAGCAAGTTTAATCTGTAACCTGTCCTTCGCCTTTACCGCATCCAAAAGTTCCCGCTTAGCCTTGCAGCATTTATTGTTATACCAGGAACATTTGTTATGGTTGTTTTCCCTGGTACCCACAACCGGGAAAAACACCTCTGCCAATTTCAGAGTGAGTTCTGCATGAATTTTCCCTGCCATGTCTTGTTCTACACAGGGACCCTCCGCCTGTATTACCCCCCGCATTTTGACCAAAAAAGGGATCACTAACTGATAAACTTTAGCCAACTTGCGAGGACAGTGCTCGATGTGACCCCATCTAATTTTCCTTCTATTATTGGTTACTATAAGTGCACTCGGCACATTTAGGGGGGCCGGGGGAGAATTAGAGATGCCAAGATCCCATGACTTTAACACCAAGCTCAGAACATTATGATCACTATCGTGCCTTTGCGTGATATAAAAATCAGAGACCTTTTCCCAGAACCTTGTTTCTACCATGATGTAATCGAGTAGAGAGGCTTGCCCTACTCTATTGAATGTAAACTGACCCGGACGGTCAGATTTAGTCCTGCCCTTAGCGATAAAGCTAGAGTGAGCGCATTGAGCTGCAACGCCAGTGGTGACCAAATCTTAATGGGAGTGATCTGGGGGTCAGGTATGGACCAATATCGATCCTCTTCCGTAGGGAAGGAGTGGTTTGGGTCGGTCAGAGGTTGGAAATGGCAATTAAAATCTCCCCCCACTATCAACCAGATCCGAGGATCCAACGTTGGAATAAAATTACCTAAAAGGTCAATAGTGGCAGATTCTTGGCTGTTATTGACTGGCCGCGAGTACACATTAATTAAGGCCATATTTTCCTTTGAGGGAAAAGAAAGCAGGACACACTGTATGTCGACTGTGGGGTTTGACAACTGCTCCACCCTACAACCTAGGTGAGTGCCTACCCAAATGGATAAGCCACCCGAGGGTCTCCCCCGTCCTCCCATAGCTGCCAGATGGTTGAACGATGCGAATCCCAGCCGATGATGCTCTTCTCTCGCCCAAGTCTCTTGGAAGATACAAATGTCATGGCTGTCGACGAAATCACCCCATTCAGGGCAAGAAACTTTATTTTTGAGCCCTGCCAGGTTCCATGAGAGTATCTTCAACCCACTGCCCTACCCTCTTTCACCATTCATGCCCATTGGAACCCTAGCACAGATAGGTGGGGAAACATCTGGGGGGGGCGTGCAGTGCCCAAGTGGTGCCCCACCGGTCACGCGCCCGCTGCCCACACCATCCAGTGGTGCAGCGGGCGCGGAACCAGGGACACTACTAGGTCGCCTCTGCTCTCCAGATGGGGCCGAGTGCAAGGGGGGCCCGGGGCTACTACCCTTAGATGTTCGGATCGAGCCACCCCAACCTCTGCCATTAAGGTCGATACCGACCTTTTCAGAGTTCCCACTCTGTGGTGATCCCTCCTCAAGTCAATCTACCTCCTCCAAGATATCGTATCTATTGTTCACCGGGACGTTAAATTGGGGGGACCTGGTATAGACATCCCGACTTCCCTTGAAAAGAGGCACCAGCCCCCTGGCAGGATTAAGAGGTGGTGCACAATTTCTTGGGAAGGATGGATAGGAGGGGTAGAAAAAGGCCAGAGGGCGCAAGCTCATTCCTATATGGGCATACTGACAATTAAGAGTGGTTTTAAGTAAATTATCTACAGTATTAGGGTTATTAAAATTAATTACTACACACTCACCCGGGTCGTTTTTGAGCCTGTTGCCTACCCACCCTACTCTTCGAACTAGAATAATCTCACCTGCTCTATCATACTCAAAATACTTGTACCTTGCGAGCCATAACAGGCATTTGTTCCCCAGCTCTAATTGGGTTTCTTTTTTATTCGGTTCCAATGGCGGGACACCTGTCAAGATGGCTACATATGGGGAACATGCAGGAGGAAGGTTTATACTAGGCAGTCTTAAGTTACAACTTACTTGTCTCCCCTCACCATGTTCTTGTCGTGGTTGGCTACTCACATTCCTAGAGCTAGCTTGTTCAACGAGGCTGGGACTATCTCGGTGCTTCGGAGGGACTGTGCTGGTATAGATTCTAGTCTCACGGCTATCACTCCCACCTCTCTGCTGCAGGTTCGTATTCAATTCCCCCATCTCATGGCTAGATGGGGGGGCCTTATAAACGTGCATCAGAGACCCTCTGGGTGATATGGGGCCTATGGTGTCCGTCTGACATCCATTATCGGTCCCACTTCTGGGATTGCTAAGGTAGTACATTTGTAGCTCTGCTAGTCTTGCTTCCCCTGCTACCACCACTTTCTCCAATTTGTCTAGTCGACTAATGAGCGGGGCAAGTTCTTCTTTGATCATAGCCCTCAGATTGTTCTGCAGATCTGTCAGCAGATTCACAGCCCAAGCCGGATAGGTCTTGTCAATGCTGACTACTGGGAGTTCATGAGGTGTTGGTACTCGCTCTTCGCCCCCCTCTACGCTACCTGGATTACCCTCGCAGAGCCTCTTTTTTTTGGATCCCATCTCAAGTGATTGTTTACGCTTTCCAGCATTAGGGATTCTAGTGATGTTTCTGCTCTTGCGCTCTGGTTTCTTGTGAGGTACTACCAGAGGAGGAGACGGGAGTTGTGGATTAGTCATGGTTTGGGGCGTATTTGTCAGCATAATCGATTCGGATGGGGGAAGAAATAAATCAGGAGTGAGTGATAACCGCCTTTCCGTTAACTCGATCTCGGTATCCACCACCCCGATGGCCCTCTGCAGCATTTTATCTATTGATGTTGGGGGTACTGAAGATACACATGGAGTTTTGGCTCTCGCCAAACCAGCCTTCTTCCCCATTGCGTTTTGTGCTGGCGATCTCAGAACCCAACTCGCTGCACATTCGGTCTTAACACACAGGGCTAACCTACGTTGCCTATAATCGACCAGCAGTGTAAAAGCAACCTAAATTCAAAAAGGAGCAGAAGCGGGAAGCTGGCAACCCACCACTCCCCCGCTGAACCACACCCACCCCCACGTGTCTAAGTCACACACTGTTCTGTGGAGCTTTAAGCCATTAGTTCGTCGGTCACGAAGTGGGGGGTACTTGTCAGGTCGAACAGGAGACACTGAATCATGCGGCCAGCAGTAATTACTTATAGAAAGGTGCACACCATTGATCCTTAGGACTCCACAGTTTGCAATATAGGTGACTTTTAGGGACCACAGGGCCTTTCAGGAGGAAACTGGGTGCTATAGCAGTAGGGAGGGCCACCAGAACAAATCAGTCTCTTACCAGCAGGTAGTCCCAAACGTAGAACACAACGGCCAAGGGGGGTGGCCCTGCCCTGCCTCTTCCTGTCGATGACGGGCGGATGGGCCCGCCCTTGGCCACCAGCAGTTTTATCGCGCCTCCGGGCGCGGTTTGCGGCATCACGGGCTGGCGCCGCCGCAGGGCTGCAGGAAGTTGTAGTTTTTTTGCAAGCAGTTCCCCTCATGGCGGGAATGCAGGAAACTGTTGGGCCGTTCCCCTCACGGCGCTAGTTTGTGGTTTGTGGCGTCCCGCGCTGCGGGAGGCCACCAGCGGTTATATCGCGCCTCCGGGCGCGGTTTGCAGCGTCACGGGCTTGCGCTGCCGCAGGGCTGCAGGAAGTTGTAGTTTTTTTGCAAGCCGTTCCCCTCACGGCGGGAATGCAGGAAACTGTTGGGCCGTTCCCCTCACGGCGCTAGTTTGTGGTTTGTGGCGTTGACATAGGTTGGGATAGTCAGAAGTGTACTTCTTTGCAGATTTCTTCAGTAGACGTAAATAAAAATGCAGAGTGATTTGAGATTATGAGACTACGTGTTTGTTGTCATAAATTGTAGGGCTAAGTTAGTCCTAAAAAACAATATATTTTTCACCCATCAATGCTTGCACCTGAGGATAGTGTTTACACCAAATTGTTCTATTACAATTGCATTTATATTTAGACTGTACCATCACTTTTCAAGTCTGTGCCAGAAATGCAGGTACTGTACAGGCTGGTGGATGTACATATAGAGAGAAACCTTTCTGTGCTATTTTTTCTCTACTGTCCTGAGTCTATCTTCGCCAGATTTTGTAGTCAATCTCCATATCTCCATAGTTGCTCACCAATAGGTAGCTATTTGTCAAAAGTAAATAATTCCATAAAGCATGTCCTGTGAACACAGCTGGCAAGCCTCGTTAATAGGAATATCACATGCACAGCTGCCATTAAAGAAAATTGCCTTCAAATGTCCATTGCAACTGAATTTAAGGTACTGTGAAAAAGATACCTTCTGTTCAAAGGAAAAGAAACATCTTGCACAAGACTTTTTTTGAGCCTGTTATGTTTATATTAGAAATGGTGCTGATCTCAAATGCTGCTTTGGACTGAATTTGTAGATAAGAGTACTGGATCAGGCGCCCATTGGACAATAAAATAAGCCTTCTCTTGTTGGATATGATTGTGGTTGAAGCCTTTATCAGCTCTAAACCTGATATCTCACTAGGCATTCCGACTTAGCTTCCAGAAAGGCTGCAGGCAGTTCAGATTGTTGTTCTTTTGGCTCGAATAAAAGAGGTCCAGTAACTTTGCTGAGCTCTGCGTAATGGCTTCCAACATCAACGTACACATGTTTAAATGGCCTGCACCCTCTTATTTGAAACAGAGGGACAGGTTTACTGAGGAAAAATGTATGCACACTGTATTACATGCTCCAACTGGCCATTTTGGGCGAGAGCTCTGGTTGTTTGAAATGGCAATTGCCTCTCTATTATTGGCTGTGCTGCTTGCTATTTTTTCATTAAACGCGTGTTAAACTTTTGGCTTGCTGACATGTTGTGTTCTTCTTAACTGGAGCACATAGGCTGCCCCACCACAGATCTCGGGTGTACTGTCCCTAAGGTTAGGATATGGAGATCAAAGAGGAATGTAAGGGGTTGGAGGCAGATGCCACCCACAGTTTAAGAGCCAGTAAGCCATGGGTTACATGCTCTGACAGGAGAGGATCTGAAGACTGGTACTGGTAAGGCCACTTCTTTTCTGGAGGTGCTGCCTTTGCTGTCACAAAGACAGTTACAAGAGAGTAAGCAGACCCCTGCGTGAGATATACAGAATGTGTCACCCTTGATGCATACTGTATATCCCACATTAAGGTGCAGATGATGAGCTGAAAGGCAGTTTCAGTAAGTCACCCCTGAGGTAGTGAAAATGATAGTAGAAGGAGGGCATACAATTCTTTTTTGTGTTGTGTTTTGACATTTTAATTGTTTTGATGTTCTTAAATATTTGTACACAATTTTCCTAAGTGAACATCTCTGTTCTGTGCAATAGTTGCCAGGGGTTGAGGGCAGGTTTACATTTTAAAAAGATATTTAGCCTGACAAATCTGGGAACTTATTCCTTGTAGTGGACTCATCCAACCCAATAGAAAACCCACTTTCTTAAACTCACCATTTACATTTTTTGCTCCCAGTTTCCCAAAGACCTAAGTGACTGAAAACCTATTGAGCACGTGCTCACCAAACAAAGGTATATTGACACTAAGAAACACTCGCAATAGAAGGCTAAAATAACTGAAGAAATAGCATTAACAGAAAAGGTGTTATTTCTAGCCCATCTAAAGTGAGACTGACTGTTCTTTAAATGAGTAACAAGACTATTCTATTGTTGAAGTCCAAGCAGATGTAAAAAACTTGCTTGTGAATTTTGCAATGGGGAAAATAGCAGTTGGGATGCAAAGAGTAAGCTCCTGGCAGGATGGACACATGCTCAATCAAAGGAGACATATCATCACAATAAAAAACTGTGTCAACAAGGTAGAGAGCATGGAAGAGTATTTATAGATGGGCTTATTTATGAGCGGCCTGTGCCGCCATTGCATCACAATGGCGTCGTAGGTAGTACTCCATATTTTCACTTTGACGCATGTCGTCGAATGAGTCACTTTTGGTAGTCCTGCATCTGAAATTCCCTGCACCAGAACCGGCTGCATCACGTAGATAGTACTATCTTCAGGGTAGGCGTTACATCGTACAATCCTGCCTAAAACCGACGCAATTTCATTTATGGGTTTGACAAAATCTGACGCATTGTCGGTAAGCGTGTTAAGGAAAACAGTGATTGCATACAAGGTAAATAGTTACAATATCACAATTTTACAATCAAAACTGGGATTATGAGTGTATCAAATGAAAGAATAGAAATATTTATTAACAATTTAAATTCAACGCACAAACTATTATACACAAGGGTGAGTGAGCAGGACGTGACAAGGTATAGGGAAATCAGCCGATTTCCGTACCGCAGGCAAGTGACTTAAAAAGTGACTTTTCAGTTTGTGAGAATGTAAATAAGCAAAAAGTCACAATCAAAATTAGATCTCATACTCCACAATTAGATATAAATTACAGTATAGAGTTGAAGATGTATGTGTCGACGACGTTTCGATCCCAGCTAGATATTGGGATCTCATCAGGACTAAGTAATGAAACAAGTGCCTGGGAAGTTGCCTGGGTAGGTATAGGTGGAAAGGGTAGGGAAAGGGGGTGGAGAGAAACGGGGAAGGAAATAACGAAAAAATTAAAAGGAGGCAAGGTCATATAGGCTCATTAGTGGTCAACATACAATCAGAGAACCGGCACAAGAGGCAAGAGTGCCTGAATTAACGCGCACGTTACAAAATACGACTTATATTTGGGCCGAGGTGCGGTGTGGAAAAGAATTTTGTTTGTTCTGCGAAAAAAGAAACATGGGCAAACCATTTTTACCTTGCTCTGACTCGAACGTGGATTCGTCTAACAGTTTCAGTGCTGAAACTGTTAGACGAATCCACGTTCGAGTCAGAGCAAGGTAAAAATGGTTTGAAAGGACTGCCTCTTGAACAGAAGCCTAACGCAAGTGAAATTGACATCGCTTTTCTTCTCCGCCCGACAGAGCTCAGGATTCATTGCAACAATGTTGCAACTGCCGAACGTAGATTAAAACACTGCACGCGGGAGGAACCTAATTGACTTCTCTTCTTTTCTTCACCGCATTAGACGTGCTAACAAATGTAAGTGACTTTCATTGCTGGAAATATAAGTTAAGGCAATGCACTTGGTTGCCTCAAAAGACAAAATCTGGACTTAGCCCATGTTTCTTTTTTCGCAGAACAAACAAAATTCTTTTCCACACCGCACCTCGGCCCAAATGTAAGTCGTATTTTGTAATACTTTAATTAAGAGTTTGACTACAAAAAGCCAGAGCCTTCAACTAAACAAAAATATCCATCCTTAGATCTTTCAGAGCTATCCCCTGAATCAAAGGTCAAAGCAAAGGTAAAACAAATTTATTTTTCATTCTTGAATTTCACCCTTTTCGCTCATAGTGCACCTAAGGTCATACTGATTCATATTTTAAATTAAATTCAAAGGTCAAAGCAAAGAAAACGTCCTGTCCAGTCCACAGCCCTGATGAGAATTCCACAAAGAAATAGGGGATTCGAAACGCGTCGGCGTTTTCCTTACTGCCTGGTTATTTAAATAATAATTGTCCAGATGTAGCATGTTGTTTGAGTTTTATGCACATTGGATCCACAAACGTTAACCTAGGAGTGCAACAACCCCTGTATTTTGTATGTAAATTGATGTACTAGGAGAAGTGGTTGTTGCTTATGGTTTAAATTATCGACTGGCTTTTTTTGTATTATAATGTCTTGTCTTAATACATGTGATTTATTTTGTTCACAGTATATGTTATATATGTTAATTTGAAACAACGGAACAAGGTGTTGTGTGTCTTTCTACGGACACTGTTTGAAAAAAGTTGAATTTGTGAAAACACATGTTTCCCTAAAAAACGTTGGTAATTAAATTACCCAGACCATGTAAAAAAAGATAAATGGTTTGAAGTCTGTTTATTCATTGAAACAGCCACTACAATAGCAGGCCAGGCCCATTTTCCTTTATAAACTACTCCATATGCTGGCATCTGGCTCAATCCAGATCACAACAGCCAGAGTGACCGGAATATGCAGCCTGTTTAATGCATTCCTACCCTCTGTCCTGGATGCCATCATTCGCCTAACACCTTAGTACCTCCTCTTCCACAAGACACAACAACAGCAGATGGACACCAAGCAAGGTTTCTATGTTATGGATGGATTCCCACAAGTGCTTGGAGAAATGGATTGCACACATGTGCAACTGGTACCCCCTGCAGCAACATCACACCTGTACCAGGAACTGAAGCACACATACTCTATCAATGTCCAGGTCATCGTGGACCATCAGGGGATGTTCACAAATGTGCTGGCAAAATACCCAGGGGGTGTGTATGATGCCTACATCTTCAGGCAGTGTACCATCAACAACCGCTACCAGAATGGGCAATATGGGAATGGCCTACTTGTTGGTAAGCAAATCTGAAGAGCATAACAGAACTGCTAGCAGTAAAAAATGTATGAGAAATTAGCCATCTCTGTGATGGAGATAGGGACATATGTATGAGGGGTGTGTCACATACATGCTCCATGTATCATGAGGCACGTGTAAAGCAAATCCTCAAGGCATACATGTTAAAATGCGGCAAGCCTCTTTCTGTGTCTTTGAATGGCGTAAAGGCATCGAGAAATGCAACACTGGGCAAAATGCGGTGTACCTTCACTCTGTGCATGGGAGGGGTACCATGAGCGTTGTAGGGGTGCAACTCCCATGGTTCATGAGGCTTGCCATGTATCCTATATCAGGTAAACATTGAAATGTCACAAACCAAATGGTCTCACCAGATGATGTTTAACAAGGAAAGGGAGGGTATGCCCAGACGTGGGTCCCTTGCTCACTTTGCCACTGGATTCAAGCTAGCCTGACTGATGAGGGCTGTTAGCCCGAAACCGGTCCCAGGATGCTTGTTTCCGGTTCAGGGAAGACCTGGCTTGGCAGTTCGGGCTGGACTGTTCCCATGAGGCACAGGGTCAAGACTGATTTGCATATGGCTGGGTCTGAACTGAGGTGGCAAAGTGAGCTAAAGAACGATGATGGATTCAACCCAGATCTGTGACTGGGGGTGAGTGTCTGAAAAGTTTCAGCGCTCCGTCCATCATCTCCTTGTGTTTGCTTTGTTCGCCCTAAGTTGGCAGGGTATGCCCAGACGTGGGTCCCTTGCTCACTTTGCCACTGGATTCAAGCTAGCCTGACTGATGAGGGCTGTTAGCCCGAAACCGGTCCCAGGATGCTTGTTTCCGGTTCAGGGAAGACCTGGCTTGGCAGTTCGGGCTGGAATGTTCCCTTGAGGCACAGGGTCAAGGCTGATTTGCATATGGCTGGGTCTGAACTGAGGTGGCAAAGTGAGCTAAAGAACGATGATGGATTCAACCCAGATCTGTGACTGGGGGTGAGTGTCTGAAAAGTTTCAGCACTCCGTCCATCATCTCCTTGTGTTTGCTTTGTTCGCCCTAAGTTGGCAGGGTATTCCCAGACTTGGGTCCCTTGCTCACTTTGCCACTGGATTCAAGCTAGCCTGACTGATGAGGGCTGTTAGCCCGAAACCGGTCCCAGGATGCTTGTTTCCGGTTCAGGGAAGACCTGCCTTGGCAGTTCGGGCTGGACTGTTCCCATGAGGCACAGGGTCAAGACTGATTTGCATGTGGCTGGGTCTTAACTGAGGTGGCAAAGTGAGCTAAAGAACGATGATGGATTCAACCCAGATCTGTGACTGGGGGTGAGTGTCTGAAAAGTTTCAGAGCTCCGTCCATCATCTCCTTGTGTTAGCTTTGTTTAACAAGGAAAAACAACAGAAGTCATCCAAGTTACTCCTGCTACCTATGTGTGCAGCATTCAGTTGCACCCATACATAGATGATCAGCACTCAGAGTGCCTAAGTTTGGGGGGTTTTGCATAGGGCAGCACAGCAAGCCAGCTTTTTGTGCTATCCTAAGCCAAAGTGAAAGGGCAGGACTACACCTTATTAATGCTAAACTGTGCATTTCTGTCCTTTCTCCTTGCACTGGCACCATTTCAGCTGCCTAGTGCCTATTGCTCCATGATGCAAGACTGCCTGTGTAAGTGTTAGGCAGCAGATTGTGTGCCAGTGTAGTCTGAAATGTGTGGTATGGACAAATTTGTGTGCACTCCTACCCTTTCTCAGTGATGCAGTGCAGTTCAGACAGGTGACTTGATGCACTGCACAGTGTCAATTTCCCAATTATCTGGGCCACTGTGTCATGTGCACAAGGTGGGAACAACGCACTGCAACGTGTAGACAATGATGTCCCACATTGTCATGCACTTACCAATCAGTCAATGGCAGTAACGACAGAATGTCACTGAGTAGCAATGTTTCAGTTCACTCTGTGTGGATGGATGGAACCACATCAACTTGAATGGGTAACACATCACTAATGAAACCATGTGGCATGACAGAAAAGCCAACATGAGTACTAAGGCAGAACAAGAGATAAGTCTGAGATTAGTGTCTCCTCTACGGCGTACCAACTATTGGTATCAGTCAAAGGTCAACAAGGCAGTGGTGTGATAACAAGTACTGTGGACATGAGAAAGTGTGTCACACATGGCAGCATAAATCTATGCTGATCAAAGTTATTGGAGCAACACAGGAAGAAGTATGTGGAAAGGCCATGTGTAGTATGCCATGTCAGTGTAGGCCCCAGACATGTGTAAATGTCAATACTGGTTAACATTGTGACACCAACATTTAAAAATATAAAAACATGTTGCAGCAATACTAACAGTCTATGTACACACATGCACGTAGCTTGACCACCTCTTTGACTGATGTAATCAATGAGATGGCTCACCTGTTTTGTGAACTAAGTACCCCAAATCAAAAACATAACAAGCCAACACATTGAAACTTACAAAGTCAAACGCAATGCAGCCAAACATGTCATACATCAGTCATTGACATAGAACAAATTCCAAGCTGGACTAGGCACCACAGTGTACTCAGGTTAACAATCTCAATATAGAATAGCACCAGCAATGAGTCAAAAATGAACGCATAGAAGTACACATTCCCCTACAAGTTGCATTCATACACTTACATGTCAAAAACTCATGTCTTGTGTGTACTTTTGGACTAGACAGCTCCTTGTAACAACATCAGTCTGTCATACATAAAGATAGCCCAGATTGCAATACATATGTGTCAATCAAAGTGCACCATGACAACCTAGCGGGCAAAAATTAAGTTAAATGCTGACAAGTAATAGTCTACCAATTCATCTCTCATGTATGAACTGGATCAAGTGTATGCACCAAAATCACATTGTAGAGGAAGTGAACAATAAAATAGTTGAGCCAATTACAGATAGCTCACAAACTAAATCTTGTTCTCACCATTAGCAATTACACAGATAACTTGATGAGACATTTGTAAACCTGTGGCCAACTGTATAAATATCACGTTTAGCAAATTGCCCTGTAAAATGTGTTTGAGTTATTAAGTACACGTAGCACACGTGGACATGAATGTAGCTGTAACAAAGAGCAAATGCATTGCCAGTTGTAATTTCTGTTTAAACTTCAGCTGACCAAGGATATGGTCTCCAGCCATGGTTCATGAGTCCAATAGCACATCCCCACACTGAGGCTGAACAACTCTACAATCAGGCAATGACCAAGACAAGGAACATTATCGAGAGAAGATTTGGAGTGCTGAAGTACCACTTCAGATGCTTGGACATGTTGGGGTAGATTGCTATACTCGCCCCCTACGGTCTGCAAAATCATACTTGTTTGTGCCATTCTCCACAACATCTGTGTTCAGACAAATGTCCCATGGGACATGGACCCTGATGAGCTGGAGCCAGTGGAGGATGATGATGGGGATGAGGATGGAGGAGAGATGCAAAACACAGTGGTTGGGAATAGGCGACGTGCACACATCTTGCAAAATGTCTTCACAATATTTACATGTACAGTGATGGAGATCATGTCTACACATAATATGATGAATCAACATGGAAAAATATGCTTGAATCTATCACTTGTGTTGGCGTGTATGTCACAGTCCCACCAAACATCAGCTCACCCACATCTCGTCAACCAGAATTAGGCCTCCAAATGTAACTATCATGTCATCAGACCTGTTGAACAACATTGTGTCATTCCTCACATCTATCATTTGCACAAATACAGAACTGCTATGTGACTCTGTGTACTTCTTTCAAAGGAGAGGCCAGCCATGCCACATTTAAAGATCCAAATGGATCATTACTCTCCCCTTGCACTTGAGCAGTGAAGAGCTGCACAGCTAGCAGTCTCGCTGTGTTGTGCAACAGCAAAGTGTACAACAGATGGTATTCAGTGAAACAAACCACAAACTACCATACCTGAGAATAACCTCACATTGCAGTGTGTCTCACCAATTTGTTCACATACTGATTAACAACATTTTTCTGGAACTCATGTTGTTGCCAGAGAGCATGAGTGACAATTGCCATGGACAAAGGCCCACTGTCATGCAAACATGTAAAAACAATCACTTTGAAAGAACGCTTACATGCATGTGTGGAGAACCACAATAAACATCATGTGAACTATTTTCTGGCTACAATATCACATATGCCTCATTATGGTACAGTCGATATAAGAATGTTTTTCCCATGCATTGATCAGCAATGCAATGAGCTCCAAAGGACTTAAAATACAACATGATCAGATTACATTTTACAGTGCGTAAATGGCTAGAGCACTATGAAATTCGATATGTCACATCCAAATATCTGAACACCTAAAGGATTCTGAGATGTCAAGAGTATGATTTCACTTAGACCAAAAGTCAGGCAGAACTGTTTGTACATACACACAACTCATTGCACATGGTCAGATGGAATGATGTTGATATCAACTTATATTAGCATTGCAATAGTTGTGCACCTCTGACCTGAGTGAACATCTGCAGAGTTGAGCAGATCATACATTTACTCTCCTCACAAAGGTGAAAAGTAATTTGAGTGTGTGCCATTACAAACGTCTGTGTCAGGCAATGCAGTATCCTTGGAGCAGGAAGCACATACAAAGGCCTGCCCTCCTAGTCTATGTAGTACTGCTAGCATTGGCAGGAGTAAGATACAGATCATGTGTGAATGGCATCATCTTGCAAATTGAACTTCGCAAGTACACTGAACTATTTAACTATGTTTCACTGCAGTGGTAACTAATGGCTCAATCATCTATTCAAAAGGTCTGTTGCTGTGTACACACTCACCCCAGATCTACACCAGGATTACTGAAATATGTGTGCATGATAACACCATGTGTGGAACACGTGTGCCTGTGCAAGCCATACACAACAGCAAGTCTGCAATGTGTAAAAGTCTGCACAAGCAGAGATTGTGTGTGTAGCTACAGTGTGTTCAGCTACAGACCCTCTGTCACAGTCCAAAGTGAGTGTAGTACCAAACAGTGTGCAATGACAGTGTGTGTCATGCACTTCATGATATATGTTGCCCTCTTACATATGTCGATCACAGTGAAGTTTGCATGATGTCCTGTTAGTGTAAACAGAGGGGCATATAATTGGCATGGCCAGACAGTGCAGCACAGATAGTTTCCCTATGCCACAGCAATGTTTGCAAGCACATAACAATGTTAGTTCGGTATCTAACATAATACAGAAAAATCTTGACTGTTGATCTGTGCCAGTGTTGTCTTGGCTACCTAGGCCCAATGCAGGCACATGTGCCCCATGAGTTGAGGATTCAACTGTCACATGCAGGAATGGATGTGGTCTAATTACATGTAATATCACTCCTGTCAAGGCAGTACTCACTGATGCATTGCATGTTTGTGTGGTGTCATATGTCAGTACATGCACATATGACCATCTGGTGTGAATGGCTACCCACATTCATAGCTCAAGGAACCCCTCTCTGGTGCAGAGTAATGTGATGCAGTGATTTACAATACATAGTGGCACTTGTGATTCTTCACACTTGTCTGGCCTTCTCAAGCTGGGTCTGTGAGGCTCAAACTATAGTGAAACTAATTTTGCAAACAGTTTTATCCAGGTGCATTGTGCACGTGCCACACATATTGTTCCAGGCACAAATCCCAGAGAGCAAATGTGTTTGAACCACAACATTCCATGGTGGGAATAGGCTATTTTAGTCTGCTAAATGAGGTCTGCCCAACAATCACAGGTGTTATATAGACCTAACAGCATACCTTTCAAATCTATCGAGTTAATCGGTGAGTTGGATGCCACATACACTGTACACAGGCAGAAGCAGCCAGTGTCTGTTCTTTTCTTAGTGTGTATAGCATCCGTAACACATCCTATGGCAGGAATTAAGACATATAGTGTGAATGTATATTTGGTGCATCTACCCACATTGGCCCATGCATACTACACACGGTAGGACCAACTAAAGGTTTGTGATGTTTCTACACATCACAGTATGTCTGTGTTCTACAGAAATATATATTGTCACTCATAATGTCAGCACAATGAATGCAATTACTCACACATTGGTGCACTGTGAGCAATGACATTCAACACATCAAATTTATGAAGGGTGTCAGATATACGAAAAGTGGAGCAAAAAAAAGTGAGTCCAAAGTGCGTTTACCTGCATTCCACAAATCACTCAACTGTATAACAGACCATAGGCCACTAGCATGGGTCTGAACCCAGCATTGACCCATAGCACATCACATTGCACCTAGAGCATCGATCAGAAGCCACACATTAAAGCCAATACATCAAAAACAATGCATTGTGCATTAGCTTGCTTTGTGCGTTAGTCACACATTGGCTATTTCTATACACATGCGTTATAAAAAAATTACGCATTTGTCGAAAAAGGTTAGAATACTCCCAGGAAATTACTCAAGGGTTCTGGCAGGCTGTAAACTAGGAAGTGTGAAGTTTCTTTCACTTTCACTTACAGTCTTTTTATCTGTGCTGGCTGTTGGAGGTGTTTTGTGGTTTGTCTATTCAAATTTGTAGTTTTCTGGTGTTGTCTGTCGTGTGACAATAGTGTCAATTGTGTGTTGGACTTGTCACTTGTATTGTTATTGTCACTGTATTGTTGGGTGCTTGTCATTTAGGGGTTTTGTAGTTTTAGGGGTTGGGGTAAGGTTCATTTTATATATTGGGAAGGGTGAATAATGTGGGTAGAGCCATGTCGGGAAAGGGATAAGCAAAGAACTTGTCAGAAGGAGCGTTTGGGGGCTTGCTTTGACTGCTGGCACATTAGGTGCCAAACATGATAGCTACAGGGGGTAGGGTCAGCCAAGGCTACCCCACCAAGGAGCGCAAGCAGCATTGGGAGAGAGTGCGCAGCTCACATGAGCCGGGACTTTGGTGTAGACCGCATCGTACACCAACTCAAAAACAGATGGGCAGATGTGGTGAGTCGTGAGGCCAATCTCCTAGATCACTTCGGCATGGAAGTTGGTGGCCCTGTTGGTAAGTAGATATTTAACATCTGCTTGTAGTTGTGTGGGTATCTAAATAATATGTGATCTTTTTCTCAATAGGAAGAGGCAGATATTTTAAGGGGTAGTATGCCATAATACAGGCTAAACCAGTCATATGGTAACCCCATGGCTTATGGGCCAGTTCACACGGGCTTAACAATAGCTCCTGCAGACCCTGCAGTGCAGGGGAGGCCCAAAGATCCAGGGTACCCCCTCCAGCACTGTGCATGGAGTGTGGGTCACTGGGCTGAGAGACCATGACTGGGTCCTAAGCATGTGGGTCACCCACCATGTATGTTCGAGGGGACCCCCTCACATTTTGTCACACCACTGGCTGGACATGGTTTTAGGGTCAAACCAAATAATTTCACATGCATGTATTTGCATACATGACATAAATTCACGTACCAGCCTGTACAGAGCAGGAATGTTTAATGTTAAAATGCCCTGCACAGGAGACATGTAAAGAGCTACGTGATGAAAACTCACCTATCATATTGACCATCTGATGTCTGCTAAGTTGGCAGGGTATGCCCAAACATGGGTCCCTTGCTCACTTTGCCACTGGATTCACGCTAGCCTGGCTGATGAGGGGTGTGAAACCGGTCACAGGATTCTTGTTTCCGGTCCATGAAAGACCTGGCTCAGCAGTTCGGGCTGGACTGTTCCCATGAGGAACAGGTTCAAGACTGATTTGCATATGGCTGGGTCTGAACTGGGGTGGCAAAGTGAGCTAAAGAACGATGATGGATTCAACTCAGATCTAATAGTGACTGGCAATGAGTGTCTGAAAAGTTTCAGCGCTCAGTCCATCATCTCCTAGTGTTTGCTTTGTTTGCCCTAAGTTAGCAGGGTATGCCCAAACATTGGTCCCTTGTTCACTTTGCCACTGGATTCAAGCCAGCCTGGCTGATGAGGGGTGCTACCCCGAAACCGGTCCCAGGATGCTTGTTCCTGATCCAGGGAAGACCTGGCTTGGCAATTCGGGCTGGACTGTTCCCATGAGGAACAAGGTCAAGACTGATTTGCACATGGCTGGGTCTGAAATGGGGTGGTGAAGTGAGCTAAAGAATGATGATGAATTCAACCCAAATCTAATAGTGACTGGGGGTGAGTGTCTGAAAAGTTTCAGCGCTCCGTTCATCATCGCCTTGTGTTTGCTTTCTTCTTCAGGGATCCCAATGCTGCCAGTGACTGTCAATATAATGTGTTTGTGGCTCTGTAATGATTGTGTGTGGTCTATGACATTTGCAACATTCTGATATGTATGGGATAGCATCATTCACCTGTAACTACTTTACAGAACATGTTAATTGACCAATGAAGTGGCACATAGTGACATGTGCAATGGATAAGGACAAATGTCAATGTGCCTATCGGGACAATGTATGCAGGCCCACATGATTGATGGATCATCATCTGCTGTGTTGATGTTTTGCCAGCTACGTGTTGGATGCTTATGACACATGTACCATCACCAGCCACATTATCTACAGATGGTCATAAGTTCAATTGTCTTACACCCATACCAGGGCACAAACATGAAAAAATCTTGGACAAAAATAAAATGTTACAGCAAAGTGACATGAGATAGGCTGAGCTTGTCTGGACACTGTATGATTGCCTATGTCCAAATTTGAGCGTGAAATTGGTGGGGGTACAGTGTAACATATATACCAGACAGCGTTAATAATTGTCAACATTTCAGTGTCATGGTATACTATGCACAGTGAACGTCTTTCTCCAAACAAACATTCTTTCCTATGAAAGATACTGCATAAGTAGTTGTGAGGGGGCAAAATTCTCCCTAATCATTGATTAGAGTAATCTCAGTGGACAGATGGTATATCTACGTGTGTTGCTGTGAGGGTGTAAGTACATTGTCATTAGGAATAATTTACTTCAATGCACCACTTAGGCTACAATGAACCTGAGGTATGGCTACTGTCATCCGGCCTCAGGGGTACATGAGCATCCCTCAGAGTACTCCATATCAATAGTATGTGAGATGGGGTAACAGAGGAACATTTACAAAGTTGCCACGGGGTGTAAGGTTGTAGGAGATAAACTCTAGTTGACCATGGGATTGGATGGTTCACGTTCAGATTGCCTGTCTGATGCACGTTGCTAGTGTAGATGTCCACATGGAAAGGTATGGGCATATGGACTGGCAGGTCCTGACAGAATGCAAGGAATCCTACCTCAGTGGTGACAGAATAGGTAGAAGTACATGTGACACATGTCACCAGTCTACACATGGAAAAGCAGTTAAATGCCTAACTCATAGGCTCATACACCCAATGTCTTATTTTGGGGAAATAATCTCACTTTAGCTGGGAGTTTTTCCATTTTGTTGCAATGTGGAAAGGACCACATGCAAGTCTGAAGTGTGTCAGCAGCATACAGCTCTTTACACTGCTCACCTACTGGTGGCATTACTCCTACTGGCTAGCACAAACCTGTCACCCTTAACTTATGGTGGAAGATTACCTGCTAATTATAATTTAAGTACTTGTGAACATGAGATATGCAGCATCCTTGCACACACTCATTTAATGGACATGCTTTTTGTTGATTTGCATCAAGGAAAGCATCCTTGCTGATAAGTGCGGACAGACACTAAGATATGTAAAGGTCACCCTGATATTGCTGGAACTGTATGTGTTAGGGTTCCTGGTATTTCCCTGATTCAATATCCATGAAGTGACCAATAGGTCTGTTTTATGGGAGGTAGCTACATACCCTCCATCTATGTTTAGACTACCTGGCACTGAGTCAGTCAGTGCAGCAATGTGTGTGGCCTTGTGTATTTGCCATATGAATTACGAATGCTGAAGCAAACTACCTGTACTTGCTGTACATAACTCACTACACAGGCTATTGAGAACAAAATATATCCTGTTGCATGCTGCATAACCAACACCATGGAGCCCATATGTAGACCATCTGTTCAATTCCATGTGTACACCACATCATGATCACAATTCAGTCTCAGGATAGATATTGTTATAAGATTATTTGTGTGGACACTGCCATTTGGTATACCTACACTGCCAGCACTTGAGTATGTTTGCCTTGTTACATTAGGAGAGGTATATGTTTAGAAGAAATATTGTTCATTCCTCTTTTCCAATATGTGGTTTTGGGATGACATGCCACATGTGATGTTCAGAAAAAGTGAGCATATTATTGCAGACATCAGGTACAAGTTCTGCTTTTGCTAATACATTTCCTTTATTCCACCAGACAACATGACTGCTGATCAGAAGAAAAACCCCAGCATCAGGCTTGAGCACTACCGCCCGATCAGGCACGTGGCAAAGCCCTACAAGAGGATGGGAAAGCTATACGAGGAAGCAAAGGTGGCTGGTACATGGATTTCAGGAAGCCATGACCAAACAGGAACTTCCAAGTCTAAATCCCCTCCGAATGGATCAGTACACCAGAGTGGAGTCCCAGTGGCCGTTGCAGGACCATCCTCTAGACAGCCAGCCTAAGCTACACAGGCCCAGCTCACAATCCCTGCTGTGGCTCATTTTTTGAAGCTCAGGCCCTGAAGGATCTCCAAGAAATTAAATTGTGGATGGCTGTCAAAGAGGGGGAACTCTCAAGTTTGCGGGCCATTATGCTGACCTTGCAGGAGGCCATGGAGAGGATCAGTGCCCAAATGTGAGTCTCCCTCGGGCTTTACCCTTTCCCCAGTTGGTTTCCAGTTGTGTGTGTAGTATACATTTTTTAGCATAGGTTACATTAGGTTTTACCTTAGGTATAGGTTAGCGTAGTATAAGTTAGTTTAATATTGCATTAGATGCTAATTTTTAGGTATGTATGTGGTTGGGGTTGTTTTTCAGTAAGTGGGAGGTTGATGTGTAGTGTGTGATTTAGAAAAAAATGAAAACAAAAAATACAAAAAAATATATTTTTGTTTAGATTAATATGTTTAGGTAGTGTATGCTTAGAATGTGTTTGTCTTTTGTGTTGTGCTGACATGTGTATTACAGGGGGTGGTGGGTTGATGTTAAACATGCCTGTTGTGGTACATGTGTAGCATAGATTATGTTATGGTTAGGTAGGTTAAGGTAGTGTTAAGATAAGTTAGTGTAGGATAGGTAGGCTAAGTTCGTTTAATGTGAGTTTAGATAGTGATAGTTAGTTAGTGTAGGGTAGGTAATTTTAGTTGGTAACTTTTACAAAATCTTATATAAAATATATTTTTCTACTTTCACAACTACATAATGATTTACTGCATAGGAGTTGTCATATTTGCCCAGGTTGATTTGTGCACATGATGTTGGGAATCCCTTCAGACATTTCTTTTTCCAGCACCCTCCTGACACGTGCAACATCTTCACCCAGGTCCACTTCACATGTAGGATGTAGTACACCAAAGCCCTCTTCTTTGTAATCTCTTCCCAGCTGCAAAACAAGTGTGACACTATGCAGTGCATGTGTATTGCTCAGGCTACTTTGCAGTGCAAACGTCACTTCTCACCTCCTTGCTACGCGATGTCTCCCCATTCTGACACAGTCCCAGTCCATTGTGCTCAGCAACACCTGCAGTGCACTGACTACCAGGGGCACACTGGGATCACACACCATCTATTCTTTCAACAAACACACATGGGGGCTTATTAATGAGAGCCTTGCATCACCTTTGCACCACTTGAAGCAGTACATGAGTGACGCAGGGCTCTGTATCTTATTTCTGAAGCCACACAAAGTCACCCTGCATGGCTTTGAGGGCCTCATAAATGTTGAGTAGGACAAAGCAGTGCAAATCACTGCCTCACCTAATTTTGCGTTCAGGAGGCCTTCCATTGGCATTGCAGTGGGTGTTTCCAACAGTACCCTTGGATTTTGACACTGCCTCAGATTAACAAACCCATGTAAACCTGATGAAGCGCCAATTCATTATGCCTCCTGAGGTGAGGCCTAACAAGGAGAAAATTCTTTATTTCTCCTTGTTTTTTCCTCTTTCTATGTGTGTTGCATTCCGCAGCACACATAGAAAGGGGAAAATGCCTCTTAAGATTGTTTCTGTGCAGGAAGATGCCTCTTCCTGCACAATGCTCTATCCTGCATGAAATGTAGGTACCCTTGCACCATCGTTCAAGTGTGCCTGCATTGGCACTGGGTTGCCAAAATGGCACAGTCGCAGAGAGTAAGGACAGGAATGCAGCATATTGCATACATACGGTGCATTCCTGCCCTTTACCTTTGGCATTGGGCAATGCAGCAAGGTGACTTGCGGCACTGCCATATGCCAAATTCCCATCAATGAGGCCCATGGCCCTCTGGTGTGTATCACTTGCATTCAACCCCAACCCCATTATGAATTTGTACATGACAGGAGTTAGAGTGGTCTATACCATGACATGCAACACCTGTGTGCTCACACCCCACACATTGGAACAGCTTCGTGCAATGTAGTTTCATGCTAGTGACTATACACGTGGCTCTCCTCATGTTCCTTTGTGGTGATACTTCACATGGCCCACACCTGACCCCCCTTTCAGTTGAGGAGTTTATCCTCGGACAACCCCATTCCATTCAATTGCTTTACAGTCTAGATTTGACTGCATGGGCACAAGTAAGACGCACTAGCTTCATGGTGCAAGGGGGCCTGTACTGTCCCCATCAGGCTTGACAGGGTTCAAGTATTCATGCATGATGTGTTGTTCCTGTCTATGATTTTTGCTTTGTATTGTGGGACTTGTAGTTCTGATGAGTCATGTTATACATTCCACTACAACTCCCAATATACAAAGGTCACCCTAAACTGGTGCTGCACATCACACATGGAATACACATACTTGACAGAGCTTGACTGAGCTGTACAATATGTAACTGGGCAGTATGACTTACATTTATGTGATGTATGACTATACATGGGAAAGATTACTACCCTTTCCCTTGCACACAGTGCAGCGCTGCGCGGGAACATAGGTTGCTGCGCTGCACAACATTTTTTGGCCATATTGCCCCTTGTTGCCACTTATCCTGTAGGTCTTGTGGGTCCTCCTGGCCAGCATTGTCCTGCCCTCGAACTCCTGCCACCAACTCTATTGGAATGACTGCTGCCACCTGCTCCTCCAAGGCGGTCAGCTCCTGAGGTCCTCCTCATCTGTTCCGCCTGGCTGCCCTCAGGTTCGCTGCCAGTTTCTCCTTGGTCCTATACTTATAAACATGCCAGCTCTTCTTGCACTCTGGTACTGTCCTCTTAGCTTGCCCAACACTGACCTCTGTCCACCATGGACTGCCAAATGGCCTCTTTCTTCCTATTGGCAATTTAGAGGTGACAAAGAGTTGATGTTCATGCTTTGTCACCTCTGTTATTAATATTTTGTTCTCCTCCTCACTAAAATTACTCTTCCTCTACTCCTGGGGGTCTGTCTGGACAGCCTGGCTGGGGTTGGGGCTGGGGTTGTTGCCCTGGATCCTGCTGCCTGCTCCATCTTTCTGTTTTGAGGTATGGGAAAACTTATTTTTCAAAATGTGTTACTTTTTAAGGAATGTATGATGCTTGATGCATTCTAATGTGACGCTAGAGTGTTCTGTGGCACGTAAACTTTGGCTTACAACCCGCGGAGCAGCCTAGAGTCACTTTTTCTGTATTTGTGTCAGTTTTCTCTGCGGCAGCCATCCCATGGAAGCGTTATTTTTTACAACATTCCATGGGACCTTATGCCATGGTGCGCCAAACCGTAAACTTGATGCATCAATGACGTTTCAAACTGGCGTACCACAGCCCAAATTTTTCTGACGTTCGCTGCCTTACCGCAGTGATGCATCAGTTCTCATAAATGAGGCCCAGAGTCTATAATAGTATTCTTTGTTTCACTTAGCGCCAATAGCAGGTGTAGTCTGGGTTGGGTCATATGATAAAATATAGGTAAGAAGCACACTTGCTGTACTGCTAGGTTTTGTAATCCTTTAAGTTTGGCAATCACTGATTCTGGAGGGCAAAGACTACAGATATTACAAACGTCAATCCTTGATAAGACTGTGGCTGAGACCACCTTAGCATGCAGGTAGCTACGTAGGAAACGGAGGGTTTTTAGAAGATGGAGGATACATTGATGAATAGGCAGCACTAATCTTAGGTGGTAATGAAAGTTCTTGGTCTCACAGGACTCCCAGGGATTTCACTTTTATGACTCACCTCACCTAAGAACTTGTTTGAAGGGATTGCCAGTAAACCATAACACAGTCATGTTTACATTTAGCTTCAGAAAATGACACAAAATCCAACGATAGGCTTCATGTAAGCAGGCAGTAATTTTGCTTGTAGATCTAGATGTCTGGTGACCAAGATGTATAATCAATTGCATGTTGTCAGCATATGAGATTTCAAAGGAGCCTAAATATCTAATCAGTTTGTACAGTGTGCAAATGTAGATATCACACAACATCAAGGAGAGGGAGGAGTGATGTGGGAAGTTGTGGGCACTGATGAAGGACAATATGTAGAAGAGCCAGGGATTGTGCCCATCCTTTATGGAATAACCTGAACCAATTGAAGATAGGACCTTTGATGTCATTTTGTGTCCCGGGGCTTAGTAGTATTTCATGGTCCATTGTACAGAAAGCTGCTGAGAAATCATGCAGGATTACGACAGCAGAACTGCCCTGTTCTAAGGTGAAATGCAGATCATTGACTGCAAGAGCTGTCTCTGTGCTGCAACCTGGCCAAAAGTCATGTTGCCAGGGAGTCAAGGCAAGTGTCTTCTGGGTGGTGGGCTAGCTGTTTGACTACAAGCTGCTCCATGATTTTGCTGAGAGCTGGGTGCAGCGTGATAGGTCTGTAATTTTGGTCAAAGTCGCATCCAGATTATCTTGTTTAAAGAGGGGTGTAAGTACACCCATGTTCCATTGAGAAGAGACCTTCCAGAAGTAGGAGGGAGGTTGAAGATAAGTGTCAATGTTTGTGTAATATTTAAGGAGCAGGACTATAGGAATGACACTGGTCAAGGGTCGACTGGAGAGCCTGATTTAATTACTCATAGAAGTGTGGTAACTTCCTCTTGATTGATACAAGCAAAATATGGGCAACTTTATGAGGGAGAAGGAGGGGTTTCATTTGTGGACATGCAAGATAAGGGCCGAGTGATCTTTAAATTGGTATAGTTTTTGAGATTTTAAGAAAGAAAAACGGTACAAAATTTTTGTGAGAGAGAGGCAGTGGAGGTAATGCAAGAAGGATTACGAATTGACTTTAAAATGTGACAAAGTTCTTTAACTTAGACAAATTCGTGAAATAGAGGATGCAATTGCACCGATTTAGCCCTAAAGAACCTTTTTTTTAATAAAAGTTTTCATTTGCTGATATCTACGTCTGTTTTTGGGACACCCCCTTGGTTCTTGATGCAACGACGTTTCTCTGTAAGTATTGAGGAAGAGTTAAAGAACCTGAGAGTGCACATGGATCACAGACATACAAACGTTTAAAGAGCCTCCTCAAATGAACTTACCAATGTCTTAGGAGGCTTTCTTTGTCTTCTTTTTCATTAGAATTTCTCATGTCAAAATTCCGGATTTCGAATTATGCCTACATACAGCCATCCCATAATTTGAGAATCTTGGATTTGGCCACCAATAAGCTAAAAAAATAAGGCCATCTTGATCAAAATTATATCGGTAGCAGACAACAGTGAGTCATTTTCCTTTCGACCTAACCACTCCAAAGCCTGTTTTTTGCCTACTCACATGTTCTGATGATTTGTGATACATATATTTTTTATTTAAATGTCTCCGCAATGTGCTCGTAATCACAAACATGAGGGCCATAAACTGGGCAAAAGTTCATTCAAATCGAATAATAAAATTGCGTTCATAACTACTCTTTGGTAGATTTTGAACAGCTGGTTGACAACTGTCTGAATCTAAACTATCTCTGCAAAGTTTTTGAGAGAGTATATTTATGCCAGCCGCATCTTTAGGAGCAAAATGAATGAAAACGGTGACGATGGAAAACAACACAAAGGCCATGCGAGCACGAAAAGACATGGTTCCAGGGAGGAGCAAAAGAAACAGGGATTAATGTTTAATCTCTTTGGACATTTCTGTTTTTTACAGTTTACGTCAGTGTGGGATGTGGGATGTGGCTGTCTTTCAACACCTAGTGACAAACACAAAAATAACTGTCAAGTCTTAGATAAACATACTGTAAATGTAAAAACGTTGCGGTCTTTTGTAAAAGGGGCAGAAAGAGTGGTGTTTTCTAAAAAATGTATACAACTCTGTAAACTTCGCCCATAATTTTAACAAGAGTGAACCGTAATTTTGCCGCTTGCAAAAAGCACGACGACGCATGAAAATGGCATTGAAGGGTTATTGTAGGAATTAAGATGAAAGTGCACCCAGAAACAAATAAAGCACGCAGGCCTTTTAAATGGATTTTTCCCACTCACATTGATACATCAGTATTACAATAACATGAAAAAATACAATTGATTTGGAAGTATATTATAAAGAGGGGATTATATAAATAAAAAACGCCTTTTGCACATCTATGTTGCACGCTCAAGTGACAAATCCTGATTTATTTAATCCTCTATACGTGGAAATAACGACCATACAAAAGAGCAATGGAAATTAGTTTCCTACAGTTGTACACGTAGGATTCGGGACAGAAAGGTTAAATCAGAGGGTGGCGACGGGGGAGCAGGATCAGGTCGTTTGGACTATGATGGACATGGAGCGTGTTGCTAGTACGGGGAAACGTTCTCAATTCTTTTTCAAACCCTAATGAACCACTTGTGTTAGTGCTAAAAATCGGAGTAACTGTGCAAAGTGCCTGTAAAATGCACCAAAATATTGCCTGTTGTACACAGGAAGTCGTTTAGCAGCCTGGAAAAATATTTTGTAATTGGAGGCAAAAAAACTGGTAAGAAGCGTTTTGTATTTTATAATTGAGGTAACTCCTTGGCTGTTCTGCATGTAAGGAAAATCTGATGATGTTAGTATAAGCATAAACGCGGAAATCTCTGATTTTCAAATGTTTCCCTATATATCTCATGGTATTTGGGTGACTCACAGTAGTAATTTTACAAAAATCGCAGACCTACGACTCTAAAAGTTGTTAAATTCTATGTGAATCATTCCCAGTGCAAATGCATTTACAGTACAAGAAGCTAGATGGGATATTGGGTAAAAGAAAGCAGCGGAGGAATTCAGCAAACTCTCCTTACTGATTAAAAAAGTAAGCTTTTTGGCTGTGCACGTCCATTGCCTTTAATGGCTTTAGAATGCAAGTATAGTATAGAGGCAGAAAGAAATTAAAGATCAAATAAACTCTTGTTTAGCTTCTTCAAAGAACGTAAGCTTCTATTCGCACATAAGGAGGGTTTAGGTACCATGAAAGATGCCTACTTTATTTCAAAGGCTTAAGTCTCCACAGTTTTAGAACTATGCAAGAACAGATAATGCAATATAAACCAGAGATCCTTAACCTAAGGTGCAGACAAAAATGAGCAAACTGAAAATATGTTTGAAGAATAATCACTAGAATATAAATGTACAAATAGGAGCAGTCACGATGAAAACCGGCTTAACAGTTCTGTAAAGTGAAGTATTTATAATGAAGGTTTAGTAAACACCATAGGTGGTCAAAATGTTCAGGAATTCTCTCAAATATTGAACGTTGGTGCATTGGACTTAGACATCTGTGTTTTGAGTTTAGAGAGATGTGTTTTTTTCAAAATTACATTGTGATGGTTTGTCAACCACAGCTCGCTTTTAGCAAGCCATGTGGCTAAGGTCATTGTGTAGATCAAAGATGAACCTCTACGAGGGTCTCAATCGTGGCCCGCCACCACTCCATATAAAGAGTTTGATATCTCAGTGAATTTTGATAACAGATCGAAGGGGAGTGTCCGGGATATCATGCTTAAGATGTAATTAAATATAGATTCTATTACCATTATATAGTATTGATCTCTATGCCAAAATGAAAGATGTGACGCCTCCCCTCTCTGGATGCCAATATTCATTTTTTGACTGAGAGGATTTAGGTTTGCTTAGTTATATTTGCCAAACCGTGTTTAATAATATTCCCAAGTAGTTTAGATTACTTCCTACTCATCAAAAGCTGTACCCTTCCACCAGTGTCATTGCTGAGGTTGTGTGATTCATTGTGAGTGCCTCCCATTTAGTCGAGATGATATAATACCCAGAGAAAATGGAGGGAATGAGGTCCAGAAGTGAAGTGTCTGGTTTTGTCAGTGTGAACACAATGTCATCAGATGTCATATGGATGGCTGTCTCAAGTGCCTCCCGAGCGAGGAGGAAAACTAAAGCTGATAGAGGATAGCCCTGTCTGGTTCCCATTATATTGCAAAAGGCCTTAAAAGGAACTGGAGCCACACACTACTTGTGCCATAGGTTGATCATATAACCATCAAACCTTAGATATAAATGTTCTCTCCACAGTTAAAAGGTTCAAGGAAATCCCACTCACCAACTTCACCTGATCAAAAGCTTTTTCTGCATGGAGGGATAGGGCTACTGTGGGTTCAGGGGAGTCACAAGACATCTACAGTAAATGTGAGAGTGTACATAAGTGATTTCTTGAGGATCTGCCTGGGACAAATTCTATTTGGGATTTGTGAATCTAGGAAGGAATAACTTTATATACTCTAATCGGCAGAATTTTTGCTAGTATCTTCATATCAATGATCAAAAAGATATTGCCCAATAATAGGAGCATAAAATGTGTCTTTGATTTGATTTTGGTATCACAGTTATCAAGGCCTTGTTAGAGAAAGGATGGAGGGAGCCTGTATGCTCATCTTTTTTAAAGGCCACATACAGAAGCTTTACTTTTGGCTGTCCAACAGATTTGTAAAAGTTGCAAGTGAAACCAGTGACTCCCAGTGATCTGTTATTTGGTAGTGTGCATATCTTCAGTTGATAATGGGTTGGATCTCTCTGCCTGGTGCAATTGTTGCACGAAGTAGGAAATGGCTTCAATATTGTCTCATGCCTGTCTGTATAGATTACCTTCCACATCTCTTAATGCGTGTGTTGCCATTTGAGATTTTCTTTGCTTCAATTAATCAGAAGGGAGATGTCTAGACTTCTCTCTGTGCTCGTAGTGCCTTTATCTGAGTTTATATAGAGCATATTTCATTTTTCTGTAAACAAGGAGTTCAGAGCAACATTTTCCATCTCTAGGTCTCTAAATAGCTCCCTGTTTTGGTGGACATTGTTTTTATAAGTCAGAGTTCTGATGGAGTTTTCTAGGTTGTTTATCTTTGTTGCTGAGTTATGAAACTACCTCTCATTAATGCTCCTCTCCAGGTTTATTTACCTGCTGACCCTAATATTTGCGAATACATAACTGACATTAATTTTCCTCTGGATATGTGCTTATTGAAAATGAATTTTATTATTTCGTTCTAGAATTTTATATTTGTGAATTTTTATATGCTATGATTTTTATGAGGGGCTGGGGTGATTTTTCCAATCTCTAATGCCCAAAATATTGTTGCATGATCGTAGATCCCAGTCTCCAGTATGTCACACCCTAGAATTCCACATAATGCTGAACCTGAGATTAACTAGTAACCAATTTTAGAATTGATTCCATGAACACAAGAGAGAAATGTATAATCTCTATCCGTTGGATGTAACAGGCACTGCCACAAAGTCACATAAAGTGACGCAAAGTGGCGTTAAATCATGAAAGGGTATTTACTGTCAAAACTTTTTGGGGGTGAAAAAGCTCTGATTTTTACAGTAAACAGTGCTTTTGGAGCCACATATGTTGTGGAAAGACCCTAGTGAACTGAGGGGGAGAGGTTGAGTGACCCCCTCTGGAAATGCTGTGAGCTCCTCTGTGGGGCTCGGCATGGACATTTCTCTGAAGTCTCCGACTCTAGATGCCGGGTGGAGTGGAGGTGGGTAGGAGCTGTAGGCCACTGTCCCCTCTGAGAACGTCCGGGACAAGCTGGTACTTGATTGAGGTGGCTCCCCATCCCCCTCCCACTCCCGCTCTTTGCGATTATGTTGACTCCCCCTACATCCCTAGATGAGCAATGAGTATGACCCGCCCCAAACTGGCTGATGATACAGGATTGAGTTGAGACCTTATGGTGGCGAATAGAAACTCTGCTCCCTAGTGGGCAAGAACTGGTAATGTTTCTGGTGAGTCATGGGAGCCTGTTCTATAGGAAAGCCTCGTTGCTGGGATCAATATAGCCCCCGGTCGCCTCCTGCAGAATTTATTATTTTAATCAACATAGCGAGGGACTGAAGTAATTTACTGTGGCAGCCATGTTTGCTATGTTTCCTCCATTCTCATCAACGAAGATATATTCTGTTGTCCTGCTTCTAAATCCTGCTTCACTGCACTGGACACCACAAATGGTACAGTGGGTAAACTGCTCTGCAATCACTGCTTGGAAGATTTCTGGGACTTTCAAATTTGTTTGAAGGGTGAGCCACCGGTGACCTTTGAGGCTGGACTATTACATCTGTACTGAGGGCCATTTTGGATTGGACCACCAGTGGGAGAAGGAGTGATTTTTGTCACAAACATGCATTTGTTCCTGGAGCTTTCTACTTGAATTGTGGGGACTGTCATGGATTGTTGGCCATACTGAAGCTTGGCTTGTGCCCAATGTGTGTTGGTTCCCCCATTTGGACTGCCTCATAACTTGTTTATTTAATCAAGAGCTCTGTCCTGGTTCATAAATATGACTCGAATTTGGCTGCCATTAGCTGGGGACTGCCCAGAAGTTAAAGGTGATGGGGAGGTGTAACAGGTGGTCACGATCCTGGGAGGGATATGACTGCTGTAGCGATCCTTGAACACCAGAGAGCAGATCACACTGCAGAGTGACCGTTATGTCACACGAGCTGAAGTCAAAACATGCCTGACAACTAACATTCTTAGAGGCGGTGGCTAGCAGAGGAAGGCGAGGGCCCAACCTCATTTGATGGCTATACCAGAGACTGTGACAGTTTTTGAGTCTGCCTTGGCTACGTTGTTGAAGGAACTGGCAGATGTTAAAATATGTATAGGTATGGTCAATGATACAATTGCAGCAACGTCAGCTGATGTGCAATCCATTTGTGGGGAAATTACCACATTTCAATACAAACTGGTCACACTGGAACAGAGGGTCATGGACTTGAAAACTGGATGGGATAACCAGCCTGAGTGGGGCCCTGACATCTGGGTACCGTGCCAGAAGACAAATGACCTGGAGGACAGAAGTCAAGTAGAAAACATCCACATTTCGGGAGTTCCTGAAAACACTGATATGCTGTAGTTTGCAGTTTCTTGCTACCTTGATTCTGAATCTACTAGACATTAATTTTGACCTGCCCCTGAACTTTCAGAGAGCACACAGATCCCAACTGCAACCTTCCCAGACTTTACCATGGCAGATCATCACTTGCTGTTTGCGTCATCAACCTTATACCTCATTTTGGCCATGTCTAATATGCATATGACAAAGTTCTCTTCCTACCAGACTTTTAGTTTGACTCCAACCTGAAATGGAAATGCTTTTCGGCACTATGGCCTCAACAAAGGAAACATGAAATAAAATATGGCCTTTTGGACCTAGTAAAAAGGCTTATTAAAATGGATGGCTGAACGACCGAATATGATGACCCTGAAGATCTGGAACATTTACTGAACGTGTTGGAAAGCAATGATGATGCACGAATGGAGATCACACCCCCGGAGAAGCATCACAAGCAACCTCTAGAGTGTAGGAAAGTCATGGACAGAGAGGATTCCAAGGAGTGTCGCTGTTTGGACAACGTGGTGCAGAAATGGGGCCGGGATCGCAGAGCACAACCCCAAGACTCCAAACTAGGCATATCAAATCCAGATCGTCTATAAAACCATAGTGATATACCCCCAATAAGGGATGCATTTTTTGTTGACTTTGAAGGAGAATTCTCACTATGCCTTGCAGTTATGCATAACCTGCTTTAGAATCGAAATGAGGTTTATTGCGAAAAGTCACTGACAGTTTGGTAGAAGGATGGGGTGGTTTGATTCTGGCCTCTCCTTATCTTTTGGGTTGTCAGGTCTTGAAAGGATTTGTCTTGAGTCAAGGCCTACATGTAGCCGATTGAGTCATGAAGGGAAGGACAAAGCCTAACCTGGTGTGTTATGAGTATCAGGTCCAGCAGGCTTGGGGTATCTAATGTCACAATTTAGGCAAAGTGGTCTTTTTGCTATATGTGCCATAACTTCCATTTTCTTGTGAAAGGGTAACAGCAATGTATTATTTGTGCTCAAGGGTAGATGCTTGTAATGTCCTATGGGCAATGTGGCAGGGACCCCTTTAAGTTGAGATGTGGCTTTTGTATATGATTTAGTGTTGTTTATCATATTGTTAAGTTGATGGTGTCCCCAGAGACCCGCAGCATTGCCGGTGCAGCTGTTTCCATTGACCCCAGATTTACAGTTAGTTCAGTGGTTTATTTTAGATCAATTTCAGGTAAGCACAGTGACGTCTTACACTAATCACTGCACACATGCACTTTTGTTTTCTACCTCATCTGGCAGGGACAGCCATCTCTAGCATTCAGAGAGACTGTTACCCCATCCGTACTTAACAATACCTTGCCCATTTCTACCCAGGCGATCATATGATACCTTCTGGCCTATCACCTCACTCATTTGACATCACAGTAGATGCTCAATATAACTTCCTCCTTGGTGCGTACCTCAAGTCTTAGGGTTGCATCTTAAGAGGACCCCCTGCTGCACACCAGAACATAGTACAATCTTTGTGCATTAAGTATCCAACTTTTTTGGCAGCCCACAACAGGTATCCTACAGTAAAACGTTTGTTGTTTGATAGTGGTGCTGAGATGCAGGGTATTACAAAAACCAGTAATTGGTATATCCCTTAATATGAATGGTCCAACCCACTATGGTAAGAGGAAAAAAATGCTTTCTTTCATTGGTAATCGAAAACCTGACATAGTGCTCATTCAGGAGACACACCAGACCAAATCAGGGTTGGCTTCTCTTTTTGTGCTCCGCATAACTGAATGATCTAGCCCACGCCACAACACTTATCATTGGAGATCGGGTGTAGCAAGTCTTTTACACAAACAAGTGCCATACCAGTTGTCTCAAACCTGGACAGACATTGACAGTATATATATCTTTGTCAAATTACAAGTAAGAGATACATTCCTCAGAATTGGGCTGAAGTACGCCCTGGTTGGGGATAAATCTGTTTTTTTTCCCCTAAATTTGCCAGCTTGATTGCATCCTTTGGCAAGACCAATGTAGTGATTGGAGGAGTTTGGAATGTTTCCCCAGACCGGTTATCGATAGGTCGAGCATGCAGACTCACGACATAATATTGACAGCTATTTTTTGTGAGCCCTAATCTCTGACTTTGCCCTTGTAGACCCCTGTAGAATTGTGCACTCCAGAGACAGGCACTACACATTTAGGGGCCAATTACGATGGCGGAAGGCCTGCCACTGCCAGCCGTGCGGTGGCAGGCCCTCCGCCATCGTATGTGGATTCCTGGCCTACCAAATTAGGATGGCGGGGGGAATCCTCTGTGCAGCGCGGTGGTCGCAAAGCCCGCCCGCCACTGTTCCGCAAGGCGGTCCTTTTTCACCCGCCTTGCGGAACCAAAACATAGGGAATCCTTGCGGCGGTGCGTAGGGATTACGATATCCCTTTCCACCAGTCATTTCCCGGCAGTCATCCCGCCACGAAAAAACTGGCGGAAACGGATTCGGGGGCTCGGTGCGGGCCCCCTTGTGTTGGGGGGATGCAGTGGTGCACTGAGTGGCAGGCACCGCATGGTGCCTGCCACGTAGTGCAGGGAAAGGCACTACATGCATTTTTACTATTGCCGCGGGTGCTGCAGCCAGCAGCACCCGCTGCAATGATAAACATGCAAGATGCGACTGCCACGGTGGCGGTCGCATTGTAATTTCACAAGCGGGACCGCCGCCATACAGGCGGGCAGTCCCAATCACCACCTCGATGGCGGGCGGACTCAAGTCCACCCGCCATTGTAATGACCCCCTTAATTCTTGTGTACATCCGACACATACCAGGATTATTTCCTGTACACACCGATATGTGTTTGGTGCTCTGATCACTCTGGGGGGTATCTTGGATCACAACATGGTCAAACTCAAATTAGACCAGAGCATAGTATCCCTTATACATGCCCAAGTTTAAAGACCCAGCAGACAAAAAAGACTACTTGAGCAGGTTCAACACTTTCTACATGAGAATAAACACTTGGTCCTGTCTCTGTTGATACTATGGGGTGTATGAAAGACATGTATCAGGTGAGAATTGATATGGGATTCTGCACTAAATAAGAAATTAACTGAGTGTAAGAAATGGACTATAGAAGTTAAGATCCAACACCTTACTTTGATATATGCTAGTACCCCTGTCCAGACATCCTTAGAGAGCTGACCAAGGCCAAATAGATTTGAATGATATTTTTACAACACAGGCCGAGACGCCTCTGTTTCATTTACATCAGAGACATTATTGACATTATGAGAGGGAGGAAAAGACAGGCTGTTTATAGGTAACCCAACTCAAACAAATGGAGGGGAGTAGAATGATCCCCAACATTCAAAACAGGAAGGTAGAATTGCTGACACACCCCAGTGGCATTATCTGAGAGTTCCATGACTTTTACAAACTATTCTGTATTTTAGAGGCTCCTGAATCTAAGGTAAAGAAAGACTCATTCTTGAATATGCTAGATATCCCGAAATTCTCTGCAGCACAGGCCAGTGGTTTAGATGCTAATGTATTGGAAGAGGAAATGGCAAAAGCAACTGACATAAAAATGGGTAAGGCTCCAGGGGAGGGTGGCTACCCTATTGAATTTTACAAGATAATTAAATCTCTGACTGTCCCACTATTGTATAAGGTTTTAATGTAGTGCTGGAGTGTGGCTCACTCCCCCCTGATTTTATCAGAGCCAGTATTACTTTTTATTCCCAAGTCTTACAGTGATCTATTGGAATGTGCCAATTTCAGGCCGATCACGCTCATTAACATGGATGCCAAAATTCTGACAAAAATCCTGGCTACTCCCCTGCGGAAATGTATTACAAACTTGATTCACCCCAACCAGGTGGGTTTTGTCCCAGGCCGAACTTCAGCTAATCATTTAAGATTCCTGTCCCATATTCTTTGGCAAGTTATAGACTACTTTGATGAGAAAGTGACCTTCTCCCGTAATGCCGAAAAGGCATTCAATAGCGTGGAAATGGGCGAATGTTCTTCGTACCATCGTCCGGGTGGGTTTTGGTCAAATTGTTTTGCATGGGTTTGGGGAAAGTATAGAGACCCCTCATCAACGTTGTGTTCTGGGGGCTTCATCTTTGATAGATCATGGAATGAGACAGGGGTGCCCTTTGTCACCTCTATTGTTCCTTTTGGCACTTGAGCTTTTGGTCATAGCTTTAAAATGGATGGATCAGATTGTTGGGGTACAAACAGCGGTAGGGGAACAGAGTACTTTTCATTAATCAAATTACATCAAGCTTACCCTACTCTGACCTCAGACCTTTGTTGAAGCCCTGACAAACTTGATTAAACTTTTTTCAAGGTTTTCAGGCTCCCGTATTCATTGGTCCAATTGTGAAGCTTTGTCTCTGACCATAATGACGACCCAGGCCTCCCTATGTAATCTGCCCTTCAAATGGAAGTGTAGCCAATAGACATATTTGAGCCTTCACATCAATAGGGGACTAAGCGATATGGTACAGAATAACCTCAACCCACAAATGGAGAATACTAGTGCAGATTTTAAATACTGGAAACATCTTAATGTTTCTCTGTGGGGGAGGGTGCAAGTGGTGAAAATGAATATAGACCCTAAGTTCAATTTTGTGTAGCCCTACCGATCACTAAGGCTATCTTATGACAGATTGATAAAGGTATATGGGGGTTCGTGTGGGCTGGGGACCTACCTCAGTTGAGAAGCGCAAAGTTGTATACCACTAATACAAAGGAGGGACTGAGACTACTGTACGTCGAAGGATACTGGATTGTTAATCAATTAGTATTTTCGGTGTTCATGCTTAAGACATTTAGAAAAACACCTGTTTGGGACCTCTTGGAATGAAACTTTTTGGCTCCTGCATGGATTTAGCAATTTACTATACCAGCCCCACAAGAGGTAGCCAAGGGCCTAATCCTATTATCCAGTCTTCTCAAGATGCCTGGCTGTGGGCTCATAATCTGCAAAAGGCCCCAAAATACTTTCACTCCCAGCGTCCTCTATAGCATAATTCAGAGATCAGAACTGGACCGGAGAGGGTCAGTTGGAATGTATGGAAGGGATATAAGGGTAACTCTGTGGCGGTCTTACTCAGAGATGGGTCATTGAAGTCTTTCTTTGACCTCCGTCATGAATATATAACTTGCCACTGACGCAACTCTTTAGGTATACACAATTGACGCAGACCCTAAAAGGTGTATTAGGGGCAACTCCTTATGTACTGACCCCGTTCCCTGTTCATGCATACCTATGTGGAAAGACTTTGGGGGTACTATATCGGATACTTCCTCACTCCTCATTGACATTGTCTTCTCTAATCATACCGCAAGAGTGTTACAATCCTGGTGGTAGACCGCCTTCAAACACAGTTTGAAGATGAGGACTGGGGGGTTCTGTTGGAAGAACATGACAAGGGGAAGAGAGAGGCAAAACTGAAGTACAGTTATTTGAATATCTTAGACCGATTGCACTGGGCCCCAATAAGACTCTAAACCTCCAAACTCTGTCACCATTCTCAATGTTGGCGATGTGGCAGGGATGAAGGAGATATCTTGCATTTGCTATGGGAATGTGAAAAGGTGACTGCTTATTGGAAACAGGTATGGGGCAATCTTCAGGTAGAATTCGACACAACGCTATAGTTTAACGCCAGAAAAGCACTTCTACATGATACCTCTGCGCTCCTGGAGTTGTCTACCCCTGTGAGACGGTGGTTGGCGATAGGACTAGCAGTAGTGCAACTAGTGATACTGTGTTTTTGGAAGTCCTCAGTGGTACCTACCTATAGCCAATGGTTAGAAGACATGCATGACATAGCGCAGTTTGTAAAACTGATTTACAGAGTTGATGATTGATTGGCGCAGTTTGGAGAGGTGTGGGGATGTTTCTTGAATGTGTAGGCCAGCAGGATGGTGGATGGTAAGGTATTGTTCTTTTGGTTGCTGGGACTGGTTTTACGTTTTCCAATCCTGGATGTAGGGTGGGCTGTGGAGGGGATCTGCGTGACCCATGGGGCAAACACGAGGGGGATTAATCTGAATCTGTAACATAATGGTAATGTGGCTGTAAACATTCAATGTTTTTCATGTGGGGATTTGCTTCTGATCTTTCTTTTCCACCTTTCCAGGGGGCTCTTTTGGTGTGCTAAGTGATATAGGAATTGTTCAGTTGTCACACGTGACTATACTGATATGTATAGAAGGTTGGGTAGATTACCCGTTTTGTGATCGTTGCCCTCGTGGTGGGCTTCAGGCGGCGAAGGCTTTCTTTCTTTTTGTTATTTGCTAGTTTATACTGATGCAAAGTACTGCTTACATTGAATATGAATACAAAATTATGAAATGGAAACATTTTATAGGTGGCAACTGGCCATTCTAGAGCAAGCGCCCTTGCATTTTGACACAAAGCCCTACGTACTAAAATTCTCAGAACGTGCCTTTCCTCTTTCTAAAAAAATAATGCCTCCTTGAGGCAGGTGCAAAATTGGAGAAATATATTTATTTCTCCAAATAATTCATACATTGCATGGGGTGTACTGCAAAGTACAGCACACATCAAATGTGTGAAATGTTTTAAAAATGTCTAGGAATAGGATTTTGCACCTGAAGGGTATATTTCTAGTACAAAATCTATGCTACCATGATGCGTAGGTGTGTGCATGGTGCAGAACGTTTATGCGTTAGTGCAGGGGATGAAAATAGCTGCAGCTATATTTAGTAAATGTGGCTCTGAGTTGCTCTCTCTATTGCGCTACGAAGCACAGCAACTTTAGTTGCTGGGCGCGTTGCACTATGTTTTAGTAAACCTGCCTCACATTGTCTTACTCATCATTGTGCTTACAAAATGTGCTCTCTACAGAAAACTGTGTGCCACAGTAGATTAGCTGTAAAATAGATAACCCATCCACCTTTAAACAGAGAACACCAATGGAAGTTATGTAAGGCACTTTTATAAAAACGTATCTGGCTTCAATGTTCTTCGGCATGCAAACACAGGCATGAACAAGTGCACATTTGTGCATGTCTGTTTGAATGCATTGCAATATTAAAGCCAGGCCCATTGTCTTCGCCAATACTTGTTGAAGACTGTGGTCCGGCGACGGCAGCAGTAGGCAAGCCACCAGCGCACCGAAAGTAGTTGCTAGGGATACCAAACGAGTGTTCCCTTAATGGAAATTAAGAGTACCAATAAAGGAATGGCCCATCCGCACCCATAGCAACCACATGCATTCTGTGAAGTGAGGCACAATGGACTGAAAGTAGTGCCGGGTAGGTATGGGCCTAGGAGAGAGGCTCTTCAGCAGAGCCCCAACAGCAGAACAGCTGTTAGGAATGCTGAATCCCTAGTTAGAAAAGGGGGCCAGGTCCATGTGGAGCACAGACAGGGCTGGAACCTTGTGAACTAGGAAAGTGCATCCTCCGCTATGTTTTCACATACACTTAAGCTACAGGCTTGAGTTCGATTGTAGCATGTAAATAATAATTAATCCGTTTCTTAATTAATCATTTATGTTCATCTTTTAGAATAACTAAATATGAAAGCACACTGAATAACTTCCTCAAAACGCAGATTCTTAACATAATCCACAATTCATTTGCATTTTCACAAATTGTAACAATATTCAGCAACAGAATAATATAGAGGACCTTCACCAGTGATCGAATTGTGCTTAAGTAAATGTAGACATTTAAAAAAAAAATATATATGCTGAAAAATATATCAAGAGTTGAACCTCCAGTGCAAACAAAGCCCTTTTCGTTGTCACTCATTCGACCCAACTATCAATGGGTTTTCGATGGCTAATCTTACGCCTAGTGGAAGATCTATAACATGAACTAGTTTATGGGTTTCCCTTTTCTCTGAAGGAATATGTCGACGTCTTTCGAACTTAACTTGTTTTGGGGTCTTCTCATGATGGGAAACAGTTGAAGTGTATAAAAAAAGGAAAATTCTATTACTAATGGAGATCGTTGCTATATGAGGCAGACTGACTGGAATGTAAACACATCAATTGCCTAAATCTGATTTAACCTTCATTGAAATCCACCCCTTTAAGATAGTCTGCTCACAAGTCTTTTTGCAGGAACCAGCCCGTCTGAAGATTATTAGAAATGGGCATTCGCTTTTTATTGATACTGAGCATGATGCTCGACAAGCACTCTCAACATGGCAGTCGGAATCTGTTGGCTAAAAGTATAGAGAGGGGCAGATATGTAAAGTGGGCACAGTGTTGCTCTCTCTCCTTTCTCTTCTCTCTCTCAAATATCTTGTAAACCTCTCTCTTTCATTTATCTTTTTTTGCTTGAGACACTTACTCTTTTTTTTATTTTTCTCTCTTACACATTGGCGAGAGGTGTGGGGGGAGGATGAGGGTGGTGAGTCACGGGGGGCGGCTGTTCTCCTTCGGAAGTCAGTCAGCGACAGCTGGATAAGGGGATGATTCCTTTCTGTAGGCGCTGGGGAGAGGGTGTGGCAGGGGTTGGGTGGGGGTTGTTTTGTTGGATAGCGGCTTTTCACCATGCTGTTGGAGAGAAGGGGCAGGGAGGGGTGAGGGTTGGATGGGGTTAAATAGCCAATCAATAGTTGGAAATGTAGGCGCCGAACACAAAGCGCTGGAGGATGGAATCAGGTTGGAGGCGGCTGAATTAAAATTATGTAATGTCTGACTTAAAATTTATGTGTTGGAACGTCGCAGGGCTGAATCAAGCTCGAAAACGGCGACTAATTGGGGAGGAACTTCGTGCATTCAAACCACATCTACTAGGCTTAGCTGAGACTCATCTTGTATATAAGGACAGATCACTGCTGAGACAACTTGGGTATGACATATTAATATGTACCTCACAAGCAGTCTCTATCCGTGGGGTCGCTATACTGAAATCTAGGAATTTAGCAGTTACTGTTTTATGCACATTAGCCGATACTAAGGGTAGATGGGCGATAGTTCAGCTGCTGATATTGGGGCGTAAGGCCACGATTTGTGTCGTGTATGGTCCTAACTCGGATTGTCCCGATGTATTTGAATATTTAAGTTCTGAATTATTGGGGTTGGCCGGGGATTTTATTATCATGGGCGACTTCAATTGCATTATGGACAACAAAATAGATACTACCAATAGCAAAGTACGGGCCAGAATGGTTAAGACCAGGGCAGCTTTGTTGGCACTACTGCACATGCATCAGCTTGATGATGCCTGGAGGACACTCTTTCCAACGCTGCCAGGGAATACGTTTTACTCTCACCCACACAAACATTATTCCCGTATTGACATGATCTTTATTAAGAGGTCACTGTTGGAAAATGCACGTGTAGAGGTCTGTCCCAAAATTAAATCCGACCATAATCCAGTAATGTTATATCTGGGATTAGGGTTTTTTGTGTAACCAGGAAGATTGGCACTCAGACTAGTGCGCGTGTTGTGTGAATAATGCTTTGAGTATGTACGGTGCTGCCAGGTCGGGGGAACTACCCAATAACCCCCGTTGGTTTGTGAGTCAGGAACCCACAACAGTCTTGTAAACACAGTCCCGGGCACACGTGGTGGGGATACAATAATGGTATGGCAGTCTCTTTTAGTTCAAAATTGCTGTGGTCGACACCAGTGTAATCTTTAGAGTTATTTAATCAAGAAATGACAAAAAGAAATCAAACAGCCAGCCGACACGTGTTTCGTCACAAGGCAATTGGCCTGTGACTCTTCAGGGCTGGGGAGGATACAAAACATGGGGTAAAGGGAGTTCGAAAAACAAATGGAAAAACGAGTATGGACGGTATAATAACCACTGATGGGACATAGGAAAGGGATCACCCTAAGTGTGAGCTGAGCTTGTGTTTTAAGAAAAAACATGAGCGAAATGTGACTTGAGTGCGCGTGCCGCTTTCATGGTATGATCACCATGACAAAGACGCGGGAGAAACATTGTTCATGAGTGGTGTGACATAGTAAAAACAACAGCAAGTGGGTACACGTGATATTGTGTAACATAGTGGGTGTCCTGTGCTCGTTAAGGAAAGGCTACCCGTGTAGGATAACATGAGAAACACACTTAAGCATGACAATAATCGTACTGAGAATCTGAGACAACGCCGAATGCTTAGACAGAGTGGTTAGCTGCTATTCTGCATCAGTTGGTGATGGTGGCTGGGGGACTGGCAAGATAAATTACAAAGTGAATGTAGAGGACAGAGGTGTCTGGGAGGTCTGAGGTTATGGGAAACCTATGAGAAATTAGGTTCTCAGGGCGAGCATTATTAGATAAATACCTGTGTGGTGTTTGAAGAGTAAGTAGATGTGGTCCCTAAAGAAAACAAGGAAAGAAGAGGGCGAGGATGAGCAGAGTAAGAGGCAACACGGTAAAAGGTACCCTCAGACGGGCACCGATCAGTGTGGTAATGATGTGTCTAGGAATTAAGATTAGGTGCTCACCTCAGAGCCGGTGATAATTCCAACCCGGCCTGGGGTTTGAGGAGGAGCTCAGGTGAGTGATGCACCGACTGTGGTGCTGTGTGTGGCAGGTAATGCGGGTAAGTCCGATGTCTCTAGCAAAGTCAAATGGGCGGGTGCGCCGCGATGGGGGTTGACGTGGAGTCTGGAAGAATAAGGGAAAATTAGAGGTAATGCAAGGGTGACAAGAAGGGACCGGGATACAAAACAGGGGGGGGGGGTTTCTTACCCTGAGTATCGGGTATGGGAACCTTGCAGTGTCTGGAAACAGAGCGGGGATGTTGGGACGTCGTGTGGCGGTAGAAGGTTCCGATGCTGCAAAATGGAGCGTAATTAGAGCCTAGTGTGAGAAGGGATAAGTTTGGGTAAAGCAATCACGGTATCGGCGGGAATCTTACCCTGTTTGAGCCTTGTAGAGGGTTCTCCAGGCTATCGTTGGAGCGAGAGGGCGGGTACGCCAGTCTGATGTAGGTGGGGAAGCGAGAGAAAATGATCATGAGTGGGGACTGAGATGTGCTCGGGGGGACAAAGGAAATTAACAGTGGTGGTCAGAAGCCAAGACAGAGTGTGGCTTACCTGCTCATCGTGCGACGGAGGTCGAGAGACACTGGTTCGGTAACTTCTTCCGGATGCGGAAGATGTCAGAAATTGGCGTGTCTCAGTTATACTTGCGCGGCTAGTGACGACTAGACTGCGCGCTAGTAAGTTTCAGTGGCCGTGAGGCGTGGCCATACGTGCCCGTGGCTGGAGACCGTGAACGTTATGTTCACAATGGGTGGTGTGACGTAAGGGCGCAGTGCGCATGCGCTGGGGGCAGGAAGACTAGACCGTACGAATGGTGCAAGACTGGTCAGAGGATTTAGACTACTAGCGTAGAAACCCCATGAGCGTGCTCATGAGTCATCGACCGTGCGGTGTATGCACTGCAAGACGTCCAATGGGGTCAAGAGTGGTGGCTGCTAAAAATGGGAAGAAAAAGGTAGTCAGGGAGGTAGGAGTTGGCTGGGAGTCAATAGAAGAAGGTAAGTAGGGAGGAAGGAATGAGAATCGGAAAAAGAAGGAGAAAGTGCCTCGATAGCGGCATTATAAACAGTGTTTCAATGAACGTGGAAGCGCGGTAATTGGGCTAGTGTTAGGAGCGATTGGACAAGTTAGATGAGGGTACTGAATAAGATGGTGAGGTGAGGTAAACCTCGTGCTTGGAGCCGCACTGGTGTGTGGGGACATACTAAGTATGCTGAGTGTGGTGACGCTGGTCATATGTTGGAAATTGCTCCGAGGAGTGACCAGTAGGGGGCCATGGTTGCTCCCGTTGTTGGCAGCATACATTGCATCAGTACCATGTGATGTGAGGGACACATATGTGTTACGTATGTGTTCACAAAATAAACTGTAAGTAGCCAACGTGCAGTTGCCAACGTATACATTCACAAACCGGACTGTAAGTCGCCAATGCACAGTTCATTACTGGGCAGTCATTCGCCCAGGAAGTAATGTAGTTCATGATCTGTGTTGAGTCCGTGTTGTACTGTTCGTTGAGGCATGATCCACATTGCTTCCAGGCGCCTGAGCCTTAGTTCTCTGTTGCCGCCTCTGGCGTTGACTGCTGCCACATCGAAACCGAAGAAAGTCAACCGTTTCTTGGCGCCTTGGTTGGGGCAGGTGGCTGCGTGTACTGCCATGGGGTATCTGGTGTCTTGGTGTTGCAGAGTTCTGATGTGCTCTCCAATGCGCTCTTTCAATGATCTGATGGTGCTTCCGATGTACCAGCGTTTGCAGGCGCACTCGAGAATGTATACCACGAATTTGGTATTACAGTTGATGTTGTACTTGATTTGGTATTGTTGCTTGTTCATAGTTGTGACAGTTTTGACCCCGTTCTGGGCTAGCCTGCACACCCCGCAGCAACCACATTTGAAGAACCCCAGGGTGTGGGTGGTAAGCCATGTGTGGCTGATGAGGGGGCCTGGAACACTAGGGCTGAGTCTCGTTTTAGGTGTTCTGCCTCTTCTGTAGGTGATTTGAGGTCTGGTGGTGATGACTTCTCTGATTGTGGTGTCTGCCAGTAGAATGCCCCAGTGATTATTGAGGCTTTTCCTCATTGCTATGCCCATGTCACTGTAGTCTGTAATGAGTCTGACAGGTTGGTCGTGTTCACTGATTTTCTTCTGGTTGTGTAGTGTCTCCTGCCTCTTTATGTTATTGATTCTCTTCTCAGCTGTGTGGATAGTGCGAGCATTGTAGCCTCTCGCCTTGAATCTGTGTTTCATGTTGGCCAAGCATTTTTGAAACTCAAGGTCCTCGCTGCAATTTCTCCTGGCTCTGACAAATTCCCCATAGGGGATTGCCTGAATTTTATGGGACGGATGGGAGCTTTCAGCGTGTAAGATGGCATTGCATGATGTTTCCTTCCTGTATAGTCTACTGTGTAATGTGTGTGACTTGATGTAGATTTCAACAGCTAGAAAGGTGATACTGGAGGTACTGGAGTTACTAGTGAATCGCATGTTGATGTCGTTAGAGTTTAGATGTTTGCAAAATTCGTCGAGTTTGTCTTGTGACCCTGACCGTCTGAGGGCACCTTTTACCGTGTTGCCTCTTACTCCGCTCATCCTCGCCCTCTTCTTTCCTTGTTTTCTTTAGGGACCACATCTACTTACTCTTCAAACACCACACAGGTATTTATCTAATAATGCTCGCCCTGAGAACCTAGTTTCTCATAGGTTTCCCATAACCTCAGACCTCCCAGACACCTCTGTCCTCTACATTCACTTTGTAATTTATCTTACCAGTCCCCCCACCCCAGCCACCATCACCAATGGATGCAGAATAGCAGCTAACCACTCTGTCTAAGCATTCGGCGTTGTCTCAGATTCTCAGTACGATTATTGTCATGCTTCAGTGTGTTTCTCATGTTATCCTACACGGGTAGCCGTTCCTTAACGAGCACAGGACACCCACTATGTTACACAATATCACGTGTACCCACTTGCTGTTGTTTTTACTATGTCACACCACTCATGAACAATGTTTTCCCGCGCCTTTGTCATGGTGATCATACCATGAAAGCGGCACGCGCACTCAAGTCACATTTCGCTCATGTTTTTTCTTAAAACACAAGCTCAGCTCACACTTAGGGTGATCCCTTTCCTTTGTCCCATCAGTGGTTATTATACCGTCCATACTCGTTTTTCCATTTGTTTTTCGAACTCCTCTTACTCCATGTTTTGTATCCTCCCCAGCCCTGAAGAGTCACAGGCCAATTGCCTTGTGACGAAACACGTGTCGGCTGGCTGTTTGATTTCTTTTTGTCATTTCTTGATTAAATAACTCTAAAGATTACACTGGTGTCGACCACAGCAATTTTGATCTAAAAGAGACTGCCATACCATTATTGTATCCCCACCACGTGTGCCCGGGACTGTGTTTACATAATCCAGTAATGTTAACTCTGCAGAAACAACTTGGTGTCAGAAAGGATCCTCGGGCTTTCTCATTTCCCAGACACTTACTCAGTAATCCTGAGTATCAGGCACATATTAGAAGAGTATTGAAGGAGTATCTAAGTAACAATCTGGGTACTGCCAATATCTCAATAGTATGGGACTGTATGACAGCCTTTGTCAGGGGGCGACTCTCCAGTTTGTTCTAGCACAAAACCGGCAGGCAACTGAGGTGGCAGAACTGGATCGTCTTGACTATTTAGACCTGGAACAGCAACACGATAGGGCAATCGGTGCAAGGGATCCAATGGCGCAGCTAATATACCTTCGTCTTTTAAAAGTTCGATCCAAAATCAACAGAGGGCTATAGGATAAAGTCGCCACCAATTATCACAAGCATAAAACTCGACAGTATGAATACGGAGGAAGGGTGGGATGCGTGTTGGCAATTCAGATCGCCGATCAGAAGGCTAGGTCTAACATCAAATTGATTAAAGGGGATGGCGGCCTGTCTTTTACTCAGCCAAAGGACATGGCGGAGCAGTTTAGATCATTTTATGGTAACTTATATTCAGAGTCAGCTTAATTTAATAAATACACTTTTCTTGAGTATTTGCAGGAGAGTCATTTGCCTCGACTCGACCCTTTGGACTCCATAGAGTTACGAAAAGATATAGAACCAGTCGAGGTCGAGGATGCTATAAAGTGTCTGCCCTCAGGAAAAGCAGTTGGCGAGGATACCATCCCGCTTTCAGGGATATGTTAGTGATCCAGCGGTGTACTAACAACAGATACTCCACTACCATATACTCACCTGGGCCCATATAACTTCCTCACACTAATACCTAGTAGACCGCTGGAGCTTGTAGTTTATAGATTTCATACTTCAGGATTTAGTTATTTCTTTTTTCCTAACTAAACCTTTCACTGATCAATTAGTTATTTCCTCTGGTCAATGGACCATTAGTTGGAACTAGTTGATGGTGATAATTAACATAACTTTATTAAATATTTCTTGATTAAAATTGAAATAATCACAGACTCTGGAAGTTTTAAAATCTTTATCTAAATTAATGGAATGTGAACCATCTCAAAGTTTCAGTACAAACACCCTCATTCGCAAGAGTGTCAATTTCATCAATACTCAATAAGTAATAATAATTCAGATTCACACAATAACTATGCTCAGAAAAGAGAGGACAGAGAGAGAAGAACATCTATCAATACAATGAATTTATAGTTACCAAGAATGGTGTGAAGACCAACCCTCTGACCAACGGGCTGATAAGGGTCCCCCGGGATAGATCAGGAGACAAAGACTTCAGGACAGGAATCAGGACAGGATACTTCACCTCTCTAAATACCGACGACTGCGTCGCACCCCTCTTTGACACTCTCTTCCTCCTCGTGGTTCTTCCGCGATCTTCTTTCTAACCCAATTAAGTTAAAATAGATGGTTCTGCATTCGATTTTCTTCATCAGCGTCTCACAGCTTCAGCACCACCCACAGCACCGACAGCATCCCAAGCTCTGCAGCATTGACGACTCCGCTAGCTAACTAACTAAAATCTACCTCAATTATACCTCCTATATTCATGTACACCCATTAATGTTTCAATATCATAGAATACTAACTCTGATTGGTCAGGCGAGGGGGATGATCGTCACACCATGCTTACATTTCACTTATTTTCATTGAACCATTGTCTTTTAAACCCATCCCCTCAAACTTTATTAAATCATTTCTTTTCCCATACATCTCCAAACTTTATTATTACAAAATGTTTCAACTTCATGAATAAGTCTTCTTCATATGAACTCTTCACCCTCATGTTCCCAGGGCACATCTTCTCTGGCCTTGGACGCGTGACAAATCCTTACTCATCTTTCCTTATTCTTTCTCATCTGCGCATGTGCGGGGTCAAGTCAGTCAGCTCAATTCAGACAAGTGTGGTAGGCCCAAATGCGCACTAATAATAAAATCAAAAGAAGAAATGTTATTTTAAAAAATAAATGGTTTCACTGTATACCACCAACCTCTACTCTAACCCACTTTGATTATTATTACCCTTTCTGCATTTGCGTTAGTATAAAACGTACTTTTCTAATAAGCCAAAGCAGGTGCCATGCATGTGAGCTTTCAAGCGGCCATTTAATGCCTTTTGCGCAAGCGCAAGATTTTCCCTCCAAGCATTAGTATGTCATAATACGTAGATGAAGTAGACGCATGCGCAGTAAAGATCCCTTGTTAGAGTGCGTTTTAGTCCTTAGTTCATGTTGTTGGTTAGTAAACACATATGCAAGCTTCACTGTCCAGCGTGTCTTTTCTAAAATGCGAATTATTAATTACAAACACATAGTTAGTAATTCGGTAATAAGTTAAAACGAAAGGATTGCTTCCGAGCAAGTCTCATTTACGAGTCCTTGCTCCATCAATCCCCTCTCTGATGGCATTTTAAGCCATCACAAAATTACCCATCCCATCCCAGATACCAACTTTTAGCACATCTCAGTTCTCTATTTCTCCTCTAAATCTTACATCAACCAACTCGTTTCCTTCTAAATCCTTCATTTTCTTGTATAGTTTGCCTTTCATTTCTTCCAACTGTATTTCATCATATTTTCTTTTTCGTTTCTTTCCCTTTCCTTCTCTTTCAAAATGTATTTTTCCTTTCCTTCCTTTTCTGCAACACTTATATGTAATCATTATTATCATTACTACGGTTATTATCATAACCAATGTTCCCTCTAATTTTTCTTTCTTATGTGCGGCAATAGAATGCTGGTGTGCACTCTTTTATTGCCTGTGTGCGCAACTGAGTGATAAGATGAGCAACAAGGCAAGTCGATCCGCTACCACTTATAGGTAAATAACAAGCATTGGCACTGTCAATAAGCCTTGCTTTTAATTTAAAGTGACTTCTTGGTCACTGATTGGTTTAAGCACTGAATAAGTCATCACACATGCACCCTGTCAATCATCCTTCCACTTGTGCATCCATAAATCACTTATTCATTCTTGCATTCACCAACTTACACAACCACAATACAGCACATACACAAGTTGAGCCACATTTGCAAGATAAATTAAAAGAATAAAAGTAGAAAAAATACAACATGCTATCGGCTAAAAATGGCAGACATATGTGTGCAATAATAAAGTTAAACAAAGCAGCTCATTTCTTGCCCTCTGTTTGTGCCTTCTCTGCTAGTATCTTGCCCTCTTTTTGCCTTTTCTGCTCGTTTCTTGCCCTCGGTTTGTGCCTTCTCTGCTAGTTTCTTGCCCTCTTTTTGCCTTTTCTGCCCATTTCTTGCCCTCTGTTTCTGACTTCACTGGTAGTATCTTGCCATCTTTTTGCCTTTTCCGCTCATTTCTTGCCCTCTGTTTGTGCCTTCTCTGCTAGTTTCTTGCCCTCTTTTTGCCTTTTCTGCCCATTTCTTGCCCTCTGTTTCTGACTTCACTGGTAGTATCTTGCCCTCTTTTTGCCTTTTCTGCTCAATTCTTGCCCTCTGTTTGTGCCTTCTCTGCTCATTTCTTGCCCTCTTTTTGCCTTTTCTGCTCAATTCTTGCCCTCTGTTTGTGCCGTCTCTGCTCATTTCTTGCCCTCTTTTTGCCTTTTCTGCTCAATTCTTGCCCTCTGTTTGTGCCTTCTCTGCGTGTTTCTTGCCCTCTTTTTGTCTTTTCTGCTCGTTTCTTGCCCTCTTTTTGCCTTTTCTGTTCACTTCTTGCCCTCTGTTTCTGCCTTCTCTGCTCATTTCTCACCCTCTGTTTGCCTTTACTGCTTACTTCTTGCTCTCTGTTTTGCTTTTTTCTGCTCGTCTCTTGCCCTCTTCCTGCCGTTTTCCTCCTCCCGCTGACCAGCGCCCCTCCCTCCCCCCAGGACACCTTCCCTGGTGGAGTTCAGAAACAAACTCTAGACTTGGCTTTTTGACGGAGGCCTTGCATCCCAGCACCCAGATATCCTTTGGGGTGACAGCGCTGCACACTTAAAATGCTGAGTAATTGATTGATTCAAATAAAGATACTTTACAAAAGGTTATGATTGTTTGAAAAATGTTGATTTGCAACGTTTCTAATGGAGGTGAGTGGGAGAACTTGGTGAACTGGTTTGTGGGCAAAGGCAAAGGCCTATTGTTTGGGAAGTCCACTGCCAGTCCTTGCTTTCTGGCTCACGTTCCGAAGTACTTGACGTTTGTTTTTATAATCAGATAAGTAATATTACGAAATCATTCCCCAAATGCCCCTAAATGCCTGATGACCTTTTAAGTACTTAGTGCCTGGGCAAGTATTTTCAGTGGCCACTCAGAATGTACTCTCTGCTAGGCCTAAAATGTTTGCCCTATTTGTTAATCTTTTGCTTTGTCATGTGTATACAGTTGGCAATAACCTGTTTCACTAATAAAAGATATGAAAAGGGCACTCACTTGTTCCTAATCTGTCTGGGGCCCCAAAAACCCTAGAACTAGCCCTGCTGCTGTGTGTGTAATCGCTGCCTAAGTGTCAACGGCACATACTGCAGAGCTCCTGGCAGTTTCGAGAAGTGGAATGAAAAACTAACATATTGAGCAGTTTGAGGCGGGAGACACGAATGTGAATGGCAGCATGCAGTAGGGAGCATTTTAGGAGTCACTGCATATGTAACTGACTAACAATAACAGCTGAAGGTGCTGTACTGGATGGAAGCATCTTACAAACAGTAAAAGCACATGTGAAGCCAGTGACGCCACACACTGCAAAAAAAAGAGAAGTACTGGAGAAATCAGGAGGTGGCCTGGTCGGAGGCAGTGATGTAAGGTGCAGCACGCTGGTGAAGAGCGTTTAACAAGTCACTGCAGAGGTGAATGGCCAGCAAAAATAGCAGAGGCTGCTGAACTGAGACCAACCAGCATACCGACTGATAAGGCCTCAGACAAGCCTGTGTGACGCCACAGCCAGACACAGAAGGAGAAAACAAAAGGTGGAGGCAGCTCTGCCAAGTACCACGCATCAGGCGTTAGACCAACGCATTTCAGTGTGGTGATCTGCATCACCGCACTGAAATGCAAAGTCATGCATTATAGCGCCTCAGCTGTAAAGCTGAGAGCGCTGCTATAATTATAAAGCACCATACAAGCTGCAGTGGCAGCGCGCGGTGTGCGCTGCTGCCGGCAAACTAAGGGTGCTCTTTGGCTGAGCTATAGCTTAGTTCAGCTATACAGAGTGGTGTGCTACAATGTTACGAAGTTACAAATACACCAACGTGCCGCGATATCCCTGACGTCAGAGGAGGACGGGTCAGAGCCCAATTGCTACCTAGTGTCTTGACTGACAAGTAACTTTAGGCGGGCCTGTGTCCAGCTTCCTGAGGCGGGAGCGGGTGGACCGCCACGCAGATCAAAGTTGGCTGATGGAGCAATCGTGATACCGTCCCCATGGCTGACTGCCGCAAACAATAATGGCTTACTTTTAGTAGCTTGCACAACTGCGGTATCCGGCAGCTGCTACCGGACCCGGCCCCACCGGCGCCATCATGGATACATGTGTGTAATCAGGGCTGAGCAGAAGAATCATTGCCACAGGACTGAGCCAGTCAGTCCACGGTACTCAGCATAATCATTGCTTACGGCCAGCGGGGCCGCCAATTGCCGTTGTCCGTGTTCCCAGTCAGGTCAGTGTTTATTTTATATTGATCTATCCTCATGGCCTGTGTTCCGCTGCGCCTTGGGTGTCTCTCTGTGGAGCCTTGGGAGAGCGGGTATCTGAAGCGGTTTGTGGCCTGTTTTATTTCTTTGTCAAGGGCCCCCCCTCCCTGTTTCTTGACAGCGCCAGGTCTCTCTTCCTCACATGCAGAGGGAAAAAAGTCAGAAACCGCACATGAAGGTGGATTCTTCACTTAGTTAATCCAGAAACCCTCAGTCTGCCCGGCCGGCCAGATCAGATCAGCTATCACAGCACAGCAAACCATCTCCCATAGGGAACGAATATTTATTAGAGCGTCTTGTAAAATAGCGTAGGCTGTGTCCGGTTTATTCTTGGTGCCCAATTAAATGGCACAGTTTACTTTCGATTTATTAGGGCATCTTCTTAAAATACAAAGAATTTCGAGCAATTATTCTAATGGAAACGGACAGTGCAAACATAGGTGAACTGCTCACCCAGTTGTACGTGTAAAGTGTGGATCATGTCAATCACAGTGCCTTCCCATAAAGTACAGCTGCCTGCTTAGTTGTGACCTAAATGCATGTCTCCCACTCTCAGCTTTCGAATGCAGCTGTGCTTACTGCTCATGTCGCTGTGTGTGAGTCTGCGAGTCACGCAGCTTTCAGTGTGCCTTATCTTTTGTCTGCAATTTTGGCTAGAGTCTGATAAAGCGAAGTCGTTTATATTTCTTACGTTTTGCAGCAGTTAACTTAGTTTCTTGTTGCTCAAATGGGTGATCTTTCTGATATTTATGTGTTCCCCTTGTCTTCATTGCTTGATTTTGCTCGTGATAAACTGAATGCCATTAGTTTAGGAAACAATAACACCTGTTATATAGAGAAGCGAGAAGCGCCAAAAGTGCAGTGAAAAATGCTATATGAAAATCAACGTATTATTATCGGTTCTTTAGTAAAGCACATTTTACTAGTTTCCTTTTCAGTGTTGTAGGATGCTATATTTTTTATTGGACCTAAAAAATAAGTATGGTGTCGCATCTTAAATACATGGGCTTTCACACCGCTCTACTTCCTATGCCAGACCAGTAAAATGAATCACATACAAAAACGAACATGCAGGCATTATTTTCAGATCAGTCGGGCGACAAAAAAACGTATCTGACGCAGCATGTAATGCTATCGCTATCTGTTACATGAGAGAGATTTAGCAATACAAATTTTTTGGATCGATATATTTATTGGTATAGTGGATAAATATCTTTTGTTTTAGTTTCTGAATGTAATCGATTTCGGTTAAGGGCACCGCTGTCATGATTAACGGCAGTCTAATTATATTTTACACCTCCTTTTACTTCACTTTAAAAGCTTGAAAGATTTCTCATATACTTTCAGCAAAAAATATTCTCAATTTTCTTTATAATGAAATTCTCAGTGTCACTCATAGTCATTGAAATGCACTCATAATTACTCTAAAATTACGAAGATGTCCCACATGGCAATCTGAAACCTTGGCAGCTATGTGGAGGAGCCAGAGGTCCGTGGACTTTGCAAACGGGACTCGGGCTGCAGAGAAAGCTCTGGGAATACTCTCCTGCTGTTTAATGACCGCGTTGCAGGCATTTAAACGTCCCCATTAGCATTTCTAAAGACGAAAAACACGTCTTTAGAAATGCATTTGGAAGCGCAGCAGCATCACCATGAGCCGCACTTCAGAGGCTCCAGTGAAGTATTTACTGAATGCATGGAATCCTTTGTAGTGCGCGCTGATTGTGGTGTCTGCGCGGAGGGAAACCTAGGTGTGCGCGCCCGCTCAGGCGCGCAGGTTAGAGGGAACCATGATTATAACTATTGGTATTATTATTTGACCTAGAAAACTTTTCCCAAAATCATTTCTCTATTGATGTTATACTTTTTGTTAGTCTTCCCCACACACTGTCAACCTCCAGTTGGGTCAAGTCTTTATGCATTCTTGTAATATTTTCAATATATCCTTTAATTTCTCTGCTCTTGTCTGTAATGTAAGTGCAACAATGTTGAATTTTCAACATGCCACAAACTCCACTTTCTTTTGCTAACAATACATCAAGAGCAAGACGGTTCTGTAAAACCATAGACCTGATTGCAACCATCTCTGTGTTAATCATTAAGAATCCTCCTGCAGTGTCTGTAGAAAGTCGATCAACTATGGTTGATAACTTACAAATTTTCTGTGAATTCAGAATGACTCCAACTGAGGGTATCAATGCACTAAAAATATCTCCTACAATTTCAGAAAAACTAGCTCTTCTTCTACGTGTCAGTCCATTAGAATTTCCATTGTTTCCACTGATTCTGTCCACATGATAAATGTTTGGAAAAAACTATTCCAAAGTAACAGCTCCCGTACCATCTTGCAGGTAACCTATAATATGCATTGTTCCCACAAACATAATAAATTCCTGGAAATACAGGATCAGTTCCCCCTTTTAGTAACCACCCTCCTAAAATTAGGAAGTTGTGTTCACATTCACTGGAACCAATGTAATTATTGTTATAATTTGTCTTTAATCTATGGAGGCAGAATTTTCCCCTTTTCACAAAATCCAGGGACATCGCAGCATGAGCCTTGCCATTTGCACAGATTCCCTCTTCCCCATCCCCTGGAGGTGCATGGGTTTTCTGTTCAGTCGCTTTCTTTATTAAATCCTGTCTCCTTTCTTCTACTAAATCTAAAAAATCTTTTTCTTCTTTTCTCAATGTACATGTTAGATTATCTTTATGTGCCTGAACTAAAACTTTGGAACTCATTGTTAAGAAAAATTCACCCATAAACTGTGCATTTTTACTACTAACTACTGGATTCATATTCTTTCTAATAGGTAAATCAGAAAATACTACATCTAGATTTGAATAAAAATACTGAAGTCTCCCTGTAGCATAAAATAGACTTGATAAAATACTACATGACACACCATATGTTAAAGGTATATGGTGATATATCACCCCTTCTGATACTGATGAGGGTAACTTCATACACACATAGCAATTACTAATCTCCATAGTGCTAACATATTGAAATAACAATTTAATAAACACATTAGAAGACGTATTATAATCTGATTCATTATGATAATTTACTTCATCTTCTACCCCTATTTCTATTTTAGTTCCTTTTATTCTATCTACCTTAACATTAGTATCTGTATTATTCTTGTCATTTGTTTTCATTAACAAAGGTACTCCTAGTGTTAGGAATAACCATACCAATGCTACTAATAAAATACTACAAAAACAAAATCTAAAACATTTTCTTTTTAATCCACGTTTTGGTCTTTCGGTAACTTCAATTTCTGCCATTTTACTTCTGAGAAAATGTCTTTTCTCTTATCCTTTCTTTGTCAATATGACTTTCTTTTCGTTCTTAAGGAGGCCTCAGTTTGCTTTCATCAATCTGTGCAATATGAACTTCTTCTGTTTCATCACTCAGATCTTGGGATACCAAGAATGGTGTGAAGACCAACCCTCTGGCCAAAGGGCTGGTAAGGGTCCCCGGGATAGATTAGGAGCAGTAGCGGCCCGTGGTGGGAGTGCTGCCGGGCGGTGACGTGGGGCGGGGGAGGGGCAGGGTGGGGGGTAGTAAAGTACGGAATACGGCCGCATTGAGGTAAGTAAACATATAAATGAATAAAACGAATTTCGTTGCGCGCGCTGCATCGCATTTGGCCATGCCTCTCGCACTAGGGATTATGCAAACAGCTACCTATCTTGGTATTTGTGTCAGCAGTCAGGTCGACGACATTGTACCTTTGAACTATGAACCGCTACTCAAGACAGTCTCGGCTAAATTGCGTATTTTAGATTCGGCTTCCTCTCAGTATATATGGGAGGTGCAACATAATCAGAATGAATATCCTTCCTAAATTTCTATACTTATATCGTTCGATACCTCTGAGGGTTCCTTTGTCTTTTTTTAAGTGATTAGACAGTGTCATAGGCAGTTTTATTTGGGGGTACAGACGTGCCAGGAGGGCTCTCTGGCTTATGAAATTACCTTATACACAAGCAGGTTTTAAGCTCCCAGACTTCAGGCTCTACTACTGGGCTGCTTTTGTTGGCCGGATCCGGGGCCTGCTCAGCGGGTTGGATGATGGTCCGGCTTTGTTGTCTTATCAGCTAGCTTGCGGTCCTTCGGTTGGGTTCATGCTATACAAAATCTCTGATCCTAACTACTTCAAGCGAGTTAAGTTTAAGGTAGTTAAAGATATCACCAGGGTTTGGCAGGATATTTGTAAGCAATATTCTCTTCCCTTGCTCCTTCATTATCAGGTGCTATGGGGAAACCCATTGCTGCCCGATATATTTCAAAATTCTATCGGAAAAGGCTGGCAACGTAACGGCATCAATCAGATCGGACAACTGTACAATGGACGGGGGTTCCGTTCATTTGTCTCACTAAAAGACGAGTTTGGCCTTTTGCAAAGTACCTTTTTTAAGTACTTACAAATAAGAGACTTTTTTTACGAGGTCAGAAGCTATTAGTAATGCCCAACCCGTCTGAAATACTGTAAGTAAGTCCGTTTTTATATAGCGCAGCTACTCACCCTTACGGGTCTCAAGGCGCTGGGGGCCTGGGTGGAAATTAAGTGAGCTATTGCCCAGAGTCACATGGTGCTGAGCTGAGCTGCCGCCGGAGCCGGGGATCGAACCGTGAACCCTGTGCTCCGAAGTCAGCTGCCCTGGCCGCTGCACCACACCTCTCCACCGTCTGGAATATATATGAGCTCCGGCTGAGGCGCAATCGGTGCAGCTTATCAGAAATTTCTTGCAGCAGCTAATGATGATAGCATACAGATAGCTACTAACCTAAGTCGGATTCTTAGGGTTGAAATAACGGCTGAGGAAATACAGGAGTCAATGGGCATATTAGACCGAGTGGTAACTTCTATCAATCTGAAACTACAACAACAACGGACAGTCTACATGTTGTATTATACACCGGCGATTATTTCCAAATGGGCTGTATCTCGATCTTCAGCTAAGTAATTCTGCCTGAAATGTCAACTCTTTGCCGCAGACTTAAGGCACATGTTTATTGATTGCCCCAGGCTTAATAGATTTTGGAGTGAGGTCTCCAATATTCTCATTTCACTTCTCGGCCAAAATTTCCAGCTCACTGAAAAGGAAACATTTTTGGGATCAAATGCGAAGCTGCTAGTTATGTGAGTCTGCTAACTACTATCATTATAGTATGTGCCCGTCTATGTATCGCTAGAGTCCGGATTAACAATGTCGGTCCAAACATCAATGAAGTTTGGGCTCTGCTTATACAGGTGTATGAGATGGAACTTGCTCTGGCTAAGGCCAGAGGGCCTCGCTCTTGGCTTTAATTTAATAGGATTTGGACTAGCCTCCAATGGGATTAACGACGCACTGTCACTTTATCACATATGTTTTGCTATGGCTCTATTTTTGGTCACTATAGATATTCATTTTCTATCTCAAACCTTAAAATTGGAAATTGCTGTTGTTTCTTACATCTCTGTTTTTTTATGGGTTTTTCTCTTATACCTGGTCTATCTCTCCAGCTATAATAGAGTCAGTTACGGATTGGAATCATGTGATGTTAACATTTCTAACGTTAGTGTACAATCTATGACTTACCTACTTTCTTCTCCCCCGTTTCTTTTCTCTGTTGATTGTACTGTATTGTGCTATACTTATCAAACACAAGGAGATGATGGACAGAGCGCTGAAACTTTTCAGACACTCACCCCCAGTCACAGATCTGGGTTGAATCCATCATCGTTCTTTAGCTCACTTCGCCACCCCAGTTCAGACACAGCTATATGCAAATCAGTCTTGACCCTGTTACTCATGGGAACAGTCCAGACCGAACTACCAAGCCATGTCTTCCCTGGACCGGAAAAAAGCATCCGGGGACCAGTTTCGGGCTAACAGCCCTCATCAGCCAGGCTAGCTTGAATCCAGTGGCAAAGTGAGCAATGGACCCACGTCTGGGCATACCCTGCCAACTTAGGGTGAACAAAGCAAACACAAGGAGATGATGGACGCGTCATGCTCCGCTCTGAAGCAGGTCCGTGTGTCGTATGTGTGTTGAGTCCGCTACGCGTTTTGCGGACATTCCCCTTGGACAGCAGGTCGCATTAGCGGTGCAGCTTCCCTGGACCGGAAACGCACCGGGTCAGCTGCCATTCACTGCCGGGTGAGACCTCATAAAGATCAGCGGTGCTCAACCCGACAGTGGTTCAAGTAGTGTTGCCAGAGCTAGCTGATGTCCGAAGAATCACTGTTTGTTTCCGCGAATAGGATTTCCGGGTTCACATCCTACACTCGCGCTGGTGCGCAGGTGTGTAGCTGTTTCCTGTTGAAGTGCAGGAAGCGCTTTAATCACTTCTCAGTAACACGCGCTGGAGCGCGGTGTTGCAGTTCCTTCCTTGCAGTCTGAAGCGCAGGAGCGCTTTTCATTGCCACAGTGACATGCGCTGGAGCGCCGTGTTGCTTTCCTTATTTTTGCATATTCCAGCGCAGGAGCGCTTTCAATTAGTGGCACAGTGACACGCGCAGGAGCGCAGTGTCGCTTTCATCTCTTTTGTATATTCGAGCGCCGGAGTGCTTTTCATCATTGCCACAGCGACACGCGCTGGAGCGCGGTGTCCCTTTTCTTATCTTTGCACATCCAAGCGCAGGAGCGCTTTGTCATTCCTTTGCCGTTGTAAAAGTGCAGGAGCGCTTTTTATTGATTTCACCACGACATGCGCTGGAGCGCGGTGTCGTATTTCATTCCTTTTGTCTACTCAAGCGCAGGAGCGCTTATCATTCCTTTCATCGCCACACGCGCTGGATCGTGGTGTCACGTTTCATTTCCTTTGCCCACAAAAGCGCAGGAGCGCTTTCCATTGTTACACCGCAACACGTGCTGTAGTGCATTGTCGCTTTACATTACCCGTATAAGCGTAGGAGCGCGTTCATTTGCTTTCATTGCGACACTCGCAGGAGCGCGTTGTCGTACTTACATTAACCTGTCGTGCAGGAGCGCGTTTGTTTTGTTTCCCTTTGCGGCACGCGCAGGTGCACTTTGCCGTCCTTTCCCTTGTCCTATACTCGCGCAGGAGCGCCCTGAAGACCTCTCCATCCTGCTGATCATCACATCTCCAGGTGACTATATAGTCCTTGACAAGGCCCTTGATGTTGATGTGTATGATGTATGTGTGATCCTGGGGAATAGGGAAGGGCAGACACACTAACCATATGGTTTATCCGTTATTTAGCTGGTGACCCAGGAAGAGTTCCTCAACACGGATAGGAGCATCCCACCAGGTCTTCACGTTGACATCTCTCTTTCAGGAGTCCTTCCCCCGATCCCATCCTTGTCCTGGTCAGTATACATTCCCTACTAGGAAAAGGCAGGGGACGGTGGAGGTTGTTCACGTCGTCTCTGCGAGATTAGTACACAAGCATACCAGGTAAGACTTGTGAGGTCCTGACAGAACTTGAAGCCCAAGTTATATATCTCGCCTGGTCGCCATGAGCAACCCCGATATTATCCTGCAGGATATAGCAGCCATGCTGACCTGCATGCAGGCGGAAAACCTAAGCCTACGCCAGGACATAACGGCCCTACAGGGCCAAATGGCCGCTGGACAAGCAGGGGCTTGGGGTCCGGACCCTGTTGTTAGGGCCAAACAGGGGGGTATTCTAAGGCCTCCCTTATTCACCCACGGGGAATCCTTACCCGCTTCGCATGGGCCTAACCCTCCCATACAAGTAATATCTCCACACACGGTTCAGCTAGCCACCCCGGAACGCTTCTATGGCGATAGCTCCAAATACAGCATCTTCCTTAATCAATGCCACTTGCACTTCATGGCACGTGCTTTTGCCTTCCCGGATGACGCCTCCAAGGTTGCTTTCATCCTATCCTACCTAGGAGGAGACGCGGCCCAGTGGTCAATACCACTGGTGGAAAACAATGACCCTATGCTGTATAGCCTCCCTGTTTTCAAGGAAACGCTACGAAGGATGTTCGCCCTTCATTCACTCCTACAGGCTGCAGACAACAAGCTCCTTGGCCTTAAACAAGGCACATCTGACCTGTTGCATTATATCACTACCTTCAACAGACTAATCATCGAAGCTAAATGGCCTGAATCCAAAAATGTATCCGTGCTCTACAGAGGCCTACGAGACGAGCTAAAGGATCTTATTTCCCAGATATCTGAACCCCCGGAAGACATTGGATCCTTCAGCGACTTGGTAGTGAAAATGGGCTACCGATTGCAGGAGCGAAAAAACGAGAAATCCAAAGGCAATGACTCCAGGTTCATAGCATTCAGAGACAAACCCAGGAATGAGACTGCAAAAACACATGAGGCTCCTGAGCCAATGCAAATTGGTGGAATCCGCGGTCCCTTATCCCGAGAAGAAAAGAAACGGACACTTCGTTAGGGAATGTCCGGTGAAACCAGCCAAATCAAGACCTAACAAACCATACGCCCTTTCCATAACACGGGAAGACGGAGCGGGAAACGATACAACCCAGTAGGTATAGGATTCGTCCATGAGGACCCCCATCTTTAGCCCCCTTGACAGCAACCGACATGTGGGCACAGCAGTAACCTTACAGTCAAAGACGGGTCAAACATGGCCAGTCACAGCTCTCATCGATTCTGGTGCTACTGGGAACTTCATTGACACCCAGTACATGAAAGGTCTGGGCATATCCACTATGAGGAAGGACAATCCAGAAACCGTGAAGGCACTGACCTGACCTCTGGACCTATACGTTTCCAGACTGAAACCATGAGAATGACGTGTGGGAACGGGCACACAGAGACCATCACCTTTGACGTCATTGATACACCTCAGTTCAAGCTCATTCTGGGTCTTCCATGGTTGGTGAACCACAATCCACACATCGACTGGATAACCCGAATCATGACTTTAGACTCCGCTCATTGTAACTCCACCTGCTATCCGCAGAAGAATAGATCCACCAGAAGGGTGATACAAGCCCACGCACTGCCCTTAACAGGGATGGGTACGGTCACACAAGAGGTTGTTCCTGAGGCATATGCAGATCTAGCCTCTGTATTCAACAAAAAAGGGGCTAACACGTTACCACCTCATCGCTCCTTTGACTGTAGGATAGACCTCATCCCTGGTTCAAAGCTCCCCTGTAGCCATGTCTACTCCCTTACAGAGAAGGAAAACAACCACTTACGCATCTACTTGGATGAGTTTCTACAAAACGGTTTCATACGCCACTCCAAATCGCCTGTTTCATCTTCTCTCTTTTTCGTGGTAAAAAAGGAGGGTGACCTGAGAACATGCATAGATTATAGGGCCATAAACACCATAACAATCAAGAACTGGTATCCCTTACCTCTTATATCCAACCTACTGGATCAGGTGAAGGGCGCAGCCATCTACACTAAATTAGACCTACGAGGGGCATACCATCTTGTCAGGGTCCGTAAGGGAGACGAATGGAAAACCGCATTCAGAACAAAATATGGTCTGTTCGAATACCAAGTCATGCCCTTTGGTCTATGCAACGCCCCTGCAGCCTTCCAGTACTTCATCAACGAAGTACTGAGAGAATACATCGATCGTTTCTGCATCATCTACATCTATGATATTCTGATTTATTCCAAGAGTATCCCGAACACATTAGTCATGTTCGTGCTATTCTGCAACAGTGACAACTGCATGGTCTCTACGTCAAACTGGAAAAAAGTGTGTTCCATACAACTATGGTCGAATTCCTGGGACACATCCTAACCCCTGCAGGGATCACAATGGACATCAGAAAAGTTGAAGCGATACTGCAATGGCCATCGCCTTGTACCGTAAAGCAGGTCCAAAGGTTCCTAGGATTCGCCAACTATTACCAACGCTTTATCAAAGGATTTTCTAGCATCGTCACTCCCATCATGAGTTTACTACGCAAGGGGGTGAAGTTCTTGTGGGATCCCAAGGCCGAAAAAGCCTTTCAGGACCTGAAGCATAGGTTCACAAGCTCTTCCGTCCTCAAACACCCAGACCCGGAACAGCCTTTCATAGTAGAGGCCGATGCCTCACAGAACGCTCTGGGTGGTGTGTTATCACAACACAACGCTAAAACAGGCCTGTTGCATCCTGTGGCCTTTTATTCACGGAAACTGTTACCAGCGGAGCGCAACGACACAGTTTCCGACCGCGAACTACTCGCCATCAAGGCAGCATTCGAGGAGTGGCATCATTATCTTAAGGATGCCCAACACCCGGTGACCATATACAACGACCACAGGAATCTACAGTTCCTCCGCTCTGCTAGGGCTCTCACTTCCAGACAACTGAGGTGGACCCTGTTCTTCAATGAGTACGAGTTCCTGATCACCTACCGCCCGGGAAAAGAAAACGCCAAAGCAGACTACCTATCCAGATTGGAAGAAACTGAAGAAGAGGCAACCAAAGACGAATCGGTGTCCATCCTCCCTGACCGTTGTTTCCAAGGAGTGGTCCTGTCCTCCTCCTTCTTATCCCGGTTACACGGAGACCTAGAACAAAAAGAACCGGAGGACTGGATCGGTGACCTCATGGGAATCACAGTACGTGATGGGTTTCTATAGAAAGAAGACTGTTACTACCTTCCTTTGGCAGACCACCGGCGACAGGCTCTGTTCATGTGCATTGACCATCTCTTCTCTATTCATCCAGGACACCATAAGACCATGGACCTCTTACACAGACACTTCTGGTGGGCGTCCATGGACACCGACGTTCATTCCCATATAGCTGTACACTCTCTGCTCAAGGAAAGATCCAGTCCAGACCCACAGTAGGGTTATTAAGCCCTATGCCAGTACCACCCTATCCTTGGCACACCGTCTCAATGGACTTCGTCATCGAACTACACAGGACCAAGACAGGGTTTACCACCATCCTCACCATTGTAGATCACCTGACAAAAATGGCACACTTCGTACCATTAAAAAAGCTACCATCAGCGATTGAGCTGGCTTTCGTCTTCATGCACAACATTGTGTGATTACATGGAATACCATCGGTGCTGATTACGGATAGGTGCTCCCAGTTCGTATCCAGGTTCTGGGGTGAGGTGTGCAAAAACATGGGTATGGAAGTGCGTCTGTCATCAGCGTATCACCCACAAACCGATGGACAAGCGGAGAGAACAAATCAAACTATGGAACAATACCTTCGTTGTTTCTTGCTGTCCATAGAGAAGGAATGGTCAGAAGTGCTCTGGATAGTGGAGTACGCGTACAACAATAACAAACACACGTCCATAGGAATGTTGCCTTTCTTTTGCCTTCAAGGACGGCATCCACGAACAGAGCCTTGGGAAAAACCACAATCCAGTCACATACCCACAGTACAGGAATACCACACCCTCCTTCACGGCCTTTGGCGAGAAGCCCGGTTCGAGCTCGTTAAAGCCAAGGAAACTCACAAGCAGTATGCCGGCGCACACAGGCAGGCTGAACCCGTCTACAAAGCAGGGGATAAGGTGTGAGTATCAATCAAACACCTCAATGTACATGGACCCAAGAAACTGCTACCACGGTATGTAGGTCCTTACACCGTTGAGAAAGTCATCGACTGGGTGTCGATGAGACTTGCATTGCCACCACAGATGAAAATACACCTGGTGTTTCACGTCTCTCTCCTGCATCCCGCTCATCCAGGAGGTCATACAGACACATCTCCACCTCCTATACTCAGAGACAATCACGAAGAATACGAGGTGAGGGCCGTTCTTGATTCCCGTAGAACTAGTGGGAAGCTGTTTTATCTGGTGGATTGGAAGGGTTATGGGCCAGAGGAGAGATCCTGGGTACCCTTGTCCCATGTGCACCACGCTCCCCTGTTGGTTCGTGCCTTCCATGCACGACATCCTCACAAGCCGCGCCCTGCCACCCCTGTATAGATGGGGGTTCTGTCTTGGGAGGGGGTACTGTCATGTTCCGCTTTGAAGCAGGTCCATGTGCCGTATGTGTGTTGAGTCCGCTCCGTGTTTTGCGGACATTCCCCTTGGACAGCAGGTCGCATTAGCGGTGCAGCTTCCCTGGACCGGAAATGCACCGGGTCAGCTGCCATGCACTGCAGGGTGAGACCACATAAAGATAGGCGGTGCTCAACCCAACAGTGCTTCAAGTACTGTTGCCAGAGCTAGCTGACATCCGAAGAATCACCGTTTGTTTCCGCGAATAGGATTTCCAAGTTTGCATCCTACACTCGCGCTGGTGCGCAGGTGTGTAGCTGTTTCCTATTGAAGTGCAGGAAGTGCTTTAATCACTTCTCAGTAACAAGCGCTGGAGCGCGGTGTTGCAGTTCCTTCCTTGCAGTCTGAAGCGCAGGAGCGCTTTTCATTGCCACAGCAACACGCGCTGGAGCACGGTGTCGCTTTCCTTATTTTTGCATATTCCAGCCCAGGAGCGCTTTCAATTAGTGGCACAGCGGCACGCGCAGGAGCGCGGTGTCACTTTCATCTCTTTTGTATATTCGAGCGCCGTAGCGCTTTTCATCATTGTCACAGCGACACGCGCTGGAGCGCGGTGTCGCTTTTCTTATCTTTGCACATCCAAGCGCAGGAGCGCTTTGTCATTCCTTTGCCGTTGTAAAAGAGCAGGAGTGCTTGTCATTGATTTCACCATGACACGCGCTGGAGCGCGGTGTCGTATTTCATTCCTTTTGTCTACTCAAGTGCAGGAGCGCTTATCATTCCTTTCACCGCAACACGTGCTGGAGCGCGTTGTCGCGTTTAATTTCCTTTGCCCACAAAAGCGCAGGAGCGCTTTCCATTGTTACACCGCGACACGTGCTGTAGCGTATTGTCGCTTTACATTACCCGTATAGGCACAGGAGCTATTTCATTTGCTTTCATTCCAACACGCGCAGGAGCGCGTTGTCGTACTTACATTAACCTGTCGCGCAGGAGCGCCTTCGTTTTGTTTCCCCTTGCGGCACACACAGGTGATCTTTGCCATCCTTTCCCTTGTCCTATACTCGCGCAGGAGCACCCTGAAGACCTCTCCATCCTGCTGATCAGCACATCTCCTGGTGACTATATAGTCCTTGACAAGGCCCTTGATGTTGATGTGTATGATGTATGTGTGTTCCTGGGGAATAGGGAAGGGCAGACACACTAACCATATGGTTTATCCGTTATTTAGCTGGTGAACCAGGAAGAGTTCCCCAACATGGATAGGTGCATCCCACCAGGTCTTCATGTTGACATCTCTCTTTTAGGAGTCCTTCCCCCGATCCCATCCTTGTCCTGGTCAGTATACATTCTCTACTATGGAAAGACAGGGGACGGTGGAGGTTGTTCACGTCGTCTCTGCAAGATTACTCCGCAAGCATACCAGGTAATACTTTTGGGGTCCTGACAGGACGGAGCGCTGAAACTTTTCAGACACTCACCCCCAGTCACAGATTTGGGTTGAATCCATCATCGTTCTTTAGCTCACTTCGCCACCCCAGTTCAGACACAGCTATATGCAAATCAGTCTTGACCCTGTGCCTCATGGTAACAGTCCAGACCGAACTGCCAAGACATGTCTTCCCTGGACCGGAAACAAGCATCTGGAGACTGGTTTCGGGCTAACAGCCCTCATCAGACAGGCTAGCTTGAATCCAGTGGCAAAGTGAGCAAGGGACCCACGTCTGGGCATACCCTGCCAACTTAGGGCGAACAAAGCAAACACAAGGAGATGATGGACGGAGAGCTGAAACTTTTCAAACACTCACACTCACCCCCAGTCACAGATCTGGGTTGAATCCATCATCGTTCTTTAGCTCACTTCACCACCCCAGTTCAGACACAGCTATATGCAAATCAGTCGACCCTGTGCCTCATGGGAACAGTCCAGACCGAACTGCGAAGCCATGTCTTCCCTGGACCGGAAACAAGCATCCAGGGACCGGTTTCGGGCTAACAGCCCTCATCAGCCAGGCTAGCTTGAATCCAGTGTCAAAGTGAGCAAGGGACCCACGTCTGGGCATACCCTGCCAACTTAGGGCGAACAAATCAAACACAAGGAGATGATGGACGGAGCGCTGAAACTTTTCAGACACTCACCCCCAGTCACAGATCTGGGTTGAATACATCATCGTTCTTTAGCTCACTTCGCCACCCCAGTTTAGACACAGCTATATGCAAATTAGTCTTGACCCTGTGCCTCATGGGAACAGTCCAGACCGAACTGCCAAGTCATGTCTTACCTGGACCGGAAACAAGCATCCGGGGACCGGTTTCGGGCTAACAGCCCTCATCAGCCAGGCTAGCTTGAATCCCGTGGCAAAGTGAGCAAGGGACCCATGTCTGGGCATACCCTGCCAACTTAGGGTGAACAAAGCAAACACAAGGAGATGATGGACGGAGCGCTGAAACTTTTCAGACACTCACCCCCAGTCACAGATCTGGGTTGAATCCATCATTGTTCTTTAGCTCACTTCCCCACCCCAGTTCAGACATAGCTATATGCAAATCAGTCTTGACCCTGTGCCTCATGGGAACAGTCCAGACCGAACTGCGAAGCCATGTCTTCCCTGGACCGGAAACAAGCATCCGGGGACCGGTTTCGGGCTAACAGCCACTGGATTCAAGCTAGCCTGGCTGATGAGGGCTGTTAGTCCGAAACCGGTCCCCGGATGCTTGTTTCCGGTCCTGGGATAACCCTACCCACGGTAGGGTTATTAAGCCCTATTCCAGTACCACCCTATCCTTGGCACACCGTCTCAATGGACTTCGTCGTCGAACTACCCAGGACCAAGACAGGGTTTATCACCATCCTCACCATTGTAGATCACCTGATGAAAATGGCACACTTTGTACCATTAAAAATGCTACCATCAGCGATTGAGCTGGCTTTCGTCTTCATGCACAACATTGTGCGATTACATGGAATACCATCGGTGCTGATTACGGATAGGGGCTCCCAGTTCGTATCCAGGGTCTGGAGTGAGGTGTGCAAAAACATGGGTATGGAAGTGTGTCTGTCATCAGCATATCACTCACAAACCGTTGGACAAGCGCAGAGAACAAATCAAACTATGGAACAATACCTTCGTTGTTTCTTGCTGTCCATAGAGAAGGAATGGTCAGAAGTGCTCTGGATAGTGGAGTACGCGTACAACAATAACAAACACACGTCCATAGGAATGTCGCCTTTCTTTTGCCTTCAAGGACGGCATCCACGAACAGAGCCTTGGGAAAAACTACAATCCAGTCACATACCCACAGTACAGGAATACCACACCCTCCTTCACGGCCTTTGGCGAGAAGCCTGGTTCGAACTCGCTAAAGCCAAGGAAACTCACAAGCAGTATGCCGACGCACACAGGCAGGCTGAACCCGACTACAAAGCAGGGGATAAGGTGTGGGTATCAATCAAAAACCTCAATGTACACGGACCCAAGAAACTGCTATCACGGTATGTAGGTCCTTACACGGTTGAGAAATTCATCAACCGGGTGTCGATGAGACTTGCATTGCCACCACAGATGAAAATACACCTGGTGTTTCACGTTTCTCTCCTGCATCCCGCTCATCCAGAAGGTCATACAGACACCCCTCCACCTCCTATACTCAGAAACGATCACGAGGAATACGAGGTGAGGGCCGTTCTTGATTCCCGTAGAACTAGGGGGAGGCTGTTTTATCTGGTGGATTGGAAGGGTTATGGGCCAGAGGAAAGATCCTGGGAACCCTTGTCCAATGTGCGCCACGCTCCCCTGTTGGTTCGTGCCTTCCATGCACGACAACCCCTGTATAGATGGGGGTTCTGTTTTGGGAGGGGGTACTGTCATGTTCCGCTCTGAAGCAGGTCCATGTGCCGTATGCGTGTTGAGTCCGCTCCGCGTTTTGCGGACATTCCCCTTGGACAGCAGGTCGCATTAGCGGTGCAGCTTCCCAGGACCGGAAACACACCGGGTCAGCTGCCATGCACTGCCGGGTGATACCGCATAAAGATAGACGGTGCTCAACCCGACAGTGCTTCAAGTACTGTTGCCAGAGCTAGCTGACGTCCGAAGAATCACCGTTTGTTTCCGCGAATAGGATTTCCGGGTTCGCATCCTACACTCGCACTGGTGCGCAGGTATGTAGCTGTTTCCTATTGAAGTGCAGGATGCGCTTTAATCACTTCTCAGTAACACGCGCTGGAGCGCGGTGTTGCAGTTCCTTCCTTGCAGTCTGAAGCACAGGAGCGCTTTTCAATGCCACAGCGACATGCGCTGGGGCATGGTGTCGCTTTCCTTATAGTTGCATATTCCAGCGCAGTAGCGCTTTCAATTAGTGGCACAGCGACACGCGCAGGAGCGCGGTGTCGCTTTCATCTCTTTTGTATATTTGAGCGCCGGAGCGCTTTTCATCATTGTCACAGCGAACCGCGCTGGAGCGCTGTGTCGCTTTTCTTATCTTCGCACATCCAAGCGCAGGAGCGCTTTGTCATTCCTTTGCCGTTGTAAAAGCGCAGGAGCGCTTTTCATTGATTTCACCACGACACGCTCTGGAGCACGGTGTCGTATTTCATTCCTTTTGTCTACTCAAGCGCAGGAGCGCTTATCATTCCTTTCACCGCGACACGTGCTGGAGCGCAGTGTCGCGTTTCATTTCCTTTGCCCACAAAAGCACAGGAGCGCTTTCCATTGTTACACCGCGACATGTGCTGTAGTGCATTGTCGCTTTACATTACATGTATAGGCGCTGGAGTGCTTTCATTTGCTTTCATTGCGACACGCGCAGGAGTGCGCTGTCGTACTTATATTAACCTGTTGTGCAGGAGCGCCTTCGTTTTGTTTCCCCTTGCGGAACGCGCAGGTGCACTTTGCCGTCCTTTCCCTTGTCCTATACTCGCGCAGGAGCACCCTGAAGACCTCTCCATCCTGCTGATCATCCCATCTCCAGGTGACTATATAGTCCTTGACAAGGCCCTTGATGTTGATGTGTATGATGTATGTGTGATCCTGGGGAATAGGGAAGGGCAGACACACTAACCATATGGTTTATCCGTTATTTAGCTGGTGACCCAGGAAGAGTTCCCCAACACAGATAGGAGCATCCCACCAGGTCTTCACGTTGACATCTCCCTTTAGAAGTCCTTCCCCGATCCCATCCTTGTCCTGGTCAGTATACATTCCCTACTAGGGAAAGGCAGGGGACGTTGGAGGTTGTTCACGTCGTCTCTGCGAGATTACTCCGCAAGCATACCAGGTAAGTCTTGTGGGGTCCTGACAGGACGGAGTGCTGCAACTTTTCAGACACTCACCCCCAGTCACAGATCTGAGTTGAATCCATCATCGTTCTTCAGCTCACTTGGCCACCCCAGTTCAGACACAGCTATATGCAAATCAGTCTTGACCCTGTGCCTCATGGGAACAGTCCAGACTGAAATGCCAAGCCATGTCTTCCCTGAACCGGAAACAAGCATCCGGGGACCGGTTTCGAGCTAACAGCCCTCATCAGCCAGGCTAGCTTGAATCCAGTGGCAAAGTGAGCAAGGGACCCACGTCTGGGCATACCCTGCCAACTTAGGGCGAACAAAGCAAACACAAGGAGATGATGGACGGAGAGCTGAAACTTTTCAAACACTCACACTCACCCCCAGTCACAGATCTGGGTTGAATCCATCATCGTTCTTTAGCTCACTTCACCACCCCAGTTCAGACACAGCTATATGCAAATCAGTCGACCCTGTGCCTCATGGGAACAGTCCAGACCGAACTGCGAAGCCATGTCTTCCCTAGACCGGAAACAAGCATCCAGGGACCGGTTTCGGGCTAACAGCCCTCATCAGCCAGGCTAGCTTGAATCCAGTGTCAAAGTGAGCAAGGGACCCACGTCTGGGCATACCCTGCCAACTTAGGGCGAACAAATCAAACACAAGGAGATGATGGACGGAGCGCTGAAACTTTTCAGACACTCACCCCCAGTCACAGATCTGGGTTGAATCCATCATCGTTCTTTAGCTCACTTCGCCACCCCAGTTTAGACACAGCTATATGCAAATTAGTCTTGACCCTGTGCCTCATGGGAACAGTCCAGACCGAACTGCCAAGTCATGTCTTACCTGGACCGGAAACAAGCATCCGGGGACCGGTTTCGGGCTAACAGCCCTCATCAGCCAGGCTAGCTTGAATCCCGTGGCAAAGTGAGCAAGGGACCCATGTCTGGGCATACCCTGCCAACTTAGGGTGAACAAAGCAAACACAAGGAGATGATGGACGGAGCGCTGAAACTTTTCAGACACTCACCCCCAGTCACAGATCTGGGTTGAATCCATCATTGTTCTTTAGCTCACTTCCCCACCCCAGTTCAGACATAGCTATATGCAAATCAGTCTTGACCCTGTGCCTCATGGGAACAGTCCAGACCGAACTGCGAAGCCATGTCTTCCCTGGACCGGAAACAAGCATCCGGGGACCGGTTTCGGGCTAACAGCCACTGGATTCAAGCTAGCCTGGCTGATGAGGGCTGTTAGTCCGAAACCGGTCCCCGGATGCTTGTTTCCGGTCCTGGGATAACCCTACCCACGGTAGGGTTATTAAGCCCTATTCCAGTACCACCCTATCCTTGGCACACCGTCTCAATGGACTTCGTCGTCGAACTACCCAGGACCAAGACAGGGTTTATCACCATCCTCACCATTGTAGATCACCTGATGAAAATGGCACACTTTGTACCATTAAAAATGCTACCATCAGCGATTGAGCTGGCTTTCGTCTTCATGCACAACATTGTGCGATTACATGGAATACCATCGGTGCTGATTACGGATAGGGGCTCCCAGTTCGTATCCAGGGTCTGGAGTGAGGTGTGCAAAAACATGGGTATGGAAGTGTGTCTGTCATCAGCATATCACTCACAAACCGTTGGACAAGCGCAGAGAACAAATCAAACTATGGAACAATACCTTCGTTGTTTCTTGCTGTCCATAGAGAAGGAATGGTCAGAAGTGCTCTGGATAGTGGAGTACGTGTACAACAATAACAAACACACGTCCATAGGAATGTCGCCTTTCTTTTGCCTTCAAGGACGGCATCCACGAACAGAGCCTTGGGAAAAACTACAATCCAGTCACATACCCACAGTACAGGAATACCACACCCTCCTTCACGGCCTTTGGCGAGAAGCCTGGTTCGAACTCGCTAAAGCCAAGGAAACTCACAAGCAGTATGCCGACGCACACAGGCAGGCTGAACCCGACTACAAAGCAGGGGATAAGGTGTGGGTATCAATCAAAAACCTCAATGTACACGGACCCAAGAAACTGCTATCACGGTATGTAGGTCCTTACACGGTTGAGAAATTCATCAACCGGGTGTCGATGAGACTTGCATTGCCACCACAGATGAAAATACACCTGGTGTTTCACGTTTCTCTCCTGCATCCCGCTCATCCAGAAGGTCATACAGACACCCCTCCACCTCCTATACTCAGAGACGATCACGAGGAATACGAGGTGAGGGCCGTTCTTGATTCCCGTAGAACTAGGGGGAGGCTGTTTTATCTGGTGGATTGGAAGGGTTATGGGCCAGAGGAAAGATCCTGGGAACCCTTGTCCAATGTGCGCCACGCTCCCCTGTTGGTTCGTGCCTTCCATGCACGACAACCCCTGTATAGATGGGGGTTCTGTTTTGGGAGGGGGTACTGTCATGTTCCGCTCTGAAGCAGGTCCATGTGCCGTATGCGTGTTGAGTCCGCTCCGCGTTTTGCGGACATTCCCCTTGGACAGCAGGTCGCATTAGCGGTGCAGCTTCCCAGGACCGGAAACACACCGGGTCAGCTGCCATGCACTGCCGGGTGATACCGCATAAAGATAGACGGTGCTCAACCCGACAGTGCTTCAAGTACTGTTGCCAGAGCTAGCTGACGTCCGAAGAATCACCGTTTGTTTCCGCGAATAGGATTTCCGGGTTCGCATCCTACACTCGCGCTGGTGCGCAGGTATGTAGCTGTTTCCTATTGAAGTGCAGGATGCGCTTTAATCACTTCTCAGTAACACGCGCTGGAGCGCGGTGTTGCAGTTCCTTCCTTGCAGTCTGAAGCACAGGAGCGCTTTTCAATGCCACAGCGACATGCGCTGGGGCATGGTGTCGCTTTCCTTATAGTTGCATATTCCAGCGCAGTAGCGCTTTCAATTAGTGGCACAGCGACACGCGCAGGAGCGCGGTGTCGCTTTCATCTCTTTGTATATTTGAGCGCCGGAGCGCTTTTCATCATTGTCACAGCGAACCGCGCTGGAGCGCTGTGTCGCTTTTCTTATCTTCGCACATCCAAGCGCAGGAGCGCTTTGTCATTCCTTTGCCGTTGTAAAAGCGCAGGAGCGCTTTTCATTGATTTCACCACGACACGCTCTGGAGCACGGTGTCGTATTTCATTCCTTTTGTCTACTCAAGCGCAGGAGCGCTTATCATTCCTTTCACCGCGACACGTGCTGGAGCGCAGTGTCGCGTTTCATTTCCTTTGCCCACAAAAGCACAGGAGCGCTTTCCATTGTTACACCGCGACATGTGCTGTAGTGCATTGTCGCTTTACATTACATGTATAGGCGCTGGAGTGCTTTCATTTGCTTTCATTGCGACACGCGCAGGAGTGCGCTGTCGTACTTATATTAACCTGTTATGCAGGAGCGCCTTCGTTTTGTTTCCCCTTGCGGAACGCGCAGGTGCACTTTGCCGTCCTTTCCCTTGTCCTATACTCGCGCAGGAGCACCCTGAAGACCTCTCCATCCTGCTGATCATCCCATCTCCAGGTGACTATATAGTCCTTGACAAGGCCCTTGATGTTGATGTGTATGATGTATGTGTGATCCTGGGGAATAGGGAAGGGCAGACACACTAACCATATGGTTTATCCGTTATTTAGCTGGTGACCCAGGAAGAGTTCCCCAACACAGATAGGAGCATCCCACCAGGTCTTCACGTTGACATCTCCCTTTTAGAAGTCCTTCCCCCGATCCCATCCTTGTCCTGGTCAGTATACATTCCCTACTAGGGAAAGGCAGGGGACGTTGGAGGTTGTTCACGTCGTCTCTGCGAGATTACTCCGCAAGCATACCAGGTAAGTCTTGTGGGGTCCTGACAGGACGGAGTGCTGCAACTTTTCAGACACTCACCCCCAGTCACAGATCTGAGTTGAATCCATCATCGTTCTTCAGCTCACTTGGCCACCCCAGTTCAGACACAGCTATATGCAAATCAGTCTTGACCCTGTGCCTCATGGGAACAGTCCAGACTGAAATGCCAAGCCATGTCTTCCCTGAACCGGAAACAAGCATCCGGGGACCGGTTTCGAGCTAACAGCCCTCATCAGCCAGGCTAGCTTGAATCCAGTGGCAAAGTGAGCAAGGGACCCACGTCTGGGCATACCCTGCCAACTTAGAGCGAACAAAGCAAACACAAGGAGATGATGGACGGAGCGCTGAATCTTTTCAGACACTCACACTCACCTCCAGTCACAGATCTGGGTTGAATCCATCATCGTTCTTTAGCTCACTTCGCCACCCCAGTTCAGACACAGCTATATGCAGATCAGTCTTGACCCTGTGCCTCATGGGAACAGTCCAGACTGTACTGCCAAGCCATGTCTTCCCTGGACCGGAAACAAGCATCCAGGGACCGGTTTCGGGCTAACAGCCCTCATCAGCCAAGCTAGCTTGAATCCTGTGGCAAAGTGAGCAAGGGACCCACGTCTGGGCATACCCTGACAACTTAGGGCGAACAAAGCAAACACAAGGAGATGATGGACGGAGCACTGAAACTTTTCAGACACTCACCCCCAGTCACAGATCTGGGTTGAATCCATCATCGTTCTTTAGCTCACTTCGCCACCGCAGTTCAGACACAGCTATATGCAAATCAGTCTTGACCCTGTGCCTCATGGGAACAGTCCAGACCGAACTGCCAAGCCATTTCTTCCCTGGACCGGAAACAAGCATTGGGGTAGATAAAATGAGTAACATTGAGTTCCCTGCAGCCAACCAGTTGTTTTGCATGTTGCTCTATACATCGTTCTTTCCACTTCCTGCTGCCTGTTCCTTACCCTTTCTTCGAGGTTTTGGGCTGGGGCTGTTTAGCTGCTTTAGAGGTTCTCTATGTTGCCAGTCCTGACCTGTTGTTTGACTTGTACTTCAGCTCTTCCTCAATCTCTGCTGGGGATGGAGACACTGGTTGCTCGATTTGGCTGTTGGGTTTTGGATTGCTCCTAACCCCATTTTCCCTGGTACTGTTGCAGTTTCTTGGAGTGTTATTCAGAGCTTGAGGGAGGACGTTTCTGCACTCACTGAAGAGACTCCAGGGGGTTCTCTTGTCCCTGAGATCAGCTCCCCCCCAATGGTTGGTGGGGAGTTCAGGGGTTTTGACCTCCACCATTGCGGTTGTTCCTTGGGCTCGTTTCCATCTGCGCTCTCTTTTAATTTTTCTGTTATCCCATTGAGAACTGCCCTTGCAGTTTGGTCTCCCCTATACCCTTTTCCTGCTCTGAGTCAGGATTCGGGTTGGTGACTGTTCAATCCCTCCTTGGTGTTGGGGGGGTCAGTTTGTCTCCCTCCTCCGTTGTTGTTTTCTACAGTTGCCGGTCTGTGGGTTTAGGGGCTCCTCGGAGAGTCTTTGGTGGTGCTGGGCCACTGATCCCTATGGGACAGGGTTTTTTCTTTCTTTGGTAGTAGTTACCTTCACTTTGGGAGGCAGTTCTGGTGTTTCAGGCCCGGGTGCAAGGGTGAATCCGTTGTTCCATCCTGGTCATCAGGTGGTACTTGTTGCTCTTGGGGGGACACACAGGGGTATGTGGTGCACCCCTATCCTCATCTGGCTGTTTCCCTTCAGGGTAACCTGTTTTCTCATGCCGGCTGCTTGCACCGCAGTCTGCCCTACTCTGTCCGGCCCGCTCTGACTAGACCTTCTTCAGAACCTTTCTATCACCTGTTTGGGGGTTCCATGGATCAGTCTCTTTGTCTCCACCCTCCTTTGCCCTGTTTCCATGGTTCTTTTCGGTGGTGGTTTGTCTGCCGTCTTGGTTCCCTTCCATTCTGCTCTTCCGGGTATGCGGTTGGTGATTCGGGCAACAAGGGGTTAGTGATTTTGATTGGCCCCTTTTTGTCCTTGTCGCTTTTGCTTCCTTTGTTGTTCCTGTTGTCCATGGGGAACATTGTCGGGTTCCCGGGGATCTCGTCCTCGCTTTGGTTTCCTGTGCTGTCTTTCCCCCATCTCAGTCCATTGAATTTGGCGGCTTGGCTCTTGGGCACTTTGCATTGAAGTAGTTGGGGTGCTCTTCTCTGTTGGCAACAGGTGTTTCATTGTTCAGTTTGAATCTACTCTTGCATCTTTTGTTCCCACGGGGGCTCCTTTATGCGTTGGTGTGAGCTTCATAGGGTGGTTCTGGTGGCAGGGGATCCAGTCCTGCTTCTAGAATTTTGGGAATGTTCTTTGTTGTCTCAGTCTCTTTGTCCTAGCTCCTTTATGGGCTGCTTTTCAAGCTTGTCAGGGATCTGGCTGTCATAAGCCACCTGCCTGGATCCCAGATGATTCCAATGGGGCGGCGATGCTAGTACCCCAATCCTTCCAAGACTTGTCCTCGGTTTACAGGAGGAGACACTGCTCCAGTGGCAAATTCCATGGCGAAGGGGGTTGGGATGGAGAGAGCGTGTTGAGTCAAAGATGCAGTGGCTCGTCTATTCAACAGCAACACTGCAGCAGGCATTCACACCAGTCTGATGAATGGTACCGGCAGATATGGTACCTATAAACAAACAAATAATAGTTTAGGGATTAATTTGATGAAGGCTGTCTTCCAGAAGGTTCATGTTAAGGTCGTCTATGCCGGTTGCTTGATGCTTATGGTAAAACATTTGTAAAAGCTACTAAGCATTTTCAAACAAACTGAGGAACACAAGCTGCAGCTAGCTATTATCAACAGCATGTAATATGGTCAAAAGTCAGGGTACAAGACATTTGTTCATTCATGAGTGTTGGGAGGGATGATATGAGTCATGCCGGTATATTGTGATAGTCAAGAGAGGTGAGCTATTGCAGGAATTCTGACAGTTGCCCCTCCCAAAGGCAGTCTTACACATCATGGTTTTGGTGGGGTTAAGGGCATGAAATCGTCTCACCAGACAGTCATAACCCTTCCAATCTATAAAGTAATATAGTTTTCCCTGAGATCGTTTAGAGTCCAGGATACAGTGAACTTCGTACACTTGTTTGCCATTAACCAGAACGGGTGGTGGTGGGGTAACTTTTCGTGTGGCGGGGTCATATAGCTTGATCAGTGAAACGTAAAACCTTGGGTGGATAGTGTATTCGGTGGGAAGCTGTAGCTTGACGGTGACTGGATGCATTATCTTGATAATGTCATAAGGACCTATAAACTGTGGTCGTAGTTTCCTTGGGCCTTCTAGTTTTTGGTTTCGTGTTGATAACAATACACTGTCCCCTTCCTTGTATATAGGTGCTTGGGTTCTATGCTTGTCAGCTTGGGCGTTCATGACCAATTTGGCTTCTGCTAAACTTGTTCTAGGATGTTTTTGAATCTTATGCAGTTGTTCCAATCTTTCTGTGACTGAAGGTAGCATAGTAGAAACTCCTGATATATCAATGGGAAGTGCCTGAGGATGTTGTCCTGACATGAACAAGAAGGGTGTGTAGTTTGTGGCTTAGTGGGGGCTGTTATTATAAGTGAATTCAGCTAGGGGTAAGGCCTGATCCCATTGTCCTGTGTGTGTGGATAGTAAGCATCTTAGTATAGTTTCTAGGGATTGCTTGACCTGTTCAGTTTGCCCTTCGGTGTGTGGGTGAAAGGCAGATGACAAGGCTATCTCTATTCCGTACTTATCACAGAGTGTTCTCAAACATTTAGATGTGAACTGAACTCCACAATCTGAGAATATTTTAGTCAGTAGACCATGCAGTCGTATGATATGAATATTTTACTAAATTCTGCAGCAGTAGGTATCAGTTTGAAGGGGTTGAAATGTGCCATTTTGATAACATGTCAACAGCTACTAAAATGGTAGTGAAGGTATTTCTTGCTGGAAGGTTAGTAATAAAATCCAGACTAATGGTGTGTGAATGAACTGGGGGTATAGGCAGAGGCTCTAATAAGCCTACAGGCGCAGTATGAGTGTTCTTGTTTCATGCACAAGTTGGGCAACCAGATACGTACACAAGGCCCTCCACAACACCGGACTCAACAACCTAAACCACCACCTCTCGTTCCACTCTCCCCAGCGTTCTCTCCGCTCGGCCCAGCTCTCCCTAGCGATGGTACCTCAGATCAAGAAAACCAGAGCAAGAGGACGCTCCTTCTCCCTCCTCGCGGCCAAGGCATGGAACTCCCTTCCTCTCCACCTCCGACAGACCACATCGCTCCCTAAGTTCCTAAAGGACCTCAAGACCTGGCTCTTCGATGGAACTCAATGACCCTCCAGATTGCTGCGGCCCCCTGTCCCCCTCCCCCTTACCCTCTAGCGCCTTGAGACCCTTTCCGGGTGAGTAGTTTGCGCTCTACATACCCATGATTAATTGATTGATACATATTCTTGTATATCCTTCCCATGTTGTTCCATCAGAAGGTTTTTTGACAATTCCTTACAGTTTTTGTTATACCTGTGTGCCTTTCTAATGCTGTGTCATGATTCTATTGAATTACCTGACATCTTAATTCTATAGTAGAGACGTACATTTTCTAAGTGTAAAGGAACAGCTTGTCTGTGATAGTATGGTTAGGTGTTTTGATCCATTCTTCGGCCTTTAATTTTTTTAATTCTTCGTGTAAGACCGCCATAAAGGTGTCAGCCTCTCTGACTGTTACTATCTTTTCCGGTGGAATGATAGTGTGGGAGTCTGATCTCGAATGGGAAGAGTGAGCATACCTCAGTCTAGAAAGAACATCAGATTGTAACTGCCTGGTCCCTGGGCGATAGTTCATGATGAAATTGGACCCACTAAAGAAATTCAGCCAATGCATCTGATGGGAGAGAGAGCCCTAACAGAGCTAAAGAATTATACGTTTTTATGATCTGAGAATATTGTGACTGTATGTTTAGCCCCCTGTAGGTAATGTCTCCATTCAATGAACAACAGAATGAAGGCCAGAAGTTGTCTTTCAGCCACCTTATAATTTTGATTCGGCTGGTTGAAATTTTTGGGAATAAAAGGCTGTGAGATGCATGTGGGCAGTTCTTGGGTTCTTTTGAGATAAAATTCCTCTTACGGCGACCTGCGAAGCATCAGATTTGACGTAATATGCTGGTCTGGATTGGGATGCTGAAGAATGGGTGCAGTGGTGAATTTAGTTTTTAACAGTTGCAACACCTGATTAGCTTCTAGAGACTACACAAATGATTGCCCCTTTTTTAGCAGCTGTGTTATGGGCACCACTCTCTCTGAAAAGTGCGGGATGAAACGATGATAAAAATGGGTCGAAGCCAAGTGTCTGTTGAATTTCCTTGACATTTGTTGGAGTTGGCCAATTGGTAATGGCTTTCACCTTTTTGGGGTCCATAGTGATGCCTGTCGGAGATAAGTGATACCCCAGAAACTCTACTGACTGTACATGGAAGGAACATTTGTCCAATTTAGCAAAGAGAGCATTTTTCCTAAGGCGCTGCAAGATGGCACGTAGATGCTGTACCTGTTCTTGTTCTGAGTTTGAGTAATTCAAAATGTCGTCTATGTAGACAATTGCACAAACATCCTAAACTCCATCAAGACCTCATTAATGAAATATTGAAATGCTGCTGGAGCATTACATAGCCCGAAGGGCGTAACAGTATACTCAAATAGCCCAAACTTAGTCCTAAAGGCGGTTTTCCATTCATCGCCTTCTCGTACACAGATTAAGTGGTAAGCTACCCATAAATCTAGCTTCATGTAAATGGTGGAATTTCTGACCTGGTCAAGTAGTACTGGAATTAACGGGAGAGGATAGTGGTTCTTAATAGTCACCTTATTGACTGTCCTATAATCCACACACGTCCTCAACTCCCCATTCTTCTTGGGTCCAAAGAAGAGTGGGGAAGACACAGGCAATGTGGAGTGGCGTATAAAACCTATCCCTAGTAGTTCATCAAGATATTTGCGTAGAAATTGAGTTTCAGGTCCTGCCAACACGTAAGCTCTACTGCAGGCCAGCGTTGCTCCCGGGAGGAGATTGATGCAGCAATCAAAGGCTCTGTGTGGGGGCAGTTGAATGGCTTTCGAGGGGTCAAAAACATCTTGAAAGTACTGGAATTCTTTGGGTAGTTTAAGGTTTCCAGTTCCTAGGAACAAGGCGCAATGCAGAGGTATTCCCCCCTCTTGAACCTCTTGGTAGTGGATAGCAGTGCAGAATGGTGAGTCCAAGGTTACGGTGCTGTGTACCCAATACATTTTTGGATTATGGTGTTATAGCCAAGGTACTCCCAAAATAACTCGAAAAGTGGGAGTATCTTTTTGATCAAAGACAAGTTGTTCAGTATGCCCATCATCGCACACTAAAGTTAGAGCCTTTGTCTGAAAACAAATTAGTCCAGAAGACAACTCTGAACCATCTACTGCTTGCACATCCTCAGGTTTTTGTTTGGGAACTTTTGTGAGCCCAAGCTTGGCAGCTAGGATGAAAGAAATTGCCTGTGTCCCCTCAGTCAATAAGCATGGATATTATGTGCTTCCGCTATGGGGATAGGATTACTGCGACTCGGATAGTCGGATGCCACAGAATTTGTGTTCCTACAGTGGTAAGATATTGTGGGATCTGTACCGCTTCTCTTGATGAGACGATCTCCCTTCTGGTCTAGAGTCTTAGTTTTCCCTGTTTTGATCGACCTGTACACTAGCCACAGCCTTAGCCTTTTTTGGTTTTGCAGAACATTCCCTAGCGAAATGATCAGCTTTGCCACAATAAAGACAGAGGCTTAATTTGCAGCAATGTTCCTTTACCACATTAGAAAGTGAACCCCTTATTCCTACTATCTGCATAGGTTCAGTATCAAGAGTCTTACTGTCTGACTCCTTCTTCTCGGTTTTGAGAACAATTACTCTAGTGTCACTGCGAGTTCGGTCACCCTTTGGCTCGTCCAATCGGTGATCTAGCTTAACCAGAAGATCAATAAATTCTACACAATCGTCGGGCAGATCAACGATGTGCGAGAGGGAATCTTTGAGATCATCTCTTAACCCTTGAGAGAATAAGGATGTTCTTTTCTCTTCCGGCTAGCGCATTTCTGCCACAGTCGATTGAAAGTAGTCAGCAGGTCCTTACAACCTTGGTGAAGGTTTAATAATTAGTTGTCACTTGCTTGAATAAAAACATGTTTTGCAAATAACGCAGTCGTGGCAGCCTTAAAAGCAGAATAGTTGTACAAAAGGGAATAGTTTGTTTCTCTCAAAGGAATTGCCCTGTTAGCAGAAACACCTCCCAAATAAGAGATTACAAACGTTACTTTAGCAGCATCATTGTGGAACTCCTGAGGTTTGCATAGGAAATGTAATTGGCATTGACTCGTAAAGGCTGCAAATTTAGTGATGTCACCATGAAAGCGTTCTGGAGCTGCTAAACGCGCAGGACTGGGTGTAAAGACAGATACATGCAGATTCTGGTCAGTAGTTGTAAACTCCCCTCTCTGAAATGGTTCTCCAAACACAAACTGGGTCAAAACTGGGCGACTATCCTTGGGTTTAGTATCCCTCCATTGTGTGAAATGTGTCCTCTGTCATTGCAACTCTTCTTTAAGTGTTGCATTTTCTGCTTTTAACCTACTCAGATCTAGTTGCAACTGCTGCATTAATTCCGACAGATTGTTAGCGTCACTGAGGTCCCGTTAGAAGGCACGTGCTAGATCGTCCATGAATATTTGGTCTTGATTGGTCATGGCGCCGCCCAAAACGAATGTTAAGTGAGTGGCTTAGCCTTCTGTCATAAGCCACCTACCTGGTCTCAGATGATTCAAATGGAGTGGCAACGATAGTTCCTGAATCCTCCTGAGACTTGCTCTCGATTTACAGGTGGAGACACTGCTCCAGTGGCACATCCCAGGGGGAATCGGGTTGGTATGGAGAGAGCGTGTAGAGTCAAAGATGCTGGGGCTCATCTACTCAACAGCAACCCTGCAGCAGGCATTCACACCGGTCTGATGAATGGTACCTGCATATATGGTACCTATAAACAAACAAATAATAAGACTTTAGTCTAGTATTACCTCTATCTCCTAAGGTATCCCCTCACGAGAGCTTTTCAAATCTCAACCAACCTTTAGTTTTGTTGTTGTTTTGTTTTCATTTCGAATGTCCGTAGAGGCTCCTTTATCAAACTTTTCGAAATTGTAGTGAGTATGATTTCAGCATCAAACCCACAAGCAAATTTGGACGTGGTTAGCTTCACCCAAGTCATCTCTGGCAAAGCCCTGCCAATATTACGTAGAAGTTGAACAAAAACACTGGTTACTTTTATTTGCAGCATGATGTTGCGACTGAGCTCAGCGCGTAGTAAAATCAAGTCTGTTAATGCATCTCTCCTTTTCTTCTTGTTCTTTTTTCCATCCAGGTGCGAGACAAATGCGGGACGTTCTTTGTGGTGAGGTCGAAGCGGGAGGATCAAGGGAGCTGGTAAGACAGAGTCCTGGAAGTTGGTAAACAGGTAAGTGGCAGGCAAAGAGGCTAAGCGAAGGGCAGGTGTGTGGATGCTCTTTAAATAAGACTGCTTTAGAACGTTCATAAAGGTCCCATTCTAATTGTTTGTAACAAGGAACCGCTGCAGATAATTAACTTGATGAGGCTGCCTTCTAGAAGGTGCTTTAGAATGTTCACAAAGGTTGAGTTCTAATTGCTTATAGCAAGGAACAGGTGCATATGATTAATTTGATGAGGCTGTCTTCTAGAAGGTGTTTTAGAATGTTCACAAAGGTCGTGTTCTAATTTCTTATGGCAAGCGTTCTAATTGCTTATAGCAAGGAACAGGTGCAGGCGATTAATATGATAAGGGCTGTCTTCCGGAACGTTCTCATCGAATTCATCTATGCCGGTTGCTTGATGCTTATTCTGGTGGATTTTCTGGATGTTTCCATGGCACCTTAAACCTGACTTTGCATATGTATGTTAAAACATTTGTGAAAGCTATTAAGCCTTTTCAAACAAACCAGGGATCACCAGCTGCAGCTAGCTATTACTAACAGCATGTTATACGGTCAAAACTCAGGGTACAAGACATTTGTTCATTCATAAGTGTTGGGAGGAATGATATGAGTCATGCCGGTTTATTGTGATAGTCCTCCTTGGAGCGGAGTTTGTTCTGGGCTTTTGGCATCATCGTTCATTACTCCAGTTCTTTTTTTGCCCTGGGACTTGCCTTCTGTTCTTCAGGGTCTCCATTTTTTCCCTTTTTTCTTGTGGTTGGCTTGCTGCAGTTCTCTGCCTGCTGGCTTTCTGTTGGCCATTCCTTCGGCTCAGGGTTTGGGGGAGTTGTGACTTTACTGGTGTTCTGTTCCTCTTCACCGCTTCTGCCTGGTAGGTTGGTTTTGATGTTGGATCCGGGCTTTGTTCTTCCAGTTTCTTGGCAGTCCTTTCCGACAGTATCTTCTTCCTGTTTTTCCTGGTGGGGGTGTTGGTCAGTTCCTCTCCTCTTTGGTTGTTCAAGGGGCTCTTCTGCTCTGTTGCTGCACTCTTCAGTTTTGCCTTCCTCCTTTTTTGTTTGTCTCTTCTGACAGGGTTTCTTTGGGGGTCTGAGTAGCCCTTTCTCCTCTGGGAGAAGGGGTGGGGCTGGCAGTTGTCAGTCTTGTGGATCCTTAGCTCTGGCGCCTCCTGTCCAGGTCACTGATTTGTTTCACCTTCCTGGGCAGAGGCTGCAGGAGTTTCTCTGCAGGTATTCTGTCGGGCAGCCTCTTGGCCGTCCCCTCACCCGTTTGTTCAGCATTTTCTACTGGAGGTGTTGCATGCTTTGGTGGATGCTTTTGCTGTGGATGTTGTGTCTGCAGCAATTTCGTAAGCTTGTTTCTTGCAGTTGAGTTTCCTAATGTCTTTGTGTCAAGATTCTTTTTGTTTCTGGCTTGTTAAGTCCTCATATTGTAATGTCTGGGACAAGGAGGTCCTATCAGGGCATAATGTCCCATTACTTACCAGTAATTTTCATTCACGATTAAGATCCTCCTCTACCCAGTCATATCCTTAGTCATTTCCCCTCCCTCCTGCCCTCTTTTGTTGTGTCTGGTCTTGTTACTAGCAGGCATGGAGGTGGGTTCGAGGAGTCTTTATTCAATGAAAATAATAAAATACTAGTGTGTTAGAGTGCCTGTCAGGAGGCTGGACCGCCTCATGTTGTAATTACTGGGATGAGGAGGACTTAATCGGGGTAATGAAGATTACCGATAATATCTGGAGGACCTGCTTTTACTGAAATGTTTATTACTTTGTAATAAATGTTTATTACTTTGATTTTCTATTTGGTCTAAAGAGGAAACAAGTCTTACAAAACTGATTATTATAGCTTGTTATACTCTGGACCATGTCTCTTATATTCCCTGGCTTACCTACATTAATAAGTATTTTAGCACTCTGTTTAATATCCCTGTATTGCAAGATCCATCTAAAATTTGATCCCTTGACAAGAGTTTTATCAAGATAACTTTATTTAAACAGATGTGATCGCAGAATGTATGATGAGTTGAAGAAATCTACTGTTGCTTTTTTATATGCCGATTAATCTTCGGGGAGGCTGTCAATTTTATCTGTCTTGTGTAACTATCATCCAACATCGCTATGTTTTGACTAGATTGCGAGCTGGCACAGTTCATCACTTAGTTGCCTTTCCTGACATGAAGACACACCCGTCAGATATGAAACCCTGTTCCTGTTATGATGTGTCCAAAGCACTCAGCACTTTATGTTGTTCTGTGCTCTTTATAAGAACCTTAGGAGTTACTATCTTAAACCAATTCTTCTCGCTCAAAATATTAGAGATTATGAAAATGCACTGAGCTATCTGTTTGCACTTTGAGATCCCCTTGTATGTATTAATGTTGGTCTTTTTATAAGGGCGGCAATACAATCTAGGAAAAGTATTATGTATTAGGGATGATAATGGGAGGACGTGGGGCTATGTATTTATGATATTTTATTGTATTGTATGTACTTTTATGGCTGTGTTTTAATATGCTGAATAAAGTTTAATCGAATCAGTAAGTAATAGGACATTTCAATAATGGAAAAATAATAGAAGTTACAAATGATTTGTAGTTTTATTATAGCTAGAACACTGTGTAAACAGCGGCATCTGTGGCCTACAATTTCATCTTGGGGCTACTGTTTCCAAGGGTAAGTCTAATTATGGGTGCTCCCAGGAGCAGAAGATGAAAACAGTGTGGTTTTAAGACCTATCTCGTTTTTCACCGTTGCATAATTGGTATTGTAGTTATTTGTTTGCCCATTATTATTGTTTAATGGACTATTTGTGTGTGTGTGTTGGGGGCTCAGCTTTTAAATTTGAATTTGCGGCAGAATGAGTGGAACTGTCTTGGTCAGGACAGATGAGATATTTTAATGGTTCTCCTGACTTTTCATCTTATTAAGCAATACAGAAACTGTATAGTTTAATATTGCCCTCGATGGTGTTATGGGTAATGTTGCTTTGTTGGTTCAAAGTATGAACTGCTGCTTATATGGAATCATTAAAGGGACATGATGCATTTCGGTTCACTTAGATACCTAATTTTAAAGTATCTGAAGTGCACACTTGAATGAATATTCATTTTTTTTATGGAATGCTAGCATATACAGTCCCAGTGTGAGGTTGCACTGCTGTGGTATTATGGGTATTGTAGTTTTTTTTAGATAGATCACTATTCTCTTTTATTGGGCACTGATTATGAATACCATGTGTACGGTGAAAAAATGATTGAAGTCAAATGTTCATTGTGGCTTATTAACACACCCCCTGGTATTGAATTCTTTCTAAAAGAGCTAGTTCGCATACCATGGTTAATTTTGAGCAGCTATGCTTTGTTGGGAAATATGGAATGGTTCAAATAGTTTGACTTTCACAGAGTTTATTCAGACTACTATTGATGGTGTGAAATTTGAGGATGGCAAGTGTTTCTTTCTGACCAGTAGTCAATCTGTGTCACCTCTTCCTTAGCCTACTTGTATCACTGCCAGCTCATTCCATCTTATTTCATTTTAAATGTTTGAGAACTCGATAAAGTGTTTAACCAGAAGGGCGGTCGGAACCTTGCATCTAAACTGGGACTTGTTTGGCTGATCCTTTTTGTCACTTCCTGGTTTTGTCTTTCCTGTACAAATTTTGTTACAAGAACAGTTAGTTCTGTATGTTACACTTTTGGACTTGCATTTAGAGAATGGCTTATGTATTGCCTTTTTATCCACATATCTAAATTCATTTCTCTCTATTGTTTGGGAACATTTTGAGTATACACCACATTTATGGTGATCTTGGATGGGTTCAAGGTTCTAAAGATCTCTGATTGTTCCTTGAGTTTTTGTAACATGCTTAGTATAGTATCTCGCCACATTTCACATCTCACCTTAATATTTTTACCTTTTTCTAAGCACTGATTGGGCAGGCGAGAGGACTCTTCAGTTTGGACAAGGTATGTCAGTTTTGCTTGAGACATTCTTTTTAACTGATTTGTCATGGGACTGTACGTTGTGACACACACCATCATAGTTTCTTTTTTCTGATGTCTCTTGTCAAGTAGGATTTCACAAGGGGGGAAGAAAGCTCTTTTACATGCATTTTTAAATAATTTCTTTGGGTAACCTCACTTAATCAGTTTGAAGGTGAGAGACATTCTTCTTCAGTTGTTGCTGCAAATCAGGAGGATGTGTGCAAGAAATTGGGATACTGGTTGAGTTGGGGGTAAATCCCTACTCAAGCAGCAACCACAATCCTTGTCAGGGTGAGGCACAAGCGAATCCCAAATTAACCTGTGCTCAACCCTCTGGTAGGTTGGCACAGAGCAGGAAGGCTTAACTTAGAGGCAATGCGTAAGGGATTAATGCAGCACTTCAAACAGTGATAAAGTGAAAACACCGCACAAGAAAAATAGCACACCAAGTTAGATAAATAGAAATATTTTTATTAAATAAAACAAGACCAAAATAGCAAAAATCTAATCCTTACACTGGATATATTCAAGTTTATCGATCTCAGTAAAAATAGAGCCAAAAAGCACAAAGCTCCAACTGTGGATGTCTTGTCATTCTGGACCGGGAAAAAATCACAAGTTTATGCTGACCGCAATGGAGCGTGGGCTTGCTACGGGGACCCAATTAAACCCACTGAGCAAGCGTACCTTAAAGTCCTGGTAACCAAACGTTGAGAGGTCCCGCACGGAGGATGCGTTGCAAGGTCCTTCATCGTCATTGAGGTTCCCGTTGATGAAGGCTTGCAATGCGAAGTCTGGCATAGAGGATGCATCACACAGTTGAGGCGATGTGCTGGTTCCAAAAGGCTGCAATGTGAGAACCTGCGTCGCTGTCGAGGCTGCTGTCGATAAGAGATTTGTGATGCGAGGACCTGCATTGATGAAGCTACTCACAGCAGCAGTTCTGATGTGGGCTGCAAGATCAATGTGGAGTTCATTCACTGGGAGAACCCTCGCAGCAGAGGCAGTCCATCGATTCTGCTCGGGATTAATCCATGCAGCAGAGTGGAACTGCTGGATCCACAAATGGGCTGGCAGTGCACCTTTAGGCAGACTCCAAGGGTCCAGGACTGGGATGGCACTACTTGGAAGGGTAGGAATCACAGATGCCTGAGTCCAGGTGCTGGATTCAAGGTTGTTGGAGCATACTGCCCCTGAGGCTCTAGTCAGGAGGCAAGTCAACTACCCTTGGAGTAACTTTGGGGTCCTGGGTTCACCAGATGCAGGTCCAGTCCTTCTCACCCAGGCATGAGGGCAGCAGGTCATCACAGCAGGGCAGCAGTCCTTCGAGGCATCAGTCTAGCTGAGTGGCAGTCCTTCTTCCTGGCAGAGTATCCACAGGTCCAGAAGTGTCTAGGGTCCAATATTTATACCTGGGCCTTCCTTTGAAGTGGGAGAAGCTTCTAGGGGTTTCCCTTTGACATTCCCAGGCATCCTACCTTCCCTATCCTGGATCTAGACTTTCTACAGGAGGTATGCAGCCCTTTGTGTGGAGCCAGGACACAGCTATTTAAAGTATAAGTAGGGCTGTGCCCAGCTCCGCCGTCCATGCCAGTAATGACCCAGCCAGTCACACTATGGTGTGTGGCTGTCTATGAGGAATACTGAAAGCCCTACTGTCAGCTACACCCAGTAATGTGACTCTTAGACAGGCTGCAAGCTCTAAATGGCTAAGGCAGGAAAATGCCAACTTTCTCAAAGTTGCCACAATTTATTAATTACTTAAAGCACAGGATGGCTTTGGAGGCCATTGAGCTGTATCTCGAGAAAAGACCAAGACCACATCAAGTACTGACTCAGTTTATCTTGCGTCTGGCTGCATTGTCTCTTAAAAATATTTTTTTTTCATTTAAAGAGGATTTTTTCTACAAATAAAGGGGACTGCGATGGGTTGTCCCTTCGCCCCAGAAATGGCAGTGCTATACATGGCTAGAAATGAAGATAAATATATTTACAACAACAACCATTTATTTACCACATAGCACAATGGTACAGATACATAGATGATGTCTGGTGTATTTGGAAGGGGAATGTGGCATCCCTTATGGCATTCCATTCATGGCTTAACAATCGGAGCCCGGATATCAAATTCAGTTTGTCTCACAGCACAACAAGTCTTGCATTCTTGGACATGGAGGTTAGAGCATCCCAGACTGGATTAATTACTACTCTGCATACCATAGTGACAGACAAGAACAATGCTCTACATTATAGCAGCTACCATCCTAGGAATTTGAAAGACAACTTGCCGTACAACCAATTTTTGAGAATTAGGCGTAACTGCACCCGCAGGGAAGACTATGAGCTACTTGCCCATACATTAATTGATAAACTGAAGCAAAGAGGTTATCCAAAAAAATTGTTGAAACATTCTATGAAGAGGGCATGGTGTACACCAAGTGAGCATTTACTAACTAAAAAGTGCAAACAATCCATGGAACGTCTGGTTTGTCTATCAACATATGGGCCACACACCAACTCATTTAAGAAAATTGTATGCAATCATTGGTATCTCATTGAAGGAACAGTTCAAGGAATAGGGTCACCCCTATTTGCTTTAAAAAAGAACACTAGCATAGGACACAACATAATCCATGCATGTGATGTTCAAGCAAAGAGACCGGACAATCTACGGCCCTTTTAAACTTGAAACCCATCCAGGGCCACCACAAATGTAAAAACTGTACGGTGTGCAATTCTACCATCGAGGGTTCTACCTTTACGGATGGTCAAATACAATGGAGGCACAATGAGTTCACAAATTGTAAAACAAAAAAAGAGGTTTACGCAATAATTTGCCCCTGCCGGAAAATATATATAAGCAAGACAAACCAGGAGGTAAAGCAAAGAAAGGTGCAACATCGCTCAAGGTTGAAGAACAAAATCTCCACAGCTCCCATGGTTAACCACTTCGTAGAGAAGGGTCACACAGAAAGAGACTTCAAGTGGACTGTACTCAGTGCCATTAATCAGAGTCCAAGAGGTGGAGTTTCAGAAACTTTGCTAGTTAAGAAAGAGGCTTATTTAATCATGAAGTTCAACACAGTAACAAGGGGATTAAATGAAATGACAGAAATCAGCAGACTTTAAAAATCGAATAACCCTAACGTTTACCATCTAGAGATTACTATTAAATTTACGAAAAAGCTTGGGACTACAACATCCATCATGCAACTCTCGGACCATGTAACAAACTCACCCGATCCTCTGAAGTCTATATCAGTAGTTGATTTTCAAATCCCATATTTCACTGCCGGAAGAGCAACTCGCAACCGAGCACCCGTGGAGTAGAAGCAGGATTGCAGAACCATTGAAGAGACTTACATGGACAATTGAAGGCAAGTGTTAACCGAAATGAGGATTTAAAAAAAATATAATCACACAAGCGGAGGCACGATACGCCGTGTGAACTTAAATACAATCGTATGTAGTCCACACGCTCCTAAAAAACGGTCCTTACCTTACAGGCGTAGAGTAAAACGATGCTGGTTCAAAGAAGGAAGAACACTTAACTCCGAACCCAAGGCGAGTGAAACTATTGTTGCGATACATGGTCCAAGTCAAAATGAGTATATCTTTACTTAAAATAAAAACCCACACTGAAATTGGAATAATATTTTGCACATTCCTTTTACAGGAATCGGCTTTCCTACAAGCATAAAATTGGGCTACAATTAATATTGGTAGATTCAACACAGTAATGAATAGAGGTATGCTATGATATTAGATAAAAGAGTGGAGGAAATTAAGAACAAAATTAGAATTATCATTTCCTAACACACTCCTTTACCTTTCACAGAAATGACCAAGTCCAGGTCCTGAGGAGAACCCCTGAAACCGTAAGGGATTTGAAACGCGTTGACCTTTGCCATTGGGGAAAGAACATTTGCATCCAAATTAAATAGTAAGTAAGTCTGTTTTTATATAGCGCAGCTACTCACCCTTACGGGTCTCAAGGCGCTGGGGGCCGGAGTGGAAATTAAGTGAGCTATTGCCCAGAGTCACATGGTGCTGAGCTGCCGCCGGAGCCGGGGATCGAACCGTGAACCCTGTGCTCCAAAGTCAGCTGCCCTGGCCGCTGCACCACACCTTTCCAAATTGAAAGTGTTTGAGAGAGATTTAGAATGTAGTAACTCTCTCCCTGATAACCTTTAGAGTCAGCGGCCCCAAGGCAACTCACACTGGCAGGATAAAGTATACATACCTGAAAGGGGAAATTCCGCCTAGTGTTATTATGTGAATGAAGGACTGGTCAAAGAAAGGTCACTCATCCTGTGTCTTGTTACATAGATGAATATGTTAGTTTGTCGTTATATGTTTTTTGTATATTCATGTGTAAACGAATGTGGTTTAATGTATGCTTGTACTCTGTGTTTCATAATTAAGTGTTGCCCTTCACGGAGACAGTAAAAATTAAAAAAACTTTTGGGAAAAAAGAAAAACAAGTGCAATAAATCACAAGGACTAATGAAATCAGAACATTGGTTCCTTTGCTTTAAGTATTTAATAAATTGTGGCAACTAGATACTTTGTTGGTTTATAAAGTTTAAGTGGTACAATCTAGGTTGCACAGAGGACCTAAGCCTCCTTTTTCTAAAAAAACTTTCTCAAAGTGGCGTATTCAAAATTGTAATGTAAAATATGATTTCACCAAGAGAGGGGATTTTTCATTACAATTCCTAAGTTACCAAACATGAGCTGGTTGTCTGCTCTCATTTCAAAATTATCACCTATTAAATGTAATAAGGTAACTCCAATGTTATCCTATGGAAGAGGCAGGCCTTGCAGGAGTAAAAAACAAATTTAAGAATGTTTCACTATCAGGGCATGCAAAACTAAAAAGTACATGTCCCACTGTTTTAATAAATTGCACCCTATCCTCTGGACTGTCCAGGGTCTACCCTATGGGTGACTTGCATGTATTTAAAAGGAAGATTTTGGCCTGGCAAAAGGTTTATTTTGTCAAGTCGACATGGTAGTTTAAAAACTGTAGGCACAGGCTGCAATGGAAGACCTGAGACATGATTTAAGTGCTACTTAAGTGGGTGATACCATCAGTACTGCAGGCCCACCAGCAGCACTTAATTTACAGGCCCTGGGCACAGGTTGTGCCACTTTACTAGGGACTTACAAGTAACTTAATTATGCCAATTGGGTGTAAGCAAATTCTCCCATGTTTTAAGAAGGGAGCACAAGCACTTTAGCACTGTTTAGTAGTGGTAAACTGTGCAGAGTCCTAAAGCTAGCAAAAACAAAGTCAGCAAAGCAGGAGGGTTAAAGGCAAAAATGTTAGAGGGAAATCCAAGCCACGGATGCCAAGTCTAACTAAGTGGTCGTAGGTTAGATTGCTTCTCAAACCACTAGAATGGAAGCTGTCATACTCGAATGAGTAGATCTTGTCATTCGGTTTCATCCATAGTGTAGTCAATAGAAAACCTTCAGCTGTTATTGAAACATCCAAGAAAATGATTCTGGTATGATCACAAATCATATCGAGTTTGATACTTAGAGAATTGTTGTTAAGCCCCAAAGTGAATTGTCCTAGCTCAATAATATAAAAAGTGCCATCAATATAGCTGTACATGATGGTCATCATGTTCACCTAAGTCCTGTTGTTGTAAATACAACTTTCTTTATATTTTGTAATGAATAGAATTGCCATTTCTAGTGAAAAGGAATATCCCATCTCTACACATTTTGTTTGAAGATAAAAATAACTACCAAACAGAATATTTTTTTAAATAAGTTATCTTCATCATTGATAGAATAAATTCTGTAGGTCCATGGTGGGATCTTTCTCTTTTGTTAAGGTAGAGTTGAGTGATTTCAAAGGCTTCTTCTAGAGGAAAATTTGTATAAAGTGAGACCACATCAAATGTAAACAGATTTGTGTTTTCTTGTCAAATGAAATCCTTTAAATGTGTTTTATGAAATCTGGTGTGTCTTGCGTGCATGATGTGGTGGTCTTCTTGAATGGTTGTAGAATAAAGTCCACATATTAAAGATAGCTTCCAAAATGGATTTATATGCAAAAAAAATGGTTCTGCTGGAAGGCTTGGTGGAATCTTTGTGTATCATTAGAAGAAGAAATAGGACCCGTGGCCTTGGTGCCTTATTATGGAGAAATTTCAATTATTTTGGGTTGATCCACCCTTCAGTCCACTCGATCTCTAATTGGAACATGATGTGTTCACTAGTTGGATCTTTCCAGTTTCTGATTATAATTTTGGTCAGAAACATGCCATTATCCTTCATTGATGTAACACTCCTTGGTGAATATTACAATCACTCTGCCTATGTCAGCAGAGTATGTTACTATCTCTTTCTTTCCTTCAAGTTCCAAAACAGCCTGTCTGTGATCTTGCAAGAATCAGTTTGCAATACTTGCTCTGTTTCTCTATCTGGTTAATTAAGGCTAGGACTGTTTTCTCAAAGGTCAAAATTTCATGAGGTATTTAGAAACAAGGTGGAATGAACATTGATTTCCTACTGAGGCCAGTTACTGTCTCATGTGTGTTTTGCTCTTCATCTTGAAAATAAACCTGAAGTCAAATTTAAAAAAAAAAACCTCAATGGATTTTGTCTTAAGTTTGACAAAGTCTGCCAGCCCAGAGGGGACAAATGAGAGACTGTTTTCAAAATATACTTCTAAAAAAACCTCTACATTTACTTAAGCACAAATCTATCACTACAGAAAGTTCTTAGAGCTTAGAGCGCCACTGAAGCATTAAATAAATGACACTCTGGTGGCGCTAGGGGCTTGTAAATATGCCCCGTAGTGCCTGAGCGCCTTGGTGTGGATGGGTGCCAGGAGCAAGGCTCTTCAGCAGCTGCCTATCAGCAGGAGCAGAGCCGCTGCTGAGCACAATAAATGTTATCAGCAGCAGAAAAGCCTCTCTCTGTGCTGAATGTGGTTGTGCGGGATGCTAGAGGATTGCTTCTCTTATGGAAACTTAGTATTGCTATTTAAAGGATGATTTGTTGGCATCCCTAGCAGCCATACCACTTCAGAAAAGGAGTGTCATTAACTTCAGAGGAATTGCATGATGTACAGGTAAGTTCTTGCATGGATGGGAACCTTTGCATCAGAGAAGTATGAGAAGAAGGAAGGTGGAACATTTTGCCAAGCTGCAAACTCAAAATAAAAATTATAAAAATTAACGAGCTTATGCCCCTGTCTCTTCAGGCAATAACTGAACAAACGTACACATTCGCGAAATTCCTTTTTAATGGCAAAAGTCAGGCATGCAAAGAAATGCTCAGAGCCCATTTCCATGTAGTATATGTTATATAGCATGTAGTATATTGTGGGTTGTTCTGTTGAGTATATTGGTGACTTTTCAACGGCTAAAGCTGTCTGTAGCTATACCCTAAAAAGGGGAAGGTATTTCTTTGTGTGACAATGGTACCTACAAGACCAGCAGCAGCTGAGAGAGGTTGATTTATTATGTTTTTTGGTGTTTCCAGGGTTGGGCTTAGCAGAGAGAGATGCTTCTGATTGTGAAATTCTGTTTCCTCTGCCAACTTCAATCAAGTTGCAGAAGCAAATGTTCACTCGGAAAAAAGAGCCTATTATGTGGCTGAACAGAGTAAGCAAATTGTTTCGAGCCAGTTATTGTACATGTTATTTTGCCTAGTGGGGAAGGGGGGGCTTCAGTTGCTGAGTCTGAAAATACTAGTACAGAGTGTCAAACTTTATTATTATTATTATTATTATTATTATTATTATATATTATTATTATTATCATCATCATCATCATCATCTATTATTATTAATATTATTTTTATTAGTAGTATTGGAACTACCCCATAACTCTGCACTGTACATAGTAATTGAATGGCACTGGAATTTATACATTTTTAACAATATGTCTAGAAATCCACCACCCAGGGGTTGGTGAAGAGAGCATAGGGACCTGTTGGCCACAGAAAACTTTGGTGTGCGATGAGAGATGTTGAAAGACCATGACCCTTGGGCTGAGAAATAAATACCCAGATAACGGAAGGAGGATACTGGTGAGAGTGTTGAGGCCAATTGACTGGATTGATAGGGGACTGCACTTGGGGCCACAAGGCATGACGTGGGACTTGGCAAAGTTGGTTTGCGGGTCGAGGGAGGCCATGAAGTTTGTAAAGGCATGTAATAGGAGACACAGTGCTCTAAGTGTGCGTGCTATGAGCACTGTGTAATTCACGTACAAGAGGGCTGGGAGTGGGTTACAGCTAATTACCAGGACATCCTGAGTTGCAGCTAAGAGTGAGGGATGGAGATCCTTTGCATACAAAATGAATAAAAGAGGGGCTAACACACATCCCTGCCTGACGCCGCGCTGAATTTTTATTTCTCCTGTGACTTCTCTCTGTTGACTAAAGCAGACTCTACCCTTTGTTTCCTCATGTAAATGGGCCAAAAAATAAACTAACTAAAACAGTGTCAAGCCCATAAGAAATAAGAATGTGCCATAATTTCCCCCTGTTTGCAACGTTGAATGCTGAAGTCAGATCCATGAATGCTAGGTATTGTGGAGATCTTTTAGCCACTGTATATTTATCTAGCACCAGGTCGAGATTAAGGCTTTGCTCGATGGTCCCTAGTTTACGTCTGAAGTCGTACTGACAGCTATGGATTATAGATTTGGAGTCCATCCACTCAGTAATTTTATTATATATAAAACCTGGCCCAGTATTTTAGCTTTGCTATTAGGAGGGAAATTATCCATTAGCATGCGGGAGAGGAGCGGTCCCCCTTTTTGAATATGGGGACAATGACAGACGAGCTCCATGAGGTGGGTGAGATAGTATATGCAAGACCATGGAAGATATTTGTGAGGAGCGGGGCCCAAAAGGATACATTATGTTTGATTAAATCGATGGGGACACCGTCAGGACCCAGTGCCATGTCACCCGAACTCTGATGGATCTCAGCCTCGACCTCCGGGAGAGTTGTGTAAAAATTTGGCACTAACATTTGGTCAACTTGAAAAGTGCCTCCTAGATCAAAGCAGCATAAATTCCCTTGAAATGTTCCTCACAATTGGTACTGGTGATATGACAAGATATCGTGGTGGAGGGCAGGTACAGTGCAGAGTTATGGAGTTTTTCCAATTGTAAGGTAATCCAGCAAGAAGAAAACAGATGTCTAAGGAGACTGCTTGCACTTCCCATCTCTACTGCCAATTGCATCAATAATAAAGAACAGGGGCTATGATACTTGGAAGATTTGATCCGTGTCTGGCCGGCCCTGCTCTGGTTATCAATATTGAAAAACCCTGAGTCTGTCCTAAGAAGAGATATAATACTGGATTGCCTCTGCCTAGATTAAGGTTTGCAAATCCCCTGGATTAGTTATGTTCAGACCGTTTATAGTCATATAGGGATGGAATCCTTTTCCGGGATCCCTCGACCTGTGTTTCACTTACTAAAAGGAGCTTGACAGAGGCTTTTTTCCAGTTCAAGGAGTCCCAGAGGCTCAGAAGTCTCCAGACATGTCCAACAGTCATAAGATATTTGGAGTTATGTGACACTGATAACTTCACTAATTATCTATGGACTGCTTACAGCTGATGGGAGAGTTCACTCATATTTGGTTTTAGATCAGGGACCGTTAAGTACCTGTTATGCTTTCCTCTGGGCTACACACAGCATCTTGATTCCATGCCTTGCCCATGTGACGATGCTTCTAAACGGACTATGCTACATGAGATCTTTTTCTGTAAATTTTATTCGCAATATTCCAAGTTGTTTTTAACCCCCTTTTTAAATAAGTACTGTAATGGCCTAAATCAATGCTGACCTATTCGTAGATTCCTATCACTTTTACATAATGATGAAGTGTCTTTGAACATAGGCACATTTTTAAAGGATGCCACGCGGGCACTAACTTCGATGCACTGATGAGATATGCTGCTGCAATTTGGTACTGTACAAGATATTTTATCTTTCTAGCTGATGTATTTTTTGTATTGGTCAAATTTTTATTTAAATTGTTATGATGTTAAAAGTTTTTATCATTTTCTTTTTGTGAGTAACTTTTATGGCTGCCACAATGCTGCAGTATAAAGTTTTGGATTGATTGAATTATTCTAATTCTTATTCGTAATCTCATTAATATTATTATTTTGCCCACCAGTTAAAGGCCTCTGTCAACTGGAATTCCGAATGCTATGTCCGTGACCACATGTTTTGCAGTAAACTTGTTCAACTGTTACCTTACATAATAATGTTTGATGTAATTTTCAGCAGTTCGTTCCGACCAGCTCCCTAACATTGGCTGCGTCTTTCTTTGTTTTCTCTTGGTATTACAATACTCTTTAAAAATTGTTGAATTAAAAAGACTAGCCAGAGACCGTTAAGGAAAAACGTGATAAACATTGAAGAAAAGGATGTTAAATAGTATGTTATACCTCCCGCAACTCGTGATTAGGGTGCACATGAGGTTGCACCTCATGCAACAATAAACACGTTTAGCGGATGACCACTGAAGGCTGCATTAATTCGTTTAGGAGGACACCGATCTGCTTTTAGATTTTACTGCTAATTACATTTTCCAGATTTGGCAGCATCAGCAGGTTTATGGATGTAAGGGATTTTACTAATGAATAAAGAACCTAAATTTGTCATAAATATTTCCATAATCTCAGGTTACTGAAATCGTGTGGCACATGTGAAACTGTTCCTTTAACTTTAATGCATTTTCTATAACTGTCGGAAATGAGCCAATTTCATGCTCTGACTCAATATCATAAAGCAGAACGTATAGAAAAACATTTTTTAGCAATGAAAAGGTGGTGTAGGGAGAGGAAAGTCATTTCAACCATTGTGTTACGGATTTGATGAACGATAGCATGTCAAGCAAATCAGTATATTTCATTTCTCAGATCAAAACGTTGACTTCTATTGTGCCAACTTCACTCCTTAACACATTGCGATAAAGAGTTTGTTTCATTCAGTTTTGTATTAAAATGTACCAAGCACGCTCTCACTCCTCTCAGAAGCAGCTGCTGCCCCCATGTGAAAGTAAAAGTTAATAGAACTTTTGTTTTTACAATACAAGCCAATCCCCCCACAGAAAATAAAATGAAAAATGAAATGTAAAAAAATGAACACATGCCGGGAAAGGCCCAGGACAAAAAAGGCCCATTACAAGATATACATTCACTGACACAAAGTAACAAAAATGTAAGATAGAAAAAATACATGAAAATCCTGAATTTAGCAACTTTTTGGAAAGAAAGAAGAACAGGAGCCATTTGATTAGAAATATTTAGGAAATTCCATTGTCGGGCTTAGCTGTGGAAAAAGTATGATTTACTTGTTTATGTTGATTAATTAAGCACAGGTGAAGCAGTTTGGTGGGGGCCTTTCTGATATTGCTTAACTGCTTAACACACATTTGCCACAAATGCCTTGTATATAAAGCATTACACAACAATGGGGAAACCCAGCAATCCGTAGGACCTGGGCAAATATATGTTACAGAACAAAATTAGCCCCATGGAGATTATTAAAATTGGAAAGTCATTTTTTTCCCAAGAAAAGAACAAAATATATTCAAACAGGAATTAATTCGCAATTTGTATTGAATTTTCACATCATAAAATTCAATTATACAATATACTGTATAGAACAGTGGCTCCAAGGTGAGTGAAAAGGCAAGTGCTTAATAGAGTGCTTGTGAATAGATAAAGAGGTGGTAAGAATATAAAGTGTGAATATATACAATATTTACGTACAATAGAGCTAGAACCTGTCTGAAGGTTTTATACATATTTATAATCCAAAATTATAAGCTACAGTGTGCAAATTTCATGTTAACTGAATGTGGATACGATTCAAGTAGAGGTCAGTATGTTTAGAATTGTCGACGTTTCGACCCCAGGGTGGTGGAAAGCACAATTAGACCTTGGGAGGGGGACTTCATCAGGATAGAGGAGGGAGCAACCTACAAAATAGGTAGGGAAATACCAATGAATTACTAGCTTGGTGGTAAGTGTGACATGGGTACAATAAAAGGTGGTGGTCTAGCTCACCTAAGGCCCACTGTACTACAATCAGTGGGAAGACATCAAGAATTGGGCCGATAGGCTCCTAGTCAGAAGAGAAACACAATACCCTCCCCAATGGTCCTGGTAGTATCCAAAACATTGCTGTTGTACTGAAATTAAATAGAAGGGGGGCTTCGTGCTAGTAATCGCTGTGATCTTAAGGTTGGGGGAACACACTAGGGTGTTAAAACTGCCCTCACACACAGAAATCTGTGTCATGCTTCATCATAGGGCTGCTAACACACCTCCACGCAGACCAACGCTGGAGGTGGCGCAATAGGGAGGGGGAAGACAATACAATAGGTAAATAGAGACAAAATGGGATCACAAGTGAACATAGGTGCAGAAATAACAATTTAAAACATCCCACATCCAACTTTAATATTGGATTCCCTGTCCAGAGTAAAAAGGTCACTTAGAGACCAGTGGATGGTGGTATGGAAGGCTATAATGAGTCACCTACCCCTCCACTCTGCAAAAACGTTGACATGTTTCAGCCGGCAAACTAAAATACCCCAGCTTTCATCAGGACTTCACGTAAGAAAGATCCCATGGGTACTAACCCTACCTCCTTGATCCACGGGTAGAGGGAAAGTCAGGATAATGGAGCATAGATCCACCATCAGATGTCAAAGGACGATAAGTCACCTCACAGCCCATTACAAAGTGAAGAAACATTCGGCCGAGGACATTTTTTGGACGGTCCTGGACAAACCCAATATCACTGCCACCACCCGCAACCCAGAAAATGCTCTTTTTATCAGGGAGCAGAAATGGATATACAGGGTGCATGGCCATACCGAGGGTCTGAATGATGACATACCCTGGAACAATCTGAACAACTTATGAGACACCAAGGACATCCTTTTCCTACAATATTTCACTGACCGGGGTCCAGAACGATGGTCCAGGCACACTATGTACAAATGATTCTGCCCTTACTTTTGGAGCGCTACCTATAATTAATACGCCACCATCAGTCCACTCACCCTAGTGGGTGAGATGGTGTTAGGAGCCCCTTCTATTTTCAGGAGGTCGAAGTGGGTCATTATTTCCTCCTGCCCCTTACCTTTTGTGTGTGGTGGGGTACTGAATTTAAATGCACATCAGCATTAATACCAAGGGGCTCATTACGATGTCAGGTGGAAACCCTCTGCCCGACACATCTCGGATTCGTGACCGACCGATTTGCGGTTGCGGTTCCGACCGCTGGATTGCGATGCGACCGAACACTGTTCGCTTGGATTCCCATTGTTTCCTATGGGAGCTCCTGTTACGCCAGAGAACCGGCCGTAACAGAGACTCCTATGGGGACATGGGGTGTGTGTGGAAAACCCTGTACCCTGTCGCAGGCACTCCATGGTGTCTGCCACACAGTGCAGGATTTTGCAGGGGGTACCTTAGGTACCCCCTCGGCCACCAACCGTAGGCCGCGGAGGCGAGGGAGCCCTGCCAGGGGCACCCAAAGTCACTTTCAGACAGCCTTTCCTTGTCGGACAGGCCGACCTGGAAAGGCTATTGGAAAGCGATATCGTAATCCCGACGGTGGAAACGCCGTCCATAGGGGGTTACGATGTGGTTCTGACCGGCAGGAATACTGTGCGAGTTGGTCGTAACCGAGTCAGAATGACCGGCCTGTTTACGTTCCAACCGCGACCATCGTAATCGGACGGATGGACTGTAAACCAACCGAGCCGGTCGGAAGGGATCTGATGCGGTCGAGAAGATTCCGACTCTCGGGTGGAGGCTTTCCGCCCAACATCATAATGAACCCCATAGTATTGTGATATTAAAGCCAGAGGTGATCTCAGTACTCACCCAACCAGCTTCAGTATTCAAGGAAACTGGTTGCCAATTTGTGACTTTGTTTGTTAGGAGAAATGAAATAATTTCTTAAGCGGCCAACCAAAGGTTCGGTTGTGATGGTTACCTCTTGCCACAAAGTTTTACTGGAAGTGTCTCATGTCTCTGCGAGCCTTACGGAGACAGTGTCTAAAAAAGGACACAAACAAGATCAGCGTGTATGCAGCTGTGCTCACGTCGAGATCACAGTCGCTAGCTGCTGCCTGCCTCAACCTGTTCATACGTCATATGACGTGAAGGTCGGTACTGGGACACAGGACGGCAGTGAATTTTGTGGAAGTATAACATCTGATAGATTCTGCTGGAAATAGAGCATTAATCGCAATTTTGGTACATAACCATACATGCATACAAGGAATTGTCTGTCCAGCAAAGTACATGATAATAAAGCAATAAATCACAGCGTAAGCACTGATGAATTAATGTGGCAAATTTTATACTGTAGATGTAAACTTAGTAGCCATCAGTTAGTGTATCACATAGCCTGTAGAAATCAATACACTGTATGCAATTAATACATATCCCAACACGATATGGCATTTATTTATTCATTTATAGTTTTTATAAAGTGCTCTGTCACCATCTGGTATCCTGGCGCTGGCCAACCCGGTAGAGGTAGTACATGAGAAAAAGAAGGGATCATAAGACAGAACAATACTCTGGGCCATATTATCAAGAACGGGCTATAACATTATTGCCGCTTTAGCGGCAGGAAACTGCCGCTAAAGTGGCGATAAGGGGCTTGATAATATGCCCTATAGAATTCCAATAGAAACCCAGGTTTGATGTCCTTCACACCAGAACCTGGGATTCTATTGGAATTCTATAGGGCATATTATCAAGCCCCTTTTCGCCGCTTTAGCGGCAGTTTCCTGCCACTAAAGCGGCGATAATGTTATCGCCCATTCTTGATAATATGGCCCTCAGTGTTACAGGAAAGAGACGGCTCGGCATAGTTACTTGGGAAACAGCCAGGTCTTTAGCGCTTTCCTAAACTTTAACAAGTCAGTCATAGCTCTTAGAGAGGAAGGAAGAGAATTCCAGAGCTTAGTAGCCCGGACCATAAATGTTCTGCCACCTTGCTTGCATTTCCTAAAACAAGTTAGCAAATGCAGAACAAAGAGATCTGTTAGGCACATACCTACTCAACCTCTTTGCAAGGGTACTTGGCATAACCCATGAAAGGCTTTGAAGGCCAGACACAGAGACATAAACTGGATTTTCTGCTTAAGTGGCAGCCAGTGAAGCTCCTTTATCCAAAGATGCAGAGGTTCTCCGAGATATGTTAAAAGCAAGTTTGGTGGCGGTAATCTGCAACAGTGACAGACGATGCAAGAGATAATCAGGTGAGTCCAAAAGAAGAGCATTCCAATAGTCCAACAGACTAAGAACAACATTACGGACGACCAAGGCTCTAGAAGAAGATGGAAGCAATGGTACGATCTTCCGAAGAGCTTTCAGAAGCCCAAAGCAAGTTGCAGTTGTTTTCTTTAGATGGCTTTCCATGCTAAGTTTATTATCAAAGGTGACTCCCAGGTTCTGAACTGTACTGACAGGGGCAACAGGCCCCTTGAACAATGCAGACCTGAAATTGGGGGGTAGAGCCTTTGGACTTGGGCAAGCAGCACAACAGAGTATCTCTGTCTTATCGCCGTTAAACATCAGCGAATTGAACCTGAGCCACTGTGTGATGCCAGCCAAGCAGTTCCACATACCCCAATGGACTCCAGCCGAGCTAAAAGGATGGCATGGCACACCGTCTCAAAAGCGGGCGAGAGGTCTAATAGAATCAGTGCCGCTGAATGCCCTTCCTTAGCTCATCCATGGCCGTTATCAAAGCTAATTCAGTGCCATTGCCAGGCCTAAATCCAAATTGTTCTTCCTCTAAATAGTTAATAATTTCTAAATAATGAACCAGGAACCTGCTGACATAGCGTTCTACATTTTTTGTTGGGAAAGGCAAAAGCTAAATGGGTCGTAGTTACTCATAACAGCTGGATCAAGAGATTACTTTTTCAAAATGGACGTAACTATGGCATTTTTTCATGCAAGTGGCACTGTGCCCGATTGCAGAGAATGATTGCACATTGACTGTAACAGAGGAAACAAGGTTTCTGCATGTTCCTTCCAGATTCTAACTGGAAGGACATCCAGGGGTGAGCACGACAAGATAGCCATGGCTATAGAGTAAAAACTTTCCATGGACAAAGGAACAAAACCATCTAGCTTGCCTAGAACTCATTAGGAGTTGGACCAAATAGGGTGGGGGGGTGGAATTGTATGCAGCCCGTGTTAAGAAGGGACAGCTGCCTTGTGATTTCCTCAAGTTTATTCAGCCCCCGATTGACAGTGGCTAAAATGTGGATCCATTTGCACTTGCGCAAATTGAGGATGTGAGAGAGAAGAAATACTTTTATTTGATTTTCTTAAAAATCATAAAAGGGTGAAACGAACCACCATGATACATACAATATCAAACAAATAATCTGAATTAAAATTAAAATAGGATAATTTGTATAAATGGTGAACTGTAAATGATTTAATTAATTATGAGAACCAACATATTTGTAATAAAACAAACTTCAGAGTTCTTTAAAATTGTTCGTAGGCGTGTCTGGTCCTCCAGCGTGGAATAAAGTGCTTATGCAAATAAGATAAAAAGTGCTGGGTTTGATAAGATGAACTCAACAAGTCTGCGTAGTAAGGTACAGTTCATCTATCATTCTTTTCTAATTCTTTTGCCGCTGTATTCAGAAATGTTATTGTCTTGCAAGACAGTTGGGCAGAGGAACCACCAAGACATTTTATAACGGCCGCTCTGCACATCCTTATTTGCTCTTTTCTCATGGTTGGCCGTAGGAGGATCTTCCTCGTGTTTTGTAGAACCGGACAGATACATAATAGGTGCAATAGTGACTCTTCTCCACTGCCACAAAGGCGGCATTCCATGGTCGACCAGGTCCATCTGGTAATTACTGTACCAGTATTGCGGTAGTGCCAGATTACCTTTACATTATTCCTTGGTCCTGATGAAGTGCCACCAGACCCGTTAGGGGCTAACTAGGCACGAAACATGTCGACCTCATGCACCACACTAGCCCTATAGGATCATTATATCCAATTAGGGCCCATGATTTTAGTTAGGCTAGTGCCCCTTGAGAATAAATACAATAGTTAAGGTTGCCCTAGACCTATTTTATCCTTCACACTCACTGCACTACTTAGCCCACACACCCGCACTCACCCTATGGCTTCATCATCAAAAGATCTCCGCCAAAAAGCCCCTTCGCGGGTGCCCGTCGGGCATTGCAGCGCCGGCCGGACGAGAAGCAGGCCCAATAATGAAGCATGACATCCTTCGGGTGTGTGAGGGCACTTTTTAGAAAAGACCTTCTTTCCCTTCCCTTAGGAACTGCACACCCTCGTGATTCTCACTGTTACCTTGGAGCATGTGTGTAGGACCTGCTTAAATATAGCTCCTGGTTCCTCTTGTTTAAGATAGTTTTGCACGGCGGCTCAGTCGTGGGACCTACCCCCCTCTTGATCTGGGTTACACTGAACCTTTTTAAAACGATGGAGAATAACCAAGGCTTGTCGTTCAGCGACGACCTAGTTTCTGAAATGCTTAGAGCACCCTCTCTGTTAGATGCGGATGGTGGAGCCTCTTCCAGTAGCCAAGGTAGTGACTGGAACACCATCACAACAATGAAAAGACAACTCATGAAAATCATCATGCACGGAGCCATAATGACCGAATATCTACGCACCAATATAGCTCCTAACGGTCTCATCAGTACTCCAAGAATATTCCTGGAGGATAAACAATTTAAAGAGGAATGGTCCCTGGTCGCCTGGAAGTGTACCAGGGACTTGTTGGTGCTGATCATCAAAACAGCCAAACGTCTAGCGGACGAGCTCATCATTAAAATCATGTTGGCAGAAGGAGCCCTAAAACCCAGCATTACCATCGCGGCTTTTAAATCCAAATTGGCAGAAATCAATAGTGAAATTGCAGATAATAAGGACTACCTGATGAGACAAAAGGTCGCTAAATTACAAAAAGATATCTCTAAATTTAACAAGATAAAAATCTACCCATACCTGAAGGATGACTACAACCCAGGAGTGGAGGATAACTCCTCGGATGACAGCTGCACCTCACGAAGAAGGAATTACTCGACAAGCAGCAACTCCAGTACTGATAGTCGGGGCAGTCAACAACCACATCTACGAGTACCAATGAGCATGACATACAGATATGGTCCTCCGCCATACCAGGGACCACCCATGTGGCAATACCCAAACTTCCAGCCAGGCCAACAGCCACCGTTCGCCCCTTTTCAGCCACCACCTTTTTTAGGCAGAGGCTGGGGCAGAGGGAGAGGCAGAAAAAGAAGAGGCGGCTACAACCAGCAGAAGCAGGTACAGTGGCACGACCAAGTACACCAACAACACATGGAATTGAGAAGCCACACGGAGTAGAAAAACTAATTGTGAAAATAGTGGAGCGGTGCACTACCAAAGAGTTTTCTTCAATAAATCCAAATGTTCATTTTGTATAGTGGTTTATCAATCCTTTATTTTCAATATCAAAATGTGCAAATTCCAGCCAACGCGTTTCGTTCATACATAAAATGAACTTCTTCAGGGCAAATGGTGATGTGAAGAAGACGCAGGAACACAGAGGCAATGAAGAGCCCTTGATCTGAGATATTTCAAATTCCTGCTGTCGACGCACAAGTATTTAAATTTTAAAGGCTACCATGATAAGTGCCTGATGGTTGTATCTCTGGGGACACAGTCCTGTTATTATCGTCCGGTCGGCAGTCGGTGTTGTGCGTCGACAGCAGGAATTTGAAATATCTCAGATCAAGGGCTCTTCATTGCCTCTGTGTTCCTGCGTCTTCTTCACATCACCATTTGCCCTGAAGAAGTTCATTTTATGTATGAACGAAACGCGTTGGCTGGAATTTGCACATTTTGATATTGAAAATAAAGGATTGATAAACCACTATACAAAATGAACATTTGGATTTATTGAAGAAAACTCTTTGGTAGTGCACCGCTCCACTATTTTCACAGTTTTCTCTCTGCTTGGCAGCTGGCATCCAACAACGGCAGGTGCAGGAGCTGTATGTGCACACCCAATCATACTATCCATTACAATTTCTTAAACAAGAAAAGGAATAAAGCAGGGAGGTGCGGTTACTCAGATCCGCCGTTGCTCATTCATTCTCTATAGAAAAACTAATTGTTAATCTCTCTGAGAGACCGCTTACCGACGTAGAAAAAACAGTCCTGAAACGAGGGCTGGGCTTTTTGCCTACCCCCAAAATTGACAACTTTCGTACCAACTGTGAACTCCAAAACTTTTTTAGGAAAATAAGCCTAAAAGGCTTTTTGGCAATGAAACTGATTCACAGCCTATGGATTCAGGTTTACGAAAACACTCGAGGTTCACCCCCAACGCTAACATGGTACCATCTGAAGTCCTCACTTTTGAGAAGGCAGTCCTAAAAGAGATTGCGGAGAAACGCACCTAAGCAGGATTTTAGAATACATCCAGAATGGAAACTGAGGCCATTAAAACCCTGGCCAACGACATTACCATCTCCATCAAAGAAGCAGGCAAAGGCGGCGCCATTGTCATTATGTCCACCGCCAACTACAGGATGGAATGTCTGCGTCAACTACAGGACAGCAGATACTACACCCCCCCTCCTGGAGGATCCTACTGCACGTCTCTTGACACAAATAAAATCATTGATAACCTATGCTCTTAACCAAGGGTGGATCTCAAAAAATTAGTCAGAGTTCCTTATCAATGACAACCCCAGACTACCCTACTTTTATACTCTGCCCAAGATTCATAAGGGGGTACTGCCACCACCAGGAAGACCAATCGTGTCGGGCATTGGGTCAGTCTTGGAGCCACTCTCCAAATGTTGCGACCATTTCTTCCAACCTTTGGTAAAAACTACACCCACCTTCCTTCAGGATACTAGGGATGTCCTGAATTTAATTGAGGCCACCAACCTGGAGGGTATACAACCCGACGTCCTAATAACTCTTGACGTCGAAGCCCTCTATACAAATATTCCTCAATTAACTACTCTCTAGATTATAGAGGATATTCTGAGAAACACTACGTGGACATCCCCTACTCCCATAAGCTTCATCATGGAATGCGCACACATTGCCTTGACTGAGAATTTTTTCCAGTTTGAGGACCAGATCTATCACCAAACCCAGGGTACCTCAATGGGCAGCACCTTTGCCCCAAGTCTGGCATGTCTCTACATGTCAGACTTTGAGGCAAAACATGTACTCACCAACACCAACCCTTTCATGAATAGTGTCTCCCTGTGGCGTCGCTATATTGACGACATACTGGTGTTCTGGAAGGGTGATTCCAATCATATCCCCGCATTCCTTACTTGGGTGAACAGCCTCAATCCCTTTTTGAGGTTTACGGCTAATACCTCTGACCTCGAACTTCCTTTTCTGGACTTAAAGATCATACGGAGGCACAACCAATTGGACACTATCACCTTAAAAAAACCAACAGATAGTCACAGTCCACTATTATTTAGTAGCTTTCATCCCAAAGCCCTAAGGGAGAATCTGCCCTATGGGCAGTTTTTGCGTATAAGACGCAACTGCAGCAATTTGGAGGATTTCAGATTGCAGGCATCTGAATTGACTAATCATTTGGTCGAACGACAATACCCACCAACCAAAATAAGAAGTGCTCAGGAGAGAGCCCGCAACACCAGCAGATAAAGCATTGTTGGAGACACAACCAAAAACAAACACTGATCTAATGACATGTGTCACAACTTTTACACCTGAGTCCAACATGATCAGGCGGGCTGTAATAAAAAACTGGAATATCCTCCATGTAGGTGACCATGCCCCCAGTAAACCATGGTTTGCTTTCAAGCGCACAGCTAATCTGAAAACTTGCTGGTAAACACCACACCCAAGAAAAAAACACCACCACCACAAAATACTCTGTGGAATCTACCCCCTGTCACTGCCCACTTTCCCTGTGGACAGTGTGTAGTCTGTCCTCTGACGAGGCCAACTAAGACTATCACACTCACGAATACCTTGGCATGGCATCAAAATAAACACACAAACTGCAACACCCGCAATTGCATTTACCTCATCACTTGCCCCTGCCAGTTACAATACATAGGCATGACCACTCGCCCTGTAAAAACAAGAATAACAGAGCACAGAAGCAACATCAGGTGCAAAAAAACTAACACAAAGATGTGCACACACTTTATTGAACATAACCACACTAACAACGATTTGAACTGGACAATTCTGGAAGCATTTCCAACCATTTCCAAAGAGGCCCTTTTCAGAAAAGAACAGAATTGGGTCTTTAAGCTCTCATCACACATACGGGGTCTGAATGATGACATACCTTGGGCCGAGTTGAACGGCCCCTAGTTTCCCTCACTATACTAGTCAAGCTGTCATGCGTTTAGCTAATACCTGACCCACCCCAGTACGATTACGCACTAAGTGGGCAGCACCCTGGCCATTGACAATCTTCTTGTCATCAAAGGGCCATACAATATGGCCACCTTCTGCCCGCCCTGCACTCACCCCAAGCCACTTGACTCCCCTGTGGCGTTCCCCTTATATACCCCCCTGTGGGTACAGTTGTGCCTCCATGATGACTTTAATGCGACTTTCATGCAAATATAACATCACAACTCCATAAGCGCTCTTTCAAGTTCCAACTGGGTCACGTGACCTTTAATCTTTAATTTTTATTTCTTCCAACATTGCTAAATAGGGGTTAATATTATGGTGGTGTGTCATCATTACACATTGCGACCGCCACTAGGGCCCCCCCTCCACCTAATTAAAAAGACTGTCCCGCTCCATTCCTGTTCAGGACGAGGTAACCAATAAAATCCTCTCCTAAGATGGCCGCCCGAGTTAGCAGTCTAGTGTATCACGTACTTGCGTGACACAAGGGATTCCTCATATTCCACAGACACTGAAGGAAGCAGCACAGGGCACGGAGCGAGGGTAGGATTGAAGCAAGTTGCGCTGTAGACCTGCCGTGAGTATTCACCATACCTGTCTCCTGCTAAGGAGTACCTTCCTCAACTTCTTGGTAAGAATAACGCAGCTCATAGAATAACTGGCATTTTTACCACTCTCACTTTTCAGATCAGAGCAACGAAGTGCTCTGCCTTCCCGTCAGCCTTAAGCCCTACATTGTTGGGGTGAGTTGGCCTCGATAACCACGGTGCCATATAGCACTGCCGGCGCGCTCCCACGGGCTCCACTATTTTTAGATGAACACCACATCCACAGTGATATCCAATTAATTTAATGGATGTCATATGTGTTGCCCGATAATCCTTGACAGCATCACTCGCTGGTCGTCCAGCCAACAGTAACCTTTGTATATGTTTGGCATGGATGTCTGTGTGCTTGCGTGGTTGTGATGGCTATTTCTGATGAATGCACTGTCATTTTGATTATGTCGCCAAAAGCCCACTCGTATTGATGCATCTTGGTAACATCACTCACCATAGGCCTTTGCACGAACAGAGGCACTGCGAGTTTCATTTGAGTTAAGATTACTATCTATACCACACCCCTGGACACTGACTAAGTTTATATGAGTACAAGTACTAGAGGCACCGTCACCTTCGTACTTGCTGGTAATCTCACCCACCTTAAACACCACTTGCCTAAATCATAATAATGATTGTCTACAAACAATGTCTAAACTAGACCTTGGTATTCTTGTTGATTTTTATCTCTCCCTCCCCCTTTCCCTTAGGTCTTTCTCCTCGGGATACTTTGACCCGGGGTCCTTAACTGCATCTGGTTACCATCTGGTAATTACTGAACCAGTATTGCGGTAGTGCCAGAGTACCTTTACATTATTCCTTGGTCCTGATGAAGTGCCACCAGACCCGTTAGGGGCTAACTAGGCACGAAACATGTCGACCTCATGCACCACACTAGCCCTATACGATCATTATATCCAATTAGGGCCCACCTTTCTAGTTAGGCTAGTGCCCCTTGAGAATAAATACAATAGTTAAGGTTGCCCTAGACCTATTTTATCCTTCACACTCACTGCACTACTTAGCCCACACACCCGCACTCACCCTACGGCTTCATCATCAAAAGATCTCCACCAAAGAGCCACTTCGCGGGTGCCCCTCCGGCATTGCAGCGCCGGCCCGACGAGGAGCAGGCCCAATGATGAAGCATGACATCCTTCGGGGTGTGCGAGGGTACTTTTTAGAAAATACCTTCTTTTCCTTCTCTTCCCTTAGGAACTGCACACCCTCGTGATTCGCACGACCAGGTCTGTTGCCATTTTTGGATAAGATCTTTCGACGGGAAGAACCCCAGTGTTAATAGGGTCAGGTTCCACTTATGATAGTCTGTGAAGTGGTCTTGCAAGTATGGTTGAGGTTTCAGCTGTTTGTAAGATGGCATCACCATCCACGCCTGTGTTTTCTGGGCCAAAGAGGCTTTGTCAATGTGCAGTGATTGTTGTTTAATTGCTTTGTTGGTAATTTGTTTGAATGCAGAATATGCCAATGGTGTGAGCCAGGCATTATCTAGCTTTAGTGCTGAAAGAGATTGCTTTAAAATTCGAAATATTGACTTGCTCTGCCTGGATTGTTTTTTGACCTCTTGCCAGCAGTGATGGGATAATGTGTTTTCTTCTGCTTCCCTCATTCTCCAGTAATATTTGGCCAGTGCTCCTTGTCTTGCCGGCATCTGGTTTTTTAAACTGTATTCCAGTCATATCTGGGCTTGAGAAATGTGACTTGGAATTAGGAACAGTTTCTTAAATAGACTGGATTGAGCTGTATTTAGAGTTGTCGTGTCCTTGGTGTTTAACATTTCTGAACCATACAAGATGGATGGCAGGAATTTTGCTGCTATAACTTTTAGTAAATGATTTGTTGAACGGCTGCTTAGTTTTTTCTGCAGAATTTTAAAAGCGAATAGCAGTTGTTTTGCTTTCCCGAGGTCTTGGAACCTCCAAATATTTATATACATCCACCTGCGACAAGATGCTGGTATTTAGCCTCCAAATGAATTTAAGGCGTTTTTTGTGGGTGCTCCAGAAGCACAGGACATTCGACTTTTGCAGGTTGATTGTTAATTGGACCGAGGTGGTATATTCTGTCAGTCGGGTAATCACCGCTGCGAGCCACGAGGTGTTTGGGAGAGTAGAACAATGTCATCCGCATATTGCAGACTTACAATTGGGACGTTACCCAGCTTAGGAGGGTCACCTTGTGTTAGACGAAGATTACTCTCTAGATCGGCTGTGTAGATGTTGAATAAGCTGGGCGCCAAGACACACCCCTGTTTTAAGCCATTGATGGTCGAGATTTTACTTGGTTAAACTTCGCTCGTCCCCTTTTTTTATTTGAACCCAAGTTTGTGAGTACAAGTTGATGATTGCTTCCAGTAATTTTCTAGGAACTCCCCAAGCTTTCATTTTAGCCCATAACTTAGATCTTGGCACTTTGTCAAAGGCTGCTTTGAGGTCTACAAAGCATGCGTAAGGGATGTTTGAATTGACAATTGGTTGATTAGCTAAGAGGGTAACTGCTGATATGTTTATTAGTGTGCCTCTACCGGCTCGAAATCCTGTTTGTGTTTTCGGGATTAGGTTTGTGTTACTGACCCAGTCCTTGAGATCTGCCAATAGGTTTGATGCATACATTTCTGCCTCTACGTCAATGAGCGCTATCATTCTGTAATTAGTTGGATCTGAATGCGTCCCTGATTTGTATATGGGCTGAAGTATGCTACCCCGCCAAGAGTCGGGAATGATGCGAGTCTCTAAGCTGTGTATAAACAGGGTAGTTAGATAACCGTACCAGAACGCTGGATCTTTCCTGAACAAGGCATTCAGCAGGCCATTTGGGCCTGGGGCCCCATCAGATCTCAGATGTTTTATTATGCTCAATAACTGCTTTTGGGTGATCTGTACTTGATGTTCCCTCGGATCGTGATTTGTTGATTCACGAATTTCTTGTTGGAATTTTTCTTCTGTTTGATTTTTAAGTGGTTAGCTGACTTTTCGATTGATAATAAGCTGAATGTGGTGTCTGTTTCCTGAATGGTTCTTGGATTCAAATCCTTGAAGCTTGTAGTCGAGCTGATGTGCGTTCCGATCTCATTTGAAGGATCGGAAATGTTTAATGCGCTTGGGGGGCTGTCGTGTTGTATGTAACTTTGATATGAGCTCTCCATGTTTGCTCTGTTATGTCCAAATTGAAGTGATGATTTTTGCCGTTTAATAAAAAATTTATGTTTGCCCAAAACGGTTTAGAGTTTCTTTGTTTGCTGGCATGGAGAATTTTGATCCCGAGTTGTTCCTTGTATGTTTGCTTGGCCACCTTGACTTCCTTTTTTAGATCTTTTTTCATCTTTTCTATTGTTGTAAGGATCTGTTGTATTAGTTGTGGGTCCTGGGTTCACAGTGATCTTAAATGTTTGTTTAACTGTGTTTTTTTTATCCGTATGTTGTGTGTGTACCAGGGTGCCCCGCTGGTTCTGGGGGGTTCTTGGCCGGTGCGGTGACTCAAAAAGTTTCTATTTAAATTGTTGACAAACGACTCCCAGGCCTCTATGACGTCTGGCTCCGCTTCCATTGATGCCAGTAGCGAGAAGCATGTCTCCATAGTTGAGTCAATATTGTTTTCGTTCCAAGTTAGTCATTTTTAATTATAAGGTTGCGTTGGGAGTGTGAGAGCCTTAGCTTGCCCAGACCTATTTGAAGTAATGGTTAATGTGAAGGTTTGAGGATAGTGATCGCTTTCTACTCTTTCCTGTATTTGGATATCTGTTATGAGAGGAAATAGATCGGGGTCCGCTAAGGTGAAGTCAATTGTAGAACCTGTTTTGCTCGTAACTCTAGTGAATGCTGCAGGACTATCCAGCGAACCTCGACCTTTTAGCGTGTACAGAAAGAGGTCATCCAGTAATGCCGCGCATCTCTTGCCCAGGGGGTCTCGTCTGCTTGTATTGCCCTGTCTTGGCTGTATGAAGCTCGCTATGTTTCTCTCCTGTCCTTGCAGTAAATTAATGTTAAAATCCCCAGTTAGTATTATATTGTCATGTGGATAAATAATTTTAGCATTTTGAGTGCAGCGATCAATTGCTGGAATCTGTGCCCCTTTTGCTTTTCCGCAGGATGAATATAGATATTCAGGATTAGCAGGCTCATTGAGGGGAAAGATTCTAGCTTAGTGCATTGCATCCAGGGGGAATCAAGGTTGATGACTGCGTCTTTCCAGAGAAAGTCAGTCGGGATGAAGGTTGATAGGCCGCCTTTTGCCCTTCTGTACTGTGCGTCCTTTATAGCTGGGTTAAGGTTTTCTTTGTAACCTACAATTGGTGAATTTGTTGTCTGCCAGGTTTCTTGAAATAAAAGTATGTCATACTGTTGGATGAATTCTGCAAAGTCGACTTCTTCTAGCTTTGTGCCTAAGCCATTTACGCTCCATGAGCAGATCCTGCAATCCTGCGCTTTCCCGGAGAGCGTGCTTGCTTTGGTTCATGCTACTCCGTGGTGCTGTGTTAAGGATGTCGTCAGCGAGTGCACCTCAAAATTCGCTGCTTCACGGTGTGCTATCATAATTGTGATTTGTCTGAGTGTGTGGCCATCATCTGTCTTTATACTGAACTCGTCCGGGCCTTTTGCTCGTTTTAAAACGCCCTGGTTTCGGATCGGCTGTTGTAACGGGCTTGGATAACAGAGAAGCTCCACCTTTTTTAGCTTGATGCCCCAGTTGGATAAGGATTCCCTGTGCCACAGAATCTGTTCTGTAAAGGTATGGTCTGTCCAGGTTGCTATTGTAGGTTCTGGACCAATTTGGTTAATATTTGGTTTGAACTCAATTCTTTCCAGATCACCAGATTTGATGTGGCTCAGGGCTGGGAGGGCTTCAAGTAATTTTAGTATTGCGCTTCTATTCAAGATGTCATGGGCTCCCCGTGAGCTGTATTGTGGAACCAGCTCTATTTTTTTGTTTGTGTTTGACAGTGCAAGATCTACATGTTGATTTTTTACCTAGTTGCTCGGGGAGTCTGTTGCTGCCCGGATTGGGTCTGGGTCCTGTGAGGCTAAGTTGTGATGATGTTGTGCGCTGTTTCATTGGATACCTCGGGGGTTCGTGGCCGAATCGACCTTGATTCCTCCTGTGGACTGTGCTCTTTTCTTATCTCCTTTGTTCTGGCTCCACTCCTCTAGGTCCGCTTGTCTGCTGGTTGTTGGCTCCTGTGTACTGAAGTTGCTTGCATTTGCCGTTTTACCCTGGGGGTTTGATGTGGTTTTTTGAGTGACCTGGGCAGATGATTTGTTTGATTCCCGCCCTTCCTGAGGATTGGATATACTGTACGTTTTCTGGGTCTGTAAACTTACCCTGGTTTCTTCTTTCGGACTTTCTAAAGTTGCAGCCTCTTTAATGGGCGAGGTTGAAGGGGCCCTTTCCCCGGCAGCAAACCTTGTACTTTGTTCGCTGTTATCCCTCTCAATTGTTTTTTTGTCTTTTTCAATAAACGTTTTTTTTTGTGATGACAGTACGTTTGGCCCATGATTAATTAATTTGCCTTTCCTTGCTTTCCTCAGGTGTTTTCTTTCCCTCTTCATGAGGGAAGTTGACAGGTTGGTTTGTTTAGGGCTTGCGTCTGCTGTCAGTAGAGAGGCGTAGTTGTTAGGAGACACCTCTTGTGTTCCTGCTTGGGCTTGTTCACTCATTTCCTCAGGCACCCTTGAAGTTTCGGAAATGTGAGAGCTTAAGCGCTCAGGGGCCTTAAGGGCCTCCTTGTCATTTAAGGTGTAACTCACCCGACATTTTCCTTGGTGGCTTTCTTGTTAGACTGTTGCCAGTTTGGGATCTGTTTGGGGCTCTGTTGGGGGTTCCCTGACAGCTCCCAGTAACTCTGACATTAGGGCTGGTACCGTTGCCAGTTTGTCGATTATTTGAGGGCAATGACAAGTGTGGTATGTGATGTCCCGATCTTGCTGTATCTTCTTTATCATCGTGTTCAGATCTTGCAACTTTGCTTCTATCCCCTGAACGTGAATGGCTAAGATGTTTAAAAGTTCGACTTGAGTGTCTAGCTTGCCAGCGTGGTATGTCATTGCGTTTCCGATGGTTTCCATGGTGTTTAGCAGTTGGGGCCATATGAAGACTGTAGGAAGACTAGTCGATGCTTCCATCTGAGATCGATTTGATTGGTCTAGTTAATCCAATTGCTCCATGTGTTCTTTCTTCTTACTATGTTTCTATGTGGGGCATTGGATTCAGCTGCCATTGCGAGTCTGGGCTCTTTAACTCCATGTGGCGAGCACCCGCTTGATTTGTTTTGAAGTTATTCCTGGACCATTTGCTGAGTGGGGTTATCGGGTTCTAGTGATAGTGTGAAAATATCATGATTTTGTGCACGTACGGAGGCAGACCCCTGTTGTTGCAATGCTTGTGGTTCGGCTAATGAAAAGGGAGAGTAAACTGTTGCAAATGGACTTAGTATGTCATCTAGCCGATGTGTAGAGTCTTCCTCAGGTTTTTTAGTTGTGGTTTGCAGTTACTGTTGCACCGGTTGGCATATTTGGCTGATTAAAAGATCCAAGCTTGTGTCCGACTCCATGTGGACTAGAGCCTCAATTAGCTGGTGGTGGTGAGCTTGGGGAATTGCTGGTGAATTTAGGACATTAGGTATCGGTAAATCTCGATTTATTAGTGGCCTACTTGGGCTTCTTGGGTGGGAGAGCGAATGTCGTCGCTTCCCGGGCACTGAGCGTCCTTATTTTTGTCCTTGTCTTTGTTGTTATGGCTGCTCTGGAGGGGAACCTCAGTGCCTTTGCATGGGTGCTCCAAATTGTTGTTACTTTGCTTGACTTCCTTGGGGTCCTCGAGATCCGTGCGTTCCGTGAGATCCTTATGGTTCCCGGTTGAAAGTCTGCGACATACTTTTAGAAAGTCTGTGATCAGTGCCCGCTTACTGGCTTTGGCACCAGTACCGTGTGCGCTGAGTGGTTGGTTCTTCCTCTTTTACTCTGTCTTTAGTTTTATTTGAAATGATCTCTATTGCGATAGCACTGGCCATGTCAGTTGGGTTGGTGGCAAGCCTTGATGTCCCTCCATTAATGTAATGGCCTGTTGTGTCTTTTTCTTGGCCGGTCGCTGGTTCTATCTCTATCTCTGGCCTTGGCGAGTTGTTAGTTTGGTCCGAGCCTTGCGACCCCTCTTTCCTCTCTTAGGACGGGCCTGCGTTTTTTCTTCACTGCCTCTGGCTTTCCCTGATCTCATGCTGGGAGTGTTTGGGAGTGTTTTGTCCTCTCTAGGGCTCGATCAAGGAGCCGGCCTGAAAAAGCTAACTGAAAAGCTTTGTTGATTGCCCCCTGCGGAGACTCCCCTCTGAGGGAGTTCGCCTGGGCTGGCCTGAGCTGGAAATTGGTACTGAGAGGAGGATGCCAGGACAAAGGCAGGACGGGACGCCGGGAGATTTTTCTTTTCTTTTTTGCTTCACTTTGCTTTAATTCGCTTCGCTTCACCTGACTTCTGACTCTTGATCTTTCCTTAATTTGTGCTCATTTGTCTTTCCCTTTGTCCTTAATCCTCTGAACTTGCTCTTGAACCTTTACTTAATTCATGCTCCTTTGTCTCTCCCTTTCCCTTTGTCCTTAATCCTCGGAACTTGCTCCAAGAGTGTTGTGTCCTTTGTCACTAGTTACTTTTGTCCTTTCTACCCCTTTGCCTTCTGGTTTATACTTTCTTCTCATACCCCTTGCCCCTTTTGCCTTCAGGGAGTATACCCCGGTTGCCCCTGAGCACCTGTCCCACTGTCAGCACCCCCCCTTTGACTATGCACCTTTGTGCCTCTTGTGCTGGGCTGAGGGGTGCTGAGGGGAGGGGGGACAAGTTTGTACTGTGCCAAGGTTGTGCAGCGAGGTGCTGTAGGTGCTGTTGGTGGGGCAAGCGGAGCACACGAGGCGGTTTTGCAGGCTGCATCCAGCCTAGCCGGGCCACCTCCGCAAAACCACCAAGGGCTTACACTTACTGCGGCCACCCACTAATGGCGGCCACGCTTGCCTCTAGCCTCTTACCTTGAGGCAGCTTCCGATCAATGGTTTCAGCTCAGCTCGGCTCTGGCAGCACAGGATACCGGCTCAGGATACCTGCGGCAGGAGCCTTGGAGCCTGGGAGATGAAATCGGGATCGCCTTGCTCCCTCCGCGTCTCGCCTCGCCTCGCCACTCTCCGCTCACCACTCCTCCCGCCACACCTCCTTGCTTCCTCCGGTCTCCAAGAAGTTGAGGATGTTTACTACTTTGCCACCACTTGGGCCCAACGTAACCTTTTCTAGGACTAACCATTTGAGGCTATCCACAGGATGGTTGAGTGTGTGGAAGGGTTCTACTAACGGTGTCCCTTGAACCTTACATCTCACCCGGCTGCAGTGTTGTAGTGTACGTGCTTTAACTTTCTGACGGTTCTGACCAATATATAGTAATCCACATGGGCATTAGATGGCATATGTTACATCTACACTATTGCAGTTGGTATGATTCTTAAGTGCAAGGGTGTGCCCACACCTTTAATGTTCCATAATTTGAGGTAAGTTCCACATAAAGCGAATGGAGGGCTGTGGGGGACCCCAAGAAGGGAACAGACTACATGATACCTGATGCTTTTACCTTTCCTGAAAGAGTGCATTGTGGCTCACTTATGTCAATCTCATCTGATATTAATCTCCAGTAGTTATTAACGATCCCCCTTATGTCATTGCTTCGTGTGCAGTAAGTAGTTACACAAATCATCCTGTCCATGGTGTCGCCTGAACTTTGTTTGGGTCCTAGAAGAGTTTCCCTGGGGTTAAACCTGGCCCTCTTGTGCGCCTTCTTGAGTAAACTCTTGTGATACCCTCACTCAGGAAGTCTGTTCTGTAGATCTTCTGATTCCTTGAAGTAATCCACCCTACGAGAACAATTTCTACGTAGACTAAGAAATTGCACATAGGGTAAGTTAGCCCTCAAACTTCTGGGGTGGTGACTAGTATAGCGTAGGAGGGTATTCCTTTCAATACTTTTCTAAATAAGGTAGCATAGAGTTGACCTTCCTCTGCTATATTGAGATATCTAAGAAGTCAATGCTGGAAGAACTGTATTGCATCATGAATTTAATATCCTGTGATCTGTCATTCAGCCAACCACAAAAGTCTTGGAGGTCAAAGTCATTCCCTGTCCATATAAGGAGGACATCATCAGTGTACTGTTTCCAAAGGGTTATGTCCACACACTCAACCATCCAGTGGATAGCCTCAAATGGTGAGTCCTAGAAAAGGTTACGTTGGGCCCCAGAGGTGGCAATATAGTGGACATCCTCAATTTGCGTGAGTTCAGTGCAAATGCAAATGGATGAACATTTTAGACACTGTTAGTCGGGAGCTGAATGAATACGAGGAAATCACAAGGCAGCTGTCCCTTCTTAAGATGCGCTGAATACAATTCACCCCCACCCCTTTTTGGTCCAACTCTGTAACTCCAATATGGTGTAATTCAATTTTACCACTGGTTTAACCATTAGCATGATATCTCACCACCACATTTTGCTTTCTTAACCCTGTCATGCCGTATTGTGTTGGGATATGTATTGATTGCATACAGTATATTGATTTCTACAGACTATGCAATATACTAACTGATGACTACCAAGTTTACATCTGCATCATAAATTGTGCCACATGAATTCATCAGTGCTTACACTGTGATTTGATGCTTTTTTTATCATGTATTTTGCCGGACAGACAATTTCTTGGATGAATGTATGGTTATCTACCAAAATTGCGATCAATGCTCTATTTCCAACAGAATCTATCAGACGTTACACTTCCACTAAAATCACTGCCATCCCAGTACCGACCTTGATGTTATGTGAAGTATGAACATGCTGAGGCACTAATGGAGGAAAAAGCCGCAGACAGGAAAAAAAAACTCCTGGGAAATTGCCCCGAGTGATAGTTCACTGAGAGTTGGAGGAATCCAGTCCAGGAAAGCCTAGGCAAGGCGCAATAGCAAACAGAGGGGTTGAAAGGCAGAATGCGAAAAAATTATAATGGTCAAAAACTGGGTGACAGAAATCCAAGAATGAAGAACTCCACCAGAAGGAAACTAACTAGAAGAGTTGCCATACAGATTACAAGGGGTTCAGAGGCGCTTAAATATTGAATTTTGACCTTCTACTTTTATTTTTAAATTCCTGATAACAAAGAAGGAATTCGCCATCTTGATTGGGGCTGATATTCAGGGGCAAAGGAGACACTAAATTTCTGAAGGGGACAGGGTCAGCCTCGGGGACCCAATAAAACTTTCCTGTGGTCTTCACATCGCTGGCTCTGATAAACCTGTACAATCAGAGTTTAGAAGTGAAATAGTGATATTAAAATAAACTACTTTTTATACAAAGTTCAGGTGTGGTTTCATCCAAAACAGCCTAATATACAGTAGCTCAGGGAGTCAAGACATCTGCTGCCAAACACAACCTGGAGGTCATTGTTCAGGATCTGCTTTTCATCCTTCGAAGGTCCATAACATGAGGGCTACTGGGTTGGTATAATTTTACCTCCTGTACTTTTTTGTTCTATTAGGTTGTGAGAACATGGCTGGAAGCAATTCATAAGCAGGGACAGGACTCTTTTTTTTTGCAGTTTTAGATAGCGAGAACTTGACCCACAGTAATTGGAGACCTACACATGAGCACCAGTTACATTACAAAAGGTCACATTCATTTTATTTTTATTTTTTTTAGGCACAGGAAGATTAAGTGATTTGCCCAGAATCACAGGATGTTGAGCCCATACAAAAACTTAAACCTGGTTCCCCAGTTCCAAAGATGGCATCTCTGACCTTAATGCCACATCCTCTCTCTTACATAAAATACAACAAATACAACAAAATGTAACTCACCTGACTACACGCTATTATTCCTAAATTGTTTGTGTCAAAGTCCTCTGAATAGGTTGAAAAGACTTGTTGAATACTAAACAAAGCAAACTAAATAGGGCTCAAAGCAGAAAGGCAACAGGGGTAGAGAGAGAACCCTCAGAAATTGTGTCTGAACTTTACTTGGAGCTGGGAGTCTTGAAACAGACATCTTTTCTCCTTTCTATGGTCTTTTTTTCTCACAGACTGAGGTAATCAGAGAAGGCAGCACCTTATGTTGCTCAGAAGTCTGCTACAAATAGAGTGGGGCAGTCTGGTCTGTGCATCATGAAGTGGAGCAGTCAGGAAAGGAGAGGTAGTATTTAATGCCACTATGGTGTGTGTTAGGAAAGAGTGAGGTTGTTTGAGCCCATCTGCTTGTTTCTTTCATAGGTTGCTGAGGAGCAGTGGGGCTAGGCCTGGGCATGTACAGATAGAAAATGTATGTGCCTTACTGGGGCTGCTGAAGTGCAATGGGAGGCCCAGGAAAGGTGTAGGGTAGAAAGTGTCTGTTTTTCTCTGGTTCTGTCAAAACAGTGGGGGCAATCCCTTTATAATCACATCTCTGACCCTGCCTCCACTTTGTACTCAGGATCGAAGTTCCCATAGTTTCCGTATGCACAAAATTCTATTGCTGTCTCTTTTGGGGGATAGGGGGCTTTCGTGACAGCAGCCTCATTGTGTGACCCGCAAGGTAGTCATAAATACTAGAGGTAGGGTCAGACTGGGACAAAAAACAGACCCGGGCACCAAAATAAAAGTATCCCAAGTAGCGAATCAGGTAGCTAAAAAAGTGGCCCACATTTGCAAATCGGGGCACGCTTGCACTTGTAAAGACACACTGCATAGGTGTTGCATAGGTGTTTTGCCAGGTATGGCCAGAGCCACTAGAATTATTCGGGAGGGAAAGGCTAAATTATGCAGCAGAGTTCAGTAAATTATGTGGCAAGAAAAAACAAATTATGCAGCGTAATGCGGCACATTTTGTAATAGTATTATTTCATTATTTTGACATTTGTACACTTGTTAGCACTGTCTGAGCATTGGTTGCACCATGTTTATACCAGTTTAATATCCAAATACAGCAATATGCAACAGAAACGTGACCAGTCAATTTTTGCAAGGGTCTTCCACCGTGCAGCAAAACGTGCCGCTGCTTTTTTAGTAACTTTTGAACCATTTGAGGTACAAGCAATTTTTTTTTCATTCAAATCTGCATATTGTGCAACAGATGATGGATTTTGTGCCAAATGCATAATTATTTGAAAAACGCTGTGGCTGCACAATTTCAAGTGGCCCTAGGTATCGCAGACAGCATGCATATGCAATTTCTACAAGTAATGTTTGTGGTAATATCAGGGAAATCAACAGTAAAAATCAGCCGGCCGGACCATAAAACTGGCCCACAAACAGCCAAAAAAACAGCCAAACACTGACCTGTTGGACCCGTCCTTCTGGAACCGCCAGATTGTCCTCCTGGCCAGTCTGACCCTGCCAACACACCACAGCAGAAAGCACTTAAATCAGAGTGATTTCTTAACTATTAAACTGCAGCACATAAAAACTTTCAGTTCCACTTGTTTGGTTTGAAAGCGTTTTTTTCTCAAAAAGAAGTACATGATCAAACATTATAACTGTTTGATGAATCCAAAATGCTTTTTGGGGGGCCTCTTGTTGCACTAAAAGTAATTGAAAGGCTAGACTACAGTAACTCTCAGGCATAACAAGCACATTCCTCCTGGCATATTTTGGCAATGCACTTCCAGTGGCAAATCTGCTGTAAACAGGTAAGGAGCAGGTTTGCTTTCCCCTGTTTTTCAGGTGAGTTGCATAAAAAAAGATGCATCACTTGATCAAAGAAGAACTCCTTCTATAGCCCCCAGCACTACCCTTTGTCAGGAGGGTGTGAACTCCTCCTACTTAGAAGCAGAGGCCTCCCTGCTGTGCCCTTGGCCCAGGATAGGAGGAGAGACATCACATGCTGTGCCTGCCTCAGCTGATCGGCTGGCCACAGTTTGTGATAAATGGGGGGCCTGCCACAAACCTGAAAAACAAGGGCTTACACCTGGCCTCAGGAATTTGTTGGCAGACACCAGCGAATAAATCCAGCCCTGACTGAAGGCAGATTAGCAGGTCGAAAGCAGGGCCATCATAGGTAACGTTGAACCGCTCCAATGGCCCTGTAAACAGTGGAAGTGCGCAAGAGTTTTTTTGTCTCCCGCGTCCCCGGACACTTGTCCCCCGTGTCCCTTCCACTCCAAAATCTGGGAGGAATAAATCCACCACATCCCCCACACTTCCTACACCCATGGTGATATAATAATAATAATAATACAGTCATTTATTGAGCGCAAACAGCTACCTCCTGGGAGGTGTCCCGGCGCTAGAGCGGTAAGTGACACACGGGAGACAGGCAACGATCAAGACACTACAAATTAAGCCCGGTTAAAAAGCCACGTTTTAACTGCCTTCCTAAATTGTGTTTCAGAAGAGATCTGACGCAAGAAGTTAGGAAGGGAATTCCACAGTCTGTGAATTTATGAATTATGCCACACATTTGGATTGGCAGGAGAAAACAAAAATGCCAACCCTATCATGGCCTTGCAAGTTCCAGTTGAGACCTAACAGAAAACACTGATGAGCCCCGTTGCATTGCTCTTGTACCACACAATGTGGTACAAGAGCAACGCAACTCAAAAATAAGATTTATGCAGCCATAAAAGGCCACCTTGCATGGCCCTGAGTAGCTTCATAAATTTCGAGTAAAGCAACACAGCACAAATCGCTGTGTTGTTTTACTCTGCTCCACGGAGGCATTTCCATGGGTGTTGCTTGGGTGTTCCTATGCAACTGTCAGCATCTGCCGGAGAATTCCCACAAGCATAGCCAGCATATCTAATTACCCAACCGCACAGCAATGGAAAAAGGTGTCTATAGGACATTCATGGAGTCTGAGTTGGTAGCGCTGGACATCCAAGATGTCTGCCAGCTCAGCTCCTAGTGATGCGGTCTAGTTCTTTCAGCACCTTGTTAGAATGTCAGGCGCGCGCTGACAAACAAACGCGCACTTCACTGAAGTTTTACCTGAGAGTATCAGCCTTTTCTCGACGCGCTAGCTAGTCAGGGTAGCGGCGTCTGGTCGTCGTCCTAGTTTCATCGGTACTTCCTTCAGGAATTATTTCCGAACCTTGTTTAGTGATTTCGGAGCTTGCGCGGCTCAGAGTAGTGTCTTGCTCTGAGGCGGCGCGTCATTCTTGGACGTGAAACACTTAGTAGTGTTCCTTGTAAAACTCCTGCGCAGCCCCAGTTGTCAACTTCTCTAACTCTATAAAGTGCAAGTCTTGTTGTGAGAAGTTCCGCCCTCTCCTTCTAATTTAACTGCGTAGGTAGTATTCCTCATTGTGCAGTTGTGCACATTCATTTATCCTTCCCCACCTTACCGGCAGCTTCTGAGACTGAGAGAAATTTGTATAACTATTAATAAATAGAAAATCTCCGATCTTCTGAGCAATTGGTCATTCCTGTCAATATTAGACCGTTCAGAAAGAAAGACACACGTACAGAAAATCCTTCCTACCTGATTGAAGCCACGAAGTGGTTCTTCTCCAGCGACCTCCAGACACGCAAGTAGGACCTGTGACGGATTAGAACAGACAATGTTGTGATATGATTCTCCACAGTTAATTATTGCATTCTACATAGAAGTCATAACATAAGCCAAGGACAAACTTACTCAGAAGAGGAGCTATAGCCTAGATAGTTGTGGGTACGAGAGCAGTTAAAATAGAGAAATAATGTAGATAGGTGGAGTTGCATTATATTTGTTCTGTTTTCTCTTACAGTTTAATCAGCCAACAGAAGGATGCGCACAGTCAAAGATCCTTAAGAAGCAGACGCACCAAGCTGAAAGGAACCATACTATCTGGCTGTCTCTTCTTTTCTCCCCATCCCCTTTCCCCCCTGGGAACTCAGCTAACTCTATTTAATACAGAGTGGTTAGGGTTCTTGGGCGGGCATTGGAAAAAGTCATCATTCTGTTCCAAAGCAATCTGTTCAAGTAAGTCTTGACAGCAACTCCCATGGTTTTTATCGAATTCCCAGATTTACCAGAACTGGTGAACCTGGGAATGTGCTAAAAGTTATGCATCCCCAGGTGAGGCGTAACTAGGAGAAACATCTTTATTTCTCCTTGTTTTTTCCTCTCTCTATGTGTACTGCATTCTGAAGCACAACTAGAAAGAGGAAAAAGCCTCAGGGGATTGTTTTTGTGCAGAAAGGTGCCACTTCCTACACAAAAACAACACTGCATGCATCATAGACACCCATGCACCATGGTGCAAGAGTGCCTGGGTTGGCGCTAGGCTTCCCATTGTGTGCCAGCACAGGGGAAGGGTCAGGAGTGTGTTGTATTCTTTTAAACACGGTGCATTCCTAACCTTTCCATGGCATGCAGTGCAGCAAGGTGCCTTGCAGCGCTGCACTGCGTGACTTGGCCATAAATATAGCCCTGAGTCCCTCATGCTTCCTACACCCAGAAAGGCCTTGACACCAGGAAGCACCCTGAATCCCGCATTGCAAAGCAGCTGCGAGGCCCCAGCAAGCCACCCTCAATCTCATTTTCAACTCTACGCCCACATTCACGATGGCCACCTGCAGGTATATGAGTCTGTGAGTGCACTGATCAGTAATTCCTAACACTGCTAGCCTGCCAAAAAATTTCCAAAAACTAAAGGACAATGGGGGACCATGGAGTTGTGAGCAGAGGATGGAGCAGTAGAACATGATGCATCAGGCAGTGGGTGGGGCAAGGGAGCAATGGAGGCTCTTGAGGCTTGACTGAATGGTAGGGACAAAACATTTTCAAATAAAAAGAAAGGGGGGGCAATGGACAAGCTTAAGGGGATGAGGAGGCAACATAGAGCATGCAGGGTATGAGTGTTAGGGGTGAGGAATGAGCACCAGGGAGAAAACATGGAGTGCTGAAAGAAGAGAAACAAAGTACTCACATGAACATGAGCAATTGAAGCATACAAGTCATCCAATCAAAAGGATGGTAACGTGGTTGTACTCCATTGAAGGGGCAAACACCAGAAGGCAAGCCATCAAATAAGAAGCAAGCAAATGAGGGTGACAATAAAGCCAATCCATGATAAGCAATGGGCGGACTAACAGCCCACTGTAAATTTTTGGTATGGTTGGTAAGAGGCTTTCACCATCAAACAGCTAAAACCTGTTTGGTAAGCGAGACTTGAAAAGCAGGATATGTGTAATGTGGCTAATCCCCAGTGCACCCACTGCCAAACCTGCAGCAGCCTGATGAGCTGATTTTAAAAGTGTAAGGGACCTGTTTATCAAGTAGTTGTGTCTCCCTTGTGCCCCTTTGTGGGGGCACAAGGGCAACACAACTACTAAGTTAGATTTATCAAGCCATGCAAGGCTACATTGCGTGGCCCTGCATGGCTTGATAAATCTGGAGCAATGCAACGTAGCTCAAACCCAGGGAGGTGTTCCATGGGTGGAGCGTGGGTGTTCCAACGTATCTACCCATGGATTTTTCTATGTGTGCATTCAGCAGCACACATAGAAAGAGGAAAATGCTTCATAGGATTGTTTTCATGCACAAAAACAATCCTGTCTGCAATGCAGGCACCATTGCACCACTACGCAAGGGTGCCTGCATTGGCGCTAGGCACCCAAGAGGGCACCAGGGCAAGGAAAGGGAAGCACCATATTGTGTTAAATACAGTGCATCCCTGCCCTTTCCCTATCACGCAGTGCAGCAAGGTGACTTTCTGCGCTGTGCTGAGTGATTTTTTCATAAATATGCCCCTAAGTGTGGAAACTCTTCGTCATAAAAAGTTCTTTCCAAACATCCAGATACCAGTGCACAAACAGTGGTATAAATAGCATGGTTTAAAATAAAATACTCCATCTGGTACAGCAACTGAAGATGGCAATTTTAATATAATTTTTCAAATCATGCAGTGACCTCAATATCAGATAAATGTGCATAAAATGAATGGAGGACAAGGACATAGGCTGAATACCCATCAAATAAAATGTTGAGAACCAGTCCTGAATCAGGGTTGCAGAGGAAGAAGATAATGTAGACTCTGCTTATCAAATGACTGACATCTAGAGGCTGAATGATATCCAGTCCTTTTTTTACTAAGATAGTCCCACGCCTTGAGAACATCAGCAAAGGCCTACACCTTTAGGTAAAACTGTGTGTTTTCTGCGCCAACCCCCTGGCTGCATGCTCCTGAACGCTAAATGAATATTATCAAGAGTAGTGCATGTGACTGCAGTGAATGAGATATGGGTTGCAGTGAACAGCAACAATCTATACCATGTATGTAAACCTTGATAAAAATGAAGAGAAGAAAACCACTGAAGTACCAAATTCCCAATATCCATGTGCCCTTTGAAAATGGAAAGGGCGGTCTGATGGATAACCGTGTCCCACTACTGATCCTTCTTTTCAGTCAGGAAAAATTGCTTTAGCTTCATTGCTGAGATTCCGGCCTCTTAATGTCTTTCTCAGAGGTTGAAATCTATATTATTGGCAAAATATCTAGTCTCCCATCAGTAAATCAATTGATTTAGGATTTTCATCTAAGTAAAAGTTAACATTTCAAAGTAGGGTCTTGATTTTGGCTCGGGCAAGTGGAACTACAAATTACATGTTTGTTTTATATATTACCACATATGTATTTCACCACTTAATACCGAATGAAGAATTACTACATGGTAACGCGAGGTGAAATACTGTATGTGGTAAAATTGCATGAGGAAATACTTCAAAAGTCAACCTCCAGCTCAGACTAGGTGGAATCAATTAAATTAAAAAATCAATACAAACATTTAATACCAAGATAACATTGGAAAAACACCAAATTATGATATTAGCAGGACTACACAATAAATGCGTTAACATGCTATGAGGAAAATAAAAAATGTAAACGATTTCGCAACACCACTACCTTAACCATAGTAGTACTATATTAATCCTGTTTTACAGGTCAACACCAGGAATCCTTACATCCATTGCTTAGTTCATTCCAGTTGGGCCAGTAACATCATTTAATGGCAACATTTATTAAATAAGTGTGTCATTGTGCATCAGCAGTATATAATGATTGATCACTGGTATCGGCATGTTAGGGATGGGGTACCATGGCCAAAATCAAAGGAAGTCCTAAAGTTGCACATGAAAGCTGTCCATGCTCCTCAAACATTTCTAATCAACATCAAAGAGGCCACATTTGCAACACAGAGGGATATGAGCAGCAACCTACCACAGGAAGATCTGTGTCTACCCTGCAGCAAATGCATTCTCATAGGAATAAATCCAAGTGTGCTGCACCTTTTGACATCCACCAAGGCAAACCTGAGGATGTGCAAAGATATGATGCGCAGAGAGGCACAGGCACATAGCTACAGTCATTAGTACCCACCGGCACTTCTTTTTGGGCACCACCACTTATTTTTTTCATCACACTTTAACCCAGAATAACAGATAGAAACACAAAAGGTGAAAAGAAGGAGGAAGAGAAAGATGAAAAAATAGTAACAAAAGGAGGAAGCAGAGATGACAAACAACATTCGGGCATGAGATAGAGGGGCAGAGAGTGTCGGTTGTTGGGCTGAAGATGCCTGAAGGGAACTCAAGCCTACCCCGCCTTGGTATTTGGCTCCACAACCTTTGACAGTACTGGCAGCAGCTTCTGAACAAATGTTTGGACTCCAATACTTACTATTTTACAAATTAAGCACTGACAGTACCTTCCTGTATGCTAATGACATAAGCATCAAAACTTACCACATCAACAGTTGTCTAAAACAGACAAGAAAATGCTACAAAATAATGATGGGCCACACAAATGTAAGTTCTCAAAATATTTTTTGTGAATTTACCTACTCTATCTCACACGCTTCCCAAATATCGCTTTACTTAAAACCATAATTACTATCTAACCCCCAGATACCCTAGCCTACATCCCACTCTTAGCCCAAATATCCTTAAATACAGGCAGCTACATCCTATCCCTTCCCGCTCCCCAAATAAACCCTTAACTAGACAAACAAAAATATCTATCCTACCCACTGCTGCCCTGTTGTATCTGTCCTCCTATGCCCAACTATCCCTGATGCCCGGCAGCTACATCCTACCCCCACCCACTCTCAAATTAGCCCCATAACTACAGCTGCATTCCATTAACTATGACCCCTGAACACTGCTCTCACCCGTAAACCCCTACATTACCCATATATTGGCTCTCTTGACCACAGATGAAGATATTGCTGGACCTCTCAGCTGCCTTCGACACAGGTGATCATCCCATCCTCCTATGCATCCTGGAGTTTCGAATGGGATTGAACGTAAGTGTCCCAACACGGGTTCTTATTCTATCTTTCCAACTGACTCCAATTTGTTCACATGGGCACCTCTTAGCCCCATAGGATCACCTGCAGAGTCCCTTACTGTTTCATTCTGTACCCTGTCGTCTTCAAACTCTACATAGAGCTGCTTGGTGTTCTAGGCACAGATACCAGCATCAATATTCACCAATGTGCTGATGATTGACAGCCCTACTTGAAAGACTCCACTGCTTCAGACATTCAACACCTCAAACACTGCCTGCATATCTTCCTGACCTGGCTGTTGAGCACCCGCCTGAAGTTCAACCAAACCAAGGTAGGATTACTGTTATTTACCTGGCTCAATGAGATGAACTTTGATGACGGCAAACATCATATTCCACTGAATGCCATGTTACTTGTATTTACCCTGGGCACCAACCGCTACTTGGATTCGCCTTGGGTATGAACCTCACCCTCAAGAAACACACATTACCAAAAATGCAAAGACATACTGGCATACCAGCTCTTTCTTCTAAAGAAAGCAAAACTGTTTCTTCCAGAGAATAACTTCATAACTACTGTTCAAGCTCTCATACTCTCACATCTAGATTGTTGCAATGTCCTGCTCCATGGCCTCTCAGACTCAACATTGGTCCCTCTAATGACACCATACATGCCTAAGTAGGCCTCACCATGAGGCTGCTGAAATATAACCACATCACTGTACTTAAATTAAACTCCATTGGCTCCCCTAGCTGGCTACTCAATCTTTAAATCCAACTGCATAATCTACAAAGCCATCACGATGAGCACCTCTGCATAGCTTGCTAACCTGCTCATCACCTCTGATGTGTCTTGGCACAAATGCAGCAAGGAAACCATCAACTGGAGAGGAAAAACTGAAAAAACAAAAGACCAAGTAACAGGCCTTTTATACCTCTGAACCCAGGATTTCGACCGCCTTCATCAGGACTATTACAAACCTGCTCCAATTTAGGAAAGAGCTGACAAACTACATATTTATAGAACACTGCATAACAACCCCAACTTTCCCCAAATGCAAAGTCACATGGATTCACTTTGGACACCAACCTCACCCTCACTGAATATATTGCCAAAACAAGATGGCCTGGTACCAGTTCTCTCTTCTCAAGAAAAAGAGGAAATTTCCCAGAAAGGGATTTAAGAATTGCTGTTCAAGACCAAATACTGTCACATCTGGATGGTGGTAATACTTTGCTCCATGGCCTCCAGACTCCACATTGAAACCCATTCTGATGCCTTACATAGTCCATCCATTGGCTACCATACTGTGAGAAAGTGCCCTCTTTCTTGCATGGTATGCCCCCACTTTTTGCTGAATTGCTGATGTTCTTTGACTGAGTGTGCCCTGGGCTCCTGCTAATCAGGTACACAGGGCCTATGTTCCTTCCCTAAAACTACATTGAAGCCTAAACCCAATTGGCATCTCTGGCCACATGTCAGCCCCTGGTAAATGGTACCACAGGTACCCAGGGCACTGTGACCAGAGAAGGCCTCTAAGGGCTGCAGCACTTATTGTGCCACCCTTAGAGGTCCTGTACCCTGACACTCACACACTGCCTTTTGCCGGCTGCGTGTCCTGGCGCAGAACAAAGTGAAGAGTCGACATGGCACACATCCCTGTGTGCCATGCCCACAACCCACTGCCCTGGCATACATCAGTCACCCCTCTAGCTGGGTGCACTATGCCAGTGGTGAGGGTACAGGTGCATGAGCCCTGTACCCCTACAGTGCCCAAGTCCATTCATGGGCACTGTAAGTGCAGTGCTGCCATTAAGAGTATATGGTGCTGGGAGTTTGTCATTATGAACTCCACAGCACCATGATGGCTACACTGAAGACTGGGAAGTTTGGTATCAAACTTCTCAGCACATTAAACCCACACTGATGCCAGTGTGGGATTTAATGTAAAATGCACACCAGAGGGCATCTTAGAGATGCCCCCTGACACTCGACCAACTTCCAGTGACCTGACTGAGTGGCTGCGCAGGCTGCCACCACCAGACATGTTTCTGGACCCCTGGGTCGAGAGCTTGCTGCTCTTGGGGGCCTGAAACCATGCACATCCTGGGACGAGGTGCCAAGCCTCCTCCCCCAGGATGGGCAGGGTTCACGAAGGAGAGGCTTCAAAGGCATGCCGCCTTTCTGAGCCTCTCCAGACCATTTGCTGCTTTCAGCAACTGGTCCCCACTGGTTCTATCCCCCCACTTTGGGCGGGAGAACCGGCGGGAAAAACAAGTGAGGAAGAGAGGAGTGCCCACCTTTGCCAACTCCACCCCTAAGGTCGGGGAGGCGAGGTGAAGCACAACCTCGAGTCCCCGCCATCTTGAGGATGGGGGGACCCAGCCAACCAGGTACAGGCTCCTGCCCCCCTCCCACTGGAGAGTGGCAGAATAGGGGGTGTACCCACCCCAGGGAAGGGACCCATTGGTCCCTGCCCTTTACCTAACTGTAATGCCCCTAAATTTAATATTTAGGGGCACCCTGAACCTTCCTTCCTCAGATCCAGCAACTACAAGAAAAAGAAGAGAAGAAGAAGGACGAGAAGCCGTGCAGAGCTAACAAGAGGATGACGCCCACTGACTTGGCCCCAGCCCTACAGGCCTGTCTCCCCTCGAACCTGCTCCTGCAAAACCCCGGCATGTCCAGCGGCCAGCAACCTCAAAAACCCCGGAGGACCTGCCTGCCTTCACTTTCCAAGCTGATTCTCCCGTGAACACCGGACGTGTTTGAACTGCAGCTTCTGGTGCAAGCCAGGAACCGCGAATCCCGCACACTCTGCACCCGCCGAATCCGGCCCGAGCTCGAGTGGGCAAGTACCCCGAGGAGGTCCCCCCAGTGATCCTGACCCGAGATCCGGCGACCCCTGACCTGCCTCAAGCCTCCTGACGACGCCTGCAGCCTCAATCCAGAGAACCCCCCTACCGCAACCAGAGCGGGTAAAAAAATCCGACGTCCCAAGGCACCCCTGCACCCGACGCCCCACGGCCTTGTGTTCCCAACCCAGCGGTGCCTAACCAACCCTCTACATCCCAACTTACCCCTCGAAGTGGTGGTAGCTCCTGGAAGATCCTCGTCCCCGAGCCTGCAGTGTTTCTTTGTCCCGGAGAATCTCCATTGAAATCAACAGAGCACCCGACCTCAAAACAGCACCCTGCACCCGGTCGCCCTAGTGCCGCTGAGGGTGCAACAACAGTGCATCACTGACCCTGGGAGACCCCTGAGTCTAACCCCAGAACCCTAAGCCAAAAGACCGATTACTTACCTTGAAACCAAAAACCTGTTTTTCCTCATAGAATAACATTGACACTTTTTCCTCCAAAAAGTTTCTAAGTGTTGACTTTTGAAAACTAAGAATATTCCTTAAAAATCACACAAATAACCAAAACGCATTTTCTCAACTGTTTTCAGGAAATGTCCCAGTGCTGAATCTAGGTATCCAGCACTGAGTAAGAAAAGTAACGTTAAAGTAACTTACCTGTGAATTGAATTTCCTTCCATAGGATAACATTGGTGGTTCTATGTGAAAAAGTTTCTGTGTCAACTTTTGAAATACAAGAATATTCTTTAAAAACCGTACAACTAACTAAAACGCATTTACTCAACTGTTTTCAGGAAATGCCCCGGTGGTGAATCTAGGATCCAGCACTGTGTTAGTAAAAGTAATCCGAAAAGTAACCTAATTGCCTTTTACTGAAAAAAGCCTATCGATTCCTATGTACTGAGTCTACTAAGTTTGTGCATTGCATTGCAACCCCTGTAAACTCGAATTGGTACAAAGTCCTACTGTATTCTGAAAGTATTCAACTACAGCATCTTATATCTGAAAACTATTTTTATGCTTACCTGTACCAGGCTTGCTTGGTTCTAGAAATAAAACAACAGTATATTTTTTATACAAAAACAATTGGCCTAGAGTTCAGTTCTTGAGTGTGTGAATTCATTTGCTGACTGAGTGTGTACATCAAATGCTTAACACTGTCCTCTGATACTGCCTTACTGCTCGACCAAGCTACCACTTTATAGAGTAAGGTTCTATCTAACTTTAACGTCTGCCTACCTCTGGAGACCCTTGGACTCTATACACACTGAACCTCACTTTGGTGCAGTATATATAGAGCCAGTTTCTTAAACATACCACCTTCGAAACCAGCTGCATCATTTGCAGGGCCACCTCGACCAGCACACCTGCTAATGTCACAGACAAGCGTACCTCTGGTGGTTCTCAGTAGACCAGCAATGAGCTCACCATCAGATTGCAAATAAAAATAAAAAAAACAGGACAGCAAACCTTTTTCATCTATGCTCCCAGGATCTGGAACAACATCCCCGTATTTACACAAACATTGCTTTATTTTAGGAAAGACTTGAAGACACACCTCTTTATAGAACATTGATCACAATGTATTAACTGTTCAAAAACTAGCTACCGCTACTATCATTTGTTGCAATTGTGCTTATCTTTCCTTTTTTATAGGTTTGCAATATAGAAATACCACTTACATACATACGCCACTGTGCAGTTATAGTGTAGATATAGTTAGGGCCTAGTAATCATAGGAGCAATGTTTTTTTGTTTGCTAATAACTTTGACCAATCTTCATGAAACTTTCCAAAATGAAAATTTCATCCACCTCCTGTCCTTGTGGGGAAGTTTAGGGGTGATCTGTCAAGCAGGGCCAGGAAAAAAGGGGGGAACACAATTTCCCCATGCAATTTCCATAGGGGTTTTTGAAAATCTCTACAGCCCAAATGGCTAAATGGAATTGCATCAAATTTGGCAGAAATCTAGATATTGCATGTTTTTTGTGATATGATGTGATATGATGCAAATCCGTCCAGTAGTTTTCAAGAAATTAAGGTTCAAAACATTTGTATATCTGGATGGTTTGGTTCATAGAATGCTTGTGAGAGTCTCACGATCATGAAAGTTCAAATAATAAACCACTTTGATTAGCCGAATTGCCAATTTTCCCATAGGCCATCTCGTTCCAGTGGGAGTGAAAAGCTGACCAAATCATTATAGCTCTTGTCCCCGCCATGCACAGTTTTGTCATCAATCATCTCATTTCATATGTTGCAGTCATGTTAACAATAATGTCACAGAACATGTCATGACTAATGTAAAATGGGAGGTAATTTGAAGTGCATGGCGAGGTCGCAAGTTATAGTTATGGTATGTTTTAACTGGCATTTTCACTTAACTATAACGTCCCTTTAACCATTGGTTTTTTCAGTCAATTTCTAAGGATTTTTTAATGTAAAGTAAAATACTATTACCATATCTAATTATAACTTCACCTTAACCTTTGTTTTTTTCAGTCAGGTTTTGTTTAACGTAAAGTAAAAATATAAAGGCTGTAATTTTAAGTACGGCAGACCTACTGGCTTTGTCAAAGGAACAGATTTCCAAACTGTAAAAGAGGCCAGGCCCTACAACCAACCCCCTGGTTACTCTACTCCCTGCAGTGCACGGCTCGTGTTGAGGTTAGGGCCTGGCCTGTCGTTGGGCCCTGTGCCTCACCCCCCACAAGCATGCATGGCTGACTATGTATGTAACAATTTAAAGTGTGTCATTTAATGTAAGGCAGACCTAAAACCTAAAGAGGACATCATTTAAAGTATGGAAGACCTACTGATATTGTCAAAGGGTCTGAGCACCAAAATATAAAAAAACAGGCCTCTTGGCTTTATCAAGGGGCCAGCACATAAACATATGTAAAGCGGGCTGATTGTCTTTGTCAAAAATCCCAAATAACTTTAATCAAATGTATATTTTATATATTCCCACTTTGCAATGTTTAATAAAAGTCATTTTCATAAAATATTTGTAATAAAGCCTTACTAAAACAAATGTCAACCTGTCTTTGAGTCTTCTTAAAACATTTTTCAGGCCACTATATCCAACCCTAAAAACCACCACAAGGGGTCCCACCACTCCAGCTGAAGAGCATACAGCAAAATATGGTAAGCTTACCTGGGGTCATGGCATCAATGAGCCTGGATACTTACTGTGTCTTTTTTCATTGTTTCGGGGGGGCTGCTGTGCTCCCTGCAAGCCCCACAACATTAATAATTTGGCTGTTGGTGCCTCTGCCCCTTCTAGGGCCGCCACCAGGAAAATAATATATAATTTAGGTGCAAAAGGAGATCAAGAGAACTGCACAAAGAGGCAAGAGCGGTACAGAAAGAGGCAAGAGATGTGCAGAAAGAGGGAACAGGGTTGCAGACAGAGGCAAGAGAGGTGCAGAAAGAAGGGTGCAGAAAGAAGCAACAGAGGTGCAGAAATAGGCAAGAGAGGTGCAGAAAGAGGGAAGAGAAGTGCAGAAAGAAGCAACAGAAATGCAGAAAGAGGCAAGAGAAGTGTAGAAAGAAGCAACAGAGGTGCAGAAAGAGGCAAGAGAAGTGTAGAAACTGGCAAGAGAGGCGCAGAAAGAGGGAACAGGGGTGCAGAAAGCAGCAAGAGGGGTGCAGAAAGAAGCCAGAGAGGTACAGAAAGAAGCAAGAGGAGTGCAGAAAGAAACAACAGAGGTGCAGAAAGAGGCAAGATGGGTGCAGAAAGAGACAAGAGAAGTGCAGAAAGAAGCAACAGAGGTGCAGAAAGAGGCAAAAGAGAACTGGAGAAAGAGGCAGGAGAGGTACAGAAAAAGGCAAGAGAAATGCAGAAAGAAGCAATAGAGGTGCAGAAAGAGGTAAGAGGGGGTACAGAAAGAGGCAGGAGAAGTACAGAAAGAAGCAACAGAAATGTAGAAAGAGGCAAGAGAAGTGCAGAAAGAAGTAACAGAAATGTAGAAAGAGGCAAGAGAAGTTCAGAAAGAAGAAACAGAGGTGCAGCAACAGGCAAGAGAGGTGTAAAAAGAGGGAACAGGGGTGCACAAAAAAGACAAGAGATGTGCAGAAAGAGAAAAGAGAGGTGCAAAAAGAGGGAAGAGTGGTGTAGAAAGATGCAAGAGGAGTGCAGAACGAAGCTAGAGAGGTGCTGAAAGAAGCTAGAGAAGTGCAAAGAAAATCAACAGAGTTGCAGAAAGAGGCAAGAGGGGTGCAGAAAGAGGCAAGAGAAGTGCAGAAAGAATCAACAGAAATGTAGAAAGAGGCCATAAAAGTGCAGAAAGAAGCAACAGAACTGCAGAAAGATGCAAGAGAAGTGCAGAAAGAAGAAACAGATGTGCAGAAAGAGGAAAGAGAAGTGCAGAAAAAGGCAAGAGAGGTAAAGAAAGAGGTAAGAGAGGTGCCGAAAGAGGGAAGAGGGGAGTAGAAAGAGGCAAGAGGGGTGCAGAAAGAAGCAAGAGAGGTACAGAAAGAATCAACAGAGGTTCAGAAGGAGGCAAGAGTGGTGCAGAAAGAGGCAAGAGGGGTGCAGATAGTAGAAAGAGAGGTACAGAAAGAAGCAAGAGATGTGCAGAAAGAAGGGATAGGGGTACAGAAAGAGGCAATGGGGTGCAGAAAGAGGCAAGAGAAGTGCAGAAAGAAGCAACAGAGCTGCAGAAAGAGGCAACAGAAGTGCAGAAAGAGGCAAGGGAGGTGCAGAAACAGGCAAGACAGGTGCAAAAAGATGGAACAGGGGTGCAGAAAAAGGCAAGAGAGGTGCAGAAAGAGAAGAGGGGTGCAGAAAGAGGCAAGAGAGGTGCGGAAAGAAGGAAGAGGGGTGCAGAAAGTGGCAAGAGGGGTGCAGAAAGAAGCAAAGAGGTACAGAAAGAAGCAAGAGAAGTACAGAAAGAAGCAACAGAGGTGCAGAAAGAGGCAAGAGGGGTGCAGAAGGAGGCCAGAGAAGTGCAGAAATAAGCAACAGAAATGCAAAAAGAGGCAACAGAAGTGCAGAAAGAAGCAATAGAGGTGCAGAAAGAGGCAAAAGAAGTGCATAAACAAGCAAGAGAGGTGCAGAAACAGGCAAAAAGGTGCAGAAAGATGGAACAGAAGTGCAGAAAGAGGCAAGAGAGGTGCAGAAAGAGGGAAAAGGGGTTCAGAAAGAGGCAAGAGAGGTGCAGAAAGAAGCAACAGAGGTGCAGAAAGAGTCAAGAGAAGTGATGAAAGAGACAAGAGAGTTGCAGAAATAAACAAGAGAGGTGCAGAAAGAGGCAAGAGAGGCGCAGAAAGAAGCAAGAGTGGTTTGCACACCATTAGTAGCAATTTAACACCCACATTTAGCAATAAGTGACAGGTGACTATTCCAGCTTTGCAAAGGGCCTTTCACCATGCTGTAACACTTGACACTGCATTTTTGGTAACATTTGAGCCATTTGAGCTAGAAACAAGGTTATTTTTGTTCAAATCTACAGATTATGCAGCAGATGATGGATTTTGTGGCAAATGCAGAAAATGTATAAGTATGCGAAAAGTGGTGCAGGCGAACACTCACATAATTCCAGTGGCCCTGCTCATACCTCTGACTAGGTCCAGAAGTGCTCCTCAGTGGTTAGTTCTTTGTTTTTGTCTCAATGAGTTAATAGTTTAGCTTCTATGGAAACGAGGAAGACTAAACCTGAGGTTACCACTCCACAACACAGACTACCATACCACATAATTACTCTCCATAACACATAATCACACTCTACATAATTGCTTTACACTAAATAACACATACTCTCTATATACATATTTTCACTGCACAACATGCCACATAATTCCACTACACACAACGTACATCCACTCAACTCCAAAAAACATTAGTAAAAAACTTTTACATTTACAACGCCAATAGCTCTAACTTTCGTAAATGCGAGACATATTACATTGCAAATGGTTCTTTAACTAGTAGTCATGTTTGCAGAGTGGTGGAGAAAGGGGGCAGGGCCTCTGACCAGCACTCAGGAATTCCACTAACAGGAGGTACCAGGAGGGCTTCTCGGCCCCCAAAGTCTCTCAGGAGTAAAGTGGACTTCATCCCCCAACCAGTAGTGTGCCAGGAGGCACGTTTGCAGAGTGGTGGAGAAAGGGGGGCATGGCCTCCAAAGACTTCTTAGCAATCCAACTCTGTGGGACTTACTGGAGGTAACAGGAGGGGTAGTTGGCCCCCAAGAACATCCTTGGGGCAAACTACCCCTCCCATTACCTCCAGCAAGTCCCACACAGCAGGATTCATAAGTTCTCATTGCAGGCTCCACTCCCTTTGCCCACCACTCTACAAGCGCACTCCCTGGCACGCTCTTGGATGGGGATTTAAGTCCCCTTCGCTGCTGGGGTTCCTTAGGGGCAAAATAGCCTGCCTGTTACCTCCAGTAAGCCCCACACAGTGGAATTGCTGAGAGGTGGACACAGGTCACGCCCCTTTCTCCACCACTCTGCAAACACGCCTCCTGGCACGCTCTTGGTTGAGGGATGAAGTCCCCTTGCCTCCTGAGGGTCTCTGGGGGCCAACTAGCCCTCCTGTTACCTCCAGTATGCCCCACACATCTGGATTGCTGAAAGGCAGCCACGCCACCCCCCCCTTTTTAAACCACTCTGCAAACGTGGCTCCTGGCACACTGCTGCTTGGGGTATAAAGTCCAGTTTAGTCCTGAGGTCTTCAGGACACAAGGGGACCTCATCGCCCCACCAGCAGTGTGCCAAGAGGCGCGTTTGCAGAGTGGTGTAAAAAGGGGCGTGGCCTCCTACCGCCTCTCAGCAAACCAGCTGTGTAGGTCTTACTGGAGGTAATTCCCCAACCAAGATCGCGCCAGGAGGTGCGCTTGCAGAGTCGTGCAGGACGGGGCCTCCGGTGAGTTGCCGGTTTCTTTTTAATTGTTATTTTAGGAAGGGGGGCTGTGTGGCCCCCTTCCCTTGACTCTTTTGGGCCTCGGTGACCCCATCCCCCGGGGCTTGAGCCATTTTTTATTTTTAAAAATAACATTAAAAGGGAGTGGAGCGCGTGTCCCGTGTCCTGAGGCCAATTTTGGCCCAGGGACCCCATCCCCTGGGCTGGGCCTTTATTTATTCCTTTTTTTAAAAAAGGGGCGGGGCTGTACGGCCTTCCTCCCCAGGCCAATTTTGGCCCCGGGGAACCCATCTCCCGGGGCCCGGCCATTTTTTCTAGGGCGGGGGCGGCCCCCCTCCCCCAGGCCATTTTTGGCCCCGGGGACCCTATCCCCCGGGGCTTGGCCATTTATTATTTGTTATTTATTTTTAGTGACAGGGGCTGCATGGCGCCCCTCTCCAGGCTGATTTTGGCCCCGGGGACCCCATTCCCCGGGGCCCAGCCATTCCATTTATTTATTTATTTTTAAAAGGGAGCGGGCCAAGTGGCTCTCCTCCTGGGCCATTTTAAGCCCCGGGGACCCCATCCCCCATGGCTTGGTCTCACGTTGGGGACCGTGGGGGGAGCCCAAATGCCCCCAAAGTCCCTGCCGGCTCCCCACCTCCTGAGGGAGTTGGCATTGCTTTTGGGCAAAGGGAGCTGCTGACATACAGCTCCCTTTGCCCAAAAGCAATTCTGCTTCGCTTCATGGAAGCACCAGCAGTTTTCCTGCTCTCACTTCCATGAAGCGAAGCAGAAGTTTGCTATGGCAGGGCGGGAGCAGTGCTCCCGCTCTGCCATAGCAAACTGCAATGTCCTGGGGTTGGGCACCTTGGGACATTGCTGGATCCGGCCCTGGGGGGTGGCAGTTCCCAGGGCCATGGAGGGCTCCATGAGGGGGGCCGCCCCCCTCCAACATATTTCAAGCCACGGGAGGTGGGGGTCCCCAGGGCCAGGGGTCAGCAATGGACCCCCGTATTTACGTACTCTATGCCCCAGGGAGGCGGCGCTCCTCGGGGCTGCGGGGGGGCATGAGGCCCCCCACATTTAAAGATGAAAACCCCAGGGAGATGGTGGTCCCCAGGGCAGTGTGGGGGGGCAGGAACCCCCCACACTTTATTAAACTATTTAAAGCCCCAGGGAGGTGGCGGTCCCCAGGGCTTGGGAGGGCCTGCGAGGTCTCCCCACCCATAATTGATGAATGCCCCGGGGAGGTGGTAGTCCCCGGGGCAGCATGGGGGCAGGCAGGAGCCCCCCATGCCTTTTCTAATGGACTGCAGGGGGCTGTGTGCCGGGGCTGCATGCCCCCTGCATAAAATTAAAATTGCCCTGCGGAGGTGGCAGTCCCCAGGGTTGCAGGGGCCCCATGGTCCCCCACATCATATTCTGGCATTGCCCCCGGGACCTGGCCCACCTGGGGGCTTAACTAAACAAAGCGCTGGAGACCGCGCTTTGTTTTTTAAAACATTTTCAGCGGGATTCACGGACCCTATGCAAATCCCGCTGAAAACATTTGAAATAAAATGCTTTTTTTTGCCCCTTGGGGTCCTTGTGCAACCCCCTGAGAAGGCCTAGGGGTCAGGGTGTTTCTACCCTCCCCCCTTTTCTTCATTTTGATACTTTTTTCACCTTTTTTCTTGTGACTCGGTTCATCCGAGTCACAAGATGGCTGCCAACACTTCCTGGTTTGAAGTGTTGGCAGCCAATCAGAGTCAGGCTCGAGATCGGGAGGGTTCGCGGATCCACTGCGGTCACCAGATACCAATATTTTTTTAAATATGAATTTCTCAGGAACTACTGAACAGATTTACACCATTTAACAAAAAGAGTGCTTTCTGGACCAAGAGCTATGTTTTTGCCAAATTTGGTGTAATTCCGTTCAGCAGTTCGGGCTGTAGCCGCGGCTAAAATTTCCCATGGAAATTAACATGGAGAAAACGCGTTTTGGGACCCCCCCTTTTTCCTCGCCCCCGCTTGACGAATCACTCTGAAACTTTTAAGACAGGAGCTGACCGGAACGCCCCATTAGTTTTGAAAATTTGCGATGATTCGTCAAACGGCGCCAAAGATATTGGCAAAAGAAAAACCGCTTTTTGAATAGAAACAAGGTCCTAACTATAACTACTTATATATATATATTTATCTATTCACTAAAAGACCTAAGTTTACGGGGACGTTATATTTAGGAAATAGAATTTAAAAAACTTACAAATACACTGAAAAAAACAAAGGTTACAGGGGCATTATAGTTAGGCTCAAATTTAATTCATACAAAACCAGTGAAATTCAGCAGTTATAGTTTCCTGAGCTAACTATAACTTACGCCCCATAATGCACTGCTCATGACCTCACATATGACATCACTCATGAAATGGTCAGTGACATCACTGATGATATCCCAAATTACATCACTAATGACATCAATGATTACATCATCCTGTGAGTGTTAGTGTTTTGTAAATGTTTCTGAGACTTAAAGATACATACTAAGCTACTACAAAGGTAAATTACTATACTTGTGTACTAACTACTAATTGTGATGTTACTTTTAACATATATTATGGGAGTAGCTGAGTGACTGTGTATCTGTGTGTGAGTGGGTGGGTGAGTGGTTGTATGAGTGTGTGAGTGGGTATGTGAGTGCATATATGGGGAGAGGATGTAGCCTTACGCCTAAAGGGGTGGACCTTGAAGCTGGGGACCCAGGTTCGAGTCTCTGCAATGATGCTTAACATCCTGTGATTGTGGGCAAATCACTTAATTTCCTTTGCCTAATAAAAATGAATGTGTCCATCTGTAACGAAACTGGTGCTCATGTAAAGCGCTCTGATACCTGATATCTTCGGCTATATAAAACTCAAAAAAAAAATATATAAATAATGTTGAAATAAGTGACTTAAATTTTTTACAAAATAACTTACCGTTGAAGAAAAGACCTGTGAAAAAAAGCACTGAAAGCTTATCTGCGATCTAACGACTGCCGATGCTCTTACCTGAAATGTAATGACTATCAAATAAAATATTTCAGGTAAAGACAGCATACCGTCAGCGCTAGGGAAGTTGCTTCCATGAATCTGACTAGTATGTCGTCTTCAATGTTGCATTATATTCAACACAGGATATTCGTGTACATTTTAGAAGAGATTGTCTACTTCAATGTGGTAAAAAATAAGTATTGCAGTTTGGAAGCTACACAGTGAAATAACAGTTATTATTTCTGCGCTACCAATGAAGAGAAATGTTGTGAAAGCCCCCTGTTTTGATCTATTTCCTCCTGTTCTGCAGCGATCCCCTGTGCATAATTTCTAGCACGTTTTCCTCTTACCTTTCCTCCAGCTTCAATAAAGTGTGCATCTTTTGCAGCTCCAATAAGCAAACGATTTAATTCATATTTCAGAATACATTCTTCACGCTGCATCAACCTTTTCTCATTTCAGATTTTCAAACACTTTTTGATTGTTTTATTGCTGTTTGAACTACTTATTTAAAGCATCACTGCGTCTCTTGTCTAGGTTTTCTCAGAATACAGTAACCAAATGTGCCTTTGTCTCTCAGTATTATTAGTGAAGACGTTATTAGATATCGATTTTGACATCTCTAATGCCATTGTTCCAACAATGTTTCCTTGCTCCTATATCTGAGTCCTGACATAGCATATACCTTGCTTTTATGATTGGCTTAAGCGAAAATCTCATTTGAAATTGTGTGACAAAATAGTGCAATAATTGTACAAATTATTCACAGCTATGTTCAATCTACATTTCTAAACCACACATGTTACGTCACTTAGGGCAAAGTACTTTACTGTTGTTAATTGGTGTTAACTGTCTAGCAAGCTACTGTGGTCGGAAGAAAGTCCGGGATAGTGGAGCACGAGGACAGGGCTATGCAAATTAGGGGTTTTTAACAAGAAAGTTTCAACTACGAGTATCTATCCATTTCTACCTAACGTTTTTAATTATTGTGAATGGCTTTTTGAGTAACCGATATGACAATAAAATAAATACACTATAGTACATAGCAGGAAATACTGCATGGGTCCATTAATAAACATTGATATCATACCCTTCAATACAATAATGTCAGCAATGATTGAGGATCACAAAAAGTAGCACATATAAAGGGTGATAACAGACTTTAGTCAGAATAGAAATTATTTGCTAGTGGTGTTATACTTATTTTAGGACTTTTAGAGAGCTCTCAGGTGACTTTACTGTGTGAAAAGTGCTGATGCTCTGCTGTGATTTGATGAACCATGTTTGAGAGAAAACTGTTTTCTCTCATGATTTTCTCATGGAGGTTCTGGGAGGTGCTCCAGAAGCTAAAATAAGAGCACATTTCTTCCTCAGCCATGTGATACTAAATGCTGATATTCTTAGTGAAACATGTACTTCCAACAGCAGCAGCAGTTTTTCAGTTGAGTCCCTGTTCTACTGCAGCTTCCCTCAATGTTCAATGAACAAATAGAGTGCTAACATTCTGTATTTGTGGCAAACATATAACACATCTGAAGACATCTTGATGGAACCAAAGCTGTGAAACCTAAAGCATTTCCTTTAGAAATTAACAAAATGAGGTGGTTCTTTTGTCACAGAAATTATTGTTAGTGCTCTAGAAAGATAAAATTAGGACACATTCTCAAATATTTTCCTAAGTTAACTCCCCAGAGTTGTACTGCATCTTCCCACAGTGTTCTAATGAATAAAAAAAAGCTCTAACATTCTGTATTTTTAACAAAAGTGTGGCACACCTAAAGCCATCTTGATGGATCCAGAGCTGGAACAAAATGAGTGGGTTCTTTTGTCATAAAATGTATAGTTAGTGCTCAATAAAGATAGAGGACACATTTTCTAAGAGTTCTCAAATATTTTCTTCATACATTTCAGTAAAACAATCTGAAATACTGAACGAAACACGTACTTACAACACCAGCAGCAGTCTATCAGTTACATCCCTAGTAATCAACAGCAGTGTCACTACAGAGTTATAATGAGCAATCTGAGTGCTAATGTAAGAAATTGGGGTGTTGGTTGACTGTGGTATGAGCCCTGGTCAAGTAGCAACCACAATTCCTGTCAAGGTGAGGCACAAGCCAACTCTAAATTAACCTGTGCTCAACCCTCTGGTGGCTTGAAACAGAGCAGTAAGGCTAAGAATAGCAAAGTGAAAAACACCACAAAAAAGATCCCACACCAAGTTAGGAAAATACAGTGATCTTTAATAAATAAAACAAGACCATAATAACAAAAATAAAATCAGTAGAACTAGAGGTATGCAATTGTATAGATTACGGAAAAAATAGTGCCAAAAGCACAAAGTTTCAACTGTGACTATCTGGTCACGCTGGACCGGGACAGAGCCACAAGTTAAGGCCGACAGTGATGGAGTACAGGCCGGCTACACTACAGGGACCCAGTTAGGCTGGCTGAACAACGTATCCTAAATCCTGGTCGAAGATGTGTCATGCCGCTGAATTGATGCGTCGGTTCCAAGTTGTGGCAGGACGAGGTCCTGCATCAAGGATCCCAAAGACAAGGACTTGTGATGGAAAGTCTGTGGTCGGGGATGCGTCGCACAGTCGGGACAATGCATCGGTCTCTAAGGAGCAGTGAGACTGTGATGCGGATTCTGGCATCGTCATTAAAGCCACCGTCAACAAGGGATGCGAGGGCCTTCACTGAGGATGTGTCACACAGCGGTTGTTCTAATGTGGTGACGGACTGCGATGGGATGCGGGTCTTTGCAGCGGATCCAATCGATGCAGCAGCGGTGATGTATCGGTTCTGCTTGGCATTGTGCCATGCAGCAAAGGAGATTCGTTGGTTCCACTGGATCCAGAGGCTGGCAGAGCATCTTAGGCCAGCTTCCAAGGTTCCAAGACTGGGGTGGCACCACTTGGCAGGGTAGACTCACAGATTACAGAGTACAGGTGCAGGGGTCAAGGTTGTTGGAGCCTTCTGTCCCTAAGGCTTAAGTCAAGTCAGGAGGACAGCCACTAGCCATTGGAATCACTCTGGGGTTCTGGGCTGAACAGATGCAGGTCCAATCCTTCTCCCCTAGGCAGGAGGCAGCAGGCAGCAGTTCAGCACAGCAAGGCAGCAGTCCTTCTGTGCAGCAGTCCAGCAGAGTGGCAGTCCTTCCTGCAGCACAGCAGTCCTTCCTCCTGGCAGAGTATCCACAGGTCCAGAAGTTTAGTGAAGAGTTGGTGTCTGAGATCCAGTATTTATACTCAGTTGTCCCTTTGAAGTGGGGAGAAGCTTCTAGAGGTGTGCCTTTGAAGTGCACAGGTGCCCTGCCTTCCAAGCCCTGGCTCCAAAGTTACTACAGGGGCATTAAGTCCTTTGTGTGGAGACGGTACACAGCCTATTTAAGTGTAAGTGGGGCTGGGCCCTGCTCCTCCCTCCCATCCTACAGGTGATGGCCAACCAGGAACATCTAATCACCCTATTGTGTGTGGCTGTCTAGGAGGAATACACAAAACCCACTGTCAATTACACCCAGTCAAGTGACCTAAAGACAGGCTGCAGGCATCAAATGGCTAAGGCAGGAAAATGCTAAACTTTCTAAAAGACACCAAAAATGATGAAGTCCCTTGTTCCCTTTTGGACGTTACAGCTTATTTAATGTAATAAGGTAACTTCAAAGTTTTCCTATGGGAGAGGTGGGCCTTACAGTAGTGAAAAATGTATTTAAGAGTAGTTTTTCACTACCAGGACATGTAAAACTTAAAAGTACTTGTCCTACTTATAAATACATTGCATCTTGCCCTCGGAGCTGTCAAAGGCCTACCCTAGGGTGAGGTATATGAATTTAAAAGGAAGGTTTGGACCTGGCAATGTTTTATTTTTTGGGCCAGGTCGAAATGACAGTTTAGAAACTGCACACACAGGCTGCAAGGGCAGATCTGAGACAGGTTTAAAGTGCTACTTAGGTGGTTGGCACAAGCAGTGCTGCAGACCCACTAGTAGCATTTAATTTACAGGCCCCGGACACAGATAGTGACACTTTACTAAAGACTTACAAGTAAATTAAATATGCCACTAGCGTTTAAGCCAATCTTACCATTTCTTAAGGATAGAGCACAAGCATTTTAGCAATGGTTAGCAGTGGTAAAGTGTCCAGAATCCTAGGACCAGCAAAAATAAATTCACCAAAACAGGAGGTCTGATGGCAAATCATTAAGGGGAAAACCACACCAACGATGCCAGGTCTAACACATGTGCCCTCCAGCTGAAAGTGGGAAGACCTACCGAACCCCTTGGGAGTTCTTTTCACTAACGTGGTAGAACCTGGACAGACCATCAGCATTGGCGTGGTCTGTCCCAGGATGGTGTTCCACCGTAAAGTCCATTCCATGTAGGGAGATGGACCACCTCAACAGTTTCAGATCCTCACTCCTCATCTGCATTACCCATCTGAGGGGTCTGTGGTCTGTCTGAACCCAGAAGTGAGCTCCAAACAGGTATGGTATCAGCTTCTTCAGTGCCCATACTACTGCAAAGCCTTCTCTCTACTAATGAAGGATACAGGTTGGTCCAGGCCTTCTTTGTTTAGCTGTAAGAGCACTGCCCTATGTCATGCCCTGAAGCTTCCATCCGGAAAATGAATTCTTTGGCCTTCGGTGGCCTTGAGCACGGGTGCTGTGCAAATGGCCTCCTTCAGGGTATCAAAATCTTTCTGCCATGCCTCTGTCCAGATCCCCTTTTTGGGCTGCTTCTTAGAAGTCAGCACTGTCAAGGGTAGTGTTGTCAGTAAACTCTGCTCCACTGGCAGAGTTCACAGAGTTTTGCCACTCCACGATCCATTTAGAGCATGGAGTTTGGCAAAATTCCCACCAACCACTGTATAGGGAGAGGTGTGGTGCATCGGCCAGTGCAGCCTACTACGGAGCGTGGGGCTCACGGTTCGATTCCCAGCGCCTGAGGTAGATCAGCTCAGCATCATGTGACTCTGGGCAATAGCTCACTTAATCTCCCCAACGGCCCCCAACGCCTTGAGACCCTTACGGGTGATTAGTTTGCGCTTTACAAATACCAGGTTATTACAAATAGCAGATTATAGCGGAGTTTACCGACACATCCCTATCCCTAGTGTTCAACGGACCACACATGCAGGGTAATACAATTTATACAAGGCATGGACGGGATACCTCTACACTATGTGTGTGCATCTTTAGCCAGCAGGTACAACACTATTGTGCATGCCCAATGGTAAAAGACTACCTCGAGGCTCATGCTCAGTGCAGCTGGAGGCGGTAAAAAGAATGGTCATATAAAGCCTGATTCCATGATTAACAGAGCATGCTCAGAGGCAGTGAGTTAGTTCAGCTGCAGAGCTAGTGGGCAGGTAAGCAGCGTGTCCTCTCTATTGTACAAACAGGCAAGATAGTTTTATTATTGGGTACCAAATACTGCCACTCTTAGAGTTCATGATGAGGATACTGTTTACACTGTTGCCAAAAAGGGTCCAGTTCGCTCTGTCGGTCCAGTCTGCTACATTTTTCTTTTATTTTCAAGTTTGTGTCTCGCCACCCAGAAACGCACATGTATGTGCACTTTTCACTTCACAACTTTTCTCAAACTGAGGACACCACACAATATGGGCAATGTGTGCGGTGCTGCCAGGTTTATTCATGATGTTTACAACTTTACCATTGTCAGAGAGCAGTGATGGTTTGCAGAATTGGCTGCTGTATCATTTAAAAAATGAATGTTAGTTTTAACTTGTAGCAGGCTTTCTGTTCTGGAGGTTTAGTTATGACTGGAAAGTTGTGGGCTAGAAATTTAATATAAGTTGCCTCAAATTTCTGTGAGGTGAAAGTTGCATCAGAAATCGTCTGATAGTATTTTCCTGGCTAATAGTACTTGTTCCTTTCTGCAGACACAAATTACTGGCTGGGGAAGGCCGTGAATTGCTGCACGTCATACAGTGGGGCCACGCTGGACCTAAGGAGTTCGAAGGTTTACTGGCCCAGATGAAGAAGGTAGGGCACGCAGGTGCGTGAGTGACGCTTTATTGGAGTGAGTGTGGCCATTCCAATGGGGGCCTCCCAGCACTTGTGACTGGAGGGGAAACTGATGTCTGTGAGAAGCCTCGTGCAGCACACCTTATACTGTGGGCTTTAAGGCCATACTCTCTAAGTAATGACCACAGTGCTCATACTAAGTTTTTTGGCAACTCCACAGAATTCTGCTGTGAGCTCAACCTAGTCAAGGGTTCAACAATGGTGCCACACTCCTTGATGAATATCCTGTAATAATTAGATGGGCCTAAGAAGGCTCTCACCTCTGACTAGATCTTGGGGGGTTCCCAAGCCAGAATGGTCTCAATCTTGGCCTGGAGGGACTGCGCCTTACCTCCTTCCACTTAGTGTCCCAAGTAAACCACCAAACGCTGCCCTATCTGGCACCTGCTAGCCAGGCCTACCCTTTGCAGAGAGCTTACCTGAGGTGGCACAGGAGCGTCTCCAACTAGAACCAAAGACCGTGATGTCATCTAGATAGGCGGCACTGAAGTTCTACAATCCAGCCAGGACCTGGTTGGCCAATGTCTGGAGGGTGGCAGAGGCATTCTTCAATCCAAAGGGCATTTACTGGAGTGCCCTTCTGGGATATAGAACCAAGACCTCTCTTTGGCTTCCTCCGTTTCAGCAACCTGCTAGTACCCATATGTTAAGTCAAATGTGCTGAGGAATTTGGCAGCTCCTAACTGATCTATGAGTTCATCAGCTCTGGGGATGGGGTGAACATCAGTCTTGTTGATTGCTCTGAGCGCTCGGTAATCCACACAGAACCCAAATTCTGGTGTGGCACCTGGAGAAGCAGCTTTGGGGACTGAACAAAAGGCTGTTTGAGGGCTCAATAAACCCTAACTTCAGCATCTTTAGAGACCTGCTCCTTAATGCTTGCTCTCACCTTATTGGACAGCCTGTAGTTTTCACTCTTTACAGGCATGCCGTCCCCCGTATCAATATCATGGGTAGACCATGTAGTTAGTCCTGGAGTAGGGGAGAAGAGAGAGGCAAACTGCCCCACAACTGGCAGAAGTCTCTCTCTATTCATCTAGAGTCAGGGTAGGGCAGAGGCTGACACCCCCATTGATCGATCCTGTCCCTTGGAAGAAAAGAGGTCAAGGAGAGGTTCATTCATGACCAGGAGCATCGTTATGGACCTCTTGAAGTAGGGTTTGAGGCGATTGACATGCAAGAACCTTAAAGGGTACCTAGGAGTCCTGAGTAACAGCAGGAGATGATCTACCTCTTGTGCTCTTTCACACCATAGGCCCCAGACCAACGGTCTTACAGGCCCTATGACCCACACTTTTTGGCCTAGCTGAAACTCGACCAGATTGGCCTTCTAGTCATACCACTACTTCATGACCTCCTGGCTGGCTTCTAGATTCTCTTGAGCATTCTTCCAGAAGTGCTTCATCTGCATACGTAGTGCAGGCATGTCACTGACCACGCTCTGGGAGGCATTCCGGAGAGCTTGCTTCCTGCCCTCCTTCACCAGACTGAGTAGTTCTCTCACAGGGTGCCTGAACGGAAGTTCAAAGGGGTTGAAGCTAACCCATGTCTGCAGTACTTCCCTGTAGACTAACAAAATGCATGGGAAGAGGACACCCAGCTTCCACCTCAAGAGCTCTGACAGGTCCATGATTATTCCTTTGAGCGTCTTATAGAACCGCTCAACAAGCCCTTTAGTTTGGGAGTGAAAAGGAGTAAAGAACTTGTAGGTTAGCACACACTCCTTCCACATGGCCTTCATGTACCCCGACATGAAGTTGGTACCATGGTCAGATACCACCTGATTGGAGAATCCCACATGGGTAAAGATCTCCATCTGTGCCCTGGCCATCGCAACTGCAATCACTGATCTCAGAGGTATTTGCTCCGAGTACCAGGTGGCATGGTGCACCAAGACCAGGATAAAACTGTTGCCAAGGGCTGTCTTGGGGTCCATAGGCCTAACAATGTCAATGTGCACCCATTCAAAGTGGGTGCCAACGGCAGGGAAGGGCTGCAGGGAATCCTTGGGGCAGGTGAGCATGGCCTGTAGCCCACATCTGAGGACATCCTCATCTGGGCCAATAAAAGTGGGTGACAAGCCTTTCAAAGGACTTGTCCTGCCCTAGATGACTTGCCAGGGGTACATTATGAGCCAGCTCCAGTAGGAAGGCCCTGTAGCACTGGGGGACCACCAATGCAGGGGCTACACTAGGCTCAGTAACCTTAGGCTCACTATATGGGAGACCATACTCTCAGTAGATCAGGTGATCACCACAGGTGTTTCCACCTGCCTGGGTCTCAGCCTACTTCTGTAGGCCTCAGGAATAGGGCATTCCATCTGTGCCTTGCAGAACTCCTCCCTGGTGGGACCCACTTCCTTCTACCTGATGTCCAGTTCAGGTAGGCTCCCCAAGCAACAAAGTCCTCTCCTGTGGGTCCAGAGCATCACCCTCTAGCTCAGCCTCCTTCCAGACTGTGGGAGTTTCAGGAGCGAGTTTCCAGTGCCCTTTGCCCTTCCTCTTTTTGGCAGGCACCTGGGCTATTCTTCAAGGCTCCAGGTTTTCCTAACTACCCTCTCAGGCGGCTCTGGACTGTGTGGTCAGGCACACCCACTAAAGCAACCCTAACATCTCCAAGGGGAACCTGAGCTTCACCTCCTCCAGAATGTGTGCTCTAGGTCATTGTCAAGCAAACAATCCACAGGCATTGATGGACTCACAGCTACCCTCTAGGAACCAAAGACCTCTCCCACTCAAAGAAGACCAGAGCTACTGCGTAGTGACTCTCATGGTTGTCGACTGCAACAACTGGTTGGAATGTATTAGGGACTACTTGCTCTGAAGTCACCCGTTGACATCTGAGAGTTGTCATGCTGGCTTCAGTATCTCTCAGAACCTCCACTCTCTGCCTATTGATGGTGACCCACTGCCAGTATTTCATAGTGTTACTAGGCATGTGAATTATCTGCACCATTTCTCCATCACCTAGGGACACTAGAATGAGCTCTATGCTATACACCCACAGTAGCTGAGGCAAACTCCTCCACAAGCACTACCCCAACCAATCCCAGTGTCTAACCACCAGTGGGGGCTGTGCCAACTTGAGAAACTTGGCATCTTCCTTGTAGCACCCAACCTGTTGACAGTCATAGTACTTAGGAGGTGTCTTCCCTAAGGACTTTCTATCAGGGAACCATTTCTTTTTCTGCTCACGGGGATTGAGAGTCCTCACCTTTAGCGCTACTTTGGGGACTGTTAGACCTGGCATCTTTGGAGTGGTTTCCCATGACTTTTTGGCTTCTGACCCTCTGTTATGCTGACTTCATTTTTGCTGGCTTTAGGATTCTGAGCACTTTTCCACTGCTAACCAGTGCTAAATTGCTCTGTACTCTAAACATGGTAACATTGGCAAATTTAATTTACTTATAAGTCCCTAGTAAAGTGCCTTATCTGTTCCTAGGGCCTGTAAATGAAATGCTACTAGTGGGCTTGCAGCGCTGATTGTGCCACCCAATTCAGTAGCCCTGTAAACATGTCTCAGGCCTGCCACTGCAGAGCCTATGTGTGCAGTTTTAAACTGCCATTTCGACCTGGCAAGTTAACTTGCCAGGCCCAAACCTTCCTTTTTATTGCATGTAATTCACCCCCTAAGGTAGGCCCTGGTCAGCCCTGAGGGCACGGTGCAGTGTATTTAAAAGTAGGACATACACTTTTTAGTTTTACATGCGCAGGTAGTGACATACGCTAAAATTATTTTTTCACGGAGGAACATGGCGGCAGGCTGAAGCCGGTCGCGGGAGCTCCCAGTGCAGTGAGGCAGAAATCAATATCGGCATGATATAGCCCACAGTGACGCTCATTGAAGAGAATGTGAGGTATATATGACGCTGTAAGCATTCCTGTAAATCATTTCTCGATTTTAAATACCTTTGTTTTCCGCTTGCTTTTTTTCCACGCCTGCCTCTGTGCCGCTGTGTACGCCCTTCGCATTGTCACGTCACCGCATGGGGCAGGAGGCAGCTGACTACACTGGATTCGGGGGGCGCCGGACTGAGTTGTGGAGGAGGATACGGGCTGCTGTAACCTTGATCGGCTTCCGGGTCGGGGAGGGCAGAGACAGAACAGTACGCTGGCGAGCTGTAAAGCCCCGAGAAAACTCCACAGCACAAGACTCTTTTCCGGCCCCCGGTGAATAGGGTAAGACAAGCTTTTAGCAGGAGAGAGGTTTGGCAGATGGAAAAAGAGTTGCCTCCTTCTTGTCCTGGGTTGCCTCATTGTTTCCCTGTGTCAGTCTCAGAAAATAAGGGAAAGAAACAGGAGGGGGATAGTGAGTCTGCGTTGGTAGAGGAGCAGCTGAGGTCGGAGGTCCCGGCTGAGCTGCATAAAACCATTAGTATTGTACCTGCTAAAGGAGTGTTGGCCCCCCTCCCAAGAAATAAGTATCAGCTGCGCTCTCAGTTTGAGGCAAAAAAGTGGGGGAAATCAGTTGTGGAGGGGAGATTAGTTGGAGAAGTATTGGAGAAGTACTCCCAGTTACCCCTAAGAAAAAGGCGATAAAATCTGGGGGGAGTAAAAAGCGAAGGGAAGTAAAAGCAGCGCGCTTACCAGTTAAGACAACCCCTTCATTAAAATCTTACTTCAAAATAATGGAGCAGGTGGCGACCTCCAAAGGGGGCAGCAAGGACCACAGCAGCCCCTCCCCGCTTCAGTTGGAAAATCGGTATACACCACTAATTGTGGACGATGGTGGAGAGAAAGAGGCATGTCGGGTCGGGGCAGAAGAGACACTTAATGAAGGAAGCCCCCTCCCATTATAGGGTCACTCCCTATACTGAATCAACACTAACGCAAGGTAGTGGCAGAGCCTTGGACGGTGGAAATACTGATACTTCTTTAGGGGCAGAAGGCGGCAGGATCCATTTGGAGTCAATGTTATTAAGTCTAAGAGGAGATTTATTTTCAAAATTTGAGATTTCTGAGGCTAATCAGAGAGGGATACAGGATAAATGTGAGGTCTTAGAAGGAAAACTGGATGATATAGCCTTGCGAACTGGTGTTCTGGAATCTCAAGTCAAGGTCCTCTCGGAAGCGGTATCAGGGATAAGCCTGGGCGTAGTCCGCGAAGTAGCGCTACGCGAAGCTTCGCAAAGTGCAGTTCGCACTACGCGAGCTACGCGTAGCACTACGCGAACTGCGTAGTGCACTGTTCGCAATGATTGCACAGTGCCGGATGCTTGTCCGCACTGTGCAATCATTGAAAACGGCATCTTGCACAGTGCGAGCTGTCTTTTACTGCCGCTCGAGTAGATTTTTACTCGAGCGGCAGCTTCTCAACGCGGACTGGTAGTTTCTCATCGCGAGCGGTCGCGAGCATACGCGACCAATCGCAATGAGAAACCTGACCTCCCGCGTTGAGAATCTCGCCGGGAGGTTTATTTTCCACGCTCGCGATCGGCAACTTGATGTTGCTGATCGCGAACGAGGAAAAAGTCTCGCCGGGATGTCATTTTGCTTGCTCGCGGTCGCCAACTTGACGTTGAGGACCGCGAGCAAGCAAAAAATGACCGCTGCACTACGCTACGCTACGCGTGTTTGCACTGTGCTACGTGCAATTCGCGTTGTGCGAAGTAGCGCAAACTTCGCAAACTACGCGAGCGTAGCGTAGTGCTTTTCCCAGGGTTAATCAGGGAACAGCAAAGATCTTGAGAAATTAAAAATCCAGAATAAAACCTTACAAGAAGACCTAGAGAGATTGGAGATGCAGGCAAGGCGTAATAACCTAAGAGTTCTCAAAATTCCGGAAGGTGCGGAAGGAGGAGATATAAAGGCATTTATTTGTAAAATCCTCAGGGAGCGAATTCTGAAGGACAGGCCGGACATAGATTTGGACAAAGAGATTCAGAGAGTTCATAGAGACCCTTTCAAATTACATCCGGCCAGAAAAGCTCCAAGGAAAATTTTGATCAATTTCCTTACCTATGCAGTTAAAGAATTGGTGTTGGGAAGAGCTTTAAAAGAAACTGCATTACAACTTGACTCAGTTAACTATCAAATTAGGTCGGATCTTGGAAAGAAAACGGCGCAAAGGCAAGTGGGACCTTGGAACTAGAATGCCTGAGTTGAGAAGTCGGGGGCGCAGGTCCAAATGAAATTTCCGGCCATGTTAAAAATAATGTGGCTAAACAAGATGTATAACTTTAGCTCTCCTGAGGAAGTAGATATTTTCTTAGCCCAAATGAAGAAGTAGATCAGACTTAGACCAGTTTAGACTCAGGAATGTATAATTAGATAGATAACACTGATTAGATTAAACTAGGGGGCAGTTAGGGGTTAGGAGGCGGTAGGGATGCGGTGTAGATAATAGTGGGAAAAAAGAAGGGAAAAAAAACATAAATATATATATAAAAGTAGATAAACAATAAAAAGTTTAGTGGAACTTAATATAGTTTAATATGTATTTGTGGGTTTATTTATAGGAGTAGATGCTTCGAGCTGCAAAGGGAGGGTCCCGAAAGGCGGTTCTAATCGCCGAAGGAATAGTAGGAGGGTTCCTTATGGGAGGGTGGGATGGGGGAGCACAGGGTGTTGGGAGCAAGGGGAAAAAATAAAAAATTTAGTCCTCATACAAATCCTAAAGTTTCAGAGTTGCGAGAGAAGAGCCTAGGGGGTTGTAAGGATGAATAGGCTAAATAAAGTTAAATTAATAACATGGAATGTGAATGGATTGAGGAGTAGGAGAAAGATATCCCGGGTCACAGAATTTTTTAAAAACAGTGAGGCACATATCTGCCTCTTAGAAGAAACCCATCTAGAGGCCCATGAGTGTAAACAAGGGTTTAGCAAGGTAAGATGGATTCAGGAGGTGCTTTGTTCAGACCAAAGAGGAAGTACTAGAGGAGTAGCACTGATCATAAGAAGCAATGCAGGTATAAATGTGGTAAAGCAAGATACGGATCAGTCAGGGAGATGGTTGGTGGCTACTTTGACAGTTTGGGGTGCACCTCTAGTTTGCGTAGTGTATTATGGGCCAAATGAAGATAGTCCAGGGGCACTTTTAAAACTTGAGGTTAGTCTGTTGAACACTACTGCACCGATTATAATTGGGGGGACTTCAATTTGGTTTTAAACAAAGAGATAGACCGTACTTGAAAGCAAAATACAATAGTCCTCCAAAAATGTTTGCTGCGTTAAAAAACATAATTAAAGACTTTAACTTGCTAGATATTTGGAGGAGTAAGAATGGGGAAACTAGAGATTTTACGTTCTACAGTAAAAGTATAAGCATCACTCGAGAATTGATTATTTTCTTATAGATCAGGTGCTGTTTTCAGATATCGAGGTAATAAACCACATTCCTGCTATATTATCAGACCATTCAGCAGTAGCTATGACCCTGGGGCTTAAGCAAAGAGAGATACAAAAAGGTGGACTCTAGATAGGACCATGTTACTGGATGAAGAAGTGATTACGGAGATAGGAGATAAAACGGATGAGTACTTCAATCTTAATAACGGCACAGCCAAAGATCAGATAGTGTGGGAGGCTTTTAAAGCCTATATAAGGGGGATACTTAGTTCCATAATGATAGGAAGAAGGAAAGCTCTGAAAAATGAAGAAGCAGATAGGATAAGCAAGATTAAGGAAAAAGAAATAGAACTACAGAAAGCAACAATGGAGACCTTGAGTACAGTACCATGTTTGGAGAAAGAGTTGGAGATTCTACGGGCTGAATTTCAAGCTGACTTAGATAAGAAGCTTTTGGTTAGGTGGAAAGCTAGTAAGCTTCAGCACTTTGCATACGGAGAGAAATGTGGTTCTCTATTAGCGTGGAAGGCGAAAACGGACAGGGCAAGGAACCTGATAAAGATTTTAATCAAAAGAGGGTCAGGAGGAATACTATATGAGGATGATAAAATTCGTGAGGAGGCTAGAAGTTTTATGAGTGACCTATATAAGGAGGATATCGGACCAGGACAAAAGGTAGTTCAGGAGTATCTAAAGTTAACAACGCTCCCTCAGTTGACAGAAGAATATAAGGTATTGTTGCAAGCAAGTATTACTGAAGAAGAAGTTAGAGCACAATGCAACAAAATGGTCAGGGGAAAAGCCGCAGGCCCAGATGGGCTCCCAATTGAGTTATATGTAGGAATTTTAGATAAGGTAGTGCCAATTTTAAAGAATCTGTTTAATAAAATCTATATTGGGGGTGAAAACATACCAGGTTCATGGGCAGAAGCTACGGTGACCCTGATATTAAAACCTAATAAAGACCCACAGAAGATAGAGTCTTATAGACCAATATCCTTATTAAATTCAGATTATAAGCTCTTCACAGGTATACTGGCAGCAAGCGTGGCAAAGGTTATAAAGGCAGTAGTTCACTCAGATCAGAGAGGTTTTATACCAGGGAGGCAGTTGAATGAGCTTACTTTTCAGGTAATGGGGGCCATAGATATGGCTGAGGTAAAGAAGGCTCCTCTGACGATAGTAGCAATAGGTGCTGCAAAAGCCTTTGACCAGGTTAACTGGGCATATATGTGGGAGACACTAAAAAGTTTTGGTTTCCCTAACAATTTTGTTCAGGCGATGAAGAGTTTATATTTTAGCCCTAAAGCGAAGGTGTTGGTAAATGGGGCCCTGACAGATTGGTTTAATATTACACGAGGCACTAGACAGGGGTGCCCTCTGTCACCGCTTTTATTCAATCTGTATATTGAGACATTTGTCAGCTGGCTCAGGGTAGATCCTATTATTCACCCCTTTATAATAGGAAAGTTAGAACTTAAACTTGCTCTCTATGCAGATGATTTGCTTTTATACACAACAAATCCTGCAGAGGCAATCCCCAGACTTATTGAGAAGGCAGAGAGGTTCGGTGAAGTCTCGGGTATAACATTAATAAAGACAAAACGGAAATAATGGAATGGAATCAAGTAAGGGGAAGTCAGGGGGTAAAGAGTCAAATGAGGTATTTAGGGGTTCAGTTAGTGCAGAAACCAGAGGATATTCCCAAAGTTAATTGGAAGAGGGTTTCTAAAGAGGTTGCTAGTTTACTTACACGATGGGCAAACCTCCCTTTGAACATCTATGGGAGGGTTAACCTTGTAAAAATGATAATCCTACCCAAAATCACCTTTCTATATAATTCAGTCCCACTCTTATTTAGGATAGAAGATATAGCGAAGCTACAAGGCAAAATAGGTACCTTTATTTGAGCTACGAAAGGCCCTAGAATAGCCTGGAAAAAGTTAAGAAGAGGTCTTACAGCAGGTGGGTTAGCACTACCAGACCTACTCACATATTGTTATGCTTTTCATTTTAAAAATTTCAGGATGTTGGCTAATAAAACGGATTCCTCATCATTAGGTCTACTGTTTGAGGCTATGTTAAAAGATGTGGAGCAAGGGCAGGAATATTTCCTATACAAGTACGGAGATCCGAAGTTCTATAAAAAAGTCAGGCTAAAGATTCTGGGAGCTGCTTTAAAGATTTGGATGTATGTAAGAAGAAGAATGAAAATTCCATATTATGCAGCACAGGCCCCAGTTTGGGATTCCCCCGGCACCCCGGAATGCCTACAAGATCAACTTAGTCAGCCTCTAAAAATGGGAGGTATAAGGTGCTGGGGTGACCTGCAAGAGGATTCTAAGCTTATAAGTTGGGAGGCACTTAGCAGGTTAACCGGAGGAACATTGACGAGGTTTAAGTTTGATCAGATATCCTCATGGTGGGCGACGCAGAATTGGCATAAGGAGGAGGTAAATTTGAAAGCGGATTTAGTTACTAGGACGGGCACATGGAAAAGGGAAGTTTCGTTTTGGTATTGGGCTCTATTGGATGCTGAGGATGATGGGGAGTCTGAAGTTATAAGATTGTGGGGCGATGAATATGGAGAAAGTGAAACTGATGTTTATAAAATATGGTCTGACTCTTTTTCTATGTTGCAGGCTATAGTAAAACCAGCCGCACTTAGGAGGAATCATTTGTATACTGCTTACAGAGTTTATTGGTCTCCAAAAAAGTTATCTAAGGTGACAGGGAATGTATATAGTTGCCCCAGGTGCAACTATCCAGCAGCAGATGATATTCATATGTTTATGGAATGTCCAAGAATTAAATCTTACTGGATGGAGGTATGTGGATTTCTGGAAGTTGTGCTGGAGAGACCGACGGATGTAAGTACCAGTTTAATTTTCTTCGGTCTATCGAATGACTATCATGTTAATGCACCTGCATCCAACTTTATATTTTATGTGGTAATCCTGGCAAGGAGAGAAATTTGTAGGGGTGGAAATCAGAAACTCCCCCGACTTTTGCTGAATGTTTGAAGAGCATTATCTACACTAGTGAATCAGATATGGCTTGTGACCAAAGAAGCAAAGTTAAGATCTGGGCTGCTTTGTTAAAATGGAGAAAGAAGGAAAGTGGGTCCAATGATTAAGCCAATGTACCGTCGGTCCTGTCCTCCTAAGTAACATCCCGGGGCCCCTAGAAATGTGAACAGGAGTGGGAGAAGGTAACAGTATCATCTTGGAGGGAAAGTTTCCTTTCTCTCTCTTTGCCTCTCCCAAGGGCTAGTAAAGGTTGGCATGGAGTGATTGGAGGAATCCCATTAAGAGATTTGGTAGTATGAGGACAAAAAAAAAAAAAAAAAAAATTTCACTACTGAAAGGCCTATCTTTCCCATAGGCCAACATAGGGATTACCTTTTTACATTTTATAAGTGTAATTTCCAATTGGGAAAAGATAGACATTTGAAGTTTGGTGTCTCTCGACTCATAGTTTAAAATATCAACTTATGCTGAAGTTGTATTTTAAGTTGCAAGTCTGAAAATGCCACGTTTAGAAAGTTGGCATTTTATTACATAAACCATCTGTGCCTCTTCCTGTCTCTGAATACACGCCTGGGGTGAGTGACAGCTGGGCCTTGAGTATTCCCTCTAGACAGTCACATACTAAGGGAGCTGAGGTGTGCCTGATGGGCCATTCACATGCTGATGGGCCATTAACATCATGGTGGGTCATCTTGGGCAGGATGAGAGGGAAGAGCTGACACTTGCACCTGAATAGGGCTGTGCCTGTCCCCACGCAAAAAAACTGCCTACCCCCCGTAGCTTATCTGGAGTCAAAGCAGGCAAGAAGGGGACCTTGTGTGCTTCAAAGGCTACTCTTCTAAGTCTCCCCCACTTCAAAGGCTCAAATGAGTATAAGTACTTGACCTCTGACACCATCACTTCAGTACACTTCTGGGTCTGAGGACATTCTGCCAGGAAGAAGGATTACTGTGCAGCCAGCAGGGACTGCCACTCTGCTGAACTGCTTTGCTGTGTTGGCCTTCTACCTCTTGCCTGGGAGTGAGAAGGACTGGACCTGCTTCTCTAAATCCTCCTACACCCTAAGTGACTCCGAGGGCTTACCTCCTGTTTTGAAGTTTCAGGGCCATCCAAGACTTCCTTCAACTCTGCTTCAGCTGCTGGACTCTGCCAACTATGAGTCCTACACTGCCAAGAGGTGCCAATCCAGTCCTGGCCCTTGAAAGTGGCTTCTGCAGCTGTTTTTTTTCCAAACCCATGCATTGTTGACTTTGCGCTGATTGGAACTGTCACATTCCCCTTCGACATCAAGATAGCACCACTTCGAGGGCATCCCTGTGTGGCTCGATGACGTGGGACCCGACTGCAAGGCTCGATGATGACCAAATACCTTCATCACATAGGGGTTCGGCGACGGCACAGGACCCAACGGCATTACTCGGAACCGACGCATCATGCTCTCACCATCATCGCATCCTCCGGAAAGGTACTGTTTTCATCGTGACCTGCATGGCTCCTGCATCCATCGGCTTGAACTTTTGGGTTTACCCCAGTCAAGCACGACCAAATGTCCCCACTTGGCGCTTTATGCTTTTAAGCACCATATTGCAGTTTATTCTTTAGAAATTCATATATCAAGTTCTACTTCTTGGATTTTTATTGTTTTGGTCTTGTTTTACTCATAAATATATTCTTTATTTTCCTACAGTGGTGTGGAGCCTTTTTGTGTTGTTTTCACTGTGTTACTGTAATTAAAGTACTGCACAAATACTTTACACATTGCCTCTTAAGTTCAGCCTGACTTGTCTGTGCCAAACTACCAGAGGGTGAGCAATGGTTAATTTAGGTTGCCTATCTGACTTACCCTGATTAGGATTGTGGTCCCTACTTCGATGGGCTGCAAACCTCTGCCAACTAGAGTCCTTAAGAGAACTCCTTATTTTTTATGTTTTTCTCCCCATTCCTTCTTCTGGTGCGGACCCTGCCCACCCTTGTGGTCATCCTCCCAGATACATCCTTGTGGGCCCTATTGCTGGACTCGAGTGGCACAACCTGGAAAGGTAGACTCACCGATGGCAGAGTCCAGGTGCAGGGATCGAGGTTGCTGGCCTTATGTCCCTGAGGCTCAAGTCATGAGGCCAGCCAACAAGCCCTTGGAGTCACTCTGGGCAGCTGCGGCCCATGCAGGTAAGAGCGGTGGGGCGGCGAGGGAAAATTAAATAAATAATTAATTTTCCCTCGTGACCGTCTGTCGAATCCCCCCCAACCCGGCCCCATCGCTCTTACCTGCATGGGCTGCAGCTGACTCTGGGGTTCTGGGTTAAGCTGCAGGTCCAGTCCTTCTCACCAAGGAAGAAGGGCAGCAGGCAGCAGGTCAGCATAGCAGGGCAGCAGTCCTTCTGTGCAGCTGTCCAGCCAGTGAGAGTCCTTTCAGCAGCACATCAGTCCTTGTTCCTGGCAGAGTATCCACAGGTCCAGAGGTGTACTGAAGATTTGGTATCTGAGGTCCAGTATTTATATGCCACAACCAAGAAACCCTTAGGTCTAACAAATAATTAACAACTATCAAAGCAAATACCTAGCCCCAAAATTATATCCCTTTGAAACATCTAATTCCCTCATCCACCAATGGTGGCATGCTTCATCATTGTGATTTTCCTCGTGCCATGATGCCTAGTCATAGCATGGGATACAAGCCCCTCTCCGAGAGGGAGGAGCCCAGGGATGTTTTTGTAAGGGAAGGTATGCTTATTACCACAGTGATGTGTTCAAGGTAGTGAAGGTAGCAGAGCAAATTGAAGTGATAATAAAACTAGCTCCAAGGTACGCGATAGCCCTTTCTTCATGCGTGCCAGGCCAGGATTAAAAACTTGCAGGAAAAACATAAACCCGCAGTTAGAGTCAGTATGTGGTCTATATGTTTCAGCCTAGTCACCCTCACATATAAGTGCAGTGACTTTCTTCAGTCCCTACTTGTTAGCGAAATAAGGTATCAAATATAAAAAACCATCCAGTGAGCCTGTAAGGTCCTCATAGATTGGTGAATTCACTGGTGGTACCTAATGAAATGTATATATAGGAGAAGATCAAGTAGTTGGAAAAGCTAGGGCAGCAGACGGAGGAGTCTCACTGTGCCATTTCTATCTACCATGTGTCTAGTAACATCAATCAATGGTATATTTAATAGAAAAACGTAAAACACAACATAAGACCAAATCGTGGTACAAAAGATTACAAAAGTGGGGTTTACCCACTGATGTCGGAGAACACGCCTCACCTCAACCTGGCATGTGGCTCAGTGGGCTCACCACCCTATAAAAATCATAGAAAGGAATACATTGAAAAGCATCACATCACCCATAGGTCTTCAAGGCATTCCACACACAAAGGATACCAAACAGAGCCAACTTGGACAGACAATTGAAACCAATTTACACACACAAACCAATTCCAATTCCAAAAGCTTTATTCGACAACTCATGTCATAAAAGCAGATCAACAAATTGAATGGAATGATTTCCAGCCATAAAATACAATAGTTGCAAGGGAAGTAAAAAAACATTTAAAATTATGTACAACAAGCATGATAAAAAATAAGACACATTTATAAGATTAAAAAGAGGAAGTTCATGTCATGGTAAGAGATAAAACAATGGCGCATAGAAATAGCTGCAGGAGTTTATTTTAAAATGACATCTCAAACATTTTAGATATATGTAAAAAAAGATAAATCGCACACCTTGCTTCAGCAGTCTAAGACTCTGACACAAGAGGGGCTTAGGGGTTTTTCAGGTTGCAGAAAAAGTGTGCGATCTATTGCCCACATCCAGCTCAAGAACTTGGCTACTGCGATTGTAATACACCGCAATGTGTCAGTGCACAATATTCTTAATGCAAAGCTACTCATTCTGGTGCCCATATTCCTGAAAATTGGCATAAGCCACGCTTTACGAGGGCCAGCGTAAGCAGGGCAGACAAACAGGACGTGGGCATAGGACTCTTCCAATACCTCACAAAAGGGGCATTTGCTGTTACCTGATTCAACCCATTTTGCTGTATATGTTCTTAAAGGCAAAGCTCCCACTCTGAATTGGAAGTACAACTTCCGGTCAAAGCGTTTGGATATAATGTCCCAATACTGTTCCAAGCTTGGCCATGGTTTAACTGCTAAAAAAGCCCCCGTTAGATTTGAACTCTCGCTTTTACTGTGTCTGTTATGGTACACCAGTTCCCAGTATCTTACCTTTATGGTCTCTTTGGAGGGAAATTGGGAGCTTGTTGGATTTTCCCAGCGAATTGACATGCCAATATTAAGTAGGGAAACTCTTACCTCTCGTAACCAACTGATCTTGTGGAAGCGATCTGCCTTGATTATGTCCCTAAAACCTGCAGCGTATGTTGACAGATCTGGTGTACACCACATTCTGCGCCAGTACAAGATGGGGCGTAGCCTGGCGAAATCAGCCAATGTTTTCCTACCTAGGTCTTGCAACATTGGTAGTACCGAGGTACTTTGGGGGAGGCTAGTGATGTTTCGCAGAAACCAATTTTCAGCAATGGTTAACTGGGACAGATTCTCAAACACCCAGAGTTCCGCCCCATGTAACACCGAGCTCACTATTTTCATGTTATAGATTTGTAAGACAGGGCTGACTGGCTTGGTTAGAGAGGCATTAAACTCAGTGTGTAGGACACCTGATAACTGCTGATGTTTCAGAGTGGCGGTATCAATCTGACAACCCCATCCCATGGCTTTTTGAAGGATAACCCCAAGGTAAGTAAATGCACTGACTTGTTCCAGTGGCCCCCTGTCCAGGAGTATGCCTCCTTTAAATGTTCTATGTTGATTGAAGGTCATAAACTCGCTACATTAATTTCCAAGCCCCGCAAAGTGCAAAACCTTTCGAAGAGAAGTAAGGCTCGCTGTAGACCGCTAGGGGTTTTAGAAATAATTAGCATGTCATCAGCGAACAATAAAATAGGGATTGCGGTGCCTAGCTATGCAAATCTATTCATGCATAAGCTTGAGAGGGAACACATTCTTAACAACACTACTTGGACTGACAATCTACTAATGTTTGTGAGATTAATTGACAACATCTTCCTACTTTGGAAGGGATCTCAACAAGAACTGGCTTCAGCCGTCGGCGCTCTGAATACCATCAATGATCGCATTGAGTTCACATACGATTCCATTAACACTCTGATCAATGTCTTAGATGTAAACATCTCCAGAGCTGGAGACAAACTAGAAACCAGCAAATACAGGAAAATTACGGACCGTAATAATCTATTGCACTATAACAGTTTTCACCAGGCATTGTTGAAACATCATCTACCCTATTCACAGTTATTACGTGTCAAAAGAATAGTTTCAGATCCAGATAAACTGCCTGCAAGCTTGAAGGAGATGTTACAGAGGTTTGAGGCCAGACAGACAATATCCATCAGATATACTGGAGGAAGCTGTACAATGTGTGGCACCTATCTCTCGTGACCGACTATTGAGACCAACAGTCAAACCCAACAAACAGAACCGCATGGTACTAGTCTCTAAGTTCTCCACACAAAGCCTATCCTTCAAGAAATTGATCATGAAACATTGGCCAATGGTTCAGATGGAACCAGACTTCGGAGGTATCTTCGCCAACCCCAAATGTTTGTATATGAACGCATTAAAAACATTAAAGAAATTATATCCACCTCCAGATTCATAACAACCCAGGAGGCATATAAAGGAAGGATTCCATGTTATAACTGTAACAACTGCAACAACATTATAAAGGGAAATCAAATCACACATCCACGTAAGGGAAACAAAATCAAGCTACGCACAACTGCCAACTGTGACAGCAAGAACGTCATCTACTTGTTGAAATGTCCATGTGGTTTATCATACATTGGCAAAACAGAACGCAAAATTAAGATGAGAGTGAATGAACACAAAAGTAACATCCGCACCTGCAATCAGAAATCCTGTGTAGCCACGCATTTCCAATCACATAATCACAACATCAGCCAACTACGTTTTTTGGTCCTTGAAACTGTGGTACCACGTGAGGGCATGAACTTGACCAATCTTCTGCTGCAAATAGAAACCTATTGGATTACGTCATTGGACACCATGAATCCGAACGGCCTAAATGATAGCATAAAAATACAGTTGCTTTCTCTAACTTGCAACCTGACATCGTTTGTACAACATCATTGTTGAATATCTTAGAGAACCAGACATATTCGATCAGTCCCACAACGGTCCCATCAAGTGACAAGTGGTAAAGAACATCACACCCGCTACATGACTCCAACTTCCACTATTGCATCCTGGGTAACCTATTTCTACTTGCATTTAGTATTATTAATATTTCATATTATGTCATATTGTTTATCCATGCCGTAATGTATTGATACAGTACACATGACACTTTCGTCATGTATTTCTTTATATCATTCCTTATATCATTTGTAGTACTTTGTGTGATTTACCCATTGCTCAACCTTGTTTCAGTACATACTCGCTATGTACTGAACATACTCTCATTAACTCAACTTGGGTTTCACGACACATTCGCTTTTTTCACATAATCTTTCCACCATGTATCAATTCCGATACTTCATTGAAGTATTTCCTACACTATCCGCACATTGCATGATGGCCACCACGATTACTCACAATATTCACCCTTTACGGAAGACCGATCTCGCTTTTTCCTAAAACTACCATCTCGGACATTCATCAAGAAGCTTTATTTTCGCATCATGCTTCATCTCACACGAACTGCCGAGTGAGGAGAGATTCGTGAATATCTCATACCACTGACACCGGTAAGACGCGCTCCTCCGACCTGTGTTTACTACAGCTTGTAACCTCACTATTTTGCGCGTTTCTTTTCAAACACAAGTCTGCATTTTAACCCCTTGAACACTTTCAGTCACATTGTTTGATCAATCCACATGGTCTACGACAAAACGTTCACCCGGTTCTGCGGTATCTATATTTCTCTGGTGGCCACAGCACCATATGAGTATGTTGATCAATGAGTATGTTGGAGATGCACTTTCCTGGATTACTTTCACTATAGTAACTGAGGTTTGCATGACAATTCGTTCACAATGGTTCCGTTAAAGTATCACCTTTCGGGAATTCAGATTTTTTGTAACAAAGTATGTCCTAAGTTAAGGGTATAAACAAGGCCGTTCAGTGAACCAAGCTTTTTTGCTTCATTTTTTAGGAATTGAACATTTCCCTGATGAAGGGCTCCCTGCAGCCCAAAATGCATCGAGATCACCAAATTGGAGTGTAAACTGGTGTTTCAGTTTTAAGTTTCTTTCCAAAAGTTTATCACCCAACGAGTCAATGTGGATTATAAACTACATGTATACTGAATAAATTCAACCTATGGAAATAGACTAATCTGCTTGAAACCTATTTAATGTGAATCAACAGACATCACGCTGTGCATTCAGAGGACACCCCCCCAAGGGGTGGTGTTAATTTCAATCGTTACCCACGCTCAATGATCAGTGAGCGATACCCGATCTGCACGCACATCTTTATGAATCTTAAAGTGAGGGCGAAAATTGTTTTCTTGAATTGTTTTCTTGAACTGAGGTGGGCATGAACCGCTGTCTTGCAGAAATAATTAGTGTCATCAGCGAACATTAAAATGGGGATTGCGGTGCCTGCAAGGACCAGAGCATTGGTAGGGACGGATGTTAAAAACTTAGCGATCCCATTAATAAAGAGGAAAAATAATGTAGGGGCCAAGACGCATCCTTGGCACACTCCCTTCTCTACAGGAAAGGGGTTAGTAACATTACCCTGCGTGCCCCATCTTATTTTGGGTGCAATTATCCTCATGGAGGCGAGCTATAAGGGAAAGTAGTTCGGGGGCATCCCCAGTTCCTGCAACACGACCCAGAGTTTACTACGCGAGACCAGGTCAAATACTGACTTATGGTCGACAAAGGTAGCATACATGCTGCCCTTGCCTAAGACCACGGTCCGCCAGTGTATTAACCTAAACCGAAACACCTGGTCAATAGTGCTAATATGATCCCGAAAGCCCGGCAATGATATCACCGACCATTTCATGAGTGATGTTATATGTGAGGTCATAAGCAGTGCATTGTGGGGGCACGAGATACAGTTAGCTCACAAACTATAACGGCTGAATTTCTCTGGTTTTGTATGAGTGAAACGTCAGCCTAACTATAACATCCCTGTAACCTTTTTTTTAGTGAATTTCTAAGGTTTTTTAAATGCTAATTCTTAACTATAACTTCCCTGTAACCTTTGTGTTTTTCAGTGATTTTCTAAGGTTTTTTTAAATGTTAGGTTCTAATTATAAGATATATCTATGCTTTAGTTTTCAAATTGAATTATTGATTTTTTTAATGTTTTCTAACTAGAACATTCCTCTAACATAATATTTGTTAGTAAATATTTATAACTTATTATATTTGGTTAAATGTATTTTGAATCTGCATCGTATTGCATATATTTGTTTCATTAGCTAAATAGTTGTGTAGATTTAAAACTGTAATTTAAAATGTTTTAAGAAAATTTGTATTCATAAAAAGTAACTAAACATTTTTTATTTTTAAACTTTGATATTCTGTAATATTTGTGACAGTGATTGTATAGTGGAATTTATCATTTTATAATTGAGTGTATGTATAGATATGCAAGTATTTGATTGTATATGTTAAACAAATCATTGTAATTTTTTTCGTAATTTAATGCATTAGATTAAGTGTTGCAGTAATACGTTTATATGTTTTTAAGGAACATTGTATTGTTGGCTGTATACCGGGTACGAATCCCCGTGTATGGAACGTGATTCCGGTGCAGTGTAGCTATTAAAATTATATATGTATAGTAACGTTTTCAAATTAGTTTGAAGTGAGATGATTATTTATATATTAAATACTAAAATACAGAATGAAACAAATATTAAAGTTTTGATGTTTATCACCAATTTCAAAAAGCCGCGATGGTATCGCGTAAAGGTTTCGGGTATCGCATTGGGTACGTGATTCCAACGCAGTGTTAGCACTACTAATACAGATATACATATGTATTTAGGTTCTTCATTTTTAGATTATAGTTTTAGTTACGCATGAATAAAAATTATATTTTAATTTTAGTAGGTTGTATTTTTTTCAAAATCATTTAGTGGAACCGCGATACTATTGAGCACGTACTTCAGGTGTCACATAGGGTGCGCGACTCTACCGATTTTTCAAAACTATTAAATTGTATACTTAATGATGTTTTTAGTTTACATTAAATGAGGAGATATACTTATAGGAATTTAGAATGGTATATTTTTAAAGAAAAGTACATACAAATTAAAATGTAATACTTTTTTTACGGATTCACGTTGGAGGCACGAGGTGGTCAAGTAGGGGTTGCGCATCCCATGTGACATACAATTAAAAGGATTTTATTGGTTAAAGAGCTTTCTATCATGTAGAGAGAGACATCTCACCCATTTTCTTCTTAATTTGGGTGTGGGTATGGTACTAAACAGTATCATTTGTAAATAAACAACCATTTTGAAGGTTCTTCAGATTTTTTCTTGTGTTTTAAGAGAAGATAAAAGCCTCTTTTGATTTGCAGCAGGAGGAGGAAGACAGCATGGAGGAAGAAGAAGAGGAACCACCAAAGAAAAGGAAAGAAAGTGTAGTGTGAGAATTTTTTACAATTCCTGAAGGGTAGAAAAAGGTGAACACCTACAAGGTAACTTGCAATATCTGCAGCAAAGTCCTGTCTCGTAGACCTGAGAGGAAGTATTCTTGTGTTACTTCCTCCATATGTAAGCATCTCAAGACCATGCTCTGTGCTCGACTGGCTAGAACAGAACTATGGTGCTTGAAAGAGCAGGAAGCAGAACAAGGTGCCGGTCTCAATCGAGATGAACTCAGTTCTTGCTTGCCGAGAATCCAGAATCCAGAATCCACGTCTTTGTGCAGGCCACACCAGCGCGGAGCGGAGTAGGAGGACGTGAGAGGGAGGACGCCGAAACTGCCACAGCTCTGATCCCAGCTCCCCTCTCCCCCGCTGACTCTCCCGCCGGTACCAGCGAACCGGGGGTTCCACCACAGAGCGGCTGGTCAAACGGCCTTACCAGAGTGCAGAGTGCTAACATTGAGTTAGCCGAGGGACCGCTATCGAGTGCTGCCTCTCCTGAATTAGCCTAATCTGCCCAACCAGCCAGGCCAGTCAAACCACCCATTTTACCCTGCCTCATTAGAACCCGCCCGCCTCTCCACACATGAGTTGTAACAACGGGAGGCGGGCAGCGGCAGCGCAATGTGGCCCTAAAGCTCCTAAGGTACCAACCAACTAGACCCTGACAGCAGCCTCCCCTCCACACGGACGACAGCATATAGCAGGTGGCGCAGGGCACCTTGTGTACGGAGGAAGGTGCCACAATCCACAACCCAAGAGCTCGCCTCCATCTTCAAGGAGCATTGAGGAGCAATCGTGGACCACACAGCGGAGCACAGGTGAGCCTGTTTTAGAGCTCTAGTTTATCAGCAGGCGAAGCAGCACACACAAACAAGGGGCAAGCGCTCTCAATGGGATAATGGAGGCATGCCCATGACTACCCTGCGTGCCTCCCGTGTCCCTGCTCGCCCCACTAGCTCCCATAAGCTCCCATAAGATCCCGGCTCCTCGCATTCCGCCCCCTGGCACCTCAATCACCTGCCATCTGGCAAGGGGCAACTTCTTTTACATCTACAGGGAACAGTGCATAGACTTTTTCGTCTCATACCCAGCAGCAACAAAATAGTGGGGGACAGTTTTTATTCGTGGCCCCCTGCTGCAGAGTCAAATAAAGCCACATAGAGTGGGCAGCCGAAAGTACAAAGCAGATAAGCAGGAAGAGGGCGACTCAGACCAGCGAAGTAGCTGGAGGGGTTCCCCCGGGGCACATCAAGCTCACCAAGGACAAGACCACAGAAATAAGGCTTCAGTTCCACCCCAGCTGACCCAGCCCGACCTAGCAGCGCTGATAAGTTCAACTACAAGTACAATCACCAGGTACTATCAGCGCCCAGAACAACAGGTGGTCAACCGCAGCCGATATATGTTGAGGGGGCTGTCAAAACTCCGCACGACCATGACAATTAAATTGGGCAAATCCAGCAAACGAAGCAAACGAACATAGCGCCCCCTAATCACCAGTTTTATATTACGCCAGGTCTATAGTCACAAACCCGAACAAAGATAATAAACATAACAGTCAAGCTAGCCAAGCTAGCCAAGCTTTACCAGCATCCTCCTTGAGTAAAACTTAGCAAAATGAGACCCAAAAAAAAGGACAGACAACACACGACCTCAGAGGACCCCACCAACAGGCCCACGCCTATTAAAAGGATCACCAGGAGCAAATCACTCACGGGAAAGCCTAAATGAACTGCCTCAAAATGCAGAACCAATGGGGTCGATTAGTTATTTTTTCAGGACAAAGGGTGCTGCCAACACCGGCCAGTGCAGGCAGGAGCAGGTAACCGAGAACACACCACAGAAAGGGGGCGATACGAGCATTACGCAAGAAAATAGCACTAAACAGCCTCTAATTCACACCGCCGTACCCAGCGGAGGCACACCTCCTCACCTGGAATTCAGCAATAAACAGGAAATGGCCAATTCAAATTGCAAACAACTCAAAGGCACACTATTAAACGGACTACCCAGCGCACAAAACTCTTTTACACTCACAGATAAAGTTAACAACGCCACCAAATGTCTCGGACCACGCAATTGCTCCAAGTGGAGCCGCTGACGTCGCAGTGACAAGGGTGCAAATCCATTGGTCAAAAGATCATGATCACAGCTCAGCCAGTAAGTTCATGGATAGCATAGTACCAGCTCCATCCCCCACAAGTAGCCGACAGCAACCAATTGTTCAGCACTTAGACTCTCCAGCGGCAGGGGAGCTTACATCTTCGTTTCTTCAAAATTTAGGCGATAAAATCGAGAGAACACTAGAACTGACCCCAAACCTGCTGGGGTGGGGGCAAACAGGACAAACAGGATCTCCACGGGCTACCAACGCAAAAGTAGATCATTGCACCTTTCATGACAGCCCAGAAGCAGACTTCCGGAGAACATTGATGTCGGAATCAAATAGCGACACCAACAAAGCTCTATTGTGGCAGTCAACCAAAATGGAAGTCCAAATTGATCTTTTGCAATCGATTGCTGGCCGCCTAGTCAACATAAGCTCCAGAGTGGAAGAGCTGGAAAATAGGATCAACCAGCACTTGCTATCCAACCGAGGTGAATGCTCCTGTTCCTGCTCAACACTCATGGAAAAATGGGCACTACTTCCCGAGATCCTAGCCGATATAGTAAAGACAGTCCAAGGAAGCAGGGAAATACGGCTCCCGAGCAACACAGACGGCAGGACTACAAGAAGCGGCCATCTTTCGGCAGTGAGACAAATGGAAGTAATCGATCTCGGCTTAATGTTACCAGCAGGACCGGATCAAAAAGGAGCAGAAAGGAGCGAGGCCCCTGCCCACAATGCCAAATTGGCACAAGGAACACAAAGCCCAAAAAGCAGGGCAACAGAGTGCAATGAAGTCCCGGATATCATGGAAACTGACTTAAAAGAATCTACTCCCTGCAAAATCGGTGTGCCTGAACGCCCGTTCTCAAGAAGAGAAAAAAAGAAGATTAAGAAACAACAGAAAAAAAACAAGTTAAGAGGAAGGCAACTGCAGTTAAGGAAGACTGATGGCAGACCGTCACAAGGGGACCCCAAAGCTGGTCAGCTTTACCCAATTTTTATAAATAAAAACTGGGGCAAAAAGGCTTTTGTAGTACAGCAAAAACAGCTAATCATAACAAGTAATCCACCTGTGACAGGTCAAAAGCCGCAAACAAGAACAGGACACTCTCCAGGGAGCCAAACGACAGAGGACACAAGCCACGCACCAGCTGAAAAAACCACACCGCAATCAAGGTCAATAGCAACCCAGCTGCCGGAGGATCTAAAACCACTACAGCAAAGCCCCGGGCATCAGCTCAGCATCAGGTACACTTATGGCCAGAGCTCGAATTCCAAAGCAGGATCAGCCATAAGTAAACAAGGAAGTCCAACCATCGGATTAACCCAGGCGGCACAAGATCTAGGAAGGACTAAAACGAGCCATTCGTCAGGAACAGTAACCATCATCCACGAGGTAGTCCTCACCCCGAGATTCTATAGCACGGGTCAGCATGACATTTTGAATAGGTGTAACATTCTCCGCCTTTTCAAGCACCTTGCTGTTCTAGACCAGTTACAAACAGGTGACATAGAATGGGTGAGATTCTTGAGTATGAAGGGGGACACACACGGCAATTCAACAGTACTGGGTTTGAAGAAAAAGGAAACTGTACAAGCCATCTTGAACAATTATACACAACTCGCCGAGTGGGGCATCGATGCTCAGAATCTACCCAACCCAAAATACCCATACATCCTAGCACCAGACAAGGGGGACATGGGCCCTTGGTCAGTCCTGCAGGGGACAAATAGCTCAGGACTCCCCGAGAACAGAAGGAAGAGATATAAGGACTACACAGGAATCACGATTGCATGCCAAAACAATCAAAGGGTAATTAGTGCCATCTCCTCCCTCTCGGATCAATCCGGAACCTCGGGAAGTACACAGAAGCATTCCTAACAGCAGTGAGACCAGGTCTGGTAGGTGCGAGGCCAAGGGAGGACCTTTTCTTAAAAAGAAGCTAACTTTAATCTCATGGAACATCGCCGGGAGTAGAAAGATCGGCGAGAACAAAAACCTGAGGCGATTCCTGGAAACAGGAGACATACTCTGCCTTCAAGAGACCTGGGCATTATCTAGTACACCATTGGCAGGGTTCTACGAACATTTTGTTCCAGCAATAAAAAAGAACCTTTTTGGTCGCCCGTCTGGTGGTCTATCAGTTTACATAAAACACGCAAGCCCCCTCGTAGTGACAGGAATAAACCTAAATTTATCTGGGCTGCAAGCCTTACAAATTGAAGTCCTGAAACACACACTACAGCCAATGCGCCTCCTAATAATAAACTGCTATGTCAATCCAGCACAAACCATCATGAAAGATCAGTTGGAGGCATTGACATGGGAAATAGACATCCTCTTAAATAAATATAGAACTTATCAGGTAATTCTAGCTGGGGACTTTAACCTGAAGGACCTCGACAATGCCGCACCACCATATCGAGGGTCGGGAAGGGCCGCACCCTTTCACGACTTACTCGACAACCATAAGCTATCTTCAACTTACGCTGTGAAAGCAATACACTCGAATGGTGGGCAACTACAGCCGACCTTCCGGGACATCTCGAGAATCGACTATATCATGGTCAGTGAAGCAATGGCCAGTTTGGAAGATTTTACAGTCGAGGATAGGTCAGAAAGCGATCACAGGCCACTAATAGCAGTGTTCATGCTGGAAGTTCCATCAGCCTTTAAGTTCCAAGCCATCGGAGAGTCCAGAGGGGATGAAAATCACAGCCTCCTAATGAGAATTAGATGGACAGACGAGACGGGCGCGAAGCTTCAAAACTGGCTGGTCCTAGAACAGGATGAGATCCCAGCAATGTCGTCTTCACCGATAAAAAACTGGGAGACCACAGTTGAGGAGATACAAACGAGCTTGGGCGATCCCCAGCCACAACGCTCAAGGTCCAAAAAGAAATCAACAGCTGGAAGCATCCGCCCAACCAAGGACGTACGCGATACCAAACGCCTCTTGCGTAAGGCACTTGCAATAAAGAAAAGAGGGGGCAGACAAACAGATGGGACACCGATTGCATCATTGAGGGCAGCGCTAAGAAAGAAATGGTGGGAACACAAAAAAGCTCACATAGAGAGGGAATGGATCAAAGTTTTCGCCCTGCTTAAACAGAAAAACTTAGCAGGATTATGGAGACACATAAACCGGCTAGGTAGCAGAGGAGTTCAAAAAGAAAACGGTGTGGCAGAGCAAGACTGGCTGGTCCACGTAAAGCAGCTATATTCAATCGCCCATGTAAACACATGCAACACAGATGATCCTAACCGTGGGGTGGACTATCTCCACCAACCAAGGGCAAAGACCGAAGAAATGACCCTTAGCCCCCGAAACCCACCTGAGGGTCAGCAAGACCAGGCAGAGATGCGTTGCACACTGCCAGCCCAGATAAACCCTCAAATGGTCATCAAGATTCTCAAGAATATGAAGAATGACAGGGCCCCTGGGCCAAACGGGATACCCGCCCCGGTTTTTAAAAAGGCCCTCCATTTCTGGGCAACCATCCTCACTCCTCTTTACAACCACTCCTTAATGACAGCAAAAACCCCTGATTCCTGGAGGGGCTCCATACTAGTCCCAATTTTTAAAAAAGGGGATCATTTAAAGCCATCAAACTATAGGCTCATCGCTCTACTCGACATTGAAGCCAAGGCCTATGCCCACCTCATATTGAAGGACCTGGAGACATGGGCCGAAGGAAAAAGCATTATCCCCTGCCATCAGACTGGCTTCAGACCACAGTCATCGACAATCAACAACATTCTGGCGTTAGCGCACCTAGCATCGGAAGCAGCAGAAAAGAAAAACCCTCCACTCTTTTGCTGCTTCATTGACTACAGCACAGCCTTCGATAAAGTGGTACGAAATAGGTTATGGCGGAAATTAGAAAATTGGGGCGTCCCGCCAAACCTATTGAAGGCAATTAGATCACTATACGAAGGCACCTGGGTGCGGGTCAAAACCAGCGCCGGCACAGTGTCCCAAAAAATAACAATGAACAACGGTCTGAAACAAGGATGCGTGTTGGTGCCCATCCTTTTTAACCTGTATACGGCGGACTTGGGGGACGCCCTGAAAGGCGCCAGCCTAGTAGCACCGAGATTAGGCAGCATGAGGCTGCCGGTGCTACAATATGCCGATGACACTGCCATAATGGACCACAATAGGGTGGGCCTACAGAGAGCCCTAAATGCACTGAATCAATTCAACAAAGATAACAATCTTATAGTCAACCAAGGGAAAACTAAGGTCGTCATTTTTGGGAGCTACCACCTGAAAAAGAAAGCGCAGTGGCTAATGGGAGACTTACAAATCAGTACAGTGGCAGAGTACAATTACCTAGGGGTTTGGCTTACGGAACGGGCCAAGGCAAATGTCCACTTGAAGCAGCAGTCTTCCAAGGCCAATAAGGCGATATTCCTGTTAAAGCAACTGAGCTTACACCTGATAAGCCCCACTGCCGGACCAATATTAACTGCCTTAAAAGCAAAACTGCTGGCAGCCATTAGTTATGGCCACCAGGCTTTTCCGGGGTCGCCGGACGCCCTTCTCATTGCAACCCAAGCCAAAGCATATAAATCAGTCTTTTCTATCCCAAGGTCGGCAAGGAAGTCGAGGCTAAGATTGGAGCTAGGCCTGGTGAGGCCAGACTTGATGTGCCAAGGGGAGATCATAAAATTATACTTAAGGATTATAAGGGCCCCAACAAACTCCTTAAGACACCAACTGAGAGTCATCTTTGAGGGGCCAAGATCAGTATGGCACACCAGCCTTGGCAAAGCACTCAAGATTTTAAAGATCGAGGAAAAGAGCATACCACGGCCTGAAATCCCACTAAATGCCTGGAAAAAAGCCATAAACAGACAAGTCTGCAAAACCTCATTTGATCTGGATCTTAAATCTCTTCGCTATAGCCCCCACCTAGTCCCGCTGAACGGCTCCTATATGGTAGACAAGGCACAACCCTACCTAAACAAGGCCCTGACACCACAAGCCAGAACCAAAATCCTCTCCATGAGACTATGTACTTTAGGAATCACCGATTTTAACCCCGCATGGGCTCGTAAGGGGGAAATCACAAGCTGCAGACTATGCCCCTACACGAGGGAATCCTGGCTTCACCTTTTATGCTGCTGCCCCGCCCTCAGGAATGAACGTCGACGACTTCTTTGCCCAGTCTGTATCACCAAGGGAACCAAGACATGCCGCGAAGCATCAGCCTTGTGCTTCTCTAGAACAACCACGATGACCTTGGCGAGACTGGGGAAATTCATTCATTTGATTAGAATGGCTCTAAAGGCAGCAAACGAACACAATCAAACCAGGGCTACCTGCGAGGCAAAACAAGGGGGGTAATGCAGCCTCCCCTCAAATGAGGGAAGAGCCCTGATCCTACTCACTCGTCCTACAGAGACCGCACTACATCTACGGCGCTAAAAGGAGGGCCAAGGAGAACGACCTACAGACTGTCATAGCAGAAAACCGCTAAGGCCTACGCAGCTGTTTAATAAACTCTGTGCAAGGACTCGTGATAAAGACACGGTGCTGGTAGCCCGAGTGGTTGCAGTGGAGAGGGGATATAATACTTGAACACAAAACTTTTTAATCGGCAGCCTCTACATTTTTAACGTGATCATTTCTTCATTTGCTCGTTTTTATGCTTTTTTACTGTAATGATTTTAATTAATTGTACAGTTAATAAACAAATAATAAATAAAGGTGCCGGAAGTGCTCAGGCTGGACCATCATCTGCACCAGGCCAAGTTTTAACTATACCAATAACTTTGCCTGAGTTAGCCAATGCTGGACTTTTCTGCCCTAAGTGCTCAACTGACCTTAGCATCGGAAAGCAAGTAGTTTCTAAGATGCTTGAGACAGTAAAAAAATCATCATTGTTAATTTTTTCCGACTGTTGAAGGACACATTTTTTGTGCCTGTTTTGTAATTTTGAACATGATAATAAAACACCCAAAAATCTTCAAATTGGTTAAAAAATACAAAAAAAACTATAAACTTGTTAAAAATAAAAGAAGGTTCTGCTTGCAAGAACCACCTAAACTGGTTAAAGAAAGAGAAAATATATGTTATATGTATATTTATAACAATGTGTATACGTTTTTGTGAAAGGTGTGTACGTGTGATTATAACATGTATGAGTGAGAGGCATCATTACAAGGGCATTGCACCACAGAAACGTCACTTTTAATGATGTTCTTGTGGTGCAATGTCCTGCTTCATATTTTCAAGGTAGCTATATGCCACTTAATGTGGCTTAATGCCACCTTGTAAATATGACCTTTACTGCACCAGACTGTTGTGGCAAAGGGGCAGGCAATGGGTGTTGCTGTTGGTGTTGTACTACAACACCCATTGATTTTTGACATTGCCCCCTATTTACAAAGGTGGAGTAGATATTGAGCAGGGCCAAAAATAAGACGAGGAAAAACCTGAGGTCCAATTTATGAGTACTTCTGCAAAACAGGAACGTCATTTTTTTTATGTTCCATTGGCGCAATGTGCCCTGGCATATTTACAAGGCCACACAAAGCCACTTTATGTGGCTTTTCATGGCCTTGTAAAAATGTGCCCCTTTCATGCAGAACAGTGTGTGAAAGGGGCGTTCCATGACTGTTGCTGTGGGCGTTCTCACGCAACAATCATGGAATCTGAAGCATTTGCACATTTATGAGAAATGCGTCAGTATCTAATGCCACCCAAGGGGTGGCATTAGGGAGGCACGACGAGGAGAAATGTTTTCATTTCTCCTCGTTTTCTCCTTTTTCTATGTGTACTGCTTTGTGCAGCACAAATAGAAAAGGGAAATCGCCTGAATTGATTGATTTTTTGCAGGAAGGTGTCCTTTCCTGCACAAAATCAATCAGCCCTGCAATGCAGGCACTCTTGCTCTATGGTGCAGGGATGCCTGAGTTTGTTGCATGGCAGCCATTTGTACGCCGGTGCAAGGGAAAGCGACAGGAATGCACCCTATCTCATAAATATAGTTTATTCCTACTCTTTTGTTTTGACGTAGGGCAGCACTGCAAGATTCCTTGCGGCGCTGCCCTATGTCAAAATCTCTTAAATGAGACCTTTGGTGTTAAATAAGTGCAACGGGGAGAAATTATTAATTTCTTCTTGTTTTTGCTGTTTCTTTGTGTGCTGGATTTTGCAGTATTCAAAGAAACAGCAAATTGCCATTAGTGATTGTTCATGTGCAGGATGGTATTTTTTTCTGGACATGAACAATCATTCCCTGGCACCCTTGTACCATGTTGCAATGTTGTCTGTATTCTCGCTAGGCAGCTAAATTGAATACCAGTGCTAGGGGAAATTCAGAGATAAGATGACACAAGTAAAGTAGGCTCTAGGTAGTAGTGTTTCAGACCGTATGCTCTGTAAATGTGTGTAAAAGAAGCTGCATGGATCACTTTCTGGTTATTATACAGGGCAGCAGGGTATGAAGCTGTGTGTTCAAGTGCTTCCATGAGGCCTGTGTAGCAAACAGATCTGTGTTTCCGGGACTAAAAGGTGAAATAGATCTCACAATGTTTGTCCAAGAGTATGATAGAAAGTATAGTTTTTAAGTTAGGGTCATCTGCTGCACCACACATTAATACATGTAGAACTACAGACATACTTGAAATATGGTAGCAGTCAGATATTCAAACTTGACACCATACGCTTTCACTTTCAAGCACATACATCACTATCTATGGCCTATTTGAAGTGTACCTTTACGGAGACTTATATGGACTAGGATAGAGGTTAATACAGCTGGCATCATATTTTAAATCTCACATTTCTCTACCACTTTCTTTAAAGATAGATGTCGCTGTGCCAGGCCTAACGCAGAATGAAAAGTCAATTTCTGTCATGTCACTCTTATTAGTGTCAGCATCTTTGTAGAAACATCAATGAGAGTGTCTGTGCCTTTTATTGGTAAGATAACACATGTAAAGCAGGGTATAGGTACTAGACTACCTCTGTTTCACACCGCATGCCTAGTAAATGTGTGTAGAAGAAGCTGCATGGATCACTTTATGCTTATTATACAGGGTAAGCCGGGTATGAAGCTGTGTGTTCAAGTGCTTCCATGAGGTCTGCCTAGCTAATAGATCTGTGCTTCTGGAACTGAAAGGTGAAGTAGCTCTAACAATATTTGTTCGGGGGAATGATAGACTGTATAGTTTTTAAGTTAGGGCCATCAGCTGCAGCACACGTGTCAGACTACAAGTACAAGTAGAGACATACCCGAGATATGGAAGCAGTCAGACATTCAAACTACACAGAGTATGCTTTCAGTTTAAAGCATACACATCACTATCTATGGACGTCTTGCAGTGTACCTTTGCAGAGACCTATTTGGACTCGGACAGAGGTTAATACATCTGGCAACATGTTTTAAACCTCACTTTTCTCTACCAGTCTCATTAGAGAGGCAGAGCTCGCAATGCCAGGCCTAAGCCAAAATGAAAGGCTTACTTCTGTCATGCCACTCTTCTGAGTGTCAGCATCTTTCTAGAGACCTCAAGGAGTGTGTCAGTGCCTATTTAGGGGCAAAATGACACAAGCAAAGAAGCCTATATGTACTAGACTCCCTTTCACACCGCATGCTCTCTAAATGTGTGTAGAAGAAGCTGCATGGGTCACTTCCTCCTGCTCATTATACAGGGCAGCCGGGTATGAAGCTGTGTGTTCAACTGCTTCCATGAGTTCTGCCCAGCAAACAGATCGGTGCTTCTGGGACTCATTGCTGAAGTAGCTCTTTTGTATTTGAATTCTATATTTATGAGAAGTTTGGAACGTTTATTTAAGAAATGCGGAAAGTAAAAAGCGAATGTGTGTTGTGTCAAATGCCTCTCGATAGCGCTTAAATGATACCGTATCAAAGCTGGAACACACAAATCAGCTGTTCTGTCGGTTGGTACAGCGTGAGACCTGGTTTCTCATCCAATCACATCTCGAAGTATTTTAATGTATTACAAAACATGTGCAATATTTACACCTGTGTATGCTTTCACAAGATGTTTACCAGCTCTGCATGCTAAAAAAACAGCAAGAGGCCTTTTGCTCAGGAACAGCACATTAGGACATCATGTTCGTACCACTCATCAAATGTCACAAAAGGCACCAATGTTAAAAAATAGACCTTTTCATCGGCTTCAAAAATGTAATAAACTTTTTTAGGTCAAGCGTTAGCCAAGACACTTTTTTTAACTAAAATAATACTCATAATCTACTCACTTGTAGGGATTTCCAGCCGACCCTCATCAGTCACTGGTCTGTTGTATCATTTACATTTTTCTTCTGCCTACTACAGCATCGAGCATAGAGCAATCTGCTCCTTCACAAAGAGCACGTCCACACACAAAGTACTTTTCTCCAGTTCAAGGGACTGCTATGGCAATGCGTGCATTTTCAGGCCAAAGAAATATTTTGAGGTTCAAGTAATTGCCACACCAATAAATATTACAAAAACCATGATAAAACACAACGAGCAGTGACAAAGCCAAAAGGCTAAGCACCAATTCAAGAGCTATTGACTTTGTCAACGTGAGCTTCATCACCACTTTAAGTATAAATCATTGACGTGTTTGTACTACTGCTTCTTTTGCGGGTTGCCATTGACACCCTTGTCCGGTCCACAGCACACTACATACAACAGGAGGAACAGGCTTTGGTGTGGGGCACATTAGCACTTTATACAAGTGCCCCTTCCATAACACACACAAAACCCGCACTTAAGACATGGTTTAGTCACTCTGTGCATGTCTGGACATTCTGCGATTGGGTCAAGCATACATTTTAGGCACAGTACGCTGCACACAACAAAAGGAACAGGCTTCAGTGTGGGGCACATTAGCTGATCTTTCAATCCATCACCAGTGTGGTTTACTGCGCACGGCAAGCCACTTTTGCACTCTTTGCAGCTAGCTGTCATAGGTGTACACCTACATAACTCCTACTAGATTTCTTATCTAAAGGTTCCATTACTAACTCAAAGGCAGTTTTCGAGACAGCAGTGATAGCATCCCCAAACAAACCTTGTGTTTTTGTGCAGACATAATTCAACAGCAAACCACATAATTGTACTCAACAACACAATTACATAATACACCACATACATTCTATCCACACCACAAAATTCAACATCATACCACAAAATTCAATAGCACACCACATAATTAAGCTCCACTACATAACACTCCGCAGCACAAAATACCATTCCACATATTTACACTCCATGGTACACAAGCCCACTTCACATAATTACAATACAATCAATACCACATAATTGCTATCCACATAATTCCACAGAACACCATACAACATAATTCCACTACACAAATCAACTACACACCACACAAAGCCACACCACACAATGCCACACCTAACCATTCCAAACCAACACACATTATTCCACTCCACTCCATAACATATAGGTAAAACACATTTACAACACCAATAGCTGTAACTCTCGTTTAACTTTATTTTCTAAAGGACATTCTTTTGCCTTAGGGTGTCTGTATCAATTACAAATCATGCCTTAAATCCAGTTTGGGGGTCACTTTGCATGCCTTATCTGTTAAGTTTTCTAAACTTAATCTATTTTGTTATTTGGAAAAAATGTAAAAGGTTTAAATAAACAGGGCACAAAAAACAACATGTAAAATGTATAGCTACAATTTGTGTGTGGGAGGGGGTTAGTGCATTTTTAAACTTTACAAACCATATCTATTTTTACACACACAATTGCACAGTTCCACATCACACAAATAAACTCAATACATTTCCATTACACACCACATAATTCAACAAGAAACCACATAACGCAAATCAACAACACAAAGACGTAAAACACCACAGACATACAATCCACGTCACATAAATCAACATCGCACCGCAAAATTATAACAGCACACCACATAATAAAACTCCAATACATAATACCCCACAATATAATATAGCATACCACATAATTACTCTCCATATCACACAATCCCACTCCACATTATTGCTATACACTAAATACCAGAAGATTTCTATCCACATAATTCAACGGCAAAACATACCACATAATTCCATTACACACTACGTACATCCATTCCACTCCAAAACACATAAAGAAAAAAACAATTACATTTACAATGCCAATAGCTCTAAATGCAAGACCTAGTGCATTGTAAATGCTTGTTTAACTAGTATTTACATTTGCAGAGTGGTGGAGAAAGGGGGCTGGGCCTCCGACCAGCTCTCAGGAATCTCGCTGTGTAGGATTTACAGTAGATAAAAGGAGGGATTCCCAAGGTCCCTCAGAAGTAAAGTTGACTTCATCCCCCAACCAGTGGTGCACCTCAATCCTCGTTTGCAGAGTGGTGGAAAAAGGGGGTGTGGCCTTCGAAGACCTCTTAGCAATCACGATGTGTGGGACTTATTGGAAACAACAGGAGAGGTAGTTGACCACCAAGGACGTCCTTGGACCCCTTCCATTACCTCCAATAAGTCCCATACAGCAGGATTGCTTAGACCTGATAGCAGGCTATGGCCGCTTTCTCCACCACTCTGTAAACGTGCCTCCTGGCACACTATTAGTAGGGGGATGAAGTTCCCTTGCCTATTGAGGTTCCTTGGGGGCCAACTACCCCTTCTGTTACCTCCAGCAAGTCTCACACAGTGGGTTTGCTGAGAGGTGGTCTGAGACCACAACCCCCTTTCTCCACCACTCTGCAAACGCGCCTCCTGGCGCACTACTAGTTGGGGTATGAAGTCCCCTTGGCTCTTGAGGGTTGTTGGGGGGCAACTAGCCCTCCTGTTACCTTCAGTAAGCCCCACACAGTTGGATTGCTGAGAGGTGGTCAGAGGCCACAACCCCCTTTCTCCACCACTCTGCAAACGCACCTCCTGGTGCACTGCTGCTTGGGGGAAGAAGTCCACTTTAGTTCTGAGGCCCTCAGGAGGCAAGAGCCAAGGGGACTTCATCCCCCAACCAACAGCACTCCAGCAGGCACACTAGCAGAGTAGTGGAGAAAGCGGGCTGGGCCTCCCGGCTGGCTGCCAGCTTTTTTCTTTTTCTTTTTTAGGAAGGGGAACCCTGTGACCCACTTCCATGGAACATTTTCGGCCCCGGGGCCCCCATTCCCCGGGGCCTGACCCTGTTAAAAAAAGAATTATAAAAAAAACAAGAGGGGAGTTGCCAGCTGTTTTTTGTTCTATTTCTATTTTTAGGAAGGGGGGCCCTCCTGGGCCATTTTTGGCACCAGGGACACCATCACCCGGGGCTAGGCCCCTTTTCTGGGGACCGCGGGGGAGCCTGAAGGCCCCTGTGGTCCTTGCTGGCTCCTCCCCTCCTCCTGCGGGAACCAGTATTCTTTTTACACACAGGAAGCTGCTGGCATGCAGCTCCCTGTCTGTAGAAGCAAAGTGTAATCCGCTTTGAGCAAGCGAGAGAAAAATACTCTTGCTTGCTCAAAGAAGAGCACACTGTTTGCTATGGCAGGTGCAGTGCTCTCACCATGCCATAGCAAACTGCAATGTCCAGAGCCCTGGGGGGGTGGCGGTCCCCAGGGCCATGTAGGGCTCCATAAGAGGGGCTGCACGGCCACCTCCTTTGTGAAGTAGTTTCTGTGCGGTCATGTTCCCTTGGGCCGTGGGCCGCAACGGACCCCCTTCATTACTGTATCTGTGCCCCGGGGAGGTGGCAGTCCCCAGGGTGCGTGGGGGACTGGAGTCCCACACACATTATTTATTTGAGCCCTGGGGGGTGGCAGTCCCCGGGACTGCGGGGGAGGCCATGGAGCCTCCCCCGCATTATTTTAATTTGGCATTTGTGCCCTGTGAGGTGGCGGTCCCTGGGGCAGGGGGTCCGCAAGGCCCCCCATATTGTTTTAATGAGCCCCAGGGAGGTGGCAGTCCCCGGGGCAGGGGGGTCCGCAAGGCCCCCTCAATCCATTCTAAATAGCCCTGGGGAAGTGGCGGTCCCCAGGGCTGCAGGCAGGTCCAGTGGGCCCGCCCGCATTCATAATCAAAAGTGCACCGCGGAGGTGGTGGTCATGAGGGCTTTGATAAGCCCTCAGATGTGGGGCCCTCCGATATTTAACTTATTCCCTGGGACCTAGGCCACCCGGAGGGTTATTTTAAAGCAAGCGCTGGAGTCCATGCTTGCTTTTTAAAAAAAATATTTTGCTGCGGATTCACGATTATCCCGATTTTACGACAAATTTTACTTTCTCAAGAAATGCTTCTATGCTGAGGTGGGGTCCCAGGAGATCCCAAAGACCATGGCTTGGGAGTCAGAGTATTCCTACCCTGTCCCCTTTTCTTTATTTTCACTTTTTTGTTGGGGACTCGGTGAAGCCGAGTCCCAAGATGGCTGCCAACACTTGCTGGTTGAAGTGTTGGCAGCCAAACAGAGCAGTGCATTTCTATATAGATATATCTCTCTTTTTCTTCTTACGTTTCTAAAAAACTACTGAACTGATTTACACCAAATAAAAAAAAGCACAATCTGCATAACAACACCTACCTTTCTGCGAAATTTGGTGTAATTCCATCCAGCTGTACGGGCTGTAGGTTCAGCAACGCGTTCCAATGGGAATTAATGCTACAAACTCACCCTTATTTTGCATCCTTATTTCTCGGGCCCCACTGCACGGATCAGCCCTAAGCTTACCATGAGACACAGAACCTACTTTGACACTTTTTTGGGAAAATTTCATGCTGATTGGTCAAATAACGCCAAAACTATAGGTAAGTCCAAAAATTATTTTCTTATGGAAACTAGGTCCTGACTGCAACTACCTACTGGCGACCGCGGTCCCCCGTAGGTAGTTATAGTTAGGCCCTAGTTTCCATAGGAAGAGCATTTTTTCATTTGACAATAACTTTGATGGTGTTTGATGGATCCTGTGTGAAAATTTCGGAGTGATCTGTCATACAGGGGCTGCGAAAAAGGGAGGTCCCAAATGGGTTTTCCCCATATTCATTTTCATAGGAAACTTTAGACACAGCTACAGCCCAAACTGCTGGACAGAATGACAACAAATTTGGCAGAAAGTTAGCTCTTGGTCCAGAAAGAGTCCTTTTTGCTAAATGATGTAAATCCGTTCAGTACCCACACAATCACCCTTTCAGACTCTTACACAGCCACTCACTTACCTGAACCACTCACACAGCCATACGCTCAGCCATACAGCTACTTACAGACCCACTTATTCACCTACACAGTTACTCACACACCCACTCACTCACCCATACAGCTTCTCAACACAGACACTCACTCATCCATGCAAGCACTCACAAACTCACTTACCACCTCCCTGGAGCTTGTTTACAAAACAATTATGGGGAGGCCTGTACGGCCTCCCCCACTGCCCCAGGGACCACCACCTCCCTCAGGGCTTATTTATTTATCAATGGGGGGGCCTATTTGACCCCCAGCCCACAGTCTGCCACCTCCCTGGGGCTTCATCTTTAAAAAATGCAGGGGGCTGCAAGGACCCCTGCAGCCCCTGGGCTCATCACCTCCCCGGTTTAATTTCAATTAATGCAGGGGGTTGCATGGACCCTCCACAGCCCTGGGGACCACCACCTCCCTGGGGCAAGGAGGGAGGCCCCGCAGCCCTCCTCCTGGAGGCATAGATAGCCCTGATGACCACCACCCAACAGGGCTGTCTCCTGCTATGACCTGGGGTGCTTTAGCTGTCAGGTATGGCTTGATGGGAGATTTACCGCTCCTGCCAAGCCATAGAAAACTGTGCTCCACTTCTAGCAAGAGAGAGCATAAAAAATGCTCTTGCTTGCTTGAAGCGGAGCACAATTGCTTTTACACAGATGGAGCTGCATGTTCAGCAGCTCCCTATGTGTAAAAGCAATGCCAGCCTTACGGCTCCCCCGCGGTTCCCATCAGTGGAGAGTGGGTGCCCTGTGTGGGACCAGGGCACCCACAGTAGAGGCCGTTCCCTGGGGGATGGGGTCCCCAGGGCCATAATCGGCCTAAGAGTGTGGCCACATGGCCCCCTCCTCTTATTTCTTTCTAATAAAAAGGCCGGGCCCAAGGAATGGGATCCCTGGGGCCGAAATTGGCCCAGGAGGGGGGGGCACTCAGCCCCTCTCCCTTTAATTTAAAAAATAAAATTAAAAAGGCCAAAGCCGGGAAATTGTGTCGCCAAGGCCAAAATCAGCCTGGGCAGGCCTGGTGCCGAATTGGCATGGGGAGGGGAGAATGCAGCTCCCCTCCTTATTGAAAAAAGGCTGTGCCCCCCCTAATAATTAAAAGAAAATAAGATAAAAAATGACCACAAGTCGCCGGAGGCCCTGCCCCCTTTTACAACCACACTACAAATGCCCCTCCCCTTGCGCACAACTGGTTGCGGGATGAGGTCCCATTGGCTGCAGAGGGTCCTTGGGGTCCAACAAGCCCTCCTATAACCTCCAGTCAGGGCTAAATAGTGGGATTGCTGAGAGGACTTTGGTGGCCATGCCCCCTTTCTTCACCACTCTGCAAACATGCCTCCTGGTGCGCTGCTGGTTGGGGATTGAAGTCCCCTTGGATGATGAGGGTCCTTGGGGTCCAACAAGACCTCCTGTTACCTCTAGTAAGTCCTACAGAGAGTGATTGCTGAGAGAACTTAGGAGGCCTCGCCCCCTTTCTCCACCACTATGAAAACTTGCCTCCTGGCGCACTGCTGGTTGGGGGATGAAGCCCTCTTGGATGCTGAGGGTTCTTGGATACCCAAAAGCCCTCCTGTTACCTCAAGTAAGTCCAACACAGCAGGATTCTTCAGAGTTGGTTGGAGTCCCCGCCCCCTTTCTCCAACACTCTGCAAATGCAACTACTAGTTAAAAAACCATAGAAAAACCATAGAAATTGAGTTAAAAAACCAGAGGTTACTGGGTCGTTATAGTTAGGAAATAGAATTTTAAAAAACTGAAGAAACCAAAGGTTACATGGACGTTTTAGTTAGGCTCACATTTCACTTATGCAACACTAGTGAAATTCAGCAGTTATAGTTACCTGAACTAACTATATGTTACACCCCCGCAATGCACTACTTATGATCTCACATATTATATCACTCATGACATGGTCAATGACATCACTGATGATATCTCAAATGACATCACTGATGACATCATCCAGTGACTGTGAGTGTTTTCTAAAAGTTTATGTGTTAAACATATATACTAAGGTACTACAAAAGTTCCACATATGGCCATATATACAAATGTGCTTTTCCTATAATATCTCTAAAACTACTAAATGGATTTACAGCAAATAACAAAAAGCGTGCTCTTCAGAACAAATTCTACCTTTTTATAAAATTTGGTGTAATTCCATCCAGTGGTTCGGGCTGTGTCTAAATATTCTAGGGGAATCCTAACCTCATGGTCCATTAAGCTGCAACTGTCCCTCCTGTCTGTCCGGTATAGTCACCTTGCTGCCCTTGCCTCTTTCCCCTCTGCTCTCTGTTGCCCATATGTATGGCCCTGTCCCCTCCCTACTGCTTTCCGTGGTCTGTTGTGCTGCACTGCCATCCCGCTTTCCCTGTGTGGTGTACTGTAATTTTGGTCTGCCCATCTCCCTCCTGCCCTCTCTTATTCGAGTCTATGTCCCTACCCCATTTTTCTTGCCCTCCATGATCTAATGTATCTTACTTGTCAACATTTTGAACTTGTTAAGAAGAGAAGCTTATGAAAACCTTTGGAATTGATTTTACCCATTAACTTACATTGAAAAAGAGGAGATGTTAGGTAGGAGACAGATAAAATAAACCCCCTTTGGGCTTAAAAACATCAGGCGTCTCCTGCCTGAACCATACTGCCTTTGCCTCCTACTTCTGCCCTCAATGGTCATTGCCACAGACTCTCTTGCATGTACTGCATGGTTGGTTTGTTCCCCCTGCCCCCCTTCCCCCTGCCCTCCATGGTCCGTTTTGCTGCCACTGCCACTGCCCCTACCGCCTGCCCAGCGTGGTTAACTTGTTGCCTTTGCACCCTCCTCCATGAGAGGGTCTTATTCCCATAGAAAATATGGTTAGTGCTCTAAACAACTAAAATGAGGGCATATTTTCTGAGTTCTCAAATAGCGACAAAACACTTATTAATAATTTGCTATCTTTATGTTTTTTTATCCAGTTGATCATTATATGTTACACTTAAGGGATGGGATGTGGCTTTGCGGCAAGAACTGCAATCTTTGCAACTGGAGAACCAGGTTTGCGTTCCAGCCTCAGCTCCACATCCTGTGATTCTTGGCAAATCACTTAATCTCCCCATGCCTAAAGCTAAAATTAATGTGTCCTTGTGTAATGTAACTGATGCACTCCAATACCTTCGGATCAAGTCTGCACTATATAAAAATTGCATGAAAACTAGTTTTGCACACTTCTGTCACATATACTTGGGCTACATTTGGATGATATTTGGTGTATATTTGGGCTCTTTTTTCTCTGATGACCATCTTGGGAGACCTATTTGTTATGAAGCTCCCCAATTTCCTCATTGACTGCAGTATCCTCAGTAGAAAATGCTTTCAGTTTTCTATTTCAATTCCATCAAGATGGCGTTCAGATGTGCCACACTTTTGGCATAAATTCAGAATGTTAGCACTCTTGTTGCTCATTAGAACACTGTAGTAAAGTTGCTGATCACTAGTGAGTTAATTGGCAGTCTGCTGCTGGTGATAAAAGAGTATGTTTAAGTCTGCATGACAGAATGTTTTAATGAAATAGAAGAGGAAGATATTTGAGAACTCACTTAAAATGTGTCCTATTTTTTCTTTCTACCGCACTAACCATAATTTCTATGACAAACTGAACCTCCTCATGTTGATCCTTTCTAAATTAAATGTTTTACCAATTTGATTCAGATAACATGGCTTCAGTTGTGCCATAGTTTTGTCATTAGTAACACTGTTAGCTCTCTAGTTGTTCTTTAGAAGACTCTGGGAGGCTGCAGTAGTACACAAGGGAATCAATTGACAGGCTACTCCTGTTGGAAGTACATGATTTACTGAGAATGTCAGACTTCATTTTTATATGACTGGGAAAGATAGTTTGAATTTACAGAAAATATGCTTTGATTTTAGCTTCTGGAGCAGATTCCATATCCTCTATGTGAAATTCATGAGAAAACAGTTTTCTCTCAAACACGACTCATGAAATCCCAGCAGAAGTGTTTTTTACCTAGTAAAATCACCCTAGAACACACCACAATTCCTCAAATTAGTATGGTACCATCAACAAATGATTTATATTGTAACTAAAATCTGCTATCATCCTTTATACGTTCTCCTTTTTGTGACACTCAAAACCTGTCATTCACTACAATGCATTTCAATGGGATGCTATCACGTATATTGTTCCCAAGATGGCTGCCAACACTTCCTGGTTGAAGTGTTTTCACCCAATCAGATCCAGGATACTTGTTTCCGGTCCAGGGAAGACCTGGCATGGCAGTTCGGGCTGGACTGTTCCCATGAGGCACAGGGTCAATACTGATTTGCATATGGCTGGGTCTGAACTGGGTGGCGAAGTGAGCTAAAAAGAACGATGATTGATTCAACCCAGATCTGTGACTGGGGGTGAGTGTCTGAAAAGTTTCAGCACTCCATCCATCATCCCCTTCTGTTTGCTTTGTTCACCCAATCACATCCCACCATTAGATCTGTGCTTATAATCCAAGCAGATACAAATTTGTTTTCCTTTTATATCTCCAAAACTACTGAACGGATTCTCACCAAATAACATAAAGCCTGATCTCTGGAACAAAATCTACCGTTCTGCCAAATTTGGTGTAATTCCGTCCAACGGTTTGGGCTGCAGGTGTGTCGAAAGACTTCATTGGAATTAACATGGGAAACACACTTTTATTGAACCTACCTGTTTTTGTCAGCCACCGCTTGACAGATCACCATGAAACTTTTCATGCATAACTAGAATCACTGCAGCACCTTTTTTGGAAAATTTTGTGAAAATTAGTCAAACATCACCAAAGATATAGGCAACTCAAAAAACGCTCTTGGCATGGAAACATGGTCCCAATTATAACTACCAACTGGCGAGCGCCAGTAGGTAATATATGTGTGTGTGTGTGGGTGTGCATACATGCCTATATCTTTGGTGCAGTTTGACAAATCTACACATCCTTTCCCCCAAAAAAGTGCTGCAGCGTATATTGTTGTGGATGGAAAGTTTCAGGGCTATCTGTGAAGCAGGGGCCGTGAAAAAGGGGGAGGGGTCAAAAAAATGTGCTTTTGCCGTGTTCATTTTCATAGGAATTTTACAACTACAGTCCGAACTGCTGAATGGAATTACACCAAATTTGGCAGAAAGGTAGCTGTTGCTCCAGAAAGCAACCTTTATGTGAATTGGTGAAAATCTGTTCAGTAGTTTGGGATATTTTTAAAGATACCCACATTTGTATATATAGGGACAGGTATCCTTCGTGATGCCCACGCAGAGCTTCACATACCCTCCCACCATGAGATGTACCATGATTGACCATCCACAACCTGTCTAGAAAGTGGCACCTGCCATTTTGTTAACCAGAATCGTGTCCCAGGGGATGAAAATAAAGATTTAAAACTATAGAAGAGGTCAGGGTAGAGGTAACCTAACCCTATGGGTGCATTGCAGGGGTGTGTGAGGAAACATTTATGAGTTAGAAAATGCCACAAACAGTTTTTTTTCCATGTGTAGGGAATCACGAATGCCTTCACAACACTCAGCTCGCCCCCATGTAATTTTGCGACAGTTGTGAAACTTGCCGGAAAAAAACATTCATATACTCACTCATACACTAACATACACACTCACAGATCCCTACAATGCACCCATGGGGTCAGTGTACCCCTACCCTGATGGCTTTCATAGTTTTAAATCTTTATTTTCATACCCCCAGACATGGTCCTGTCTCGAAAGTTGCACCTGCCATTTTGTACACTAGGACCATGTCCCGAGGGATGCAAATAAAGATTTAAAACTATAGAAGGGGTCAGTGTAGGGGTACCCTGACCCCATGGGTGGATTTTAGGGGTTGTGTGAAGAACCCTTTCTGAGTTAGCAAATACCACAAACCAATTTTTTCTAACGTGTGAGGAGCTGCGACACCATCACAAAGCTCAGCATGGCCCCTGTGTAACGTTGCGATGGAGTGACGAACCTTGCCAAAAAAATAAAAATAAACATTCACACACTCACTCTTACACTAATATAGACACTCGCAGATCCACTCAGTCACCCAGGTACCCACTCACTCACCCACTCAGAAGCTCATAGGCCCACTCACACACCTACTCACAGTCTCACTGAGACACTCATGCACTCAATCACCCACTCAGAGACTTATGCACCCACTCACAGGCCCACTCAGACACTTATGCACCCACTGACTCACACACTCAGACACTCATGGATCCATTCACAGACTGGCTCAGACACTGATGCACCCACTGACAGACCCACTCAGAGAAACATGCACCCACTCACAGATACACTCAGAGACTCATGGGCACACTCACAGACCCAAACAAACACTGACACACCCAGTTAAAGACCCACTCAGAGACTTACGCACTGACTCACAGACCCACTCAGAGACTCATGCACTCACTCACAGACCCACTCAGAGACTCATGTACATACTCTCAGAACCACTTTGATGCTCATACACCCATTTTGAGACTCATACACTCACTCACAGATCCACCCAGGCACAGACGCACCCACTCACACATGCAATGACAATGTCATACACCCACTGACACCTCACACACTCATGCATCTACTCACAGACCCACTGAGAGACTCTCATATACTCTCACAGATCATGCAGACACTTATGCACCCACTCACAGACTCAGTCACAGACTCACACACCTACTGACAGACCCACTCAAAGATTCATGCACTCACTCACGGACTCACTCTAAGACTGATGCATCCACTGACAGACCCACTCAGACACACACACACACACTGACATGCTCACTCAGAGACTCATGCACCCACTGACAGACCAACTTAGAGAATCAAGTACATTCTCACAGACCCACTTGGATGCTCACACACCCACTCACAGACCCACTTAGAGACTCATGTACCCACTCACAGGCACAGAGACTCACATACCCACTCACACATCCACTCAGAGATGCAGACACCCACTGATAGGCCCACTCCGAGACTCATGCACTCAGTCAAAGACCCACTGAGGCACTCAGGGACTCATGCACCCACTCAGAGACCTATTCAGATACTCATGCACTCACTCAGACACTCTTGCACCAAATGACAGACCCAGTCAGGCACTGATGCACCCACTCAGACACTTACGCACCCGCTGAGAGACCCAGTCAGACACTGCTGCAGCTACTCTCAGACCCGAGACACTCTTTCTGCTAGTCACACACATTCAAAAAGTGATATATGTAGTCACAGACCCACTTAGACTTATGCGCCTACTTACACACACACTTAGACATTCAAAAAACTACTCACAAAGTCAATGTAACATGTATAGATGCAGGTTTTGAGCTATAAACCTTAAATTTTAAATGTGTTGTACATTGAATTCATGCTTCTGCTTTGCGGATCCGTGATGGAGTCGCGACTCCGTAAAATACTTTTCAAAAGAGGATTTATAATTAATATTACTTAGTGTTGGGCAAAAGGGTGGCCCTGTGAAGAGCCATTGTGTTCATTGTGAGTATGTGACAGCTACACATAAGACCGAATGCAGAGTTTCAGTTTGCTGAGAAACACCCTGTTGCCTTCATCTGTGAAGTGAAAAACATCACTTCTATAGATTCCATGCATGTCAAAGTGCAGGTTGTTGCTTTAGATAGAGCATATGTGGTCTCTGTGGGATGCAGAAACATCTTTATTAACAAGTTTCCTGGGTTTGTCAATCTGAGGACAGAATTGAATTGACCACTTACATTTATGTCTTTGGCATATGTTGGAGTACACCAATACAGTGTGAAGGAAAAGAGTAATTAATGCTGTAAAGGTTTCCTACTTTAGGATTTCCAGTCCTACCCCAGTCAGTGTGCCTGGGACATTGCAATCACAGTGGTCAATCATGAGGTGCAGGGCTTGGGTATCCAAAGGCAGCAATTGGTTCCACTTAAACCTTCTCTGGCCAATACATTTAATGTCCACATTAGGCAAACCCAAGTGCTTGTGAATACCACTCTTTCTAGTGCACTTTCTGGCCCAGAAGACATAGGGCCCGATTCTGATGCGGAATGGAAAAGCTTCCCGACCGAATCGGTTGGGAAATGGTTTCCGACCCACTCGGATCGGGAAAGTCCGACCGGCGGAGTAGGAGACATCCGGATGCTTCCAGATACGATTTGGTTGAACTCCCATTGACTTCAATGGGAACATTTGTTCCTAACCGCATCAGAATTGGGTCCTCGGTCGGGAAGACATGTTCCCGATCCGATTTGGAAGGAGCAAATGCCGTTAGGAGGCCTTCCTAACCGCATCAGAATCAGGCCCTCGGTCGGGAAGCTTTTCCAACCCGCATCAGAATCGGGCCCATAGCTGTGACCCACAATCCACACTCTAACCATTTTCAAGGAAGGAGCTGTAGCAAACAGGAGAATGCTGCAGCTGAATGTGACAGTTGGTAGAATGAAAGGCAGTTAAAATGGAGGAGTGGACCTGTTTAAAGAAAAGGACATACTTGATTGGGTGTTGTGAATAATTTGATATCTAAAAATAGGTAGTAATTCAATAAGTAAAGTAAGTAGATCTGTGATTGGATGTGGATAAATCTTACACAAGTTACGCTATTGTGGATATGCTTACATTTTCAAGCAGTAAACCACACCTGCTACCGTTGAACTTGAAGCTGGTATGTTATGGTTAGAAAGTGTGTGAACTTTTTACTTACTGGTACAGTAGAGTGTTTTCAAAGCAGGTTGCTATGGCAACTGAGGCAAAAGAGTGTGGGGGGAGGGTTGCAAATACACAGTGCTTTGAAACTGCAAAATATAGTAGTTGAGAGAGGTCATATATTGCGAAATATGGATTTTCTAATTCAGTACTGTAAATGCACCTGGAATGTAGTGGAAAAAACATAGTAGTATGATAGTAAATGGTTTAACGAACTACTGTACGGAGTTGCGACCCCGTTGCGAAGTTACATGAGGGGCCGGGCTGGGCGCTGTGACGGGGTCATGGATCCACCCACAGACACTACCAGATTGGGCTTTATATGAGGGAAGTAATAAAGGGTTAAAAAAATGTTTCGGGCCTGCTACTTGACAGCCTGTGTGTGCAGTTTTACTACTAGGCAGACTTGACATTTACAACAAGTTTCCTCTTCTAAAAAGTCCTCGCCTTCTACATATGTCACTCCTTAGGTAGGCTGTATGTATGCCAAAGGCAGTGAGGTATGTCCTTAAAACATGACATATACTTTCTAGTTTCAGTGACTCACATCCACACTTACAGACTGATATGTCTAGTTATACATCTAGTCTCAAACCTGTACTGCAACTCACATAGATATCTCCCAAATGATACAGCTTCTAAAACACCCAATCAGACATGCACATAGGTACTTCCACATTGATTCCCAGACACGCACAGCTCTTATGTAAGTAGACCTCATGGAGGCAGTTGCAGACATAGTTACATACCCTAATAGTCTGTAACACACCCAATAACCAATCCATGCAGGTCCTTCTATACACATTCACAGAGACATAGAGTCAGTAAGAGAGGCACTCATATACCAACATGTTCCCTTAAATATTCAAAGACACATTCAAAAGGGGACTGATACACTCATTCAGATATGTGTTTAGGAACTGACACTAACAGGTCAGCCATACAGACCACCTACCCTTTCGACATATCTTGGGCCTGCTTCTGCACAGCCTCTGTGTCCAGGCTTAATAGTAGGGAGACGTGACATTTAATCATCCATGTAAATCTTACATTTTCTATCAAATACATATAACTCACTATTTTATAGGCTTTAGCTAGCCTATAGGAGAGGGTGCTGTGTACTTAGAAGTAATACATTCACAGTGAGTATAGCAGTCAAGGTTCTTACCTCTAGAATGGTATGAAATACTAACATAATCATATATGTACGATTTTAGATGTTTAAATTATAGAACCTAAAATGTATACTCTATTCTGTTATCAGATATCTACTCGGGTTCAAAGAGGACTTAAGATGAAAAAAAGGAACAGAGGAGAAAAGCACAAAAGAAACAGTACTACTTGAAATAGACTAGGACAAAAAAGGAAATGGTGGACAGAATGTACTCCAGAAAAAAAAAATCTGCTGGTAAGAGAACCAAACAGTTTCTTAGAACAGTAGTATGAAAAATGAAAAATATGGAAAATGATGTCAACAAAAAGGAAACTTTACCAACAACTCAAAAACGAAAAGCAGTAACTTGAAAGTGGAAACCATTCTAAAATAAAAAGACATCTAACAGCAAGGCAGAAACAGTATAAAGAGATGAGAAGAAGAATGGTTAGAAGTAGAATAATACATCATTTGGTAAGAAATATAAAGCAGTACAAGAGAAGATCAGCAGCTTATAAGCAAAATCAACACATAGAAACTGTAGCAGATAGGGCATTTGCCTTGAAGTAATACCTGTTTATATTAATATTAAACAGAATGAAAACACTACATAAAACAGTATTGAGTATGAAGAGAAAAGGCCAAAGAAAAAGACTTGTGAATAAAACTAAATTTTATGAAATCTTTAGAGGTGAATGGAAGCATACATTTAGCATTGAGCCTTTCCTTAATGAAGAAAGCTACTTCCAAGAGAACACATTAGTGCATACATTCATAAATAAACAATTGGTAGTAGCAATCCCTAAAGGGAAAAACCGCACATCAAGAAAAGAACAGCAGTATAGATGTTAACTAGTATGAGCGTGAGTATTATTCAGCACTGTAAAAATCTCGGGGTGCTCAAATAACTGAAAGCACCTACTACCAAACGGTGCTATCGGCAAGTCACAAGAACATGCACATTGACATTTATAAAAACACAGTCATAGCACACCCTTATTGGTCACAAGGAATTTCACAAACATTTATCAAATAAATAGAGGTCCTAGCAACAAAATATCGAAGTCCTTAGGTCCACAGGCGAGTATATCCTATTAAGATCATGTATAGGTTTTCAAATACCATCCACAGGTCACATCCATTGAAAAAATGTCATTTATTCCTATACAGCAAATTCCCAGCAGTTATTGAAGCCAACACGTGTTTCGTCTGTACACATCAGTATTCAGACTTTTTCAAGGCAGAATAGATGAAACGTAAGTCACGGTTCCACTACGCAACAGGTCCTCCTTATTAGTAGTGTCCAAGTATACACTGATGGTAAATTCCTAGAAAAGCTGGTAAGCCCACCGTTATACCCGTGTAGTACTCCCAATGGTGCTGTTACATGCATATCAGATACGCACTGAATCTGGAGTCCCCAACTTAGGCCAGTAATGCCCCCCGTAGTCTTGTAAATAACGACCCACTGGCAGTTGAGCAAAATACACCACTCTTCTCGAATATACAGCAAATTCCCAGCAGTTGTTGAAACAATTGGGCCAGACCTTGATAAGTCGGTCCCCTCTCACGCCAGAGTAATAGAAGGACACACCGATCCGTGTGCTCCTTCGTGCTAAACAGAAGACCTGTTGGCTTCAATAACTGCTGGGAATTTGCTGTATAGGAATAAATGAAATTTTTTCAATCGATGTGATCTGTGTATGGTATTTGAAAACCTATACATGATCTTAATAGGATATACTCGCCTGTGGACCTAAGGACTTCGATATTTTGTTGCTAGGACCTTTATTTATTTGATAAATGTTTGTGAAATTCCTTGTGACCAATAAGGGTGTGCTATGACTGTGTTTTTATAAACATTAGTGCATACAGTTGAAACAAATGGTCGATGTTATGAGGTGAAGCGTGGTATTTCCATTCCAAAAGAAGAGATGATTCCAGGGAAGAAGCTGAAGAGGTACAGGGAAGGCATAGACAGGCCCCTGTATACACGTGTAATTGTGGCAGCATTTGTTGTGCTCGGCAGGAATCTATTGATATATTGAGAAGTCTCCTATGCAAGTTTCCATACAGAAGTTTCAAACAAAAAAAATGCAGTTTTGCAAGGATTAGAGCCATGCAAAGTGAGAGAGTATAGTAATTTACAAGGACATTCACTAGCGTGTCTATCAAAGAAAGTGCATCAAAGAACCTTTCATCATTTCAGAATGTTAGCTGTTCACCACTCTGAAATGCGGAAGTTAGTTAGGAGACTTTAACATGCTAAAACTCCTGCACTATGTTTAGGAGAAATGCATAGATCTCTTTTGCATGGTACAGTAGCAGAAGTAGAAATAGTTTGTGATGATGTTCAGTTTTGTTTTTTTGGTCTAGAACAAGAGTCTAGAGAAAATGAGAAGTTGGTATCTGCAAATTTAGTGGAACAGGAGACATGGATAATTATTGCTAACGTTGCAGAAGATTTTACAAAGTTTAAGATAGTTTTGTCTGAAAAACCAAACTGTGTTTTTGTTTGTTATTGACGCACTAACTACAAGGTCAAACTCGGAATGTTGATTTGTATTTTAAAAATGAAAAAGGGAACAATGATAAGTGGCAACAATTTGCTGTTTATTTATTTGTATAGGATCGGTTTGACTTGTCCACTCTGCAAGTTATATGTAAGTACTTCTACGATAAGTTAGTAGGAAACAAAATGCCAACTAGCGAAGTACATAACAAGTGAGAGTTAGTATCTATTCCAGAAGAACTAAGAGATTTAAAAGTTTATGAGTCCATTCTAATACAATGTGCACACCAACATCAGGCCAAAGTACGTATGAAGCCTAAGACAGGGAAGCTAGCACCCACTGACCTACAAAAAGCCCTTAAAGGAAGAGTTGTCTAATTACCTTTAGATTTTAAACAGAATATTGAAACTGTTGGTGTACACAGAGAGGATCATGAACCACTTGTCGTTCTAGTAAATGGTGTGCCTATGAAGACTAAAAAAATCTGGCAAGAGTTAGTGGATATTAGTAATGCTAAAAAAGCAACATCATACCTAGTACAAAATAATGTTTGTTATAAAAATGTTGATGTTGTTCAAAAACAACATATGTATGGGATGAAAGATTGCCGTCAAGTGGACAGATTGAAAAAGTGAATTGATCAAGATCAGAAGAGATTTATGAACACTACAGTATACGTCCTCTGGATCCTTAGGAGGAAATCAGTGATGCTATTGAGCTGTTTCAAATGAAGCAAGCAAAAGGAGCTCCCATCAGTGTGTGTGAGAAAAGTTTAGAAGCTCGCTGTTTTCCACAACTGTTTCCCATTGGAGAAGGTGGGCGCTTTGATAACTGCCCTGTACACATACCAGCATCTGAGTACCGGTCAACAAGTTTATACTCAGAGGATACAAGATTTCGGCAGTGTATTCCCTACATATTTCATCTTCTGCTTGAGAGTGACTTATCTGGACTTTCATATGCTGTTAACCACATACTGAAAACAGGAGTTCATCTACAACATCTCTCTGCAAGGGAATTCATTGACAAAGTTCATGGAAAGGATAAAAGCTTGTAATACAGCTTAATCCAACGTCGCGCCAATGAGTATTGGTATCGTCGTCATGGTGAACTCAAATGCATGTTGAGAAACCTAGGAGCACCTACTGGGTTTCTAACACTCAGTTGTGCTAAGTATGCATGGGATGACCTGCTTCAATTCTTGTGAGAAGCGAACTCAAACATACAGGACATCAAAGTGAAGTCAGCGGGAGAACCTTGCTCCTTGGATCCTACTAATGTTTGCAGTTATTTTAACCAAAGGTTTCAAGCTATGATGTGTTTAATTTGCAACAAAACAAGCCCTCTTCTTGGAGAAGTAACTGATTTCTTTTGGCGAAAAGAGTATCAAGCAAGAGGTGTTCCTCATATACACATGTTGGTATGGATAAAGGATGCATCAAAATTTGGGACAGATCGTGATGAGTCTATCCTGTCTTTCATTGAACAGTATGTCACATGTGCCATCCCAAAAGATGGTGGTGAAAGCTTTTAAAAGACATAGATGTGAAAAGTACTGTTGTTGAAAATACAGATGCAAAGGTAAATTTGATAAAAGATGTTGTTTTGGATTCCCATGATCCCTCTAAACAGTTTTTTGTCAGCAGTAAGCAATACACTAACTCGGAAATCCCCAAAAAACACATACTACCTAACAAGAACAGAATCCTCAAAGTATATTAATGACTCTAACCCAGTCATTCTGAAAATGTGGAATACAAACATGGATATACAGTTCTTTGCAGACAACTCGATTGCTGTCGCTTAATCAGAGAAGTCAGAGATGATGGAGGTGTGGGGGGAGATATTTGTGGAAAAGAGTCTCAGCAAGAAATTATACAGCTTTAGCTTGAAGATGCTTTCCCATAGAGAGATAGGATGCTATGAGTGCTCTGATCAGTTAAACTTGGCCAGTTTGTGCTCAAAGTCAAGAAACATTGTTTGGGTAAGTCTATGCCTAGCCAGCATGCGAAACAGAGTGTTGAAGTCCTTCCCAGAAATCCAATGCTCAGCAGAGTTTGAGCCAGAAAGAACTGATATTGTCAAAACAAATATGTTCGATATATACTATCCAAGAAGGAGTCCGCATCTGGAAAACATGTGCCTCTATGAAGTACTTCAACACTGCAGATATAAAAGAAATGTAACAGAAAACATAGAAGAAAAGTATGCAGTAGTTTGATGTGACAGATGTTTGATCAGACATGCAAAAGGAAATCTAATTAACCATAGAAACCTCAGTTGCCAAACTCCGGACAAGAGAGAGTTTTTGTATTTAGCACTTCTGCAACTCTTCAAACCTTGGTATGCTGTAATTTATGGAGTTTCTTCAACATGGATCATAAAAGTTGTAGACATCATTCGGTCTATCTGGGTGATGTCTTTAAAAACAACCCTTTTATCTTCTGCAAAGCAGTCCTTATAACATGTAGACACAACACTGTCTAACTAAAGTTTGAAACTTGAAACACAGAATGGAATTACATCAACCTTCGATTGAAACCACAAATGCCTTTGGAAGTATGAAACTGTCTTGCTTTCTTTCTTCAACCAAAAATCAACATACTATTTGTAGAAAAAGAAAAAAAAATTATTGGATTTCATCATCATGGTTGATCAGTGTTTTAGACATCATTCGGCCTACTAGGGATGATATTTTGAAAAGCATCTCTAAAATTCATGTGTGGTATAGATTTATTCATAGTACTGTATCCGGTATAATGGGAGAGGAGTTGGCCTAACAGCTAGGGCGGTCGACCTCGAATCTGGGGAACTGGGTTTGAGTCTCGGCAATGATACTGAACATCCTGTGATTCTTGGCAAATCACTTAATCTCCCCGTGCCTAACAAAAATGAATGTGTCCTCATGTAATGCAACTGGTGCTATGTAAAGCGCTCTGATACCCGATTCGGGTCAAGTTTGCGCTATATAAAACTCTGTAAAATAAAAATAAAAAATAATAATAATAATGGAAAATGTTTTCAGATGCATTTGGTTATATTAGTACAGTAAGTGTAGGTAAAATAACTGGTTAGCAAATTGTAGTAAGTGCAATGCATAGTGACACATATTTCAATGATGTACTGTGCAGTTCTTGGATTTTTTGTAGAATCCATATGACTGTTCATCCCCACTGTTAAAAGATGATGCTTTATACAGACCACTGTCTACAGTGGAGTAGTATGAAAGCTGAGAACAGTAAAAAGGGAAAATTATAATTTTACTACATTGTAATAGAGTAAAGTATAAGTGATTTGTATTCTTATAATGGTGTAATTTTAAAGATCTCATGCTAACATATGTTTATGTTCTTTTTTTAATATTGGCTACAATTCAACACTCTAAGATATCTGAAAAAAACATTTTCTATCACAGAAGTACTGTTTAGAGATATCCAGGAAGACTGTTTTTAGAGCTAAAGTGGTCTTGAAATAACTTCATAACTTTCTGTCGCTTAACTTTCAGTATCAGACAGCAGAATTACAGTAAGTCACACAACAACTTATTCAAACATTGAGACACTTATTCATACAGGCACTCCTATGCCCACTATTTCATTGCGAGAGTACATCACATCACCACCCGTTCACTGAAATAGTCACTCACACACACCCATTCATCCACCTATAGTGTACTCGCACACTCTGTGAGTTACTAATACAGTGCCACATGCACCTAGTCTGAGACCTTCTTTTGCAAAACTAATGTGTGCAGTTTCAATAGTAAGCCAAAATTACTTTTAAAACTGCTTGTCAAGCCTTTACTTCCTCCTCTATTACATTTAACCTCTAAGGTTGGTGCTTGTTAGGCTTAGGCATTGACCCATCTACTCAAAATGTAACAAATATACTTTCAAGTTTGAGTCTCTAACAACTGCACTTTTAGATCCCTATGCTTAGTGATACATTCAATGTGACAGTCGCATTGCAACACAGATACATTTCTGCAAAAGGATAATGCCAATAATATACCCAGCAACTCACTCATAGTAACACCTTAGCATTCACTCAGATATACAGATGCATCATATGTATCTAGGCCTACTGGGTGCAGTTCTGCACACACAGTTCTATACCCCAATTCTCACTAACACATCCTGAAAGCAGTTTATACACTCCCTTGGATACATATTTACAGAGCCATACAGGCGCATAGGGCCAGATGTACGAAGCCGTTTAGCATTTCTAAACGGGTCAAATCGCAATTTGAGCCAATTTAGAAATGCTAAATAGCCTTTTCACATGTACAAAGGCCCGAAATCGGTCACAATTTGTGATTTCTACCTGGTAAAAATCGCAAATTGTGAACGCAATTTAGGAATCAAAAATAGGGATTACCTATTTATGATTCGTAAAGCACATGTGCAAAGCATTTCCTAAATGCGAATTGGGCATTTCGGAAATGCTATTACCATTGTCTCAAAGTCGATGGTAACCATGTGCAAGATTAAAAAATACATTTAAAAATGCATTTTTTAATGTGACATGAATCGCACATATGCCCCTAGTTCCTTAAATATCAGAAGACACACCCAAATAGGGACTCAGACACTCATTCAGATATCTACTGTGTCACTAACACTAATAAGTCACCCATGTAGACAACTGCCACTTAAAACATGACTCAGGCCTACTTCTACAGAACTTAGGTCTGCAGGTTTAATGATAGGCCAAATTGACTTTTAAGAGTGCTTTACAAGCCATAAACCCCTCTTGTTTTACATAACATTACCCTAAGGTAGGCCATAGGCAGTGAGCTATTTTTTCAAAACCTAAGACACATACTTTCTAGTTTTAGTCAATGACATCTTCACAATGCGACAAAAGTTTAAAAGAGGTACTAATAAGAAGACTAGGAAGTTTCTTAAAACAGTACACTCACAGACACTCTCAGTTATTCATACAACATCTCACACACCCACTCACTTACATATACACTTACTTTCACTCACATTCACTTACACATACACCACTCATCCATTGACTCATTCACGCAAGCACTCACTCACTCACTCATATAGCCATTCATGCCCCCATTTATTCACCAATAGCATACTCACATAAACTCTCAGTTACTGATACAGCACCTCACACACCCACTCAGTCAATGTAAGTCTCATTCTCACATTCACCTACTCATTCATACGGCCACTCACACAGGCAATCATTCATCCATATGCAACTCATTCACTCACTCACCCATACTCAACTGACTCACTCTCTCACTCACTCACTCATATAGCTACTGACACACCAACTGACTTACTCATAGGGCCCTTACAGAGCCCCTCACATATTCAGTTACTCACACATACAGTCACTCGTCCATCCACTCACTTACCTATACGTTTACTCTTGCATCCTCTCAGTTATCCACACAGCTACTCACACACCCAGCCATTCACCTAAATAGTTACTTATACACCTACTCACTCACCTATACAGCCACTGACACATCCATTTACTCACACATACCTTATTCATGTACCCTCTCACTCATAGAAGCACTCACATACTCACTCAGTCACTCATTCACTCATACAGCCACCCACACTCTCACTCACTCACTGCTATAGTCAATCACATACCCACTTAGTCATCCATACAGCCAATCATACAGCCTCTCACCCATGCAACCACTCACATACTCACTCACTTCCCTATACAGCCACTTACACAGCCATTCACTCGCCCATGCATGCACACACACATCCACCCACTCACCAACATAAACAGCCAACCATCCACTCAATCGCCCATATATTCACTCTTCCACTCTCTCACTCACTCATACAAGCACTCACACACTTATCCATACACCCGGTCAAATGCCCACTCACTCACCCATATGCTCATTCATACATCCAGGAGGGGCCAGTGCAGCTAAGAGCGTTGGGGCAGTGGGGCTGGGTGTGGGGGAGTCGACAGACAACGACAAGGGGAAACAAAGAAAAACACTTACCTTGCACTGGTCCCATCGCCCACTTCCTTTTCCCTCATCATCATCTGTTGACTCCCCCACCCTGCCTCACCGTCCCACCATTCTTGCCTGCATGGGCCGCACCTGCATACATCCACTCATTCACCTATACAATCATTACCATTCTATGTGCACAATTATACAACCTGTTGTATACTTGTTCACAAATTGAATCAGTTATTCAACCATATACTCATTTAAACAGTCAATAACATACAATTAGACATAAGAACATACATTCACACTTTTACAAATGTACATTTAACATATAAAATGCCTTTCTTAAACTGGAGTAGGTGTTGCTAAGAAGAACCTTTTTTCTGCAGGAATCCAAATAGAGCGATAGCAGATAAATGGCGATGGTGATGAGAGAAAGACAGTACGCATTATGAGGAGGCCGACCCTCCTTCCCCATTTCCTCTCCCTTTCTCGTTTGGTTTTATTTTTGTTCGATGTGTGCTGTGAGCATGCTGTATTCCTGAGGATGTTAATGCAGGATAAATGGATTGAAGAGAAGTGTATTTCGAATGGGACAGCTGATGGACACGAGATGTGTCAAATGTCTTTAAATCTCGGACACTATACAACATGTAATGGTTATGGTTGTCTACATGTATACACAGATGTTTTCAATAAAATTTAATAAAAAAGAAAGACTTTAAAATATATATTTTATGATTTTTTGGACTTTTCTAAAACTTTTGACATTTTTTGGGTGCTTTTTTGTTTGTTTCAAAACATACCGAAACATCTTTTCAAACAACAAGGAACCAAAAATAGTAACTGTGTCTCAGCTTCAAAACACAAATAGCAGCTGTGTGCATTATTAATTTCAATAAGTATAGCTACACATTGCTCGCCAACACTTAGAGGACTTCTGCAGTTGGGACAATCAATGTTAATTTGTTCGAACTCTGTAATCATTTTTGGTACATCAGAAAGTTGTACAGCACCATCAGCAGAAGTTCTTTGATACTTCTTTAGTCTCTCCATTTCTGCACGTGTCAAATGGGGGCCATGGATTGTCTTGAGATGCTTGTACATACTGGATGTTCCACAGGAAACTTTTTTTTCAGATCCTACTGAAAGCACTTTCCTGAATTTGCTTTCTTCTCCACCTATGGAATAACAAAAAAGCGCCATCCTGCCAGATACAGAAAGCTTAAAAATGCATTAAAACTGCATTGAAAAGGTATTTCTAGTATAATTATACTATTTTCTTCAATCTATAGTGAAACTCTTTAGTTAAAAAACCCTTTAAACTGTTATACATGTGTTTTACTACTCTAAAAACAATCCCACCAGAGTAGCATCCCTTAATCAAATCGGAAATACATGCTGCTATAGTGCGGGACGACATCGCCACTCCCAATAATATGTCAAAATGACCATTAAAAAGTCAGTTCATATCTTACTTCTCCATACCATAATGCCATATCCCTTACCTTAAAATAAACATTGTTAGTCTCAATATATATGCTTTACTACAACGAAAACTATGCCGGAGTCGTGACTCCTACTTTTTAGAAAAAATAAATACATATAAGGAGTTTAAAGAGTAGGCCTAGTTGATATTAGAAACAGGTTGCTAACCTTTAAACTGCTTTTCTAGTACATGTAACCCTCTACTGACATACGCGATAGCTAGGCCACACGACAAGGAACTATAATCTTACAAGAAAATACATTTTCTTCCAAGTTTGATTCCATTACTTGCAAACTACCAAAGCCGTATCTGCTGTATAGATCCACTCTCCTATCTATGCTAGAACTTACTATGTGTAAAAGGATAGAGCCAGTAGACGGCGAGAGAGGCACTTAAATATCCTTTTGACATATACACTATTTATGCACTTACTCACCTACACACAGATCCCCACAGAGACCCATATAGTCACTCACACACCCATTTATCTACCTATACAGCCATTCACACACCGACTGTTAAAAGTTACAGGTAGTTAGTAAATAAACTTTTTAAAAAATCATAGAAATTCACTGAAAAAACAAAGGTTACACGGAGGTTATAGTGAGGAAATCGAATTTAAAAAAAAACTTAGATGTTCACTTAAAAAACAAAGGTTACAGGGATGTTTTAGTTAGGCTCAGATTCCACTCGTACAAAACCATTGAAATTCAGCAGTTATAGTTATCTAAGCTAACTATGACTTATGCCCCACAATGCACTGCTTGTGACCTCACATATTACATCACTCATGACATGGTCAGTGACATCACTCATGACATCACTGATGACATCATCCACAGAACAACTCACATTACCATTCATACCCCCATAGAACCTCTCATTTATCTACTCCCACACAACCCCTCATACCCCCAATTAACAGACTCATACCAGTAGTCACACAACCAATCACTCATCCATAGAGCCAATCACACAGCCACTCAATCATACAGCCACTCACACACCCACTAACTCACCCATATAGCCACTCATGCACCCACTCACTCACCAATCCAATCCAGCCACTTATACATCCAGTCATATAGATATACAGACACTTACACACACACTCATGCACCCTTATAGCCACTCACACACCCACTCAATCACCCATGCAGAAACTTGTACAGCCACTCACTCACCCCTACAGGTTCTCACACATCCACACACTCACCCATACAGCCACTCACACTGCCACTCACTCATCAACACAGTTACTCACACACCCACTCCCTTAACCATACAGCCACTGAGACAGCTGCTGACACATCCTTCTAACCACTCATACTCCCACTCACATACCCTTACAACCACTCACACAGACATCACTATCCAATACTGCCACTCACATCCACTCACTTACGTATACACACACTCACCCATACAGCCACTCACATACCCACACATTCTCCAACACAGCCACTCACACAGCCACTCACTCACCCATACAGCTACTCACATACCCACTAACACATTCATACAGCCACTCACACACCCACTCATACACAGATACAGCCACTCAGAAATCCACTCACACACTGATGCAGACAATGCACAGCCGCTCAGATGAGCTCAGTTAGAAATAGTATGACTAATTACTACTACAGAAAGAATATTCATTTAACTTATGCTGTAGCTTAGTATATATCTTTAAGACTCAGAAACATTTATGAAACACATTCACTCAATGATGTCATCAGTGATGTCACTTGAGATGTCATCAGTGAGGTCACTGACCATGTCTTGAGTGATGTAATATGTGAGATCATAAGCAGTGCTTTCTGGGGGCTTAAGTTGTAGTTAGCTCAGGTAACTCTACCTGCTGAATTTCACTTGTTTTCTAGTAGTGAAATCTGAGCCTAACTATAACATCACTGTAACCTTTGTTTTTTTCAGTGAATTTTGAAGTTTTTAAAAATTCTATTTCCTAACTATAGTATCCCAGTAACCTTTTTTTTTCCAGAGAATTTCTACATTTTTAAAAATCTTATTTCCTAACTATAACTTCCCTGTAACCTTTGTTTTTTTAACTGAATTTGTAAGTTTTAAACATTTTTTATTTCCTAACTGTAACCACTAACGTTTGACACTAAGGGCCCTATTACGATGTTGGGCGGAGTCCTGACTGACTAATTAGAATGAGACCGAACACTGTTCGATCGCATTCCTATACTTTACAATGGGAACATGTATTCCGGCCGGAATGCATGTGATGTAGCTCAGATTTCATCTGGATTCAGGCATTGCTTTATTTTTGTGTTTCAGACAGACTGCATTTTAAAATGGCACTTTTGGTGCATGCAAAGGGAAAAACATGAAAGAGGCCTGCAAATGAAATCATGTAAAACCATGCTTAATTAATTAATCATGGATGTTTAATGTGTTTAGTTTAGATTTCACCTCACTATAGAATGTACATTTCATTTAGAGAATCGTTTTTTTTTTGTGGAACTTTTAAAGTAGCACATAATTGTGCTGAATTTAACATGTGTTTTTGCAGTGTAGAAAAACTTGTGATTTCAGTTTCCTCTTAGCTTTGAAGATAAGCATGGAATGTGTTCTCTCCTCCCAGCTTCTTTTCCTTGTAATCAACACTCCCTGTTCCGTCTCAAGAGACTTTGGCTTTGTTGCATATTTAGACAATGCATATTCAGTTCATAACACATCTTTCTTATAATGTGTATTAATTAATCAACCATGCACCAACACTACACGTGGGGCAAAAGCATTTTGCATGAAAAGCTATCTAAAACTTTAGAGCATGTTGCTATGAGTATGTATTAACTGTTTGCACTTTGAAAATTTGCACTGGTGCATGTTTATGCTATGTTGTACATTACACATTTTGCATGTGGTGCACAAATAATAGAAAAGCTGCTTTAAATTAATAGCTTTTGCTAGGTAATAATTAATACAGGGTATTAGTATGGGGAGGTAAACATAATGGGCTTTACTTCATAAATTAATATTCTTTTGTGTTTGTTTTTACTTTAGTATACATTTGGGCCCACAATAAAAATGGCTGCCTGAGAATCCAGCATGGCTGAGAATTGTTAGCAGTGTGCTGAATGAGAGACGCATGCGCAGAAGATTGTGCCAGCTGCATGAACTGCCAAGCGCCTCAAGTGAAGACACATGGGTCAAGGCCACAGTGATCTGCACACTCTTGTCATCGTGCCAATGTGCCAGTGTTTGTGGGAGAGTGTCCTCCCTGCGTGCAATGTGAAAGCAAGGCGGAAATAGACTGATACATTTTTGACGCTTAGATGTTGCAGTATTGTATAATTATTGATGGTGATACATATGACTGTATAAAGCCTTAACACTTCCTTTGTTAAAACTGGTATGAGTTGGATTTGCAATGAGAACAGGATGATGAGACCCTCATGCCACCTATGCTAACCAATCACAGTGCGAGTTTCTACTGAAACTGCAACATTATTAGTATAGTCAGCCAAGAATTAGAGTATAAATAATGACCCCTTAGGGGGCGTGTCAGACTTAGATTAGTCTTAGAGGAGAGATGAGGAGGGAGCAGATCTGACCAGACATCATATGGGTTAGATACGTGAACTTTGCGGGTGCAGCCTGGGAGGAGATTGCGTCCGAGGAGAGACAGAGGGAGTTGGGGGTCTTGCTCATATTTTTTTCAGAGAGTCCTTGCACGTCATATTTTTGGCAAGGCAGATCACATTCCTCTGTGGTCTTGTGAAGGAGGGCATTTTCAAGGAGCAGCCTCTCTGTCAGACAATGGAGAGGAGAGAGACAGATGAACAGACCAGCGAAGAAAGAGCAGCTGAGAGATCAGGACAGGTTTTTGTCTTATGCATTTATTTCTCTTTATGGGAGATTTTTGCTAATTATTAATTATTGATTAGCCTTGCAAAACTCACTCTTCAATTATATTTTTCCTGAAACTCTTTAAAGAGTTCTGACTGACATAGAATTAGGGGTATTCCCTCCTTTATGGAGTGCTTTGTATGCAACCTATAATATGTTCTGTATTAATTCTATTTTTCTATTTTCCAATTCTGTAACCTGATTGATATTTGACTAATGAATAAAGGGTCAGAGAAACTTAACTTTTGACTAGAAAATAAAACCCTTTAAAAATACTCACAACTCTCTTTATTGGCTTAAATTTAATTGTATTTTTGATTTTTCATGTTTATGTAAAGTCTCCTGGAGGTGATAACACGGTGGCAAAGGTCCATCACCTTTTAAAGCGGTAAACTAGAGGTAAATGATGTTTTGCATTGAGAAATTACCGTGAAATTACCGCTGGATCAGTTTCTGGTAGCAGAGGTAAGGTTAACACCATCACCAAAAGGAGCATAGTTTAGTTTAAAGCCTAAATAGCGCTAGAAAAATAATTGCCCAAGTTAGATAAATGTCCAGATTTTCAAAAGTCCTGATTCCTGTTCCAATGCTCAGAACTTGAAGACTGGCAAAGCAGTACTGGAAGGTAATGCAAGAAGGCGATTGCTGGAGTGGTGTGAGTATCAATAGGATTGTGAAATGTTGTTAATGTGCTAAAAGGTATGTTTTGGTTTTTTTGAAGTGTTGAAAAATAGTAAGGGTTTTGACTGTTGGTGAAATTTTGCTCATTTTGACTTGATGGTTTTATTGATTATATTGGTAATTTCATAGGACAGAATTTTTTGATTATTGATTATATGTTCTTAACATGAAAAGTTAGTGTCGCGTTTTATGTTGTCTGGAAGCACAGGTACAGTGATACCTGGAAATTCCCGGGAAAGGAATAGCGGGTGGTGGAAGTAGCCACACTGCTCTGAGGTTACTCGTCTGTTGGAATAGGACTGAGAAGCTATGCAGGGCTGGCAGTGTTAAATTAGGGACTATTTTCTGTGTAAAAGTGAGAGTGATTGATAGCAAAGAGTTCGCTGGTGAAACTTTGGTGTTATATCACCTAGAAAGGGTAACACTGAAGGAGTAGCAGGTTCTTCCGAGCTTGAGTGACAGCAAAAGAGTTCGCTGGTGAAACTTTGGTCTTACATAACCTAAAAAGGGTAACACCGAAGGAGTAGCAGGTTCTTCCAAGCTTGAGTGAAGGGTAAGCGGAAGGGATTTACTCGCAGTGTTTGAAGAGTAAACGGAAGTTCTTACTTTGTGAAGAGTAAGCGGAATGTGTTACTCGCAGTGAAAAGAAAGCTATCCTTTATTTAGTGGAACAGACAGAGTAGCGAATGTTTTTATGTTGTTACTAACAGAATTTTGATTAAGAAAACTCAGAAAAATATTGCAGTAAGATTTTGTTTGAGAGGGTCAGTAGTAGGAGTTAAACTTACTGAAATTGAAACTGACAGCATTGGAGAAAAGAAATTGCATTGAACTATTGCAGAAATGAAATTGTTTGAAGGTTTAAAGAAACTGTTGGGAGGTAAAGTGAAACAATCGTTTTTAATTGGTGATGCTCCTGAAGGAACACCCGTGCATTTTATGTCTACCTATTTGGGACAAAATTCATGTATGTGGGTTCACCAATGGTGCAGGATTACTGAAAAAGAGGGTCCTTGAGGTTTCCAAAAGATGGTACTTTTGAATTGAAAATAATTGACAAATTAAGGGAAGTGTTATGTGAAATAAAGACACCATCTAGAGCTGCACAATTTGAGGCTTTAAGCATGTGGAAAAAGGCAGCAAGAGACAAAGCAAGTGAGGATAAAAAGGTAAAGCACCAGATACAGGAGAAGGAAATTAAAGATGACAAAAAGCTTCAAATAAATAGTGATTCAGGGGATGAAATAATGGATGCATTGTTAACTAAGTGTTCACCAACTTATGTGGTTCCCATAAAAAAAATACTGAAAATAGTGTACCAGTAAGTACTACAGTGGCTACTGCTTCTGTTAAACAGAGAGAAACACAGATTGAGAGAACTGTGCAGACATTTCAGATTGACCCACTATCTGTTGATTCAGCCCTGACAGTGATATCTCCAGGTGTTACTGCTTCAAATGTGACTGATTCAGTCCAAATATTACAAACTGCAGATGCACAGGCAGTGCCTAGAAAAAGTGTGACTGTCCCAATTAATATGGTCCCTACTCAAAAAGTTCAAAGAGCTGCAGAAGGAGTAATTATGTCAGGGTTTATCTCTAGAAACTCAGAATTCGCAGATTATTGAACAGAAACTACCCCAGACAGTCCAAGCACTGAAAGGTGGGGGAAAAATGGTCTTTACAACATCTGCAGCCCAGGATAAAATGAATATATTTGAAGATGGGATTTTTCAAACCTGCTTTGAGGAAGCAGCAGTGTTTAAAAAGATAGAGAGCATGGGGGAACAAATTAACCCAGACCCTGGAAAAGAGAACCAGCTTAGGGGTCGATTCCGATTCGGGCCGGAAAACGTACCGACCGACTCGGAGCCGGAATTCCATCCGACTGATACGTACCGGTACAGCCCGACCCGCAAAGTACGATGAGAAGCGTGCAAAACTCGACCGACTCGTACGGAACACAAGCCGAACAACCGAGCCGTGCGGAAAACAGCAATCCGGCCGGAAAAACACTCGAATCGAACCGACCGACACGCACCCGGAACAATCCCGAACGAAACGTACCCGCGAACTCCCACCCGCCAAGTACGATGCAATGCGTGGAAAACACGACCGAGTCGCACGGAGGACAAGCCCTACGACCGACACACATACAAAACTGCGAGCCGAAGAAACCCAAAACAACGTGACCGACACGTACGCAGCATAGAAAACAGGACAAACACAGCGTGAACGACTCGGAGAAGCTCGTACGAGACAACTGCAGGGTCCGACTAGGTCACAAGAACGTCTCCTACATGCACAAAAAGTACAAAGGGAAAATACACAAAAAAGGCCAAACAAGCAATTACAAAGCCAATAAATACTGGGGGGGGGGCAGGGAACAAAGACACACCCACAACTCCACCCATATAAAGAACACAAATCCCTACCATGATCCTTTGCAAATTCTAATGACCTGCCAGCACACAACAGACAGCAACCACCCACCCCCCCACAGCTCATCCATCACACAAGCCACACACCATCAGCACCTCAACAAATAGCACCCTCACATACACCCAGCTAAACATACACTCACACACCCTCACCTGCACACCAACACACACATCACTCACCATCACCACCCATCACCATGCCCCCAAAGAAGAATCATAAGTTCCTAGATAGTGAATTGGAAGTCCTGGTAGATGAGATCCTCAGGGTAGAGCCACAGCTGTTTGGTACACTGGTCCAACAGACACCCATGTCGCAGAAAACCAAGATGTGGGAGAGGATCGTCGACAGGGTGAACGCACAATCACCATGTTTGCGCACAAAGGGAGACATCCAGAACAGGTGGTATGACGTGCGCAGGAGGGTCAGGGAGCTGTTGAAGAAGGACTACCTCTTGAGCCAACACACTGGCAGTGGCCCTCCTGCCAAACCAGTATACCTCAGGCCCTGGGAGGAGAAGGTGCGGGCCATCCTACCACCAGTCAGCGTATATGGACTAGAAAACATCCCAGAGCCTGGTGAGTACACAACAAATGTACACAATAATGTGCAACAATATACACACATCACTGTCAAGGGGAGAGTCAAACCATGCACCCTTACCAAATACACACCAACCAGAACAGAATCATCCCAAAATGTGTATGTCAGTCAGATAAACACAACACATGCCATCTCATAGTGATATGTAACTGTGTCATCACATGTACAAACACAACTACAACTACAGCTAGGCAGTGGCACAAATATAACTAACAAACACATCCAGACATGTAGCCACCACTACAACACCACCTCACAGTGAAGCCCACTCAAAGGAAGGAATTCTGTGTATGCTGGGCAAGTCAGTGTAGCCAATAGCATCATGGGAGTCGCAGTCACAGATATTGCCCACCCTCACAATGCGCACATCAACACCACCATGAACCATGCCCACATCACAGGGAGTGGAAAACAACTGACAAGATGGTTGACACTGGCTACTGCTGTGGGGAGCACAAGGCCCTGCCGGGAACTGTGCACCAACCAACAGCAGGACACCACTGACTGACATCCTGAAAGACAACTTGCACTCCCTGCAATAGAAGCACGTTCCATGGTGGGATATCTGGCTGGGTGGGAAGGAGGACTCACAGCCCTGACCATAGTTACCAGCAGCTCCACTAACACACACCCCTAACACAAACTCCACATAACCCACCTGGGAGAATGCATTGCCTCACACTCCAATCAAATATCCCACAAAGAACCACAACCCTGGGTCATGCTGAGTGAAGCACAGGGACACACATGGGACTTGTAGCAAAACTAAACCCAGGATAACACTGTCAGCCATCTTGTCAGCACAGGCACACAACCCCACAGGGAAGCAGAGTCAAAAGGAAGGAAGCATGGGCATGCTGGGAAGGGGGGTGGAGGCAATAGCATGATGGGAGTGGTAGTCACAGCCCAACATCCCCCACCCACATGGCCCAGCAAGCTCACACCCAAGCATGCACACCTCACAGGGAGTCAAAAGCCACTTCAAAGATGGCTGACACTGGTGCTCACTTGTGGGGAGCACATGGCCCTGCTGGGAACTGGGCACCAACCAACAGCAGGACACCACTGTCAGCCATCTTGCCATTGCCCTCACACTCACACACAGTGAAGTCCACCCAAAAGCAAGTAAGTATGGGCATGCTGGGAAGTGGGGTGGAGGCAATAGCATGATGGGAGTGGTAGTCACAGCTCAACATCCCCCACCCACATGGCCCAGCAAGATCACACTCAAGCATGCACACCTCACAGGGAGTGAAAAGCCACTTCAAAGATGTCTGACAATGGTGCTCTGTTGTGGGGAGCACAAGGCCCTGCTGGGAACTGTGCACCAACCAACAGCAGGACACCACTGACTGACATCCTGAAAGCCAACTTGCACTCCCTGAAATGGAAGCACCTTCCATGGTAGGATATCTGGCTGGGTGGGAAGGAGGACTCACAGCACTGACCATATTTACAAGCAGTTCTCCTCACACACCTCCTCAACACTAACTCCACATAACCCACCTGGGAGAATGCAATGCCTCACACCCTAATTGAATATCCCACAAAGAACCACCACCCTGGGTTATGCTGTGTGAAGCACAGGGACACTCTTGGGACTTGTAGCCAAACAACTGCCAGGACAACACTGTCAGCCATCCTGTCAGCACAGGCACACTACCCCACAGGGAAGCAGAGTCAAAAGGAAGGAAGTATGGGCATGCTGGGAAGGGGGTGTAGGCAATAGCATGATGGGAGTGGTAGTCACAGCTCAACATCCCCCACCCACATGGCCCAGCAAGCTAGCACTGAAGCATGCACACCTCACAGGGAGTGGAAAGCCACTTCAAAGATGTCTGACACTGGTGCTCTGTTGTGGGGAGCACAAGGCCATGCTGGGAACTGGCCACCAACTAACAGCAGGACACCACTGTCAGCCATCTTGCCATTGCTCTCACACTCACACACAGTGAAGTCCACCCAAAAGCAAGTAAGTATGGGCATGCTGGGAAGTGGGGTGGAGGCAATAGCATGATGGGAGTGGTAGTCACAGATATTGGTCACCCCCACAACTGGCCCATCAACACCACCCTGAACCATGCGCACATCACAGGGAGTGGAAAACAACTGACAAGATGGCTGACACTGGCTACTGCTGTGGGGAGCACAAGGCCCTGCTGGCAACTGTGCACCAACCAACAGCAGGACACCACTGACTGACATCCTGAAAGACAGCTTGCACTCCCTGCAATGGCAGCACGTTCCATGGTGGGATATCTGGCTGGGTGGGAAGGAGGGCCGAATGTCAACCAAATACAACCAATGCAGACCATGTACACACCCCAACATTCACATAGAAATGCCCAAATAATGCAGGACAATGTGCTACACCAATATCAACCTCTGACTGTGACAACTTAGGACAATGCAATGTACAGGCCCGCATCCAGAGGCACAGTCACAACTGTCAGGTGTGTCAACCATTGATGCCTGCAGAAACATAACATACAATGTGTGTGTCTCCCGAAAACAGGTGATGATGGGGACACAGCAGCAGACGCTGAGGATTCCCCGTCCCAGGCTCAAGAGGATACTGGGCTCACTGGTGTGGAACAGCCTCTGCCCTCCTCGGATGAAGAAGACCCACCTGGCACCTCTGGAGCAAGTCATCATGCAGCACCAGCAGGACCACCAGCTGCACCCCCTGCACCCACCCCTCCAACGACTGTCAACACACATACCACCCCTGCCAACATGGACAGACCAAGGAGCACCACCACCACCAGCACAGGGACCCTGGACCAACGTGGGCCATGGACACCAACACCACCAACAACCCCCAAGGGGGCCCAGGGTCACCTGTGCGTGCCACCTCAGGTACTGCACGTGTCGCCAGGGGTGGTGGGAGGGGTGGGAGACATAGGTCGCTGATCGCAGAGGGGTCTGGACTGCATGATGACCCACAACTGGCACACATAGCCGATGCGTACCAGTCCAGCACCGGAGAGCTCAGCCAGGTAGTGGGGCTCCTCAGGGACATTAAACAGCAGCGGGCTGCCCATCATGCCCGCTTGGACTCACACATGTCCCGCGTGGAGTCCAAGTGGGACACACTGCAAGAGATGACGGCGGTGCATAGGGACATATTACAATGCCTCCGCCAGATGAGCAGCAACCAGTCAACACCTCCCTGTGTGCCCACAACATCTGGTGCTGAAACAACTGCAACTGCCACAGGGAGGGAGGATGACTCTGGCGGAGAGTCCCCTGCACCGCAGCAGCCTGCACTTGAGGGTCCCCCCAAAGAAGAGGGGTAGTCCGAGGAGGGGCAACTGAGAGGCCGATGGCCATGTGCAACCCCAGGAAGCCAAAACCTGTTCTGGATAATCACCTTTGTGCGCAAACTGTTCACCCTGTTGACTGCAACACAACTCCCCCACATGACATGGGGAGTACAAGTCGGACCAATGTCTCAGATGACTGTGGACTTGATACAGGACATTTCTGCTACCAGGACTTCCAATTCATCTAGGAACTATGGATTGAAATCAAAATGTACAGCACTCACCATCCTGTGCACTATTCACACACATGTATGACAATAAACACACTAATACACCATACCTGCCTCTGTCGTGATTCCGACGTGGTTTCTGTCATGGAGATGATGACCAGCGAAATTACACTGTGCATTCTAACTGCTACAGCTAGTACAACACAGGCATGTGAGTCATGGCAACGTGACACACATGAGGGAGACACACCACCAGGGCTACACAACAATTACACACCTAGGCCATCTGACTCATTGCCTACACTGATGTTGCCAGGAAATACGGTGCAATGCACAGACACAGCACCTATTCACAGTCTTTGTCAACTAGCCCACTGGTGCAGTAAGCAAATATCAGTCAAATGTGTGACCACAGACAACGCACATCACAAAGTGAAGCACAGGTTTATTACACATTTGCTACATGTTGTAACCACTACAGATGCAAGGTAATCCCACCTGGCAGCGGGCACACAGTCAACAAGTGTAGAAGGAAGGAAGTCCATGGGTGTGGCGCACATCACCTATAGGGACAGCTACCACCCTGGAAGTCGAATCACGGTGTTGGGGATCACAGTTGACCAAACCACTCTGAAAGTACCCTGTGAAGGACAGAAATGACACACAGTCAAAAGCACTGAAGAACAGGACAGAACTGCAATACTCATGCCCAATACATGTCACAAGATACCCACCCAGAACCAAGTTAGCATGTCAACACTGTTGGGGAGTACAGACTACCTGTAAGGACACATCGCTACATGCATACAGTCATGCAGCCCATGGACACACTCAAACAGCACCAGAGCACCACCAACATATATCATGCAAACACACATCATTGACATGACATCTCTGGATACTCACATTCAGCTGAAGAAGTTGGTGATGAGCTGTGTGCGGACATCACCATCACCGTCATCATCATCATCACTGGCATCGTGGTCCAGGCCAGGATCCTCCACAGGTGGCGGATGTTGGTCATCGTCATCCAGGATGAGAGGCAACTCCTTCCGCACTGCCAGGTTGTGTAGCATGCAGCACACGATGACAATCTTGCACACCTTTGCTGGGGCATATGGGAGGGCCCCTCCTGTCTTGTCCAGGCAGCGGAAGCGGCTCTTCAGGAGACCAAATGTCCGCTCAATCACTCTCCTTGTCCGACCATGTGCCTCATTGTAGCGCATCTGGGCTGGTGTCACAGGGTTCCTGAGGGGCGTCAGAAACCACGGCATGTTGGGGTATCCGGAGTCACCTACATACAGACAATTGCACATTAGCTGAGTTGGAAAAGAGGGTGGAACACTACATTGCAGAACACACACAATGGTACAAAGTCAGTACGCACCAACAAGCCAGGCACGCTGGTTCGGCATCTGTGACATCATCCTCGGGATGCGACTACTCCTCATCACGTAGGCATCGTGTGCAGAACCGGGGAAATGGGCACACACGTGTGAGATGCTCATATCTGCAAGACAGACCACCAGTGCATTGACCGAGTGGTAGTGTTTGCGGTTCCTGTATGCCTGCTCCTGGGCCTGTGGTGGAACCAAAGCCACATGTGTCCCATCAATGGAGCCAATGACATGCGGCATCCTCCCCAGGGCATAGAAGTCACTCTTCACGTCAGTGAGTTGTTGGAGTCTAGGGAAATAGATGTACTGGTTCAGGTATATCAACATAGCCTCCAAAACATCGCGGAGCACACGGCTGAACATGGTCTGTGACATCCCACCAGCAGTCGCCAGAGTGTGTTGAAAGGTACCGGTGGCAAAGAAGTGTAGGGCTGCCATCACCTTCACCTTGGGGGTCAGCGCTGTAGGGTACGGCCGGCCAGGTTGCAAATGTGGTGCCAAGCGCACTGCCAAATCCTCAATCAGCTGCCTGGTGAAGCGGTACCGTCGGATGCTGTCACGTTCCACCATCGTTGCCAGGTCAGGGAATGGTCTATCGACAGCTGGTGCCCTGCAGTGCATAGGTGAAGAAAGAAAGATTGTCCGTCACCTCACATATGTGGCATTGAACACACTAAATTTCACATGATACATCATTATGAGGCACAAGTACATGATGTGTGCAGTTCCGTAAGGACATGTATGGCACATACATGGACAACATCTAACATCACAGTTCAACAAGTGGCATCAATAAGTCCCAGGTTGTGCCATTGGATATCATGAGGCCGTGTCACAGTTCCCATCTCCTGCTGCCACGTTACAAACACACCCCACAGTGACATGTGAGGACAGATGTGCCCCAGCCATCACAGCTCAACGACAGGTAGATTCCCAGGGACCCTGTATTGCCACATGGACACTGGCATGACATGGTGTATCATGTATACACCACAGCAAAACAACCATGACCCCCACAGGTAGTGGTCCCTGTTGCCTCGGCAGGACAGACATGGACGTCTGTGACACACACACGCACAACATCAAAGTCCATGCACAAACAACGTGGATGTGGAGACTGTCTCCCATTGTGCACATGAAATCAGAGACATTGTAAACACAACATGCACACAGACTGTGGAGGACCATCACTATTGTGCCAATGGGTCACCCTGGGTTAAACATACCGTCCCACATGGGACTCAGGGGGAATGTGACATGACATACACATACACCACCGTGAAATGTGACCATGCCACATGCTCAGATATGAACAGTTGCACTTCACAGTGGTCATGTACACGAAACACCAAGGATTCTGTCCCCATGAACACGTGCACAGCCTGGGGGTGGCTGCCCCCAAGTGACACCCACAGAACAACATGTTCACCCCCATACACGGAATAGGTAATGCAGCCTTACATACCTTAGGATACAGTTTGGACAGGCTGTGGTGTTGTAGGTGTGCCCCTCACTCCCTGGGAAGTATATGTGGCTGGCATATGTTCACCTGTGACAGGCATGGTGACATATGCCAGTGACTTGTACAGGGACGCGTTGGACAGCAATGGACCGATCGGTGCGCACACATTGGCCATTGCATTCAATGTGTGCTGGTACGCGTTGTATTCGCAATACGCGTTGGACAGCAATGGACCGATCGGTGCGCACACATTGGCCATTGCATTCAATGTGTGCTGGTACGCGTTGTATTCGCAATACGCGTTGGACAGCAATGGACCGATCGGTGCGCACACATTGGCCATTGCATTCAATGTGTGCTGGTACGCGTTGTATTCGCAATACGCGTTGGACAGCAATGGGCCGATCGGTGTGCCCGGCCGGCCCATTGCATTCAATGTGTGCGGGTACGCGTTGTATACGCAATACGCGTTGGACAGCAATGGACCGATCGGTGTGCCCGGCCGGCCCATTGCATTCAATGTGTGCGGGTACGCGTTGTATACGCAATACGCGTTGGACAGCAATGGACCGATCGGTGTGCCCGGTCGGCCCATTGCATTCAATGTGTGCGGGTACGCGTTGTATCCTGGGTACGCGTTGGACAGCAATGGACCGATCGGTGTGCCCGGCCGGCCCATTGCATTCAATGTATGCGGGTACGCGTTGTATACGCAATACGCGTTGGACAGCAATGGACCGATCGGTGCGCACCCATTGGCTATGGCCTGGCCTGGCAACGGTCGCGTTTTCAAATTTTGAACGAGTCTGATGCTGTAAATTCAGTTGGTCACCCACAACAATGTTGCAAATTCATGGGTGTCATGAAGTTGAACTTTTTGAAATATGCTGTGGGCGTGTGTAAGTGGTGCAATTCCATGGATTGGCCAGATTCAGAAGATGCAAACGACTTGGACCTATCACTTTGGACACATGGGACAGTATCTGCCTCTGCAGCACACATATAATGCTGGCTGTTCCCCTGAGAGCTCACTTGCCTGCACTACATGCTCCAGGACGACATCTGCCACCACCACTGCTGCTGTAACTGCACCCTCTGGACCCTGCAATGGCACGTACTGTGGAGAGAGCCCCAGCCTTCAGCACTGAGGAGAACCAGGCCCTGCTGGACAGCCTCCTTCCACAGTACAGCAAGCTGTATGGGAAAGCAGGGGAGCAGGTGAGTGTTCTGTCCACTGCCTTTCTAAATGTGCATGTTGTCTGACTAGCAAGGCTAACAGTCTCCACGCCACTGGCTAGCAGGCTCACTGAGTAGTTATCACCCCCCATAGTGTGTAGTTACATGCATTGAACAGGTATAGTGCATTGACAGTGCATTTAGATAAGGTTTTACTTCCCAGGCAATGATACCATGTAGTAACTGCTGGCATACTGTCCATGGCCATTGTTGCACTGCCTGTGTACATCATGTGCCCCTGTGATTGAGACATGTATATCCAACTGTGTAATGCATAGATATGTTGCATGTGTAGTAATGGCATTCTCACTTTGTCATCCTCACAGGTTGATGCCCACCAGAAGCAGAAGATATGGCTGACCATCGTCCGGGCAGTGAGATCCGTGGGGGTCTACAAGCGCCGGATCCGCAACTGCCAGAAGAGGTGGCAGGACCTTCGGGGCTGGACCCGGAGGATCGCCCGGGTCCAGCTGAAGCTGTCGCCTCCTCGCAGGAGGGGCGGACACCGGACCCTGACCCCCACATGCTCAGGATCCTGGCGGTGGTCTTCCCTGATCTGGATGGGCAGCTGAAGGCCAGAGAGCAGCAAGGAGGGGGTGAGTCCATGACTGCATTGTGAACTTTGTCTGCCATGCTATGTGCCCTCCTCTGGCCTGGTTGAACTTCCACAGTACATTAGTCATGTGGTCCAGGACCCATGTCCCTCTATTGTGCACTGCCCACTCCTCATCTGATACCCAGGTGTGGCCCTTACAGTCAGGGAATTGTGTCACTTGGGTACTGTGTCCTTGCAGTTTGCTTGACTCAAGGTGGGGGACAGCATCTGTTTCCCTGACTCTGTGGTGGGCATCATGGGTGGGTCCATTGCTTACACAATGCCTGTGTTCTGACATGTAATCTGCGTGTTACTTTGATATGTGGTCCAATTGCTGAGCTGACCCACCACATGTGCCTGGGGTATCTGGCACACACCCATGCTGCGGGTGGGAACAATGTTTGGGCCCTAGGAGTGTGTATATTACGTGTGTCACACATACTTAGCCAGCTGCCTACTGTTCAGGGCTCATCCCTCATTCATGTGGGGCAGGACAGTCATGCCTACTCCAGGCCATACAATACACTCTGTACTCCCACTCCCGTGTATCAGCTGACACGTTGTGCTCAGTGATATGTCCCCTCAGGTGTCTACCTCTGTGTCAGTGTGCTGTGGCTTCGTTGTCAGGACTGCTGGGGTGTTTCCCGGTTGGGGCTCAGCATGCCACCGGAGATGTGACCATAGGAGACGATACTTGTGTGACACATAGGTGTTTGATCACCTGACCGTGCAGACTGGGGTATGCGAATGTGAAGTTCAGGCAGCTGTTTCCCATTCACAGCAGATTGTGAGGTGCTCAGGTTCAGAGGGTTGTGTTACAGGTCTCCCATATGTCCAATCAGTATGACCTGGACAGATAAGGGTTCAGATGATGTGGTGTGTGGGGGATGTACATGTGCACTTGTTCAGCTCCAGGACTTGCATTCCCCATGACCTACTATTGTGACACAGTGCAGAGTGTTGTTGTCTGGCTGCCCTGCCCATGTGACTGGAGAGAGTGATGTATGACTTAGCAGGCATGCCTGTGCCATGGCATGTGACTTCCTATGAGTGATCCTGCAGGGGAGTGACGTGCTACATGCACACCATTGTGGCAATGGCTATCAGGACATGGGTGCATCATGGTGTCTGTCGCTGGTATGCATCACATGCATTTCCTATTTGACTCTGGGCATCCCTTTCATCCGGACACCTGTACTGACTCAGTGGCAAGAGTCGTGATGTGTGCATGTTCACATGCTTCACCGTGTTCTCTGCACTGTCCAACTACTGTGTAGGTGGTGCATGTGTCCACACTGGGGTATTGCCATCCAACAGACACCAGACAGATGGGTGCAAGGCCAGGTGGGATGTGAGTGCCATGGTTGACCATCAGACTGACAATTGGCTTCTCCTGTTCTGTTTGGGCACTTTTAGCAATGTCCAACTAAGGATGCCAGGGCTTGCTCTGTGATGTGATGTACTTACTGTGGTGTGTGCGTTCGGTGCAGGTGACTGATGTCTGTCTGTTTCCCTATTGATTGCAGATACATCCATGGCCACAGGAGGGGACAGCTCCACGGACCAGGAGGAGCCGCAGAGCCAGACTGGGTCAGCAGCCGAGGAGTGGTCGGAGGGACCCAGTGGCATGGAGGGCGAGGGGAGCCACACCGAGGAGTCCTCAGCACCATCCACCTCAGCTGAGGACCACAGCAGCTTGGAGGATGACTCCCTTATGGAGGCGGGTGTCAGCAGCCACCACACCCCAGCTAGTGTTGCTGTCCCCGCCACCACCACCACCGCCCTCCCATCGGCTCCCATTCCCGAGGTCCGTGGAGGCTCCCATGTTCGGCAGCGTGTCTCCTTCGGGCCAGGCACCGCACCCCCTGCCCCTGTGTCCCCTGCTGCCCTGAGTGAGGAGTCTGTGTACCTCCTTCGCCAGCTCCATGTAGGGCAGACAGCGATGCTGAGTGTCCTCCATGCACACACCACTCTGTTGACTCAGCTGGTGTCGTTCATGGAGGGCATCCCATCGGGCATGTCTGCCCTACAGAGGGGCAATAGGTCCATGGACTCCTCCCTGACGGCAGCAGTGTCCCTCCTCCGACAGTCCCTCACCCCTCCTGCCTCTGCCCCATCCACACTCCCCAGCACCTTACCTGTCCCAAGCACACACACACCGGCACAGGCACACACCAGCACATACACGAGCAGCACACAGACACACACGCCACAAACAAGACGCACACGCACGCACAGTCAGGGGACTGAAACCACACTCACAGGGGATGGAGCCCAGGCACACACACACGCATCCACGAGCACTGCGCAGTCCTCAGTTGCCTCTCCCTCCAAAGCCCCCTCCCTTGCCTCACCTGCAATCCCAAAGACACAGCGGCTCTTCCTCAGTGACCTCGGCCTCTTCCCCTCCGATCCAGCTGATACAGCATTCAGGGGGAAGAGGAAGCCCACCCACACGGAGTGGAGTGCCCCTCGCCCCTGGACACCCTCCCCCAGGTGCAGACCGACTGACGCCCCCACCCGCAAGTCCCCCCGGACCCGGAAGAGCAAGACCCCGCCGCCGCCCTTCAGCTCAGGCACCAAGTCCCCTTCCTCCATCCCTCAGGCTCCCACTACACAGGTGCCCCCACCACACCCTGCCCCAGGTTCCCCCACCCACAGATACACCATCCCCAAAAGGATCAGGCCTTCTCCCCCTGCCACTGGCTCTTCCGGCCCCACACCCCCCGCTGCGCTTGTCTGTGCCACTGGTGTGGTGAGGGTGTCCTCCCCCTCTGTCCTGCCCACCTTACCTGATCCCCATTCTCCTCCCCTGGAGGTAGGCACTGCAGTGGAGTCCACTACCACCCTGTCTGACTTGGGCACTGCAGTGGCGAACCTGTCCACTCCATCTGCACGGTCCACTGCAGTCGTGCCGGCACCCACACCATCTGAGTCATGCCCCCAAGTTGTGCCGGCACACACCATGTCAGACACCTCCACTGCAGTTGTCAGTGGCTCTCCAGCACCCACCACCCCTTCCCTGCCTCCTTCTGGTGACCCTGATCCTGGCCCTGCGGTGCCTGGCCTGCCCCCCCGTATGCCCCTCCGAGGGGATTGTCCCTGGTGTTTATCAGTGCAGGCATGCGTAGGGTGATATCTGCCACTGTCACCCTGTTTTGACTTTCAGGATGGACTGGCCATTGGCCTTTGTTTCTTTTTTACTGGACTTCAACTTTTGAACCCACATATGCTGAATAAAGCAACTTTCTGTTCTCTAGTGGTTTTGCTTCTGATGTACATGATGTTGATGATGCTAACCATGCCCTTGCTGCCGTGATGGTGATATTTGGTCTCATGAAAATGAAGTGTTACTGTGCAGGAAACCATGTGGTCCAGGGGGAATGTGTCCTATCCTGTAGTGTATCCATGTCATCCTTAGCAGCATCTGAGGGTGTCATGTTTTCAATGTTTGGCAATGGGATTTCCTACTTACATTAGCAATGTCACATCTGTGGCTTCCACCCCTGCACATCTGTTGTGCTTGCCATTGTTCAATTAGTCTACTTCCCTGACCGTGTGGCCATCTCCAGTGGACATGCAGGTTTGGGCATCAATGGGGAAGGACTCATCTGTGTTGTCAGTGCAACTTGCTATACATGTGTGTTGGATCTGTGCTGATGATTTCGTTGACACTCCCATGACCAGGCTGATGTGACGGGAGCCTTCATTTGGTGCTAATTGTTGACTGTGTGACCAAGTGTTCTGCTGACATGATGGAGCCCTACTGAGGCAACATATGGCACAGCTTTCCTCACACAGGAGTGGAGTCCCCTCATGGCAGTGTGTACTCCTGTGACATTGCCTGCGCCCAAGGTGTGTGTTGTGTGAGCATGTCTGTGTGTTCACTTCCATTTTGCTGTGCATGCTGGGATCCCTAGTGATGTTCCTGTTTGTGATGCTTGCTGAGTTGACCTATGTTCCCCCAAAGTCTTCTCCCTGGGTTCTCTGTGATGTGGGTGCATGGCACGTTACTGGTCATCAGGGTGTCACCCATAGGTGTGTTTGCTGTCAGGGCTGAGTTTGTGGGCAGACGCAGATGGGACACAGTCAGGATTCCCCTTGGCACTTGTTGTTTACACCTGTCATGTAATTTCCAGTTTGTGTTAGCTTACAGTGATTGTGACACGTTGTGTGTGTGACTGCTGGCACTCCTCAGGGTCAGGGCTGCAATGTTGGTAGTTGTCTATGTGTGTTCTTTGTGGGTGACCTTGGCTTCTTCATTGGTGTGGGACTGTGGCTGGGATCCCATTGGTTGGTGTTGTGTTGCCGTCATGTCCATGTACGGCGTAGTGTGCAGTGTGTCAGACATTCAGGTGTCTTGTTGAGTGGCCATGTGTGATGTGTTTCTGCACCTTGGTTCCCACCACCACCCATGGGATTGTCATGGGTGCATGTGCAATGTCACCAGTGCATGTGAGCTTCACTGCTGCACATTGTTGGAGGTCGAGGTGTGTGGTGTTGAGTGTGTGCAGATGAGAGTTGTTGCCCGGCTAGACCCCTGCCTCCATGTTGGCCTTGGCTTACTGGCCGTGCTGATTGATTTGTGCTTGTGTAGGTGTGATGGTAGTTTGTTGCTCAGGACACATGACTGTGGTTCACAGTGTGAACGACATTTAGCTTTGTCATCACAGTGGGATTGTCATGCAGCCCAGGGTCACCACATTGTGGGGACCCTGGGGGTAGTGCTGTGGTGTGTCTGTGTCTTGCTGTGTCAGTTGCTGTTCCTACATGCTTGTGTGACATGTGTGATTTGTGCTCCCTCTCATCTAATTGCCCACATAGGGGATTTGGATCCATGAGTTACTTTTGTGTGGCACTGTATGCGCATCTGTGTAATTGGTATTCAGGCCTCCGCATGTGTTGTGTGGTTGCCTGGGGACACTGGCACCCCCCCACCTGTTGTGTTTGATGTGCAGTGTGGGTCTGCCTGTTTGTGTTTGTGCATCTGCACCACTGCATTGGCATATCTTTAGTGTGCCATTGGCTGTATGTTGTTTGGTGTGTTTCCCCTGCTGTCCCTGGGACTCCTAGGTCATCAGTCAGCACAATGATCATTGTTTGTGTGTCCCATTGCTGCCATGGTATGGTATCTGTTCACCTCACATCTACAGTCTCCACAGGGTATCTGCATTTGTGTGCCCATTGGTGCAAATATGTGGGTCTGCATTCTGATGGTCACTTCTGTCATTGTGTCATTGATGAATGTTGACAGTGTCAGCCCCCATGGGTGATGTTTGTCTGCACATGGCCAAAGGTATGTCTTATTTGCACTGCACTGTTTGCCTCACACAATCTATGTTGCTATGGGACACAAGCACTACTTTGCCACTGATGTGTTTGTTGTTCTGTGACCAGGAATCATCCATGCAGTTTGGCAGTTGCAGCTTTTTCAATGTCAACACTTACATGTTGGTCACTGTGATGATGGGGGTTTGGACCCCATTGCCACAATGTTCAAGATGTGCTTCAGCTATGGGCCCCACACTTACATTTTGGTCACTGTGATGATGGGGGTTTAGACCCCATTGCCACAATGTTCAAAATGTGCTTCAGCTATGGACCCCACACTTACCTTTTGGTCACTGTGATGATGGGGGTTTAGACCCCATTGCCACAATGTTCAAGATGTGCTTCAGCTATGGGCCCCACACTTACCTTTTGGTCACTGTGATGATGGGGGTTTAGACCCCATTGCCACAATGTTCAAAATGTGCTTCAGCTATGGGCCCCACACTTACATTTTGGTCACTGTGATGATGGGGGTTTAGACCCCATTGCCACAATGTTCAAAATGTGCTTCAGCTATGGACCCCACACTGACCTTTTGGTCACTGTGATGATGGGGGTTTAGACCCCATTGCCACAATGTTCAAGATGTGCTTCAGCTATGGGCCCCACACTTAGATTTTGGTCACTGTGATGATGGGGGTTGGACCCCATTGCCACAGTGGTCATGGTCTGCTTGCATTGTGGGGGCCACACACATTTATGTGTGACACATGTGATAGGGGTCACATTGTATGTTCAAAGTCATGTTCAGTGTTGTAGGCATTTGACACAGTCTACACACGCTTGTCATGGTGTTGGGGGGGATGTCTTTTTGTTGCATTCTTTATGTTGGTGTGTGCTTGTTGTGTCATGCATTAGCCATCCTATGAGTGGGGGTGTTGTTGGTGGTAGGCATCCAGCCCCCCATGGGTAGAGGTGGTAGTAGTGGTAGGCATCCAGCCCCCCATGGGTAGAGGTGGTAGTAGTGGTAGGCATCTGGCACCCCCTGGGTAAGGGTGGTAGTAGTGGTAGGCATCTGGCACCCCCTGGGTAGTGGTGTTAGTAGTGGTAGGCATCTGGCACCCCCTGGGTAGAGGTGGTAGTGGTGGTAGGCATCCAGCCCCCCATGGGTAGAGGTGGTAGTAGTGACAGGCATCCAGCCCCCCATGGGTAGAGGTGGTAGTAGTGACAGGCATCCAGCCCCCATGGGTATAGGTGGTAGTGGTGGTAGGCATCCAGCCCCCATGGGTAGAGGTGGTAGTGGTGGTAGGCATCCAGCCCCCATGGGTAGAGGTGGTAGTAGTGACAGGCATCCAGCCCCCATGGGTAGAGGTGGTAGTAGTGACAGGCATCCAGCCCCCCATGGGTAGAGGTGGTAGTGGTGGTAGGCATCCAGCCCCCATGGGTAGAGGTGGTAGTAGTGACTGGCATCCAGCCCCCATGGGTAGAGGTGGTAGTGGTGGTAGGCATCCAGCCCCCATGGGTAGAGGTGGTAGTAGTGACTGGCATCCAGCCCCCCATGGGTAGAGGTGGTAGTGGTGGTAGGCATCCAGCCCCCCTGGGTAAGGGTGGTAGTAGTGGTAGGCATCTGGCACCCCCTGGGTAGTGGTGTTAGTAGTGGTAGGCATCTGGCACCCCCTGGGTAAGGGTGGTAGTAGTGGTAGGCATCTGGCACCCCCTGGGTGAGGGTGGTAGTAGTGGTAGGCATCTGGTACCCCCTGGGTAAGGGTGGTAGTATTGGTAGGCATCCAGCCCCCCCTGGGTAGAGGTGGTAGTAGTGGTAGGCATCTGGCACCCCCTGGGTAGAGGTGGTAGTAGTGGTAGGCATCTGGCACCCCCTGGGTAGGGGTGGTAGTGGTGGTGGGCATCCGGGCCCCTATGTATAAATGTGGCATTGGTGATGGCCATCCCGCCCGTATGGTGCTGCTGTTGCTGGTGTAAGTAATTTCTGCATCCCTCTGTGTGTGTGTGATATGTCGGGTACGTGTAGTTTGTATTTTGTGGTTGGTGTCTGACTTACCTTCTGCGCCGTACGCGTCCGTGCCTGTTCCGGTAGTAGATGTAGAATATTGGTAGGATCGGCACGAAGGGATTCATGGTTGGTTCGCGCCGTTCGTCTTTCTGGTTGCTTCGCCTCGTCCTCGTCGCTGGCGTGTTCGTCTCGTAGCTGTGGATCGTGTTGTGGCGCGAATCGGAGCTTATGTGCGCCTCTCCCGGATGCTTTGACGTGCCGTGCGTAGCGACGGGTTCGGCGCGTACGGGAAGCGCATCGTACTTGTCCGGCCGGACGGGGCTGCATTTTGGCTTCCGTGCGACTCGATTCTGCGTTTAAGGATCCGGCTCGGTCGGGGAACAGGACCTGGATTGGGTGAGTACGACTGGGTCGGAGTCTATGCTGTTGTGCGCATCGTACTTCCTCGTTCGGAATGATGTGCGGATCGGTCGGGTAACAGGCATTCGCATGGCTTTTTTCCCGACCGAATGGTGTTAGGTGCGCCTCCGACCGAGATCAGAATCGATCCCTTAGTGTTTTAAATTCAACATTTGAACATGAAGAAATTAACAGTACCTGCTGTTTAAATCATGAAAATGTGAACCAGTGTCAGGAGAAAGAATTAATTTCCCTGAGTAAGAAAACAGCTATATGTGCAGTAACTACACATGATAGACTGACTGATTTGGCTCAAAAATTTGAAATTGATGTTACAGGAAGTTTTCCATTTCATAAAAATTTCAGTGTACATATGGATGATGAAGCAAATGAGAAAATGTGTTCTTCAAGAATGCAATTGAACATTGCAGAAATATTAAAATATATTTTCAAATGCAATGGGTTTGAGAAATTAGGAGACAAGTGGGCAAGAAAACATGAGAAGAAAAAGAAACCACCAGAACTAGCAAGGAAACTGGATAAGAAAAAGAAACCACCAGACCTTGTTGAGGAAAATAATAAACAGGATGAGGGAAAAGCTTTTGCTTACTCATTGAGAGAAAAGGTGGGAGAAGTGCATGTTCATGTGCCACGGAACAAAAGTGAACTTGCAGCATTTCTGAACACATTCCCACAATTGAGAGACAAACCTATGCTGTGGTACCTACAAATTGATGGATTTGTTGAAATTTTAAAGGAGTTATGTATTAATTTGGAAATGTTCTTTGACATTGCCATGCAAATTGAATTGTGGTTTGAATCTAAAGTTGTTGTGCAAAGGCCAGGTTAGGAGATAATGAAAAAGGTTTGCATGAATGCACCATAATTTTCTGTTGTTATGGAGAAAAACGTAGCAGTGATTACTTTCCTGAAGGTCAGTGTGCCAGCAAAGGATGTTAATTGGGTACAGATTAAAAGAACACAGGATGGAAGTAAAGGTGTTTTGGTTCGTGCAAATTCAGGTATGGATGTTGCACTGCTGGAAAAAGTATCCTTTTGCCATCTTTGTAACAGATTTGAGCATTGGAAGAAGAAATGTAAATTTAAACATGATGCAGCAATTGGAAATGTGCAAAAACAGAGAGAAATGCAGGTGCAAAATGTGCCAGCCAAGCAAATGCATATGTCAGTTCAGAAACAGGTACCAATGGCAGGAGTTTTTGAAGCTCAGATGCTCCCACAAAATATGGAAAATGCTCAAATTAATTTAAATAAGTTGTCCAGAGCAAATGTGAATTCTTTCCAGAAACAAAATCAGAACCCATTTCAACAGGTTGCTGTATTTGAAAATGAGAGTTTTAACCCTAACAATTCCGAATTTACCAAGTCCATTGTGAAAACAGTGGAAGGTCCAGACTTAGTTGTAGGAGTTTTAAACAAAGAAATTACAAATCCAGTTTTAGAAAAGGTTGGAGCAAAAATAGGCCCATTTGATAAAAATTGCCTAGTTGTTGTCTGTGACTCAGGCCTGGCAGGAAAACAATTGTTTTGCAAATTAAACAGCACAGATTACTGTACACCAGATGATGTTAATTTTCAGATTCCTGATGAGGATGTACATTTTAAAATGGCCCAACAAGAGACAGCTGTAGCATTGTTTTCAGAAAGGACAGTTGAAAAATTACCTTCTGATTTGAAAGAAATAATAAACACATAAATAAGAGAGTTCACAGAGAAGGATGTCAGATTAATAAGATGTGCAGAACATGTCTTATTCAAATTAGAACCAGATGACATGTATTCAAGAACACCATCAGTTGCAGAAATGTTACCCATAATTGGAGATAAACTGAGTAAAGGATTTTTGATGGAATTGATTGGAAGTTTATGTAACTTTCTGATCACAGGTTCACAGAAGCTAAATAGAAAGAACAGATTAGTGCAGGAGATTAATAGCATAACTTTTCCATGTTGTCCTGTGGTACCGAATCCAGCCAACATATTTTTTCACATTCCATGTGCTGAAGAATGGCTTACTGTTATTTATTTTTGTCAAGTTCATGTCACAGTGCCATTGCATGAGAATAGTCAGGAGTATTGACAAAAAGAAGATGAATGTCTCGGACACATAATTGGAAAGGGAGTTAGAAAGGTGTCACCAGAGAGAGTGGAAATAATTCACCAGATGAATCCACCTCAAATTCAGAAAGAAGTCAGGACGTTTTTCGGAATGGTTAGCTGCTGTAGAGAGTGGTTACTAAACCTTTCCCTAGTGGCTAAGCCTTTACTGAGGCTGACACACAAGGATGTGTCTGATCCGCTTCCATTGGACAACAATTGCACAAAAGCATTCCTAGAGTTGAAAGAGAAAAAGTGTTCGCCCCCGCACTAGGAATGCAAGTTTATTTAAAAGAAAATACACCAATTTGCAGTGAGAGGGAGGGCTGCACTCTCTCAGTGCCTGTTCAAAAACATGAATGTGTTCAAAGGTCTGTGATGCATTTCCCAATGACCTTTGGCCCTAACGTCACAGAAATGCCAGCAAATGAATTGGTTTGTTATGAAACTGAATATAAGTGTCTAGATGTCATGAATATATGCATGAAGCCAAGATCAGACTTTAAGGATGAACGTCTGATTCAGCCCAACAATGTCCATTTTGTAGATGGCCCATATTTGAAAGGTAACAATGACACATTAGGAGCAACACATGCTGTACTTCCTATACATTATGTTGTCAAAGCTTCATGGCTTTCAGTAGTTACCTCAGCCCAAAACTCGAAATTGATTGCCCTTACCATAACATGCAGTATATCTGCTCAAATGGGAGTCACTGTTGTCATGGGAGAGAGAAATGCTAATTCAGTTGCATAAAATTGTGTTCTGTTAGCATATACATTCAATGGAACTTTCACAGGTAAATTAATAGAGGCTCAAGAAATTGTTTCAAAAGCAGAACAACAGGGTTGTATCAGAACTGTTTTTTAGAAAAGTGACAACTGCATAGTAGCAAATGTGTTATTGCAAAAACTGATGCCCAGGTATAGATTGCCAGTTTCTCTGAAATCAGATCATAATGAGGTTTCAAAGATGATGTGTGCAGAACCACAGATTGGACAAGGATTGGATTGTAGCTATTTGCCTGAAGTTTCAAGCATAATAAAGCAACACAAAGACAGTACAGAGTTACACTTTGCAAAAGACTGGGTTTCAGCATCACTGAAGTGGCTTGAATATCGAAATGCAAATGCACTTGTGAAAAACACAGATGAAAAGACCAGCCATTGCTGTGAAGGTCTGACTGATGTGGAGCGTGGAGTTTCTCACCAGATTGCAGCTGCTGCACAAGATCTGCATAATGAATGGTGCCAAAACTTTGATCTGAGAGATGCTGTGAAATGGAAAGGCCTGTTCGAAATGATCCTGGCATAGACTGTTGTGAAATGTGGTGGCCTTCCAAATAGGGTGCATGCCTCTCACACACGTATGGTCCTGTGTCCCCCTGATAAAACAGCTCCCCTTCAAGAAAAGATGCCAGCAGTGGTCATAAGCCCACAGAAGAGGGTCAGTCAAGCTGTAAGGGAACACACAGAGCGTGAAGCAGCACTAGAGAAAACTGAAGTTGCACTGGAAAAGCAAAAAGTGGAAACTGACACAGATGAAAGCAGTGTCAAAGGGGTGAAAGAGTCAGGTGCAGCCTCTGAAGAAGAAATTAGTGCTGTGGGCCTATGAGTGGAGGTAGGAAAAAGCTGACTGAAAGGGTATCCAAAACATCTACAGTGGTCCCTTGAAAAATCATTTGCACCCATAGCTGAAACATCTGAATCTGATCAAAGTGAAAATAAAAGTGAAAGGCTTGGATTGAAAAAGTGCAAAGAATTGATGGTGCTCTGTCAGAGTTTCCCAGCACCTGAGTGGTCAAAATGCATGGAAAAAGTACAGAATGCCACTTTAAATGAACTGTATGAGCCACCCTGATGGCAAGCTGGTGACAGAGAAAAGAAATGCTGAAACAAATAACTGAGAATTGTCAAGAGCTGAAGAGAAAAGAATCTTTGAATGATAAAAGAAAAAGAAGAAAAGATGAAGAAGTAAAAAAAAAAAAAAAACCTGTTCTGTTTAATTTTCCTTTTATTATTTTAGTTACTTAATTTAAAGAAGACTAACTGTTCCAGGAAGCTACTTACAGAACTCTGCACTAAAATTTTGAGCATCGATATATATGATCTGATTACAGACAAAACTTGTGTTGCCTTAGAAATAGAGGTAAAATTGTGATATGCTCAGCTTTTGCAATAAAAAAGTCACCTGTGAGATTAAATAAGTGTGATAAAGAACAAATCAATGGAGGTATCATGATTTTACTTTATCAAAGGGAGGATTGATGTAGCTCAGATTTCATCTGGATTCAGGCATTGCTTTATTTTTGTGTTTCAGACAGACTGCATTTTAAAATGGCACTTTTGGTGCATGCAAAGTGAAAAACATGAAAGAGGCCTGCAAATGAAATCATGTAAAACCATGCTTAATTAATTAATCATGAATGTTTAATGTGTTTAGTTTAGATTTAACCTCACTATAGAATGCACATTTCATTCAGAGAACGTTTTTTTTTTTACTTTTAAAGTAGCACATAATTGTGCTGAATTTAACCTGTGTTTTTGCAGTGTAGAAAAACTTGTGATTTCAGTTTCCTCTTAGCTTTGAAGATAAGCATGGAATGTGTTCTCTCCTCCCAGCTCCTTTTCCTTGTAATCAACACTCCCTGTTCCCGTCTCAAGAGACTTTGTCTTTGTTGCATATTTAGACAATGCATATTCAGTTCATAACACATCTTTCTTATAATGTGTATTAATTAATCAACCATGCACCAACACTACACGTGGGGCAAACGCATTTTGCATGAAAAGCTATCTAAAACATTAGAGCATGTTGCTATGAGTATGCATTAACTGTTTGCGCTTTGAAAATTTGCACTGGTGCATGTTTATGCTATGTTGTACATTGCACATTTTGCATGTGGTGCACAAATAATAGTAAAGCTGCTTTAAATTAATAGCTTTTGCTAGGTAATAATTAATACAGGGTATTAGTATGGGGAGGTAAACATAATGGGCTTTACTTAATAAATTAGTGGGGCATATTATCAAGGGCTCTATCGCCACTTTAGCGGGACTTTTTCCCGCTAAAGCGGCGATAATTCAAACGCCCTATTAGCAAGCTGTCGCTAACTGCTGTTAGCGACAGCTTCTAAGCGATAGCGACCGGGTTGGGTGCCGCTTTGCATGCCAGCGATATTTATCGCTAATGGCATGCAAAGTAGGCGTTCCCAACCTAAAGCGACTGGAAACAGTCGCTAAGGTCGCTATCGCCTATTAGCGAGGCAGGGAGGTGATTAACGAACCAGCGCTAAACACGTTTAGCGCTGGTTTGTTAACGCCTGGTCTAAACCTGACTTAGCCATGTAATCCAATGGGAGGTGGATTACATGGCTAAATCCCCTCGCCCTATCGCCAAGCTAACACTGGTCACAGTGTGAATATCGCTTGTTTTCAAGCGATATTCACACTGTTCTCCAGGGTTTCTATCGCTTTGGAGATAAGCGTTGCTGATAGCACGCTATCTCCGCGATAGAAACCTGCGATAGCCTGCGATAATTATCCTAGCGCTAACTGCGCTTAGCGATAATTATCGCCGGTTATTGCTAATAGGCCCCAGTATTATTTTGTGTTTGTTTTTACTTTAGTATACATTTGGGCCCACAATAAAAATGGCTGCCTAAGAATCCAGCATGGCTGAGAATTGTTAGCAGTGTGCTGAATGAGAGACGCATGCGCAGAAGATTGTGCCAGCTGCATGAACTCTCAAGTGAAGACACATGGGTCAAGGCCACAGTGATCTGCACACTCTTGTCATCGTATCAATGTACCAGTGTTTGTGGGAGAGTGTCATCCCTGCGTGCGATGTGAAAGCAAGGCGGAAATAGACTGATACATTTTTTACGCTTAGATGTTGCAGTATTGTATAATTATTGATGGTGATACATATGACTGTATTAAGCCTTACAGCTTCCTTTGTTAAAACTGGTATGAGTTGGATTTGCAATGAGAACAGGATGATGAGACCCTCATGTCACCTATGCTAACCAATCACAGTGCGAGTTTCTGCTGAAACTGCAACATTATTAGTATAGTCAGCCAAGAATTAGAGTATAAATAATGACCCCTTAGGGGGCGTGTCAGACTTAGATTAGTCTTAGAGGAGAGATGAGGAGGGAGCAGATCTGACCAGACATCATATGGGTTAGGTACGTGAACATCGCGGGTGCAGCCTGGGAGGAGATTGCATCCGAGGAGAGACAGATGGAGGTGGGGGTCTTGCTCATATTGTTTTCAGAGAGTCCTTGCACGTCATATTTTTGGCAAGGCAGATCACATTCCTCTGTGGTCTTGTGAAGGAGAGGCATTTTCAAGGACCAGCCTCTCTGTCAGATAATGGAGAGGGAGAGAGACAGATGAACAGACCAGCGAAGAGAGACCAGCTGAGAGATCAGGACAGGTTTTTGTCTTATGTATTTATTTCTCTTTATGGGAGATTTTTGCTAATTATTAATTATTGATTAGCCTTGCAAAACTCACTCTTGAATTATATTTTTCCTGAAACTCTTTAAAGAGTTATGACTGACATAGAATTAGGGGTTTTCCCTCCTTTATGGAATGCTTTGTATGCAACCTATAATATGTTCTGTATTAATTCTATTTTTCCTATTTTCCAATTCTGTAACCTGATTGATATTTGACTAATGAATAAAGGGTCAGAGAAACTTAACTTTTGACTAGAAAATAAAACCCTTTAAAAATACTCACAACTCTCTTTATTGGCTTACATTTAATTGTATTTTTGATTTTTCATGTTTATGTAAAGTCTCCTGAAGGTGATAACACGGTGGCAAAGGTCCATCACCTTTTAAAGCTGTAGACTAGAGGTAAATGATGTTTTGCATTGAGAAATTACTGTGAAATTACCGCTGGATCACATGCTCCCATTGTAAAATAGGAGGTGCAGTTCACCCTGCACCACATGTTAGGCACATCAAGATGCTACCACGGGGTGCAGGGATCTACAGGGGGCACCATAAGTGCCCCCTTGGCCTCCAACCAGAGGCTGTGCACCCAAGGGGACCCTGCTGGGGCCCCCAAAGTCGTGTTCTGACAGCATTTCTGTGTTGGAAAGGCCTGCATGGAAAGGCTGCCGAAACCCGACACCATAATCCCAAGGGTGGAAAGAGCCGCCCTTGGGATTACTGGCTGCATTCCGATTGGCGGATGGGCTCTCCGAACCCATCCGAAGCCAGTCGGAATGACCGTTCAGATTCCTTTCCGACCGCCTCCATCATAATGAGGCGGTCAGAAAGGAATTCAACAGACAAATTACGATGCGGTCGGAAAGGCTCCGACTGACGGTCGCATTGTAATAGGGCCCCAAGTGTGTGAGTGAATGAATGTCTCAGAGGGTGTATGAGTGTCTGAGTACATTTGTAAGTGGTGTGAGAGAGTATGAGTGGGGATGAAAGTGAGTATATGAGTGTCTCAGTGGGTCTGGGAGTGGGTGTGTGAGTCTCTGATATGGGTGGGCAGTAAACTCCCTTCCGCCGGCAGAGTTTGTAGAGTTTTGCCACTCTCCGTTCCACTTGGATTGTGGAGTTCGGCAAAAACTCCACCAACCGCCGGCAGACTTCATCCCCCAAACAGTAGTGCACCAGGAGGCCCTTTTCCATAGTGGTTGAGAAAGGGGGTGGGGCCTCTCATGAGGTCTGAGCAATCCCGCTGCGGGGGACTTACTTGTAGTACTTGTAGCAACACTAGGGATTCTAGGCCTCCAACGACCCTCAGAAGTCAAGGAACTTCACCCCCCGCCAGTAGTGCACCAGGAGGCCCCTTTGCAGAGTGGTGGAGAAAGGGGGCGGGGCCTTCGGTGAGCTCTCAACAATGCCACTCTGGGGGACTTACGTCTGGCAACAATAGGGGTTCTTGGCCCCCCAACAACCCTCAACAGCCAAGGGGACTTCTCCAACCAGTAGTGCGCCAGAAGGCCCCTTTGCAGAGTGGTTGAGAAATGGGGTTGGCCTCCAATGAGGTATTAGCAATCCCAATGTAGTGGATTTACTTCTGGAAACAGTAGGGGTTCTTGGCCCCCAAAGACCCTCAGCAGCCAAAGGGACTTTATCCCCCAGTAGTGCGCCAGGAGGCCCCTTTGCAAAATGGTTGAGTATGATCCTTGCTGATATTGTTTGACTGATACAGCATATGTTATTAAAGCATAGAGATATTAATTTGCACAAATGCCTCACTGTACAGCAAAGGACCACTCAAAACGAGAGTTTGACAATAGTTTGACGGCTTTTAATAGACCTAAAGTAGGCATTCAAAAAGTGAAATTATAGCTGATTATCAGTTTGCTTTTGTTCATTATCCGGCTCCTGTGCTTTTGATTCAGGGTAGGTTGCCTCCAGAATGTAATTCTTCAGGGGGTCCAGTGGTCCCACATTATGCCTGAGCACTTCAGCATTGCCTAGTGGTGAAATTCCTCCTAGTGCTTCCTGCAGATTTTGATGAGCCGACCATACACCAATTATTTAGTGGCACCCCTATATGCTCTCTAGGGTGAGAAGCACAATACTTCTCGGCTATATCTCTCCCATAACATATTTATTTGGTTTGTCACTTTCAGTAACTCTTTCATCTGAAGGGTACTACAAGCAAACAATGTTCCCCTTTGCCTTCATTCTGCACTAATTGCCAGATGGAAATTGTAATAGTTTGATTCCTCTTTTCCTACAAATGGAATGCAAATTCAGCGTAAAGAACATAGGAAATAAGAGAACAGGCATTGAAATACATTTAAACATAAAAAATTATACAATTCCTTTGTGTATTCACAAATGTTTCACTCAGTCATTCAGACATGAATTTTGAATTAATAAACAACCATCTTTAAAGCGAGAGACATGGATAGAGTGCAGTTGTGTGACACATGCCCAAGAGATGGGGTGGAAGTGGAAGCCATTGTTGAGTATGAGAAAATGACAGGCATTTGACAGAGGGGCACAGGCAGCAAAACCACAATATTATTTACAACCTTTTAGAAAGAGTCTATATAAAAACAAACTACACTTTTATTATTATGTCAAGCAACAAAGAAGATACAGCCAACAATATCAAAATGAGCATATTGGTGTAACATATAAATTCAATTAATTTTATAGCTTTTACTTAGCTGCAAAATTAAAAAGAGAAGAGGCCAACTGGTGTATTGCTCCATTTGACGCACACTACATACCAGTCCACATCAGGTGGTTGGCAGAGGTCTGCAAAGGGCACTAAGCACATCATTCGTATGGAAAACAAACCGTCAGACCTAGCGACCTACATTAACAGCTCTCCCCAAGTCACCAAACTCAGAGAGACACCATGCCAACCACGATCAATCTATTCCTCAAGTATTTTTTATTCGTTTTTCTGAAGAATGGAGGAGAGTGACATTTGTAAAGTCAAAGTGGGTAAGGCAAATTAATTATTTGCACTTAGTGAGGTGTCTGATATCATCGATAGATTCAGTGGCTATGGGTACAAACAATACATATAGGGGCCTATTCACAAGGAGCTATCTCCAAATTAATAGCACTTTATCGCAGCCAAAGTCGTGATAAATGTATCCCCCCATTCACAAGCCGGTGTTAACAGCCCACAGCACCAGTTTACCCGCAATAGCAGCCGCAAAAAACATCGCCACAGAAGACCCCCGCAAATATCGCTAATGAGATGCAGAGTAGGCGTTCCCGTGACAAAAGCCGAGACAACAGCACACCTCAACATTCACAACGACCAGCCACATCCGCGATAAAAACACAAAACAGGCGATAAGGCGCGTTAGCACCAGGAAATCCACACCTGCTCTGACCTGGTGTAAAGTTGGACGGCAGCCAGCACCACAAAAGGGAGCACAGCCCAGGGCCACATCTGAAGGGCAACAGATGCCATGGAGCCACTCATCATGCAGCCCGGACACCCAAGAGGGCCACAACACCCACCCCCACCACCCCAGGACCCCATCCCACATCCCGGAACCCCCCCCCGGACCAACACAGACACAGCGCAGACAAAGAGAGCGGAACCCCAGGAAACGTACTAGCCGCACAGACCCTACATCTGACAATGTCACCCTCCACTACAGGCTGGAAGGGACAACCAACCTACGCATCCTGACCATCATCGCCTAACAGGCTTATGGCAACAACACAGCGGACAACCAACATCCCACCCCACACAAAGCTGATGGCGTGGCTGCACCTGTTGGCCCCTGGGACCCCCCATCCAACACCCGCCAGAGTCAGAGGAGTCTCACAGCCAGCCACATCCAAGTCCCCCACACCTGTCCTGGACATCACCATCACCCTGGTACCCCAGTCCCCATACGTACAACACAATGCGCAGGATCCGCTGGAGACCAAGCAAGGACCATACGCCATAGCAGGATGCACGCACGTGTTGGGGGCAATACACAGCACACATGTACTACCTGTGCCCCCTGGTGACACAGCACATAACCACCGCAACAGAAAGCACACGTCCCACACCAATGTGCAGGCAACAACAGAACACCGTGGAACACCCAACAATGTCGCCTTCAAATACACAGCCAGTGTGCATGATACCTTCATCCTCTGACAGTCCATCATCAACCAGCGTTCCGAGGATGGCAACAAGGGAAATGTACAGCCCCTTGGCAATATACAAATGAACACCCCACACACCTCAACACCACAACCATACAACTCACAACTCTGGCAATGCACACGTCACAAAATCACATACAACAGGCACAACAATATGCCCACCCACCAGACACGACAGAACAACTTACAATGTCCACATGGGCAAGCCCTGAAAATGAGCCAGCAATGGCATGGCACCTCAGCCACATACTAGCCGAATGTGGGGAGAGGTGGCAACCAGGCATGTGTGAAGGATGCAGTAGAACCATGATTGGGAAAGTACACAATGCCAACAGTGTGCTGGACACCTCTCAGTATGCAGAACACACCCATATCCATGGCGACATACACCGCTTGCGTATGGAGTGTAGTGGTCAGTGGACGCCACCATGTCACCACAGCCAGTGGCGGACCTCGCGGAAATGTTACCTGTTATGCCCCCCATAAGCGTCAGCGGAGTGGGATGGCCCGGCGTACGCCACGCCAGCGTAGGGGTGTGAATAAAAACAACGTAGGCCTGGGCGTGGTCCTCTTCCGGAAAGACCAACATCTCTGCCAGTGTGGCACCTCCCACCTTGCCATGAGGCCGACGTCATCCTCGTGAGCGGAGTCGCCTGCGATGCCGTGCGCCTGCCAGACCCCGGCACGCTGGACCACGAACCCGTCAGGCCAGCCCCTGCGCAGCCAGGCCACACTGATCACCTGCCGACACCGGCATGTGTCAAGGGGCGCCCAGCATGTGCTGGCGCACGCCCCAAGCCTAAGGCCCGAAACCTCAGCAGCCACCTCAAACCATCACGGCCTCCACGACACCGGCCCGCTTTATTCCTTTTTTGTTGACGTACTCCACTGCCGCCCCCGGCCTACTCTTCGGACCAGTAGGTCCCATATGTGAAACTGTGTCCTGAGTCATGAATGGCAGTGACCCCAAATCCGGGCCAGCGGCCACATCACCAGACCCCCCGGTCAGTGAAGCATAGTTCCATATGGGCATCTTGCGACACGTGCTGCCACTAACCCTGTTCAACGCCAGCCTGCTACACGTGGTGCCACTAACCCTGTTTAACGCCAGCCTGCTAAACGTGGCGCCACTGAACCTGAACTACGCAGGCCGGTGGGGCCATCCAACCTATGCCGGCAACACTCGGTGAATGGGCCATGCTGACCACTGCCTCAGGCCTACACCATGGTCAGGTAGGTCACACATTTGGAACTGAGTCTTGATTACACCATCCCAGTGACCCGATGTCTACTGCAGGGGTGATATCACCAAACTCCCTGCTTTCAGAGAAGCAAACGAATGCATCACAAGCACACGACACGTGTCTGTGGGCCACTGCTGACCGCTGCCTCCGGCCTACACTGCGGTCCAGTAGGCCACAGAGCCTTGATTTGGTAATGTTGGAGTTCACATCTGTGTACCGGCATCATCGCAGACTGCATCCCCTCACAGCACATGTGCCACTACGTTTGTTCCCTGACATTCATGGACACTCACTGGTCGTACATTGGTGGCGTTTGAGTCAATGGACTAGGGGCTAGTTTTCATCCTCATGTAGCTGATCCCGAATTGTTGGTGCAGACGAGGGTTGCGCTTTCCACTCCTCCATTTGCTGCTTCCAGATGGCATCAGACCTTCCGCATCATGCCCTGGAGGACACCTTCCACTGTCCCCCGAAACCCTCCGCAATATACACTCAGACATTGATGGGTACCCGCTCAGGTCGCATGGCCCATCTGACTGCACTGCAAGTCACCGTCCCGTGGCTGGGTGCCTGTGTCAGCCACAGTGCATCCGGGGCCACTAACCCTGTGCTGCTCAGGCCTGGGACCCCTTCTTCTGAGACATTGAATGGCCTCTGTAGTGATGGTCTTGGGGTCATCAACACCATGTGTCCGTGGCCCTGCTCTGTCAGCCTCCTCCGGCCCCAACTGCGGGTCACCAGGGCCCACACATGGCATCGAGTCTTGACCAGTCCGGACGTCGCATCATCGCAGGAGGCACACGCCACCACTGCAAGGACCACCTTCAACCGCCATCTGCCAGAGTCGAAAAGGTGGTCCTGACAGACCTAAGGAGTTGCTCAGACCTGTCGTGGATGCCATCATCGGCCTGATACCCTGCTCAGCACTCCAGGTGCCAGTGACTCAGTGCACCGCAAGCCATTGTCCGTTACTGATTGTGTTTTGTGCTGTTGTGAGGTTGCGCAGCAATGTCACCTCATGCAGTGGGGAAGACCTGGGACTATGATGAGGAAGATGTGTCAAGTGTGCGGAAGGGAGAGGGCACAGACAATGGGAGGGCAGGAGGCAACAGCCCCAAGGCAGGAATGCAGACTGGTGGTGGTAGTCAAGCTACACACCCGGATCAATTGCTGGGTATTGCGCTGTGGACTGCGGACGCAACTGTCACCTTAGGCAGTGTGGGAGACCTGGGACGTTGATGAGGAAGTTGATGCAGGTATAACACACCCCACTGCATCTGCATCAGGACTGACCCGAAGGGACACAATCCTAGCAATTTCTTCACATGAGTGTGCTCTTCTCTAGTGCCACTACCTCAGTGCACTGCAACTCAAGGAACGTCCAGACTGAATATTGGGTGACCTCTGTCCTTACTCCGGATCCCTCCATGTTGCTCTGCATTTGACTCTGTTATGCTGGTGTTTTCTGTTTCCATTGCACTGGTGTCCACTGTTCAGGTTGTTGGCAGCACCAAGCACTCCGTGCGGGCTGGCTTATACTCACCCCACACACATCCAGCACAGGCGTCACTGTACATGTGGCCCTGCCAATAAAGGAGCCGGGCGCACGTGCCCGTAGCCAGTTCAACATGATATGTGCACGTGTCTCTGTGGAGGTGTGGGTCTCCTTTGTGGGGTGTGGGGGGTCCCTGAAGGGTATTGGACACCCATGTATGTGTTCTAGTTCGCATTCCATGGGTTCGGCAACACTCTCACCTGTTGGGCCACCTCCTTTTGGCATTCTGCCACCTGGCATTGGGGTACCATGTGTGGGTGGGTGACGTGTTGTGAGGCAGCCGTGATTGCGGGTGCTTCATGCTGTGTGGTCTGTTGCAGGGTCTGGGTTCTCCTGTGAGTAGCTTGTCTGCCCTGGTCCTGGTGGTGGGTTGTGTGGGATGTCCATGGGCTGTTGCATGGCGTCGGTGTCTGGGCTGTGGTGTTCGTCTCGGGCATCACTGATGGGTTGTCTGTTCTGACCTGCTGGAGGTGTTGTTTGTCCCTCTGCATTGTGAAGGGGAGTTGCATGTTGGCATTGTGTTGGCGCCTTGTTCTTGTCGACATACAGACTGTGTGACGATGTACATTGTGACTGTTTGGGCGGTGGTGGCTATTTGAGTTGGGACAGTGTACATTTGGCCTTCATGGCTGATGTGGGGTTGTAGGGGTAGATGTACATCTCACAGTTCCCTGCTCTGTCCGATGTGATTGTTCTGTTACTGTGCCTGGTTGGACCCAGTTGTGTCCCCTGTTCTGCAGTGTGGGTGTTGCACTTTGTGCCACATTGTCATGGTATGTGCTGTGATTGCTATGTGTGTGTGCTGCAGTGTGCCACGGGGATGGGGGACATGTCCCTGGGTAATTGTGGGTGTGCAGTGTGTTACACCTCATTGTGCATGTGTGGCATTGTGCCTATCACCCCCGTCCCCCCAGTCCCTGTTGGATCCTCACCCTGTTGTTGTTGTGTCAGGTCCTGTCCGGCTGTGTCCGTACTCCCTACTCCTTGCACCCTCTCCACACTGATGACTGTGGCCTGGGTTTCCTCCTGCTCCTCCTCCTGTGGCGCTGGACTGCCACCTCCTGTCGCCGTTGCTGCCTTCCTGTTGGTAGCGGGTTTGTACCTGGTTTAGGTTGTCAGGTCCTGCCGGCGCCTCTTGGCCTCCTGGATTGGCCTCCTAGGCACTGCGACTGCATTCCAGGTGGTCTGCTTGTGGGTCAGTTGCTGGTAGTGTTCTGTCGCCTCCGTGGCCTTGGTCTTGTTTTCCTGCGGTCTGCACCCCATCTTCCTCTCCATTTTCTCCTTGGCCTTCCCCGACCCAGTTGTTCCTTGCTGGTGGTCTGTGGGGGTGTGGGGTTCGCGTTGGCCTCTGCGCTGGGTCAGGGTGCATCCATGTTGCTACGTGCTTTGGCTTGTTTCTGGTGTGTTGTGTCTGTGGTTTTTATGGTGCAATTTCCCGCCAGACGCGTGGGATTTGCAGGCCTGAAGCTGCTTTTCGCTACTTTTTGTACCGCGATTGGTCTCATCGCATGATTTCTCGCGTTCACGTTTCGCATTTTTTAGGCGTGGTGTTGATTTTCACGCTGGCATTTGACGCGTTATCTGGTGACTATCGCATGGTGCCGCCTTGTTGTGAATTCCACGTTGACACAGGGTTATTTTCCTGTGATAGGCTGCGTTATTGAAAGTTGCTTTACGCTACTCTTGCGGTAGTTATCACACGTTCTTGTGAATATGCCCCATAATGTACACTTTTGTCACTAACAGAAGTGATGGACCAGACAACCATCGTCTTACTTTCAAATGGCTAATAATGAGCCTTCTTGTAGCATACAATTAAAATGGCATTTTATACATAAATCAGCATTTTAATGCCAACAATACGTCAATCGCATGAGTGCTTGGCCATTGGCACTGATCCTGTAATTTTGGAATAAAGCAGTGCCTTTTGCACCAGTTATGAACCGACCGTTGTCTTTTTTGCTGTAGTAGTCAGTTCAGTTGTCACTGATAAATTACTTGGCTCAAGTAAAATATTGCTTAAAGCCAGTGCCAAAGCAACCTTCACTGGTGGATTTGATTTATTCTGGGGCTCAGTGTTTAGAGTGGATCAACACTCATTCACTTAAATTAAATTAGCAGGTGTTTATACTCACTCTATCATTGTTGTACAAGCCTGGGCATAACAGACAAATCAAGTTATTTTGCATTGACACACAAAAGAAAAAGCTCCAAAAATGTAAACTAAATCTGGGTAGGCAGTGTGTAATTCTGAAGGAAGACTATATAGGAAATGTGTAAGAAGTGAAACGCATGTAAATGAAAGCGGAATATGCAACCCATACTGGCACAGTTATCCACATCAATACTCCCATTAACAAAGATCAAACAAAAGGATACTATGGGGCTGATTATGAGTGAAGGTGCTATTCATCCCACCTCATAAATAATGATCGCCCATGGTACGCTGTTGTTTGGGTGCAATAAATAGCGCCTATTGTGAGTTTTCTGGAGACAACATGAAGATTTTTGTGTTTAATGCACCAAAATCTGTATGTTACTGAAAATACTCTATGCATTTCCCCTGGTAATTTTCAGCAGGTACGACCTTCTGAAATGTAAAAAAAGTTAAGGTATTTAATGCAATCAATAATTATCAAATCCGATAATTATTGGATATGTTAAACACCTCCCAACTTGTAATTACGACCTGTGCGCAAAGACAGGTTTACACAAGGGTCAGAATACATCGACTCACTCATAATCCGGCACTATATGCTATGATGAAGATCATGAATGGTACTGAGTTTTGAATTGTATTGAATGGCACAAACAATTAATCTACAATCATCAGTGGAATTATATAAAAACAGGTAACCTAGAGGTGACCTAGAGAATATCCACATCTATTATCTGAATGCTGAGGTTTTTTTAAATGTCGTGCTACCAAAATGCTATAAGTAGAATATCATATAACAAAACAATTCTTGTCAGGGTAATGCACAAGCAAACCCCAAATTAAACTGCACTCACCCCTTGGTAGCTTGGCACAGAGCAGTCAGGCTTAACTTATAGGCAATGTGTAAAGTATTTGTGTTACACTTCAAGCACTTAAAAAGTGAAAACACCACACAAAATGTATTCCACACCAGGTCAGAAAAATTGGTCTTTCTTTAATAAATAAAACAAGAGCAAAACAACAAAGATTAAATCAGTAGAACCTGAGATTTGCAATTTTAAGGATTTAGGTGAAAAATAGAGCCTAATAGTGCAAAGCGGCAACTGTGGTCATGTGGTCATGCCAGACCAGGACAAAGTCACAAGCTGCGGCTGACCATGATGGAGCGTGGGCCTTCTACAGGAACCCACCTAGGTAAGCTGAACAAAATACCTTAAATCCTGGTGATCTGTCTGAAGGGCACTGTTTTGTGAGACCTCGCCTTGTCCGGTGTTGATTCCAAGGAAGCTGTGCGGCGAGGCTTTGTGGGGCTTGATGTACTTTGTGTCAGTTCTGTGGAGCTGGGTAGAGAGGCTTGGCAGGGCCTTGTGTTGCTTGGCGTCAATTCCAATGAGGCTGGTAGCTGTGTGGTGAGGCTTAGCAGCGCTTTGCATTGCTGCACGTCGGTTATGATGGGGGACCACAGCTGGGCTTGGCAGAAGTACCTTCAAGTCCACTTTCAAGAATCCAGGACAGGGGTGGCACCACTTAGGATAGCATAACTCACAGATGGCAGAGTCCAGGTGCTGGGTTCAAGGTTGTTGGATGCCTGTTACATCCCTGAGGCTCTTGGTCAGGAGGCTAACCATCTAGCCCTTGGAGTCACTCTGGACTCTGGTCTCAAGAGATGCAGGTCCAGTCAATCTCACACACGCAAGAGGGCAGCAGGTTAGCACCGCAGGGCGGCAGTTCCTTCAGAGCAGTAGCCCAGCAGAGTGGTAGTCCTTGTAGCAGCACAGTAGTCCTTCCTGGCAGTGTATCCACAGGTCCAAAAGAGTACTGAAGCGGTGGTTTCTGAGGTCCTTCTTTTATGCACAGTTGTGCCTTTGAAGTGGGAGAAGCTTCTAAAGGCATGCCTTTGGAGTGCACAGATGTCCTGCCATATTGGCCCTGTGTCCAGACTCTCTACAGCCTTTTTGTGTGAAGGCAGGACACAGCCTATTCAGGTGTAAGTGAGTCTGAACCCAGCTCTTCTCTCCCACCCCGCCAGTGATGTCCCATCCAGTCACACCTAAGCTCCCATTGTATGTGGCTGTCTAGGAAGAATACACAAAGCCCAACTATATCCAGTCCTGTGATCAGAGACAGGCTGCAGGCACTAAATTGCTAAGGCAAGAAAATGCCAACTTTCTAAAAGTGCAATTTAAAATCCGACTTCACCATTAGTTAGGATTTTAAATTGTGAATGTCAAAGACACCAAACATGAACTGGTAAATTCTTCCCATTTGGAAATTACACTTATAAAAAGTAATAAGGTAAATCTAGTGCTATCCTATGGGAGAGATAGGTCTTGCAGTAGTAAAAAACGAAATTGAGAGGTTTTCACTACAAGGACATGTAAAACTTAAAAGTGCATGCCCTACTTTGTAAATACACTTCACCCAGCCCTCATGGCTGTCCAAGGCCTATCCTAGGGGTGACATATGTTTTTGGGCCTAGCAAAAGGGTTATTTTGCTAGGCAACATGGCAGCTTAAAACTGCACACACAGGCTCTGCAATGGCAGGCCTGAGACATGGATGTCACAATCAGTGCTGCAAGGCCCTGGGAATGTGTAGTGGACTTTACTAGGGACTTATAAGTGAATTAAATATGCCAAATGGGGATGAACCAATATTACCATGTTTAAGGGAGAGAGTACAAGCACTTTAGCACTGGTAGCAGTGGAAAAGTGTACAGAATACTAAGGCCTGCAATAACAAGGTCAGCAACAAAAAGGAAAAACTTCTGTGGTTGGCCCTTAAACAAAAAACTACTCAGGTCCAGGACTTGTCGTTTAAAATAAGGTCTGACATTTCGCAGGTGACAGAAAACAGAAGGTGGGAGATGGACAAGCGGATAGACCCTCTGAAAGAAATGGGCGCCCAAGTCCAGTTGAGGTTTCCTGCTTTCCCTAAAGTGATGTGGGCCAACAAAATGTATAATTTTCAAACACCAGAGGAGGCAGAAAATTTTTGGCCCTTAACAAAGCTAGCAGATAGTTAAGGTATCCATTATTTCTTCGAGTGGTGAGAACTAGTGTTTTCCTTTTTACAGAAATTTGAGTGGGTTGGTGGACAGCAGCTTGAATTGGCATCAGCCAATAGGTAGTCAGGGACGGTTTCCAGGGAGGGGAGGGGAGGATGTGGGGGGTGAGCCCGAGTGGTGATGGGGAGCATAGGGGTAAAAAGAAAAAAAATGAAAAATTGTCCTCATTTAGCATAATTGGTGTTAATAGATGCAGTCCGATCTGGAATACTGAGGATGGGGGATAGTGCGGGTTCATCAGGAGGGGGATTCCTGGAGATATTGTGTTGGAATGTGAATGGCTTAAGGGTCAAAAGGAGACAGTGTTTGGTCCTTCAATATTTGAAGGATAGCTCCGCTAGGGTTCTTATGCTCCAAGAGACTCACCTTCTACAGGCCGAATGCCTAGCATTATTTAATGGGCAAAGGTGGGTAGACAAGGTTGTAGCCACAGACCAACAATTTTGTTCTAAGGGGGTTGCCATAATAATTAAAGTAAACTCTGGAATAGAGTTATAAGTCGCAAACAGATGAAAGAGGGAGATGGGCAGTAGAGGAAATTAAAAGCCATGCTACTCTATATACGCTGGTCAGTTATTATGGCCCGAATGAAGACAATACTACACCCCTGAATAATATTTGTACCTCTCTGCTTGATTTTGAAGCCCCTTTGATAATTGGCGATGATTTCAATATCCTTTTAAACAATAGACTAGATAGATCTTCGCCCTGTACCCAAATTACTGCACCGCGAGTTAAAGCCTACCTCCTCGCTATGCTAGACAACTTAAACTTATTTGACGTGTGGCGAATGAAAAATGGTTATTCTAGGGACTATTCCTTTTTTAGTAAAAAGAATGGTCACTATTCTAGGATTGATTATATATTCATGGAACTTCCAGAAGTGGGAAAGGTTAAAAAAATAGACTATTTACCCATCCATCTATCAGATCATAGAGCAATAGGATTAAAATTCGGACTCCCTTCAGGATCTTCTTCTAGAAGGTGGACCTTGAATAGAAGGCTACTCTTGCAGTCAGATATTATGGGAAAGATAAAAAGGGAGACAGACATTTTTTTTAACCTAAACTTAGCCTCTGCCCCGTGACACATCGTTTGGGACGCTTTTAAGGACTGGTTAAGAGGGGCCCTGAAGGGTGCCACGGCGGTCTGGGTCAGATCAGAAAAAAGAAAAATTGCCTCACTGGAAGAGCAGCTAACCGCAGCCGAAGCAAATCTAAAGGCCGGGCACCTTCAGGGGGCAGAAAAAGAAAGCTTAGTGGGGAGAGTTGAAGATCTGCAACGGGAATTTAGACTCATTATGGAAGGGATCATGCTACAGAAATCGGAAAATAGTAAAAAGAGAGATTTTGATCAGGGGGAAAATTGCAGGAAACTGCTAGCGATAAAGAGCAGAATGGAAAGGTCTAACAATTATATCAGGAAGATCAAACTGGAAAATGGGGACCAGTACGCTGAGGATAAAGAAGACATTGAGTCGGCTTTTACTAAATTTTTTCAGGACTAGTACCAGGAAGATTAAGTATTAGACGAGGTCGCCCTGGACCAGTGGCTTTTAAAAAAAACAGCTTCCAAGACTGAGTACTGACAGTTTACTATCCCTTAATCAAGATATATCAGGGAATGAAATCTTGACTGCTCTTAACAAAATTAAGAAAGGGAAAGCAGCAGGCCCGGATTTGATCCCTAACGAGATCTATGTTCTATTGGCAGAAGAAGTCATTCCTATGTGGATAAAACTGTTCAATGATAAATTGAGGGGCATTTCTCCATTACCAGATTCGTGGAATGAGGCTGTAATCACATTAATTTTAAAGCCTTGAAAAGACCCCACACAATGTCAGTCCTATCGCCCAATATCACTATTGAACTGTGATTAGAAAATCTTCACTAGAGTATTAACTGCCCGATTAAGTAAAATTGTGGGGCCGATAATTCACGAAGACCAGAAGGGCTTTCTCGCGGGGAGGCAGATGAAAGATATAGTACACAGTTTAATTGGTTCTATAGGCCTGGCAATGGCTTACAGCGCCCCACTATCGATAATCACCTTAGATGCTGCACAAGCCTTCGATCATGTTAACTGGCATAATCTGGGTAGAGCGTTGAAGGCTTTTGGCTTCGATGAGACCTTCAGGAAGGTTCTTAAAAAAATGTATAAAGTTCCCTGAGCTCAAATTGTAGTTAATGGCAACCTCACAGCCCCTTTACTAATAGGGCGTGGCACCAGACAAGGGTGCCCGTTGTCTCCTATTCTTTTTGACTTGTATATCGAGCCCCTAGCACAGAGTTTAAGGCAAAATAAGGACATACCTCCTTTTATCACAAGCGGCTTCTCTAGGAAGCTAGCTTTATATGCTGATGACCTGATCATGTTTACGTCTAATGCTAACCAAGCTCTACCAGAACTATTTACCAAAGTACAATCGTTTGGGAAAATGTCTGGATATGAGGTTAACAGTGGCAAGACAGAAGTCATGGCCTGGAATATGGAAACACAGGGGGTCAAGTTATCAAAGGAGATAAGATATTTAGGAGTAAATATAGCACAAAATTTAAAAGAAATGCCCAAAATAAACGTAATGAGAGTCTCTAAGGAAGTTAATATATTGTTGAAGAGATGGCAGAGCCTCCCTCTCACACAGTACGGTCGGACAAACTTGGTCAAAATGTGTGTCCTGCCTAAGTTTGCTTATTTGTTTAATAATATACGCTTGGTGTTTGATAAGAGTCTCTTAGTCAAAATCCAGGGAAGGATCTCTGTATTTTTATGGGCTGACAAGGGGATCAGGTTATCTTGGAAAAAGTTAAGACGCAAGCTCTCACACGGCGGTTTGGGTCTACCAGACCTCCAAATATATATGGTTGGGCATATCAACTAAAGTACTGCAGGATGCTCCTCCTCAGGCCAGACGACACTTTGATCAGCCGCATGTTTAAGGCTATGCTGGCGGACAGACCAGATGAGGGTTTTATGTATAAATTTGGTGCCCCCAAATTCTTTAAAAAAAGTCCGTCTGATGGTCCTATATGCTGCTGCTAAACTGTGGTTTGATAGCCGTTCAAGTTTAGGTATATCCTACTACAGTGAATGGGCCCCCGTGTGGGACTCCCCGGGAACACCTGAATGCCTTTTAGACTCCCTAACAAAACCATTGAAATTAGCAGGTATCTCACGCTGGGGGGACATTGTGGAAGGAAACAACTGCCTGCTTTGGGAAACTTTGAGAAACTTGACTAAAGGCACGCTATCCAGATTGAAATATTACCAAATTTCAACCTGGTGTAAGAACCAGCAGTGGCACTTTCCCTCTTACAACTTAATTGAGAAGACCTACAAGACTCAAACCCAAAGAAAAAGGAAGTATCACTTTGGTACAATTATTTACTCACTGCAGCGGACAGGATGCTGGACCACCCTCATCTGGTCAGGGAGAACTGCTTGCCTGACGAGGAGCTGAAATATTTATGGCAAGTATCTTTAGACATCCTTTTCCCACTGATTAAATCCGCTGCATTAAGGAGAAACCACTTTTTCATACTACACAGGATTTATTGGTCCCCACTCAAGTTGTCCAAAATAAGAGGTGGTGGAGAAGCCAGATGCACAAGATGTGGCTCTCAGGAGGCGGACGACATCCACATGTTCACCACTTGTCTGCTGCTGAAAGAGTTCTGGGATAATGTGGGTAAGACCCTGTCAGGCGCATTGGGCAAAGAAATCGAGGTAAGCCCTTCTTTAATCCTGTTTGGTATTGTGCAGCCTTCTGTGGGCACGGATGGCCTCTTGGGATTACAGAGCAAACTTATTTTTTACCTGACTCTTTTAGCAAGAAGGGAAATATGTAAGAACTGGCACCAGGTGGCCTCTCCAACATGGAGAGGCTGGTGGAATTTTGTGAGATTCTTTAGAGACTTGGACCAAAAGATCAATTGTTTTAGAAAAAGAACAGAGCTTGGGCTATTTTGGAAGTTATTAGACTCCAAACAGTAGGTTGTAGTTGGAATAACATGTCCAATGATTACACCTCTTGGTCAGCTCACGATGTACAGGGCGGGCTGGGTCTCGTATGAACATCAGCTGAGATCAGACCCCCAAGATATAAGCAACTGGGATGGTTAGGACCGAGAGGATGCTTATTCCATGGAGGTTATATGACGACTAAAATAAAATAAAAAAATAAAAAAAGAGGTCGGAAGGCAACAAGTTAGGGAAAAAGCACACCAAGGATGCCAGGTATAACAGGAACATTATCAATGCAGTAATTGAACAGGTCATGAGTGATATAATATGTGAGGGTACAAGCAGTGCATGGCAAGGGCACAAGTTATAGTTATATATGAAATTAAAGCCTTAATTTCTCAAAAAGTATTGAATGGATTTGACCAGACCACAAAAAGCATGCTTTCTGAAACAAGATCTAGCTTTCTGAAATAAAATCTAGTTTTCTGCCAAATTTGGTGTAATTCCATTCAGCCATTTTTGCAGTATCACTGTTCAATTTCCAATGTAAAACTGCATGGAAAAAACTCATTTTGGGGCCCCCTTTTTTCTCAGCCTCCACTTGGAGGGTCACCCCGAGATTTTTAAGGAAGAAACTAAGGTGGATGAGACTTTTCCTGAATGGTTTATGAAGATTTGTCAAATGGCACACAAGTTATTAGCAAACCATGAAATCTATTTTCAATGGAAACTTGCTCCTAACCAAAACTTCCCAGTGTAGTTATAGTTAGGTCAGACTTTCCATAGAAAGATCATTTTATGTTTTGCTAATAAATTATGTGACATTTGAAAATCTTTACAAAACTTTCCCAAAAAAGTTCATCCACCTCATCTTCTTCCAGGAAAGTTTCGGGGTGATTTTATATACTGAGGCTGAGAAAAAGGTGGGGTCCAATGCAGTGCTAGAGCCAAAACAGCTTAACAGATATACCAAATTTAACAGAAAGCTAGATCTTTCCCCAGAAAGTGTGATCTCTGTGATTTGGTGTAAATTCATTCAGTAGTTTTTGAGAAATTAAGGTGTAAAATGTATAGCTATATTGAGAGTTGGCCTGAAACTAAAAAATAAGATTAACTGATTGGCTGAGGGGACTTTTTGTAGTCAGAACTCTTACTGGCTGGCGGCAATATGAACAGTAATGTTGCAGCGGCCGTTACTGGAATCGAGGACTTGGTCCCCTGTCCTTAAAATGTTTCACAAAAAGGACATAAGGGGGCTGGTAGGGATGCCATGACACCATAGGCCTTGTAGTGAAGGCCCACAAGGGGCCAAATTTAAAAAAAAATGTTTTTCTGTCCCACGTAAGTACGGGGGTACTGGATAAAAATGGCAGGCCTCATATTTTCTTGAATTTTCCCCACTGTGGGACAGTGCCAGGGGGTTGGCATGCATTTATTAAATATTTTAAGAGAGGGGCATGAGGCCCCCCTCCCTGTGCCACATTTTGGCCCCGGGTACTTCATTCCACGGTGGTAGACTCAACACTGTCCCCGGGACCATATCCCTGGGACAGAATGTGACTAAAGCGACCAGCACATTGCCAGCTCCCCCTACCCATGATAGGGGCAGGGCGGGTTGCACTGGCCGCACAGCATCCTGCCCACTCTTAATGTAGGCAGGACTGCCAGGGAACAGCATTTTGCTCCCGTCGATGGGAGCCAAGACAAAAGGCTACTCCTGCCTTTCAGGCAAAAGGAGAATGCTATCCGCACCGACATAGTGCCAGAGGACAGGAGGCGTATTCGGGGAGCCAGTAAAGACACAGGGGCTTTGTGGGCCTCCCTGTAGACCCCAAAAAAAAGATTAGGCTGTGGGTGTTCCAGTTGGGACTAGGGAATCCCCTAAAATTAAATATTGCATCACAAAGCTGTAAGAAAATATTATAAATGAACGTCTGGAACGGCTCATTTATTATTCATTGCTCCGGGCAAGGAGCATACCATAATGTCCTTCATGGGGTAAATAGCATATTTTGATCTGCTTTGTGGTGTCCCAATGTGGGGAGGAGCACCACCAACATGTTTTGAGAGTGTTGTCAAGGGCTGCAGGGGTTTAGCAGCCCACCAAAAATGATTTATTAAAACTAAACCTATGTTTACTGGGGCAACATTTATGAGGTTTTTAAGGATTCCCAGAGCTGTATCTTTTGCTCTTCAGCTGAGCATTACAGAGACCATTGTAGTTGTTCTTAAGACTGCATTATATGGCTTGAGTAGTGTTAAAGAAAGACGTTGACACGTTAATGCTGTTTTTCATAAAAATCCTTAATGTCAAGGTTTATTGACAAGCATTGCAATGCTTGTTATTAATAATGAATGTCTTTAAACATGGTTTTGGATTCTATTAGTTTTAATGTTTACTCCTAACAAGTAATGTCCATTTTATTAAGGTAGTGGTCTCTTGGCGAAGCCAATGACTTGTCTACATATATTGATGTGGTCACCCCTATAGGAAACCAGTAAGTCTGCCTTTCATATATTGGTGTGGTGACTCCTTGACAAAGCTAGGAAGCCTGTTTTATAAGGAGTACCCCACTGTATTGTGATGTTGCACCTGGTGTAGTTGGGGGTGGGGTTATTATGGGGGTCATGACCCACTAGAGGTCAAATGTGATTTGAGGTTGTCACGAAAGATATATACATGTACTGAATGCGCAGTATTTAGTAGTATGTGTGTAATAAATAAATTATTCCTTTTTTTGAAAAAAAAAAAGCACTGACTAGACCATAGCTTATTGAGTGTTGGTGTTGCAAGTCAGTGAATGGGTATTACTAGTCCACACCAGCTCCACTGAAAAGGCCTTGAACTGCTCTACTTTGCTACCGTGAAAGATTGAAGGACACAGTGGATGGCATTGATATTTAAAAGGAGAGTTTAGACCTGTAAGAGAAGTTTATTTTGACAGGCCAAATCTGCAGTTTAAACCAGCACAGCTAGGCTACTGGTAGGAGGCCTGTAGTCATGTTTTGCATTGTCACTTTAGTGGTGGCACAATTGGTGCTGCAGTCCACTACTGACACAGTGAACTAGTGAACTCGCAGGCCCTGTGTATACTTTGTACATGCACTAGGGACAAATAGGTAAGTAAAATGATGCAATTAGGAGTTTAGCCAATTGTGTCATGTTTTAGGGGTCAGAGCACATGCACTGGGGCTTGGATAACAGATACTGACGTGGCCCAAGGAGGGTGAAACCAGACTAGGGTTCCTTGGGTCTCTTCTGGAGGGGGCCTGATCTAACAGTTTGGGGTGGATGCTTCCCATGAGAAAGAGGGTCAGTCCTGATTTGCATTGGATGGGCCTTTGAAAATGATGGACAGGTATATGACCGTGAGTGTTTGCCAGTGGCTGAGATTAATTCAAGCATTCCATCCATCACCTTGTTGTTGTTACGGTTAATGTCCTGAGTGTGACTGGTATGCCAATATGTGGGTCCTGAGCTCACTATGCCATTGCACTCAAGCCACATGCTACTGACTAGCCTCAAGTAGGGCAAAATTGATCTGGGATTGCTTGTGGTCCCTTCTGAAGGGGGCCTTGCCTGGCAGTTCAACGAGGAGTGTTCCAGTGAGGAGCAGGGTCAGAACTAATTTGCAAATGACAGGCCTTTGTCTATAGTGGCTTGATGGGCAAAAAAGGAATGCGGCCCGGAACGATTGCCGGTGGCTGAGATTAATTTGAGCAATCCATCCATCACCTTGCTGTTGTTACTATTGAAAATAAAGGCACAGATGAGCACTATTGGGAGTCAGAGGGGCACCAAACAGTACAAATTTCATATTTCAGGTTAGACTGACCATGGTTGTCTCATTGAATGGGACCACAAGTTTTGTGAAGTGGAAGCCCCACCAGTTTACTGTGGAACTTCCTTTCTGTCAAACCAAAATGATACCCTCTTTCCCTTGTTGTGATATATTTTTTTATTGTATCTTGATTCTGTAGAGGACATGAATATACAGAAAATTCTGTGTTCCCCCCTCTGTAAGACTGTTCATTTTATGAGTAAATGCAAGTGATCACTAGAATACACTTAAGGGCTTTCTAGTTTTCTGTGTCTCCAGCTGTTGTTTGGTTTGCCTATGAGTCTCCATGCTGGTCTGCTATTCAATGTTGTCCAAATGAGGCAGATAGTAACTTATGAAGATGAATTCAAGTGATATATACTCATGCACCAGTTTGGTTTGTGAGTTTCATTTGTATTTCTCGTCTAGCTGGGTATATATTACAGTGGATTTTATCCCACATTGCACTCTGTACAATTTGTATGGGCTTTGTTTCACATGAACTTTGTTTCAGATTAAAGGCATACTGCTATTGTTTACAGGAAATTTTAAATTTGAGCTAAATCACTTGTTTCTTTTGTCATTCCAAAAACATTGTTTTCAATCTTTTCATGAAACATTGATTGTCATTAACCCTTGCACTTTAAAATTAAATTTCATGTACTTTTGCCATTTTTGGCAAGATTTGCTATTAGTATATGATTGCACAATACATATCCATCCTAATAAAGTAAAGATCACTTGTAACAATGTCTGAGTATATTGTAAAAGGCCTCTGAAAAGGAGGTGTAGACATTAGTTAGTCTGCAGACAACTGTCTCACAAATGAACAAATCACATGCTTTCGACAAGCTCAAAATATTATTGCAATTCTCCTTGGTTACAATAGGCTGTTAAATGGTCTCTGCTTTTCATCGTCTGCACAAAAACAATGTAATCCTCACACCCATTAGAGAAAAGCACATTGTAAAAGTACCTTTACAGGTGCATACTCTCTTTCTGCTGATGTTTATCTTACTGCTGGGCATACAAGTCAAGCTAGACCTCCTCCAGTATGTGTCGTATAAGCTGGGTCAATTGTGAAGAGATCATCCTGTTATTCTGGATGGAACTCCCAAGCTTTCTGGGACATCAGCCGTACCTAGTGGCTTGTTGTGCCAATCATGCACATCCCTTTTCGACACACTCACTAGTGATGGTCCACCAGATCTTATCCTTTGTATGTCCGCCCACCTGCTTTCCAGCCACACCATACAGTTAAGTACAACACTACAGTGCCCATCTGGCCATCATGTTCATATCCTCTCTGGTAAGGTTAGGAGCCTTATGTAGCTCCCCTCACCTATGTTTGGAGTAATGTGAGGAATCAGAACAGCAGAAGATATAGGATGATCTCAGCAGGTCCTCAGATGGAAAAGCAATGGCCTGCGAAGCAGAACACCTCTCTACTACATCTCTTTCTTCCTAAATTTATTTTGCTTCAAAGTTGCTTTTGCTGTTTTATCTGTAACTATTACCTTGCAGTTGGACTTGACCCTTTCTGCAGGGTCACCCTCAAACCTTCACCCTCCTGTTTTCAGAACCTGGTTTTGTTTCCTTTTAGGATTCTGTGTACCTTACCACTGCTAACCAGTGCTAAAGTGCTTGTGCTCTCTCCTTTAAACATGATAAAATAGGCTTACACCCAATCTGACACATTTAATTTACTTGCAAGCCCCTAGTAAACTGGTACTAGATGTACCCAAGGCCTGTCAATTAAAGGCTACTAATGTGCCTGCAGCACTTTTTGCGCTACCCACCTAAGTAGCCCTTTAAACATGTCTCAGGCCTTCCATTGCAACCTGTATGTGCAGTTTAGACTGCCATTTATGCCTGGCAAAATAAACCTTTTGCCAGATGTAATCCTTCATTTTAAATACATATACATCACTTCTAGCGTAGGCCCTAAACAGCCTGTAGGGCAGGGTGCAGTGTATTTAAAATGTTGGGCATGTGCTTTTAAGTTTTACATGTCCTGGTAGTAAAAAAGTCTTACATTTGATTTTCGTTCATGCAAGGCCTGCCTCTTCAACAGGATTACATTGGGTTACTTTATTACATTAAATAAGTGATAACCTTTAATTAGGAGTAGGTAGGAAGTTTGAGTTTGGTTTCTAAAGATTTGTAAATTAAAACCCTCTTCAATGGTAAAACCGGATCTTAAGTTACAATTCTGAAAATGCCACTTTACAAAGTTGACATTTTCTTGTCCTAACCATTTAGTGCCTGCAGCCTGTATAATGGGTCACATGACTAGGTGTAGCTGGCTGATGGTCTTTGAGTATTGCTCCAAGACAGTGAGACAAAGGAGCAAATAGGTATTGGCAGGATGGGCCATCTTTGACTTGATGAGGGGTAGGATCTGTCACCTACCACACTTGCACATCACAAAGTCTATGCCTGAGCACACTCACAAAGGGTTTGACACTAGTCTTTTGTGGCCCCAGACAAGCTGGGGACAGGGCAGGGAGGCAGGAAATTCCAGACATCTCTGGGGGTGAAAACCTCCAGAACCTTCTCCTACTTCAAAGTTGGGTGCACCAGCTGTACCTAGTGGAACCCCAGACCCAACTGTTCAGTACACCTCTGGACCTGTGGAAGACTCAAAAAAACTGCAGTGCTGCTCTGTGCAACAATGATAGCAACTTTGATGCCCTACTGCCCTGTTTCCTGAGTGAGAAGGACTGCACCTGCATATTGAACCCAAGACCACTAGAATGACTCCAAGGGCCAGTTGGCTGTCCTCCTGGTCAGAGCCTCAGGGACAGAAAGTCAACAACCACCTTGAACCCAGCACCTGGACTCTGTCTTTCCCCCCTAAGTGGTGCCGCCCCAACTCTGGACCTTTGGAAGTGGACCTTAAGATGCTCTGCCAGCCACATCAGAACCACTGCAGCAAGACGCATCCCTGACGTAGGATCTCATGTCGCAGCCCGCACCTTTCTTGGAATTGCTGCAGTGTGACGCATCCTTGATGCAAGCCTTCACATCACACGCCCCACACTAACAGCACCCTTGGCGACAAAGCAGGACTTCACATAACAGCTTTGCAGCTCCCTCAGAACCACCCAGCTGCGCAACACATCCTCGACACAGGACTCCGCACCGCATCCCTGCAGTTTCCTCAGACCCAATACTGCGTGACGCATCCTCAAAGCAGTATCTCACAACACACCACAACCGGGATTTAAATTAAGGTTCTTTTTTCACCTGGCCTAATTTGGTTGCTGTATTGGGCCCCAGCTCCATCGCATTGGTCTGAATTTGTGACTTTGCCCTGGTCCAGTGTAACCAGATAACCACAGTTGATGTCCTGTGCTTCTAGACATGATTTTCACTTAAAATCTTTAAAATTGCATGTCTCCGGATCTACTGATTGGATTTTTATAGTTTTGGTCCTAAATAATTTAATAAATTTGACCATTTTTCTCTAAATTAGTATGGGACTTTCTTGTGTTGTGTTGTCACTTTATTACGGGTTGAAGTGCTGCATAAATACTTTACAAATTGCCTCTAAATTAAGCCTGATTATTTTTGTGCCAAGTTACCAGAGGGTTAAGCATAGGTTAATTTGGGGTTTCCTTGTGTTCCACCCTGACAATAATTGTGGTTGCTACTTGAGGAGGGGTTCACTTCCCTGAAAACATGACACTCTCAAGTAGGAGTGAGGTATTTATTTGTCTGACAGCACAGACAGCCAGGCAGCAACTGCCCCCCTTGAAATCCTCCTGACACATCCATCATTCAACAATCTACTCCACCATTCCATGCCCAGTGTTCTAACCGAGTACAACCCAACACATACCCTTCCAATTATCAGTTACAAAGTCATCCAAACAACTTCCCTGATGAACTCTTCCTGGAAAAACTTGATGACAACACTACAATTGACACTGTTAACAACTCGATCTTAGTCCATTTTGACATACAGTCCACTAATGCTAGCACATACTTGGGAGAAATCCCTAATATGCCAAATGGTCCAGACACATCAAATGCTAATTTACACCATGGTATCACATTAGTGGTAATAAATAGGTGTAACAGTGAATGGTACGGAAACTGTCTTATATCACTTAACACACAAGGGTTACAGTCTCTTACATAATGCTCCACTGCTTTGCCCACTGCAGGCCACCAAAAATCTTCTCTGATTCTGCATTTCATAGCCAGCATTCTAATATGCTCATCTAGGGATAAATTGAGCACTCTAGAGCTAAGCATCTGAGAAACAACTAAGCGATCCTCCCTACACAGAATACCATTTACCACTGTCGACTCGTTATCTGACCTCCAATATGGAACCTAGGATTCAATGTCAGGACTCGGAGGCACAGATTATGCTTCTCTTTCTTTACTGCCAATTTTCACATCAGTTAATTAAACAGTGTAACACAAAAAAACGACATTTCCAATAAGCTTCAAACTTCCCCCAAAAGGTCACATGAGCCAATCACATACTTTCAACCCACATAAATAAGCAGTCAACCATTTTGAATCCTCTTTCTTTGCTGTTGCGCACCAAAGATAAGTGCCTTTCCTTTCTTTGAACATATACCTGTATTTCTTGATTCAATTACATTGACAATTGCAGGTGTTTTAGTAACAGCGCGGTCAGCCGACCGGCTTCTTTACTCTGTGGAGCGGGAGTGGGAAGTGGACTACAGTCGAACAGCATCCCAGTCCTATTTTTATGCTTATGTGACTTGCACATCGGCGAGTCTATAGCACATCTTTGAAATGTATGAGTCGCCGTTTACCCAAGGCTGTCAGATCGAGTCAGATTGCGCTGCTCTTTCACCACGGGGGCAATATTTCCAGCACCATTATTCTATGCAACAGTGAGTGTGCTCCCATTCTCACGCCCTCGTCAATTAGACTCAGGGTTGTAAGAATTGCATAGGCTTTGCCTAGGGGGTTTGCCAGGCGCTCCCTTGACATTTTGAGATAAATTGATTGCCTAGCTGGGGATAGCCTCCCAACAGTAATTGAGTGTACCTGAAACTCACATTAGAGGCCACCTATGGCTTACTGCAAGCTAGACATGGAAGACCATGAGGGATTCCTAGGAGAACCTGACTACTCAGAGGAGGAAAGGCTGGTGGATGTATTAGGCCTGAGTCAGGAAATCAGGCCTTAAACAGCGTCCTTCAGCCTTTCACCAAACACCTTCAACAATATGAACAACATGCCACGTCGGGCTTAGACCTGCATGTGACTCAGCCCCAAAGCAATTGAGGACCTAGTTCCTCAAAAGGCAAGAATATCCAGCAAAAATGGGCTCATTCTGAGGCACTAGAAAAAGTAGCAGAGACATCCCTCAATGACCATGTCTACAGGGTATCCACCCCGTCATCTATCAAGACAGCAGGAGGTCAAGGGGTGACTCAGACCCAAACAATGACCACTCCTCCACTTCTAATTCCTCTACTGGAGATGTGGCCCCCTAATCCCAGTAAGAAGACAGGGCAAATCGGGGTTTTAAACTCAGGAGACGGGCTCCAGAATCTTGAATTTCAACCCTGAGTATATAATTCACCCTAGGTCAACCAAATGGGTGCCTCTGCCCAAGGTGGCCCATTGCGTCCACACCAGGATTGGGAAGGGATTCAAAATCTGCACCCATCTCAGTGGTAGTGTCCCTGCCCCTTTCTTCATGGCAAAGTCACTGAGACCCCAGAAGTGGACCCCATCATGGTGACCTTCATGAAAAAGTACCTCAAGAAAGGGCTCAACAGAGCTTGGCGTAGTTGCCAAGCCAGGTATTGGATCTGGTGGGCCCCCTAACCAAGATCCTGGAGCTAGTGTATCGCGCCAATGATACGGCATAACCTGTTGATGGTGACACCTTGGTAGGATGGGTGCAATGAGCCATCTGCCCTCTAGGGAACGCCAACTGCGTGATCTCATCAGAACGGAGGAGGTCCATCCTTCTCCAGTTCAACCTCAAGCTTAATGACCTGACGAACATCAAAGCAGGTCTGGTTGCTGAAAGCCTCTTATTTGGGGCACCGTTTGTCAAGGACATCAGCAGATTTGTCTCAACATTTAGCACAATTTATATAGCCCTGCTCTCTCTGAAAAAAGTATTTAATGGAGGCCTTTTTGGGAGGATCTGGTGCTACAGAAGTTGAGAGTTCAGTCACTGTGCTACCCAAGGCCCTTAGAGAAGATACTGCACTTGTGGCAGAGAAGGATGGTATGAATCAGCCAAAGGAACCAACTTTTTCCATCCAGAAATCGAACTTGTAGAGGATGCTTCCAAAATGGCGAATACAGGACTTCCTCCTCCTCCAGAGCAGAACCCAACTTTACAGGTGAGAGTGATTCCTCTGGAGGAGGTGTTTCTAGGGGGTCGCTTTCAATATTTTCTACACAACTGGAAAAAGATATTTCAAGTTGCATGGGTCCTGCAGACGATTCAGGGCTACAGGCTGGAGTTCTTCAACATCCCACGCCAATACTCCCCTGCCATGCAACTGTCTTTTTCCCTACAAGAGCAGACTTTTATAGAACAAGAGATTCAGGGGCTCTTGAGGAAAGAGGCAATTTGCCAAGCCTTTCCTCACCCAAACAGTTTTCTCAGCACAGTCTTCTTGGTGCAGAAAAAGGGTGGTAGACCCCAATTGGTTCTCAACCTTTGGGAATCCGACGCCTGGATTTTGTACCACCATTTCAAGATGGAGAGTATCCATCTTCTAGGAGACTTATTGCAAGAGCATGACAGTTTGGTGCATCAGTACCTGAAAGACACTCATCTAATGATTTCAATTTTCGCCCCTCACAGACAGTTTCTGCAGTTTCTTTTGGAAGCTGTCTGCTTTGAGTTCAAGGTTCTGCCCTTAGGGCTGTCGTTGGCCCCTTGGTGTTTCACCAAGTTTATGGGACCAGTGGCAGAGACCCTTAGGTAAAGAGACATTCACCTGATCAGTCATCATGGTGCAGGACAGGCAGACAGCTCTCCTTCACCTGTCCTGGACTATCCAAATGTTGCAGGATCTGGGATTCGTGATCAATGCTCAGAAATCCTGTCTGACCCCAGTCAATGCCTAGAGTTTCTGAGCTTTGCAGTGGACTTGGTCCAATTGCAACTCCAGTTACCGATATCAAAGGTGAGAATGATCAAGAAGGAGTCGAGATCTGTGTTATCCAACCAGATTGTGTAATTGAAATCCCTAGCTAGGGGAGTGGGACTTTTTGCATTCTAGATACAAGCAATCTTCCTGGGATCTCCTATTTACAGGGCCCTTCAGAGATTAAAAATCAAATGTCTGCAAAAGTGATAGATTTAGTGTCAGTAGGTTCCAATTTTTAGAGGAACTCAGGACGGAATTGATCTACTGGCTGAACCATGTGGAGGCCTGGAATGGCTGAGCAATCTTCGGAAAAGCTCTGGTGATATTAATAGAATCTGATGCCAGCAGGTGGGGCTGGGGTGTGAGGTGTATTCAAATCTCTACCTGGGGTCGTTGGTCTCCGGAAGAGTTGAATATGCACTGAAATTGTATGGAGCTCTTGGTGGGATCATTTGCAATCTGGAGTTTGTCCCCTCAGAAATTGAATTAATGTATTTTCTTTCGCATGGACAACGTGTCTGTGGTACGCTATGTCAACAAGCCGGGGAGGTAACGAGATTGTGCCTACTGGTGGAGATAGCCAAGGACTTTTGGCATTTCTGCCTCCAGCATCAGATCCATGTGATTGTGGAATACATTCCAGGCCAACGTAACGTAATACCTAATTGGTGCTCCCGTCAGTTGATATCATTAACAACCACAGGGGTAGCCCTATACACCTGAACCAGGGGTAATCAGTGTTTAATCCAAACAACGGTCCAAGATATTGAAAAAATTCAATTTTTCACAAACAAATGACATTACAATTGTACATAAAAAGACTGAAAATCAGAAAAACAGAAGAAAGCCCTTATAAGAAATATTTTAAGAAAAATATACAAAATGTATTCAATATAAAAACAAATTATTCACATTGCGCTCAGAAGTATTAGTTGGTACACATAACAATTATTATACAATACAATACCAAACAAGTGGCAAACAAAAAAATATCACATAAAAAGGAAATTTTCAGAACAACACTGAAACGACAAAAACAAAACAATGTGTCCTTCATTACTAGCCGGACAGTTTATTAATATACAGTGATTGTATAAAACCATTAAGACAAGAATTTACAAGCGGGACACAGCCTGCGTCCTGCTGACGTACATTTTACAAACAACATAAGGGAAGGGGGTTCAGGCAAGAAAACCGTGTCTGTAATTACATTGGATATAAATACAACAGACAAATTACGTTGCGCACACCATTACAAATTAAGCATTATAATATAGCCAATGTATATGGTGTACAGTTGTCGACGACGTTTCGATCCCTTTTTAAATCAGTGGGATCATCTTCAGGACATTGATAATGACATGCCTGTATTAAATAGCTCAATTACTTAAACCATACAATGAAGGCGAGAAAGAATTAGGGAAAAAGGAGGGGGGGAAAAAAGGGAGAAAAAGACAAAAATTATGCAGAGGGAGAGAGTGATACACATAAACTGATTCAATTTATTTCAAGTGACGTACATGAATTGGCCGTGACCAAGTAAGCCTCTAAGTAATACCAGAAAGAGATTCAAGAAAAGATGTGAACCAGAATGCATGTGGCATGCTCTGGTGAAGGAGGATCTAGTGACTATGAAAAAAGGCCGTGTCTCGAAACCAACCAGGTACGCGCCGATACGTTGCGTGAATTACAGTGGTCTCATGAGGAGAAGGCCATGTGAGAACCTGTCAAGGATTGTTAATCGTGATGACCACACAAGTAGATGCGCGAGGAAGGAAGGAAAGCGCACGCTTACTGTGAGCTGGTGTGCCTGTCAATTCAAAGGCAGATATGGGGGACACCATCTGGCGTGTTTAATCAGCGCCTAATTATGAAGGGAGAATTAAGTTAACAGAGAATACAAGGGGGCTAGATTAAGGGTGCAAGGCATGGGAGGTCCTTACCAACGAAGATTAGGTGAACCGCGATGACTGCGGGGACCGCAACAATTAAGGGAGCAACCTAAAAGAGAGGGTTCACATGAGTGGGGCTACCACAGCAATGGGGCTAAGTGTAACCAGCAACAAGCAAGGCAGAGCTTACCTTAATAGGGAGCGTGCCAGAGTTGCAATGGAGCCGCTTCTGCGTACTCCGTGTTTATGCCTAAGACAAATTTCAAGGACAATTATTACTTAGTGAGCGAAACAAGTGGGGGCGGTGATAGAGTCTAAAACCTGCTCAATTGGATTACTTACCGAGCAAGTCAAGGCTTCAGGAGCAGTCCCCGCGGGAGTGCGTGCGCGAGCAGATCCTCAGCGCATTGGTAGCACGGCCATGAAGGCGGCTAGTAATATTACAATCAGGTGATCAGGGGAAGGTCATGTGACCAGGTGGTAGTATAGCTGATATCTCGCTTGGTGGCCATGTTAGAGTGGTATAGGGCATGCAGGGACACCACGAAAGTGATGAATTATGTACCATTTGGAACAGAAGTCGAACCATCATTCATAAAGGCAATGTATGCATATACAGCCGATATAATGTAAAATTACATTGCAAATTTAACCAAAAAACAACCAAGGAAAATAAGGTCTAAAATAGAGTCGGATATTTTACAAGTTGTAATTGTATACCAGATCAAGGCTTAAGGAACAATCCCCGTCAGAGTGCGAAACCCCCTGCGCATGAGTAGCAAAAGGCCATGTTAGCGGCTGTTAATATTGCGATCAGCTGATCAAGGGTTGGTCATGTGACCTGTTGTCGGTATTGCTAAAAGGTCTACCTAACTAGGCGGCCATATTTGAGTTGGCAAAAACCATATAAGGACACCAGTAGGGTGAGGAATTGTATGCCTTCACAGCCAGTGACAAGGTGTAATTGTGTACAGATATGGTTCATAGTGCAATATGATTGTGAGCATGAAAATGCAGTGACATCAATATTAAAATCCATTTTGACCATAAAACCAGAATTTTAACAGCACATCTTATTGATGGTGGACAATTAGAGCAAGGAGGTCCAATCTTCAAGGCGGTTTAGACCCGTATGTATACTTCCAGTTTTCAGGATCCATTTCAGTTCCTCTTTATTGAGTAATTGATGAATATCGCCTCCCCTGGGAGGTGGTTTAATCACGTTAATGATAGTCCATTTCATATCATTTTCCGAGTGTCCCATGGCATTGTAATGTTCAACTAATGGGGCATTTGGCGTGTTGCAACGAATCCTGCTGCGATGCTGGCAAATTCGTAAGCGTGCTTTCTGAGTTGTTTGCCCTATATATATCTTGTTGCATGGACATACAATGGCATATATGATGTTACATGTGTTACAATTCGAGAACAATTTCCGCTCAAACTTAATTGTGGCATATTCAAAATCTCTACCTTCTACTGTCAATTCACACACAATACAATCCCCGCATTTAGCATGTCCAGTTAAAGGAGGTAGACCCCAAAGATCGTTCAAAGTATTTTTGGTGTCTGAGGGCGGTAGAGCCGCTCGTACCAAATGATCTTTAATGTTTTTGGCTTTGCGAAAGGCAAACAGGGGCGTTCAAGATTCAGTACTCCTGCATTCAGTACTGTCCAGTGTTTGATGATACTTTTACGGATGGCATGTGATACCGGTGTGAAAGTAGTGACACATATCATACGGTCCTGTGTTTTCTTAGTCTTAGGTTCTAGGAGGACATCTCTGGGACAATACCAAGCTCGTTTGAGTGCATTGCGGACTAGTCTACGTGGATATCCATGGGTAGTAAGCTTGTTGCTGAGAATCTGTGCTTCCCTGAAGTAGTCCTTTTAAGGAAACAATTTCTCCTAATCCGGAGGAATTGGGAATACGGTAATGAATCCCTAAGGGCGCGGGGATGGTGGCTGTCATATCGAAGAAGCGTGTTGCGCTCAGTGGGTTTTCTGTATAAACTTGTTATTAGATGTCCCTCATTGTGTTGGATATTCAGGTCAAGGAAAGGAATGGTGTATTTGCTCTTGGAAAGAGTGAAGGTGAGACCACCACAGTTGTTATTTAGCCAGTGGAGAAATTGGTCCAACGTCCCCCACTCAACATCAAAGTAGAGGCTTCCGTACTTGGATGTCGAGTGGGGGACGTTTTTCGCCACCACGTGTGAGCGAAATATAAAGGAGATTGGTTCTCCTTGCCCGTGGTTAATCGTGCCAATTTATTTATGCAGCCACTGGGGCAACAAAAATATTTTATGAAAAGTATTTTATGAAGGATTTACTTTCAACCCCGCATCATTGACTTAAGACTTTCCATTTGGCATTGGTGATGTGCCAATCTATTGGTATTTGTCACACACATTCATCGTGTGACTTGAAATTTTTTCTTGGATGCTCAGCAAAATTTATGTCCTGATGATGACCATGTATTCATGACAAAGGTCGAAACGCCGTCGACGCAACTGTGGCCGCTAGTAATGAAGGACACATTGTTTTGTTTTTGTCGTTTCAGTGTTGTTCTGAAAATTTCCTTTTTATGTGATATTTTTTTGTTTGCCACTTGTTTGGTATTGTATTGTATAATAATTGTTATGTGTACCAACTAATACTTCTGAGCGCAATGTGAATAATTTGTTTTTATATTGAATACATTTTGTATATTTTTCTTAAAATATTTCTTATAAGGGCTTTCTTCTGTTTTTCTGATTTTCAGTCTTTTTATGTACAATTGTAATGTCATTTGTTTGTGAAAAATTGAATTTTTTCAATATCTTGGACCGTTGTTTGGATTAAACACCCGTCAGTTGATAGGCAACAGCGACTGGAGACTTCTCCCCAAATTTTTGAGACACTGTATCAGATCTGGGGACTGTGTGAGTTAGATCCTTTTGCCTTCTGTCTGAACAAACAACTCCCTCTATTTTTCAGCTGCCATTCGGACCCTGTAGTGGTTGCTACAGATGCATTCTTACAGACTTTACCTTCGACACTCCATTCTGCCTTTCAGTCTTTTGTGATGATCTTTCGGGTAGTATCATAAGTGAGGTGATAGCGGTCAGAGATCATTCTGGTGACACCAATTTGGAGAGCACACACTTGGTTCCCAAGCTTGTTGGAATTGTTGTGCGACTTCCCGATCAAACTACCGATGGTCGGGAACTTGTTGTTAGACCCAGCAGAGCATCCACATCCACTAATCCTGTCAGGTCAATTGAAACTCATGGCTTGGAGGGTTTCCAGCAATGTTTCCAGCAGGTTTCAGAGCTTCTCATAGTACTGAGACAGCCCTACTAGCAATAATGGATTCCATCCAATTACTGCTGGATAAGGCATTCTAGCCATGCAAGTCCTACTTGACCTGTCCGCAGCCTTCGATACGGTCTCACAATCTATTCTTATCGAGAGACTGTATGAGATGGGCCTTGGCAAGAAAGTTTTAGATAGGCTTAAATATTTTCTTGCCCACAGAACTGAAGTGGTCATGCTCTATCCTTTTAATTCTAAATGTATGACCATAGATAAAGGAGTGCCGCTGGGGTCTTCCTTTAGCCCAACCCTTTTAACATTTATGTATCGCCTCTTGCTAAGATTGTACGTGCGTGCAGCCTTGATATAATATCATAAGCCAACAACACTCAATTGATAGTCTCTTTTAGGAAGGACTGAGTCATCTAAAGTTAGATTCATAGACTGCATGCTTTTGGTTGGCCAAGCATAGACACCTTGGTCAGATGACTGGTGGCCTACAGAGTTTGGGACTGCTCTGAGCCCCAATAGAATTGTAAAAAACCTGGGCATTCTGGTGGACACTAATCTATCCATGAAAGATCAAGTCACCAGCATCTGTAGTACCTGCTTTAACACATTACAACTACTAAAAAAGGTATTCTCTTGGCTCCCTTTGACCTCTGGGAGAACATTGGCCCTGGCTCTTATGACCGGCTGCCTGGATTATGACAACGCTTTTCTGGTAGCTGCCAGTGAGACACCTCTCTCCAAACTTCAGGTGGTTAAAACAAAATGCAGTCACCCTAGGCAGTAGACTTCCTGCTGGCACCCCTCTACTCATACTCTGAGAGATTTGCACTGGCTTCCAGTCAGGAAAGATTCACTGTTCAAATTTCAATGTCTTATCAATAAACCTCTTGTGGGAAATGGCACGTCCAACCTCCGAGCCAGACTCTCTGGGCCCCACCCCACTAGAAACCTGAGATCCATGGACAAAGCCTTTCTAAGATCTCACATCATTTGAACCTCAAGACAAGGGGGATGCTCCTTTTCCTCTCTAGCCCCCCACTACTGGAACAGTCTCCCACACCACATTCATTTTTGTTCTGACTTTGGAAAATTAAAAAATAAATGCAGAAAACATGGCTCTTCTGTTAAGATGCCTTTTCCCTGCTTCAGTCTGCCTAGCACCAGGATACTCCTTCAGGAGTGAGTTGCTTTGCTCTTTACAAAATAACATAACATAATGTAGCATGTTGGAGCCTGCCGGTAATTTCAGAGCAGGCTATCCAATGCATCCAGAAAGCTTGGTCCGCCTCTACCCTCAAACTGTATGCTTCGGCTTGGGGGAGAGGGGTGGCTTGGTGTAAAGATCAGGGATCTGATCCAGTGGAGGCAGAATTGTCTGTGGTGATACATTTCTTATCCCATATGGCAGCTACAGTTTAGCTTTCTGTGAGTTAACAACTTTCGCTCTGCCCTTTCAGTGGGACATCTGCTGTGCGAGGCAGACCGGTGGGAGAGCATCCACCTATCTGCAAACTGATGTGGGGCATTCAGTTCTCTAATCTGCCAAAGCATAGGTACACCACTCTTTGGGACGAGTCACTGGTGTTGAGATTTTTTGAGAGGTGGCTGGATAATTGCGATTTATCTAGAACGCAATTATCAGCCAGCCTGACTATGTTGTTGTGTTTGATATCCTGCAGATGGGTATCTGATGTAAAAGCATTGGACTTACCAGGTAGATTGTTTTCTCTGAATGAAGTACCTTTTACTATTTCTGTGCATACAAACTGTAATTCTCTCAGTTTTTCGTATCTTGCATTTCCAGACAATTATAACCTGTGTTTTGTACATTGCTTGAAAGTCCATGAGGCATGTACATGCCGTCCCCTTCACTCTCGCTACATCAATGTAACGAACTTGCGCTGTTCTTCCACAATAAAGTAGAGTCTATCCACTGTCAGCTTGACTCTGATCCCACCCTTCAAGACAATTTCATCTTCCCTAACATTTCACTTTCTGAAGGGGTCAATAATGTCCCCCAGGCCCTCTCATCTGTTGAGTCCTGTCAAGTTAAGGCCTGGCTCCCACTTGATTTGACTTCTCTTCAATGTTTGCTGGGAACCATCAAGACCGGCTACCTACTCGATCCTCTCTCCCCATCTAAGCTCAGACTTTTGGATGAGTCTGCTCTTGGCATGATTCTTACTCTCCTCAATTCCTCTTTAAACCTTGGGCAGGTGCCCCGGAATTGAAAACACGCTCTTGTGCTTCCTTTGCTGAAAAAGACCGGCCTTCACCCCCTCTGTTGGTCAAATTACTGCCCCATATCTCTTCTTTCAACCTTTTCCAAAGTATTGGAAAGACACATCAATTCTCAACTTTCCACACATGTGACATTGCACAAGTTATTCCATCCATCACAGTCGGGTTTTCGTCTGGGCATAGTACCGAAAGGGCGCTGCTTGGGGTTACAGAGGATCTTAGGAAGCAGCTTGACTGTGGTGGTGCGGCAGCGCTCATACTACTGGACTTGAGCGCAGCCTTTGACACAGTCTCTCACTCCATCCTGGTGGATCACCTTGAGGCCTCAGGCATTGTAGGAGTGGCCTTGCAGTGGTTGATCTCTTTTTTAAAGGATCGCGCTTTCCAAGTCTTCTCACATACAACTAAATCAAACTCTGTAGCTTTAACATCAGGAGTACTGCAGGGCTCGATCCTGAGTCCTCTGCTTTTTAATCTCTATGTTCGCCCTCTGGCGGACATTGCAGAAAAATCTGGGTTGCCCATCTTCTCCTACGCAGATGATACTCAGATCATTTTCTCTCTTTCATCTGCTCAGCATCAGGACCCTTCATTGCTCCAGCTTGGACTGCGTAATATTTCCTTGTGGATGTCCAGTAATGATTTAAAGCTGAACGGCTCTAAAACTGATGGCCTCATCCTGGAGAACAATCCTGAACTCTGGGGAGCTAGCCATTGTCCTGCCTCTTTGGGACCATTACCTGCTCCGGTCCCGAAGGTTAAGAACTTTGGTTTTACCATTGATAGTAATCTTTCTCTCGGAGGCCAAGTGTCTGGTGTCACCGCAGCTTGCTTTGCGGTTCTCAAGTGGCTAAAACAAATCCTTTGGTTAATTCAATCTGCAGCTCAAAGAACCGTACTGCAGGCTTTGGTAATCTCCAGACTTGATTATGGCAATGTGCTCTACTTGGGCGTGGACAAGGCCTCCGTTCGACGTCTTCAGCTGATTGAAAATGCAGGTAATCGCCTGCTTTTTCAGTTTGCTCCGACACACCTCTGTCTCCCCTCTGCTCCATCGACTACACTGGCTCAAGGTAAACAAATGTATTGAGTTCAAGGGCCTATGTTATATGTTTTGAGCTAAGCATGGCTTGTCACCCTCGTACATACAAAGCGTTGTCAAGCCTTATCTACCCACCCGCCAATTGAGATCGGCCAGCCTTTCTATTTTCTCAGTTCCCAGAGTGCGGCTGACCTGCATGAGAGGCCGCTCGTTCTCCTACCTTGGACCTAAACTGTGGAATTCCCTTCCTTTGGAACTTAGGATTTGTCAGTCGCATTTGGCCTTCCGAAAAAAGCTAAAGACCTTTCTTTATAGTCAGGTTTAACTCCTCTGCTCCAACTAGCTGCAACCTCGCTTGTCCTGCTTAGCGCCGGGAAACCCTGTTGGGTAGCTGTGCTCTTTATAAATCTTTTAAATAAATAATAAATAAATAAGAGTTGAGACAGAATTCACATGGTCAGTTGCTTATTACATTACAAAAAACCCTTTGGTCCTGGTTCGTCCGCAACCCTTGCCAGATGGGTTAGATGGCTCTTGAGTGAGGTAGGCTGCTCCCCATAAGCAACACCTTGCGGGCTCCATGTGCCTCTGGGAAGCCTGTGCTTCCGGGCGTGTTGCCACTGGAAGTGCCAGGTGCCCGCCTCCCTTCTCCTGGGCACCGCCGTCCTGGCTGCATGTGCATATGTATTCCTCCTGCAATTCTTTGTTTGTTGCTACCTCGCACAATGTCCATGCTTCGTCGGTAGGATGGCCCCAGGGACAGCCTCTGTCCATGGTCACTGAAGAGCACACCGGTACATCTGCCCAGTAGTTATCATCTTTGTGGGTAATTATTGATCTGCTCCTCATGGGGCGGTGGGTTATTCTCATGCGGCATCTCAGGCAGTGGGGACAACGTTCGTGGTCAGCAATGACTGTTACACTGCTGGCGGGGGGGGGGGGACATTGGTCACTTCAAAGCACTCTGACCAATGCCATTAGTGTATTTTCCGGGCTGCAGCAGCGCACTTGCCCGTATGTGACCCTTCGGGGTGAGCTAGCCACGGTCCCTTTATGGTTTGGCTTCGCCTTCCCATCCTGCTCTTCATCTCTCAACATTCTACCCCACTATTCCATACCTAACCCCTCAACCACTAACCCATTTCCTACACTTGCAAAATATGTTCATTTTGACTTTATGCTAAGCTAGTTTCCAGACGGAAAATTGTAATGTTTTTATACCTTTTTTCCTTTAAAAGGCGTTTAGCTGTAAACGCAATAAACATTCAGCATCAAAAACCAAGGGTAAACGATATTTGAACACGGACCAACATTTAACAATCAAAACAGTAATTTGTTGATTGTTTAGTGAATTATGCAATGCTTATGTGAGAAAAAGTATGAATTCATAAATAACCATCATAAAAAGCAACAGACCATGGAAAGGCAGCTTCTGAGCGACACACCCACGGGATGAAGTGGAAGTGGAAACTTGCTGAACTATACAGTATGAAAAAAATGACTGACGTTTGACAGAAGAACATCAGCAGAAAAACTGAAATATTATATACCAAATTATAAAACAGTCTAAATAAAAATATTCGGTACTTACTCTTTCAGTATTAAGTCCAAAGAATATGCAATCCGTCTGTAGAAACGTATGGACGCAGATGTAAAAAAAAAAAAGCCTGCCTATCTGCAAGATTCAAATGACAAGAGTCGAACAGACTTATTGCTCCATTTCACACATCCGCATTGTATGCAAGTCCACATCGGGTGGCTGACAGAAGTCTGTGAAGTACACCAAGCACATCATTCATATGGAAGAGAATGCGTCAGACCCAGCGACCCACACCAGCCGCGCTCTGCAAGTCAGCAAAAGTAGACAAACACCATGCCGAGATTTTTTCTGTTTGTTTTCTTTTCAGAGTAATGCATGAAAGTGAAATTTCCACTGTAAAAAGTGAGAACACACTGCAATTATTTATACCTAGTGAAGTTACTGTTGTCATCTACAAACATAGGATAAGTAAGGACAGATTCACACTTTGATCTGTAACATAAGTGAAGGGCAAGGCAAAATTGCCTGAAGTTCAAATGTATAGAAGGATTGCTCTTGCGGCATGCAATTAAAACGGCTTTTTACTCATAAGCCAACACTTAAGAGCTTAAAACGCATCAACTTCACTAGTGTGGGACATTTTGCATTGTGCCAGGCAATTTTGCTACGGAGTAGGGGGATATTCCCACAAGTCTTGAGCACACAGCTGCACTGATTGACGGGTGCATAATGTCATTCCTGAACGCCCTATCAGTCCAAATATCATTTTTGCCGTGGTAGTCAGTTTCAAATGTCGTTGAAAAAAGTGACTTGGCTTATGCGCAAATTTGATTACCGACAGGGATTTAAATAGCATTTACAGTTTAGCAGCAGAGGTGAAGGATTAGGCGGGGTGGGTAGTGGGCAGAAGTCATTGTACAAGTGCTCTAGTACTGGCACATTATTGCAGAAAACATAATCGTTGTTGAAAACAAAACACAGCAATGCACACGAACATCCATCATTCTCACCTGCAATGGTACGGAGCAATTCTTTTAAAACGTGTCCAGGATTCTCAAGGTGAAGAAGCATACAGGGATGGTAACTTAGCTACTGAGGACTGCTGAGAGGACAGCACATATTAATCATCTTGTTCGTTCGTCTACTTTTAAACTACAAATGTAAAGGTTTTCTTTATTAATTCCCCCACTATCCACCAGTTGTCAATTATTCTTCAGCTACTTCATGAAGGCCAAGTGCTAGCAATAACATCTAGATTTGGATGATGTCATCTTGCACGACTGACAGGAAAAACTTATTGTTCTTGCTCTCACCTATCACACAGTACACAGGAGTAGATGATGAAGCCATGTTTTTATTCCTGTGGTAATTCGTCATCTGTTCTGGTCTACCTTTTTAGGTCGAGCATGAGCGAAGAGCTGTGGTAGTTCAGTACAGAGAGAAGCTGTCGCGACTCGCTCCCTGTCTTCTCGTGTCCCCCACCAGGGGGCTGAACTGTGGGACTCTCCAGTGTTCTACTAAGCTTCCAGACACTCCCCTTCATGTACACACTGACTTCCAGCCATTTGGACTCCACTTGGAAATGGCCATCCATTCCCAATCCATGCCGGGTTTTCTGGAAGCCAACCTGCTCTTGTCGGAAACTCCATTACCTAGAATTCCCTGCTCACTGCTTCATCTCCACACCTGCAGGCCAAGGATGGGTGGAGGAATTCAGCTCACCTGTGAATGGTTGCTGCTAGCCTGCTCACACCAGATGCATATGATTACTGTGAGCTCTTTTAAGCCCCAGCTCCCTTCAGGCCAAGGTTGGTCAATGTAGCTGTGTACCGGTGGGACCGACCCTTGTTTCCAGTGCTCCTTGAGCTTTTGATATCATTGTGTCCATTGTTTCCTGAGCTTTAGTTATTCCTTGTTCCTGTACTGCTGCAGTAGTTTCCCTTGTTCCTGAACTAGCATTGCCTGCAGTGCTACCTTGACTTCTGAGCCTTAGCATTCCTTGTTCCTGAACTGCAGCAGATTCCCTTGTTCATGAATTAGCACTGCCTGCAGTGCTACCTTGACTTCTGAGCCTTAGCATTCCTTGTTCCTGAGCTGTAGTAGTTTCCCTTGTTCCTGAACTAGCACTGCCTGCAGTGCTACCTTGACTCTTGAGCCTTAGCATTCCTTGTTACTGAGCCACAGCAGTTTCCCTTGTTCCTGAATTAGCACTGCCTGCAGTGCTACCTTGACTCCTGAGCTTTAGCTCAATTCTAGTTCCTGCTCGTGAGCCTTAGCATGCCTTGTTCCTGAGCCACAGTAATTTCCCTTGTTCCTGAACTAGCACTGCCCGCAGTGCTACCTTGGCTTTTGAGCTTTTGCTAAATTTTTGTCTTGCTCCAGCACAGCCTTCAGTGCTACTTTGTTTTCTTGCCTCCTGATCCAGCACTATTCTCATATACCATTGTAGCCTCCCCCTCTGTATATCCTTTTCCAGTCCCTGCCTTTCTTCCTATTTCCTTGGTTCAAGTTCATTGTTAGCTGTCTTTCTATTCAGCTGTCTTGCTTCTGTTACCTTGTATGTTTGTTACCTGCTTTCTGCCAAGTGTGCCCTGTGATTTCCTTCCTTTCCTGTTAAGCACTCCTCCTTGCTATCTCCTTGTCTATTATGCTTGTGTTTAGTTCTACCCCTTTGTTGTTACTGCCTTGCGTGTTCCTGTTTGATCTCCAGGATCCGTGGGCACAGCTGACTACCTAGGTGGTGTTTCTTGTTCACTGTGAGTATTGTCTTTGAATTACATTTATAACATCACCATAGGTATAAGCTCCACAGACCCTGCCTTTGCTTGCATATCCTATATGTGGGTATTTTCAGTCAGTATCTGTAATAGCAATTGTGGGTGAGGAACTTACTGAGCTTCAGTCTTACCGTGTGGAGCTCCTGAGTGCTTTACCCCACACTCCCCTTTTTTGTTAATGTTGTTTCATATATATGTCTTGCACATTCGTCCTGGGTGTAGTTATTCTGAATGCTAAATCACCTCATGAGTGCCTGTCCTTTCAGAGTCTTAGCCATCTTGTTCCTTCATGCAGGCTTCCCCTTTAGATCCCTTTTCTCCTCTGACTTCTTGTATGATCCTGGGCAGCGCTGTACTCCTCTTTCTGTGTATGTTTTCTACCCAGTTCCCAGTCCTTGCCCAAGTCCCTGACTGTGTTCCCGACATAGTCCCGGACAGTCCCTGACAGAATGACCAACCAACATTTCTAGGGTCACTTGTGAGGTTTCTTTGCGTTCAATTAGCTACCATTTTTCTGTGACATTTGTGTGTGAAAATATTGAAGGTGTGTCATAATGAGAGGTTTAAGAAAGAAACACACCAGTGCATCATTTAGTTTGTGCTGGACAGTTCACCAGTGCCCAACAATGAGAGGCATTTAGTGTCTACTTTACAATTTGAAAATGTTAACCCTAGTCCTGAAACAATGAATCGTCTTATGAGAAATGGACATTTACGTTCTGAATATTTTACTCATTGGCTCTCAAACACCTCTTTGCCAGATCCTGACCTAATCTTCTGTTCTGAACCAGATTCAATGTCTGTGTCTGCATTGTAAAAGGAAAATGATACCTTACTCAGTTTGCTAAACAAGAATTCTGATTCTCGCATTTCTGCTATAAGTGGTTGTACAATACAATACTTAACTACACAACCGAAGCAAGAGAAGATTAATCTTATAACCTCTGTTCTTCATTCAAATAATGTTACCCAGTCTTGTAGTCCAGTAAAGATCACAGTCCCGGACACTAAAGGGACCTTTTTAAATACCACATTCAAAGTAAAAAATAATCGGTTTAACAAAAGAGAGAAAAGACCTACTAGAACACAGGCGGCTAATAGCCAGTTTGAACAAAATCCAAGGTGTAGCTCTGTTGCTTGTTGTGCAGTTGCCAAGTCTTCCACTGTCCTTGTAGAGAAAGATCTGAAGTCTTCACAGGATATAAGTACATCTAAGATTCTTGAATTACAACGAGAGAGAATAAAATGTTTCAGACTCTGTTAAAAAACTATAACCCAGAGTTCAAGTGGGAATCTAAAACCCCTGTACAAGACAACTTTTCCACCTCTATCTTAGCCTCCTTAGAAGTGGAGAATGAAGCCTTGCGCTCTCTTTTGCGTTCCCCTCAGAGCTGGTCCAGCGATTGTGTGAATAATACTGTGGCTGATCACTCAGATTCCACTCAGAGAAGCCATAGTACCTTGTCTCACAGTGCAGTTAATTAAAGTATGTATTTGAAGTCTGAATGTTCTAACTCCTCTGGTGTTTTGTCTTCTAGTGCTAAATTCCATCTAGGCGCTACATCTGAGAGGTGTCCCTTCACTTTTCAGGAACCCCAAATGCTAGGCAAAAGCCAAAACATCTCTTTGCTTTTTTTTCCTGGTAGTGAAGTTGACATATTGACAAAACCTGAACCCGTGACCCACATAATCCCTGATGTGACAATATCCTGTGATTCAGACCACACTCTTGATGTAACTGCTGCAACTGAAGCCAACCTCCTCATTGAGAAGGAACAAAATCCTGACCCCTTGTTTGCTCTCCCGCCTTCAAGTACACCACATATTGAGAAGTCAGGAAATATTACTCTATGCTCTGATGCATGCTATGCTTGTAATATAGAGAAAATTGAAAATATTTCCATAGACCAAGTAATCTCTGACCTGTTTCCTCTGACTAAGACATGTGAACTGACAAATGGCAAAGGGAGTCTGGTCATCAGAGACTCTAAGATAAGCAGTATTCTTAGCAATCCCGAAGAAAACGCTTCAGTGTGTTTTAATGAGCCAAGGAACTGTGAAGATTTCACTATTGACAACAGGGAATCTTCTGTTCAAGGGCTATCGCCATTCCCAGAATTTAAAGTCTGTCATCCTTGTGACTCTCTGCTATCAGCTTGTCTTCTTGCAGAGTCTCCAGAGTCCTCAGCTGGCCTGCTGCCTTCTGAACTTCAGCCTGCACCCTGCCTGCCATCTGAGCCCGAGCCTGCAGCCTGCCTGCCATCTGAGCTCGAGCCTGCAGCTTGCCTGCCATGAGTACCGGAGCCTCCAGACTGCCTGCATTCAGAGCCCAAGCCCTCAGCTCACCTGCCTACTAAGTCAGAGTCTCCAGCCTCTCTGACTACAGAGCCAGAACTTCCAGCCTGTCTGACTTCAGAGCCAGAACATCCAGCCTGTCTGACTTCAGAGCCAGAACATCCAGCCTGTCTGACTTCAGAGCCAGAGCGTCCAGCCTGTCTGACTTCAGAGCCTGAACATCCAGCCTGTCTGACTTCAGGGCCAGAGCTTCCAGCCTGTCTGACTTCAGAGCCAGAGCTTCCAGCCTGTCTGACTTCAGAGCCAGAGCTTCCAGCCTGTCTGACTTCAGAGCCAGAGCGTCCAGCCAGTCTGACTTCAGAGCCAGAACGTCCAGCCTGTCTGACTTCAGAGCCAGAACATCCAGCCTGTCTGACTTCAGAGCCAGAGCGTCCAGCCTGTCTGACTTCAGAGCCTGAACATCCAGCCTGTCTGACTTCAGGGCCAGAGCTTCCAGCCTGTCTGACTTCAGAGCCAGAGCTTCCAGCCTGTCTGACTTCAGAGCCAGAGCTTCCAGCCTGTCTGACTTCAGAGCCAGAGCTTCCAGCCTGCCTGCCTGCCTTCCGAACCAGAGCTTCCAGCCTGCCTGCCTTCCGAACCAGAACTTCCAGGCTGCCTGCCTTCTGAACCAGAGCTTCCAGGCTACCTGCTTTTTGACTCTGTGCTTCCAGTTTGCCAGCCTTCAGAGGTCTCAGTACGTGTCCATTCAGAGACTGAACCTCCAGCATCATAGAAAAAACTCTCAACATGTAACCCTCCAGGGCCTGGGTCTCCTGCATACCCGCTTCCAAAGTCTCCTGCATATGTGTCTTCTGTATGTTTTCCTCCAGGGCCAGAACTTCAGGTCTGCTTCTTGTCACCTCCTTCGTCTTCAGCCAGTTTGCCTTTGACCTCTGCGCCTCCTGCCAATCTGTTATCTGCTTTTGAACCTACAGTCACTCTGCCTACATTTTCAGAGTGCTACTGCAGCCTGTCATCATCTAAACATCAAGCACCTTTGAGTTAGTCTCCTAAGTCGCCATTAATGGATTTGGACTCTTCAAATCTGCATTCTATTCTGCCTCCTGCATCAGAGTGCTTCCCTCCTCAAAGTTCTGCTTTGGAGGCTGCTGTTAATGTTCAGCCTATTGTCCTACCCTAAAAAATATCACAGTTTTCCTGCAGTCCTCTGGTATCTTGCACTACATCTCTGATGGAAATGGACTTACTTCTTAGGAGCAAAGGCTTTGAATCCAGTTACAGATTCCGGGAGCCGGTCTTTGGAGGGGGTGTACTGTCACGACTTGCTCCCTGCGTTCTCGTGTCCCCAACCAGGGGGCTGAACTGTGGGACTCTCCAGTATTCGACTAAGCTTCCAAACCCTCCCCTTCATGTACATACTGACTTCCAGCCATTTGGATTCTACCTGAAAATGGCCATCCATTCCCAATCCATGCCCGGTTTTGTGGAAGCCAGCCTGCTCTTGTTGGAAACTCCATTACCTAGAATTCCCTGCTCACTGCTTTGCCTCCACCCCTGCAGGCCAAGGAGGGTGGAGGAATTCAGCTCACCTGTGGCTGGCTCCTGCTAGCCTGCTCACACCTGATGCATATGATTACTATGAGCTATTTTAAGCCCCAGCTCCCTTCAGGCCAAGGTTGGTCATTGTAGCTGATTACCGGTGAGACCGACCCTTGTGTCCAGTGCTCCCTGAGCTTTTGATATCCTTGTTTCCATTGTTTTCTGAGCTTTAGTTATTCCTTGTTCCTGTACTGCTGCAGTAGTTTCCCTTGTTCCTGAACTAGCACTGCCTGCAGTGCTACCTTGACTTCTGAGCCTTAGCATTCCTTGTTCCTGAACTGCAGCAGATTCCCTTGTTCCTGAACTAGTACTGCCTGCAGTGCTACCTTGACTTCTGAGCCTTAGCCTTTTCTTGTTCCTGAGCTGCAGCAGTTTCCCTTGTTCCTGAACTAGCACTGCCTGCAGTGCTACCTTGACTCTTGAGCCTTATCATTCCTTGTTCCTGAGCACCAGCAGTTTCCCTTGTTCCTGAATTAGCACTGCCTGCAGTGCTACCTTGACTCCTGAGCTTTAGCTCAATTCTAGTTCCTGCTCCTGAGCCTTAGTGTTCCTTGTTCCTGAGCTACAGCAGTTTCCCTTGTTCCTGAACTAGCACTGCCTGCAGTGCTACCTTGGCTTTTGAGCTTTTGCTGAATTTATGTCTTGCTCCAGCACAGCCTTCAGTGCTAATTTGTTTTCTTGACTCCTGATCCAGCACTATTCTATTCGGCTGTCTTGCTTCTGTTACCTTGTATGTTTGTTACCTGCTTTCTGCCAAGTGTGCCCTGTGATTTCCTTCCTTTCCTGTTAAGCACTCCTCCTTGCTAGCTCCTTGTCTATTGTGCTTGTGTTTAGTTCTACTTCCTTGCTGTTACTGCCTTGTGTGTTCCTGTTCGATCGCCAGGATCCATGGGCACAGCTGACTACCTAGGTGGTGTTTCTTGTTCACTGTGAGTATTGTCTTTGAGTTACATTTATAACATCACCATAGGTATAAGCTCCACAGACCCTGCCTTTGCAAGCTTATCCTATGTGTGGGTATTTTCAGTCAGTATCTGTAACAGCAATTGTGGGTGAGGAACTTACTGAGCTTCAGTCTTACCGTGTGGAGCTCCAGAGTGCTTTACCCCACACTCCCCTTTATTGTTAATGATGTTTCATATATATGTCTTGCACATTCGCTCTGGGTGTAGTTATTCTGAATGCTAAATCACCTCATGAGTGCCTGTCCTTTTTGAGTCTTAGCCATCTTGTTCCTTCATGCAGGCTTCCCCTTTGGATCCCTTTTCTACTCTGACTTCTTATATGAACCTGGGCAGCACTGTACTCCTCTTTCTGTGTACGTTTTCTACCCAGTTCGCTGTCCTTGCCCAAGTCCCTGACTGTGTTCCCGACATAGTCCCGGACAGTCCCTGACAGAAGCCACGCCCACTCCCCCACCCTTATTTTTCCATTTGTCCTTTGTAAATGCTGTCTTCTGATTCATTATGGGGCTTGTTAGTCCCGCCTTAGTACAGCCATGTCGTCCTCTGTATCCTCCCATGGCTACTGGCCCCTTTACTTGGTTGTTACACGGGGCGTGTATTATTTCCTTGCAATAAATTACTATTTCTAGTACTAAATTATCGCTATTGTCCGGCTCAGGTAATAACTCAGAGGGTTCATTTATTCACCGTTTGTTTTTGCTTTTTCCGTATCTGTGTGTTTACAGCGTTTAGAAAACGCTTTTGATTGTCATGCAGGACAGACTGCCTCTGCCACAGGTGGTTAAAGGATTCCCATAGTGTGAGTTTTATTTCACTCCTGCCCTCTGCCTTGATGCAGTGATCGATGCTCTTTGTTGGAATAGGGAGAGAAATGTGTTAGGGATTTCGGTGTCTGCTCAAAATACCTTATTTTTAGGACATAAAATAAAGGGTCAGGGTCATTGTTGTTGTTACTTCTGCTGTGAAGAAGGTGACGTCCCCCAACCCCCCGCACTCTGAGAAGCTCACTACTACAATGTAGCATAAGTCATTCTCATTTGGGTGCCAGCGCTGCTGGGGTACGTCACATCCTGGTGCCAGCGAGGAGTTCCATTTATGTAAGGGGCTGGCTGTGCCGGCAGCGCAAAATTCAATCATTGCGCTCTCAGCATTGTGCTGCTTGCTGCAGCTTGCAGGGGCCCGAGCCATGGCCCACGTGCTGTCAGCACCTGACCCCCCTCCCTGCCGAATTCAATTAGTCATTGCCGAGGGAAATGTGGAGGAGTCAGTGACCATGACCCGGGTGACTCGCTATTGAGCGGTGTAGTGTGATATGGCTCTTGAGTGACTTTGTGATCGCTGCTTGACACTGTGGCTCCCTGTGAGTAGGGAATATGACTCACTATAGAGCCTGGGCGACACTGGAGGACGGCCGGGTGGGCAGCAAACCTGAATTGCTGTGGCACGCAGTAGTGGCTCGCGGCCTGTCCAGCTTTGGCAGAGTCTGTGTCGCTGCCCCCAATGGAACGGCACCACCACCACATTCCGGAGTGACTCCCATCTGCGGCCATGGCCCAAGTAAGTTAAAGTTATAAGCCTGTGCATGTTAGCACAGTGCCAATGCCTGCAGGTGTCATTACTCAAAAGGTGACATGAGTGGCTCAACCGGTGCTTCATGTTGTTAGGGCCTTTGACATCGGTCCCCTGTTGTGCCGGATCACTCATGTAATGTCAGAGAGAGGCCCCGCCGAGTCCTGATGCTCTCCTGATATTGCCGAGAAGGATGGGGGCCCCACGACAAAGGCTGGCAATTTGTGTTTTGTTTTTTTAATGGCCTGTCCGACAACAGTAGCCACCAGAGGAGTGTGTTGTTGGGGCCTTACACATCCTGTTTAGGCTGTGTCACAGGTGGGAGAGAGGCCCTGGACTGAGGGATGCTCTAAGCAGCATCATTAATTAAGAGGGAGGAACCAGGGGGCCCAGTCTAAGTCAGCAAAGGCTGGAGTGGAAGCACGAGCCTCAAAAATAGTGGAAGCACAAGCTTTAAAACATATACAACCTCAAAAAAACAGCTCCTGACCTAGTGTGCAGAGCCTTCATTTAATATGTTGCAAAGGAGCTTCCTGATATTTGTATATTTACCTAGGCATGAGTATGATAAATGAAACTCGTTTAACTATTATTTCTTACGCTTTGCAGCAGTTAACTTGAAGTTTCTAGTTGCTCAAATGAGTGTAATTTCTGATATTTATATGTTTTCCGCATCATTTTTGCTTAATTTTCCTCCTGAGAAAATGTCACTCATAGTAGTTAAAATGTCACTCATAATTACTCTGAAATTATGAAAATGTCACACATGGCAATCTGAAACCTTGGCAGCTATGCTCGTGTGGTCTTTGCATTCTGATCCTGGAGGTTTGTGGTTACCATTACAAAAGGAAATCTGCCCATGTCCGGATGAAGAGAGGAGACCAGAGGACTGATCGATCTACCCTCGGATGACGTAGGCCTACGTCAGATCTCTGCCTCCTCCTCGACTGATCGTATGAGTTCAGAAGCATTGACAACTTTCTGTCTTAAAAGTTACTGTTGTCTCTTCCCTTTAGCCACCAAATAATCACGTGACACTTTAAATCTCTCACGGCTTTTCAGCCAACAGTACTCTGAGCGCATTGATGTCTGAGCCAACCTTGCTCTGCTAGAAGCAAAACTGCAAGTCCCAGAATGCAACGGTTGTTGATGAAATTGCAGTAAGTGGTGAAGGTGTCACAGATAATCTTGATGTCATTTGGTAGATATGAGACTTCTCTTCCTCTTCTAGTCTGCACTTTCCACTTAGGCCTCTTGAATTATAATTCCCTGCTCTAACAGTTGTGTTAATTTAAACAGAGAGATTGTCTCCCCTGGTCCTCATACACAGACAGACTGCATCACAGACGTTATTGTGTGAGTCGGAATTTACAGAAAAATAATCAATGTATTTGGAATACTCTATAAGTGACAATCCAGAATGCACGTGGGGGATGTATAATTCTGCCCGGTGGCAGCAGGTTACATCACCTTTGGCCGGGCCTGTATTTCTAGCCGAGTAAAGTGTGCTTTTGTTGACCCATTACTTCAAGTTTTCTAATATAAGCAGAATCTAAAAGCCTCTGAATCCGAACTGATGATGGCCAAAATGTCAGAGCATTGAATGGGGAAAAAAAAAGGCTGATCAGTGGAACACCATGAAACATATAAGCTGCTGGCAATCTCTTAGGACTCCACTCCAGTCCATCGTTTTTTGCCCTCTGTCGCTTCTCATGGGTGTCACCTTGTTCTGCCCTAATAGAACCATGGAGCCTGAACTGCCAGGCCAGGTTCCTGTGAACGGAAATACAAGGAGCAGCAGATCAGGTTTGACTTAGGCGGGCCTCATCAGTGATGTGCAACTTGAGGCCTGTGCACAGTCCACATGGAATGCCAAGTTTACGCATACCCATTGTACTTTGGAAGACATAGAGGTGATGGGTGGAAGTCTTGAATACATTTAATACACTGGCAATCATTCTGGGACGCATTCTAGTCTATCATTTTTTGCTCACTAGTCCTCCTCCTCTGCAGGAGTTCTCCAAATGTCTTGTTCCTGCTCAATTATGAACAATACCTCTGAACTTCCCGGCCAGGTTTGCTCCAAATAGGAACAAAAGCAACCCAGACCGCTTTTGGCCTACTGGTATTCATAGGTGAGGTGCAGCTCGAGTTCTGTGGTGCTGTGAGCATTGGCCCTCTATCAAGGCACACTTAGGGCGTTGCACTGAAGAAACTCAAAGGTGATGGCTGGATTGCTTGCAAATGTTTCAGCAGCTGATTATTATTATGACCTTGTGGTCAAACAAAAAAGGAAGACCATTTACAAATTCCAGTGCAGTTAGACCTGATAGCTTTAGGGTGGTCTTCCCCCAACCATTTGCCTTACTCCCTCCATTTTTCTGAACACATTTTTGCTGGTTTTAGGACTGCACACTTTATCACTGTGCTCTCTCCCCTAAAAGTGGTAATATTGGCTTAAACCCAACTGGCATATTTAATTTACTTAAAAGTCACTACTAAAGTGCACTACATGTGCCTAGCGAATGTAAATTCAAAGCTATTAGTGGGCCTGAAGAACTCATTGTGCCACCCACTTAAGTAGCCCTCTAGCCATGGCCCACGCCTGCCATTGCAGATGCAAAAACCGTAATTGATGGACAGAATGCAGAACAATGTCATACATTCAACCCAGTACAGAGAAATGGGCCTAAATCCATCGTTTTTTTGCTCACCATGACATTCCAGTTTGAACCCAGCCATATGCAAATCAGTCTTGACCCTGCACCCAATGGGAACAGTCCAGCCCGAACTGCCAGGCCAGGTCCTCCCTGGACTGGAAACAAGCCTCCTAGGACCGGTTTCGGGGTTTCACCTCTCATCAGCCAGGATACCTTGACTCCAGTGGCATAGAGAGCACGGGACCCACGTCAGGGCATACCTGTCCCACTCGGGGTGACAAATGCAAAAACAACAATTGATGGACAGAATGCAGAACAATGTCATATATTCACCCCAGTACAGAGATCTGGGCCTAAATCCATCGTTTTTTTGCTCACCATGCCATTCCAGTTTGAACTCAGCCATATGCAAATCAGTCTTGACCATGCACCCAATGGGAACAGTCCAGCCCGAACTGCCAGGCCAGGTCCTCCCTGGACTGGAAACAAGCCTCCTAGAACCGGTTTCGGGGTTTCACCTCTCATCAGCCAGGATAGCTTGACTCCAGTGGCATAGAGAGCACGGGACCCACGTCAGGGCATACCCGTCCCACTCGGGGTGACAAATGCAAAAACAACAATTGATGGACAGAATGCAGAACAATGTCATATATTCACCCCAGTACAGAGATCTGGGCCTAAATCCATCGTTTTTTTGCTCACCATGCCATTCCAGTTTGAACCCAGCCATATGCAAATCAGTCTTGACCCTGCACCCAATGGGAACAGTCCAGCCCAATCTGCCAGGCCAGGTCCTCCCTGGACTGGAAACAAGCATCCTAGGACCGGTTTCGGGGTTTCATCCCTCATCAGCCAGGATAGCTTGACTCCATTGGCATGGAGAGCACGGGACCCACGTCTGGACATACCTGTCCCACTCGGGGTGACACATGCAAAAACAACAATTGAATTAAAGAATGCAGAACAATGTCATACATTCACCCCAGTACAGAGATCTGGGCCTAAATCCATCGTTTTTTTGCTCACTATGCCATTCCAGTTTGAACCCAGCCATATGCAAATCAGTCTTCACCCTGTGCCCAATGGGAACAGTCCAGCCCGAACTGCCAGGCCAGGTCCTCCCTGGACTGGAAACAAGCATCCTCGGACCGGTTTCGGGGTTTTACCCCTCATCAGCCAGGCTAGCTTGACTCCAGTGGCATGGAGAGCATAAGACCCTCGTCTGGCCATACCTGTCCCACTCGGGGTGACAAATGCAAAAACAACAATTGATGGACAGAATGCAGAACAATGTCATACATTCACCCCAGTACAGAGATCTGGGCCTAAATCCATCGTTTTTTTGCTCACCATGCCATTCCAGTTTGAACCCAGCCATATGCAAATCAGTCTTGACCCTGTGCCCAATGGGAACAGTCCAGCCCGAACTGCCAGGCCAGGTCCTCCCTGGACTGGAAACAAGCCTCCTAGGACCGGTTTCGGGGTTTCACCTCTCATCAGCCAGGATAGCTTGACTCCAGTGGCATAGAGAGCACGGGACCCACGTCAGGGCATACCCGTCCCACTCGGGGTGACAAATGCAAAAACAACAATTGATGGACAGAATGCAGAACAATGTCATATATTCACCCCAGTACAGAGATCTGGGCCTAAATCCATCGTTTTTTTGCTCACCATGCCATTCCAGTTTGAACCCAGCCATATGCAAATCAGTCTTGACCCTGCACCCAATGGGAACAGTCCAGCCCGATCTGCCAGGCCAGGTCCTCCCTGGACTGGAAACAAGCATCCTAGGACCGGTTTCGGGGTTTCATCCCTCATCAGCCAGGATAGCTTGACTCCATTGGCATGGAGAGCACGGGACCCACGTCTGGACATACCTGTCCCACTCGGGGTGACAAATGCAAAAACAACAATTGAATTAAAGAATGCAGAACAATGTCATACATTCACCCCAGTACAGAGATCTGGGCCTAAATCCATCGTTTTTTTGCTCACTATGCCATTCCAGTTTGAACCCAGCCATATGCAAATCAGTCTTCACCCTGTGCCCAATGGGAACAGTCCAGCCCGAACTGCCAGGCCAGGTCCTCCCTGGACTGGAAACAAGCATCCTCGGACCGGTTTCGGTGTTTTACCCCTCATCAGCCAGGCTAGCTTGACTCCAGTGGCATGGAGAGCATGGGACCCTCGTCTGGCCATACCTGTCCCACTCCGGGTGACAAATGCAAAAACAACAATTGATGGACAGAATGCAGAACAATGTCATACATTCACCCCAGTACAGAGATCTGGGCCTAAATCCATCGTTTTTTTGCTCACCATGCCATTCCAGTTTGAACCCAGCCATATGCAAATCAGTCTTGACCCTGTGCCCAATGGGAACAGTCCAGCCCGAACTGCCAGGCCAGGTCCTCCCTGGACTGGAAACAAGCATCCTAGGACCGGTTTCGGGGTTTCACCCCTCATCATCCAGGATAGCTTGACTCCAGTGGCATGGAGAGCACGGGACCCACGTCTGGGCATACCCGTCCCACTCGGGGTGACAAATGCAAAAACAACAATTGATGAACAGAATGCAAAACAATGTCATACATTCACCCCAGTACAGAGATCTGGGCCTAAATCCATCGTTTTTTTGCTCACCATGCCATTCCAGTTTGAACCCAGCCATATGCAAATCAGTCTTGACCCTGTGCCCAATGGGAACAGTCCAGCCCGAACTGCCAGGCCAGGTTCTCCCTGGACTGGAAACAAGCATCCTAGGACCGGTTTCGGGGTTTCACCCCTTATCAGCCAGGATAGCTTGATTCCAGTGGCATGGAGAGCACGGGACCCACGTCTTGGCATACCCGTCCCACTCGGGGTGACAAATGCAAAAACAACCTGGCTTCAAAGTTCGGGCTGGACTGTTCCCACAAGGAACAGGGTCAAGACTGATTTGCATATGGCTGGGTCCACACTGGGGTGGTGTGGTGAGCAAAAGAATGATGGATTAAACCCAGATCCTTTTGACTGGGGTGAATGTTTGCATTGCCCAGCATTCCGTCCATCAACTGTTTCTTTTGCCAGGCCTGCCATTGCAGAGCCTGTTTCTGCAGTTTAAACTGCCATTTTGACCTGGCAGGGTAATCCTCTTGCCAGGCCTAAACCTTCCCTTTTTATACATATGTCACCCCTAAAGTAGGCCCTCGATACCCACAGGGCAGAGTGACATGTATTTAAAAGGCATGACATGTTCGTTTAAGTTTAACGTGTCCTCTAGTGAAAAACTCCCAATTTCGTTTTTCACTACTGCAAGGCCTATCCCTCCCATAGGATATTTTATTTATTTGAGTTTTATATAGCGCTGGCTAGACCCGGAGGTATCAGAGCGCTTTACATAAGGTTCCACAAAGCTACAAAATTACATAAGTTACAAGTTACATCAGTTACTAGAAAAACATTTCACGAACGTAGAAGATGAGATAAGTGGAGCTTAGAAGGGAAAGGGTGTAGGGTAAAGGGGTAGGAGGGAAATAGGATGGAGAGACGAAGGAGAGTCTGCCCACAGTCCGGCTGGGTAGGTGATGGCCGAGGGGGGAGTCCACAGCCCATCTCCTCAATAGCTATCAGGTAGTTCCACCGGTCATCGGTCAAATAGCTAGGTCTCAACGGGAAAACATTTAGAGAGCATAGTGGACAAGATAAATGGAGCATTGTTCTTAACTTATTACATCTTTAAGTGTAATTCCCAATTGTGAAGAGAGAGACTTTTCTAGTTTGGTGTCACTGAACTCACAATTTAAAAGCACAACTTATGGTGAAATTCCAGTTTAGTAAATGCCACTTTCTAGAAAGTTGGCATTTACTTACTTTAGCCATTTGCTGCCTTCTGCCTGTCTCTGGAATACATGTCTGGGGTGGGTGATAGCTGGCTACCTGCATTCTCCCTAGACAGTCACACATAAAGGAAGGGTAGGTGTGCCTGAGTGGTCATCTGCATGCAGATGGGCCATCCTGAGCAGGATGGGAGGGAAGGGCTGACACACCTGAAAGGGCTGGGTCCTATCCCCACACAAATGTTTGATTTCCCCCCTGTAGTGTGTCTGGGAGCAGGGCAGGAAGGGAGGACATCTGTGCACATTAAAGCTTTCTTTGCTTTCTTTGAAGTCTCCCCCACTTCAAAGGCACCACTGGGTATAAGTACTTGACCTCTGTCACTACCATTGCAGTACACTTCTGGACCTGTGGCCACTCTCCCAGGAAGAAGAGGATCTACTGTTCATCCCGCCCCCTGATATAACTCCATAAATAATTATTGTCCAGACATTTGTATTTTTGATTTGTGTTTTTGGATGATTAGAAAAGTAATTTAGGTTGGGTAGACATTGCTGATTCAGGCTGAATTGTTCTGGACGACATTTTTAAAATTGAAGATGTGTTGCAGTGACTATGTAATATTTAAGGAACCAAGAGACCTGTATACTTCCTTTTCGTGTAAAAAACACATAGGTTTTGAGGATCAGTTAGTCTTATAGAGACAGAAAATAACTCCTCAGAGCAACCCTTCCTCCATTTTCCAAAATGGCAGCTATAATAGAGGAAGAAAAGACATATATTGAAATGAAACAAATAATAATGTTTTTTAATTCTTTTATGTATACACCAAACAATGTTTATGAACTGAATATGAAAAAAATTAATGTTTATCACTCCTTTTTTAGACACATTTTCATAGTTCATTTATTTATTTGTTTCGGCAATCGCTTGTGGCATATTTGTGGAATGTTGAACATTTGAGAAGAGCATATCATCAGGGACAACTTTTTTTAGCACAGGTTTTGCAAGTAGATGTACTTGTAAGTTCTGTGGGTAGAGGCTTTCGAAATTTAGCACCCCATCAATATCTTCCCAACCAAATTCACATGGATCTTTCTCAACATATGTATGTTCCAAAACATTTACACATCTTCTCATCAAGTTGAACACTCATTTAATGTTCCCACGCACAGAATATGACGATGGTATAAGGTCTCTTAGCGGGACTGATCTCTTGAACTCACTGTACCGAAGATCGTAAAATGTGTGACAGTCAGAACTCGTTTTCTTCACAAGCAGAAGGTATTTTACTACGTCTTTAAAGTCACATTCTTCTTCTGTCTCAGCAAATCCTTTTAGAAATTTCTCAGGTTTAGCAGTTAAAGCTCCAAGCTTTGTTCCCATTTTGCTTATAGTGTAATCACCTGTAAGAACCTGTGCCTTGATAAGAACACTGGGCATCTCTGGGTCAAGTATCTTGCACAGAATATGAAGCAGGATTAAGTGTCTTTTCTCGCATGTCTTAAAACTCACTGTTCACTTTCATGCTGCTGTAAACTACTCCTAGCCTCTCGCCACTCTCCTGCCCTTCGACGTTATGACTGCTCTCTCTCTAGACCCTTATCCAGCCCTTTTACCCATCTACTGTCACATCTGACCAGAGGCGTTTGAAAGCATGGACAAAATGGGTAGTTGCCCAGGGCCCCCACCTTTTAAGTTGCCCCTCAACCCCTAGTAGGTGATCCAGATAGTCTCAGGTGACCAGTGGTCTGTTCCACATTTATTATTGATTTCACTTGAGTTTAAGAGGCAGGTGTATTAAGCAAAATAAAAAACTGTGCTATGGACATTCACAGCCTGAACCCTGATCCTCTCTGTTGTGAACATGTGAGAGATTTGCAAGGGTTAACAGATTCAGATGGCCATGTATAATATCTTTTTGTTAAGTGCGCATGCCCAGCAACAAAAATGAATCGAACATCTCTCTGCATTTCAATATGCATTCAGGCTCAATAGAGCATCTAACATCTCCCACTCCCACCAACACTCTCGTTCCCAAACCACACTCAATTCCTCCTCTCAGGGGGAATCTTTACCCCTGCTCTAACAGGGCTTTGCACATGTGTCAGAATTGAACATGCCACTTGATTTCAGGCTCTAAGTCTTTAACAAGATAAGGTATAACATGTATATGGATGGCACACCGTTCCATCTCAAGCTTGAAGATGATCCTGGTTACCTTCCTAGTTTATCTTACTGTCTCTAAAATATCTCTCAAAACATTCCAGATGGTTCAAAACTATGCAGACTGCCCGCTGTTTCAAATGAAACTTTACACCTAAGTCAGTTCTGCCATTGGACTCCAGTATTGGCTCTCAATAACAGAAAGAACATCTTCCAAATCACATGTTGCTCCACTGCAATGCACACGACTGCTTTGAAAAGTAGTTTGTGTCTTAGCAACTGACCAGGAGCCTGAAAGCCAACAGGCGCATACTGTTGACCCAACAATTCAGGTACAGAAGATCCTTAAGTGAATAATTTAATCCCTGAGCTGCATTATATCTCAAAATCACTTCTCTGTAGAGATGTCTTTACTGTAAGTAAGTTTGTGACCTTTAGGTATGTTTGTAATGTAAGTGCATATCACTTGTAGAGCAACAGAGCACTGTACATAATGAGGGTTTTACAGTAGGTAGTCTATAAGCGGACTGGCATACAGTGTCATGGGCTATATACCCCATCTCTCATTGGTCCCTTCTCACCTCATAGGTGATGGTTATTCTCTGAGGTAAGTCCAAGAGCTGTAGGTAGTGGTTACTGAGCACTCCTTGAAAAGGTGGATATGTCAGAAACAAGACTATGCATGTGAAAACAAAGGATTAATGCAATGTGTGTTCTTCTTCATCTCCACAGCAATCACAAGGTACATGCAATCACATAATGATTGGTCCATGGCCCGCAAGATGGAATATTTGTCGGGAAAACAGCAATGTTTTAATATTGTAGAACTGCTGTGAGGAAGTAGCTACTGATCTGCTTTAACAATGTTCTAGTTTGTGATTGTGGATCACCTGGTTTTAGGTCGAGCCTAGCGGCAGCGCGCATGCACTGCTCGCTCTTCGAGGCATTCTGTATTAGGGTATGCAGTGGAAGCCCCGCCCACTCTCCTCCCATATTTGTCATTGGCTTGTGTCATTGTACTTCTTAAATGCTGGCTTCTGATTCGTAAAAAGGCTTGTTAGTCCCTCCTTTGTACCGCTTTGTCTCCTTTAGTTACCGCCCATAACGACTAGACCTTTTCCTTGGCTTGTTACCCGGTCTGCCTTATAAGTAGGTGAGCACTATTTTATTTAATGACACTGGGGACAATGGCGGCTGCTTTTTTTTTTGTATCTGCATGCTGAGCGCAGCGCCCGCTTCAGCGACACTGTGCTCAGTTTTTTTTTGTTTTGCTAACTTTAATTCTGAGCTCGGTGCCCGTTTCATGGACACCGCGCTCGGTTGCATTTTTTTTTTTTTACTTTAATACGGAGCGCGGCGCCCGCTTAAGGGCACCGCGCTGAGTTGCATTTTTTTTTTTACTTTAATACTGAGCGCAGTGTTCATAAAGCGGGATCCGCGCTCTCTCTTTTTTTTTTTACTTTCATAATAAGCGCTGCGCCCGTTTCAGGGACACTGCGCTGAACCAGGAGCAGCTTTGGCTTCTTTGCTGCCCACTCCCTCCCCTCAGCCAGTCCGCGCTCGCCTCCTTTTTTGGCCCCCTTCCTCCATTGCATGAGGGGGTGGAGCTTAGGGGCAATCTTAGCGAGTGAAAGGAAGCCTTGGCAATGCTATAGTTCTTGCATTTAGCAACTTTGAGCTATTGGCATTGTAAATGAAAATGCCTTTTATTTATGTTTTGGTTTTATAGCATAAATAAAAGGCATTGTTATTTACAATGCCAATAGCTTAAACTTGCGTAAATGCGAGACCTACTCCATTGCAAATGCTTGCTGTTATGGCTAACAATTGGTCTTTCTAGCGCCTCATTCAGAATGGTCCTTGACATGACTGAATATTCTTCACACAGTACAGATGGAAAATAACTCAATCAATCAGGATTTTTATAGTGCTGCAAATCACCTGTGAGGGTTTCCAGGCGCGGGGCTTATATTGGACAGGATTTCCTGGCCTGAAGTGAGTGACTGTTGATGATAGGGACATCCAGGGGCGCAGCTTAGTCAGTTAGGTTTGGGGGATATGAATTTCAAATTTCCCATCTTACAAACCGGTGGGTGGCTGAGTCAAGCGGGGAGACGACTAAGGGGTATGGCACCCATTAGACTTCAGAATCGGGTGAGAACAGCTTTTTGTCTTTTATCTTTCTAAACCAACACAAAACTTTTTATACAATAAATATTTCTGGAAATTGTGCTGTCAAATAATATTTTAAGCCCAAATCGTGATTCAGATTTTTCTGGTAGAAAAACTCAAACCTTCCTTGAGAGGGGCAGTCTGTATTGATGCAATTGTTCAGCGCAATAAGGGCCATGGATTAAAACATTTTCCAGAGCTGCTTTTAGTTCCCAGTCTAGCTCTGCAATATTGAGCATATAGTACAAGGCGGGTTGTTGTTGTGCTCTTTTGCCCTGCCATCTCATGTCAAACTTCACCATCCCACCCCAGAAAAAAGATGGCCATTGGTATTTAATTTGAGCTTTTTCATCCCACAATAAATTGACTTTGTGAACTTAATTCAGAATTGCAAATTTATGGACAAAAATGTGTGCCTGTCAAGTATTCACCAAAAAATACCTACCATTACTGCAGCAAATCCTGAAGTTGTGCCCCAGGTAATATCCTCACTTTAATAAAGGTAAATAACATACCTTACTCGGGTGCAGATTGTAATGTTTGCTGTTTTGGTAGAGCGAGATATCCCATTTGTGACATTCTGCCAGGCGCAGCCCGTGCAGGTAAGAGTAGTGGGGCAGGGGCGTAGGATGGGGGGAGTTGACGTATGACAATGAGGGAAACTTAAATAACAAACGAAAGAAAACCATGGTTTTCTTTTTTTTATTTAAGTTTCCCTCATCGTCGTATGTTGACTCCCCCCACTGCGTCCCCCCGTCCCGCCACCCTTACCTGCGCGGGCCGCGCCTGGATTCTGCACCTCTTTTTTTTTACCTTGCTTTTCAATTGCACCTTTGATCTGTAGAAGACATGACAATACAGACAAATGAAGTTGCTCTTCTGATCCATCATTCATGTACTGTATGCATAAATCCTATGCTTGGAACACATTTACATACTTTTTTCATATACTTATGTGTCTTCACACTCACGTCCACTGGCTATTCCTTTTTCCTCCCTGGTATTTTACCAGGACATTTTGGTTGTTGTTTGAAATGCGCCAGACATGTGGTGTTTTCCCATGGATCTCGTAATTCCTTTGAGGTTGGTAACTCATTTTACCGACCCCACCACAATTAAGAGTCCACTCATAACGAGATCCCAAGAGGTGCTCAGAAATCCATTTTCAATTATGTGTGGATTAAGTTTCGACGGATTTAAAAAAGTAATTGCTTGCCATTAAACACTGTAATTTAATTTGTAGCTGAGGTGCTTTTAGAAATTTGCGGCAATAGTTGCACAAGCAGTGCAATAACTGTTATCAATTCAATGTGATGTCAATTTAACGTGATGTGCCTGAAGTAAAATATATTGTCATGCTTATTTGTCGGAGTAATGCATTCTCATCATTGAGCTATTTTGCTGGCAGCCATTTGATGAGAACTGTTGATTACTGTTGTGCACTAGATGTTAGCATGCATTTTCCTCAGAGTACCTTCCCCATGTTTCAGAACCTATATCTTTCCACACTAATGCCATTCTTCAAAAGGACACAGGGGACCAGATTTTGGTGCAAACTTTTATTTGCAACTGAATTTGGTTACCAAGATCTGTGAATTTTACTGCACAGAGAGCTTTTCCTGGCACACAAAAAGAACCTCTTTCTCAGTTTCACAACTCGGAATGGAATTGTTAGAAAATGAGTGATTCGTTAGAGATGGGTGGAAGCCCCACTGTGAGAAATTGGGATGTTGGTTGACTGTGGTGTTAACTCTGGTCAACCAACAGCCACATCCCTGTCAGGGTGAGCCACAAAAGACACTAAATTAACCTGTGATTAACCCTCGAGGCAATGTGTAAAGTATTTATGCTACACTCAAACGGTAATAAAGTGAAAACACACGAAAACACCCACACCAATTTAGAAAAATCAAGTACATTTCAGTAAATAAAATAACAGCAGAATGACAAAAATCCATTCAGTAAAACCTGCAAAATTCAGTTAATAGCACCGGAAAGCACAAAATGCCACTCGTGATCATCTGGTTGCAATTGAGTTGCCTGAAGTTTCTGACACCCTTGCCCTGTCTCCAAGCTGGCTGCAGGAACAATGCAGTGGTGACAAATCCTTTTTGTGAAGTCAGGGCACAGCCTATTCAGTTGCAAATCGTGACAATAACCTACAACGAGTGTCACTTCGAGGATGCTTATCAACATAAGTGCATAAACCGCACACAGGCAGTGAAACATATGGAGAATGGTGAAAACCGATGATTAACTGATATACGGGTTGGGCATGCACAAGCATTGTATATGGCAAAATAGTAAGCTGATACCTCCTGTCACCTATAGTTGAACAGGGTGATCTCGAATGCGTGTGTCGAGTTAGCTTTACTGGGTGTATAGTGCAAGAGCCTACGAGTAGTAAAAATGTAAATCCGTATTTGTAAAGTGCGAACTACTCACCCTTACGGATCTCAAGACGCTGGGGGCCGTCGTGGAAATTAAGTGAGCTATTGCCCAGAGTCACATGGTGTTGAGCTGCCACCGGGGATCAAACCGTGAGCCCTGTGCTCCGAAGTCAGCTGCCCTGGCCGCTGCACCACACCTCTCCACAAATGAAGGTGAGCTCAAGCATAGTGTCAATGGGTGTAAAAAAGTAAATAAGGTTTAAAAACCGGGTGAATGAACAGCGTGTACGTGTGAGGATGCCGTACAGAGATGTGATTTAAATAAACCGGGTGAACAACGTGTACAAGTGAGAACACCGTGAAGCGGTAACAAAATAGAAAAAACACAAAGATCAACCACCGGAAGTACGAGAGTGAGATCTTCCAAAATAACAGCCAGAGATGAGCCAGCATGAGTCGGTGTACTTACATGGGTGTCGTCAATACGTGTTGCGTGCAATGTCAAAGGTGTAGCCCAGGCTGAAAGCTCAGTTTTTAAAAGGTGAAAATAGGCAAGTGAAAGAGGACTGAAGGAGTCCAAGTGAAGGAAGTGCTCCCTGATGGGCGTCATCTTAGAACATTACTGAGTGCGAACTGTTGTATAAAGTAAATGCACAAACATAAATCCCAAAAGAGACAGGGCGTATATGATGATTACAAAATATAGCGAAACTTTAAATACCCGCCCCGCGGGGTCTACGCTGTGCTCAGGGGGACGTCCGCTAATCAGGAGACGCTACTTTTTCATGTTGATTCCACACTCTTTGACCAGAGAGTGAGACCCCAGAGGCACGCAACAAATTGAACAACTTGTTAACTTTGGTTGTGCGTGTTCTAACACATATAACTTTCTAAAAGTGGCATTTTCAAAATTGTAACTTAAAATACAACTTTAACATTGAAGAGGATTTTTTATTACAATTTCTCAGACACCAAAAATGAAATGCCTACCTGTTCCCAATGAAAAATTAGCACTTAGTAAATGTAATAAGGCAACTTAATGTTATCTTATGGGTGAGGTTGGCCTCAGTAGTGAAAAATGAATTCAGGAGTTTTTCACAACCGGGGCATTGTAAAACTTAAAAGTACATGTCCAACATTTTAATTACAATGCACCCTGCCCAGTGGGCTACCTAGGACCTACTTTAGGGTAGACATAATGAAATAGAAGGGGGGGTTAAGGCTTGGCAAAGGGGTTATATTGAAAGTCAAATTGGCAAACTAAAACTACATTCAGGCTGCAATGGCAGGCCTGAGGAACATGTTTTAATTGGCTACTTAAGTGGCTGGCACAATAAGTGCTGCAGACCCACTAGTCTTTCAAGCCGCAGATTAGTCCTCTGGCAGTAGGGCATTCCTTCTTCTTCAAGTGCACGAGTCTTCTGATGAGTTGCTGTGGATTTCAAATATTTATATTGTGTGCCAACCTTTGTGTGGGGGGACTCTCTGACCTACCCCTACATTTGGTTCTGGAAAGTTCTTCCCTGTCACCTAATAAGGGTCAAATCTTCCTGGGTGTGATAAAAAGGCAGGGCAGTCCTTGAGTCGGGTTCCTTTGGGAGGCAAAGCGCATTGAAGTGTAAGTGTGGCTGGGTACGGCTCCTACCCAGTCATCCTGTCAGGATGGCACATCCTGTCCACACCTAACCTCCTTTACTCTTTGGAATCAATACTCAAACCCCAACAGCAGAGCCATCTACAGTCATGCAACACAGGACACTGGCAGAAGGCACAGATGGTTGAGACAAGAAAATTCCCAACTTTCTAAAAGTAGAAAAAAATCAATGTGATGAATTGAATGCTTGAATTTATCTTGGCCACTGGCGATCGCTTTGGGCTGCATCCTAATCCATAATTTTTTGCCCACCATGTCACTTCAGTTTGGACCCAGCCATATGCGAATCAGCATTGACCCTGCTCCAATGGGACCAGTCCAGCCTAAATGCCAGGCCAGGTCCTTCCTGAATCGGAACACAAGTAACACAGAACCGTTTTCCCCCCTTATTATGAGCTCATCAGCCAAATGTAGCTTGATTCCATTGGCACAGTGAGCACAGGAACCATGCCTGGGCTTACCTGTCATACTTAGGGATGGAATGCTTGAATTAATCTTAGCCACTGGGGATCACCTGGGGCTGCACTTTCTAAAAGTGCCACTTTCAGAATTGTAACTTAAAATCTGATTTTACCATTAAAGAGGATTTTCAACTACAAATCATTTACGTTTTAATTCTATACAACAATGTATCAACAGGTAATAGTTACAACAAAAGTTTCAAGAGAAAATGAATTTTTGAAAAAGGAAATGGAAGCACCAACAAATTAATAATACGTTTTGTATTTTCAAAGCATATACAAGGAAAAACTAATAGACAGAATCAACATTATTTGGTTAATGTGCAGTGAATAGATGATGGACACATAATGCTCATGGATAAAACCGCGAACGGCGATGTGAAAACACATGAAATAAATGAAGATAACAGCAAACAGGCATTAATTTAGACTCATATAAAACATGAAATGGAGGTAAGAGAATTCTTTTGAATCGTTGTATAGGTCAGAGGCCGTGAATCCGTTGATTTGTGTCAGTGGCATTTCGACCATCGTTAGTTCAGGTCATCAGAACAATAAATGCATATTTATGAACAATTGATGTCTAGAAGAATAGAGAGAGAGAGAGAGAGAGAGAGAGAGAGAGAGAGATAGGATTTAAAATTGCTCAGTTAAAAAGAGGGTTTTTTAAGGTTTATCGCATAAGCCCTAGTGATAAATACCTGAATGAAGTCCTAGAACCTAAGAAAAGTGAACAAAGAACAGGGCTGTAGTCAAGAATCAATTTGTAAAAAACAAGGCCTCAAGTCTCCAGGAGATACCACTTACCTAAGCAATAATAGGACCAGCCGCACACAGAGTACAGAAAGAGGAATAACAACTCCACTTGTGAGCAGAATTTTGGAGTCCGTGAAAAGGCGATAAGTTCCTATTTAGGATAAGAGTGTTCCAGCTGGTCACATTCTAACTATGGCGATATCTGCAATAAAAAGAGGAAAGCCTCCAGTTGGGAAGTGGATTGATTTGTGAACATGTGTCGGAATACAGATAAGGGCAGTACTCACCAATTATAGAGTAAGGCCTGGTGTCAGGAAGGACATTGGGCTCAGCCGTGTTGAAAACATAGCCGAAGCACTCAATGGATGCGCTTACCCACTCAGCAGCACTCAACATGCAAGCCAGTAAATGGGTACACAGGTCAGGGAAACTGCTATTTGGAACAACACGAGGAAGGGGGTGACATTACTCATCCTCCGTGCAGAAGGAGCGCGAGTAAAGCAGTTAACACTTATTAAATGTAATAATGTAACCCACTGTTAGTCAATGGTAGAGATGGGCCTTACAACATGGAAAATGACTTTAGGAGTTTTTTATTGCCAGGACATGTAAAACACCTTTGCTACTTTTTAAGTACAATGCACCTTGCCCTATGAGCTTTTAGGGCCTACCTAATGGGTGACTTATAATTATTAAAAAGGAAGGTTTAGGCCTGGCAAAAGGTTTATTCTGCCAGGTCAAAATGGTAGTTTACAACTGCACTACAGGCTGCAGTGGCAGGCCTGAGACATGTTTTAAAAGGATACTTTAGTGAGTGACACAATGAGACTGTCCTGCTGGGCAGACCATCCTTGCAGACAAAGACTAGGTCTGGAAGGTGGGCTGACCAGGGTACGTGAAAGTGGAACCAACCAAAATGTATTGCAAGGAAGTAGGCCTGGAATACACATTCTCTGTGTGTGAAATCAGTATTAAGATGGGAGTTCAGGACCCATTGTTTGTTGTTGTGGTCTCTTCCACCAAAGAAAGGGTACTCTGTAGTGCACTCAGAGGCTACTACATAGCCAAGAGTTGGTGTCGCACTGACAGCCAATTCCCCAGAGATGAGGGAACATCACCTGGAGTCCGTTCTGAAGGAGGAATTGCTGACTGTCCCAGATGCCAAGACAGGGGCGACTCCTCCATTAGGGCGGAGGAGCGTCGCCCCACTGCTTTCTCGCAGTGCGAGAAGCAGAAACATAAAATGGTATTTCAAATACCATTGTATGTTTCTGCTTCGCGCGCTGTGAGAAAGCAGAAGGCAGGCTATGCCTGGTTGGGGGTGGGCGGGAGGGTATGCCTGGTTGGGGGTGGGCGGGAGGGTATGCCTGGCTGGGGGCGGGCGGGTGTGCGGGTCGGGGAGGAGTGGCTTGCCCACTGTTGTGGGCCCTGACTGTTTGGTCAGCCCTCTGGGGCCGACCAAACCAGTCATGCGTACTCTACATTTTCTCTATGTAGGCTGCATGCCTACATAGAGAAAATGGCCTCCCTACAGGAGCCCGGCTGGGCGCTGTCCACACCAATCACAACGCTTCCATTGCAGCATTGTTTTTGGCTTGCGGGAGGGGAGGGAGCATGCATGCTTCCTGTTCAAGCAGCGGGACCCGGCCAGGAGCGGAGGCGGCGCGGGACCCGGTAAGGTAAGTTTATTTTTTAATTTTATTTTAAACCCCCCCCCCGCTCGAACCCCCATGCGACCCAACCCGCGAGTATTGCGAGCCACGACTGACATGCCTGTGAGGGAGGGAAGGAAGCACCAACCCTGCAGGAGGAGCGGATAATTGAAGGGTCTGCTGTAATAGACTCTGGAGTAGGTCCATACGAAGAAACTTGCTAATTTGGAATGCCAAAGAAAATGCAGTACTGCTGGATCACGCAGCACGACCTTTGCCAAATATCCCCATCGAAACTGCCAGAAGTGTTGTGCCCGTGTCACGAGCTTGAATTTAGCTGAGATACATACCTGCTGGTGGCTCTGGTGCCCGGTAAGTGGCCTGCGTGACCGCGGCACTGCCAAGTGTGGCGTTGCATTGAGAACAGTCCTGAAGACTAGGTGGTCCATGCGGTACCCTGGTGGTGTCCTGAGAACTGAGATTTTAACCTTGAGGTACTGTATGCCAAAGATAGCTCCTGGTATTTATTGGTCAACCATCGTCTGTTGGTGTGTGGCCGGAGTGCCCAAGAAGAAAATCCAAAGTACTCATCAGAGAAACAGAGTGAGCTGCAACATAAGTCAAGTACTGAACTGCTGGAGAAAGCCATGATCTGCTGCTGCATCCCAAAAGAGGGCCACTGACAGAAGCCTATGCTCCTGCCGCTGTCTCTTCGAGTGCTGTGCTGTGCAGCTAGCTACAGTACATCCTCTGAGAAGACTGCTGTGTGCTGCTTGGAGGGTCCTGCCTATCGCTGGGAAGATCTCGGGAGGGCCAAATGCTGCCGCGCTGCAACCGTGGTAAAATGCCTCAACTCCCATGGTTGTGGCCCATTAGCCCCTGCCTGCCCCGAGGCTTCCTGAATTGGGTCTCTCACTTACTGACACTACTGCTGACAGAATCAACGTTGTGCAGCAGATCCTTAGCATTTCTACAGATTATGAAAATAAATGCCTCCTTACTTGATTGTGGATGCCATTTAGAAACGCGGCTCTTAGTGTCATTCCAGAGGGTCCCTTTCAATATCTTGTTGGATGCCTGAGGAGATGTTCGGCAAAATATTAACATTAACATTATTACTTATGTACAGTTTCCTTGGAATCAAAACAATGGCAAATAAATTAAAATGTACACGTAATTCCAATAAGGTAGACGTCTACATATGTCTTCTCATAAAGTAACTTTCTGAACTATGGATCCAAGTTGTAGTTTCATATTTTGCCTTATGACAAAACATGTTCTAAAGACTACTGCTGCGCAAAGACGAATTAGAACGAGTTAATGTAGGGTAATGAATGGAAAACTGCCAAACATTATTCAGTTCACCTTATTAACAAATATTTCAACACTTCTCCAAAGTCATTTCTGATACTCATAGTTCGGGAATAGAACTGTCTGAACGGAAAACCATTAACAGGATATCATTTATGTATAATAATATCTCACATTAGTATTACTGAATATCCATCCTTTAGCACCCATCACATTTCCATTAACACTGCTCGTTCGTGCAGATCAGAGTCCTCAGCTTCATGGAGGTGTGGATAGGTGTACTGTGTGTGTGTATCTGAGAGGGCCTGCGGTTGCTTATGGGATGCACAGCTTTGACAATGCATTTTGACGTGTGGATTGTTGAGGGGCATTATAAAATTGCTGGTATGCACGTATGATCTAGAATGTGTCAGTGATGGTGGTGGTCTGGGAATGTGTGGGTGAATGCAGTTATGTGTGGGTTACAATGCCTACTGGTCTCCGAAGACTTGTGTGGCATTCTGAGAATGTATAGTAGGAATTCAAGACATAACTTAGCCATATTACCATCCACTTAAATCACTGAGTTCAGCTTAATCGTTTCTGGTCTGCTTTGATTCACGAAAAGTGTTATGTGGGCTCCAATAAAAACAAAGACAAAATAAATCAACCAGCAAGAGCCATGAGGACTTATGAAAATTACACACACCTTACATCAGACATACCTCACTGCAGTTTTAGCTGTATTAAGCTGCCACCTAATCTATTGCAATTTTTTGTTGAAATACTGGGGGATATGTACAACAGGAGTGGCGCAGTGAGGCGTTAGCCATCATGGCTTAACGCCTTACTCCGCCACTTCAGAAACCCAAGGCTGCACCATATTTACAACAATACGGTGCAGCCTTGCGTTTCCCCCTGCGCTGGCTCTACACTTAGCAGTGTAGCGCCAACGCAGGCACCCTTGCACCATAGTGCAAGGGTGTCTGCGTGCAGGGCAAAGATTGTTTGGGTACAGGAAGGTCCCCCTTCCTGTACAGAAACAATCTTGAAATGCTATTTTGTCACTTCTAGGTGTACTGCAGCACACATGGAAGTCACAAAATGTAATTTTTTTAAAAGATTGTTTATTTGCAGGAAGGGGGACCTTCCTGTACATAAAAAATAAAAGGCATTTAGCTTTTCCCATGTGTGCTGCACAAGGCAGCACACATGGAAAAAGCAAAAATGAGGAGAAAAATAGCATTTCTCCTCATTTCGCCAACTTAAGACCAGGTTTTCCCTGGTCCTAATTTTGGCGCTGCCTCCTATTTACGCTGCCCTTGTAAATAGGGGGCAGCGTCAAAATCAATGGGTGTTGCGGTGGAAAGCCCACCGCGACACCCACTGCCCACCCCTTTCACGCTATGCATAGCGTGAAAGGGGGTCTTATTTACAAGGCAGCGTTAAGCCACGTTAAGTGGCTTAATGCTGCCTTGTAAATAAGGCAAAGCCCCTATCTCCACAGAAACGTCACAAAAAGTGACGTTCCTGTGGCGATAGTGGCTTGTACATATGCCCTACTGTTTCTCATTGTATTCGAAAGTTCTAGGACATTTCAGCAGAATCTTCTAATGCTGTGATTCCAAAGGCCATATCGAGGGTCATAATACTTTAACGTGGAAGGAGCAGGGGCTCGCACCCATTTATTAATATGGGGGTTCTTGATGCCATTGCTACTGGAAGAGTTGTCCTAGCGCACAACAGTAAATATTTTTGCCCTGATTCAGAGGCAGCCTATGGGTAGCAATAGAACACCTTTCAAAAAAGACAGAAGTCTATTTTGTCCTCCTGTGTATTACCTCACCTTATTTAGAGCTTGAGCATATGCAGTGCTTCTGATGTCAGAAGTATCCCAGCTGTGTCAACCGAAACATCCTATTAGTGGAGACAAAGCCCGTGGAAGTGGCATAGGACGTCTTGTGCAATTTAGGCCGGTCGATACCGTTTTTACTTGCAACGCTTCTGACTACAACCACCACGTAATCAAATGTGGTCTAAAAGAGAAAAAAACAAGGAACTTTCCCCACAAGTTAAGTATAATGCTTATTTGCTATGATACGATATCAGATTGGAGCTTTGCGCCCTGGTGGAATCTAGGAATATTTAAATTTCTGTGGATATCAAGGAAATCTTCTTCAAGCTCAAAGTGTATGGAATTATGAGAGCTTCTATGGAACTATGGTTAGGCATGCGCTGCACACTGACAGAGTGTGTGCTCCTATTTGAAGAAAAGATTTCTTGTCTGATGGTGTGCACTTATCCATGACGGTGAAAATTAGACAATAGGAATGAGTTGATATCTAAGTGGGTGTGTTGCAGTCTGAAGGGGTGTGAGGCCTTGTTGTGAATTAATGTCTAAGCTGAGTCTAAAGTAAACATTTGTGCCAGGAGGCATGAAAGAAAAGTGTCTGAGGACATGAAGATGAGAGTAAGACAAACGGACAAAAGAAACACTCAAAGAGAGAGAGAGATGCAGGGAGATCTGCAAAATCATTATCACATCAAAAATTGTGTAAGAAATTAGGGGGCATATTTACAAGCCCCTATTGCCACAGGAACGTCACTTTTAAAGACGTTCCTGTGGCGATAGGGGCTTTGCCTTATTTTCAAGGTGACGTTAAACCACTTAATGTGGCTTAACGCCGCCTTGGAAATAAGGCACCCTTTCACGCTATACTTAGCATGAAAAGGGTGGGCATTGGGTATTGTGGTGGGTGTTCCCCCACAATATCCATTGATTTTGATGCTGCCCCCTATTTACCAGGGTGGCATAAATAACCTTTGGTATTTTAGAGAATTTCTAAGGTTTTTTAAAATTCTATTTCCTAATTAGTGGAGAAAGGGGATTGGCCTTTCACGAGCTCTCAGCAATCCCACTGTGTGGGACTTACTGGAGGTAACAGGAGGGGTTCTTGACCCCCAAGGACCCTCAGCATCCCGGGGTACTTCATCCTCCAACAAGTAGTGCGCCAGGAGGCTGTTTGCAGAGTGGTGCAGGAAGGGGGCGGGGCCTCGGATGAGCTTCCAGCAATCCTGCTGTGTGGGAATTACTGGAGGTAACAGGAGGGGTTGTTGGCTCCCAATGGCCCTTAGCAGCCAAGGACACTTCGTACCCCAACTAGTACTGGGCCAGGAGGCGCATTTGCAGAATGGTGGAGAAAGGGGTGGGGCCTCCGATGACCTCTCGCCAATCCCACTGTGTGGGACTTACTGGAGGTAACAGGAGGGGTTCTTGGCCCCCAAGGACCCTCAGCATGCAAGAGGACTTCATCGCCCACAAGTTGTGCACCAGGAGGTCCCTCTGCAGAGTGGTTGAGAAAGGGGGCAGGGCCTCCAGCAACTTTCTCCGGGGCCAGTGTTTAAAAAAATATATATATTAGGGTAGGGGGGCCGTGCGGCCCCTTCCCCGAAACAATTTTGGCTCCAGGGACCCCAGGGCCCAGCCTTTTACAAATGGGGGAGGGGGCTGCATGGCCCCCCTCCCTGGGCCGATTTTGACCCAGGGGACCTCATATCCCATGGCCTGGCCAATTGTTCTGGATGCCCTTGTGGTCCCAGGAGCATTTATAAAAGCCAGGATGGGGGGACCTTTAATTGCCACATGCCCCTAGGACCTGGCCCACCGAGGGGCCTATTAGTGAAGAAGAGGAGCTCCCGTGAAAATGGTTGTTTTTTTAAAAACATTATTTTGCCCTGGTGGGTCCCTCTGGCCCACCCCCAAGAGGCCTAGAGGGTTATGGTATTCCTATACTGCCCCTTTCTCTTTTATTTTATGTTTTTTGTTGGGACACAGCTGAAATCATAGGTCCCAAAAAGGCTGCCAGCCCTTGCTGGTTTGAAGTGTTGGCAGCCAATTTCATTTAACCGCTTCGCCGCGATCGGAATTCCGCCCAGGTGCTGGACATTCCGATTGCGGGTGTGGTCGTGACAAGCTCAGCTCGTCATGCGCACACGTCCACCGCGTAGCATAACGAGCTCAGCTCGTCATCCGCATCGAAGGGGTTAAGCACGTGGACTGTCTGATCCTCGGAGGATCCAAGTCCCTATATATACAAATTGGGATTTTCCTTAATATTTCCAAAGAGACTGTGCGGATTTATGTCAATTTAGAAAAAGGGCACTTTCTGGACCAATGCTACCTTTGTGCCAAGTTTGGTGTAATTCCGTTCAGCAGTTCAGATTGTTGTCGTGTCTAAAATTCCTATGGGAATTAACATGGGAAATGAAAGTTTTTTGACCACCCCTTATTTGGGCCTTGCTTAATGGATCGCCATGAAACTTTCCATGCAAAACACGTATTACCCAGGCACTTTCCCTGGAAAGTTTTGTGAATATTCGTCAAACGACGCCAAAGATATAGGCAAGTCAAAAAACGCTTTTCCTATGGAAACTAGGTTCTTACTATAACTACTTACTGGCAGCCACGAGTAGGTAATATATATATGTGTGAATGTGTGTGGGGAAAAGTATGCATAAATTAAACCACAGGTCCCAACATTTTCGGGATGGGAAGCCGCCTGTTTATCTTAATAAAGAGTTGTACTCACCTGCATTTGGAGTGCGTCCTCGCTTCTGGGAAAATGTTGTGAAAACAAGTATACGCGGCGGTTCCAGGCCGCGGAGTGATCGCACCGCCCTGGGACAACATATGGGTCCATACGAGAAGTAAAGCTCTTCTTGGTAAGGCATTGCAGAGAAGTCAATAAAGCAGGCGTAATCTCATCCGGGGCTCAATGAAGGGCTGCAAACGTGTCCTGAAATTGCGTGTTAGCATCCAGACAAACTGGAGGGGAAAAGTATGCATAAATTAAACCACAGGTCCCAACATGCACTGTGAAATGACTTTAATTGTAAGGCACACCGGAGGCCAATAAATTTGAGTGGCATGTAGGGGAAAGTGTCGAGCAAGGATTGACTGGCTGCTTGCGCTGGCCTCTGAGGAAGAAGCGGCAATGCTTTGAAAAGCGTCAGGCCAAAAGGATTCATTTTCGGGATGGGAAGCTGCCTGTTTATCTTAATAAAGAGTTGTACTCACCTGCATTTGGAGTGCGTCCTCGCTTCTGGGCAAATTTTGTGAAAACAAGTATACGCGGCGGTTCCAGGCCGCGGAGTGAGCGCACCGCCATGGGACAACATATGGGTCGGTACGAGAAGTAAAGCTCTTCTTGGTAAGGCATTGCAGAGAAGTCAATAAAGCAAGCGTAATCTCATCCGGGGCTCAATGAAGGGCTGCAAACGTGTCCTGAAATTGCGTGTTAGCATCCAGACCCACTGGAGGGGAAAAGTATGCATAAATTAAACCACAGGTCCCAACATGCACTGTGAAATGATTTTAATTGTAAGGCACACCGGAGGCCAATAAATTTGAGTGGCATGTAGGGGAAAGTGTGGAGCAAGGAATGACTGGCTGTTGAGCTGGCCTCTGAGGAAGAAGCGACAATACTTTGAAACGCATCAGGCCAAAAGGACTCATTTCCGGGATGGGAAGCCACCTGCTTATCTTAATTAAGAGTTGTACTCACCTGCACTTGGAGTGCGTCCTCGCTTCTGGGCAAATTTTGTGAAAACAAGTATACGCGGCGGTTCCAGGCCACGGAGTGATCGCACCGCCCTGGGACAACATATGGGTCTGTACGAGAAGTAAAGCTCTTCTTGGTAAGGCATTGCAGAGAAGTCAATAAAGCAGGCGTAATCTCATCCGGGGCTTAATGAAGGGCTGCAAACGTGTCCTGAAATTGCGTGTTAGCATCCAGACCCACTGGAGGGGAAAAGTATGCATAAATTAAACCACAGGTCCCAACATGCACTGTGAAATGACTTTAATTGTAAGGCACACCGTAGGCCAATAAATTTGAGTGGCATGTAGGGGAAAGTGTGGAGCAAGGATTGACTGGCTGCTTGCGCTGGCCTCTGAGGAAGAAGCGGCAATGCTTTGAAACGCGTCAGGCCAAACGGACTCATTTTCGGGATGGGAAGCCGCCTGTTTATCTTAATAAAGAGGTGTACTCACCTGCATTTGAAGTGCGTCTTCGCTTCTGGGCAAATTTTGTGAAAACAAGTATACGCGGCGGTTCCAGGCTGCGGAGTGATTGCACCGCCCTGGGACAACATATGGGTCCGTACGAGAAGTATAGCTCTTCTTGGTAAGGCATTGCAGAGAAGTCAATAAAGCAGGCGTAATCTCATCCGGGGCTCAATAAAGGGCTGCAAACGTGTCCTGAAATTGCGTGATAGCATCCAGACCCACTGGAGGGGAAAAGTATGCATAAATTAAACCACAGGTCCCAACATGCACTGTGACATGACTTTAATTGTAAGGCACACCGGAAGCCAATAAATTTGAGTGGCATGTAGGGGAAAGTGTGGAGCAAGGATTGACTGGCTGCTTGCGCTGGCCTCTGAGGAAGAAGCGGCAATGCTTTGAAACGCGTCAGGCCAAAAGGACATTTTTGGGATGGGAAGCCACCTGTTTATCTTAATAAAGAGTTGTACTCACCTGCATTTGGAGTGCGTCCTCGCTTCTGGGCAAATTTTGTGAAAACATATATATATATATATATATATATATATATATATATATATGTCTATATATATATATATATATATATATATTACCTACTGGCAGTCGCCAGTAGGTAGTTATAGTTAGGACCTTGTTTCTATTCAAAAAGAGTATTCGTATAATCATTATTATTTCCTCACCTTATTTCCCTACCCCAGCTCCCACCGTAATCCCTGCAAATAGCCAGAACACTACACGACCCCCTCTAAAACACATGGCACAATGTATAGACCAACGTCCAAATCTCGACTATGGGTACTGGACCCTCACTAGCTGCAGTCGCAACAACACACACTGCAACAAACACAGAACAAGGTAAAGGCAACCTACACCACTACTATAGTTTCAACATTACAAATATCGCCATCTCACTACACTATAAGCATTTACTGAAACTTGGCAATACAACACATTTACTTACACTGTATCAACTCTAAATTAACTTTATCCTAATCACATAATTTTATTTTAATGTATATTATAATGTAATACAATTAATGAATTGCATGTCATTTTGTGTTAAGTAATTATTATTTTTGCTAATGGCAAAGCGGCAGGACCTGATAGATTGCCACTAGAGGAATATAAAAGCTTTTTCCAGGAGTTAAAAGGGGATATGTTGACTATGTTCCAACAAGCACAGATAGGGGCAGCGCCACTATCATGGGATGAGGCAAGCATCATTGTTTTTCAAAAAAAAGATAAGCCATCTGATCTTCCGGGTTCTTACCGACCCATTTCTTTGTTAAACTGTGACCGCAAAGTCTATGCAAAATTATTGGCGACCCGGTTGGCTAGAGTCATCTCTCCGTTGGTGTCAATTCGACAACATGGGTTTATACCCAAGAGGAGCACAGTCAACCATATTAATAGGGTGATAACCTTGCTTGACGCTGCCAACGCTCAGGGTAATAAATTTGGTTTGATCCTTCTGGACGCTGAAAAGGCGTTCGATCTGGTCGCTTGGGACTTTTTATGGGTGGTTATGCGACGGTTCGGCTTTCACTCAGGCTTTGTCAAAGCTATCCAGGTTTTATATCGAACCCCTGCAGCCAAAATCTGTATGATGGGCTCAGAGTCGGTACCTGTACGCATCAACAGAGGTACAAAACAGGGATGTCCATGCTCCTCTTTGTTGTTCTCATTATATATCAATCCTTTTTTAACCATGCTAGAGCAGAGTACGAGGAATGAATCTGTTATTTGTAGACAAGAGCAATATCGGGTTTTTGCATATGCAGATGATATAGCGGTTGTGACATCCAACCCTATTACTGCTATGCCCGAGATAGAGCAATTGGCACATAGATTTGGTTTGGTTTCAGGCTACAAACACAATGTGTCTAAAACACAGATTATGTGCTTAAATCAAGATTGCAGCAATGACCCTAGGGTCATGGACGAGGTGTCATACATGGGTATCAGAGTAAGGACATGCTTAAAAGCATTAGTGGAGGTAAACTGGGGGTCTATTTTAACGACAGTGAAACAACAACTAGACCGTATTGAATGCTTACACCTGTCGCTGGTGGGGTGATGTAATGTTCTTAAAATGATGATTCTACCCAAGGTTTTATATTATTTTAGATCAGTCCCACTTGAACTTACTCGAGTCCAGCTGCAAGTACTGCAATCGATATGTGCTAGGTTTTTGTGGGCCCAAGGGAAATCCCGGAGAGCAATGCGTTTGATGACGCTACCCCGGGAAAGAGGTGGGTGGGCTGTTCCGGATTTTACGCCATATTATTATGCCTGTATTCTTCAAAATATGCTAATTTTATTAACTGGAGAAGAGGTTTGCAATATTGCTGAATCCCCATCTATTTATCAGATGCTGCTGGGTGCTGATGCCAAGAGCTGCTTATTCACGATGCTGGAATTCAGCTACTATAAAAAAAACTCGGTTCAAGGTTTTAAGCACCGCCTATAAGGTTTGGAAGATTATACGGAAACGCTATCAAATTGAAGGGGTTTCGTATTATACTTCTACATTTGCTTCAAGCCTACTCCCCTCAGTCTTTTGGGATAGGACTGTCGACAGATGGAGAAGTAAAGGGATCTCACATATGGGTGATTTTTATATCAACGGGAGCCTGGCATCTTATGCTATGTTAGCTGATAGATTTCAGCTGCCTAAGACCGATTTTTGCAAATTCGCGATTATTTATGTAAAAGGCGACCGGTGATAGAGTTGAATCCCCTTGTTGAGGCTATTAGGAATAACTCCCGCATTGGTACCATATACAACATGTTGCTCGACACTCAGAATGATGATCTAGATGCCCAAAATCTCAAGTGGGATAATAGGTTAGGGTGCCAGGGTACTCGTGTTGAGCGATCTATTGATCTGGCAGGGAGGATATTGCTGTCTGCTAACTTGCGGTTGCAGCACTACAAGACTATGTTTAACTTGTACCATACCCCCGCTAAGATGGTAAAATGGGGAGGGGCAAATGATGGGAAATGTTTCCGGTGTGGAGCAGCAGTGGCAGATTTGGTACATATCTTTTATGCATGCGGGGGTCTGACCAATCTCCTGGAACATATTGAGAAGTTCCTTTTTGAAATAACTGGGGCAGCTATAAATATTTCAGCCTCTACTATGCTTCTAGGGATGGATGGAAATGTAAGGGTGGGGCAGCCAGCACATAAGTTTTGCTATTTAATTTTCCTCGCCACTGCTGTAGCTAGGCTTTGTATTGCCTCCATGTGGCTACAGAAGGACGCCCCTACCTTCGAGCAGTGGAGAGCTAGATTTTATACTATTTTTAATCTGGAATATAGCTTATATGCTCTTAAAGGTTCACGTCGGCGGAAGCTGGGCATGTAGATATGGGTCCCTATGATCGAACACATGAAGGACTGAATATTTATTGCTAATCACTATTTATGATGTATTTATTCATGGATATGTATCAATTTCCTGTCTTTTTAACTTCTGAAGTAACTGTCGTTCTTGCACTGCCACTCATCAGCTTTTAGCAAGACTGTGTTAATGAATTATGATGTGTATTTGTATTATCATGAATTGAAATAAAAATATAAAAAAAAAAAAAAAGTAAATATTATTTTTGTTAAGTAATTACCTTTGACAGGCATGAATTGCCAAACAACACAGTCTTTCCTGCACGCTGTGACGTGTAGACTTTGAAAACCTCTATTACTTCCTGGTTTCAAGAATAGGTCATGTGACCAAGACCCCGAGAAAGGTCGAAGCGGGTCTTTTGCTGTCATCCACGAATAAACTTGACTTACTTGAGCAAATTGGAGGTGCTCGTCTTTCCCCGCCGAAGCGCGATTGTGGGGATTCTTCGGTGCAATATATATATCCATGTGACAATTTGATGCATCTTCTCACACCCTAATATAACTTGTGATACACCCACTCTAAATTACAGACTGCCATTCTCAAAACCATAGACACTCCAACACCAATAACTACATACCCACTCACTGATTCTTAGGTCTACACACACATCCACTCACTCACCCGTACAGTCACTCATACTTACGGTCACTCAGTACAGAACTATCATATGCACTCATACACCTACATAGACACTCACACACCTCCACTCATCCATAGAGGTACTCACACACCTAGTCAGTCATGCAAATAATTAATCACACTGCCATTTACTCACCTATACAGTTATACACACACCAGCTCACTTACTCATACAAATACTAGCACATTCTTACGCTTTTATACAATCACTGATACAAGTACACACTCATCCATACAGCCACTCTCACAATCACACACTCTCACTTATAGCCATTTATATACTCCAACACACATATATACTGCCTTTCACATATGTAGTTACTCACACATGTACCACTGAGATATACATTCACTCACTAACACACCCATACACACACTCTCCCACCCATACAGTCCATCACAGATGCACTCTTGAAACCATGCACCCAGTGAATCACCCACTCACACATCTATGCACAGAGTCACACACACCCCACCCACACAAACACTCAGGCACCCATACAGATACTCAGACAACCAATCAATAACTCATATGGACACTCAAGTAGATATTCACAAACCCATGCAGCCACTTACACAGCAACAGACAGACGGATACAGACATTCACCCAGTTTAGTCACTAACCCATGCATTCAGTAAGATACATTTAATCACTCACTTATAGAGTTAGTCACGCACCTACTAAATCATCCATTCAGACACTTATACACCCACTCATTCTTCAATACGCCTTTCCCTATATATATTAAACATATTTAAACTTTACAGAAACACACAGTCACTGGATGATGTCATCAGTGATGTCATCAGTGATGTCACTGACCATGTCATGAGTGATGTAATATGTGACGTCATCAGCAGTGCATTGCGGGGGCGCGAGTTATACTTAGCTGAACTAACTATAACGGGGGAATTTCACGGGTTTTGTACGAGTGCAATGTCCAACTAACTATAACTTTCCCTAAAACCTATGGTTTTTTCAGTGAATATATATATATATATATATATATATTACCTACTGGCGGTCACCAGTAGGTAGTTATAGTTACAACCTAGTTTCCATAGGAAAAGCATTTTTTGATTTGCTGATAACTTTGGCGTCGTTTGACGAATATTTATGAAATTTTGCTAAAAGTTGCACTTTTTAGGTTAGCTCCTATCTTGAAAGTTTGTGGGTGATTTGTCAAGCGGGGGATGAGAAAAAAGGGGGGTCCCAAAACGCGTTTTCTCCATGTTAATTTCCATAGGAAATTTTGCAACGAGCTACAGCCCGAACTGCTGAACGGAATTTCCTAAAATTTGGCAGAAAGGTAGAGCTTGGTTTAGAGAGCGACCTTTTTTTTAAATGTGGTAAATCCGTTCAGTAGTTTTTGAGAAATACAAAAAATAAGAGTCAAAAAATCAATTTCTCATAGGATACTTTGTGCAAGGCTACAGCCGAAACTACTGAACGGAATTACCCCAAATTTGGCAAAAAAGGTAGTGCTTGGCTCAGAAAGCGACCTTTTGTAAAATGGTGTAAATCCGTTCAGTGGTTGCTGAGAAATAAGAAAAATAAAAGTTTCGATATCTGGGCAGAGCCTAAGTCCTGTGCACGAGCTTCACTGTGATTGGCTGAGAACACTCCAAACCAGGAAGTGTTGGCAGCCATCTTGTGGCTCGGTAGAAGCGAGTCACTAGAAAACAGAGAAACAAAGGTATAAAACAAGAGAAGGGGGCAGGGTAGAAACACCGTGACCCCCTAGGCCTGCTCAGGGGGTCCCAGAAGGACCCCAGGGCCAAAAAAGCATTTTTTATAAAAAAAAGAAAATCGGTGCAATTCGCGCTTGGGTCGCGGTTCCCGTGTTTTATTTTAATGAGGTCCCCGGGTGGGCTAGGTCCCGCGGGCATTTCTTAAAAAATAATAGCTGGGGGTCGCTGGGGCTGCGGGGGCCCGCTGGGGTCCCCGCAGCCCCGGGGCTTCACTCATGTTGGGAGGGGGGTTGCGCAGCCTCTCTCCTGGAGCCCTCCATGTGCTTATAACTTTGGCGTCGTTTGACGAATCTTTACGAAATTTTCAAAAACGTTTCTCTTTTTTGATCAGCTCCTATCTTGAAAGTTTGGGGGTGATTGGTCAAGGGGGGCTGAGAAAAAGAGGAGTCCCAAAATGTGTTTTCTCAATGCATTTTCCATAGGAAACTTTAGACAAGGCTACAGGTCAAAATGCTGAATGGAATTACGCCAAATTTGTGAGGGAGAAAGGTTGTGGTCGAAAAAGCGCGCTTTTGTTGAAATGGTGTAAATCCGTTCAGTAGTTTTTGAGAAATATCAAATTTTACAGATATTGATATTTGAGAATTCTGACATCTGATTGGCTGAGGGTTACGAGCACGAGCTCGCGGCTCATTGGCTGTGAACGGTTGAAACTAGGAAGTGTTGGCAGCCATTTTGTGACTTAGTCCGTCAGCTCGCATCTCTCCGTGTAGAAGTCATCGGGTGTGTAGTTTTACCTCTGCGAGGCAACACTGGCATCTGTGTCTGTGTAAGATACTCCTTTCACGCTGCCTCTCCCCACATCACGAGACCGCGGCTAAGCCTTTAGAAGCCAGTCCGTTGGCTCGGAGCTCTGTGAATCAGTCTGTCGGCACGACCCTCTACACAACCCAAACACCACTGCACTACCTAACTAAACACTAAACCACTACTGCCAGCACGACCCCCTACACTACAGAAACACCACTGCACTACCCTAAACCCTAAAACACTACCCCAGCACGACCCTCTACACTACCCAAACACCACTGCACTACGTAACTAAACACTAAACCACTACTGCCAGCACGACCCCCTTCACTACAGAAACGCCACTGCACTACCTTAAACCCTAAAACACTACCCCCAGCACGACCCCCTAAACTACAGAAACACCACTGCACTACCCTAAACCGTAAAACGCTACCCCCAGCAGGACCCTCTACACTACCCAAACACCACTGCACTACCCTAAACCCTAAAACACTACTCACAGCAGGACCCCCTACACTACGTAAAGACCACTGCCCTACCCTAAACCCTAGATGTACCCCAAGCACCACCCTCTACACTACACAAACACCACTGCACTACCGTAAACCCTAAAACACTACCCACAGCAGGACCCCCTACACTACACAAACACCACTGCACTACCCTAAACCATAAAACACTACCAGTCCATTGGCTCACAGCTCTGCGTTTGCGAGCCGATGGCCCGTAGCTCTCTGTGTGCGAGCCGAGCCCACAGGCTGTAGCTCTCCCTTTGCGAGGCTGCCCGACGGCCCGCAGGTCTCCCTGTGCTAGCCAGATCGCAGTTGTCAGTCTGCGAACCGATATTGGGAATATAAGGCGGCTCTAAAAAGAGCCTTTGTGTTTATTAGTTGGAGCTACATATAAGTGCGGATGCACAGCTTCAGGTTATTCAGAAAAACTCAATTTCCTGATCTGTGAAGTGTACTCCATCACTTCTGTAGATATCAGCCATATCATAACGTATGTTGTTGTTGTAGATCGACCCCATTCTATGGTCTCTGAGGTATGCAGACTCAGCTTTGTTGACATTCTTCCTAGATTTTTCAATCTGAGGACAAAATTTGTTTGACCATTTCCACTTCTGTCTTTGGCATATATTGGAATATACAAAGACAGTTTGAGGCAAAAGCAACATCAATTGTCTAAAGGTGTCCTTCATTAGCATTTCCAAACCTACCCCAGTCAATGTGCCTAGGTCATTTCCACCGCAGTGCACAATCATGAGGTCAGGGAGTTGGAGATGCAAACAGGTTTTAACCAAAGGGAGTAATTGGTGCCACTTCAATCCTCTCTGTCCAAACCATTTAACCCCTTGACCGCGATCGGAATTCCGCTCGTGTGCTGGACATTCCGATCGCGGGTGGGGTCGTGACGAGCTCAGCTCGTCATGCGCACAGCGCTACCGCGCAGCATGACGAGCTGAGCTCGTCACGCGCATCGAAGGGGTTAATGTCCACATTTTGTAAACCTAGGTCTAAGTCAATACATCTCTGTTCTGCATACCTCTTGCACCAGAAAACATAGCTATGTCCTACGATCCACACTAGCATTTTGAAGGTGTAGCTGGAAGATATGGATAGATTTCTGTAGCTCATGCAGTCCGTTCATAGAATAAGAGATATGTTTAAAGATGGGGAACTACTTTTTTTTCTCATACAAAACGATAACTGATTGGGAGATGAAAAACATTGTTTACTAAAAAGTAGGGTGCATATTAGTTTGTCGAAAAGCATCTTTGTCATTGGTTAATAAAAAAGCAGTTTCAACGTAGAGTTCATATGATAGGATAAAATTTGCTCAGTTCAACCACACCTGCTACTTGCATTTGGAAGGCACTGTTCGAACTTAAAACAATGGTGAACTTTTAACCTGCACGTGCCCTTAAATGTTCGAGAAAATGTTGCAAAAAAATATCATTAGGTTTGAAAAAATGATGAACTTTTAACCTGCACGTGTCGTAGAATGTTCTAGAATGTTTGTTGATAGAAAACGTTGAACTTCTCACCTGTATGTGTTCTTAAATTGTTTTTAAACTGTTTATATGGAAAGTTCAAAAATAACCAATAGAGAGAAGTTTTGCAATTTGAAAAAATAAAGGAAGTATTCAGATTTTTTCTTTACATGTATTTATGTGTGGAGCAACAGGGAAATTGTGCCATTACTGGTTCCATTCTTGATGAGAGCGGTGCATTACATGTACTGTGTGACAAAGAAAGAATTGCAAATTTGGCAGGGAGAAAGGTCTTGGTGCAGAAAGCGCGGTTTTGTGGAAATGGTGTAAATCCGTTCAGTAGTTTTTGAGATAATAAAGGAAAAAAAGATGTATATATCTGGACTGTGCCTAACTCCTGAGCACGAGCTTGCCTCTGATTGGCTGCTAACAATTCAAACCAGGAAGTGTTAGCAGCCATCTTGTGCCTCGCATCGAGTGAAAATATAAAAGAAAGGTCCTGGGGGCAATTTAATATCCCGGAGCTCTGTCTGTGCGAGATACCGCTTTCACGCTGCATCTCCCTACATCAGCAGGTAACGCACCCTTTTCCACCATCAACAGCATACCTCTAACAACATACTTGGGCCCGCAAGTCTGCCTCTGCGAACCACTTGTCGGCTCACAGCTCTTCGGGTGCGAGTTCTCGGGCCCGCAGTTGTATCTGTGAAGCCAATACTGGAAATATACCGGAGGTGTCTCTCTGCGAGATACGCTCTTCACGCTCCCTCTACCCACATCAGTGTTCCGTAGCTATCCCTTTGGAAGCCGATGGCCCGCACCTTTCCCTATACTAGTCGGCCTGCAGGTGTTCCTCTGCGAGCTGGCCCACAGCTCTTCCTCTGCGAACTGTCGGGCCGCGGTTCTCCCTCTATGAGCCTGCTAGTCGGCTCGCAGTTCTTCATCTACGAGCCAGACCGCCGGCTCTTAAGTCTCTGAGAACAGATGTAATGGAGGCAACGATCATGCAGGTCGGACACCCAACACTGCTCAGACATCCCCCAGAAGGAGCTCCTTGTCCGACATCTCCCCTCACCCCCACCCCCCACAAACAAATGTGACAGTCACGTTAGGTTGGACAAATAAGAATCTTAGTCATGTATGGATTTACATATAAAACATTTTATTAAAACAAAATAACAACAAATAAAATTATGTACAGCCATGTCGTGTCATCGCTGGACCATTTGTGAATCACAGCCTGTAAGACAAAAAGAAAGATAAGATGGTGCATCATGCGTCCAGCAAAGGAGAAAGAGAAAGAGTGAGGGAGAAAGAGAGAAACAAAGAAAGAGTGAGAGAGAGAGGAAGACAAAGAAATAGAGAAAGAGTGAGAGAGAGAAAGAGAAAAATAGTGTGAGAGAGGAAGAGAGAGAGAGAAAGAGTGAGAGAGAGGAAGAGAGAGAGAAAGAGTGAGAGAGAGGAAGAGAGAGAGGAAGAGTGAGAGAGAGGAGAGAAAGAGTGAGAGAGAGGAAGACAGACAAAGACAGAGAAAGAGTGAGAGAGAGAAAGAGAGAGAAAGAAAGAATGAGAGAGAGGTACAAACAGAGAAAGAGGGAAAGTGTGAGAAAGAGAAAGGAAGAGATGGAGAGGGAGTGTTGACACTGGAGACAATCTTCGCAGCTTACCTTTGTGCCTCCGGTGTGTCTCCAACCACGTGCCGGGACATAGTGCACCCTTAAGTTTAGTGATCTGAAAGATAGTATAGAATTAGTAATTGCAGAGTACATACAACTGCACACGCCTAATTAGCTGTTTCGGCAATGCGCACTCAGGCTGCTGCAGCCCATCCACTCCCACTGCTTGGAGGTGTCTGTGTGCTCTTGTGCGCCCAGGCTGCTGCACACTATCCACTCCCACCGCCCAGAGGTGACTGCCCGCTGCTGCGGAGAGAAGTATCTCTGCTCACCTTCCGCCACCGGCATGTGTGTAAGAGGGTGCACCACGTGCTGAAGCAACTTTGTCAGGCATTGTCAGGATGGCCACGCATCATCGCAGTTTGTACACGCGTTCATCTGTGGTGGTGTGGGGGGGACGTCGATTCGTGAATCACAGCCTGTTAGATAAAAAGCAAGCTAGGATTGTGCGTCATTCATCCATCAAAAGAGAGAGAAAGAGAGAGAGAGAGAGAAAGAAAGAGTGAGAGGAAGACAGAGAGAAAAAGAAAGAAGGAGTGAGAGGAAGACAGAGAGAAAGAGAGAAACAGTGGGAGTGACAGGAAGAGAGAGAGAAAAGAAAGAAAGAAAGAGTGAGAGGAAGACAGAGAGAAAGAGTGAGAGAGACAAAGAGAGAGAGAAACAGTGAGAGACAGAAAGAGAGAGAAAGAGTGAGAGAGAGAGGAAGAGAGAGAGAGAAATAGTGAGAGAAAGGAAGAGAGAGAGAGAAATAGTGAGAGTGAGGAAGAGAGAAAGTGTGAGAGAGAGGAAGACATAGAAAGAGAGAAAGAGTGAGATACAAAGAAGAGAGAAACAGTGTGAGAGAGAGGAAGAGAGAGAGAAACAGTGTGAGAGAGAGGAAGAGAGAGAGAAAGAGTGAGAGAGGAAGAGAGAGAAAGAAAAAATGAGAGAGAGAGGAAGAGACAGAGAAAGAGAGAAAGAGTGTGAGAGAGACAAAGGAAGAGATAGAGAGTGAGAGAGAGAGAAAGAGTGTGAGTGACAGAAAGGAAGAGATGGAGAGGGAGAGTGAGTGTTGACACTGTGGAGAAAATCCTCACAGCTCACCTTTCTGTCACCGGTGTGTCTCCAACCACGTGCCAGGATATAGGGCAGCCCTCAAGCTTAGTCATCTGAAACATAAAAATGGAATCAGTAATGGATGAGTACATACAACTGCATATGCCTAAATCGCTGTCCCGCGTTTGTGTATCCAGGCTAGTGTACCTCATCCACTTCCACTGCCCAGAGGTGTCTACCCGCTGCTGTACACCCAGGCTGCTGCACTCCATCCACTCCCACTGCCCAGTGGTGTATGATAGCCACTGCGCACCAAGGCTGCTGCACCCCATGCACTCCCACTGCCTGGAGGTGACTGCGTGTCGCTGCGCACCCAGGCTGCTGCACCCCATCAACTCCCACTGCCCGGAGGTGACTGCCCGCCGCTGCTCAAACAAGCCTCTCTGCTCACCTTACACCACCGGCATGTGTTGAAGAGGGTCCACCACGTGCCGAAGAAACGTCCTCACCCATTGTGTACACGCGGAGAGCAGAGCTTACAATTCAGGTTAAGTGTTGATTGCGGAATGGCCATGCTTCATCGCAGGCCTGCAAGACAAAAAGCAAGATAAGATTGTGCATCATGCGTCCATCAAAAGATAGAGAAAGAGAGATAAAGAGAGAAAGAAAGAAAGAGTGAGAGGAAGACAGAGAGAAAAAGAAAGAAAGAGTCAGAGGAATACAGAGAGAAAGAGAGAAACAGTGAGAATGAGAGGAAGAGAGAGAGAAAAATAAAGAAACAGTGAGAGGAAGACAAAGAGAAAGAGAGAAAGAGTGAGAGAAGAAGAGAGAGAGAAAGAGTGTGAAGGAGAGAAAGGAAGAGATGAAGAGGGACAGTGAGTGCTGTGTCTCCAACCACGTGCCGGGACCTAGTGGAGCCCTCAAGCTCCCACATCTAAACATAGTACAGAATTAGTAATGGGAGAGTATATACGACTGCGTACGCCTAAATCGCTGTGCCGCCTATGTGTATCCACTCCCGCCGCCCAGACTTATTTGCCCACCACTGTGCACCCAGGCCTCACTGCTCACCTTTTAGTGACAGGGCACCCTCCGCATCATGCAGTCCCGCTCCGCAGGCCAACAGGTCTCACATTGGTGCTGCGTCTTGATTTTGCCATGGCAGAGGACATACTAGTGCACCTATCATCATCGCAGGTTTCACACCCGCTCAGTCCTTGCGGTGCCACTAACTCAGTGAACAGTGAGGCTACGCACGTGGTGGTAGGCCTCCCTGTTCGGTGGCTCAGGCCTACACTGCGGTCCAGCAGGGCACACAAAACCTAAGCTGTCCAGACCGCCGGGACGGGCCATCACCGCAGGCTGTACACCCGCTCAGCAGTTACGGTACCCGTACCTCAGTGGACCGAAAGTCACCGTCCCGTGCCGGTGTGCCTGTGCCAGTGTGCCTGTGCCGGCCACAGTGCATTCGGTGCGAGCAACTCTGAAATGGCATCGAGCATGTGCGCCCGGTCTTTTTTATTGGCAGGGTCACGTGTCTTGTGACGCCTGTGCTGGATGAGTGTGGTGTGGGTGTATACTAGCCGTGAGGGAGTGGCTGTGGCGTACTGACAACTAGGGTGTGACCAGCAGATCACTGCAATGAAAATCTGGGCCATGTAGCGTTGTTGTCCTTCCCTGTAAGCGTAAGCGGAGTGGGCTGGCCTGGCATATGCCAGTCCTGCGTGAGGCTGTGAAGAATGACTCCGGAGCTATGGGCGTGGCTCCATCGTGAGCTGTATGAGGGATCAACTGATGCGGCACTGTTGCCAGATTGGGCTAGATCACGCACAATTGGGCTATATTTTTCCCAGTTGTGCGGTAAAATTTAGGTTTGTGCTAGTTGCCAGATTATAAATATATATACAGCGCTCCAGCAAACTAGTATGTTAAAGCGCTTTATTAGACAAATTTTTACTTGGCAGCCTGCTGCAACATCAATTCCAATCCATTCACCGCCTGGTTGACGATGTCCCTGCTCCTCCTTCCTTAAAGTAGCAATATTGGGCAAGTTTGGGCTACTTTTTGGTTGTCTTTGGGCTAGAGAATGCTTAAAAAATCTTGCAACACTGGCATGCGGGTGTTCTTGTTGTAGTGCTGCCGTCACGCGGGTCGCAAGCGTCAATGTGTCACTCTGTGAGCCAAGTCCCTGAACATGGCCAACATGGAAGGTACGGGGAATGACTGACCCTACATTCATCCATAGTTCCACACAAGAAAGATGGTGGACATGACACATCTGTGTGGGTGTGAATGTGTATTGCACATTCAGTGGAGTATTGCAGCTGTAGCAATACTGGGCCATGCAAAATCCAAATTTCAGTTTTTGGGACATGGAGGGCAGCCAATTAGAGACAAGCTCATTGTCAGAGTTAGGGTGCGCCAACCTATGTACTTATACAATCACTCCACCAATCCCCACGCACTTATAAATTCACTATACACTCTCCTTGCAGTACTCTAATCATCCAGTCTCTACGTACGTACTTGTACAATGACCGAGACAAAGTTACATAACCAAAGTTTTCTCCCACTGTCAAAGGTAAGTTGGTTGCATACGCTGTCCAGAGCACAATGTAATGTGGTAGGGCCCAGGGGCAGCATGTTGCATACATAATGAACACACGGACACAGATAGATAGTGGAACTGGGTACGAGCACGTGCACTCGACTCCTTTTATTACCAGGGTCACATGTCCAGTGACGTCTGTGCTGGATGCGTGTGGGGTGAGTGTAAGCCAGCCCTCCGGGAATGGTTGGTGCTGGTAACAAGTACAACAGTAATCATCAGATCACACACAGAGATTCAATCATAAAGGGTCCATGACTTGTGCTACACTAAGTTAGGGGCACCAGATCTGAAATCATACACAAAAGATTCTGTCATAAAGGGTCCATCAGTTGTGGTGGACTGAGGTAGGAGCATCAGAAGCATTCCGCGTGTGCACAGCTAGCGATGATGCGTGGTCCGGGAGGGCCACACTGGTAGCAATGTCTGTTGCCTACTGGACTGCGTCATCTGCAATCGCAACTCCATCTGAATTGTGAGCCCTGCTTTCCGCAGGGTAGATCGAAGGCAGTAGTCAGCAGACATCGAGGAAAGCTTTTTGTCACTTCCTCTTGAGAAAATTCAATGACATAGAGTACAATTCTCTGTCCAATTAATAAATCAAGGCTGAATTTGAATGGTGAGCTCTGCTGACCGCAGTGTAGATCGATGGCAGTAGTCAGCACAGACATCGAGGAATGTTTTTTGTGACTTCCTCTTGAGAAAATCCAACGACATAAAGTACAGTTCACTCTGCAATAAATAAATCAAAACTGAATTCAAATTGTGGGCTCTGCTATCCCCAGTGTAGACTGCCATTCAGTGTTCCTTTGGACTTGCAAGATGAATTTGGTCATTGCACTAAAGCTATAATTGATATCAAAAAATTTCTTGAAGCAAGGATACTAAAAGGATATTATGTAGGTTTAAGGGTACGTGGCGATGACTTATGGTGCAGTGAGCTAGTGGCACTTGAAGCACTCAGCTTGTGCGCATCCTGCGATGATGCGTGGTCCGTGTGGGCCGCACTGGTAGCAATGTGTTTTGTTTAATGAATTCTGCCTTAATAAGGCCACGTGGCGTTTACTTGTGGTGCACTGAGTTAATGGTACCTCTGGCGCTCAGCGTGTACGCAGCCTGCGATGATGTGTGGTCCGGGCGGGCCGCACTGGGAGCAATGTGTCTTGCCTACTGGACTGCGTCATCTGGAATCGCGACTCAATCTGAATTGTGAGCCCTGCTGTCCGCAGTGTAGATCGAAGGCAGTAGTCTGTACAGACATAACTGTGCAGTGCTGTGCCGCTGTGTTCGCAGGGGGCTTGTGTCGAGGAGGCCCGCGGTCATGGCGGCAGCCACGTGGCAGGGTGAGGGTCGCCGCTCTGGCAGACGCGTTGGCTTTCACACTAGTGAACCATGCCCAGAACCCCGGCCTATTTATTCACACTTCTACGCTGGAGTGGCGTACGTTGGACCAGCCCACTGCGCTTCCGCTTACAGGGGGCGATGACACAGGTTCATGACCAAGATCTTCCCCACTGTCTGAGGTAACATGGTTGCGTCCACTGTCCACACCACTACAAGCACCAGCTTGTTTTTGGATCTCACAGCAGATAGGTTTAATGAACATTATAATTAGAAATTAGCATTTAAAAAACCTTTGAAATTCACTGAAAAAACCATAGGTTTCAGGGACGTTATAGTTACAAATTATCATGTTAAAAACCTTTGAAATTCACTGAAAAAACCATAGGTTTCAGGGACGTTATAGTTACTTGTACATTTCACTCGTACAAAACCATAGAAATTCGGCCGTTATAGTTAGTTGAGCTAACTATAACTCACGCCCCCACAATGCACTGCTGATGATGTCACATATTTCATCATTCATGACATGGTCAGTGACATCACTGATGACATCACTGATGACATCTCAAATGACAACACTGATGACATCACTGATGACATCATCCAGTGACTCTGTGTTTCTGTAAAGTTTAAGTATGTTTTATAAATATATTGGCCAAGGTATATTGTAGAATGAGTGGCTGTATAAGTGTGTGGATGGAGGATTTAGTAGGTGTGTGACTGACTGTATAAGTGAGTGATTAAATGTCTCACTGAATTCATGGGTTAGTGACTAAACTGTGTGAATGTCTGTATCAGTCTGTCTATTGCTGTGTAAGCTGCTGCATTGGTTGATGAGTAGCTACATGAGTGTCTATATGGGTTATTGATTGGTTGCCTGAGTATTTGTATGGGTGCCTGAGGGTGTGTGTGAGTGGGTGGGAGGTGTGTGACTTTGTGCATAGATGTGTGAGTTCTTTATTCACTGGGTGTATGGGTTCAAGAGTGCATGTGGAAACAGCTGTATGGGTAGGTGAGTGTGTGTATGGGTGTGTTGGTGAGTGAATGGATATCTCAGTGCGACATGTCCAAGTAACTACATATGTAAAACGCAGTGCATGAGAGAGTTGGAGTATATAAATGACTATACGTGAGAGTCAGTGATTGTGAGAGTGCTGTATGGATGAGTGTGTACTTGTATCACTGATTGTATAAGAGAGTAAGTATATGTTAATATCACTATGAATAAGTGAGGTTGTGTGTGTATAACTGTATAGCTGAGTAAATAGAAGTGTGATTGATTCTTTGCATGACTGACTAGATGTGTGAGTAACTCTGGATGAGTGGCGGTGTGTGAGTGTTTGTATAGGTGTATGAGTGCCTATAATAGTGTTGTATTGATGAGTCACTGCATGTATGAGTGACTTTATGGGTGAATGAGTGGATGTGTGTGTAGACCTAGGAATCAGTGCGTGCGTATGTAGTAACTGGTATTGGTGTCTGTATTGTTTCGAAAATGGTAGTCTGTATTTTAGAATGGGTGTATCAAAGGTTTTATTAAGGTATGAGGAGGTGCATCAGATTTTCACGTGGATGATGTCATCAGTGATGTCATTTGAGATGTCATCAATGATGTCATCAGTGATGTCACTGAGTATGTCATGAATGATGAAATATGTGACGTCATCAGCAGTGCATTGTGGGGGCGTGAGTTATAGTTAGCTCAACAAACTATAACGGCCGAATTTCTATGGTTTTGTACGAGTGAAATGTGTAAGTAACTATAACGTCCCTGAAACCTATGGTTTTTTCAGTGAATATATATATATATATATATATATATATATGTATATATCTATATATATATATATAGATATATACCTACTGGCAATCGCCAGTAGGTAGTTATAGTTAGGACCTTGTTTCTATTCAAAAAGCGTTTTTTCTTTTGCCAATATCTTTGGCGCCAATAGACTAATCTTTGCGGAATTTTCAAAACGAATCGATATTTCAGGATTGTGAGATCTGATTGGCTGAACCCTCCCGATCTCGAGCTTGTTTCTGATTGGCTGCCAACACTTCAAACCAGGAAGTGTTGGCAGCCATCTTGTGACTCGGTTGAACCAAGTCACAAGCAAAAAGGTAAGAAAATAATTAGAAAAAAGAAACGGGGGCAGGGTAGAAACACCCTGACCCCCTAGGCCTGGTCAAGGGGTCCCACAGGGATCCCCAAAGCCCAAAAAAGCATACGGTGCGTGAATCCCGCCAAATTTTGTTTTAAAAAATGAAGCGCGGTTTCCCGCGCTTTGTTTTTTTTAGCTCCCGGGTGGGCCAGGTCCCCGGGGCAATGTATAATTGTTATGCAGGGGCCCACTGGGGCCCTCGCAGCCCCAAGGACCGCCACCTCCCCGGGGCTTTGTTATTAATGTGCGAGGGGCAGGCGGCCCCCCTGCAGCCCCAGGGACCGCCACCTCCACAGGGCTTTTCATAAAAAGTGTGTGGGGGCCCTTGCTGTCCCGGGGACTGCCCCCTCCCTGGGGCATCACTTTAATTATGGGCGGGGGGCCTCGCGGGCACCCCAAACCCCGGGGACAGCCACTCCCCGGGCTTCTATTCAAATAAAGAAGTGTGGGGGGGCTCCTACCCCTCCCCACACTGCCCGAGGGACCACCACCTCCCCAGGGCAAACTTAAATTAAGGGCCGGGGTCCATTGCGGACCCCCAGCCCCGGGGACCACCACCTCCCCGGGGCTTTAAATCTGTTGGAGGGGGGCTGCGCGGCCCCCCTTGTGGAGCCCTCCTTTGCCCTGGGGACCACCACCCCCCCAGGCCAGCTCCTACAATGTCCTGGGGTGCCCACCCCCGGGACATTGCAGTTTGCTGTGACAGGGTGGGAGCACGGCTCCCGCCCTGTCATAGCAAACACTGCTTTGATTCATGGAAGCGAAAGCAGGAAACCTGCTCTCGCTTCCATGAAGCAAATCAGATTGGTTTTGGGCAAAGGGAGCTGCATGTCAGCAGCTCCCTTTGCCCAAAAGCAATGCCAGCTCCCGCAGGAGGCGGGGAACCGGTTGGGACCACGGGGGAATTGGTGCTCCCCGCGGTCCCAACAAAGAGACCTAGCTACGGGAGATGGGGTCCCCGGGGCCAGAAATGGCCCAGGAGGGGGGCCACTCTGACCCACTCCCATTTTTTTATAATCAAAAAATGGGCGGGCCATGGGGGATGGGGTACCCGGGGCCAAATTTGGCCTGGGGAGGTAGGCCACGCAGCCCCCCTCCTTTAGGAATAATAAAAAAAAAAAATGGCCAAGCCCCGGGGGATGGGGTCCCTGGGGCCAAAAATGACCTCAGGAGGGGGGCCGCGGCCCCCCTCCTTTAAATTTAGTCCCAAAAAATTAGAAAATAGAAGCGGCCATGCCCCTGGGGATGGGGTCCCCGGGGCCATAATCAGCCTCAGAAGGGGAGCCTCGCGCCCCCTCCCTTTTCAATTAATTAATTTTGTTTTTTAAATGGCTCAGGCCATTGGATGGGATCCCCGGGGCCCAAATGGCTCATGGGAAGGCAAGCCACACAGCCTCCTTCTTAAAATTAAAAAAATTAAATAATCCAGCAACTCGCCGGAGGCCCCGCCCTATCACTGCTCTATTCTGCAAACACGCCTCCTGGCGTGTTCTGGGTTGGGGATTAAGACTCCTTGAATCCTAAGGGTCCTTAGGTGCCAACTAGCCCACCAAGTACCTCCAGTAAGCCCCACACAGTGGGCTTGCTGAGAGGTGGTCCGAGGCCACGCCCCTTTTTACACCGCTCTGCAAACGCGCCTCTTGGCGCACTGCTGGTGGGGCAATGAGGTCCCCTTGTGTCCTTCAGGACTAAAGTGGACTTCATCCCCCAAGCAGCAGTGTGCCAGGAGGTGCGTTTGCAGAGTGGTGTAAAAAGGGGGCGTGCCCTCTGGACACTCTCAGAAATCCAGCTGTGTGGGGCTTACTGGAGGTAACAGGAGGGCTAGTTGGCCCCCAGGGACCCTCAGGAGGTAAGGGGACTTCAATTCCCATCCCAGAGCGCACCAGGGAGCGCGTTTACAGAGTGGGGGGCAAAGGGGGCGTGGTCTGCTCTGAGAACTTAGCAATCCTGCTGTGTGGGACTTACTGGAGGTAATAGGAGGGGTAGTTGGCCCCAAGGATGTATTTGGGGGCCAACTACCCCTCCTGTTACCTCCAGTAAGTCCCATACAGTGGGATTGCTAGGAAGTCTTCAGAGGCCACGCCCCCCTTTCTCCACCACTCTGCAAATGGGCCTCCTGGCACAGTACTGGTTGGGGGATGAAGTTGACTTTACTCCTGAGAGACTTTGGCAGCCAAGAAGCCTTCCTGGTACCTCCTATAAGTACTGCGCAGCGGAATTCCTGAGCGCTGGTCGAAAGCTAAGCCCCCTTTCTCCTCCACTCTGCTGACACGACCACTAGTTAAAGAAGATTTGCAATGTAATAGGTCTCGCATTTGCGAAATTTATGGCTATTGGCTTTGTAAATGTAACAATGTAAATGCTTTTTACTAATGTTTTTTGGAGTGGAGTGGATGTATGTTGTGTGTAGTGGAATTATGCAGTATGTTGTGCAGTGAAATTATGTGGATAGAAAGTATGTGGTATTTAGTGTCTAGTAATTATGTAGAGTGAGATTATGGGGCCGATTCCGAGCTCGGTCGGAGGCGCACCTAACACCATTCGGTCGGGAAAAAAGCCATGCAAATGCCTGTTTCCCGACCGATCCGCACATTAATACGAACGAACAAGTACGATGCGCACAACAGCACAGATTTCGACCCAGTCGTACTCACCCAATCCAGGTCCTGTTCCCCGACCGAGCCGGATCCGTAAACGCAGATTCGAGTCGCCCGGAAGCCAAAAGCAGCCCCGTCCGGCCGGACAAGTACGATGCGCTTCCCGTACGCGCCGAACCCGTCGCTACGCACGGCACGTCAAAGCATCCGGGAGAGGCGCACATAAGCTCCGATTCGCGCCACAACACGATCCACGGCTACGAGACGAACACGCAAGCGACGAGGACGAGGCGAAGCAACGACAAAGACGAACGAGACGAACCAACCATGAATCCCATCGTTCCGATCCTACCAATATTCTACATCTACTACCGGAACAGGCACGGACGCGTACGGCGCAGAAGGTAAGTCAGACACCAACCACAAAATCAAACTACACGTACCAGACATATCACACACACACAGAGGGATGCACAAATTACTTACACCAGAAACAGCAGCACCATAGGGGCGGGATGCCCATCACCAATGCCACATATACACATAGGGGCCCGGATGCCTGTCACCACTACCACCTCGATCCAGGGGGGCTGGATGCCTACCACTACTACCACCTCTACCCAGGGGGTGCCAGATGCCTACCACCACTACCACCCTTACCCAGGGGGTGCCAGATGCCTACTACTACTACCACCTCTACCCAGGGGGTGCCAGATGCCTACCACCACTACCACCCTTACCCAGGGGGTGCCAGATGCCTACCACTACTACCACCTCTACACATGGGGGGCTGGATGCCTGTCACTACTACCACCCTTACCCAGGGGGTGCCAGGTGCCTACCACTACTACCACCTCTACCCATGGGGGGCTGGATGCCTACCACTACTACCACCTCTACCCATGGGGGGCTGGATGCCTACCATCACCACCACCCTTACCCAGGGGGTGCCAGATGCCTACCACTACTACCACCTCTACCCATGGGGGGCTGGATGCCTGTCACTACTACCACCTCTACCCAGGGGGTGCCAGATGCCTACCACTACTACCACCTCTACCCAGGGGGTGCCAGGTGCCTACCACCACTACCACCCTTACCCAGGGGGTGCCAGATGCCTACCACTACTACCACCTCTACCCAGGGGGTGCCAGGTGCCTACCACCACTACCACCCTTACCCAGGGGGTGCCAGATGCCTACCACTACTACCACCTCTACCCAAGGGGGGCTGGATGCCTACCACTACACTACCACCTCTACCCATGGGGGGCTGGATGCCTACCACTACTACCACCTCTATCCATGGGGGGCTGGATGCCTGTCACTACTATCACCCTTACCCAGGGGGTGCCAGGTGCCTACCACTACTACCACCTCTACCCAGGGGTGCCAGATGCCTACCACCACTACCACCTCTACCCATGGGGGGCTGGATGCCTACCACTACTACTACCTCTACCCAGGGGGTGCCAGATGCCTACCACTACTACCACCTCTACCCAGGGGGTGCCAGGTGCCTACCACTACTACCACCTCTACCCAGGGGGTGCCAGGTGCCTACCACCACTACCACCCTTACCCAGGGGGTGCCCAAAGCCTACCACTACTACCACCTCTACCCATGGGGGGCTGGATGCCTACCACTACTACCACCTCTACCCATGGGGGGCTGGATGCCTACCACTACTACCACCTCTACCCATGGGGGGCTGGATGCCTGTCACTACTACCACCCTTACCCAGGGGGTGCCAGGTGCCTACCACTACTACCACCTCTACCCAGGGGGTGCCAGATGCCTACCACCACTACCACCTCTACCCATGGGGGCTGGAGGCCTACCACTACTACCACCTCTACCCAGGGGGTGCCAGATGCCTACCACTACTACCACCTCTACCCAGGGGTGCCAGGTCCCTACCACTACTACCACCTCTACCCAGGGGGTGCCAGGTGCCTACCACCACTACCACCCTTACCCAGGGGGTGCCAGATGCCTACCACTACTACCACCTCTACCCATGGGGGCTGGATGCCTACCACTACTACCACCTCTACCCATGGGGGCTGGATGCCTACCACTACTACCACCTCTACCCAGGGGTGCCAGATGCCTACCACTACTACCACCTCTACCCAGGGGGTGCCAGTTGCCTACCACCACTACCACCCTTACCCAGGGGGTGCCAGGTGCCTACCACTACTACCACCTCTACCCATGGGGGGCTGGATGCCTACCACTACTACCACCTCTACCCATGGGGGGCTGGATGCCTACCTCTACTACCACCTCTACCCAGGGGGTGCCAGATGCCTACCACTACTACCACCTCTACCTTGGGGGTGCCAGATGCCTACCACTACTACCACTTCTACCCAGGGGGTGCCAGATGCCTACCACCACTACCACCCTTACCCAGGGGGTGCCAGATGCCTACCACTACTACCACCTCTACCCATGGGGGGCTGGATGCCTGTCACTACTACCACCCTTACCCAGGGGGTGCCAGGTGCCTACCACTACTACCACCTCTACCCATGGGGGGCTGGATGCCTACCACTACTACCACCTCTACCCATGGGGGCTGGATGCCTACCACCACCACCACCCTTACCCAGGGGGTGCCAGATGCCTACCACTACTACCACCTCTACCCAGGGGGGCTGGATGCCTGTCACTACTACCACCTCTACCCAGGGGTGCCAGATGCCTACCACTACTACCACCTCTACCCAGGGGGTGCCAGGTGCCTACCACCACTACCACCCTTACCCAGGGGTGCCAGATGCCTACCACTACTACCACCTCTACCCAGGGGGTGCCAGGTGCCTACCACCACTACCACCCTTACCCAGGGGGTGCCAGATGCCTACCACTACTACCACCTCTACCAATGGGGGGCTGGATGCCTACCACTACTACCACCTCTACCCATGGGGGACTGGATGCCTACCACTACTACCACCTCTACCCAGGGGGTGCCAGATGCCTACCACTACTACCACCTCTACCCAGGGGGTGCCAGATGCCTACCACTACTACCACCTCTACCCAGGGGTGCCAGGTGCCTACCACTACTACCACCTCTACCCATGGGGGCTGGATGCCTACCACCAACAACACCCCCACTCACAGGATGGCAAATACATGCCACAAGAAGCACACACCAGCAGAAAGAATGCAACACAAAGACATCCCCCCAACACCATGACAAGCGTGTGTAGACTGTGTCAAATGCCTACAACACTGAACAGGACTGTGAACATACAATGTGACCCCCTATCACAAGTGCCACACATAAATGTGTGTGGCATCCACAATGCAAGCAGGCCATGACCACTGTGGCAATGGGGTCCAAACCCCCATCATCACAGTGCCCAAAATGTAAGTGTGGGGCCATAGCTGAAGCACATATTGAACATTGTGGCAATGGGGTCCAAACCCCCATCATCACAGTGCCCAAAATGTAAGTGTGGGGTCCATAGCTGAAGCACATATTGAACATTGTGGCAATGGGGTCCAAACCCCCATCATCACAGTGCCCAAAATGTAAGTGTGGGGTCCATAGTTGGCGCACATTTTGAACATTGTGGCAATGGGGTCCAAACCCCCATCATCACAGTGCCCAAAATGTAAGTGTGAGGTCCATAGCTGAAGCACATTTTGAACATTGTGGCAATGGGGTCCAAACCCCCATCATCACAGTGACCAAAATGTAAGTGTTGACAAAGAAAAAGCTGCAACTGCCAAACTGCATGGATGATTCCTGGTCACAGAACAACAAACACATCAGTGGCAAAGTAGTGCTTGTGTCCCATAGCAACATAGAATGGGGGAGGCAAACAGTGCAGTGCAAATAAGACATACCTTTGGCCATGTGCAGACAAACATCACCCATGGGGGCTGACACTGTCAACATTCATCAATGACACAATGACAGAAGTGCCCATCAGAATGCAGACCCACATATTTGCACCAATGGGCACACAAATTCAGATACCCAGTGGAGACTGTAGATGTGAGGTGAACAGATACCATACCATGGCAGCAATGGGACACACACACAATGATCATTGTGCTGACTGATGACCTAGGAGTCCCAGGGACAGCAGGGCAAACACACCAAACAACATACAGCCAATGGCACACCTAAGATATGCCAATGCAGTGGTGCCGATGCACATACACAAACAGGCAGACCCACACTGCACATCAAACACAACAGGTGAGGGGGGTACCAGTGTCCCCAGGCAACCACACAACACATGAGGAGGCCTGAAAACCAATTACACAGATGTGCATACAGTGCCACACAAAGGTAACTCATGGATCCAAATCCCCTATGTGGGCAATCAGGCATTGTCAGATGAGAGGGAGCACAAATCACACATGTCACACAAGCATGTAGGAACAGCAACTGACACAGCAAGACACAGAGACACCACAGCACTACCCCCAGGGCCCCCACAATGTGGTGACCCTGGGCTGCATTACAATCCCACTGTGATGACAAAGCTAGATGTCGTTCACACTGTGAACCACAGTCATGTGTCCTGAGCAACAAACTACCATCACACCTACACAAGCACAAATCAATCAGCACGACCTGTCAGCCAAGGCCAACATGGAGGCAGGGGTCTAGCCGGGCAACAACTCTCATCTGCACACACTCAACACCACACACCTCGACCTCCAACAATGTGCAGCAGTGAAGCTCACATGCACTGGTGACATTGCACATGCACCCATGACAATCCCAGGGGGGTGGTGGGAACCAAGGTGCAGAAACACATCACATATGGCCACTCCACCAGACTCCTGAATGTCTGACACACTGCACACTACGCTGTACATGGACATGGCGGCAATACCACACCAACCAATGGGATCCCAGCCACAGTCACACACCTATGAAGAAGCCAAGGTCACCCACAAAGAACACACATAGACAACTACCAACATTGCAGCCCTCAGGAGTGCCAGCAGTCACACACACAACGTGTCACAACCAATGAAAGCTAACACAAACAAGAAATCACATGACAGGAGTAAACAACAAGTGCAAAGGGGAATCCTGACTGTGACACATCAGCGTCTGCCCACAAACTCAGCCCTGACAGCAAACACACCTATGGGTGACACCCTGATGACCAGTAATGTGCCATGCACCCACATCACAGAGAACCCAGGGAGAAGACTTTGGGGGAACATAGGTCAACTCAGCAAGCATCACAAACAGGAACATCACTAGGGATCCCAGCATGCACAGCAAAATGGAAGTGAACACACAGACATGCTCATACAACACACACCTTGGGCGCACGAGATGTCACAGTACACACTGCCATGAGGGGACTCCACTCCTGTGTGAGGAAAGCTGTGCCATATGTCGCATCAGTAGGGCTCCATCATGTCAGCAGAACACTTGGTCACACAGTCAACAATTAGCACAAAATGAAGGCTCCCGTCACATCAGCCTGGTCATGGGAATGTCAACGAAATCAACAGCACAGATCCAACACACATGTATAGCAAGTTGCACTGACAACACAGATGAGCCCTTCCCCATTGATGCCCAAACCTGCATGTCCAGTGGAGATGGCCACACGGTCAGGGAAGTAGACTAATTGAACAATGGCAAACACAACAGATGTGCATGGGTGGAACCCACAGATGTGACATTGCTAATGTAAGTAGGAAATCCCATTGCCAAATATTGAAAACATTACACCCTCAGATGCTGCTAAGGATGACATGGATGCACCACAGGATAGGACACTGTCCCCCTGGACCACATGGGTTCCTGCACAGTAACACTTCATTTTCATGAGACCAAATATCACCATCACTGCAGCAAGTGCATGGTTAGCGTCATCAACATCATGTACATCAGAAGTAAAAGCACTAGAGAACAGAAAGTTGCTTTATTCAGCATATGTGGGTTCAAAACTTGGAAAAACTGTAAGGAATCAACAAAGGCCAATGGCCAGTCCATAAAGGAAGTCAATACAGGGTGACAGTGGCAGATGTCACCCTACGCATGCCTGCACTGATCAAAACCAGGGACAATCCCCTAGGAGGTGCATACGGGGGCAGGCCAGGCACTGCAGGGACAGGATCAGGGCTCACCAGGAGGAGGCGGGGAAGGGGTGGTGGGTGCTGGAGAGCCACTGACAACTGCAGTGGAGGTGTCTGACATGGTGTGTGCCGGCACAACTGGGGGGCATGACTCAGATGTTGTGGGTGCCGGCACGACTGCAGTGGACCCTGCAGATGGAGTGGACAGGTCCGCCACTGCAGTGCCCAAGTCAGACAGGGTGATAGTGGACTCCACTGCAGTGCCTACCTCCAGGGGAGGAGAATGGGGATCAGGTAAGGTGGGCAGGACAGAGGGGGAGGACACCCTCACCACATCAGTGGTACAGACAAGCGCAGCGGGGGGTGTGGGGCCGGAAGAGCAAGTGGCAGGGGGTGAAGGCCTGACCCTTCTGGGGATGGTGTATCTGTGGGTGGGGGAACCTGGGGCAGGGTGTGGTGGGGGCACCTGTGGAGTGGGGGCCTGAGGGATGGAGGAAGGAGACTTGGTGCCTGAGCTGCAGGGCGGCGGCGGGGTCTTGCTCTTCCGGGACCGGGGGGACTTGTGGGTGGGGGCCTCAGTCAGTCTGCGCCTGGGGGATGGTGTCCGGGGGCCAGGGGCACTCCGCTCCGTGTGGGTGGGCTTCCTCTTCCCCTGAATGCTGGATCAGCTGGGTCAGAGGGGAAGAGGCCAAGGTCACAGAGGAAGAGCCGCTGTGTATTTGGGGTTGCAGGTGAGGCAAGGGAGGGGTCTTTGGAGGGAGAGGCAACTGAGGACTGCACAGTGCTTGTGGATGCGTGTGTTTGTGCCTGTGCCCCATCCCCTGTGAGTGTGGTTTCAGTCCCCTGACGGTGCGTGCGTGTGCGTCTTGTTTGTGGCGTGTGTGTCTGTCTGCTGCATGTGTCTGTGCTGGTGTGTGCATGTGCCAGTGTGTGTGTGCTTGGGACGGGTAAGGTGCTGGGGAGTGTGGATGGGGCAGAGGCAGGAGGGGTGAGGGACTGTCGGAGGAGGGACACTGCTGCCGTCAGGGAGGAGTCCATGGACCTATTGCTCCTCTGTAGGTCAGACATGCCCGATGAGATGCCCTCCATGAATGACACCAGCTGAGTCAACAGACTGGTGTGTGCATGGAGGACACTCAGCATCGCTGTCTGTCCTACATGGAGCTGGCGGAGGAGGTACACAGACTCCTCACTCAGGGCAGCAGGGGACACAGGGGCAGGGGGTGCGGTGCCTGGCCCGAAGGAGACACGCTCCCGAACATGGGAGCCTCCACGGACCTCGGGAATGGGAGCCAACGGGAGGGCGGTGGTGGTGGTGGCGGGGACAGCAACATTAGCTGGGGTGTGGTGGCTGCTGACACCCGCCTCCATAAGGGAGTCATCGTCCGAGTTGCTCTGGTCCTCAGCTGAGGTGGATGGTGCTGAGGACTCCTCGGTGTGGCTCCCCTCGCCCTCCGTGCCACTGGGTCCCTCCGACCACTCTCGGCTGCTGACCCAGTCTGGCTCTGCGGCTCCTCCTGGTCCGTGGAGCTGTCCCCTCCTGTGGCCGTGGATGTATCTGCAATCAATAGGGAAACAGACAGACATCAGTCACCTGCACCGAACGCACACACCACAGTAAGTACAGCACATTACAGAGCAAGCCCTGGCATCCTTAGTTGAACATTGCTAAAACTGCACAAACAGAACAGGAGAAGTCAATTGTCAGTCTGATGGTCAACCATGGCACTCACATCCCACCTGGCCTTGCACCCATCTGTCTGGTGTCTGTTGGATGGCAATACCCCAGTGTGGACACATGCACCACCTACACAGTATTTGGACAGTGCAGAGAACCCGGTGAAGCATGTGGACATGCACACATCACAACTCTTGCCACTGAGTCAGTACAGGTGTCCGGATGTAAGGGATGCCCAGAGTCAAATAGGAAATGCATGTCATGCATACCAGCGACAGACACCATGATGCACCCATGTCCTGATAGCCATTGCCACAATGGTGTGCATGTAACACATGTCACTCCCCTGCAGGATCACTAATAGGAAGTCACATGCCATGGCACAGCCATGCCTGCTAAGTCATACATCACTGTCTCCAGTCACATGGGCAGGGCAGCCAGACAACAACACTCTGCACTGTGTCACAATAGTAGATCATGGGGAATGCAAGTCCTGGAGCTGAACAAGTGCACATGTACATCCCCCACACACCACATCATCTGAACCCTCATCTGTCCAGGTCATACCCATTGGACATATGGGAGACCTGTAACACTACCCTCTGCACCTGAGCACCTCACAATCTGCTGTGAATGGGAAACAGCTGCCTGAACTTCATATTCGCATACCCCAGTCTGCACGGTCAGGTGATCAAACACCTATGTATCACACAAGTATCATCTCCTATGGTCACATCTCCGGTGGCATGCGGAGCCCCAACCGAGGAACACCCCAGCAGACCTGACAACGAAGCCACAGCACACTGACACAGAGGCAGACACCTGAGGGGACAAATCACTGAGCAAAACGTGTCAGCTGATACACGGCAGTGGGAGTACAGAGTGCATTGTATGGCCTGGAGTAGGCATGACTGTCCTGCCCCACATGAATGAGGGATGAGCCCTGGACAGTAGGCAGCTGGCTACGTATGTGTGACACACGTTATATACACTCTCCTGGGGCCCAAACATTGTTCCCACCCGCAGCATGGGTGTGTGCCAGATACCCCAGGCACATGTGGTGGATCAGCTCAGCAATTGGGCCACATATCAAAGTAACATGCAGAACACATGTCAGAACACAGGCATTGTGTAAGCAATGGACCCACCCATGATGCCCACCACAGAGTCAGGGAAACAGATGCTGTCCCCCACCTTGAGTCAAGCAAACTGCAGGGACACAGTACCCAAGTGACACAATACCCTGACTGTAAGGGCCACACCTGGGTATCAGATGAGGAGTGGGCAGTGCACAATAGAGGGACATGGGTCCTGGACCACAAGACTGATGTACTGTGGAAGTTTAACCAGGCGAGAGGAGGGCACATAGCATGGCAGACATAGTTCACAATGCAGACATGGACTCACCCCCTCCTTGCTGCTCTCTGGCCTTCAGCTGCCCATCCAGATCAGGGAAGACCACCACCAGGATCCTGAGCATGTGGGGGGTCAGGGTCCGGTGTCCGCCCCTCCTGCGAGGAGGCGACAGCTTCAGCTGGACCCGTGCGATCCTCCGGGTCCAGCCCCGAAGGTCCTGCCACCTCTTCTGGCAGTTGCGGATCCGGCACTTGTAGTCCCCCACGGATCTCACTGCCCGGACGATGGTCAGCCATATCTTCTGCTTCTGGTGGGCATCAACCTGTGAGGATGACAAAGTGAGAATGCCATTACTACACATGCAACATAACCGTGCATTACACAGTTGGATATACATGTCTCAATCACAGGGGCACATGATGTACACAGGCAGTGCAACGATGGCCATGGACAGTATGCCAGCAGTTACTACATGGTATCATTGCCTGGACAGTAAAACCTTGTTTAAATGCACTGTCACTGCACTATTCCTGTCCAGTGCATATGACTACACACTATGGGGGGTGACAACTACTCAGTGAGCCTCCTAGCCAGTGGCGTGCAGACTGTTAGCCTTGCTAGTCAGACAATATGCACATTTAGAAAGGCAGTGGACAGAACACTCACCTGCTCCCCTGGTTTCCCATACAGCTTGCTGTACTGTGGAAGGAGGCTGTCCAGCAGGGCCTGGTTCTCCTCAGTGCTGAAGGCTGGGGCTCTCTCCACAGTACGTGCCATTGCAGGGTCCAGAGGGGGCAGAGACAGCAGCAGTGTAGTGGCAGATGTCGTCCTGGAGCATGTAGTGCAGGCAAGTGAGCTCTCAGGGGAACAGCCAGCATTATATGTGTGCTGCAGAGGCAGATACTGTCCCATGTGTCCAAAGTGATAGGTCCAAGTCGTTTGCATCTTCTGAATCTGGCCAATCCATGGAATCGCACCACTTACACACGCCCCCAGCATCCTTCAAATGTTCAACTTCATGACACCCATGAAATTGCAACATTGTTGTGGGTGACCAACTGAATTTACAGCATCAGACTCGTTCAAATTTTGAAAACGCGTCCGTTGCCAGGCCAGGCCATAGCCAATGGGTGCGCACCGATCGGACCATTGCCGTTCAACGCGTACCTAGGATACAACGCTGTACCACGCACAGATTGAATGCAATGGGCCGGCCGGGCACACCGATCGGACCATTGCTGTTCAACGCGTACCTAGGATACAACGCGTACCTGCACACATTGAATACAATGGGCCGGCCGGGCACACTGATCGGACCATTGCTGTTCAACGCGTACCTAGGATACAACGCGTACCCGCACACATTGAATGCAATGGGCCGGCCGGGCACACCGATCGGACCATTGCTGTTCAACGCGTACCTAGGATACAAAGCGTACCCGCACACATTGAATGTAATGGGCCGGCCGGGCACACCGATCGGACCATTGCCGTTCAACGCGTACCTAGGATACAACGCGTACCCACACACATTGAATGCAATGGGCCGGCCGGGCACACCGATCGGACCATTGCCGTTCAACGCGTACCTAGGATACAACGCGTACCCTCACACATTGAATGCAATGGGCCGGCCGGGCACACCGATTGGACCATTGCTGTTCAACGCGTACCTAGGATACAACGCGTACCAGCGCACATTGAATGCAATGGCCAATGTGTGCGCACTGATCGGTCCATTGCTGTCCAACGCGTGTTGCGAATACAACGCGTACCAGCGCACATTGAATGCAATGGCCAATGTGTGCGCACTGATCGGTCAATTGCTGTCCAACGCGTATTGCGAATACAACGCGTACCAGCGCACATTGAATGCAATGGCCAATGTGTGCGCACTGATCGGTCCATTGCTGTCCAACGCGTATTGCGAATACAACGCGTACCAGCGCACATTGAATGCGATGGCCAATGTGTGCGCACTGATCGGTCCATTGCTGTCCAACGCATATTGCGAATACAACGCGTACCAGCGCACATTGAATGCAATGGCCAATGTGTGCGCACTGATCGGTCCATTGCTGTCCAACGCATCCCTGTACAAGTCACTGGCATATGTCACCATGCCTGTCACAGGTGAACATATGCCAGCCACATATACTTCCCAGGGAGTGAGGGGCACACCTACAACACCACAGCCTGTCCAAACTGTATCCTACGGCATGTAAGGCTGCATTACCTATTCCGTGTATGGGGGTGAAGATGTTGTTCTGTGGGTGTCACTTGGGGGCAGCCACCCCCAGGCTGTGCACGTGTTCATGGGGACAGAATCCTTGGTGTTTCGTGTACATGACCACTGTGATGTGCAACTGTTCATATCTGAGCACGTGGCATGGTCACATTTCATGGTGGTGTATGTGTATGTCATGTCACATACACCCTGAGTCCCATGTGGGATGGTATGTTTAACCCAGGGTGACCCATTGGCACAATGGTGATGTTCCTCCACAGTCTGTGTGCATGTTGTGTTACCAATATCATGAGGCCGTGTCCCAGTTCCCATCTCCTGCTGCCAAATTACAAACACACCCCACAGTGACATGTGAGGACTGATGTGCCCCAGCTCCCTGAGTGTCTCTTATTGTGTATCTATTTTGTTGGTTTGAAGGGCACCCTTACGTTCCTTCAGTGAGCTGCCGAGTTCATTTGTGGGGTCCAATTGACCCGCACGCTTTCCATCACACCGGGTTGACTGCCTTCCGAAAGGGGTGATGTGGTTACGTCGGCTCTCAAATTCCCCATGACATGAGCTGGAGTTACTCACTCTATGCGGCCTGCTTGGTTTAAACGCTGCCTTGTTGATGTGATACGAGCGCGGTGTTGTTTACTACGACGTGCACCGGGTGCAGACCTGACACTGACCATGGTTAGTGTCGGTACAAACACTGGAGGGCACAGACTGGTGTAAACAACGCTTTTAACGTTACCCCTTGACATAGACGGGACAGTGTGTTCGCCTGAGAGATATGTACAAATAAGCATGATAAAGACACAACCAGATACCCGTGTATTGTGGCCTCCTCCTCCTTACTGCTGAATTCACCTACAGGTAACTGTACCTGGCCGTACATTTTTCAAGTACTTGTTCTCTATTTTTTACTAATCAGGACACTACACTTTAGTGTCTACACCAGCCGGTACTGATGCCGTGCGTCCTTGACCCAAATTGGGTAAGTTCAAACACGATGCTCTTCCCAGCTGCCATTTTTAAGATATCTTCCTCACCACTTTTAGCTCAGATTTAACGCATGCCATCAGTCACCCGCGTCCGGCATGCGTTTGATGCACCTTGGATATTGATTGGGGCACAGGCTCCTTAAATAACCAGAATATTCTTACATGAATACTTAATGTTTGTTATTCTGTTTTATTGCAGGTTGTTTTTAGATCTACAGGTATCACTTTTTAGGGTGCTGTATGAGTGGTTATTACCTCACTTAACGTAGTTACTGACCACCACCGAAAAGTGTAGGTAGATCCTATTTTGGTCCTGAAGAATTGCCATCTACTTGTTATAAGGGCAAGAAACATGTTGACCCATGTCATAAGCATATAACCTCACAACTTTAGAGTGAAGATACGCGTTTTCTTTTTAGTTTTAATTAGGGTGATGGCCACACTTCATTAAAATTGTTTTGAGTGGACCACCACTTCCTATTTTAAATTACACCTACTTACACATCATTATCACCTACACTGCTCTAGGGCCCTCACACGCACTACACCCTGCGGCATAAGGAATAAAGATCTCCGCCAAGAAGGCCCCATCTCGGGTGCCGATCGGGTATTGCAGCGCCGACCCGATAAGGAGCAGACCCGATGATGAAGCAAGACACCTAGCTGGCTGGGTGTTTGAGGGTCTTTTTCCGAAAGGAGGAGATTCTCCTCCTGACGTCTCGCTCTACACCACCATGTGGAGCCCTTGATTGATCACAACCACCTGCTTTAGACATTAGGAACTGCATACTATCATTGTAGAGATATAATTTTGGGCATGTATGCTGGACCTGAGTAAATAACTGCCCTTGTTTCCCTCCCTTTGGATTAACTAGGTGTCCAGATATGCTCTGATTGGCCAATGTAAAGGGGACTAGTCAATCCTGATTAGTTGGATTCAACCTGAACAATATATTTTGACAGTCACAACAAGACTCAGTGACTTGGTCCCTGTCTCCTGTAAATGAATAAACAAAAATATTTAAGGTGGCAGAATGAGCACACCCAGACCCCAAAGGGCATGTGAGGGGGCAGTAGAACACAAGAGAATCAATTGACTGGCTGCTCCTGTTGGAAGTACATGTTCTACTGAGAAAATCATACTTCATTCTCATATGGCTGAGAAACATAGTGTGAACTTATAGAAAATATTACATCACTCATGACATGTTCTTTGACATCATTTATAACATCACTGATGACATTTGACATCATGTCATTGATGACAACACTATGCATGTCGGAGGTGCAAGTTATACTCATTCCATCAGCATCAAAAGAGAAAGTTTTGTGTGGCTACATTCTTACTTCCTGGTTAGATGAGCAAGCGTATGGGAATTGTTGCTTTTTAAGTGCTGTAAAATAAACAGTAAGAAAAGAGACTGCATAATTTGATCCTCCAGTCGCGTAATAAAATTAAAAATATTAGAAGTTAATAAGCTAAAAATAGTGAGGAAATTATCTGCAGGGGCTGAGCTATGAATATAGCAGTTAATACACTAGGATCAGAGCCCAGGGAGTTTGAGGGTCCATTTCTCTCCACTTAGTAGCTGTATTACTACCAAACGACAGGAAGGGGGCCTAATTTCCTTGTCTTTGAGCTTGAAATGAATTTTGTAACTTCTTCAATAGAATTTAACTGTCATTATTAAAATAGTGATGGTATAAATATATCTGTATATGCCACTAGAACATTACAATAAAAAGCAGATACTAATTATAAATGGCTGGATGACATATATAGCACTGATGATTATTATGATCAAGATGATAATCCTGGTATCACAAAAAAAAAAAAGGCTGATAAGCCACAAGTAGTAATTATGGATGTTGAGAGCAATCCAATGTTTGACCCTGGCTTGCATATATTACAGACCTGAGCTTTTTTTTAAAAAACCTATATGTTAGTGTTGTAATAGCTGGCACCAAGCTATTAATGTCCTAACCTGTAGGGTTCATGCACCAAGTAGGTTTGATGCATGTACTTGCTATAATCTAATTGGTAAGTAATTATTTCTGCTGCAAATAATGGAATCCAGGTTACCATGTCTTACTGGAATGTGCTACCAGAATTCCATTTGTTTAACTGTAGCTCGGCACGTGGCGTGAACAGAAATTCCATGCCACTGGTGAAGGAATCAATGCACTAAGTGCAGTGCATTTTTGAAGGTGTTCAGCCTCCAAATGAAGCATCAAATGATCTCTCGACAACTTACATAAAAGAAGCCTTGAAGATGCTAGTCAAGTCACATTCGACAGATTGTAAGCAATAATAGAAAATAGGAAATAAAGAAAAACAAAGTGAAAAAAAACACACACAGAGAAGCAAACAGGATTTTAGCACCGCTCTGAAAATTGCTGATATGAGCCACTTACAGTGAAACTAAGCAGTAAAAAAAAATAACTAAAATATTCTGATTTGCTGAAAATTTGAGCTAATAAACAATCTGTCTGGTGGCATCGATATGCATTTCATAGAAGAAGCTTATATCAAATTTGGGGGTTTAAAAATGATCGTCTGGCTCCTAATGGAACAGTGTGCCTCTACAAAGCAGACTGAGCTAATAATAAAAAAAAACAGCTCAGCAGAATTTACGAAAATATTCTTCTTTCTGTATCTGGAAGGACTTGTTACAAAAAGGGTATTCAAGGAAACTTGCACTGGTGATGTCACAGCCCTGACCCTTTAAGCGATCCAGCTGCAAAGCTAAAGAAACAAATAGTATAAAGTGAGATGCAATTTGTTTATTACTTGTACTTACACTGTGAATAAAATCCAACATGTTGCTATGTATTGCCAATGGAGAAGTACGAAAATGCATAATTTCTCGGAGACGTCACAAAAATGCTGCCACAGGAATCGTGAATCTTAGTGAGTGCTGACATTATAAATAAGCAATGGCAAAGCCACAAAGTCAGGCTTTTAACTGAAAATGCAAGCCATACTTATAGGCTTTACCAATGCTTGTTTTAAGTGCCCTAATATATTCAGAGTGGGCACCAGCAACCCTGACCCTGCCGGGTCTGGTGACTCAGTGGACTAATGCGTCCATTGCAGGGGCCTGTGTTGAACCTCATGGTCACAGGTTCAAATCCCAGTGGGTCCACTCAGCCTTTCATCCATCTGAGGTTGATAAAATGAGTACCGTTGGGTAACAATAAACATCTGTTATTCAGCGCCAAGAGACCTGCAGGTGAAAGTGTGCTTCACAAATACACATGTTACGTTATGAAAAGCAGCAAGGTGCTTTATAATATTCAGGGATATATTTACCAAGGCTACAAGTCTTCAGTGCCTTGGCTATAGATTTAAAAGTTGGGGGCTGGTAGGTCCTTTGTGTGTACTTAAGTTGTTCAGTTTACTTTTGCTGCTGGTACTTTATTCATCCACCTGAGCCCACCGTCCTCTGCCCACTGAAGAATACTTCTAAACGTTTGACCTGTGTTTTGCTAAGTATGTTTATGTTTTCCCCTTTCAATGATATTATGGCCAAGAGAGACAGAGCTCAGCCACTTAATTGTCAGTGTAAAATGCATGTTTTAAATATTTCGGCAACAAAGGAGTGAACACATCTGCACATAAGAACAGTCAGTGCTCTTCTAAGAGCTGAATACATGCATTTTAGAGACCATGTTTACACTGCACTTAATGGGGCCTATTCTCAAAAGCATTTTTAGTATGGGAAGTACTCCTCATTGAGTACTATTTTACATAGTGTGACATGCCTTTGTAAATTGGCCGTTAATAATCTAGCTCTTTATTATTAATAGTGCAAAGAGGGCGTAATCCTTTCTATTTGTACTATTTGTACACGAGTAATCCCATAATATCATTTTATTCACATTTTAGATGTTTTGGGGACAATTCACAAAGGCGTATAAGAGCACGCAAAAGAGTACTACAGCAGTGTCCTTGGCTATTTAAAAGAGTGTAGACATGATTCACAGAAGCTCAATGGGGTCCCTGTTCCTGCATTACTTTTTGCAGATGACATGCTTTTGTTGTCACAGACCCCGATGGTGTTGCAGTCCCTGCTCAACAAATTAAAAACATATTGCAATAGCAAGGGCCTTGAGATAAACTCATCTAAAACAAAATATATGGTAATTTTTCCACATGTGTCCTTTAAGGGGAATATTGGGCTTCACTAACAAAAGCTTGAACGTGTACCCAGATGTGACTATTTGGGCATAACACTTGATTCTAACTTGTCTTGGGCCGCTCATATAAACAACAAGAACGGTCCCTGGCACACAGTCCATGGGAATATTGAAAAAGCATAAAGCTGCTACATCAAGGGCCATTTCTCAGGCAACCGAGGTTGATAGAAGTAAGGCCTAAGCAGCTACTCTATATGGAGCTGAGTTATGGGGATTTTATAAGGTGGACAAGCTGACTTAGGGGGAGGACAAGTTTTTGAGATCGTCAATGTGCTTCCCTACCAGTACTCCCCTCATTCCTTTATACCAAGACACTGATTTCAAGCGAAATAAGCACCTAGCAGCCTTGAGACCCCTATTAATCTGGGTGAGACTATGGACCATTCAGTAACTTAGCTACTATAAGGAAGGGTTAATGGAACTTCTGGAAATAGATGAATTTCGTAGCTTTCCTTGAACCCAACATGTTGAGTCTTGGCTGGTTAGATTGGGTCTGTACTACTTTTGGAAATACCCTTAGGCTTCGACAGCACATTCAAAAAGCAAGCTGAGCGGATTTTTTGGGGCTTCTTGATCAACCTACTCCATCAAAATTCTAGACCGGCTGGGCTGACTGAGCAAAAGCGGGACTTTAATGGCCAGTATAGCCCGCTATGGCGGGCTATAAGGCTATAATAGACGGTTGGTGGATGGAAACTGCAAATTGTGTAATTTACACACTAAAGAATATATGGCATTTTGGCGCCCCTCTCCCCAACTACCTCTTTCTCCACAGATTCCATCATTACCACCTTCCACTGCACCCAGTGCCACTCTTCTCTCCACAGCCGCTCTCTAACATGCTTTTCTTTTGTTTTTGTAGCACTACCATACCAAACCTCGGGTGTCAGAGCACTTTACATCAAATACACATTAAACAGAGGTAGTGAATCTTACATGTGTAATTAAGTCTATAGGAAAGGTTACACAAAACAAAGAGGATTACTGTTTTGTGACACGCATGCACACGTTCTTTGCACACAGGCATATTAACCCTCTGTGCTACTTTATGATGAGTCAAAATTGGATCTCTGGTTATCTTAGCAGGGTTCTACTCAGTATCATACTACAGTGGCCTTCTCAAAGAGGCACTCACTGCTTGGTTTTACCAATGAGGACCCAAGGCACCAAGGTTAATTATCCACAAAAACAGAATATACTATAGACCACCCAGGAGGTGGCCCACATTTTACAGGTACTATTGTGTTATATGAGCGGGGCAAGGACTGTCACAAATTTGCCAGGGCCCCACCTTGAAGTACAGTTATAAATTGCTCCTCCCAAAGTGATACTGTTGTACACCCACCCAGCCACTAGCTGTGTGTTAGTTGCTGAGCATACGCTTTTTTTAGGTATTCCATCAGTCTTTGTATGTTTTCTGACATATAGACAATAGTAAGCCAGACAGTGTAGGCTTAAGCTATCCATCTTCAGTCAGTGGGGTTTCACATGAAAAACCTAGACGCCAATATCTGAAATTCCGCTATGACACTCTTCAAACTAGAGAGTATATCTTGAGATGGATAACTGAAACTAGAACATTAGAATATTGGAAGCTCCATTGAAAACAATTGAGTGCTCTGGGCTTCTAATGGCGGGTAGAAGCCCGGAGCTCCAACATTCCAATGTTGTCCTTCACAAGCAGTTGCTGTGATTTAAATCCCCTGCTTTATTTTTTAGAACATTCTGCCCTCTAGTGGTGGAATGTTCTAATAGCCTTATAGCCCTCCAAAGCTGGGCTATACCAGCATTGGGGGCGACCTCCACACTCCAAGCAGAAGCCACTCGGTGGAACAAAGAGAAACCCTACAACAGTATCAATCAATCAGAGGTTTGTAAAGCACGGCTACTCACTCGTGAGGGTCTCAAGGCACTGAGGGGGAGGGCAGCCGATCCATCTGGGTGTGGAGGTTTAGTTGAAGAGCCAGTTCTTGAGATCATTCCTGAATTGGGTCAGTGACGGGGAATGCCTGAGGTGGAGGGGCAGGGTGTTCCAGGTCTTGGCGGCGAGGTAGGAGAAGGATCTTCCTCCGGTTCTGGTCTTGTGAATACGGGAGACGGTGGTCAGGGCAAGTTGGGTGGAGCGAAGTTGTCTGGTGTGTACGTGGAATGAGAGGCTGTGGTTCAGATATGCTGGTCCTGCGTCATGGAGAGCTTTGTCGGCATGTGCGACTAGCTTGAAGGTGATTCCCTTGTTGACTGGGAGCCAGCAGAATTGTCAGAGGTGTTGAGGGATGTGGCTGCGGTGGGGGACTGAATTGCCATAGTTGAGTCTGCTGGTGATGAGTGCGTGGATGACCGTCTTTCTGAAATCTGTGGGGATCCATCTGAATGTCTTTCAGAGCAGGCGGAGTGTGTATAAACATGATGAGGCTACGGCGTTGATCTGGCGGTTCATTGTGAGCGAGGAGTCCAGTATGATGCCGAGGTTGCGCGCGTGGTCCGTGGATGTGGGAGGGGTTCCCAGAGTGGCAGACCGCCAGGAGTCTTCCCAGGCTGATGGGGCGGGTCCCAGGATGAGTACTTCAGTCTTGTCCGAGTTGAGCTTGAGGCAGCTATCCTTCATCCAGGTGGCCACGGTCTTCATCCCTCTGTGGAAGTTGGTTTTGGCAGCTGTGGGTTCGTTGGTGAGGGAGAGAATCAGCTGGGTGTCGTCGGCGTAGGAGATGATGTTGAGTCTGTGGTTTCTGATGATGGGTGCGAGGGGGGCCATGTAGACGTTGAAGAGGGTGGGGCTCAGGGAGGATCCCTGGGGCACTCTGTAGCTAATCTCAGTAGGTTCTGAGAGGACTGGAGGTAGTCTGACTCGCTATGTTCGGCCGGTAAGGAAGGAGTAGATCCAGTCCAGGGTGTTGTCACGGATGCCGGCGTTGTGGAATCTCGTGATTAGGGTGCGGTGGAAGACGGTGTCGAAGGCCGCCGAGATGTCCAGTAGGATGAGGGCTGTGGTTTTGCCGTGGTCGAGGAGGGAGTGGATGTCTACGGTGGCAGTGAGGAGTGCGGTCTCAGTGCTGTGTTTGCTTCGGAAGCCGGATTGAGAGATGTCCAGGACATGGTTCTCTTCGATGAACTCCGAGAGCTGGGCAGTATGTATTACAGCAGCTGATAGGACAGCAATTATCTATTATACAGCGACAGGAGCCCATCTTTGGCAGAAATATTGTGTGTGACCCTCGGTAGACCTTTGTCTCGTGCACATCCCATAGTATGTCACTTAAGGAGCATATGCAAGATACATTCAGTTTGACTGACAATTTTGTTTTACCAGATATGAAGTAATCCCTGTACATAATGAATGGTAGTTGCTTTTCCTGAACAAATGTATGCATTTTATTGGGCAAATAAAAAGTATCACTACCTACAAGACACAGAATTTTTTCTAGGCGTGACTCGGAACAATCAATATTTAACAAATTATTTTTGGATTAAAGCTCTACTAGCAATTAATGTGTCCCATACAAGGAGATATTCATTTATGGTCCTTCATTATTTGTGCAGTTTGAGTGAAAAAATGTTGCTATTGGGTAGTGGAGCTGGCAAATTTGCAATTCAAAATACATTTAAAAAGAGTAGATGTCAGTAGCCACTCACTCCCGCAGAGCATGATAGACTGGCTAGTAGTGAACCCAAAAAGGCAGAGTTCTTAAGGTCGTAAATCAAACGAATCAAGCATCCGAGAAAAGGGCGGCCATCGAAAGGAGTAGATGCTTTTATCTATAATGGGGAGTTCGCACAATTACCGATTTGTTCAATGAAGTGAGAATGATTTGAAGTTTCTTGTCTATTTATGAAAGCAGTGCGATGTTAACGTATTCCTGTAAAATTCCGATGAAGCAGCAAGACCAAACTGAACTCTGGTTTTATAAGGGATTATTACAAAACTGGATGACGCTCGGAGGCACCAACTCGAAGGACAATTTTGTCAGCCAGGCATAAAGAACCCGTCTCTGACATGCCGAATGCGTTTCATGAAATTACTCCGTTTTGAAATAAAACAGAATGAAAAACGGTTTCCTCCTATATTGTCTCGTGACCACGTGCCTTTCAGCCGATCAGGCTTCATCGTTTGCATTCAGCTTGCTAAAATCACTTCAAGAATCACAATTAGGCGCTGAATAAATCTCTGTCCTACATTCACGCCTGAATAGCAGTTTCAGCTTTGGATGGGCGCACAGCAATCACTTGTCAGGTGTCGAGGTTACTGCAAACCACGAGGAAACGTGTTAAGGAGCTCTGGGTGCGTGGCTATATATAAAAACCATTGCGCGCCATGCCAATGTTCAAACTCGCCAGGATAACAATTATGATGAAAGATGAGACCTCGCGCTTCTTGTTACACAGGTAATCAGTTTGATGCTTACAATTACCACAACACGGCATGCCCGGGCAGGAATACAAGTGGGAATTATTATGATCCTCGTATAAAAAGCAATTATATAAAGTGTTGGTATTTTTTTTACATTGACTATACCACTGCCCTTGAACGACTACGGATCCCTACTGCAATTGAACCCTTTATGTGTTGCATCAGAATAGCTAACGAAAAACAAGTAGTGCAAAAGACAGTCGTTCACACTTCAAGATGGGTGCTAGATGTTTCCTTATGAATAATTGTTGTTGCTATAGAATGTCCAAATTTACATATTTACACATTAACGAGGATTTTGTCATATATTCCAAGGGTGATATTTTTCAGGGTCAGGCAGAGACATCTTAAAGATGTTGGGGGCCCTGGGCCAATAATTGGAACAGCTTTGAATTTATGATCCAATTTCAGCTCTTTCATGCCCTCTTACGCCAGGTCACTGACAGTGCACTGGCACACTTGTCTAAATTCTAAGGGCTTCATTTATGAGTTTTTGCCCTAGGGCATTCCTGCGGCGCTGCCCTACGGCAAAAGAAAAAGGGCAAGAATGCGCCATATCTATCAGATACGGCACATTCCTGCCCTTTTTTCCCTGCGCTGGTGCACAATGGGCTGCCGTGCGCCAACGCAGGCATCTTTGCACCAGGGTGCCTGAGTTGCGGGGAAGATTATTTTTGTTCAGGAAGGGAAACCTTCCTGCACAAAAAAAATCACAAAGGGCTTTTTTCTCTTTCTATGTGTGCTGCAGAATGCAGCACACATAGAAAAAGGAAAAATGAGGAGAAATAAAGATATTTCACCTCGTTTTGCCTCCCTTCACCTCACCGGAGGCGTAAGTTTTCACCGCTGCCTCAGAGTTGCGATTTCTTGTAAATCTGGGGCAGTGTCAAAAAGCCATGGATGTTGCTGGGAATCCCCCAGCAACACCCATTGTATGCCCCTTGGGGGCGATATGTACAAGGCAGCATTAAGCCAAAAAAAAGTGGCTTAATACTGCCTGGTATATATGGAGCAGGCTACTGCGCCACCGGTGCATCACAAAAAGTGATGCACCGGCAGTGCAAGGGGCTTATAAATAAGCCCACTCAATGTGTTTACTTCTAATATTCAAGGATAGTTATGTGTGTTTTCAATATTGGAACATAGCAGTAGCAGCTCACTAATACTACTGCAAATAATCTCTGCGACACCCTCCCATTTGTTATATGTGAGGTCCTGTATTGATCTAAAAGAAACTTTTTTTTACGGATGTTGCATAAAACATAAACTCATTTTTCTGCAAATTGTCTGTAATAGATTCTGTAATAGATTGTCAGACATCACCCACATTAAAAATAAATTAAATGAAAACGACATTTAAAGCAATCTGTTCAAGAATTATTTATGGTCATCAGGGCAAGACTCTTTGCAGAATGGAGTTGGCTCTATCAGGGCCCCCCTGAAACGCTGCGGCCCTGTGCCTGAGCCCACTTTGCCCATGGTCTCTGCGGATAGGAGTGGGTCTGTTGATCTAGGGGCTTATTGAATAAAGTATGTGAGGAGCATGTGGCAAACGTGTGGAATTTGTCAACTTTTCATTTTGTTTTCAGGTAGTTTAGCATTACCCTACCAGTTGTTTCTTCACCGGTTCATTAGGTCTCCAAACTCACCAATTGGCATGGGCTGTTCTCCATGCTAATATGGGACTCCATGGTTATTAAATGTGTTTCATTGTATTTTATTCTGGTTTTTGCAAAGTGCCTTATGCCACCTTGAGATTACCTCAAAGCAGTGTAGGGCATGCACATATGTGAGAGGGAGAAGTTTTTGCAATACTGGGGCCATATTATTGATACAGTATACTGTTTAACACTGCATAGCAGCGCACTCCTAAGTGTGTGTGCCAGAAGCAGATTAGGAAAGTGTGCTGCATTACAGTAAATGAGATGTTCCCACAGCAGGCACAAACCTGTGCCTGTTATAAGAGCACCGCATTAGCGAAAGGCAGACCTGCAGTGTGAAGACGGCCCGCCTTTCACTATGCAGACAGCAAACCAGCCTGCATTTGAAAAGGGAATAGATATGCTTCTGCTAGTGGGTGCAGTGAGTGACTGCACCCACTTACAGATGGATTCCTGATGGAGTTCTTTGGTCTCTATTGTGACAGAAATGTCTCCTGTTTGGTGTACAGTCATGTTTTACTGCCCTGAGTACCCAACACTGAGTATCTGGTATCCTGATTTCTGTTTTTTGCCTCATCCTCATGCAAATCTAGTGAAGGAAGTGGCCCAATTAGGGTCGCCCGGGTCACTCACGACCACCTCTCAGCCTTCCATACCAAATGAAGAGTCGGTCAGACAGTAGGGAATACAAACCAATATCTATTTATTCAGGTACACTCAGAGTGGAGCCCAGTCTGCCCAGTCTGTTAGGAGTGCTGCAGAGGGACTGACATCAGTAAGCATAGAGATACATTATGTACATTTCAGAACCAATGAAGGCAGCCCCTCCAATGGAATTTTCCAAGCAGATGCAGCAAAACAGTGAAATACAAAAAATAAGTTGCGATTCTGCAGCCGGGCACACACTATCTAGTAGTCAAGGTCATGCTGCCCGTGCCCGCCACTAGACAAGTGGGAAAAGGCTTCTATCTAAAGGGAAAGGTATGCGCTAATAAGAACACTCTATTCATTAGTGAAGCAAAACCCAACTTTGAAGAAACATAACCTAGAAGAGGCCATTTCTCGGAAATGGCAAAGGATTCGTTTTGATCATGATTCAAAATGGCACCTAAATACAAACTGGTGCCGCAAATGCTAACTTACATAGAGCAATGCACAAACAAAATCATTTCTATTCTAACAGACCCTCCTTTTAGCATGAGCTAACCATTTTGTATCGAAAGGAAAGAACAAACATATATATAATCATATTTTATACACATTCCATATTCTCAACATCAGGAAGGGAGGCTGAAAGAAGAGAAGCAGTTTCGAAAATGCCCTCATCTATTTGCATCAGATCGTCTACCCCTACTGCAACATGATTTCAGCATTTGTGTCATGAATCGATATACTTTTCTTAGGAGTGAGAAAGGTGGTACAATAAGAGCAACAGAAGGGAAGACACTGAACTAGGACACAACAAGAAATCAAAATCACAATGAAATAAATCACCTTTTCAAGGATCCAACCCCAACTACCAAAGAGAGACCAACTCCAGTTTCCACTCTCCATATCTTTAACATTTTCTAGAATGTCTAAAATGTGATTTGTAATATTCTTTTCCATATTGGTGATCCCGACTACACACTGGTCTCCTACTACTGCGCAGACACCACCACGCTTAGCTAGGATGAAGTCAACTGCATATCTTGTCTGCTCAGAATATATATTCGCATAATTTTCAATTGGGTGGTGATGGCACACAAAGCTGTTACTGTAGAGCTAGACAATATCTGCAGCTTACATCCGAAGTATTCTCTAGCTTTTTCGCCCCTGGCCATAGCAGTACCACCAAAGGTAATGATGGAGGAGAGAATATACGCAAAAGTGATACCATTACTATAATTATTGATTTCAAGATCTGTCACTCCTTCACAAAATTCCTTCATTAGTGTCCTTTTAACCCACTTTACATTAGGCTTGGCATGTTTGCAAGGCACACCCAAAGGCAACACCATCCCAAGTGCCACATCATTTGTACCAATTTGCATATTAGAATAAGTTCCATTAGACAAAAAGAAGAAACCTGGGTGGGCATACATCGGTCTATCATAATCTACAGCAGAATATCAAGTATTCATTCCGATAGTGCTTGGATTGTCTGCTGTTACGAAAGAGATCGTCTCTTTATGCATCACTAATCCAGAACAATTTATGTACAATGACGTGTCAGTACTATTGAGAATAGGACAACAAGCAGGATAATAACCAGCCTGCCGGGAGATTGTCAATTCTTTGCAATGCCAACCCATCAATGTTATGTTCTGTTCTTCCATATAGAAATTATCACAATAGGTGTTGTTATCACAGCCAGGATAGCCCTCCCCCAGGGGTTTTCGATGATACAGGCATGGTCCCGAATATTCAGATCCAAATACTCCTTTTATCTCAACAAAATCAGGGGGTTCAGTATATGTATAATTCACTAAAGACAATGGGTATGCGGTCCATAAACTGGTGACAGAATCAGTGGGGTAACAAGCAGTCCCTTCTCCAAAGAACCTCTTGTGTGTATCTAAAAATATATTACTTGGGGCTGCCCTTTTTTCTCAAACTTGAGAGATAACCTTCTCATTAGTGCATGATGATACAGTCTGATCACGTTCCAAAACCCATGACACCCCACCCAAGATCAATAGCAACAAAACCACAAAAACAGCACATATAACTTTTTTCTTCGGAGACCAAAATACTTATGTGTGAACAAGGAGAATCACTGGCTACTCTTCCTTTGCAACCATTCTACCAAAAGGATGCATAGCAAATGATGAAATGGGAGCAAAATGCAAGCAAGAGAAATATACAAGTTCCCAGTGTCCGTCAAAGCCTCACTGGTACCGGCTCCCCTTGTTCATCAAAAAGTTGGTGCTCTTGAGCACCGGCGGTGGAGCTTCCTCTGTCCTAAGCTCGTGTTCCCACGTCGACCAGGATAATATATCCCTAATGGGATACGTTTGATCTATCCTGTCCAATGCTCAAACAGTGCACAAATCTCTCATCACCCTAAACTAAATCCGTTGGTACAATGACAAAGTACACCCTAACTTACACAGTCCATCCCTACCTAATCTGACTTCTCCCTTGGTGCACTGTCCCCCAGCCGAGGGCGCAAATTATACCTAGTGACTCCAGGTACAGAAGGATCAACAAAAAGAGGCTCCTGGATACCTCGTATTTCTGGAGGAACTGCTGCATTCAGCACTTCATCATTTTCCTCATCTGTTTGTCTCCAGGTCAGCCTGGTGTTGCTGAAGGGAACAAACCAAGGCACTGTCTTACACTCGGAATCCCCTATTCAATCCTTCACCCACTGATCATAAGGCAAAGGCAAGGGGATTCTGCGACAATGAGTCGCATGAATCCAGCTCTTACGGCCAGCGACCTTGACTGCAGTGCACATAGCTAGGAGGACCTGCTCTGGCGCTTTCCAACGCGGCTCCAAACTTTTCTTCCGCTGAAAATTCTTCACAAGGATGTAATCCCCAGGCCCCTCGGGTGAAGCTGGCAGGGTTTCCCCGACCTGTTGGTGAATAGAACGCAAACTTTCAGTTAACTGTCAAAGATAGTCAATCAACAACGGGTAATCAATATCGGAAAACCGCTGAGGGCGCGGACGCCCCAGGCATTTGCTGGGCGTTCAAACACGACCTCGTACGGTGACAATCCTGTCCTAGAATGTGCTATTGTTCTTGTTGACAAAAGAGCTAACGGTAAGGCATCTGACCACTTTAACCCTGTGGTCTCCTGAGTTGTTTCCAATTTAAGTTTGAGAGTACCATTGTACTTCTCAACCAAATCTGCTGACTGTGGATTATTGGCAGCATGAAACTTCTGCTTAATACACAGACCATCACAAATCAAATGAATCACTATTGCATTGAAATTACTTCCGTTATCACTCCAGATCAAACAGGGCAAGCCGAAACGAGGAAAGAACTCCTTCAGGAGTACCTTTGCAGTCATAATGGCTGTATTGTCCTTAGTGGGATAAGCCTCAACCCATTTACTGAATGCACAGACAACTACCAAAACATATTTCAAATTATTGCAACTTTCTAATTCTATATAATCCATCTGAAGGACCTCAAAGGGGAAAGTGGGTGGTGCAAAATTGCCAGGCGGTGTGGGGGTACCCTTTCCAGGATTGTGCATCATGCACACCATACAGTACTTCACTAAATGTGCAGCCGTTTTTAAAATGTTGTCATTCTGCCATACAGAGTCTAACAACTTGCAAATTCCCTTAGGACTAATATGAGCTGGGCCATGGGCCAGCATAACTACAGGAAGAACATATGCATCAGGCAACATCCATCTCTGCTTTCCTGACTTATCAATCCAACATCCCTCATCGTTCAATTGTGCTGTACTTTCCTGCCACACTGCTAACTCTTCTATTGTGGCTTCGCTCTGTATCTCCTTCACATTACCAAGTGTGTCCTCAAACATGGTAACTTCAGGCACCCACCTAGCCGGGCCTGCTACAAACATTCTTTTCATTTTAGTCCGGGCCGTTTCTTTAGCTGTCTGATCCGCAAAAGCATTTCCCCTTCCCACATCGTCAGTGACTTTCCGGTGGGCACTACACTTCACTATAGCCAATTTCTTAGGGAGTGTCAAAGCAGACAAAAGCGTCAATATAAGGTGCCCATGCTGGATTTTGGTGCCATGTGAAGTAAGAAACCCTCTCTCAGCCCAGAGTCGCCCAAAACTGTGCGTGACCCCAAAGGCATACTGGCTGTCAGTATAAATATTGACAACCAGTCCTTCACTTATTTCACAAGCTCATATAAGGGCAACAAGCTCAGCAGCTTGAACCGACTGATAAGGGACTCGTGATGTCTCTACTACTGTACGCTGTGTAGTAATAGCATAAGCAGCAGTGGTAGTGCCATCTGGTAATTTGAAACACGAGCCATCAACATATAGTTCCCCTTGTGGGCCAGATAAGGGAACATTAGTCAAGTCTACCATTCCTTTCGTCTCTTCTTCCATCCGGAAGACAATCATGTTTGTTGACTACATCACTTTCAGAAGGGAGGGGCAGTAAAGTGGCTGGATTCATAGTGGCACATCTTTTGATTGTGATGTGTTTAGCAAACATTGTTAATTCATAGCCAGTCAGACGTGCACTGGTGAGGTGCTGTGTCTTTATCTTATTCATAAGTGTATCCACAGCATGGGGTACCATGACTGTGAGATCAGTATCCAGCACAAGTCCGGCCGATTGTCTGATCGAGGTGGCCACAGCCGCGACCGCTCTTAGACAACTCGAGAGGGCTCTTGCTACAGGGTCAAGGACAGCAGAGAAATAGGCACACGGCCGTTGCTTATCTCCAAATTTTTGTGTTAAAACAGAAAGCGCGCAACTAGCCATCTCATGGACGTACAACACAAATGGTTTATTGTAATCTGGGGTGCCGAGTACTGGAGCCGAACAAAGCACAGTTTCAATTGCTCAAAAGACTGCTGACATTCAGGCATCCAAGGCAAAGGCTCATGCACTTCTTTAGTCGTTAGTGCAAGCAAGGGTTTGATTAGTAGGGAATAATTAGGTATCCACTGCCGACAGTAGGAAGTGATACCTATAAAAGCGTGCACATCTTTCTGAGTTTGTGGAATGGCCATTTTAACAATGGTACTGATATGTTTAGGGGTCAACCTCCTACCCTCCTTCGACAGTAGGTGACCTAAATAGGTCACCTCCTGTCGACAACACTGAAATTTAGAAAGAGAAACCTTATGTCCATGATGAGCCAAATGCAGCAACAATTTAACTGTATTATCTTTACAACCTTGCTCTGTCAGGAGATCGTCAACATACTGCACCAATACATTACCTATAGGAAGCGAAAGGGAATCCAATTGACTCTTTAAAGCCTGACTATAAATACTTGGACTTTCAGTATAGCCCTGAGGAGCTCGACAGAACCTAAAGCTTCTGCAGCTAGCGTAAACCCAAACAAATACCTACTATCCGGATGTATAGGAATACTAAAGAATGCATTTTTCAAATCAATGACAGAGAAGAATGTAGCAGTGGAAGGAATCATTGTCAAAAGTGTAGTAATATCTGGGACCACTGGAAACTGAGGAACCACTATTTTGTTAATTTCGCGCAGATCAATCACTAAATGATAAATATCCTCATGATCATCAGGGGAACCTGAGGGTGTCCATTTAAGAATAGGAAGAATGGGGCTATTACAAATATTAGCAGACGTCTCCTCAACCACTCCCTTCTTAATCAAATCCTGAATAATTTGCAATAAGGCTCGCTCTCCTGCCTGTAGTATTTTATACTGAGGGATACGAGGCAGAATAGCATTGTCCTTAACTTTTATCGAAACCGGCGGTATATGCAGCAGTACCACATCTGTATCACCTGTCGCCAACAAAGTGGATGGTATGTCAGCAAATTCAGCAGGAAGAGGGAGAGACAGACACTGTCTAGTACTCACATTTGTGCCCATCGTCATATAAACACCTTCCGGGGAACAATAAATAGTAGCATGCAATTTCTTCAATCAGTCTAAACCCATCACATTTTCACCACAATTAGATGTCAACAGAAATGGAGAATCTGCAGTGAAAGGACCAATAGTCAATGCAAGGGGTCTTGAAATGGGGCTCACTACCGGTACACCAGAAAAACCTACTGAAACATTATTATGGCCAGACAGAGCCACCCCAGGGACCATATTTTGAGAAACAGAAGTTTTTGTAGCACCTGTGTCTACCAAAAATTCCTTAGTCGAACCTTGCAATTCCGCTGTTACATAAGGTCCACACTGGTCTACAGGTATCAGAACTGGTCCCTCACTCTGTCCCTTGCTGTCCTAGCTGTAAGACATTCTTGTCACTTTCTCCATATCATAATCATCATGATAGTACTGTCCATCACATGGGTCTTCACAGTAATTATGATCAGAACAACCCTGTGAGGCAGTAGCGCTCTGAGCCCTATCAGCCCCACCAGCTCCATGACCCCGACCACAAGAACCTCATCCTCTGGGAACCGCCACCTTCTGCAGGAGCACGGGACACTCGCTACGCCAATGACCCTCCTCCTTACAATACGCACACTGATTCTGCCCCAAAGGCGTCGTATTCGGCGGCCTACTAGTAAGTGGAAGCTGTCGGGCAGGACCACCATGCCCTCTGCCATTCTCTCTAAAAGCTTGCTGCAACAACACCTTTGTTTTTAAATCCTTATGCTTTTTCTCTGTCCTTTCTTTCTCCTCATTGTCACGATGTTCATAATATTGAGCCATATTCAAAATAACAGAAGAGGAAGAGGTGGACCAGGTTCTCTCAGAAGCGTGCAATCGAGTCGCAATTTCAGAAAGCAAATCAGAGACAAATCTATTAACAAACAACTGAACACCTCCCTCAACTGACAAATCTTGGCCGCTGTAATCCAAAAATGTATCCTCAAACCGAGTGAAAAAATCAGATGCACTCTCATCTTTCTTTTGTCGACAAGCCGACAATTTATCCCAATTTACTTTTCTCGGCGGAATAGGAGAATGCATATACATAAAAATGCGGCCTGGCAATGCTAAAATTTCCGCTCAGGGCTTATCACCTGGTTTTCTTTCCTGGTCCCATGCTTTAATTTGATCCCAAGTACCGCCCAACTCCGGAACATGATCTTGAGTATGGACCTGCCTCCAAATATCAACCGGAACAAGAAGACCAAACACCATTTCAATATCAGCAAGAGTCATTACTGTCGAAGAAGCAGCTTCAGTCAATTCTTTATAATAAACAGTAGGATTTTTCCTAGGAACAGGCAAATGAGTCCTAAGGGACAAAACCTCACCTCTTTTCCACGGAGCATAGACCCATTGCTCCTGAAACCTGGCCGCCACTGACGCTCGAGTAACATTACAATGCTGGTCCATTAACTCCGGTATCTCGGGGTGATATATGGGATGCACCTCTCTCATCGGAAACTGGGACACTGTAGTGGGACTCTTATCATGTGACCTGCCCCTATAGGCAGCCAATGTGGTAACGCTACTAAAAACTTGACCTGGGTCCATACCATTAGTATACACACAATCTTTAATATCGAATAAAATGTGCGGCACAGCATTCCCAAAGTGTTTCTCCCAAAGACCAATTAACGTAGAGGACATATGCTTAAGAGCATGCTGCTGTATAAAAGGCTCATAATCTTTCATCACATCCCAGATATCCTCCACACTGTAAATGGAATTACAACCCCTCTGCATGGCCTGATTAGCCACAACCTTCTTCTCTTCATCTCCCACCACAGACCGTACAAAAGGGCCCATACGCTCATGAACTTTTTTGAAGTCTCTATCCTCGAACCTACGAACTGATATCTCAGTGCTTACAAATATTGGGGGATGAAGAACCAGAGAAGGAGAAGCAACAGAAGTAGCGGGCACAATTGTCGCTGGCAGGTGTGACACAGGAGTAAAAGCTGGGGACAAGGATGCTGAGACAATAGGTGTGGCAGGAGTACTAACAGTCACCATTGCCACAGACGGCAAAGAAACAGAAGAAAGAGGAGGAGGGGGAGCCGAAGCCACAGCCGTTGAAACGACAGCAGTAGACACAGGAACACAGAGAACGGCTGTTACAGGCGGCTGTGATGGCGCAGGGACAGTGGGATATATCCTTTGTGGAGCATATGGGGGCGGGGGTCGAGTATCTAACAGTTCTTCCACAAAAGTATCAGTTTCCTCCTGAGCCAAATACGATTTATCAATATGCAATCCGAACCTCCTATCTTCGCATTAAACTCCCTTTTCCTGTTTTCCTCTATCATATGCTACAGCTTTCTGAGTCAGTGTCTGCATTTTCCCTTTCCGGGCCTCTTTCTCGGACTTCAGTCGTCTCTGCCTAGTCGCCTTCTGCCACGTCCTAAGTGAATCAAACATTGACTGTCTATTTCGCCTCTTAAATGACTGTTCCTGTAAATACCCAATCTTTTGTTCATCAAAAGTGCCCGTTAACGGCCACTGCAACTTGGCATTGTCCCTCGTATATTTGTGCCATAATGTACTAAACATAATAGGGCTAAGACCATGTTTCACATAAATATAAAATTTGGAGTGCCTTCTGGAGGCGCCGGCTGAGCTTCTTCCAATCGAGCATCTGTAAAACAACAATGACAGCACAAAGAAAACAACTTGCTAACTCCAGGCATTTTCAAAAGAAAACAAGTTCACTACTATTGCCTGGCAAAGCAATTGCAAATGCTTTTATCCCAAAGACGGTCTTCAGACCGTACCCAATGCAAACCAAAATGGTACCATATCCCCAACGAACCAAAACAAACTCACCTGATATACGCAGGTCAAAACAAACTAATTCTCCACTGCTGACTCTTCTGAACAAACAGTCAGATCTAAGGGTTTTGCCGTTTAGGACTCCAGTCGAGATGACCGCTGGGCGAGGCACCGTCCGGCAGGACGGAAGGGGCAGCTGCAAGCAATCAATGCTCCTCATACAGGGATCCCTGAACCGTCAGTCCAACCCAACGATGGCCTCGACCTCCCCCCCCGTCCGCTGAAGGGGATGCGTCACTCACCGGAAGGAGTCCCTGTTCGGGCGCCAACTGAATGAAGTGGCCCGATTAGGGTCACCCGGGTCACTCACGACCACCTCTCAGCCTTCCTACCAAATGAAGAGTCGGTCAGACAGTGGAGAATACAAACCAATATCTATTTATTCAGGTACACTCAGAGTGATGCCCAGTCTGCCCAGTCTGTTAGGAGTGCTGCAGAGGGACTGACATCAGTAAGCATAGAGATACAATATGTACATTTCAGAGCCAATGAAGGCACGCCCCCAATGGAATTTTCCAAGCAGATGCAGCAAAACAGTGAAATACAAAAAATAAGTTTTGATTCTGTAGCCGGGCACACACTATCTAGTAGTCAAGGTCATTCTGCCAGTGGCTGCCACTAGACAAGAGGGAGTAGGCTTCTATCTAAAGGGAAAGGTATGCACTAATAACAACAGTCTATTCATTAGTGAAGCAAAACCCAGCTTTGAAGAAACATAACCTAGAAGAGGCCGTTTCTCGGAAATGGCAAAGGATTAGTTTCGATTACGATTCAAAATGGCACCCAAATACCAAATGGTGCCGTGAATGCTAACTTACATAGAGCAATGCACAAACAAAATCATTTCTATTCTAACACTAGTGTGCGTGCCAAGGCCTAGGTGGGTCCCTAGACATGTGTGAGGTTCAGGATCTCTGCCCGGAGAGGGGCACACAAATCATGCCCTCATTTCCTGACAGTGGACTACTATACCTGTTGTTGTTTTAGCATGTATAGTGGGGGTGGTAGCATACCTTGTTTTGTGAATCACTAGTTGTGACAAGACCTTTTTATCTGTGTCACCGGAGTGGAGTCTTACTGGCTCACTTATGTAAAGTTCCACTTCTATGCACTATCCCAGATACCAGCACTGCCATCTCAAGTGTATCTTATGTGTTTGTGGCCTGTTCAGTACATGCATTGTGTGTATGAGTAGACCAGCACAATGGAGGCCTTTGGGTTTAGTTTGGAAGACCCTAGTCTGTTCCTGTACAAAAGATGTGGGTGAGGTTGTTTTCCCAGACAGTTGAAGGGAATTGCATACTATTCTAATGACGGAGAGAGGAGACCTAGGTACTCAAGTGCAAAAGAGGAGCCTCTTTAAAAAGTTAACAGTCTCTGTTTTTCAGGGTGAGAAAGGTCTTTTAAGTGAGATCAGCCTTTTATCTCTTTCCTGTGCAGTAATAAGGGATTTCAACAGGGATAAATTGACAAAAACGTTTTAGTCAACAAAAATACAATTAATTATTATTGGACTTGCAGTATTCTTTGGCACCACAGAATTACACATAGTTCTAATGATTTACACGCCCCCTGTCGCACATAATTCCATTTGATTGATAATCTTCCTGGGCAGGCATTGGGCAGCGAGTCCCCTCTTACTTAATTGCTGTGCCACAAAGCCCTTATACTTGGTTTTCTTTATACATTTCTCTAGTTTTTCTAAAAGCACTGTGATGTGTACTTGCAGTATTGAGAAGTAGGGAACTCTGCTACAGGTGTACAGTGGGGTCCATCAGTCTAGACGATAAGAATAATAGTTGGAGCACTTGCTGGTTGGTTTCTGTTAGACCTGGTACCATTGGCGTGAGTCTCCCTTCCATTTTTTTACTGATTGCCTCCTCTGTTTTTGATATGTGTTGCTGGTTTAGATGCTTTGGGCACTGTGCCACTGCTATTCAGTGCCACAGTGCAAGTGCTCCCTATTGTAAATTGATGTATGGATTAGTGACTTCATGATTGGATTATTTTATTTACTTGTCAGACCCTAGTATAGTGCACCATGGGTGCCCAGGGCCTGTAAATCAAATGCTTCTGGTGGGCTTGCAGCACTGGTTGTGCCACCCACGGAAGCAGCTTGTAAAGTGTAGCTCAGGCCTGCCATTGCAGAGCCTGTGTGCAGTCTGGGACCGCCATGTCGACTTGGCAAGTGCACCCACTTGCCAGTCCCTAAACCTTCCCTTTTCTACATATCAGTCACCCCTAAGGTAGGCCCAAGGGCAGGGTGCATTGTATGTAAAAGGTAGGACATGCCCTGTTGTGTGTAGCATGTCCTGATAGTGAATTACAGCCAATTTCGTTTTTCACTATTGCAAGGCTACCTGTCCCCATAGGCCAGAATGGGCAGCTTGGTTATAACACCTTATAATCCTAACTGACCCAGGGAACATGGTAGAAATTCGAATTTAGTATGCCTGAACTCAGAATGATAAAATACATCTTTTAGTGAAGTTGGTTTTAACATTCTGTGTTTGAAAATACCACTTTTAGAAAGTAGGTATTTTCTTGCCTAACCATCCAGCCTGCCTCTGCTAGCTTGTGTATTGTATGTCTGGTTTTGTGAGTGACAGGGGCTGGGGGACTCCAGGAGTCAGGGTGAGTCAGCACTAGGCTGAATAGACCCCACTGCATGAGGAGTGGTGGGAGGAGTAGCACCTGGGCCTGAATAGGGCTGTGCCTGCCTTCCACAATGCTGGCTCCACCTCCTGTGGTGTGTCTGATGACCCTGGCCCACACTGACAAAGGAAGAAGATGTGCACTGGCAGAATGCACCCAGAACTGGTTTGGGCTAGGTACAGGACCCTCTGCCTTCAGAGGACAAAGGATTTATGGGTATAAAAAGGGGGACCCAGACCCCAGAACTTTAGATCACTTCTGGAACAACAAGACACACCTTTGCCAAGGAGAAGAACCAAGGAAGCTGCAGGAGTTTGGACTGCCCCTCTGCCAGTGTGCTGTTTGCTGGGTTGGCCTGCAGTGGTCTTCATTGCCAAGGAAATGAGAAGGAATTTTCAAAGAACTTTCATCATCTTGCAGAATATTTCTCCAAGGGCTTGAACTAGAGCTTGCCTCCTGCTGAAGTCTCAGGGCTACAAGACTTCACCACCAGCTCCCTCCTGAATTCCCTTGCTGGGGATTCTGTCTGCAGAAGCCTGCGTGTCGCTGGGAGCTGGAAGTGTGACTCAACGAGAAGAGGCGTGTCGCTGTCGCAGCTGTTGCCGTCGCATCGCCGGAGAAGCGTGTCGCCGCCGCATAGGCCACCGCCGCTTCACCAGAGAAGCGTGTCTTCGTCGCAGCTGCCTGCCGTCGCATCACCGGAGAAGCGTGTCTTCGTCGCAACTGCCTGCCGTCGCATCACCGGGGAAGCGTGTCCCCACCGCAAGGGTCGCCGTCGCATCACCAGAGAAGCGTGTCGCCGTCGCAGCTGCCTGCCGTCGCATCACTGGAGAAGCGTGTCGCAGGGCCTGTCGCGGCTCCAAAGGTACAGAGTTCGCCGCACGGCCGTCGGGCATGCACGCATCATCTTCACGTCATTGCATCGCATCAAGGGCGCACTCTCATCGCATTGCACCGGATGCATCGCATCAAGGCGCCTGCTCGCCGCATCGCCCTCCCTGCGGACCCTTTGTTTGTTTTGCGTTACGCATCCAAGGTACTTTTGTGAGAAACGTGTCGCATTTATCATCATCTTGAACTAAGTTACTTCTACCATCTTTGAGTCTATTTTGAGTACATTATTGTGAATTTTTGTCGTTTGTGGTCTTGTGTTAAGTCTATATAAAGAATACATATTTTTATAAAACCTGTGTGGTGTCCATCTGTAGTGTTTTCACTGTATTACTGTATGTGTTCACAAATGCTTAACACACTGCCTCTGAGATAAGCCTGTCTGCTCGTGCCAAGCTACCAAGGGGGTGAGCAGGGGTTATCCAGTAGTGTAATCCCCTTTCCCTGACTTAGAAGCAAGGGTCCCTTTTTGGACAAAGGTGTATACCATTGCCAACTAGAGACCCCCAGTTCTAACAGTTTTCCTCCTGGTTCAAGCTATAGACTCTGAGTACACTTTTAATGTGTTGAGGTACTTGGTTATTCAACTCTTTCCAGGTCATGTGATGGGGTTGTATCTCATGAGGTGGGCATGCTGGCTAATTTCTGTTTTAACTAGTGGTGTCTTTCTTTGAGGTTGTGAACATGGAGTCTATGGTCTTATACATAGGTCTCTTCAGACCATTTTGCTTGCTTCTACAGGTGATTGATTGAGACTTTAACATGCTTTAAATTTGCTTTCAGTGAATATTTTACCCTAGACCTTGTGTCCTGAGGAGACCATAAAGACATTAGCCAAATGCATCAACCCTGTTCACTAGGGAGTTCAGTATCAGACTTTCAATACTACAAAGAATAATCGGTCTGGAGAATATTTTAGACAGTGACTGGTTATCCACCTTATCTCCATAACCTAATGTTGTGCTACCTGCAAATGGACCACAGACTAATGATGTATGGTGGACGTCTTCCCAATAGTACTGTAGGACTATGTGTACTTGTAAGAAATCGGATTACTGGTTGAGGGGGTGAAACCCTACTCAGGCAGAAACCACCATCCTTGTCAGGGTGAAGTCTCAAGCAAACCCTAAATTAACCTGTGCTCAACCATTTGGTAGCCTGGCACAGAGCAGTCACGCTTAACTTAAAGGCAATGTGCAAGTATTTATGTAGCACTTTGAACAATAATAAAGTCATAGACAATACCAATTTAGAAAAATAGAGTAAAATCTCATATATAATTTAAGACAAAACTCAAACAGCAAAAATCCAATCAGTAGAACCAGAGATATGAGGTTTTAAAGATTTAAGTGAAAATAGTGCTAAAATGCACAAAGTGTCAACTGTGGATATGTGGTTGCTTAGAACGGGGACAAAGCCACAAGTTCAGGCTGACGCGATGTAGCGTGGGCCTGCTATTCGGACCCAGTTAGGCCTTCTGAACAAGAGTACCGTAAATCCTGCTTGTGAAGATTTCCGGAGTTTTGCATCGAGGATGCTTCACGCTGTCGAGGTAATGCGAGGTCTTGGTCGGAGATGTGTCACACAGCGTTGGTTCTGAGGAGCTGGAGGCTGCGATGTAAGGGTCTGTGTCTTCGTCCAGGAGGACATGGACAGGGGGGCATGTGATGAGAAGTCCCAGTCGAGGATATGTCAGATATGTCCTAAGAAGCTGCTGGGCATGTGATGCAGAGTCCTGCATCCTCGACTAGGCTGCCGTCAATGAAAGACTTGCAGTGCAAGGGCCTGCATCAGGGATGCGTCGCACTGCGGTGGTTCCGATGACACTGAGGGCTGCAAGGGCAATGCAAAATCCTGGTGCCACAGAAGTCCGCACAGCAGAGATGATGCGTCAGTTCTGCTCGGGGTTGATGGGTCCACAGATGCACTGGAAGAGCACCTTCAAGCCCTCATCCAAGGGTCCAAGACTGGTGGGGCACCCCTTGGCAGGGTAGGACTCACAGATGGCAGAGTCCTGGTGCTGGGTTCAAGATTGTTGAAAGCATGTTATGTCCCCAAGGCTTCTGGTCAGGAGGGCAGCCAACTAGCCCTTGATGTCCCTCTGCACTCTGGGGTCCTGGGTTTAGAGATGCAGGTCATGTCCTTCTCACCCAGACAATAGGGAAGCAGGGTAGCAGGGAAGCACAGCAGTGCAGCAGTCCTTCAGAGGAGCAGGCCAGCACAGTGACTGTCCTTTCAGCAGCACAGCAGTCCTTCATAGCAGAATTTACATGTCCAGAAGTCTACTGAAGAGTTGGTGTCTGGGGTTCAATATGTATACCTGGTGCCCACTTTTGAAGTGGGAGAAGCTCCCAGAGGATTCCGCTCCTCAGAGGTGCTTAAAATGTCCTGCTTCCTTGTCCATTTGCTAGAATGCTCAGGCAGGGCCTTTGTGATGTGCAAATGTGGTAGGTGACAGGTCCTCCCCCTCATTAACTCAGGGTGGCCCATCCTGTCAACACCTAGCTTCCCTTTGTCTCACTGTCTGAGAGCATTACACAAAGACCAACTGCCAACTACACTTAGTCATGTGACCCAGGATACACGCAGCAGACACCAAATGGTTGGAACAAGAAATTGCTATCTTTCTAAAAGTAAACACAAGGAGATGATGGACGGAGCGCTGAAACTTTTCAGACACTCACCCCCAGTCACAGATCTGGGTTGAATCCATCATCGTTCTTTAGCTCACTTCGCCACCCGACTTCAGACACAGCTATATGCAAATCAGTCTTGACCCTGTGCCTCATGGGAACAGTCCAGCCCGAACTGCCAAGCCATGTCTTCCCTGGACCGGAGACAAGCATCCTGGGACCGGTTTCGGGCTAACAGCCCTCATCAACCAGGCTACCTTGAATCCAGTGGCAAAGTGAGCAAGGGACCATCAATTGTTGTTTTTTGCAGTTGTCACCCCGAGTGGGACGGGTATGCCCAGACGTGGGTCCCGTGCTCTCCATGCCACTGGAGTCAAGCTATCCTGGCTGATGAGGGCTGAAAGCCCAGAACCGGTCCTAGGATGCTTGTCTCCAGTCCAGGGAGGACCTGGCCTGGCAGTTCGGGCTGGACTGTTCCCATTGGGCGCAGGGTCAAGACTGATTTGCATATGGCTGGGTCCAAACTGGAATGGCATGGTGAGCAAAAAAACGATGGATTTAGGCCCAGATCTCTGTACTGGGGTGAATGTATGACATTGTTCTGCATTCTGTCCATCAATTGTTGTTTTTGCATTTGTCACCCCGAGTGGGACGGGTATGCCCAGACGTGGGTCCCGTGCTCTCCATGCCACTGGAGTCAAGCTATCCTGGCTAATGAGGGCTGAAAGCCCGAAACCGGTCCTAGGATGCTTGTCTCCAGTCCAGGGAAGACCTGGCCTGGCAGTTTGGGCTGGACTGTTCCCATTGGGCGCAGGGTCAAGACTGATTTGCATATGGCTGGGTCCAAACTGGAATGGCATGGTGTTAGAAATGGGGGTCTCTAGTTGGCCATGGCTGGCGCCAATATCCAAATAGGGACCCTTCTTCCTAAGTCAGGGCAAGTGGGCTACCCCCTTTGATAACCCCTGCTCAACCCTGTGGTAACGTAGCACGAGCAGTTAGGTCTATCTCAGAGGCAGTGTGTGAAGCATTTATGACCATGCACAACAAGGCAGTAATGACACCACAAAAGGACACAACTCAAGTAGGTATAGAAAAATAATATCTTTATCTAAGGCTTAGTAAGAGGCTCTCAAAAGCGTTTTAACCAGTCACAATGCACGTAAATCAGTAGGGACTTAAAAAGGCAATAACTTGTTCAACAGAACGTGGCACTGACTGAGTTAAAGGCCTGGGTCTACGCGACCTGTTGCGCACCAGATACGTGCTGTTGGACGGGGACACAGTCCGTAGCTTCTCGAGGAAGCGGAGACGGTGACAGGCGGACTCCCAGCGACCACAGTTCTCGATGGCAGTGGTCCGCAAAGTGCACTCACACTGATTCGGGCACTCGGGGACAGGCGGGCTCCCAGCGGCAGCAGCACGCGGCTGCGGCGGCCCAGGCTGGTGGTGGCGATGACTCTCGTCGTGCAGCTCCGTGGTGGGCTTGCGGCGGCAGCAGCGCTCTCCTAGCTGCGGCAGCCCACGGGACGATTCACAATGGTGCAAGGTTGACAAAGACGCGGGCACTCAGCAGCAGCAGCTCTCCCTTAGCTGCGGCGGCCCACAGGACAAATCCCAATGATGCAAAGTTAGCAAAGGTGCGAGCACTCAGCGGCGGCAGCCCTCTCTTGGCTGCGGCGGTTCACAGGACAAATCTCAGTGATGCAAAGTTAGCAAAGGTGCGAGCACTCCGCGGCGGCAGCTCTCTCTTAGCTGCCGCGGCTCACAGGACAAATCACGATGTTGCAAAGTTAGCAAGGATGCGAGCACTCAGCGGCGGCAGCTCTCTCTTAGCTGCGGCGGCTCACAAGACAAATCACGATGTTGCAAAGTTAGCAAGGGTGCGAGCACTCAGCGGCGGCAGCTCTCTCTTAGCTGCGGCGGCTCACAGGACAAATCATGATGATGCAAAGTTAGCAAAGGAGCGAGCGCTTAGCGGCGGCAGCTCTCTCTTAGCTGCGGCGGCTCACAGGACAAATCATGATGATGCAAAGTTAGCAAGGGTGCGAGCACTTAGCGGCGGCAGCTCTCTCTTAGCTGCGGCGGCTCACAGGACAAATCATGATGATGCAAAGTTAGCAAGGGTGCGAGCACTCCGCGGCAGCAGCTCTCTCTTAGCTGCGGCGGCTCACAGGACAATCCACGATGTTGCACCACTGACACAAGTGTGGGCCTCCAGCGGCGGCAGCTCTCTTAGCTGCGACGGCCCACAGGACAATTCACGATGTTGCACAACTGACACAGGTGCGGGCATCCAGCGGCGGCTGCTCTCTCAGCTGCGGCAGCCCACAGGACAGTTCACAATGTTGCACAGCTGACACAAGTGCGGGCACTCAGCGACGGCAGCTCTCTTAGCTCCGGCGGCCCACACGGTTTCAGCGAAGGTTCTGAGGATTCAAAATAAGGCGGGCACTCAGCAGCAGCAGCTCTCTCTTAGCTGCGGCGGCCCACACAGTTTCAGCGAAGGTTCCGAGGATTCAAAATACGGCGGGCACTCAGCGGCGGCAGCTCTCTCTTAGCTGCGGCGGCCCACACAGTTTCAGCGAAGGTTCTGAAGATTCAAATTAAAGCGGGCACTCAGCGGCGGCAGCTCTCTCTTAGCTGTGGCGGCCCACACACAGAGTTCACAAGGGTTACCAGTCCGTGTTCCTCACAGTAGGACTAGAGGTTCCGGATTACTCGACAGAGGCCTCACCTGCAAGTAGAATTCCTAGCAAAGGAATTCAGGCGGCTTACGGGGTGAAGTCTAATGTTCCTGAGACTTCAGCAGGAGGCGCTCTCAATTCAGGTCCTTGGGTAGTTTCTTCAGCAAGCTTGGTGAAAGTTTCAAAGTCCTTTCCTCTGTCTGCTCGGACAGAGTTTCATCTTCACATCCAGAAGGAACACACCTGAAACAGGTTTCAGCGCAGCGTTTTATACCTAAAAAGTCTTTGTTCTCTGCAGCCACAAATCACTGCATCCAGCCAGAACCAGTTTGGTGGGGTCGGGGAGCACTTGGTTTACGAGGCGACATCCTGCCCTTTGAGAATCTGGGGGTCTGCTATCACACGCCCAGTGGGAGGTGGAGCCATCATTCACCTTGCCAGGCGCGGCCCTGCTCAGATCAAAGAGTCACCCCTCTCCATACTCTAAATGCCGATCTCTCTCTCCAGCCAGGTCTGACCCAGCTGGCCCTGCTGCTCCAAAACCAGATGGCCAATACACACACTAGCAAAGCCTACAGGAAAGCTGAGGCCAGAAAATACCTTGTTTCTGGCAGAGGTATTTTCGAACACGGGCTACGCAAATAATCCTCACTAAAAGATGTATCTCAATGTCCTGAGTTTAAACATATCAAATTCGACGTTCCTATCAGGTTCCTGGGGGCAGGTAGGATTAGGGCATGTAATACTCAACCTGCCCATTCCGGCCTATGAGAACCGATAGCCTCACAATAGTAACAGTGAAATGGAGGGTAACTCGCTATTAGAGCATGCTACATGGACATACCTTAAAAGCTGCTTCGGTGGGTAGCGCAAATCAGCGCTGCTGGCCCACCAGCAGTATTTGGTCTACCCGCCCTGGGCACACACAGTGCACTGATACTAGGGACTGACAGGTAAACCAAACAAGCCAATTATGATTATCCCAATTCATACAGTTATCTTTACACAGGGAGCATTCGCGCTGTGTCACTGATTGGCAGTGGCACAGCGCCCAGAGCATCTAAATCCAGCCAACATGAAAGGTAAGAAGCGAAAAGAGGAAGGGAGACCCGCGCCAATGATGCCAGGTCTAACACATGGTGAGCAAAAAAACAATGGATTTAGGCCCAGTTCTCTGTACTGGGGTAAATGTACGACATTGTTCTGCATTCTGTCAATCAATTGTTGTTTTTGCATTTGTCACCCCGAGTGGGACGGGTATGCCCAGACATGGGTCCCGTGCTCTCCATGCCACTGGAGTCAAGCTATCCTGGCTGATGAGGGCTGAAAGCCCGAAACCGGTCCTAGGATGCTTGTCTCCAGTCCAGGGAGGACCTGGCCTGGCAGTTCGGGCTGGACTGTTCCCATTGGGCGCAGGGTCAAGACTGATTTGCATATGGCTGGGTCCAAACTGGAATGGCATGGTGAGCAAAAAAACGATGGATTTAGGCCCAGATCTCTGTACTGGGGTGAATGTACGTCATTGTTCTGCATTCTGTCCATCAATTGTTTTTGCATTTGTCACCCCGAGTGGGACGGGTATACCCAGACGTGGGACCCGTGCTCTCCATGCCACTGGAGTCAAGCTATCCTGGCTGAGGAGGGCTGAAAGCCCGACACCGGTCCTAGGATGCTTGTCTCCAGTCCAGGGAGGACCTGGCCTGGCAGTTCGGGCTGGACTGTTCCCATTGGGCGCAGGGTCAAGACTGATTTGCATATGGCTGGGTCCAAACTGGAATGGCATGGTGAGCAAAAAAACGATGGATTTAGGCCCAGATCTCGGTACTGGGGTGAATGTACGACATTGTTCTGCATTCTGTCCATCAATTGTTGTTTTTGCATCTTTCTAAAAGTGGCATTTTCAGAATTGCGATAAAAAATCCAACCTTATCATTAAAGAGGGCATTTAATTACAATTCTTTAGACACCAAACTTGACCTGTTCTCCTGCTCCCAATTGGAAGTTATAGCTTTGATAGCTTATTTAATCTAATACGGTAACTCCAATGTTATCCTATGAGAGAGGTAGGCCTTGCAGCAGTGAAAAACTAATTTAGGAGTTGTTCAGTACCAGGTTATGCAAAACATAAAAGTACATGTCCAGCTTTTTAAATACACTGCACCCTGCCCTCTGGGCAGTGTAGGGCCTCTCAGAGTAGCTTACATGTATCAAAAAGTAAGCTTTGAGCCTGACAAGAGGTTTATATTGCCAGGTTGCAACGGCAGTTTAAAACTGCATACACAGGCTGCGATGGAAGTCCTGAAACATGCTTAGAAAGGCTACTTAAGTGGGCGGCACAATCAGTGCTACAGGCTCACCAGTAGCATTTACTTTACAGTCCCTGGGTATATTGGGGCCACTCTTCTAGGGACTTATAAGTAAATTATATGTATAGGAGACAACCTAAGGCAGCTTGGCATATGAAGTGAAAGGAAACTAGGTGCTTAGCTTATGAGGAATGTGTGAGGGAGGATAAGTCTTTTGAGAGAAAACTAGTTGCTTTACTGTTGCGACAGAGAAAACTACACTTAGGTTGGCTTTGGAATTTTGAACCAAATCAATGCAAAAAAGGTTACTGAGGACCTTGAACTGGTCAGTCAGTGTAGCCAAAAGGAGGATTTATCCAAGCCAATTTATCATGAGCTTTCCAAAATGCTATCCATACGAATGTATGCTGCACCACAAATGCTACTTGGGATTGGGGCTTATATGTATATAAATCCATTATACATGTGGGCAATTTCCAAGTGCAACAATATATGAACACAACAAGTACTACTCTGTGATTACTGTCAGCATTGGGCACAAGGCACTGCCTTGCATTACTTTGCCTCAAGGGGGCATTTCATGGGTAATGCACAGGCACTCCTATGTAACCCCTCATGGTTTTTGACACAACCCAATATCTGCAAAGAATCGTAGAAAGAGTTTGGCACTAAAATCCTGTGGCTCCTCAAGGAAGGTATAACGAGGAGATATGTTTTTATTTCTCCTTTTTTTCCCCACTTCACATGGGTGCTGCATCGTACAGCACACATGTAAGGTGGGAAATGCTTTAAAGCATAGTTTTTTTACTGGAAGAAAATCATTGCAGCACAAAACCTATGCTTCCTATAACACAGACACTTTTTCACTATGGCACAAAGGTGCCTGCTTTGGCACATGGCAGTCAAAATACTCCAGTGTAGGGAGAGAGCACAACAGCACCATGTCCTAGTAGACATGGCGCTGTTCTGCTCTCTCCCTTTCAGGAATTGCAGCAACTTTACTTCCTGCAACTCCACTTCCTGCACTGAGCTGGGTCACGTGGCTTCTGTGTAAATCTGGGCCTATGTGGGTGGCAGAATAAGCTAACTCCAAATCTAGTAGTTCTGTTTTAAAATGTTTGTGTTTGGTTTATGGACTAAGGCCATTTTGGGTTGTGCCTGGAGATGTAGTGCTCGATTCGGGTGGAATAGGAATGGCCTTATTCAAAGAATACCTGATTTCATTTGGCCTTACTTGATTGAGTTTGACATGAAAATAGTGACAACGCTTAGGTTTCAATCTGTTGGGAGGAAGGGACACGTTCGGAATTTCACCACTGAGGAATTAATCACTGAATATTTAAGGCAACTTTATCAAGTGAATAGAGCATTAGTGGTAGTTCACTATCATGCTGTGGAGTTGGTGAAAAAGGGGCATCGGGGCAGTGAAAGTTGTATCGCTCATTTGTTTAGTGAAACATTATTGTTTTTTCGTCATTTATCTAATGTCTGATTTATTAGAGGTGAACCTGTTCCTCCTACAAGAAAATAATAATGGGGGTAATAAAATTCCATATCTTTATGGTATGGGATTATACCCTTTATTCCTGAGATGAGATAATGAGTAATAATGCACATTTTGAGAACAAGCTGGAAACAGTTGTGACTAAAGTTAGTGTGGCAGTGGTCTGAAGCAACAATAGATGCTAAACAGACAAAACCGTGTTGGCGTCCCCAATACAATAGCACCACCTTAGGGCATAAGATTTATTAGCAGGTACATGAATTAAGTAATGTAATACTCCCAAAATGTCTACTGCGCTTGGTGCACCAGAACAGCAATTCTTAGCTAAGGTCTTCCTGAGGCGAAAGACAAAGCTCTAGGTAAAGGGCCAGAGCTTGGAAATAGCTTCCCTATGGCTGCCAATCGTGGCGTACTGGGATCATCTATTTTAAGTGCCTAGTTACCAGGTAGATATCTTTGGTATGACTTTAACGACATCATGCTGAAATTAATTATCTCATCTAAGAAAAGATTAATTGTGCAAAAAAAGCAATCCAAGGAAACACATAACTGACTAGAGGTTTCCCTCCTGAGAAGTGCACTGCCTTACCCTTTGTCTCAGCATGTTGTTTATCACATCAGTTGGAGCCTTTGTGAGAGAGGTGTGAGGCCTGGTAGAAGAAGATGAGTCCACGAAGATTTTTTTGGGGCTTCGGGGATACAGGGGAAAATAGAGCCAACCGATGGACCATCGCGGTATGAGATGGACAGACATTGGACTCAATACCAAAGGGTAATGGATCAAAGTTGAGGCAACTTATCAAGTGGTCTTACCTGCCTATGTCCTTCCTCATGCCAGTTACAGATTGGATAAGTGACCAATAATAACGAGTTTAAATTGGAATATGCTGATCCAGTGCTCTTAACCTCCTTCGGTGTCTGGGGGGTTTGGTTGAGACAATTGTCCAATCCATTTGGGCAAATGGACCCTCTTCAATTCTAGGCTGGTGTTGAAAAAGTTCAAGGATAAATGTACATACCTGATCACAGTGACAGGCAGTTACAGGCTCTGGTGCATGCTCAATGGTCATAGGCGGTTGTATGTCGGAAACCCGTAATCTCCAACCACGCATGCCTGATCAACGGGGTCTTAACAACGACCGCGTCTTAACCACGCATGCCTTTACCACGCGTGCCTTTACAATGAATTTAGTTGTAATGGCATAATTGGTAAAGGCATATGCGATCGTTAAGGTTCTGCCCTAGCCCCCGCCCTGAGTCTTAAAACCGAGCCACCTGCCCCGAGTTCTACCCCGACCCCAGCCCGAAAAACAGCCCAGCCCTCTGCCCTGACTCCTAAAAGTGGACACCAGCCCTAAAAACAAACCACACCCCAGCCCTAAAAATGCCCCAACCCCCCTGTGCCTTGAGCCCTAAAACCCGCCCCAAGCCTTGAAAATCGACTCAGACCCCCCCTGCCCTGAGCCCTAAATCCTTGATCCCAGACCTAAAAATCCCCCACCCTGAGCCCTAAAACCGTCCCACCAACCTTCAAAATCGCCTCAGACCTCCCATGCCCTGAGCCCTAAAACTTTGACCTCAGATTTAAAAACCACCCCAGCCCCCCATCCTGAGCCCTAAAATCGTTGGCCCAGCCTTTAAATCAACACCAACCCCCCCTGCCCTGAGCCCTAAAACCTTGACCCCAGACATAAAAAACACGCCAGCCCCCTGCCCTGAGCCCTAAAACCGTCCCCTAGCCATAGAAAGTTCCCTGACCACCCGCCCTGAGCCCTAAAACCCCAGATAAAATAAAATAAAAAATAATAAAATAGAAAATTCGTACTCACCAAGATGTTCCTCTTTCGGGCAGGAAGTCACCTCTGACCCTCTACCCACTGTGCAACACCTCTGACCCTCGCTAAGAGTCTAGTTCGCTAACAACCACTAACGTCTAAACCATGCATATGCGTGGTAAAGGCATATTCGTGGTTTAGACGTGCGTAGTACCGCTTCGTGGTTTAGCCATGCTTAGTTTACCCTGCGTGCTTAAGGCTGTTTCCCGTCATAGGCTTACCAGCAGTGGAGGATCCCAGTGATGTCTGATTGCTGGACACTGAGAGACACTAGAGACTAGAGCGGGTATCTCAGCTATGTGATGCCCCTTACACCCTGAGAATTCCGCAGGATGTTGTAGTGAATGTACAGCCCCCCGGCAATGAATCACGGAGGCCGTAGGCGTAGGGAAGAGCAGGCTGTATCCCCGTAAAGTCTCCCACCTGCCTCCCGTGTCCCGTCATGCACAGCGCCGGTCACGTGGGCCGAGCACTAGACCGCAACACCACATGTCTTCCCCCTTTAACAATATTACAAAGGAATGGTTAGAACTTGCATGAAAATACATCTACACATAGTCTCTGTATGGTGACCCCTCAACGGAGGAGCTCCGCGGAAGAACTTTGCTGAAGCATGGGGGGGGAGAGAGAGAGAGAGAGAGAGAGAGAGAGAGAGAGTGGGGTGACACCCTAGGTGTCTACATGGTAAATTTGTTATATCTTTTTGGTCGCACCACTATCCTGCCTGTGCGGGTGTGTGCAAAGGAGGCCTGCTCCTCGTGTGTTTCTCTCATGTGTGATCTGGTTCTCGTGGTGTTCTCTTGGTCATTGTCGTGTGGGGTGGATGCCCTTTGCCTACTATCTGGGGTGTCTGTGTGATCGGGCTCCTGGGGTGGTGTGTGCTGTGCGGAGTCATCGATCTACCTTTCTCCTGTGGTGACGGTATTGCCCCCCATTCCCCCTTTCGGGCCACCGGTCCCGGCGCCGTCGGTTGAGACGTCGTCGTAGAGATCAACATTCACTCCCTGGGATCCTGCCACGGAAGTGGCGCCGTTGGTTCGCCACTGCAGGACCTTGTTGCACTTCGCCATTCTGCTGTGGGACCATATTTTGCCGTCACTCAGCAGTGCTGACCGGGAATATAGTTCTCTGATTTGTAGGGGCTTGCTGAATTTGCTGTCACCTTTCCTTCCGAAGTGGCCCAGTTTCACCCTTACCCAGTCTCCCTGGGCTAAGGAGACCTCTCGCACTCCGTGCTTCTTGTCATAGTTGTCCTTGTAGATCCTCTGAGCTTTCTGTATGTTGCTTCGGACCACTGCTGGTGACCATCTGCTTTGGAGTCTCATATCCATCCACACCAGGTTGTCTCTAGTAAACGGTTCCCTTCCTCGCAATATCCGGAACGGGCTGTAGCCTGTGAGAGTGGGCGTAATGCGATAGGCCCACACAGTGTTTTTGACTTCTATCTCCCAGTTCTTTCCCGCCCCGATGGCCGCTTGGACCGAGCCCATGATTACTCGGTTGAACCGCTCAGCTTGGCCATTGCCCGCGGGGTGGTACACTGGCGTGTGTTTATTCTGGATACCATTTCTCCGGAGGAAGGCAATCCACTTCTCTGAGGTGAACTGGGGACCGTTGTCGCTTGTGAGGACTCTCGGAATTCCTTCCCTCAAGAATGTGTTGGTCAGGAACGTGATGACGGCATCGGTGTCCACTTTGTCGCAGATGTCCACCTCCAGCCATTTTGAGTATCTGTCGACGAGTACTATGTTATATTTGGGTACCCCCCAAGAGTCTAGGATGGGGCCCAATATGTCCACTGATAACTCTTCCCATGGGTTTGTGGGCGTGGTGAATTCACCCATCGGGGGTCTCAGCATCGTCTGTGATTTGTCTGCGTTGGCGCAATGCTGGCATGCTCTTACATATCTTTCCACAGAGTTGTTCACCGCTGGCCACCAGTATGACTGTTTCACTCTCCTCTTAGATTTGACGATGCCCAGATGGCCTTCGTGCAGTATGTTGAGGCGGCGATCCTGCAAAGCCTTTGGGGGAACAACCTTGTCTTCTCTGAGTAGGAACGTGGCGTCGTCGCTGAGGGATAATTTGTCGCGCACTTCCCAATACTTCCGGAAATCGTCCTTCAAGTGTTTATTCTCGGGCCAGCGCTGAGTGATAAATGTCTTGACTTTGGAGAGATCCTGGCCATTGTCGTAGGCCGTTTTCCAATCCTGCGCACTGATGTTGGTCTCTTGGTCTGCCGTGAGTGCTACTTGGTACTTTTCCAATCCGCCGTTGCGTGGTGCCCCTTCCATCGCTGCAGAATGGCTGAGAAAGTCCGCCACTTTGTTCATGTGGCCTGGCAGGTATTCCACATCGTAGACGAAATCCAGGAGCCGGAGTGTCATTTTGGCAATGCGCGGGGTGGCTTTGGCATGCCCGCTGGATGTGAGGACTTTGATCAGTGGTTTGTGGTCTGTGCGGAGCGTAAACCTGGAGCCCCAGAGATATTGCCGGAATTTTTCCATGGCCCAGATGGAAGCCAGCATTTCTTTTTCGATGACGCTGCACCTTTCTTCGTTTGGAGCAAGGGAGTGGGACGCGAAACCAATGGTGACTTCTGTGCCGTCCGCGGAACGTTGTGACAGGACCACCCCTAAACCCTTCTCGCTGGCATCAGTTGTCAAGATGCTGGGAGCTGAGCTGTCGAAACCTTGCAATGGAACGGCTTCACAGATGTCTTTTTTGATGGTCTCGAATTCAGCATCTGTTTCTGGTGACCAGAGGAACTTGTTCTTCCCCTTCAACAGCTGGCGCAAATTATGAGTCTTGGTTGCGAAGTTCCTGACAAATTTGCTATAGAATTCTGCCAATCCAAGGAAAGAGCGTACTTCGTCTTTAGTTCTGGGCCTGGGCGCCGATTTGATAGCTTCCACGTTAGCTTTCTTTGGGGATATGCCATTTTTTCCAATTTCATGCCCCAGGTACGTGACTGAGCGTAGACCGAACCTGCATTTCTCCAGTTCCACAGTGAGGCCATTAGCCGAAAGGGTTTGTAGGACTGTTCGAAGTTTCGCATCGTGTTCCGTCTTGGTTCTACCCATTACGAGTATGTCGTCCTGGAAGTATAAGACGTCGCCGCAGTCTTTGAACCACTTATGCATTAGCTTCTGAAATACCGACGCAGCGGACGCCAGCCCGAAGGGCAGTTGCTGAAATCGGTAGCAGCCGAATGGGGTAATGAAAGAGGTCAACTTCCTGGACGAGGGGTGAAGCAAAATTTGATGATACGCGGCTGTGAGATCTATGGTCGAAAACCATTTGATTCCGTTGGTTTGGGCTAACATGTTGTTGATTCGTGGCAGTGGGAACTTGTCGACCAGTATGTTTTTGTTCAGTTCTCGAAGGTCAATGCAAAGGCGCACCTTTCCGTTAGGTTTCCTTGTCACTACAAAGGGCGCCAGCCATTCGGCGCTTTCGATGGGTTCTATGACGCCGTTGTCTTCCAGGCGCTGCAATTCCAGTTGCACGGCTTCCCTGCAGTTGAAAGGGATGTTTCGCACCTTGTGGCTAACCGGAACTGCGCCGTCTTTAAGCTGGATTTTGTGTGTGAACTTTGACAGTTGCCCAATGGTCCCGCCGAAGACGTCGGGGAATTCTTTGCGCAGCCTGGCTACGTCAGGTCTGGGAAGGTCGTCCGTCATTAGTACTTGCGTTTCTCCGCCGGGGGTTGAGTTGGATGCCTAGCGCTCCTTGGTCGACCCATCCGAGGACCGAGGGACCTGTTTCGGCCACGTACAGTTTGCCTGTGGTCTCTCGCCTCTTTAACTCGAACTGTAGCTCTCTGAACCCTACCATGGGGATCCTTTCCCCTGTGAAAGTGACACGATGTACGTCTGTAGGGTGTAGGTGATGCCCTATGGTGTTGGCAAAATCCCTGTCCCATATGTCCCTCTGTATGATCGTAAATGGGGACCCTGAGTCTGCTACCATGGATATCTGGACCCCCCCCCAATGGTCACGAGACAAGAGGATTTCTTCCTGGCATTGCAGTTTATGCCTAACACTTGTTCGTCTATGCACAAGATGCAGTCATCATCGCCATCCCCCTCCCCCACTTCGGGTTCTGAGTCATACATGACACATTTGACAGAGTTGCTGTGGGGTCTTTGTCTGCAGACTTTGCCAAAATGTCCCGTCACACAGCAGAAGGAGCACTTTACGTGGAAGGCAGGGCATCGTTTGTCGTTGGCCATGTGCGTCTGGCTGCCACACCTGTAGCAGGAGCTTTTCTTTTCAGGGGATGGCCGGTGGGGCCCTGCCGAGTACTTCGTGGGCTGTCGGCCATACCTGTGCCCAGTGGTGGGGACTGGCTTGTCCTTGGGTGTGGGCTTGTTGCTTACTTTGCACACTGTGGGTTTAGTATCACTGTCTTTTTTGGCTGCTGCAGTGCATCTTTTGGACAATTCAGCCTTTTTGACGATCGCTATGATCTTGTGGAGGGGCGCTTCCCCACAACTTTTCCTGAACACTGGTGTTGACCGTGTGCATTATTATCTGATCCCGCACTAAATCATCATGCAGATGACCAAACTCACAATTCACGGCTAGTTTCTTGAGTGCTGCGACATAGTCTTCCACCGTCTCTGTGTCGCTTTGCTTCCCTTGGAAGAAGTTATATCTGTCTATGGCCGTGCAAATGACCGGCTGATAGTGACTGTCTAGGTCGTCAAGTGCATGTTGGAATACGTCTTCATCTGTCGCCGCTCTCGGTTTCTTAACCATGTTCTCATACACTCGTAACCCTTCCGGTCCCAGGTTGTGCAGCAGTATCTTCTTTCTACGTTTGCTGGAGAACGCTTCTTCACCTTCATCTTCCAATGCGGACAAATAGTTAAGAAAGTACCCCTTCCAATCCACCCACTTCATGGCTGGCTCACCCGGCTTGGGGAGGAACGGTACCGAATTGGTTAATGAGAAGGTCTGGGCACACATTGTAAAGGGCTGGAGAGTATTCGCTTTGGAAGGTCCTCAATGGGGATGCACGGCTGGCTGTAGCGGGCCGTTGCGGAGGCGATTGGGTATGCACCTGTGACCAGCTCAATCAGGCACTCATGGATTGTTCACTGGGACTCTGGGCCGCTGTAGCAGACTGGGGGCGTGGTGACCTTCACCCTGTCCTGTGCGGGTGATGGGCAGGTGACAACTGCCTGGGCGAATGCTAGTGAGCGTGTCACTGAGGTGCCAAGTGCAGGACACGCTTTGGGAGGAGGTGGTGTGGAAGCAGCTGAGAAGCCCTCTGTAGCATGTGAAGCAGGAGCACTGGTTTGGGCTGCACAGTGGTCGAGTGGTGTGTCAGGAGTACCTTGCATGTGCACTTCCCTCGTGTGCACTGGATGTCTGCCTGGAACACGTTTGGCAGTGGCAGAGCTGTGGTGCTTCGTGCAGGGAGTGTGTGACTGGGCGCGTGGCCACACTCGCGCTGGACTCGTACCTCTAGTCGGGACAGCAGGAGGCCGGATCCTACCACTGCCGCAGGCTGGTTGCTGGCTATGTTACGCCGCTCTCGCTCTCTCTGTAGCGGGGACCGGACACGAGGCTGCCCGTGCCGTGTGGGGCAGCGCTGGGGGCAGTGGTATCGGAGGGGTCCGTCTGAGCTCGTCGCCAGTCTGTAGTGAATGTACAGCCCCCCCGGCAATGAATCACGGAGGCTGTAGGCGTAGGGAAGAGCAGGTTTATTTCCAAGTGAGAGCAGCGCGTACACTCCCGGCTGTATCCCCGTAAAGTCTCCCGCCTTCCTCTCGTGTCCTGTCATGCACAGCGCCGGTCACGTGGGCCAAGCACTAGACCGCGACACCACAGATGTCACATCCTCATATGAGGTGCTGTATTTGTCCTCTGTGACAAGGATGACAGAGAAGTCACAGGAGGTGCTCTGTATGTCGTTAGTGTCATCGGTGATAAAGAAGTAAAAGAGAGAGTACAGATTTTAAAGGTGCTTTGATGCTCTCTTCCAGCTGAACTGCACTTTTACAGTTTACTAACGTCTACTAACTTTATTAGCTACAGTCTAACTTTTTAGTAAATATTTCTAAACTGATCCCACTATTTAAAAAACATACCTACATATTAAAGTGCTTATATTTTTGACCAGATCTTTGTATGCTAAACCGAAGAAAACTTGATAGGATTTTTTATATGAATCTTAATGAGTGTGGATCATAATCTTATTTAGGTGTTTACGCCTATCTGACGCCCATAATTTAACGTGATTATAATGATTTAAACATTGATTGAATGCACACATTTATGTATTACAGATTAAATGGGCCACATAATTGTGAGAATAGAAAAAACGTTACATGACTTGCCACTTAAAGAATATATTTTTAAAAAGTCAGACATATGTAAATCTGTACATTTTCAGGGCTAAAGGGAAGAGGAGTTGGCCTAAAGGCTAGGGCGGTCGACCTCGAATCTGGGGAACCGGGTTCGAGTCTAGGCAATGACGCTGAACGTCCTGTGATTCTGGGCAAATCACTTAATCTCCCCGTGCCTAACAAAAATGATGAATGTGTCCTCATGTAACGCAACTTGTGCAATGTAAAGTGCTCTGATACCCGGTTAAGTTTGCGCTATATAAAACTCCGTAAAAAAAAATAATCACGTCTGATCTAAATGATGCTGTGATGGTGCGCATTACTGGTATCTCTGGAGATGCCAGGACAATATTTGGTTTTAATTCTCATCCAGGCATAACTTGTTCAGTCCACATTTAGAGGGTAGGTCCAAGTGTTGGACGTGTGAGGTGCCATGTGTAATCTGGTGTACTGAAACTCAAACATGCCTGTACTTGATTACTCCTCACCTCCTGTCATATCCAGGCATGCTTACACGTGTTAACCACCATTGCAGAATGGGGCCTAGAGTATGACTGCTTGGTGATGAGAACAGACTTGTCAAAGTGTAGCTGTTCTCTTTCCAGCTAAGTGTTTTCTGACATGCCCTAGCTCCACATGTATGAACATGCCCAGTCATGGTATAATACGGGCCCTATGTTGCTATAAATTGCAGATTATTTGTGCCCATCGCAGACTGACCATATTTTTAGGCCCTATTCGTTCCCTAACTGGGAAAATATCGGTGGTCGTCGCTTCTTTAACCCTATATTCACGACCCTCATCGAATGCATATAATGCATCATCCATGTTTACTAGGACTTTTTTTTATGTCTAATGTAGCAAATTGCTCAGGCTTACCAATGCTTAGACATGTGCATGCCATAATTAGGCACATCATCAAAATTGACCATACTAGTTCAAGCTTAAGAATGCCTTGTAAGGCATGTATGTGCCAATGCTAATCCTATGTGGAAGCATACACTCACACACATGGGCTTATGAATAGGACTTAGTCAACTGGGGAGAGGATGTAGCCTTGCGGCTAGAGCAGTCGACCTCAGACCTGGGGAACTGAGTTCAAGTCTCGGCAACGACACTCAACATCCTGTGATTCTGGGCAAATCACTTAATCTTCCCGTGCCTAACAAAAATGAATGTGTACATCTGTAACGAAACTGGTGCTCATGTAAAGCGCTGTGATACCTGAAGTCTTGGGTCTAGTTCGCGCTATATAAAACTCTAAAAAAAAAATATTAAAACAAATAGAGGAATATTAGGATCAATTCATGTTTTACTGATTAGATTCAAACCTACATTAGAAAATTGCTGCTATTATTTAGTCTACCTGGAATGGGCCATAAGGTGTGGTGTAGAGCTCAGAAAGGTGTTGTAAAAGAGTCTCCGGGAACTGCATCTTTAAACAAGTGTCACATGCTCACCAAGAATCTTGATGTTGAATGGAGGATTTCAGGAAGGCCCAATGTTCGTTCATAAACATGTGTGATTTTAAAGGGTGGTACATGACTAGACCAATTCTACATTGTGATAATAGGTTAAGGAGGATTATTTTTACACCACACAAAAGCATGATAATAGAGGAGAGAACTAGAAAACTCTAAAACGAGAGAGCCCTTAGGGTGTTATTCCCCCAAACATTTTACTTTCTCCCCTCCTATTTCTGAAATTAGTTTTTGTTGGCATTAGGACTCTGCACTCTACCACACCTAACCAGTCCTAAAGTACTTGTGCTCACTCCCATAAACATGTAAAAATTGGCTTACACCCAATTGGCACATTTAATTTACTTATAAGTCCCCAATAAAGGGATACAACATTTACCCAGGTCCTGTAAATCAAATGCTACCAGTGGGCATGCAGCATTTATTGTGCCACCCACTTAAGTAGCCCTTTAAAACATGTCTCAGGACTGCCATTGCAGCCTCTTCGCAGTTCTAAACTACCAATTTGACCTAGAAAAAAAACATTTGCCAGGTCTAAACTTCCTTATTTAATACAATATGTACCCCTAGGGCAGGCCCTTGCTCATAGTGCAGGGTACTTTGCATTTAAAAAGTCAGTTATATATTTTTAAATTTTACATGCGCTAGTATTGAAAAAGTACTAAATCCATTTTTTTTTTTTTTTGTGAGACCTACCTTTCCCATAGGATAACATTTGGTTACCTTATTGCATTTAATAAGTGATAACTTTTCTTTGAGCTAGGTAGAAATGTCCGGTTTGGTCTCAAAAGAAGTGTCATTTAAAATCCTTTTTAATGGTTAAGTCGGATTTTAGGTCGCAATTCTAGAATTGCAACTTTGATAAAGTTGGCATTTTCTTGTTGTAAGCATGTGGTGCCTGCAGTCTGTGGGGCCGATCACGATGGCGGGCGGATCGCCCCCGCCGGGCCTGCGGTGGTCACCGCCGGCCCGGCGGGGGCAATCCGCCCGCCATCCCGACAGCAAAGACCCACCCGCCATATCATGATGGCTGGGGGTCCGAGGCGGACGGAAAGACCGTCCACCGCTTTTCTGCCGGTCAACGAATCGACCGGCGGAAAACGTGCTGAATATGGTGGCGGTGTCTGGAATACACCGCCATCCATATTACGATGCAGGCTGCGAGCAGCCTTTCCATGGCTGCATTGCCGCCATGGAAAGGCTGGCGGTTCCTGCTGTTGGGGGCCCGTTGCAGGCCCCCAGGGTGTTGGGGGGGTGAGGGGTGCACATGGGGGGTACCTATGGTACCCCCCTGCATTTGCATGTACAATGTGGCAGGCACCGCGCGGTGCCTGTCACGTTGTGAATGTAAATGCACAACATGTATTTTTACATTGCGGCGGGTGCTGCTTGCGGCACCGCCCACCGCAATGTAAAAATACGGGATGCGCCCGCCAGTGTGGCGGGCGCATCCTAATGTGTATTGCGGGACCGCCACACCTATGGCGGGCGGTCCCTTTTGCAAATGCGATGGCGGGCGGACTTTGTCCGCCCGCCATCGTAATCGACCCCTGTGTCCTGTGTTACATGACTGTGATTAGCATGGCAGTTGGCCTTTGCGTATTCCTCCCAGACAGTGAGACAAATGGGGCAGGATGGGTCATCGTGCCAGGATGTGTGAGACAGAGCTGTTCCCTGCTCCAGTGACATTTCAAAGCAGCTGCCTCAACACACTCACAATGAATTTCAGACTAGCCTATTGTCACCCGACTCTATAGAGCCTAGGCTGGGAGGAAGGAAATTTCAGAACCATCTGTGGGAGAAAAACTCTAGACGTTTCTTTCACTTCAACACTGGCACCAGGTAAGAAAATAGGACCCTTAGACCCACTCTTCAGTACACCCCTGGACCTGCAGTGGACCCCCAGAAGGGCTTCCTTGTAGTTCAGAAGACTGCCATGCTGCTTGAGGACTGCTTTGTACTTTAGAGGACTGCCCTGCTGCTTGATGCCTGCCTTGTACCCTCAGAGGAGTTCCCTGCTGTTTGAGGCCTGCTTTGCTGCTTGATTCCAAGACTACAGGAGTGACTCAGAGGGCTACTTGGCTGGCCTTCTGTTCTGGGTTACAGGAACATAAAAAGCTCCAACATATTGAACCCTGCACCTGGGCACTGCCTCAAGTGAGTCCTGCCCTCCAAGTGGTGTCCACCCAGTCCTGGACCCTTGGAAGTGGGACTAAAGGTGCCCAAAAAGCCAAAAAACAAAACTTGGGAAGTGTTCCATCAAAAAGTGCTTTGAGAACGGACAAGAGACCAGGACCTACCTGTTCACTGATATGCCCAAGGCGCATCGCCGGTTGGCCTGACTTCACGGTAGCTCCTGCTACATTCTCTGAATGGTATGCCTTCCTGCACAAAAACAATCCTGGCCATAACCCCAGTACCCTTGCATTATAGTGCAAGGGTGTCTGTGTTGACACTAGGCAGTAGAGTTGGTCGGAATTGAAGGATTTTCATTCAGCGGAATCACATGGAATTACATTAAAATTATGCAAGAATCCACGGAATTCCGCTGTGTGGTGAAGTGGGCCTTTGGCACTATTTCCATTGCACTAAATGCACCCTTGTGTCCAAAAAAAGATGCAAGAGTGCATCTCGCCCCATGAAAATAGCACAGCCAAGCATACCGAGTGGTATGCTGTGTTTTTTAAATGTTAGAAACCACTCCATATCACTCGGCGCCTGACCCTTACATATTCTGCAGTGATTAAAACTGTTAATCACTGCAGAGTATGAAGGGCACGGGTGAGTGGGATATGTAATGGTTCCTAAAGTTTAGAAACCACTGTGTATATCACTCAGCACCCTTACAATACTCTGCAATGATTAAAAGTTATTCCTGCAGAGTATTCTATGGTGCCAAGAAGTGTGCAGTGGTTTCTAAACTTTAGAAACCACTGCACACTTTAATTCCACCAGCAAAGCAGCAGAATTTAATTAATCAAGTAACTCCGTCTTACAAGAATAATGTTGAATTACTAAAATTCCGCCGCCAATGGAATTAAAACCTCCTCCCAGGCCTACTAGGCAGCACACAGTATACTAGCACAAGGGAAGAGCAGAACCGCTCCATATCTTGGTAAATATTGAGCATGTCTGCTCTCTCACTTTCAAGCAAAGCAGTAAGTTTCCTTGCTTTGTCGTGTTGCGTGCAATGTTAGTAAATATGCCCAATGGTGTTCAACCTCAAAATGCTGAGAGATATGGTCTGAACAGTAAAATGATAAAGCCATTTCAGCTTTGATGGATAATCATGGCTAGATGTATGATGATTGATCAAGTGCAGTGGCTAAAATTAAAGTAGGTAGCCACTCCACTTGTCACTTTTGAATTATGATTAAGCAAATAGAAGCTTCAAGATGTCCCAAATGGTTCTGTCTTTGATTTTTTCTAGGTTTGTAATTGTTCCTAAGATTGGGAGACATTGTTGGATGCAATAATGAATCTAAATGGTGTTTGGTCATATAATTGCTTTGCAGGGAAACACTTGGCACTTGAATTGCTTTTGGAAGACAATGAGAAAATTGAATAATGGTCCCTTAAGTCCATATTTTGTATCCAGTTTGTGTATTTTATCTTTAACAACCTTATTTGGGTATTTTAGGGGAAATATAGACTCACACTTTGGTATCATTGTTTATAATGATAGCGTACAGCAATTGACAGTACAGAAAAACACTGTTTAGTACATACAAGCAGTTATAACATCATGCAATCTGCGCTCAAGCCTCCAATCACTCAATGCATGAAGCATAAAGTAGCATGATGACATTTTGTCCAATTGCTCTGAATGGGTGACTGGCGCTCCACCTCAGAGGAGAGCATCTCACACACCCTAAAGCCCACAAAGACTTGGACATTGGCATGTGTATCCCGTATGTGCTTTGCTGTCTCTTCACATATGTGATAAAGGGGCTCGAGGTATTGTCCAATTTTGCAAACCTATTGTGAACATTTGCTGTAAGTTTTTCTATGGCCTAGAATGACCATATCTTCCCTACCATCTATTAAGCGAGGGTCCCTGTGCCGTTTCCACATCTGAGCCACACACAGGCATGCGGCCAAAAGAAGGTGGGAGAATAGCTTCCCTTGAGGGGTCATCGTGGGGTAAAGTCTGTGTTCTCCTGAGTCTCCCAGAGAGCCAATAGTGGGTCATGAAGCAAGGAGACATTAGTGATGGAGAGTATCGTGAGGAGAACTTTGTCCTAAAATGCTCAAATCCGCGGGCATGACCACCATGTGTGTAAAAAGGTACCCCTATCCCCGCAACCCTTCCAACACAGCTCTGAACCCCCAAACATCCTGTGGAGACGCATGGGACTGAGGTACCAGTGTGTTACTATTTTATAGGTATTTTCCTTATAATGTAGGCAGATGGAAGACTTGGAAGCCCTCTGCCAGATAGACCCCCAACACTCTTTGGAAATGTTCATAGTCAATTCCCTCTCCCATTGCAGCATATATGCATGCTTCTTAGAGGGGGTGAGATTTCAGATGTAGCGGTATAGCCAGGAAATGCCTTTGTGTCGGATATTATTGCGGTACAGGGATCAATCTGTGATTCCTCCCTCTGCAATGCTCTACGAGCAGGATCTCTCCTTGCCTAGTGTAACGCCTGTGGACCTGAGGTCGGAGGCTTTCCCGACACTCATCGTAATCGGCCCCTAAATATTTAAAAAGCAAACCACTTTAATTAAAATTAAAAAGTAAACATCATACATTTTTTCCAATTTAATAAAAATAATTTACAAACAAAAAACATTAAACATTATAAATATCATTCTTCTAAATAAACAAAAACATACGTATATATATTAAAACATAAAATAAATTATTACAATTTTTAAATTAATACATAAAAATTCCCACTACAATTGAAACAAAAATAAACAACTTCTAATAATCATAATATATAAATGTTACTACTCCCACCTCACAAAACACAACAGTAATAAAATTGTTACATCACACAAAAGTAAAATGTACTACTTTCACTACAATAAATATACAATTAGAAAAAATATTATATTGCAGAGTAAAAAACTTTACTATTCCCACTACAATTAATACAAAACTAGTGAACATTTTAGATTGCAGAGAAATAAAATTTAATATTCCCACTTCAATAACTGTAACAGTAGGAAAGTGTTGAATTGCGGAGGGGTACCATTTACTATTCCCACCCAAATGATTGCAACAGTAGGGAAAGAGTTGAATTGCGGAGGAGTAAAATTTTATATTTCCACTCCAGTCAGTGCAACAGTAGGAAAAGGGTTGAATTGTGGAAGGCAAAATTTACTATTCCCACTCCAGTCTGTGAAACAGTCGTGAAAGTGTTAAATTGTGGGAGGAAAAAAATGAATATTCCCACTGCAGTCAGTACTACATTAGAAACAAACAAATTCTCTCCAAACCAATAAAATAATTTCAAAAATAAAATAACAAATTAAAATCTAAAGATAAAAAAATCTATATTTCATAAATACATACTATAATTTTTAAAATACTCATCATAAATAATTACACACATTATTAAAAATTCAATCCATAAATAATTGTCATATAAAAAATAGTTTTGTCTACAAATAATTTATTAACAAAAAATAATTTATAACATAAATTTTATTTTAGTTACCTCCCACCATATACCCCTACAAAACCTAGAACCAACACCTAAAACTTAACTTTAAAAAGGTAATTATTTACACTATTAACATAAATATTTATCAGCAAACTAATTATTAATAATTAAAAATTAAAAATGTATTATTATTTAAATACATTTATTTTTCTTTCTACAATATACCTCCACAAAATATACAACACACTCCTAAAGCCTAATACAAAAATAATTACACAATTAAAATAATTAATTATAAATTAAATAATCAATTATTAAAAAAATATATGAATATTAATTATTTAAAATTATTTTACTTCCCACCCTGTACCCATATAAACCCCACAACCCACACCTAAAGTTTCAAAAAGTTACTTACATAATTAATTAGCAATTAATCAATTAATGTTAATTAGCAATTAATCATTAATTAATTAAAATTAAATTACTTCCCACCATAAACCCCTATAAACCCCACAACCCACACATAAAATTTAAATTTAAGTAAAATAATTACACTATTAACATAATCAATTATTAATTAAATAAATAATATTCATTACAAAAGTAATCATTAATTTATTATAATTAAATTACTTCCCACCCTGTACCCCTATAAACCCACAACCCGCTACTGAACTAAAAATAACAAAAATTACTTAAATTAAATATAATAACTAGTAAACATTTTACAAATTCATTAAAAAACATAAACAATAATTATACAAAAAATTACATCATATACATTTAAAATATATACCAAAATACATAAAAATAATTACAAATCGATATTATAACCAACTCTGTTATTGTAATCAATATTCAGAACCTCAATATTTTAAAAATCGATATTACTTACCTTAAAATCATATTCTTGACAACGATATTCTTGCTGACAATATTTCCATGCCGCAATATTTTTGACTTGATATTTGTGCAAGTCGAGTTTTACAACTCTATATTGTGTCTCATCACCGAAATGGATGTACAGTTTGATAATGAGGCAAGAGTTTACCCATCAATGGTAGGGGGGAGGTGAGCCTGCCCAGGCCCCAGTTGGAAGCCACAATAGCTTGCAGAGGGGGACCGGCAAGAAGGCTTGTTCTACCTGCACCTAAGGGTTGTGGTTTCAATCAAGGGAAGGGCGCAGCTAAGCCACCAGCATATACATTGTTATGTCTGAGAAACCCAGCCCCCCCTCAGCAGAGGAGTAAAATTTGGGAAGATTTTGCCACTCTCGAGGGATCTATCTCCCATACAAAAATAAGCATTTTGCTATGGATCAGGGATTTTGTTGGTTTGGGGATTGCAAGACGGGAGGTTTGCATGATATATAGGAGTCGGTATGAAATTCCTTTTAAGGCTATAGAGCCGACCCAACCAGGATATTTGCAACTTGTCCCACCTATAGAGATACTTGAATAAGGCCGTGAGCAAAGGAGAGATGTTGTGATCATAAAGGGCACTTGTGTGAGCTGTAAGGTGGACACCCATATATGGGATGGGAAATGCAGCCCATGTAAAACCGCCGTGTTGGATGGGGCTCACGAAGGGTGCCCTGTTGGTCCACTACCCTAGGCTCTGGGATTTAGAGTCGTTGATTTTAAAGCTCAAAACCTGGGCAAAGCAGTCTAGTTCCCCCAACTGTGCCAGAAAAGTGGTTTCAGAATCAGTGACAATGCGCAGTATATCATCAGTAAAGAGAACTAGTTTGTGCTTTTTTCCACCATCATCATGCCGTGAATTGCAGGATTATTCTGGATCTTGGCCACCAATGGTTCCATGGCCAAGGCAAAAATAAGAGAGGACAAGGGACAGCCCTGTCTCATGCCCCTCATTAAAGGGATGTCTGGCATTAATGCTCCATTAATATTAAGCTTGGTGGATGGCTTTTTGTAGTTTGCCTGGGTAAAAGTTAAAATTTTGGGCCTCAGTGGGCCTTGTCCGCCCTTCAACAGGTATGCCCAATCTATTCTGTTAAACGCCTTCTCGGCGTCCAAGGAGAGAAGGGCCATTGGTTGATGACGACGCTCTTGCACCTCCATGAGCGCCACCATCAGTCTTGTGCTGTCATTTGCCTGCCAATTCCGGATGAAGCCTGATTGCTGAGGAGCATTAAGGGTATGCCGGATAGGTTGGAACCATGCCCGAGTATTAACGCAAAGAGTAATACATCGCTATTCAATAACACAATTGTCCTATAGTATGAGCAAAGCCTGGGAGGCTTGTCAGGCTTCAATAGAAGAGTAAGGTGGGACCCTAGCATTGTGTCTGCCAATACTCTGGACATTAAATAAGAGTTGAAAACCTGTGTGAGGTGCCCTAACAGTAGGGAAGCATGAGACTTGCAAAAGGTGGCCGAGGACCCATGGAGACTCAGGGCCGTCCAGGATGAGAGGTTGTTAATTTTTGCCCAGACCTCATCCGGCATAATGTCCATCTCTAGCGAGAGTAATTAAGCTGCTTTAGTTGGGGGCGCACAGTCAAGGAGATATTCATCTTGGAGTTGCCCATCTAGGTCCTGAGCACGAAAAAAAATAGAGTAGAATTGCCAAAAAACAGCAAGAATCTCCACCGTCCCTTGGTGCAACTGGCCCTCTGCATCCCTGACCTCCTCGATGTGATTACCTGTCGCTAACATACGTAACTTGTGGGCCAAGAGTTCATCTGCCTTGGCACCTCGTTCATAATAAGTTTGATTAACATTCAGGGGTCGATTCCGATTCGGGCCGGAAAAAGCACCGACCGACTCGGATCCGGAAAAAATACCGACCGACACGTACCCGTGGCGCCCGACACGCCAAGTACGATGCAAGGCGCGAAAAATCCTACCGACACGTAACGAAACCAAGTCGACCGACCGAGCCGCACGGAAAACAGCAATCCGGCCGGAAAAACACGCGAATCCAACCGACCGACACGCACCCGGAACAAATCCGACCGAAACGTACACGCTAACTCCAAACCGCTAAGTACGATGCAAGGCGCGAAAACAACGAGCGAGTCGGACGGAGGACAAGCCGTACGACCGACACGCATACAAAACCGAGCCGAAGCAACACAATACACCGCGACCGACGCGTACGCAGCATAGAAAACTGCACAAACACAGCGTGAACGAAACGGAGAACACCGTACGAGACCAATGCAGGGTCCGACTCGGTCACAAGAACGTTTCCAACATACACAAACAGCACAAAGGAAAAATCACCCAAAAAAAGGCCAAACAAGCAATTACCAAGCCAATAAATACTGGGGGGGGTGGGGACAGAGAACAAAGACACACCCACAACTCCACCTATATAAAGGACACAAATCACTACCATGAGCCTTTGCAAATGCCATTCCACTGCCAGCACCCAAGAGAAAGCAACCACACACCCACAGCTCATCCCTCACACAAGCCACACACCATCAGCACACCAACAAATACCTACCTCACATACACCCAGCAAAAAACACACTCACACACCCTCACCTGCACACCAACACACACATCACTCACCATCACCAACCATCACCATGCCCCCCAAGAAGAATCACAAGTTCCTAGATTGTGAATTGGAAGTCCTGGTAGACGAGATCCTCAGGGTAGAGCCACAGCTGTTTGGCACATTGGTCCAACAGACCCCCATGTCGCAGAAAACCAAGATGTGGGAGAGGATCATCAACAGGGTGAACGCCCAATCACCATGTCGGCGCACAAAGACCGACATCCAGAACAGGTGGTATGACGTGCGCAGGAGGGTACGGAAACTGCTGAAGCAAGACTACATCAACAGCCAACACACCGGCAGTGGCCCTCCTGCCAAGCCAATATACCTCAGGCCCTGGGAGGAGAAGGTGCGGGCCATCCTACCGCCAGTGAGCATATATGGACTAGAGGACATCCCAGAGCCTGGTGAGTACACAACAAATGTACACAATATACTGCCACAAAACACACACACATCACTGTCAATGGGAGAGTCAAACCATGCACTCATAGCAATCACACAGCAACAAGAACAGAATCATCCCAAAATGTGTATGTCAGTCAGAGAAACACAACACATGCCATCAAAAAAGTCACATCCAACTGTGCCAACACATGTACAAACACAACCACAACTACAGCTAGGCATTGGCACAAATAGAACTAACAAACACATCCACACATGTAGCCACCACAACAACACCAACACACAGTGAAGACCACTCAAAGGAAGGAATTCTGTGTATGCTGGCCAAGTCAGTGTAGCCAATAGCATCATGGGAGTCGTAGTCACACATATTGCTCAGCCTCACAACTGGCCCATCAACACCACCATGAACCATGCGCACATCACAGGGAGTGGAGAAGGACTCACAAGATGGCTGACACTGGCTACTGCTGTGGGGAGCACAAGGCCCTGCTGCCAACTGTGCACCAACAAACAGCAGGACACCACTGACTGACATCCTGAGAGACAACTTACACTCCCTGCAATGCAAGCACGTTCCATGGTGGGATATCTGGCTGGCTGGGTGGGAAGGGGGACTTGCAGCACTGACTATAGTCGCCAGCACCTCCCCTCACCCCCCCCAACACAAACTCCACAGTACCCACCTGGTAGAATGCAATGCCCTCCATCCTAACACAAGATCCCACAAAGCACCACCACCCTGGGTTATGTTGTGTGAAGCACAGGGACACTGTTGGGACTCTCAGCCAAACAACTGCCAGGACAACACTCCCAGCCATCCTGTCAGCACAGCCAGCCCAACCCACAGGGAAGCAGAGTCAAAAGGAAGGAAGCATGGGCATGCTGGGAAGGGGGTGGAGGCAATAGCATGATGGGAGTCGTAGTCACAGACATTGCTCAGCCTCACAACTGGCCCATCAACACCACCCTGAACCATGCTCACATCACAGGGAGTGGAGAAGGACTGACAAGATGGCTGACACTGGCTACTGCTGTGGGGAGCACAAGGCCCTGCTGCCAACTGTGCACCAACAAACAGCAGGACACCACTGACTGACATCCTGAGAGACAACTTCCACTCCCTGCAATGCAAGCACGTTCCATGGTGGGATATCTGGCTGGCTGGGTGGGAAGGGGGACTTGCAGCACTGACTATAGTCACCAGCACCTCCCCTCACACCCCCCCAACACAAACTCCACAGTACCCACCTGGTAGAATGCAATGCCCTCCATCCTAACACAAGATCCCACAAAGCACCACCACCCTGGGTTATGTTGTGTGAAGCACAGGGACACTCTTGGGACTCTTAGCCAAACAACTGCCAGGACAACACTCCCAGCCATCCTGTCAGCACAGCCAGCCCACCACACAGGGAAGCAGAGTCAAAAGGAAGGAAGCATGGGCATGCTGGGAAGGGGGTGGAGGCAATAGCATGATGGGAGTCGTAGTCACAGACATTGCTCAGCCTCACAACTGGCCCATCAACACCACCCTGAACCATGCTCACATCACAGGGAGTGGAGAAGGACTCACAAGATGGCTGACACTGGCTACTGCTGTGGGGAGCACAAGGCCCTGCTGCCAACTGTGCACCAACAAACAGCAGGACACCACTGACTGACATCCTGAGAGACAACTTACACTCCCTGCAACGCAAGCACGTTCCATGGTGGGATAACTGACTGGCTGGGTGGGTGGGAAGGAGGTCCGGCTGTCAACCAAACACAAGCAATGCAGACCATGTTCACACCCCAGAAAATACATAGAAATGCCCAAATAATGCAGGACAATGTGCCACACCAATATCAACCCCTGACTGTGACGACTTAGGACAATGCAATGTACAGGCCCGCACCCAGAGGCACAGTCACAACTGTCATGTGTGTCAACCATTGATGCCTGCAGAAACATGACATACATTGTTTGTGTCTCCCAAAAACAGGTGATGATGGGGACACAGCAGCAGATGCTGAGGAGTCCCAGTCCCAGGCTCAAGAGGATGCCGAGCTCACTGGCGTCGTACAGCCTCTGTCCTCCTCGGACGATGAAGAACAACCTGGCACATCCGGTGCAAGTCAACATGCAGCACCAGCAGGACCACCAGCTGCAGCACCAGCAGGACCACCAGCTGCACCCCCTGCACCCACCCCTACAACGACTGTCACCACGAATACCATCCCTGCCGACATGGACAGAATAAGGAGCAACACCAGCACAGTGACCCTGGACCAACCTGGGGCCATGGACACCACCACCACCACCAACCCCCAAGGTGGACCAGGGTTATCTGTGCGTGCCACTGCACACACTGCACATGTCAGCAGGGGTGGTGGGAGGGGTGGGAGACAGAGGTCGCTGCTTGCAGACGTTGCTGGTGTGCATGACGACCCACAACTGGTACGCATAGCTGATGCGTACCAGTCCAGCACCGGAGAGCTCAGCCAGGTAGTGGGGCTCCTCAGAGACATTAAACAGCAGCAGGCTGCCCATCATGCCCGCTTGGACTCCCACATGTCCCACGTGGAGTCACACATGTCCCGTGTGGACTCACACATGTCCCGCGTGGAGTCCAAGTGGGATGTACTGCATGAGATGACGGCGGTGCACAGGGACATTTTACAATGCCTCCGCCAGATGAACAGCAACCAGTCCACACCTCCCTGTGTGCCAACAACATCTGGTGCCGAACAAACTGCAACTGCCACAGGGAGGGAGGAGGACTCTGGCGGAGAGTCCCCTGCACCGCAGCAGCCTGCACTTGAGGGCCCCCCCCAAGAAGAGGGGTCGTCCGAGGAGGGAAAAGTGAGAGGCCGATGGCCAAGCGCAACTCCCAGGAAGCCTGAACCTGTTCTGGATGTTCGCCTTTGTGCACAGACTGTTCACCCTGTTGACGGCAACACTACTCCCACACATTGCATGGGGAGTACAAGTTGGACCAATGTGTCAGACAACTGTGGCCCCGATACTGGGGATCCTGTCTACCCGGACTTTCAATTCACCTAGGAACTTGGGATTGCAAGATTCATGTACAGCACAACCCATCCTATGCACTATTAACACAAATGTATCACAATAAACACACTAATACACCATACTTGCCTCTGTCGTGATTCCAACGTGGGTGCTGTTATGGGGATGATGAACTGCAAAATTACACTGTGTATGCGAACTGCAACAGCAAGGACAACACAGGCATGTGAGTACAGGCAACGTGACACACATGAGGGAGACACACCACCAGGGCTACACGACACATACACACCTAGGCCATCTGACTCATTGCCTACACTGATGTTGCCAGGGAAGACGGTGCAATGCACAGACACCACACCCATTCCCAGTTGTAGTCAAGTAGCCCACAGGTGCAGTAAGCAAATGGCAGTCAAATGTGTGACCACAGACAACGCACATCACAAAGTGAAGCACAGGTTTATTACACAGTTGCAACATGCCGTAACCACTACAGATGCAAGGTAACCCCACCTGGTAGCGGGCACACAGTCAACAACTGTAGACGGAAGGAAGTCCATGGGTGTGGCGCACATCACCTGTAGGGACACAACAGCTACCAGCCTGGATGTGCAATCACGTCGTCGGTGGACACAGTTGACCAAACGAATCTGAAAGTACCCTGTGAAGGACAGAAATGACACACAGTCAAAAGCAATGGAGTACAGGACAGAACAGCAAAACTCATGCACAATACATGTTACAAGATACCCACCCAGAACCAAGTTAGCATGTCAACACTGTTGGGGAGTACAGCCCACCTGTCACCACACATCGCAACACACATCCAGTCAAGTAGCCCATGGACACACTCCAACAGCACCAGAGCACCACCCACACATCATGCCAACTCACATCATTGACATGACACCTCAGGATACTCACATTCAGCTAAAGAAGTTGGTGATGAGCTGTGTGCGGACATCACCATCACCATCATCATCATCATCATCGTCACTGGCATCGTGGTCCAGGCCAGGATCCTCCACAGGTGGCGGATGTTGGTCATTGTCATCCTGGATGAGAGGCAACTCCTTCCGCACTGCCAGGTTGTGGAGCATGCAGCAGACGATGATAATCTTGCACACTTTCGCAGGGGCATATGGGAGGGACCCTCCGGTCTTGTCCAGGCAGCGGAAGCGGCTCTTCAGGAGACCAAAGGTCCGCTCAATCACTCTCCTGGTCCGACCATGTGCCTCATTGTAGCGCATCTGGGCAGGTGTCACAGGGTTCCTGAGGGGTGTCAGCAACCACGGCATGTTGGGGTATCCCGAGTCACCTACGGACAGACAAGTGCACATTAGCTGACTTGGAAAAGTGGGCGGAATACTACAGATCAGATCACACACAATGGCACAAAGTCAGTACACACCGACAAGCCAGGCACGCTGGTTCTGCATCTGTGCCATCATCCTGGGGATGCGACTACTCCTCATCACAAAGGCATCGTGTGCTGAACCAGGGAAACGGGCACACACGTGTGTGATGGTCATGTCTGCAAGACACACCACCAGTGCATTGACCGAGTGGTAGTGCTTGCGGTTCCTGTAGGCCTGCTCCTGGGCCTGTGGTGGTACCAAAGCCACATGTGTCCCATCAATGGAGCCAATTACATGCGGCATCCTCCCCAGGGCATAAAAGTCACTCTTCACGTCAGTGAGTCGTCGCAGTCTAGGGAAATAGATGTACCGGTTCAGGAAGAGCAACATTGCCGCCAAAACATCGCGGAGCACACGGCTGAACATGGTCTGTGACATCCCACCAGCAGTCGCCACAGTATGTTGGAAGGTACCGGTGGCAAAGAAGTGTAGGGCTGCCATCACCTTCACCTTGGGGGTCAGCGCTGTAGGATACGGCCGGCCAGGCTGCAAATGTGGGGACAACTGCACTGCCAAATCCTCAATCAGCTGCCTGGTGAAGCGGTACCGTCGGATGCTGTCCCGTTCCACCATCGTTGCCAGGTCTGGGAATGGCCGATGGACAGCAGGAGCCCTGCAGTGCAGAGGAGAAGTAAGCAAGATTGTCAGTCACCCCACATATGCGGCATTGAACACACTCAAGATCCCAACATACATCATTATGAGGCACAACTACATGAAGTGTGCAGTACCGGAAGGACATGTATGGTACATACATGGCCAACATCTGTCAACACGGTCCTACAGGTGGCATCAATTTGTCCCAGGTTGGCCCATTGGATATCATGATGCCGTGTCACAGTTCCCATCTCCTGCTGCCGTGTCACAATCACCCCCCACAGTGACATGTGAGGACAGATGTGCCCCAGGCACCACAGCTCAACGACAGGTACATTCCCAGGGACCCTGTAATGCCACATGGACACTGGCATCACATGGAGTATCATGTGTACACCACAGCAAAACAAACATGACCCCCACAGGTAGTGGCCCCACTTGCCACGGCAGGACAGACATGGACATCTGTGACACACACGCACAACATCAGAGTCCATGCACACACAACGTGGATGTGGAGACTGTCTCCCATTGTGCACATGAAATCAGAGACATTGTAAACACTACATGCACAAAGACTGTGGAGGTCCATCACTATTGTGCCACTGGGACACCCTGGCTCAAACATACCGTCCCACATGGGACTCACGGGGTATGTGACATGACATACACAAACACCACTGTGAAATGTGACCATGGCACATGCACAGATATGAACAGTTGCACATCACAGTGGTCACGTACACGTAACACCCAGGATCCTGTCCCCATGAACACGTGCACAGCCTGGGGGTGGCTGCCCACAGGTGACACCCACAGGACAACATGTACACCAACATACACACAATAGGAAATGCAGCCTTACATGCCTTATGATAAGGTTTGGACAGGCTGTCGTGATGTAGGTGTGCCCCTCACTCCCTGGGAGCTATCTGTGGCTGGCATATGTCCATCTGAGACAGGCATGCTGACATATGCCAGTCACATGTACAGTGATGCGTTGTACTGCAATGGACCGATCGGTGCCTCCGGCCGGCCCATTGCTTTCAATGTGTGGGGGTACGCGTTGTACCCCTGTGCGCGTTGAACTGCAATGGACCGATCGGTGCCTCCGGCCGGCCCATTGCTTTCAATGTGTGCGGGTACGCGTTGTACCCCTGTGCGCGTTGAACTGCAATGGACCGATCGGTGCCTCCGGCCGGCCCATTGCTTTCAATGTGTGCGGGTACGCGTTGTACCCCTGTGCGCGTTGAACTGCAATGGACCGATCGGTGCCTCCGGCCGGCCCATTGCTTTCAATGTGTGCGGGTACGCGTTGTACCCCTGCGCGCGTTGAACTGCAATGGACCGATCGGTGCCTCCGGCCGGCCCATTGCTTTCAATGTGTGCGGGTACGCGTTGTACCCCTGTGCGCGTTGAACTGCAATGGACCGATCGGTGCCTCCGGCCGGCCCATTGCTTTCAATGTGTGCGGGTACGCGTTGTACCCCTGTGCGCGTTGAACTGCAATGGACCGATCGGTGCCTCCGGCCGGCCCATTGCTTTCAATGTGTGCGGGTACGCGTTGTACCCCTGTGCGCGTTGAACTGCAATGGACCGATCGGTGCCTCCGGCCGGCCCATTGCTTTCAATGTGTGCGGGTACGCGTTGTACCCCTGTGCGCGTTGAACTGCAATGGACCGATCGGTGCCTCCGGCCGGCCCATTGCTTTCAATGTGTGCGGGTACGCGTTGTACCCCTGTGCGCGTTGAACTGCAATGGACCGATCGGTGCCTCCGACCGGCCCATAGCTTTCAATGTGTGCGGGTACGCGTTGTACCCCTGTGCGCGTTGAACTGCAATGGACCGATCGGTGCCTCCGGCCGGCCAATTGCTTTCAATGTGTGCGGGTACGCGTTGTACCCCTGTGCGCGTTGAACTGCAATGGACCGATCGGTGCCTCCGGCCGGCCCATTGCTTTCGATGTGTGCGGGTACGCGTTGTACCCCTGTGCGCGTTGAACTGCAATGGACCGATCGGTGCCTCCGGCCGGCCCATTGCTTTCAATGTGTGCGGGTACGCGTTGTACCCCTGTGCGCGTTGAACTGCAATGGACCAATCGGTGCCTCCGGCCGGCCCATTGCTTTCAATGTGTGCGGGTACGCGTTGTACCCCTGTGCGCGTTGAACTGCAATGGACCGATCGGTGCCTCCGGCCGGCCCATTGCTTTCAATGTGTGCGGGTACGCGTTGTACCCCTGTGCGCGTTGAACTGCAATGGACCGATCGGTGCCTCCGGCCGGCCCATTGCTTTCAATGTGTGCGGGTACGCGTTGTACCCCTGTGCGCGTTGAACTGCAATGGACCGATCGGTGCCTCCGGCCGGCCCATTGCTTTCAATGTGTGCGGGTACGCGTTGTACCCCTGTGCGCGTTGAACTGCAATGGACCGATCGGTGCCTCCGGCCGGCCCATTGCTTTCAATGTGTGCGGGTACGCGTTGTACCCCTGTGCGCGTTGAACTGCAATGGACCGATCGGTGCCTCCGGCCGGCCCATTGCTTTCAATGTGTGCGGGTACGCGTTGTACCCCTGTGCGCGTTGAACTGCAATGGACCGATCGGTGCCTCCGGCCGGCCCATTGCTTTCAATGTGTGCGGGTACGCGTTGTACCCCTGTGCGCGTTGAACTGCAATGGACCGATCGGTGCGCACCCATTGACAATGGGCTTGCCTGGCAACGGACGTGTTTTCGAATTTCGAACGAGTCGGTTGCTGGAAAATCAGTTGGTCACCCACAACAATGTTGCAAAATCATGTATGTCATGAAGTTGAAGTTTTGAAGGATGCTGTGGGCGTGTTTTGGTGCTGCTATTCCATGGATTGGCCAGATTCAGAAGATGCAAACGACTTGGACCTATCACTTTGGACACAAGGGACAGTATCTGCCTCTCCAGCACATATATATTTCTGGCTGTTCCCCTGAGAGCCCACTTGCCTGCACTACATGCTCCAAGACGACATCTGCCACTGCACTGCTGCTGTCTCTGCCCCTCTGGACCCTGCAATGGCACGTACTGTGGAGAGAGCCCCAGCCTTCAGCCTTGAAGAGAACCAGGCCCTGCTGGACAGCCTACTTCCACAGTACAGCAAGCTGTATGGGACACCAGGGGAGCAGGTGAGTGTCCTGTGCACTGCCTTTCTGAATGTGCATTTTGTCTGACTAGCAAGGCTGAGAGTCTGCACGCCACTGGCTAGCAGGCTCACTGAGTAGTTGTCACCCCCCATAGTGTGTAGTGACTTGCACTGGACAGGTATGGTGCAGTGACAGTGCTTCTGAACAGGGTTTTACTCCCCATGCAATGATACCATGTAGTGACTTCTGGAAAACTGTCCATGGGCAGCCGTGCACTGCCTGTGTACACCATGTGCCCCTGTGATTGCGACATGTATATGCAACTGTGTCATGCACGGATATGTTGCATGTGTAGTAATGGCCTTATCACTTTGTCATCCTGACAGGCTTCTGCCCATCGGAAGCAGGAGATCTGGAAGGACATCGTCCGGGCTGTCGGGCCGTGGGGGTCTACAAGTGCCGGATCCGCAACTGCCAAAAGAGGTGGCAGGACCTTCGGGGCTGGACCCGGAGGATTGCACGGGTCCAGCTGAAGCTGTCGCCTCCTCGCAGGAGGGGCGGAACACGGACCCTGACCCCCACATGCTCAGGATCCTGGCGGTGGTCTTTCCAGACCTGGATGGGCAGCTGAAGGCCAGAGAGCAGCAAGGAGGGGGTGAGTCAAAGACTGCACTGTGAACTCTGTCTAACATGCTATGTGCCCTCCTCGGGCCTGGTTAAACTGCCACAGTACAGCAGTCATGTTGTCCAGGAGCCATGTCCCTCTATTGTGCACTGCCCACTCCTCATCTGATACCCTGGTGTGGCCCTTACATGCAGGGAATTCTGTCACTTAGGACTGTGTCCTTGCAGTTTGCTTGACTCAAGGTGGGAGACAGCATCTGTTTCCCTGACTCTGTGGTGGGCATCATGGGTGGGTCCATTGCTTACACAATGCCTGTATTCTGACATGTATTCAGCGTGTTACTTTGATCTGTGGTCCAATTGCTGAGCTGATCCACCACATGTGGCTGGGGTATCTGGCACACACCCATGCTGCGGGTGGGAACAATGTTTGGGCCCCAGGAGTATGTATATGACGTGTGTCACACATACTTAGCCAGCTGCCTACAGTCCAGGGCTCATCCCTCATTCATGTGGGGCTGGACAGTCATGCCTACTCCAGGCCATACAATACACTCTGTACTCCCACTCCCGTGTATCAGCTGACACATTGTGCGCAGTGATTTGACCCCTCAGGTGTCTGCCTCTGTGTCAGTGTGCTGTGGATTAGTCGCCAGGACTGCTGTGGAGTTTCTTGGTAGGGGCTCAGCATGCCACTGGAGATGTGACCATAGGAGACGATACTTGTGTGTCACATAGGTGTCTGATCAGCTGCCCATGCAGACTGGGGCATGTGAATGTGAAGTTCAGGCAGCTGTTCCCCATTCACAGCAGAGTGTGAGGGGCCCAGGTTCAGAGGGTAGTGTCACAGGTCTCCCATATGTCCAATAGGTATGACCTGGACAGATGAGGGTTAAGAGGATGTGTTGTGGGGGATGTACATGTGCACTTGTGCAGCTCCAGGACTTGCATTCCCCATGACCTACTATTGTGACACAGTGCAGAGTGTTGTTGTCTGGCTGCAAAGTCATACATCACTGAGACAGTGATGTATGACTTTGCAGTCATGCCTCCGCCATGGCATGTGTCTACTGATTGGTGAGCCTGCAGGGGAGTGACATGTGCTACATGCACACCATAGTGGCGCTGGCTATCAGGACATGGGTGCATCATGGTGTCTGTCGCTGGTATGCATCACATGCATTTCCTATTTGACTCTGGGCATCCCTTTCATCCGGAAACCTGTACTGACTCAGTGGCAAGAGCTGTGATGTGTGCATGTCCACATGCCACACCGTGTCCTCTGCACTGTCCAACTACTGTGTACTTGGTGCATGTGTCCACACTGGGGTGTTGCAATCCAACAGACACCAGACAGATGGGTGCAAGGCCATGTGGGATGTGAGTGCCATGCTTGGCATCAGACTGACAATTGGCTTCTCCTGTTCAGTTAGGGCACTTTTAGCAATGTACAACTAATGATGCCAGGGCTTGCTCTGTGATGTGCTGTGCTCACAGTGGTGTGTGCGTTTTGTGCAGGTGACTGATGTCTGTCTGTTTCCCCATTGTTTGCAGATACATCCACGGCCACAGAAGGGGACAGCTCCACGGACCAGGAGGAGCCAGAGAGCCAGACTGGGTCAGCAGCCGAGGAGTGGTCGGAGGGACCCAGTGGCACGGAGGGCGAGGGGAGCCACACCGAGGAGTCCTCAGCAGCATCCACCTCAGCTGAGGACCAGAGCAACTCGGAGGATGACTCCCTTGTGGAGGCGGGTGTCAGCAGCCACCACACCCCAGCTAGTGTTGCTGTCCCCGCCACCACCAGCACCACCACCGCCCTCCCATCGGCTCCCATTCCCCAGGTCCGTGGAGGCTCCCATGTCCGGGAGCGTGTCTCCTTTGGGCCAGGCACCGCAGCCCCTGCCCCTGTGTCCCCTGCAGCCCTGAGTGAGGAGTCTGTGTACCTCCTTCGCCAGCTCCATGTAGGCCAGACAGCCATGCTGAGTGTCCTCCATGCGCACACCGCGCTGTTGACTCAGCTGGTGTCGTTCATGGAGGGCATCTGATCAGGCATGTCTGACCTACAGAGGGGCAATAGGCCCATGGACTCCTCCCTGACGGCAGCAGTGTCCCTCCTCAAACGGTCCCTCACCCCTCCTGCCTCTGCTCCATCCACACTCCCCAGCACCTTACCCATCCCAAGCACACACACACCGGCACAGGCACACACCAGCACACACACATCCAGCACACTGACACACACGCCAATGACAAAACGCACACGCACGCACATTCAGGGGACTGAAGCCAGACTCACAGGGGATGGGGCCCTGGAACACACACACGCATCCACATGCACTGCGCAGTCCTCAGTTCCCTCTCCCTCCAAAGCACCCTCCCTTGCCTCACCTGCAACCCCAAAGTCACAGCAGCTCTTCCTCTGTGACCTCGGCCTCTTCCCCACCGATGAAGCTGCTCCAGCATCCCGGGGGAAGAGGAAGCCCACCCACATGGAGCAGAGTGCCCCTCGCCCCCGGACACCCTCCCCCAGGCGCAGACGGACTGAGGCCCCCACCCGCAAGTCCCCCCGGAGTCCTAAGAGCAAGACCCCGCCACCGCCCTGCAGCTCAGGCACAAGGTCTCCGTCCTCCATCCCTCAGGCCCCCACTGCACAGGTGCCCCCACTACACCCTGCCCCAGGTTCCCCCACCCACAGATATACCATCCCCAAGAGGATCAGGCCTTCTCCCCCTGCCACTTGCTCTCCCAGCACCACACCCCCGCTGCGCTTGTCTGTGCCACTGATGTGGTGAGGGTGTCCTCCCCCTCTGTCCAACCCACCTTGCCTGTTCCCCATTCTCCTCCCCTGGAGGTAGGCACTGCAGTGGAGTCCACAACCGCCCTGTCTGACTTGGGCACTGCAGTGGCGGACCTGTCCACTCCATCTGCAGGGTCCACTGCAGTTGTGCCGGCACCCACGACATCTGAGTCATGCCCCCCAGTTGTGCCGGCACACACCATGTCAGACGCCTCCACTGCAGTTGTCAGTGGCTCTCCAGCACCCACCACCCCTTCCCTGACTCCCCTGGTGAGCCCTGATCCTGTCCCTGCGGTGCCTGGCCTGCCCCCCGGTTGCCCCTCCTAGTGGATTGTCCCTGGTTTTGTGCAGGCATGCGTAGGGTGACATCTGCCAGTGTCACCCTGTTTGAACTTTGACAATGGACTGGCCATTGGCCTTTGCTCTTTTTTTCTGGACGTCGTTTTCATTCAACACATATGCTGAATAAAGCAACTTTCTTTTCTCTAGTGCTCATGCTTCAGATGTACATGTTGTTGGTGCTGCTAACCATGCCCTTGCTGCAGTGATGGTGATATCTGGTCTCATGATTATGAAGTGTTACTGTGCAGGAACCCATGTGGTCCAGGGGGAATGTGTCCTATCATGTGGTGTATCCATGTCATCCATAGCAGCATCTGAGGGTGTCATGTGTTCAGTATTTGGCAATGGGATTTCCTACTTACATTAGCAATTTCATATCTGTGGCTTCCACCCCTGCACATCTGTTGTGCCTGCCATTGTTGGATTTGTCTACTTCCCTGACAGTGTTGCCATCTCCACTGGACATGCAGGTTTGGGCATCAATGGGGAAGGACTCATCCGTGTAGTCAGTGCAACATTGCTATACAAGTGTGTTGGATCTGTGCTGATGATTCCGTTGGCACATCCATGACCAGGCTGATGTGACGGGAGCCCTCATTTGGTGCTAATTGTTGATTGTGTGACCAAGTGCTCAGCTGACATGATGGGGCCCTACTGAGGCAACATATGGCACAGCTTTCCTCACACAGGAGTGGAGTCACCTCATGGCAGTGTGTACACGTGTGACATTGCCTGCGCCCAAGGTGTGTGTTGTATGTGCATGTCTGTGTGTTCACTTCCATTTATCTGCGCATGCTGTGATCCCTAGTGTTGTACCTGTTTGTGATGCTTGCTGACTTGAGCTATGTTCCCCCAAAGTCTTCTCCCTGTGTTCTCTGTGATGTGGGTGCATGGCACATTACTGGTCATCAGGGTGTCACCCATAGGTGTGTTTGCTGTCAGGGCTGAGTTTGTGTGCAGACGCAGATGGGTCACAGTCAGGTTTCCCCTTGGCACTTGTTGTTTGCCCCTGTCATGTGATTTTCAGTTCGTGTTATCTTTAAGTTATTGTGACACGTTGTGTGTGTGACTGCTGGCACTCCTCAGGGTCCGGGCTGCGATGTTGGTTGTTGTCTATGTGTGTTCTTTGTGGGTGACCTTGGCTTCTTCATTGGTGTGTGACTGTGGCTGGGATCCCATTGGTTGGTGTGGTATCGCCGTCATGTCCATGTACAGCGTAGTGTGCAGTGTGTCAGACATTCAGGAGTCTTGTTGAGTGGCCACCACCCTGGAATAGTCATGGGTGCATGTGCAATGTCACCAGTGCATGTGTACTTCACTGCTGCACATTGTTGGAGGTCGAGGGGTGTGGTCTTGAGTGTGTGCAGATGGGAGTTGTTGCCCAGCTAGACCCCTGCCTCCATGTTGGCCTTGGCTTACTGGCCATGCTGATTGATTTGTGCTTGTGTCGGTGTGATGGTAGTTTGTTGCTCAGGACACATGTCTGTGGTTCACAGTGTGAACCACATTCAGCTTTGTCATCAGAGTGGGATTTTTATGCAGCCAAGGGTCACCACATTGTGGGGGCCCTGGGGGTGGTGCTGTGGTGTGTCTGTGTCTTGCTGTGTCAGTTGTTGTTCCTACGTGCCTGTGTGACATGTGTGTTTTGTGCTCCCTCTCATCTGACAATGCCTGCTTGCCCACATAGGGGATTTGGATCCATGAGTTACCTTAGTGTGGCAGTGTATGCACATCTGTATGATTGGTATTCAGCTCTCCTCATGTGTTGTGTGGTTACCTGGGGACACTGGCACCCCCCCTCACCTGCTGTGTATGATGACAGTGTTGGTCTGCCTGTTTGTGTTTGTGCATCTGCACCACTGCATTGGCATATCTTGGGTGTGCCATTGGCTGTATGTTGTTTGGTGTGTTTCCCCTGCTGTCCCTGGGACTCCTAGGTCATCGGTCAGCACAGTGATCATGGTTTGTGTGTCCCATTGCTGCCATGGTATGGTATCTGTTCACCTCACATCTGCTGTCTCCACAGGATATCTGCATTTGTGTGCCCATTGGTGCAAATATGTGGTTCTGCATTCTGATGGTCACTTCTGTCATTGTGTCATTGATGAATGTTGACGGTGTCAGCCCCCATGGGTGTTGTTTGTCTGCACATGGCCAAAGGAATGTCTCATTTGCACTGCAGTATTTGGCTCACCCAATTTATGTTGCAATGGGACACATACACTACTTTGCCACAGATGAGTTTTTGGTTCTGTGACCAGGAATGATCCATGCAGTTTGGCAGTTGCAGCTCTTTCTTTGTCAACACTTACCTTTTGGTCACTGTGATGATGGGGGTGTAGACCCCATTGCCACAATGGTCAAAATGTGCTTCAGCTATGGACCCCACACTTCCCTTTTGGTCACTGTGATGATGGGGGTTTAGACCCCATTGCCACAATGGTCAAAATGTGCTTCAGCTATGGACCCCACACTTCCCTTTTGGTCACTGTGATGATGGGGGTTTAGACCCCATTGCCACAATGGTCAAAATGTGCTTCAGCTATGGACCCCACACTTGCCTTTTGGTCACTGTGATGATGGGGGTTTAGACCCCATTGCCACAATGGTCAAAATGTGCTTCAGCTATGGACCCCACACTTGCCTTTTGGTCACTGTGATGATGGGGGTTTAGACCCCATTGCCACAATGGTCAAAATGTGCTTCAGCTATGGACCCCACACTTGCCTTTTGGTCACTGTGATGATGGGGGTTTAGACCCCATTGCCACAATGGTCAAAATGTGCTTCAGCTATGGACCCCACACTTACCTTTTGGTCACTGTGATGATGGGGGTTTAGGCCCCATTGCCACAATGGTCATGGGCTGCTTGCATTGTGGGTGCCACACACATATATGTGTGGCACATGTGCTAGGGGGTCACATTGTATGTTCAAAGTCATGTTCGGTGTTGTAGGCATTTGACACAGCCTACACACGCTTGTCATGGTGGTGGGGGGATGTCTTTATCTTGCATTCCCTAGGTTGTGGTGTGCTGGTTGTGTCATGCATTGTCCATCCTATGAGTGGGGGTGGTAGTAGTGGTAGGCATCCAGCCCCCCTGGGTGAGGGTGGTAGTCGTGGTAGGCATCCAGCCCCCCTGGCTGAGGGTGGTAGTAGTGGTAGGCATCCTGCCCCCCTGGGTGAGGGTGGTAGTCGTGGTAGGCATCCAGCCCCCCTGGCTGAGGGTGGTAGTAGTGGTAGGCATCCAGCCCCCCTGGCTAAGGGTGGTAGTAGTGGTAGGCATCCAGCCCCCCTGGGTGAGGGTGGTAGTAGTGGTAGGCATCCTGCCCCCCTGGGTGAGGGTGGTAGTGGTGGTAGGCATCCAGCCCCCCTGGGTGAGGGTGGTAGTAGTGGTAGGCATCCAGCCCCCCTGGCTAAGGGTGGTAGTAGTGGTAGGCATCCAGCCCCCCTGGCTAAGGGTGGTAGTAGTGGTAGGCATCCAGCCCCCCTGGGTGAGGGTGGTAGTAGTGGTAGGCATCCAGCCCCCCTGGGTGAGGGTGGTAGTAGTGGTAGGCATCCTGCCCCCCTGGGTGAGGGTGGTAGTAGTGGTAGGCATCCAGCCCCCCTGGCTAAGGGTGGTAGTAGTGGTAGGCATCCAGCCCCCCTGGGTGAGGGTGGTAGTAGTGGTAGGCATCCAGCCCCCCTGGGTGAGGGTGGTAGTAGTGGTAGGCATCCTGCCCCCCTGGGTGAGGGTGGTAGTGGTGGTAGGCATACAGCCCCCCTGGGTGAGGGTGGTAGTAGTGGTAGGCATCCAGCCCCCTGGCTAAGGGTGGTAGTAGTGGTAGGCATCCAGCCCCCTGGCTAAGGGTGGTAGTAGTGGTAGGCATCCAGCCCCCTGGGTGAGGGTGGTAGTAGTGGTAGGCATCCAGCCCCCCTGGGTGAGGGTGGTAGTAGTGGTAGGCATCCTGCCCCCCTGGGTGAGGGTGGTAGTCGTGGTAGGCATCCAGCCCCCCTGGGTGAGGGTGGTAGTTGTGGTAGGCATCCAGCCCCCCTGGGTAAGGGTGGTAGTGGCGGTGGGCATCTGGCACCCCCCTGGCTAAGGGTGGTAGTAGTGGTAGGCATCCAGCCCCCCCTGGCTAAGGGTGGTAGTAGTGGTAGGCATCCAGCCCCCCTGGGTGAGGGTGGTAGTAGTGGTAGGCATCCAGCCCCCCTGGGTGAGGGTGGTAGTAGTGGTAGGCATCCTGCCCCCCTGGGTGAGGGTGGTAGTCGTGGTAGGCATCCAGCCCCCCTGGGTGAGGGTGGTAGTAGTGGTAGGCATCCAGCCCCCCTGGGTGAGGGTGGTAGTCGTGGTAGGCGTCCAGCCCCCTGGCTGAGGGTGGTAGTAGTGGTAGGCATCCAGCCCCCCTGGCTAAGGGTGGTAGTAGTGGTAGGCATCCAGCCCCCCTGGGTGAGGGTGGTAGTCGTGGTAGGCATCCAGCCCCCCTGGCTGAGGGTGGTAGTAGTGGTAGGCATCCTGCCCCCCTGGGTGAGGGTGGTAGTCGTGGTAGGCATCCAGCCCCCCTGGCTGAGGGTGGTAGTAGTGGTAGGCATCCAGCCCCCCTGGCTAAGGGTGGTAGTAGTGGTAGGCATCCAGCCCCCCTGGCTAAGGGTGGTAGTAGTGGTAGGCATCCAGCCCCCCTGGGTGAGGGTGGTAGTAGTGGTAGGCATCCAGCCCCCTGGGTGAGGGTGGTAGTAGTGGTAGGCATCCTGCCCCCCTGGGTGAGGGTGGTAGTCGTGGTAGGCATCCAGCCCCCCTGGGTGAGGGTGGTAGTCGTGGTAGGCATCCAGCCCCCTGGGTGAGGGTGGTAGTAGTGGTAGGCATCCAGCCCCCCTGGGTGAGGGTGGTAGTCGTGGTAGGCATCCAGCCCCCCCTGGGTGAGGGTGGTAGTAGTGGTAGGCATCCAGCCCCCCCTGGCTAAGGGTGGTAGTAGTGGTAGGCATCCAGCCCCCCTGGCTAAGGGTGGTAGTAGTGGTAGGCATCCAGCCCCCTGGGTAGGGGTGGTGGTGCGCATTCAGGCCCCTGTGTGCATATGTGGCATTGGTGATGGGCATCCCGCCCCTATGGTGCTGCTGTTGCTGGTGTAAGTATATTCAGCATCCCCGTGTGTGTGTGTGATGTGTCGTGTACGTGTTGTATGTGTTTTGTGGTTGGTGTCTGGCTTACCTTCTGCGCCGTACGCGTCCGTGCCTGTTCCGGTAGTAAATGTAGAATATTGGTATGATCGGGACGAAGGGATTCGCCTTGTCCTCATCGCTTCGCGTCGTCCTCGTCGGTGCCGTGTTCGTCTCGGAGCCGTGGATCGTGTTGTGGCGCGAATCGGAGCTTATGTGCGCCTCTCCCGGATGCTTTGACGTGCCGTGCGTAGCGACGGGTTCGGAGCGTACGGAAAGCGCATCGTACTTGTCCGGCCGGACGGGGCTGCATTTTTCCTTCCGTGCGACTCGATTCGGCGTTTCCGGATTCGCCTCGGTCGGAGAACAGGACCTGGTTTGGGTGAGTACGGCTCGGCCGGATTTTTTGCTGTTGTGCGCATCGTACTTGCTCGTTCGGTGTACTGTACGGATCGGTCGGGAAACAGGCTTTCGCATGGCTTTTTCCCCGACCGAATGGTATTGGGTGCGCCTCCGACCGAGATCGGAATCGGCCCCTAAGAAGTTTAAAAAAGAACAAGTGAGGCAGCAGTCCTTTTCCATCTATGCACCCACGATTTGAAGCAACATCCCTGTAGGCATCAGGGCTGCCCCAGCACTGCTCCAATTTAGAAAAGAGTTGAATACATGGCTCTTTATTTATTTATAAAGTTTTGTATAGCACAAACAAGACCATAAAGGGTATCAGAGCGCTTCACATTATAGGGTAGGTAGGATACAGTTGTAAAAAAAGACATTTGTTACATATATGAGAGTGGCAATTTAACGCTGAAGTTAATGGTTGCACAACAATGTAGTGGTCAGGGCATCGGGATAGCGGGCAGGTGAGTAAACAATAGGACCTAAAGTCACTTAGGGCAGAAACTTGTTCATCAGTATTGTTTTCACTTCTTGTTTTAAAAAAGAGGAAGAAAAGATTCGGCGGACATCCGGTGGGAGAGAGTTCCATATCTTCGGGCGAAGCCCAAGAAGGCTCTGTAACTTGTTCTTTTTTTGCGGAAAACCTGTGGTCTCAGTAGCAGTGAACTTGCACTTCGTGAGGATCTGCATCCCCCTGAAAACTCTAGCTTTTTAGCCAGATATATGGGGTCTTGAAATGTAGGGCTTTATGAGTCATGCAAGCAATCTTTAGCTGTATTCTTGCTTCATACAGCAACCAGTTTAAGGTTTTTAGTGCTGGGGATATGTGACCATTTCTTTTTGTACCGGTTATCAGCCTGGCCGTGGCATTAAGGGTGGCCCTTAGCGGGGCCAAAGTGTATTTAGGAAGACCACAAAGAGTGGAGTTTCCATAATCTAGTCTCAGCAATACAAGAGCTTGGACTGCCATCTTGAAGTTGTCCTGAGGTAGGAAAGGTTTGAGTTTCCTTAGTGTACTCATCTGGTATTTAGCTCCTTTGGTGGCATTGCTTATATGATTCTGCATGTTCAGGTTTTTGTCTAGTATGATTCCAAGTGATTTAGCTGATTCAATAATGTGAGGAGAACATTTGAAGGCTGTTAGCTGTTTAATCCAAAGGTCGATCTTGGGAGAGTGGTTAGGAGGAGTGATGAGGAGGAATTCCGTCTTGGAGGTGTTGAGCATGAGGTGGTTATCAGTGAGCCAATGTTCAGTGTTCATCAAAATAGAGTTGAGTGAAATGAAGTCTTAAGGGGAGGAGATTTCCAGATACAGTTGTGTGTCATCTGCATACATGTGATAAAGAATGTTCGTAGAATTCAGTGCATTTGCAAGTGGTTCCACGAATAAGTTGAAGAGTATAGGTGACAGTGCGGACCCCTGTGGAACCCCCATATTGACTGCGGAGGGCTGAGAGAGGCATTGATTCACCATGACTCTGAGTTCTGTTGTGAAGGAATGACGTAAACCATTGCAGTACAGGCCCTGATAGGCCCATTCTCTGTTCAAGAATGGAGAGTAAGCTGTCGGAGGTTCCTTTTCCATCGCTTTGTTTTCATGGGTTGTTCTCTCTTCGGAGTCACTTCCAGGTTGATAAGGAAGATGATGCTGTAATGGTCAGACCAGTAATTTGGGATAATGGAATCCAGTGTGATGATGTTCCTTTTAGATATGATAAGGTCCAGGGTATCACCCTTGTTGTGGGTAGGGCTGTCACAGAATTGGGTCAGCTCGTGGTCTGATAGGAAGGTTTTTAGGCAATTCACAGCATGATCGTTTGGGTTAGACCAGTGGAGGTTGAAGTCTCCAAGGAAAATTTGGGTCACTAGGGGGTCATCGTTGGATGTGATGATTTCCAATAGTTGTTCAGTGAAGGACAGATTGTCTCCAGGGGTGGTAGAAAGTGTGTAGTTTGCAGATGAGGTTGTTATTGCTTGAAATATTGATGCAGAGATATTCACTGGAGGGCAAGGTGACAGTTTCTGATTGGGACACTGAGAGTGTATTTCTATGTATACAAGCTATTCCCCCACCCTGTTTAATGGCTCTCTCTAGACAAATTATGTTGCAGCTGGGAGGGACAAGAAGGTCGAGCATAGGAGTGGAGGAACGGTTTAACCAGGTTTCAATGAGGATGATTATGTCAAGCTCATTTGTGAGGATGCGACCGTAGATATCGGGGGCATGTTTACTTGCTGATCTACAGTTGAGAAGAACGCATTTCAGTTGGCTATTAGAATGGTTGGTGTGAGTCCGAGGGATTTTAATACGCTTGAGGTTGTCAGTATTTATACCTCCAAGACTGAAGGTGGGTTCTCTGTAGGGGTGAGCTTTAATGGTTTGGATTTAACCCCGGAGGGTCTTGTTAGTGTCTGTTGTAATGGTGTATGAGAGGAGTAGATAATGGATATGCTTGTCTCACTTTATATTAATAGCTTAGGACAATACCTGAGTGTACATCAATGTGACTACCCAACCATAAAGGACACCCCCGTCCCCATCCTATTGTACGCGGACGACACAGTGATAATGGCGCGGACGCAACTAGGATTACAAAGGTCTGTCAGCAACTTTGTTGCCTACATGAATGATAGGGGCCTAAGGGTAAATACTACCAAAACATACACTATGAGTTGTAGAACAAACAAGAAAAAGACATGTGATATTTTTATTGACAGCAAAAAAATCGAAAGTACGGACACTTTTTCATACCTAGGTATAACCTTTGATAGGAAGGGATCCTGGAAAGCGGCCATGAAGGCTAGAAAACTGAACTTCTCAAGAGCCATAGGAGCAGTTACTAACTTCTCTAAGAAATTAGGTGGCAGACCTGTCCCCGAGTTGCTGGCCATCTATAAATCCAAATGCATTTCAACAAGGACATATGGAGCTGGCATCTGGGGCATTGAAGAAGTAGAACAAATTCAATGCTGCGAAAATACTTTTATCCGCTACTTGTTGGCTGTTCCCAGTTCTACCGCCACCTTTAGTTGCCACAGGGAACTTGGCCTTCCTTACATCTCTGATATCATCAAAATTAACCCTCTAATATTATGGCATAAGGTCTGGGTATCGGTGGAGACTGGTTTTAATAGAGATGTAATCTCTGATTGCCTCAAATCAGATAGGGTGGCTAATATGACATGGATTAATTACATAAAAAGATTTACACATGAAATTGGCCATCCAGAATATTTTGGCTCCCCGAGCACGATGGAAATGGTATCTAGAAAAACGTTAAAAGACAACTGCCTGAACCATCTAGAGAATAAGCGTTGGCTAGAGGAGAGGGGGAAAAAATCAGTCATGGATAACCATCTGATGACCACATGCATAGGCTTACAACCTTATCTGGCATTGGTACAGAGTAGCTTTTGTCGTATGCTTTTGGCTCGTTTTCGCTGTGGGTCTTTTTTAGACTGGTCACATTTCCCGAAAAAAATGACTGGTCAAAAAAGTCGCCCATATGCCCATGCGACGATATATCAATACAAACAACCCTGCACTGCACTTTGTTCTGTAAATATTATGTCGTACCAAGGAAAAAGTTCTTAATGCCTATCCTTAGAAGTCGGGGCTTAAGACAATGTAGAACAGCTTTATTAAGGTTACAACTGTTGGAAAATGAACAAATTATCATGATTATTTCCTCGTTTCTAAAGGCTGTTATTAGGTATCGGAACACAATGTGAACCTTCTGTTAAAACCAGCTTCTTATCTTTTTTATCTACTCGTGTATATATATGGATTGTCTCTCTGGTCTTTGTAGTATGCAACATAATCATGAAAACAAGAATTGTCCTTTTTTACGTCCCTGAATTATGTAACATAATCGTGATAAGTTTTTATATCTGTTTTAATCACTTGTGTTCTTATGGCTTTTTTACTGCATCAAAATAGAATAAGGCTTATTTGATCTGATTTGATTGTAATGTTTCACATATAACATGAAATAAGTGATTGTTTATGGAGCCCAATTTTAGATATTTTTAGTAAAGTTTTAGGATGCCGTATCTTTTTTACACAACGTTTAACCAATCGCATTATGGAGATCTTTGCAGTTTTGCACATCATGCATTAACCTTGCATATGTGATATTTTTTGCACAACAGTTTTAAGCTACTTTGTCTGTATTGATAATAATGAAAATATGAAAAACCTGGTCATTTTTATTATGTGTGTATAATATCCAAGTCACCCTTTAGGATTTTATAACGTTCTAAATATAATCATGAAAATCTGGAATTCTATGTAAAACCTCACCACTTCTTTTAAGTGAATGTTGAATTTATTGTGTTATAGTATGCTTTTATGGATGTAAATACTACACCGAATAAAGCTGTTTTGATTTGATTTGGATATCATTGTTAGATAGATCAGCCTTCAGTCTTCTGGGACGGGAGGAGGCATTAGGGAGGGGTAAAGTTTTTGAGTTAAGGTGAGGGGTGTGAGGGTCTCGGACTGGATATGCACTTGTTTGGGAGTTGGCCTGGGTCCTTAGGGTACTGCTGTTTCTGAGCAAGGGTATTTGCTTGAACATGATGGCTGTCTAGTTATGGATTTCGTCTGTGAGGTGGCGCAGGCAGATAGAGATCTCATCAAGGTGAGCGGCCCAGTCAGTGTGGTTACAGTTGGTTAAGGGTTGTGGTGAGGGCTCCGGTAGGGGGGAGAGGCCTCATGAGAGAGCTGTTTGGGCAGAGGCTGCATTACTGCACTTCTTTGGCCGCAAGTTGAGAGCCAGGGGCACGGACCACATCCCCCAGGCTCCCTTGCACTGCCACACTTCCGCCGCATCTCAACACGCCCGGAGGCGCATAAAGTCAACTGAGAGCCCCCGCTGCGCGGGACCCACTTCTTTTGCCGCGAGTTGAGAGCCAGGGGCACTGACCACATCCCCCAGGCTCCCTTGCACTGCCACACTTCCGCCACATCTCAACGCTCCCGGAGGCGCATAAAGTCAACTGAGACCCCCACTGCGTGGGACCCGCTTCTTTTGCGGCAAGTTGAGAGCCAGGGGCACCGACCACATCCCCTAGGCTCCCTTGCGCTGCCACACTTCCGCTGCATCTCATCGCGCCTGAAGGCACATAAAGTCAACTGAGAGCCCCGCTGAGCGGGATGTGCACGGGCCACGCCAGGGTGAAGCCCAGGCCAAGGGAGGGCCTGTCCTTGCCCGTCATTGCCAGGAAGGGGCAGGGCAGGGCCACTCTCCCTGGTTTTGGGTTTTTTGCGACAAAACTCTGAGTTAACCTGATCTTATATTCTTTTTCCGTCGGAGTGTTACTTGACTAGCCCTTGTGCATTTTGGCCATCCTTTCTTGGTGTGTCTAGAGCTGAGACCCCCAGATACGCAACTGCCCTTGCACTCAGCCCTTATAGGGGTGACTTTATTATGCATGTGTGATTAAGGGCTTTTTTGATAGGTTCTTGCTGAAGTCCCTTGTTGGAGCTCAGGGTCATAGGAGTGCTAGAGTACTTGGTGCAAGAACTCCGCTGGAATTGTTGTGGGGCTGCATGTACTTGCACCATTCTTGTTTTAATTTTAATTTTCCTGTAAACTAGGTTTTAAGTATTACTATGGGGAAAAGGAAATCTACCGACTGTGAGGGTGGGGGCGGGGCAGGGGTGGGGGAGTTTGGCTAAAGTCTAACAAAACTAAGGAGGCTCGTAAGTCCACAGGGAGTAATTGTGTCCTTGATCGCATGGACGATCTTTTAGTCGAATGTGAGGACATTTTAGTTCCAGCTATCCATTGTGCCTCAACAGAACCTCCCCCCTCTGCTGTATCATCTGTCCTTCCTAGTAGCTCAAATTCTAATCTTCAAAAACGCATCCCACAAATGTTTAATAAACCCAACACACGTAGCACTAAAAATCCTTCCCCCAGTAATCTCACAGTGCCTCAACTGACAACCATCATTGATGAGGTGGAGGCAAGGTCTCCTACACTGCCTACCACTCATGTAGCTAGGGCCATTGCTGACACCAAAACTGACCTTGTTTTGTCTAATAGATTCCTTCCGCTCCAGCATATGACTTGTACCCCACAGGGAGAAGGGACTGGGGGGGTGCTTGATCTTACTGAAAAGGGATTGGTAGCGGATGTAGGGGAAAGAGTAATGGCTATTCGTAGGGGCGAGGGTTCCCCAGATGAGCCAGTTTTGAAGGGCCAGGACACCTTCAGGATCCTAATAGAACTGAGGACTGAAGTCAATTCACTAAAAACAGTAGTCTTAGCCCTTACTGAACAGGTCAAACTTCTACTAACTAGAGGAGACCCTGCAGACCAACCACAAAAGCAGACACTTAGACAACCAACAAATCCAACTAGCTACCCTAGTAGTTTAGCCCCCCTAATGTCAGTACCTGTTCAGCATTCCATAAATTCTATTAGCAAGAACACCTTTGTACCAGCATCTAGTTGTTTAGCTCTGGGGGGGATGAAAAACGCCAGGTCGTATGCCCCTACTGGCTGATCTGAGCTACTGGGCCCATCCTTGACCATTGGTCCTGTTCTCTTATCTCCCACTGCTGAAGGTTTTCCATCTAATTGTATTGGTCAACGAGAGCAGACCCAACTGCTCCCTAAGTCCATTTATATTACTAATGTGCCCAAGGTCCACTCTCACGTGAAGCACAAAGGTGAAGATTCCCTAATTAACAAAATTATACATTGGATCCGCCATGTGAGAGGGTGTTGTTCAGTGATTAGGGAAGACATCTTGCGCGCGAAAAGGTTAACCCACCCAAACACCCAGTTGGACTGTATAGAACTGCCCCTGGCTGATGGAAACGTGGCCGATAACCTTATAGCACTGGAGGCTAGGACAAGCTCACCCACCCCCACTGGCATTCAACTTAAGTACCGACCTTTCACACGTCCATTGCTGCTATCTGCCCATCACTCTGACACTCTCTTGGGCTTATACTTTCCCCTCGCTGCAAATGACTGACTCGTACACCAAGCCAACCCTGCAGGCTCCATATCACATCTGGCAAGTTCAAGTAATACTCATTGCATTGCAAACAAACCTAGCCATTTTATTGTTAAATCCCCACTAACCCCTCCGCTCAACTGCCTTGGGAGTCCTGAACAGCAACTGTCCCTTAATGATAGACTTAACGAGGGGGCTTCACTCCCAGTAGCACTCCAGTCAGAAGTACAAGTTGGGTACATGGCAGATGGAAATCATCCTTTTCATCGTGCTGTAACATGGAATGTGGCTAGGGTGAGGACAAAGGTGACCCTTTTGCACTGGATTCAATATATTGAATGCCACAACATCTGTATCCTGCGGGAAACCTGGTCGGTTATCCCTGTTTATATTCCCGGTTACATCACGTTACATTGTCCTGCAACTACCAGCAAACCAGGTCAACCTGCTGGGGGATTGCTGATCTGGGTAAAAATTGTGCTTCAATGTACTATCCGAGAGCTCAAGACCAATAGCCCTGATATTCTAGCGATACAAATTAGGGGTCCGAATGGTATAGGGGTAGACTTCTTCAATGTCGAGGAACTAAGGCTGGAAGCAGATTGTCCAGTCTTCAAGAGTTGGAAAATCTTCTTGATGATAGGGCAACTCAGTCTCCATTAATCGTAGCTGGTGACTTTAATGTCACCTTCGAACCCTTAGAAAAGGAGGACATATGTGAAATTAGGGAGGAAGATGACCTGTGGCTCGTTCCTCCCCTTGACCTACTGCCTATCAAAAAATGGTCCCAAGTGGCATTGCAGCTCAATGCTTTAACCCTTGAGTTTGGCCTGAGGGCCACCAACGGCCGCACTAAATCTGATAAAATGGGGGCCAACACTTATAATAGAACCACTAACATAAGTTGTATTGACTACTTCCTGTTAGAGTTGAGACTGTGGCCTGGAGTGGACGATATGATAGTGGGGTCTACTACAGATAGTGACCACAACCCCCTCAAGCTCTATTTGACATCACGTTGGGCTAAATACTCAAGCCTCCCAAATATTATTCTTGAGACTTGGGAGGTATGCCCAACTAATAACAATAGGCGACTTAAATGGGCACGCGTAGCTATGGACACTGGGAAACTCGAAGCAATCAAACGTAATCTGCTGGTTAGCACCAGAGAGATATATAGATTATCTGAGCAACTGGGAGGTCTGGCTGAGATTGCGGCCTGTCATAGTCATCTTTTCAATCAGTTGGCCTCTTTTGCCAGAATGCGGCTATGCCCGTAGGGCCCCACCAAGAAGACCAGGTCGTAGTATGCCTGGTTTAATCAGGAGTGTAAGAGCCTTAGATCAAAATTGTCCATTATAATTAGAGCAAACAATGTGGATAAACTGAGGTAAGCTAGGAGGTCTTACAAGGCAGCTCTGGTTAGAGCGAAAAAGGAATGGGAGGTGAATTGATAGCTGTCAATCAGAGAGGCTTGTCATAGGAATGACTCACAGTGGTTCTGACTTTTAGTCACCAGGGGAGAAGAAGATAGACTCCGGCCACCCACTAACAACATTGCCTCTGCAACCTGGTATGACCATTTCTCCTCACTATACATTTGACCTTGTCTGCCAGACACTGATGCCTCTATCCCGGACTATGCTTATTCCCAGATCAGTGAGTTTTTCTCCGTAGCCGAAATCAGGTCCAGCATTAGTTCCAATCTTTAGGACCAAAGCCCCAGGGCCTGATGGCATTTCGGGCGATGTCTTTCTTAGTGATATTGAGAACTGATCATTATACACTTTGGCACTAGCCAACGGAATTGCTGAAGGTGCCCCAATACCACCTTCCTGGAAGGGAGCTGAGGTGATTCCAGTCCATAAAAAGGGTGACCGCTCGATGTCCTCCAACTACAGGCCCATTAGCCTAATCGATAATGCCCAAAAGGTCTTTGCCCGTGCACTTCTTATGAAGATCCAAACTGGGATAAGTGATAATAACATCTTGTCCCCTTTTCAAGCAGGGTTTAGACAGAAAACTAGCACTATCAATCAGGTTTTTCGCTTCCTCCTATTGGCCTGGAAGACTGTGACTATAGGACAGGGAAGTCTATATGTAGCATTCATTGACTTAAGGTCTGCTTTTGACCTTATCCCCAGACATAAGCTTTGGTGTGCCTTGAAGGATATGGGCCTCCCCTCCGAAATCCTAGAGTAAATTGTTCGCCTTCATGAGGACAATTACGCAAGGGTTCGCTGGGGCAGCCAAGGCAAATTGACAGAACTGATTAGAGTCGACAGGGGGGTTCAACAGGGTTGTGTATTGGCTCCCACTCTTTTCTTGCTTGTTATAAATGGAGTAGTTCAGTACCTTACTGATATTCCTGCTGATGCACCTACCCTGGGGGGAGCCAAGGTGACAACTCTACTGTTTGCTGATGACACACTGTTAGTCTCCAAAACCCCTAGAGGACTGCAGCTGATTTTAGATCGCTTCGAGGTTTTCTGTGCAATGAGAGGCTTAGAGGTTAATACCTCGAAGACCAAACTCCTAATGTTCAACCCTCACAAATCATGTAAAGGCAAGTTAACACAGGGTGAGATTCCCTGGGAGAGAGTGAACACCTTCTAGTACCTAGGCGTCACTCTCTCTAAGGATTTGTCTTGGAAGCACCATGTAATGAAGCAAACTCTCCAGCATAGACAGACCACTGGGGTTTTGATCAAAGAGCATAGGACCTCCCAGAGCAAACCAGTAGCAGCCTCACTCCATTTATATGATCAGAGGGCAGCGCGTTCAGCACTGTATGGGGCCGAACCTTGGGGCCCTGAAAAATTGGACGACCTTCCTACGACAGAGAATACATTTTTGAGAGCGCTATACTCACTCCCTCAGAGTACCCCTCTTCATTCACTAAGACTGGACGTGGGCAGATCCTCAATTGTGGAGAAAGTGAAGCTACACCCCCTATTGTTTTGGCTGCGTTTAAAATCAACTCCTGAGCTGCTCCCTTACGCTGCTGCCCTTGTCGAAGTAAGCGCTCTTGACTCCTTCAAGAAAATTGGTTGGCTCTCTAAAGTGAAGTCCCTGCTTACTACTCTAGGGCTGGAGGCATCGTGGGACGGATCACTGACAGAATATCGAGGAGCAAAATATCGACCTGGAAAAATATCGAGGAAAAATATAGAATGCCAGAATATCGAATTCCTATCTACAAACAGGTAAGTACAAAAATATCGAATCCAAAATATCGTTGTAAAAAATATAGTTAGTCAAAATATTAAATTTTTTAAATGTCTTAAAAGTAATGTAAAATTAATAAAATAATACATATAATTAACTAAAACATACTTAAAAATACTTAAATAACCTTAATATTAATAAATATTTAATGTAAGTTAAAAAAAATAAACATGCATTTTTATTTTTTAATATATATATATATATTAACGTAATATTAATAACAAATATTCAAAATTTTAAGCATAGGATAGCGGGAGGGTAAAATTTACTATTCCCACTCCAGTGACTGCAACAGTAGGGAAAGCGTTGGATAGCGGGAGGGTAAAAATTACTATTCCCACTCCAGTGAGTGCAACAGTAGGGAAAGCGTTGGGTAGCGTAGGGTAAAAATTACTATTCCCACTCCAGAGAGTGCAACAGTAGGGAAAGCGTTGGATAGCGTAGGGATAAAAATTACTATTCCCACTCCAGAGAGTGCAACAGTAGGGAAAGTGTTGGATAGCGTAGGGGTAAAAATTACTATTCCCACTCCAGTGAGTGCAACAGTAGGGAAAGCGTTGGATAGCGGGAGGGTAAAAATTACTATTCCCACTCCAGAGAGTGCAACAGTAGGGAAAGCGTTGGATAGCGTAGGGGTAAAAATGACTATTCCCACTCCAGAGAGTGCAACAGTAGGGAAAGCGTTGGATAGCGTAGGGGTAAAAATTACTATTCCCACTCCAGAGAGTGCAACAGTAGGGAAAGCATTGGATAGCGGGAGGGTAAAAATTACTATTCCCACCCCAGAGAGTGCAACAGTAGGGAAAGCGTTGGATAGCATAGGGGTAAAAATGACTATTCCCACTCCAGAGAGTGCAACAGTAGGGAAAGCGTTGGATAGCGGGAGGGTAAAAATTACTATTCCCACTCCAGTGAGTGCAACAGTAGGGAAAGCGTTGGATAGCATAGGGTAAAAATTACTATTCCCACTCCAGTGAGTGCAACAGTAGGGAAAGTAATGATTTAATATTTAAATTTAAAAAAAATAATTATCAATACCAATAAAAAATTAATTAAAATGAATTACCAATTACAACATATTTAATAATTAATTAATTATAAATACCAATACATATTATTTATTGAAAATAAATTGCCTATTAATAATTAATTAACAACCAATTAATTTTCAATACCAAAAATTAATAAGTAATACAAAATGTTTACCAATTAATAATTAATTAACAGTAAATTAATTATCAATACACAAACATATTTTCAATAATTATTTAATTACAATTAAATTACTTCCCACCCTATTCCCCTATAAACCCACAACCCGCTCCGAATAATAAATTAATACAATTAATATAATTATCAATTAATAAAAATTAATTACCAATTAATAAAAATTAATTACCAATTAATACAAATTAATTACCAATTAATAAAAATTAATTACCAAATAAAAATTAATTAACAATAAATTAATAATCAATACCAATAAATAAAAATAAATAATTACTGAATTACAATTAAATTAGTTCCCACCCTATTCCCCTATAAACCCACAACCCGCTCTGAATAATAAATTAATACAATTAATATAATTATCAATTAAAAATTAATAAAAATTAATTACCAATTAATAAAAATTAATTACCAATTAATAAAATGTAATTGCCAATTAATAATTAATTAACAATGAATTATTTATCAATACCAATAAATAAAATTAAATAATTACTTAATTACAATTAAATTACTTCCCACCCTATTCCCCTATAAACCCACAACCCGCTACAGAACTAAAACGCAAAATTAAATTAAAAATAATTAATAATTCCTAAAAATTAATATTTAATTTACTATAATTAAATTACTTCCCACCCTATTCCCTATACACCCACAACCCGCTACGGAATTAAATTGTGCAAAAATTAAATAACATAAAATTCATTACTTTAAAAAAATTAAGACATACATTACAAAAATAATACATACTTTTAACACATATACTAACACTTAAAATACTATAAAAAAAATCGATATTTTTAACAGCTATATTATGACTGTCGATATTATGACAATCGATATTTCTTACCTGAATTTCGATATTCTGAACCACTATATTTTGGCAATTCGATATTCTGTCCATTCTATATAAAAAACTCGATATTTTGGCAATTCGATATTAAAAATTCGATATTATGTCTGTTCACCTCGTGGGACAAAAAGGACCCAGCATTATTGCCTTGCAAAGACCTGATTAAGAAACAATATTGGAATTGGGTGGCCCAGTCCTCTATCACTCATTTGTCCTGGGGCCGACTCACAATGGATTTTATGGAATTTAAACTGTCAGATGTTTATGAACAATATCTGGAGGCCATCACGATCCCGCTGGATAGGAAGCTTTATATTCACATCAGATTTGGCTCCCTCCCAGTGAATACATTTATAGCTTCCTGGCGACAGCCTTCCACCACAATGCAGTCTTGTCCAGGTTGTCTTCTTGTTGCTGAGTCAATTAGTCAATTTTTTTTTGTGTGTCCCATGTACCATGCTCCGAGAGCCAAATGGCTAACTCCTGTTTGTGGGTGGCTTGGCACCCGTTGCCATCGTGAGGCGCTATGCATTTTAAAATTGGACTCTAGTCTTCTAGTTGCCTGCGCAGTTGCCAAGTTTCTCGGCAAAAAGTGGATCATTAGAAGATCCGTGCTGAAAGTGTAACTGATTGTAACTTTTCTAATTAACTTTTTAACCTCTTTTAAAATCAATAATATGTTTCTTAGCTCTGGTTATAATGCCATTTTTAGCATTGTGACTGCATAGCGGGCCATGCTGCCCAATTCCATCGCGGCATAGGCTCTTGGTGACACAGCTCCTAGGCGCTTTATAAGCCAGTTTTATCTTTTTATATTAGTATTTAGGATAATCAATCAAGTTGAAACGTTAGTTCTATTGATAACAAATTTTGGTATGTTTTTTATCTTGTTTACTTGTATTTTATGCATTTGCACTTTTATGGTCGCAATGACCAAAATAAAGTTTATATGATGATGATGATACAGTCCCGGAGAGCGAGTGAGTCAGGGAGGTCTTGTGGAGGAGCAACCTGTTTAAAGAACACTACATCACAATGTACATCACAATGTATTAATAGTCCAAATATCTGCTCCCTCCCCTACCACTGACACTATGGGGCCTATTAGCAATAACCGGCGATAATTATCGCTAAGCGCAGTTAGCGCTTGGATAATTATCGCCGGCTATCGCAGGTTTCTATCGCGGAGATAGCGTGCTATCAGCAACGCTTATCTCCTAAGCGATAGAAACCCTGGAGAACAGTGTGAATATCGCTTGAAAACAAGCGATATTCACACTGTGACCAGTGTTAGCTTGGCGATAGGGCGAGGGGATTTAGCCATGTAATCCACACTCCCATTGGATTACATGGCTAAGTCAGGTCTGGACCAGGCGTTAACAAACCAGCGCTAAACGTGTTTAGCGCTAGTTCGTTAATCACCTCCCCTGCCTCGCTAATAGGCGATAGCGAGCTTAGCGACTGTTACCAGTCGCTTTTAGGTTGGGAACGCCTACTTTGCATGCCATTAGCGATAAATATCGCTGGCATGCAAAGCGGCACCCAACCCGGTCGCTATCGCCTAGAAGCTGTCGCTAACAGCAGTTAGCGACAGCTTGCTAATAGGGCGTTAGAATTATCGCCGCTTTAGCGGGAATAAGTCCCGCTAAAGCGGCGATAGAGCCCTTGATAATATGCCCCTATGTTCTTACTTTGACCATGTACAGGACTTTGCTGTCTTTTGGCTATGGACATACCACATACATATGTACATAATATATGCATAAACATATACATATGTACATAAATATGGCTAAATTGTTTAGTTTCACGTTCAATAAATCACTCAGCTTCAAGATTCATGTGAAGGAAACTACCACAAGTGCAAAATGTTTCCTTCATTTCTCAACAGGACTTAAATCTAACAGGGCTTCAAATCCTCTGTTCAAGCTCTGGTGATGTTAAGTAGTGAGTATGCGAATGCGCTACTGGCAGGGATCGCTATGAAATATTTAACCTCCTCGGAGCAATACTTCACCTCTACCAACAGACAGAACACAAACATGAGAACATTTATCAGAATCTGTCCTCTTCTTGATTGCCTCAGCTGGGAACCAGTGGAAACCTGCTCAATATATTGACAGCCTGCCTCTCTTATATGGCCATTACCCATAACTATCCTACATACCTCTCACAGAAATGTGAAATGGGAGGCAAAGTCAGAGCAATAGGAAATCATTTTTTATTACTTCTTAAAACACCACACAACCCTCAATCAAACCTTGTCAGGCATTACCTTGAGATTTTGGAATGTTTTTCCTTCTCCCTTTAGATCGTAAACTCTAACCTCAAAAGAGGGTTGGCTACTTTGCTTCTTTGCAATATGGAACAGTCTTTCAGCCCACAGAAGACTTGCCCTTTTATTCAAGTTTAAATCAATGTATTCACCAAACTAGAGAGTTTACCTCTCTTAGGGGCCCATTACGATACCCGGCGTAAAGAAATCCGCCAGGCATGGAAGCGGCAAAAATCCGCCCGCACACACCGTCTGAACACCGACCACGCAATTACGATTACACAATCCGAAAACCGCCATCGGCGGAAAAATCACACAAAATACCGCCTGCCATCGTCCGAGTCTGAGTCAAACCGCCCGCCACGGACGGAAACACGCACGACAACACAAAACCGCCCGCCCACACGGCCGACACACCGCACGTGAAATTACGATCGCACCGCCATGAGCGCGGAAAACCACAAATATACCGCCCGCCAGCGCAAACAACGCCGATGAGAATCGACACGGCAGAAGCCATGGCGCCAACGTACCTGCACAGAAACCATCCGCACACAAAACCAATAGCACACAACATGGCCAACAAGTCCACACAGCAAGGCACGCACAAATACACAAGCACAGTACACATCCCGAAAACACACCCCCGGACAAACAAAAAATACAAAGGCCAGAACCCCAGACACAACACACCTGAAAACAACAGACCATGAGGACACACCCACATAGGTGAGTACAAAAGCAGCACTCCCACAGACTACAACCCCTTGCTACATTGCAAACCAGAGAGGAGAGGAGAGGACACAGTGACACAGCAAGGACAGCAGCACACCACAGAAACGCACACATCACTACCACCACCACCACCACCACACACACCGGCACCACAAACCCCCTGCACATTACACAACACACACCGCACCAGCACCACAAACACCATGGCACCACAAAGGATGCCCAAGTTCACGCCCATGGAGCTGACGGTCATGGTCGACGAGATCATCAAGGTGTACCCACAAATCTATGGGAACATGGTCCAGCACACACCACTAGCCACCAGAAACAGAATGTGGAACCGGATCGTAGACCAGGTCAATGCAGTCGGGACCCTGCCCAGAAACAGAGTCGAGATTAACAAACGTTGGAATGACGTAAAGAGCCTGGTCAAGAAGAAGGAGGGCAAAACAGAGAGCTGGCTGCCGTCACTGGCGGAGGGAATCCCGCGCTCTTTAAGACCTTCAAAGCGTGGGAGGAGAAGGTGCGAGTCGTAATCCATCCGGAGATCCTCGCCGGATTAGCAGGGGAGTGGAGGCTGGTAAGTACAAACTAATGTATACCAGCACACCGCTATGTACTCACATGCGCAACTACCATGCCACAGCTCCCAGGGACAAACACCCCCATGTCCAGCACACAATACACAACACATCACACACACATGCAACAGACACTACCACACACAGCCCAAACCGAACAACTGTAAGATGCGTGGGGACATGTGTACACTCAGCCAGCCACGTAACCACCAACAGGTCCCCAAATATGCCAGAAGCGCCACAACGAGCACCCACCACACCCATGTGTCCGCCACAGCTGCACTAACCGACAAGTAACAGGTAAGTGGCAGGAACACAAAGTGCAGTGTGTGGGACGGTGGACAGCCCAAGTACAACACACACCAGGCCCCAGTCCCACAGCACAGCAAGGAGGAGCATCCCCCACAGCCACGTGTCAGCCACCGCAGTGCACAACGACAGCCGAAAGGCAGACATCACGGTCCACAGCAATCGGTGTCAGTGGGTGTCCAGCCACCCCCACGACCCACAACACCCCCCACCCCCACAGACCTGCAACATGGAGCACCCCCCGCTTAGAGCCATGTGGCATCCAGTACAGTGCACGCACGAACAACTTGCAGGTGGGAAACTGGACAGGGCTGGATTACTGGAGGCATGAGGACCATAACACGACCAACACATGGGACATGTCACGTAGCAGACGAACACGCAGCACCGCCCACCGTCACGAACAAGTGAACAATGTGCACACGGACATGAACAACAGACTCACACCCCACATGACCCATCACAGACATAGCAACACCCAAGGAGCCACGTCTGCATGCACAAGCCACACTGAATATAGTCCCACACGGCAGCCACTGTGCAACTCATCACACACAACCGAAACACCATTGAAGTCCTGTCCATGTAGCCCCTACTGCCTGTCAACCACACACCCCACAACTACGCCTATGTAAGACAAACAACACTAGACGCAACAGAGCGGGACAACATAAATGCACACGAACACCACTGAACCCATCAAACACACAGACACACCATGCACAAACAACATACCATCCATCCCATCCGTCAGCCCCAGTCTCATGAAAGGCATGTCATCCGCACAGCTGCCACACATACAGCAGTCACGCTGAGATACATGCCCATGACCAACCATGTGCCAGAAGTCAATGAAGCGCACGACACACTGTGAGCAACAACACACAACATGGGCCACACCCCCCCGAGCACTGCAGTGATGCACATGGCACAGGGCAGCACGCACACCAAGGAGATGGGACAACTGCAATACGTCGGGTGGCACACAACCATCACTCACTCATAACGATGCGTCCAATGCCATGTCCAGTAATCACAACAGACAGCAAATATGCAGGCCATGTCAAGCATGCACACACCTCAAACCATGCACTGTCATGCTGCCACAACACATGTCACGTTCGGCACCCATGGCTCACAGCATGTACCCCAAAAGCATATACCCTCCCAAATGCGAATCTGGGGCATGGCCCCCATGTTGCCATATGCGTTCCTAAGCGTTCCATTTGAACCCCAAAAGCATATTCCCTCCCAAATGCGAATCTGGGGCATGGCCCCCATGTTGCCATATGCGTTCCTAAGCGTTCCATTTGAACCCCAAAAGCATATTCCCTCCCAAATGCGAATCTGGGGCATGGCCCCCATGTTGCCATATGCGTTCCTAAGCGTTCCATTTGAACCCCAAAAGCATATTCCCTCCCAAATGCGAATCTGGGGCATGGCCCCCATGTTGCCATATGCGTTCCTAAGCGTTCCATTTGAACCCCAAAAGCATATTCCCTCCCAAATGCGAATCTGGGGCATGGCCCCCATGTTGCCATATGCGTTCCTAAGCGTTCCATTTGAACCCCAAAAGCATATTCCCTCCCAAATGCGAATCTGGGGCATGGCCCCCATGTTGCCATATGCGTTCCTAAGCGTTCCATATGAACTCCAAAAGCAAAGTACAAACCAGACCCAGGATGGGCCAGGAGCCCGCATACACCAGAGTCACAATGAGTAGGGGCACAGCAACACACCCATCGGCATGGCCAATCCGTCCCATGCCACATGTGCACAGCACACAGTCCCATTGCCTAGCACACACAACTACAGATGCCACAGCCACACACTCGCCTCCGGGAAACCCATGTACGAGATTGCACGAACTGCCAATGTCAGACGACTAATACATACTTCGCCAGGTGCAACACAAAAACAAATCTCATTCTCTCCACAGGTGACGAACTGCTGGATGCTGGGGATGGAGACAGCAGCCAGCACAGCCAGCCCACAAGCCCCCAACGAGGACACACGGATCTGGAGGATCTGTCCTCCTCTTCGGACACGGACCACCAAGCTGGCCCATCTGGCGTGGCAGGGCCCAGCCGCTCCCCAGGACCCCTCCTACCCACCAACCCATCATCCAGGGATGCTGAACAGTCCCAGTCCCCTGCTGCCACTGTCGTTGAGGCCACACCCACGGTCATTGCGGCCACTACCACTGCCGCAACCGCCACCATCGCCGCACCGACCACCACCGCCTCCACCACCACCACGTCTTCGCTGGCACCAGCCCCAGCGCAGGTGGTGGCCCGGCCGACTGTATCCACCCTGGGAGCCACAGCGAGGACCGTGGTGTGCAATGTGGCTAGTGGGCAGGCCGGTGGCAGCAGGACTGGTAGGAGGAGCAGGGTCAGGGAAACGCCAGCCTCCCCTGGGAGCCATGCCCTGCCTCAAATGGCCAGAGTCCTTGGGGCCTATGAAGAGGCCCAAGGACAATGGGCCAGGTCTGCTACTGACACGCGGGAGGTGCTGGGGGTGCTGAGGTCCATGGACGCCCATATGGGCCAATTCGTGTCCCGTATGGACCAACTCGTGGACCTCATGGGCCAGCTGGTGGTGGCGGTGGGGTCACAGGCAAGGCCAGCAACACCACCTCCGCCACCACCTGCTAGGGCGCAGGGTCGGCCAGCAGTGTCCACTTCCCCTGCGTCCACAGCCAGTGAGCACACCTCACCCACCACCAGCAGGTCGCCACCACACACCCCCTCCCAAACGTGGAAGGGGCCGTCCGAAGAGGAAACAGATCTCCCGGGAGGACTTCGCACGCTCCAGTCGCAAGTGAGGCAGCCAGCCAGCCTACCGCCAGCCTTCCTTGACCAGCCACTGCATTGACTTGCTCTACGATCCCACTCCACACAGCCATCTGGATGGCATGTGTGTGTTGGACTATGGACATAGAACCAGTGGGTACACCCTGATCATCACGCAGCCATGACCGACAGCTCATTGTCACTGCACGCACCACTTTTGTCATCACCTTACACACAATCACATGTCACAGTTTGTAATAAATGCACCTTTTTCACTAACTGCTGTTTGTGCCCTGTGTTTTATTTGTACGGAATACAACGGCCACCTTGGGCGGAAAGGCACCTGATGCGTGGCATGGCAATGGAATCCGGAGGGCCTGTAGGGACCTAGGGGTGGGAGACAGAACAGGAGCACATTCAATGAGTGTGTCACACACCCATCACACAGTACATGTCAACAACTACAAGCAATGTACACACATCGCACAGAGCAATAGGGCACAATGCCACAGTCACCAACAGTGGCATACTACCCTGGCCATGGAGCGTTGACACACTGCACGCAGTGAACATACGGCCACCCTGACACAGCACACACACACCTGCACAGATACAGACACATCATCCGTCGTACATGGACACTCACCGTCAAGTGAAGTAGCGGGCGATGAGCTGCTGGCGCACATTCCCAGCTTCCTCCTCTCCGCTGTCCACCTCACTCGAGCTGTCCTGGTCTGCGGGCTGGGGCCCTGGTTGATCTCCGTCATCCACAATGAGGGGGATCTGCTTCCGAATGGCTAGATTGTGCAGCATGCAGCACGCCACCACTATCTGGCACACCTTCTGTGGGGAGTACGCCAGTGCACCCCCGGTGCGGTCCAGGCACCTGAACCTGGACTTGAGGAGGCCAAAGGTACGCTCGACCACACGTCTGGTCCTCCCATGTGCCTCATTGTATCGATCGTCTGCTGGGGTGCGAGGATTCCTCAATGGACTGAGCAGCCATGCCCCATTCGGATACGCAGAGTCACCTGGGTGTGAGGTACACAGAGAACCGTTGCTATTCCAACTGGACAGGGGACAGCATCGCACAACCAGCACGCTACACCACTCCACATACTCACCGACAATACAGCCACGATCCTGTTGCAGATTGGCCATCAGTCGTGGCAAGATGCTGTTGCGCATTATGTGTGCGTCATGTGCCGAGCCTGGAAACTTGGCACACACGTGGGTGATCACCATGTCCGCAAGGCACACCACTTGCACATTCAGGGAGTGCGTGTGCTTCCTGTTGCGGTACAGGTGCTCAGTGGCCTGTGGTGGAACAAGGCCAACATGTGTGCAGTCAATGGCTCCCACAACGTGTGGGATTCTGCCAAGGGCATAGAATGCACCCTTCACTGCCGCCAATTCACGAGCCCTGGGGAATCTGATGTACCTGTTTCGGTACAGCATCATGGCTGCCAGTACATCCCTCAGCACCTTGCTGAACATGGGCTGGGACATCCCTCCTCCACTGCCCACTGTGTGCTGGAATGACCCAGTGGCGAAGAAATGCATGGCGGCCATCACCTTAGCCGTGGGGGTGACAGCAGTCGGATACACCCTGCGGGGACGGAGATGGGGCTCTAACATGGCACACAGTCGATGCAGAGTTGGCCTGTCCAGCCGAAACTTCCTGATTACCTCTGTATCGTCCATGTCCGCCAGCAATTGGTATGGGCGGTCAATGTTCGGTCTCCGCCTGGGTTAAATGGCAGAGGACACATGTCAAAGCAACACGGCACATAGCAATTTTGCATACACATCACTGACATGACTGAGCAAGCACATGAGCCACAGCCCAGCTGTCAAGCTGGGACGGCACGGCCACAATACACTTACACAGGTCTCCCAACAATGGCAATGGCAAGTGAGACATACCACTGCCATGTGCATGCACATGGGGATCTAGGCCCCAATGACTTGCGGGCGTGCTGATGGGGACTGACTGCATATTCGTCAAGCGGCAACGCCACGGCAACATGAGTGTCTGCTGAGCATGGAACTGCTTCCGAGGCTGGATGAGTATGGCACACGACGACGACGATGTGGGCACGGGCTGAGCGGCCAATACAAGTGGGACCTGTGGCACGAGGGGATATGAGACAGTAGTAGGTGTCAGCACTGCACCCTATGTACAGCACTGTACGGATCACAGCTCCCGAAACATTGACTGGTGTCCACATTGACAGCCCCATGCCAAGACGGCTGTGTGCTTGCAGTCACACGTCACAGGTGAGAGGTTACATTGCACGTGCCAGGTGGCAGACGTACATAGTGGGAGCTGGCATGTGTGTGCATGTGTCTCCTGTTCAGGATCCACCAGATGGGCGCTGACTCTGTACTGACCATTGGACACAGCATGTTCCGTGGAAGGCTTGTGTGTGTGGGATGGTGGCACTGGATGTGCCTCCGTTGGGTGGGGGGCCATGCACAGGGCGGGTACGTCGATGATTGCGCATTGTTGGTCACGGTGGGTGCACCAACTAAGATGTGTTGCCCTGTGTTCAATTCCTATGTCCGCATGATGATGGACTGTGGATGTGAGCAGACTACACATTGGTCGATGTGCTGTCTATATGCATGTGCCTTCACACCAGGCACAGCTGCCCCTGCACATGTGACCCCTGCTGGACTCGCTGCTGGGTCTGTGGAGCTGATGCACCTTCTGCGCGTGGGGCGGACAGCTCTCCTCACTTCCCTCATTGCGCATGTCATGTCTTTGCCGCAGGTGACATGGATCATGGAGGGCCCACATGTACGCGTGGGTAGGCTACACATGATTGTTCACTGGTCGCCACCCCCAGTCAGTGTTTCGAATGGGAAGGTTGTCGTGCTGGTGGTATGTTCGATGTGGCGGATGGGCGGGCCTAGGTGCGGGCTTACATTCCGGACATGGGGGGTAGTTGGATTGGCGACTAGTTGCAGTACACACGGGACACGTCTCTTCCTTTCCACATCTGGGTCATCCCTTGTACTAACTGACAGTGATACAGTCATCTTCGCCCCAGCCCTCATGTCCTCCCCTCGCCCCCCAATATGCATGCTCACCTGCGAGGCTAGCGCTTGCACAGGCAGCCCCATGCTCGCACCAGAGAGGGCAAGGAGTGTATGTGTGGGTCCAGTTGCACGAGTGGGCTGTCTCAGGGTATGATGTGTGGCGGGACGCCGTCCACCTGCGTGGTGCCCCAAATGGAGACCCGGCCTGCATGGACTATGCATCACAGTCTTCGCCTTCCGGATCCGCCACCTGCGACACCCAGTGGCTGTGGCTGCCCTTGCGGCCAGGCCGCGTCCGTCTGTGGCTGTTGGCCCACACATTCACTCTTTGGCCTCTCTGGGGAGGGCTCGGGGGTGGTGGCGCACGCGCTTGCACTTAGTCGCAATGGCATGTGTCGTGGTTGGTATGATGGGCAATGGATGGGATGGTGCGAGCCACCTCCCGTGACGTCAGTGCTGCTCGTGCTGTGGTGCGTCCCCCTACACTTCCATCTGACTTGTGCCATGCTAGACGTTGAGGTTCTATTGCCTGCGTGATATGACCAGGAGGAGCGCGAGGAGACCTCACACACACCATGCTCCACTGCCATCCCGTGCCCTGTATCGCCTGTGCGGATTGACTATGTTGGGGTTACACCTGGTTGACTGGGGCTGTGTGTGCCTTGTCAAGGGGCATGGCGGGCGCACAACAGGATCCAGCTTGTCCACAGAGAGTGGGCTGAGGTGCGCCTGGTGCCGCTTTGTACGTGTGCCCGGCTGCTGTGCACACACGTGTTCACTCCCCCGACAGGTGTCCTCTCACAATGCCCAGGGAAGCGGTGGTGTACTGTTCATGACCCCTCCCAACACGGCGTGCTCCAACTTGGCATGTGCGCATCTACCCGTCGCACCCACCCACCTGAGCACTGCGTCCATACGACTTCACACGACACATGTGTGTCTTCCACAGTAGTGCTACTCATTTGCGTTGACATCCAATACCAGTGGACTACATGGTCATGTCACGACTGCCGTGTACTTCACATACTCTCATCCTCTCTCATTCGTACTAGTGAAATGAGTCAGCGGAGACAGTTTTGGTTTCAAACATTATATTGAGTCTTCTGTCCTCTGTGATGCAGTATAGTGGACACTACTGGCAGCGGGATACATGTTGAGGATATACTGAGCATGATTACAAATGGGATAGGGTGTGGGGTTACATCTGCTTGGCCAAGGCTGTGCTAATGTACATTTACGTATAGCTGCGGAGCTGCGGACTTTGACACAGACGGTATACATGTAGCCTACCAGACCGCTCGGCATCATGGGCACAGTCCATCTCAGTTCCATGTGACAGGTTTGCTGCGGTTGTTCCTCATGCACGCGTGCATGTGAGATGACATCAGGGCATGTGCTTGCGTGCATGCAGCGGCGTGCCACTTGTTGTTGCACTGTGGTGGTTACTGGACATGTCACAGTCACTGGGGTCGTGTTGTTGTTGTATGCACTTGTCGTCCATGCAAAGGTCCTGGTATGGGATTCCCGGGGCGGGGGTGGGAGTGGTGCAGCACCCACAGACTCCAGGCGACCTATTCATGTCCACTGAGCGGTGTGTGTGTCCATGTGCGCTGGATCCATGTCGTGTCCTGGTTGTTCGTGCAGTTCCGTCCATGTGGGTGCGATACACAGAGCCCATGCCACTGCCTCCCACGATGCATGCGGTGTTCCTGGATGTGATGGGGAACAGTGTGCATGTCCCGGTCATATCCGATGTCATGGCGATGTCGTTGATGGTGTGGTTACAGTTGCCGGTCGTTTGGTATGGCTGTTGTGGTGGTGACTGGCCAGTCCGTGCGGAAGCTGAGCATGGGTGCGGGGTTGGACTTCATAGGTCACTCGGGGAACCTGCGTTGTGGTCCGACGTATTTACAGGTTGTCAGGTATGCGATGCCGTCCAGCAGGGCTTCTATGTCATTGGTGGTGTACATGTTTGCCAGCCAATGAAGCGGATGGTGGCTGTCAAGGTGTTGTTCGTAGGTTGTCCCTTGGAGGACCATGATGGGGCATGCTGGGTGACATTCGATGTAGCTGTTCTCGATGATCCGTCGTGTGGAGGCACAGTGGTTCCATTTCAGTGCGGGTGCGATGTTGGCCACATACGCCATGCCCCCATAGGCAGAGCAGGCCCTGTCGTGTGCGTCCAGAGGGAGGAGTAGTGGTAGCAGGTCCGCCTTCAGACATGCCGGGTTGGAGAGGCATATCTCGACGGGATGCTGGTAGGGACACCTCCGACAGTAGAAGACGGGCATGACGCAGCTGAACAATGTGATGCGGTAAGTCAGTCGGTAACTTACGTTCAGCAGGGACAGGAGATCGCATCCCAATGTATGTATCGTGTTGGTTTTGTACAGCTTGAGCTGTTCGGCGTAGTTTGGTAGGTGTGTTGCGGTTGCCATTTCGCAGCGGTTCGTTGAGGTGGCGTGCTCCGGCTGTGTGTGCAGTCTGCAATGTGCACGCTCCGGGGTTGCTGTGAGCTCTGTGTAGTCGTAGGGAGACAGGACTTGTGTTCTGTTGGCTTGTTTGGAGGACACGGGCCCTCTTCCCACATGCTTCTCAGACAGTTCAAGGTCAGTGCTGTGTGACTCCTTCCAATTAACTTGCATGTGGCCGACATGGGGAGTGTTTTCTTCTTTCTTCCCCGTCCGTTGTGTGCTTCTGTGATATGCGCTATCTGCCCTGTGGTCGGTCTCCTCGGCATGCCTGTGTTGGTCTATTCTTGGACAATGGCTGTATTCACCGGCTTCTGTCGTAGGGCTGTGGTTTCGGTGTTGGAATGGAAGGTCATTCAGTGCTGTCTGCTCTCCCTTGTGTGGGTGGCAGCCTGCCTTTCCGCTCTGCGTTGGGCCTTGTGTGTGGATGTTATTCTTGGGCCACCTGTTGTCGGTCCCCGGGCTCTTTGGTGTTCCGTTTCATGTGTCTTGTTCATATGTGCAGGGTGGTATGGGTTTTTCAGTGTAGTACTGGCGTCCCTCTTCCCGAAGGGGCCCTGCTTCTCCTAGTTGGTGTTGCCGCCGCTGTGTGCTACGCCATGTTTGTTACACTGGGGTGTGTCCTGCTGTTGCGTGACTTCACTGACATGTGTGCGTCGGTTGTGTGGCGTTGGGTGTTGTCCGTGAATTGGGCGTTGGGGACATGTCTGTGGCAGGCCTGTCACGTGTCATGTGCGTTCGGGGTGGGGCTGATGTGTGTGCTGCTTGGTTGTGTCCCTGTGTCTGTGTGCGACGCATGCATGGCGCTGCGGTTGGCCTCTGCGTTGTGCGCATGTGTGGCGGCGTCATCGGCGCTTTGGGGCCGTGACGGGGTGGTTGGTTCCTAGTCCCAGGTGGTGTGTACACATGTGTTCCGCGATGTTAGGATTTGGCCTGTGTGTCATATGTGGATGCAATGGTGGATGTGTAGTGTGCACGCGCTGGTGGGGGTTGTCCGCTTTTTCCGCCCTTGCACTGTGTGCGCTGTTTGCGTGCACTTGTTGTGTGTGTGCCTACCTGCGTCTCCGCGGTACGTTGCATCCTTGGTGGTGCATCAGCAGAAGCATGGGAAGGGCCTGCAGTGCTGGATTCATGCCCGGGGTGCCGCTTCTTCGTTGTCCGTGCTCTGCGTCCGTGTTTCCGCCTCTCTTTCACGTGCGGTGTCTCTTTGCCGTGGGAGCCGTTTGTTTGCGGCATCGTAATTTATGCGCCGGGCGGGACGTGTTTCGTCGGACGGTGTGTGTCAGTTGTGCTGCGCCGCTACGTGTGCGGGCGCACTTTGATGGCGGACGGTGTTGCTGGCTTGCCGGCGGTGTTTGGCCTGCTTTTCGCATCGTAATTGGGCGGGCGTGTGGACTGCTGCGTGCCGGCGGTAACTGGTGGTTTTTGCATCCGCCAGCACGGCGGTTGTGCTTCCGCCCGCCATCGTAATGGGCCCCTAAGTTATTTTCAATTAAAAACTAATAGTAATTTAACAACTAATTATAAAGTAAGTAAAATTAATTTACTCCCCACGCTGTACCCTTATAACAGTAATACCCACACACAAAAAAATATAAACAAATACCCTAATTAAATATTAATTAATTAATTAATTAATTAATATTAATGATCAACTAATTATTAATTAATTAAACATAAATTACTTCCCACCCTTTACCCCTATAAACCCCACAACCCACACCTAAAATTAATTACCCAATTTCCATATTTAATTTTCAATTCATTAATTAATATTAATTAACAACTAATTATTAATTAATTAAACATAAATTACTTCCCACCCTTCCCCTATACACCCCACAACCCGCACCTAAAATTAATTACACAATTTCCATAATTAATTTACAATAAATTTATTAATATAAATTAACAACTAATTATTAATTAATTAAACATAAATGACTTCCCACCCTTTACCTCTATAATCCCCACAAACCGCACCTAAAATTAATTACACAATTTCCATAATTAATTTCCAATCAATTGATTAATATTAATTAACAGCTAATTATTAATTAATTAAACATAAATTACTTCTCACCCTTTGTGAGAAGCTAGGTTTCTGTTGCAGTAACCCCCCCCCACACTTTTTGTCAGACTACTGTTGCACTTTTGACTTGATGTGCCCTAGGTCCCTGCCATTCAGGTTCCCAGGGCCTGTGTTCTTTCCCTAAATCTGTACACAAACGCAAATGGCATCTCTGGTCACAGGTCAGCCCCTGGTAAATGGTACCACAGGTACCCAGGGCAATGTGACCAGGGAAGACCTCTAAGGGCTGCAGCACTTATTGAGCCACCCTTAGAGGCCCTGTACCTTTACACACACACACACACTGCCATTGCAGGCTGTGTGTTTTGGTGCAAAACAAAGTGAAGAGTCGACATGGCACCCATCCCTGTGTGCCATGCCTACAACCCACTGCCCTGGCATAGATCAGTCACCCCTATAGCTGGGTGCCCTATACCAGTTGTGAGGGTACAGGTGCATGAGCCCTGTACCGCTACAGTGTCTAAGTCCATTCCTAGACATTGTAAGTGCAGTGCTGCCATTAAGAGTATATGGTGCAGGGGGTTTGTCATTACGAACTCCACAGCACCAAAATGGCTACACTGAAAACTGCGATGTTTGGTATCAAACTTCTCAGCACATTAAACCCACACTGATGCCAGTGTGGGATTTAATGAAAAATGCACTCAGAGGGCATCTTAAGAGATGCCCCCTGAAAAACGACCAGCCTCTGGTAGGTTCCCTGACTGGTACACACCAGCCTGCCACCACAAGACATGTTTCTGGACCCCTAGGGTGGGAGCCTTTGCTCCCTGAGCCCAGAAACAAAGCCTTTCCTGGGCGGAGGTGTTCACACCTCCCCCAGGCCAGGAAGAGCCATCTGTGGCTGGGGAGCTTCAAAGGCCTGGCAGCCTTTGTAATGCGACCCCCAGCCTCTCCTGTTGTCAGGAGCAGGCCCCTTCCTGTCTCCCCTCCTTTATGGCGGGAAGACAGGCGGGAAAAATTAGACAGCCCAGAAGGTGTACTGACCTCTGCCAACCCCACCCCTCAGGTGGGGGAGGCGAGGTGAAGCCCACTGTTCAGTGCCCGCCATCTTGCAGATGGCAGGCACTCCCCAATCAGGATTAGGGATTGTGCTCACTCCCCCACGTGGGGTGAGCACACCAAGGGTGTAGTCACCCTAAGGTCAGTAGCCCATTGGCTACTGATCTCAAGACCCCTAAAACGCCCCCTAAATACAGTATTTAGGGGGCAGCCCTGAACCAAGAAGGCAGACAAGAAACTACAAGAAGAAAAGAAGAAGAAGGACCGAACAGTTGTGCCGAAGCTCACAAGAGGAGGATGCCCACTGACTTGGCCCCAGCCCTACCAGCCTGTCCCCACCTCGAACCTGCTTCAGCGAAATCCCGGTGTGTCCTGCAGCCAGCAACCTCAAGAAACCCGGAGAACCTGCCTGCCTTCCAACCCAAGGACTCCCGTCTCCCGTGAACACCGCATTTGTTCAACAACAGACTCCAGCTCCGCAAGGATCCGTGAGTTTGCACCACTCTGCAGTGTTCGAGTGGCCCAACACCAAGAGGAGGTCCCCCCGCCGATCCTGACCAGAGATCCGGTGACCCCTGACCTGCCTCAAGCCTCCAGCCGACACCTGCAGCCTCAAACTGGAAGGTCACCCCAACCGCGACCAGGAGCTGGTAAGAAGATCCGAACCTAAAAGGCACCCCTGCACCCGACGCCCCACGGCCTTGGGTGGCCCAACCGATGGTGTCTAACCAACCATCAAGATCCCAACTTACCTCTCCAAGTGGTGGTCGCACCCAGAAGACCTTCGTCCCCGAGCCTGCAGTGCTTTTGCAAACCGGAGACTACCCATTGAAAGCTACAGGGCTTCCGACGCCAAAACAGCACTCTGCACCTGGCCGCCCCAGTGCCGCTGAGGGTGCATCTTTTGTGCTGGCCTAAACCCCCATTTGCCCTGAGCTTAAGTCCAGGAGCTTTGCTCCCACAACACAGTGGCCTGCTCGTCAGCAGCCACCAACCGGAGGCGACCTATCCCCCATTGGATAACATTGGGCCTCAGCACTCTGCACCCGGCCGCCCTAATACCGCTGAGGGTGTAACAAGAGTGCATCCTTGACCCTGGGGGACCCCTGAGTCTAACCCCAGAATACCAACTCCCACAACAAAGTACTTACCTTTGAACCGATAGCACTATTTTCCTCCATAGGATAACATTGACTGTTTTTCTATGAAAAGTTTCTAAGTGTGGAGTTGGAAAATCTATGAAAACCTTTTACAACTGTACTAAATAACAAAAACTCTTTTACTTAGCTGTTTACAGGAAATGTCCCAGTGTAGTACCCAGGTGTACTACACTGTGTGAGAAAAGTAACCTGAAAGTAATGTACTGGTCATTTTACTAAAAAGCCCATTCAAAGTATATGTACTGTATTTCCAAAGCATTGCATTTCTTAGTAACAGTACTGTAAATCAAAACAAAGTGCATATACAATTACAATCCAAACTGTGTTACAACTGCATTACTACTGTAAAGTATTTATTGCTTACCTGTGCCAGGCTTGCTTGGTTCTAGAAAATAAAATAACTAAAAGAATATTTTTATGCAAAAACGAGTGGTCTGAAGTTCAGTCTTTGAGTGTGTGAATTCATTTGCTGACTGAGTGTGTACAACAAATGCTTAACACTGTCCTCTAGTAAAGCCTTACTGCTCGACCACACTACCACAAATAGAGAGTGAGGTGCTATCTACTTTACCTCTGCCTACCTTTTGGGTTCCACTGGACTCTGTGCACACTATACCTCACTTTGGTATAGTATATACAGAGCCAACTTCCTACACCCTTCCCCTATAAACCCCACAACCCGCACCTAAAACAAATTACACAATTACCATAATTAATTACCAATTAATTAATTAATTTTAATTAACAACCAATTAATAATTAATTACAAATAAATTATTTCCCACAATTAACACTATAAAATCTCAAATAAATAAATATTAATAAATAAAAAATATTCATTAATTTATTACAATTAAGGGGCCGATTCCGATTCGGGCCGGAAATCTCTCCGACCGAGCCGGACTTGGAGAGATTTCCGACCGAATCGGACCCTAGCAGCCCGACCGAACGAGTACGATGCGCACGTATGCCATCGGACTCGATTCGGTCGACTCCCATTGAAGTCAATGGAAGCCTGTCGTACAACGCGTACGCAGGCTCCCATTGACTCAATGGGTGCGAGGCGAACAGGGGCGCCCCCTACAGCGTGTACGCGGTGAAGCGACTCGCGCCGTACACGCACAGGTAGGGGGGACCCATGGGTCCCCCCTGTGTGCGACTCGCGCGGCCACGCGTACAGGGGGGTCCGACACGGACCCCCAAAGTACGGCTCCGACTGCTCCTTCGAGCCGGACGGCGCGAGTCGGTCGGACTGCTCGCGGCGCGTATCGTACTTGCCCGGCCGGGGAACGTCTCCATTGCGCGGTGCGAGGCGTGTCCGAGCGAGTCGGTCGGAGCGGTCGGCTTTCGCGTACGAGTCGGTCGGTGCGGTTGGGTCTCGCGAACCAGTCGGTCGGAGTTTTCTCATCGTACTTGCTCGCCCGGACGCACGTACGAATCGGTCGGGAAACAGGGCTCCGAATCGGATCCGGTAAAGCCGAATCCGATTCGGAGCCCTACCGGCCGAGATCGGAATCGGCCCCTTAATCTCTTCCCACCTTATTCCCTTATAAACCCACAACCTGCTACGGAACCAAAAAACACAAAATGTACTTAAAATAAAATTGATAACTACTAAAAATTTAACACATAAATTAAAAAACACAAACAATACTTATACCAAAAAACATACATCACATACATTTAAAATATAAACTAAAATACATAGCACAAATTAAAAAATGGATATTTTAAACAACTGTATTTTTGCAAACGATATTAGTGACTTCAAAATTTTTGAAAACGATATTTCTTACCTTAAATTCGATATTCTTGACCACGATATTCTTGCTGTAGATATTTCTGGGTCACGATATTTTCCACTTGATATTTGTGTAAGTCGACATTTCCAACTCGATATTCTGTCTGAATACCTGAAGGCAGAATGGTATTCAATGTTTCTGTCCCTCCTGGATGGTCTTTTGTCCTCCCAGAGGGGCATTTTTCTCCTAGGCTCTATATGATGCGCACCAGGCAACCTTTGTATTCTTTTAACTGAGAAAAGTGGTGTTAAAAATGGCAACATATCTCACCCTCCCAATGAAGGTCACTGGATTCAGGGGAGAATTGTAAAAAGGATTCAAATCAATTTCCAAAGAGGGAGACGCTGTTGGAAGCCTGGAACCTGCCACTGAAGCAAACATTTCAGAAGTAGTCTCACAGTTTGAAACCAGTTGCAGACTGTATATCATGATAGTTCATTGACTGGGGGGCGTGGCTAAGCCAGCAATGGAGCAAGACGTGCTCGATTAGAGCTCCGTCGGAGACTCCCTGAACTGGCCTTAATTATCCGGCATGATTACATTGCAGAGGCTGGGATTTGCAGACGAGACGCCCGGGCGCGGACTGAGGCTTCGGTGAGCGCCTGGCGACAATTGGAGATCCTGTTCCGCATCGCGGCCCCTGACCCTACGCGCCGCTGAGCGGACTCGCGGCGCGCAATTCACGTGAGCCCGGGGCGGCCGCTGCCGCCTGGGCCGCATCGACTGACCTACTCGCCGCAGCGAGATATTTCCCCCACATTTGCATTGCGGGAGCTGCAATCTGCCGCCGTGGTATCAGGACTGGTGCTGTGGTTGTGGAGCAAAAACCTGGAGCCGTTCGGGGCCCTCGCCCTGCTTTGGGAAGCCCGGCCCTGAGTGCCGCCGGAAGCGCTTGCGGCAGACCGGGGCGCGGACTAGACAGGTCCGGGGTCTGCCCCCATGCGAGGCCGCGGCGACCGGGACACTTGCTCCGGCTGGGTGTTGGCCCGGGGGTTGCGGTAATCCTCTATGGGCAGCAGCTTGTGGCGCACTGAGACCCCGATACTGCCAAGTGAAGGGGACGCTTTGGCACCTCCTCCCTGTTCCTGAGGCCTGGACCAACTGACGGCCCTTCCCATCGACGAGGCCACCGGAGGGCACAGACCCTCGCGGCGGAGTTTAGACGCCGGAGGGGCGGACACATTAGGAGTCGACAGCGGCCCAGGGGAAGGAGCTGAAGAGCCGAGACCCCTCGGGGAGACGAGGTGCGGGAGAGCTACTGTGGACCAGACTCCTCGGCTCCTCAGGTGCCGTGCAGGTGATGGTGAGTGACCCGGCGACTGGACAGAGGTGTGGCTGCGCTGTGGCTCCGGAGGGGGCCCCCCCCTCCGCCCCCTGTCCCATCTATTCACCTTGCTGCGGGAGTTGAGCTGCGGCTGTTGGGCCAGCCCACTGGGCACCAGATTAAGGTCCAGGATGCATCGGTGAGCTGGGGCTGGACACGCTTGCTGTGTGGGAGACTGCGTGTGCGCTCTGTCGTGAGCTGTGTGCTCGGTTGCTCCTTGAGGTCGGGGGAACACCTGTGGACCGGTGGAGCCTCATCGTGCTGGACTGTGGTTGCACTCTGTCTGCCAGGCTGCACTACGAAATTGTTGCCGCTCCATTGTGCGCGCTGCTCCACTTGGCGCATTGGACCATCGCGGTGAGTTGGTATCTGGGGGGCGCAAGCTTGTGACAGCTGGGTGCAAGTGGCTTGTGCCCAATGTCTCAGGGGACACGTGCGAAGGTAGGAGCAGGCGGCATCCTGGCACCACCCTTGCTATCAAAGCATAAGCTAGGCAAAATGGCGGAGCAAACCCACAATGACCTGACCTCCAACAAGTTAGATGCAGTACTTGCGGCAGTAGAGAAGCTGGGAGAAACGCTCAACCAAACCCGCACTTCTCTCGAAAATAAAATAGATAAGGTGACAATAGACATTACTCACCTGCATGCTGATCACAGAAAACTAGCGGACCGCACTGCCTCGATGGAGGCCGCCATAGCTGATGTTACTCCTCAGGTGGCAGAGGCAGACAAACATGTGCGAAGCCTGCTTAACAGAGTGGAATTTCTCGAGGACAGAGTCGAGGAGGCCGAGGGCGGGCGCGTCGGAACAATGTTCGCGTCGTTGGCCTGCCGGAAGGGAAGGAAGGGAGAGATCCAGCTACGTATGCAGAAACCTGGCTGCGCTCGCTGCTGCCCGAGGGGGCCCTTTCATCCTCGTTCGTGGTGGAGCGAGCACATCGAGTACCAATGCGACCCCTGCCCACAGGCTCAAATCCGAGGCCATTCCTAATCCGGCTGCTCAATTACAGGGACAGGGATGTCATCCTGCAGGAAACAAGGAGGCTACAAGACATTCAAGTAGATAACCATAAGACAATGTTCTTCCCGGATTACACAATACAGGTCCAGAAGCTGAGATTTTCATTCATGGCCGTTAAGAGACGTCTCCGCCAACAGAACCTCAAATACTCGCTATTGTTTCCGGCCCGGCTGAGAGTAGTCGCAAATGGGAAAACTCACTTTTTCACTACTCCGGAGGTGGCAGGGGACTGGATCGACACATTCGCCCCCCGGACCCTGGGGAGTCGGCTACTGGCGGGGAGGCGCAGACGCGTGGCGCGCCTTCCCGCCGTCGCAGAGCGGAGAGGAGGCGGGCGCAGTGGCGGGGCGCCCGCCATGTGGGCCCAGACGAAGACCAAGTACGTGATGGACGGCGCGAGGCCCTCCAGGCGGTGGCGGACCTCAACGGTTCTGCGGTGGAGGAAGTCGCCTCCACATCGAGCCACCGAGAACAGGCCAGTGATGAAGACTTATTTGATGACGTGCCAGCCTCGCAGAATTCATGTGACCTGCCTAATGTCACCCCACAAACAGCTGGAGACATTATATAATGTGTGCAACGTAGCCTTTCAAGGCGAGACGCAATGCCCGAGGGTGGATCGTACAAGCAAGTATTCCCTGCCCATCAGCGGGCGGCACAGAGTAATGACTGTTGATGCATGTCTCTGAGAAGCTGTGTACCTGGGGTGGGATGGTTGATGTAGTGAAGGGGTTGACGAGATGGTTGCAGGACATTGATATTAGTTATATTTTTTGTGTTCCATTGTTGTCATTTGCATATAACCGCAGAGTAATCCCCAACCTCTACCTTATCACAGTCAGCCAGAAGCCAGGGAACTCCTCGAACCGCTGGGGGAAAGAAAAAAAAGACCACAAAACTCTTTGCTCATAGCACAGGGCATAGAACACCCCCCTAGACATTGTTAAAATGTTGCTCTTATGCACAGTTTGGACGACTGCTCGTTGCATGTACGCCCTTTTGGAATTATCCCTATACGTATTTTTGTTCAGAACGCCATTCCTAGCCAGCTGGTGCATGAAATGCAGCAACTTCACCATAGACGCGCTAACAGCGCTATCGTTCGTATTGATTGAAATGACTAGTTCAATGGAGGCTTATTTGTTTGTTTTCTCCCTGGTAATATTCTCTGAGTATCATGTCGTCAATTAAAATAGGAACATGGAACGTGAGAGGGATGCACACCCCGTCACGGCGATATCTGATTTACTCATATCTCAAGAGACACCACATACAAATTGCTCTCCTACAGGAGACGCACCTGCCCAAATCCGAAGTTGTACATTTGCATCGGCGTTGGAGGGGACAGCTCTATGCCACGGGCTACTCAGCGTTTGCACGGGGAGTTTTAATATGGGTCAGACCAGGGCTTCCCTTTAAAGTCACTGACACCAAAATAGATGCAGAGGGTAGATATGTGGTGGTGAAGGGCACGTTGGACGGCAGGCCAATTTTGATTGCGTCGCTCTACGCCCCCAACACAGAGCAGGGGGTCTTCCTAGATAACATTTCACAAATACTGGCGCCTTGGCACGACACACCCATGATATTAGGAGGGGACTACAATAGCGTGTTAGATGTTGCCCTGGATCGCTCGTTCCCCCCTTGCAGGCACAAATGTGACTAATGCAATGAGAGCGCTCCAACACTGGGCAGAGCAGTGGCGACTGACAGATGCATGGAGGAATCGGAACCCGATAGACAAGGTATATTCCTACTACTCGGGAGCACACAGACTGCACGTGCGCCTGGACCGCTTTATGATCTCGAATGCCATGCTACCGAATGTCACTGCGGCGCACTACTTGGGGCGGACACACTCGGACCACAACCCCCATGTATTGGATTTGGGATGGGACCCTATCAGGCCACCAATCCCAACTTGGAGGTTGCAACCTGACACCTTATTAGATGCGCTCTTTCGAACCTCACTAGCTGCCGCCGTAGCTCAATATTTTGACGACAATACTGGTACGGCTTCCACACCGCAACTGGAATGGGATGCATTTAAGGTGGTAATGAGGGGTCATTGCATGGGGACACAAGTAGGAATGCGGAGACAGCTAGAAAGGGACCTAACTAACGTAGAGACTAGATTGCTCGCGGGTGAGCGTGGTGCGGCTGGTGGTACTGCCAACTCCTTAGCTGACGATAGAGAAGAACATTCTCGATTACTGGACAGACTGCGCTGTTTAAACTATGCGGCGCACTCTGCTAGGGCGCACCAGCAGGGCGACAAGGCGGGCATACTACTTTCGTGGCTGATTCGCCAGGAGGTGGCAGCCTTACCGGTTACGTCCATACGTACAGCACAGGGTGAAACAGTAAACACTCAAGCAGACATACACAACGCATTTACATCTCACTACAAGACGTTATATAACTCCCAACTTCAAGCTACGCTCCCTGATGTCCAAGCCTTCTTCATAGGCCTAACATTGCCGAAGCCCACTCCGGAACAAGTCGAGGACCTTAATGAATCCATATCGCTAGAGGAAATTAGGGAGAGCATTTTTTCGTTGTCAAATGGCAAGTCGCCAGGCCCTGACGGCCTCCCAGTAGAGTTTTATAAGGCATATTCGGACACCCTGATACCACAGTTACTGATTTTATATAAAGCCGTCATTGAGGATTCTGCTCTCGCGGCCACGCAGAACGAAGCGCTGCTAGTCTCCCTGTTGAAACCTAACAGAGACCCTGAACTTCTTGGTTCTTACCGCCCGCTAGCGCTTCTGAACACCGATTACAAAATATTTGCATCTCTGCTGGCCAAACGCATTGCCCCGTTAGTAAAGACATTAATACATCCTGATCAAAACGGGTTCGTCCCCACTAGGTGTACGTCCCTAAATATACGCCGACTATTTAGGGTACAAAAATACGCGTCCGTTAACTGGCCAAGGTCTGGTTGTCTGGTACTCGATTTGGAGAAGGCCTTTGACTCCCTGGAGTGGCCATATCTTGCCGCAGTGCTGCGTAAATACGACCTAGGAGACGGCTACATCCATATGGTGCGGCTCCTATACCAACACCCCACGGTCCGGGTTAAAACGGGTAAGCTACTCTCTGGAGCGCTACGCGTAAAGCGTGGGACGCGACAGGGATGTCCGCTGTCCCCACTACTCTTCTCGCTCGCAATGGAGCCCCTAGCGGTGCTTCTTCGAGAAAGCGGCGTGAACTGGGGTATACCACTGGGAGATGGACTGCATACAGTCTCTTTATACGCAGACGATTTATTATTGTATATAAGAGACTTACAGCATGTACCCCCAAGCATAGCTGATATTTTCCGAAACTTTGAGAAGGTATCCGGGCTCCGTGTGAATTGGTCAAAATCGGGAGTATACTCGTTCCGAGACACTGCGGCCATAACGGACATAACTATCAATGGCACCACTCTGACCTGGTACCCAACCATGTTCCGATATTTAGGCATATACGTGTATAGATCCCCTACAGACATCCTTGACGGTAATTTACTGAGAGCCATTACTGCAATTAAAGCGCAGGTGCGGTTCTGGAGAACCCTCCTGTTGAGTGTCTTGGGACGTGTCACTTTAACAAAGATGATAATCCTGCCACGATTGTTATATTATTTTTCAAATCTCCCTGTGTATGTTCCGGTCCAGATACTTAAAGAATTAGAAAGTGTATTTCGTGACCTGATCTGGAACAAGGGCAGGCCCAGAGTGGCACTGTGGAAGCTGTATGCACCGGCGAGCAGTGGTGGACTGGCAGTTCCAAATATGGAGCTCTACTACCTAGCGTCCCAGCTACAGTGGTTGGCAGGGTGGATGAGTGGTAAGAATTTAGAAGACACTGCTGCGGTCTCCCCCGCGTGGACGCAATCGCAGTTATATTATTTATTCCACCCTATCACTCGCCCTCCCCGCCCGCCTCAGTTATATGTGGAATTGGCACACAGGTGTTATCGACGGAGTCTTCGATTAACTCGGAGCACGCCCCCTTATGCCCCATCGATACCGCTAGCAGGAACTCCGAGAGGCAAGGAGAAAGTGACCGACGCGGAGCTGGCAACCTGGCACGAGGCAGGCATAGAAACAATAGGGGATTTGTATGCGGAGGGCACTCTTTTAACTTTCAACTCCTTAGCCACGGAAACTGGTATCCCAGCCGGACAATTCCTATTATACGCTGCTATACGGCGGATTTTGTCGACGGCCTGGGGAGATATGACAACAGAGCCACACTCACACCTGCTTATACAATATCTACATGTTATGGGAGAGGGCGCACATGTAGTCCATTGGCTGGTAGGTGCACTCCTAGCACACACACTGAAGCCACTAACACGTCTTCGCGAGAGGTGGGCTGAGGATAGGGGAACACCTTGGACAGATAGGGAATGGGACATGATCATCGCCGGCTCCACACACGTACCGCGTAATTCAAGATTCAAGCTCATACAGACATATGTAATACACAGGGCATACCTCTCCCCGGACAAAATTAACAAATACTTCAATGTCATTACCTCAGCTTGCCCACGGTGTCACCTGGTAGATGCAGACCTGCTGCATATGCTCTGGTCCTGCGCCACACTCCAGGCATACTGGCACGCAGTCACGGAGAAATTAGTGAGATGCACCAAGGCGCAGCTGCAGTACACGTGGGAAACATGTATATTGGGGCTATATAAGCGTGAAAAAAGAACATGGTGATCTCCAGATTCATAGATTTAGGTTTAATAACGGCAAAGCGCCTAATCACAAAGAGATGGACACACAGCGATCCCCCACCATACATTAGCTGGGTGCGATCCCTAACGGTGTGGGCGCAGGCTGAGAGCACCACATTGCACAGAGAAGAAACAGCGGGATTACGCAAATACCCCATAGCACAGGCATGGGACATCGTCCTACGCACATTCGTACAACCGGGAGACGCAAACAGTCCAGCACCCCCACAACCAACCAATGCAGATGCAGAAGCGGAGAACCGCTAAAGCCCCCCCCAGTCGCATATGTTATTGCATGGCGTTCGCCCCTTATAGCGCGCAATAGGCAGCTGGTTGCTCCTGAAATACCCCGAATGCAGCCGATGCGGTGTGCTTCCCCTCAATCCTCATTTCAACACTAGTCATACATTGGATTTACCATACCTAGACAAGTACTGCTCAGCTGCTCTACACCAAGCATTGGATGGCGTTCGTTTTGTCTTTTCTTTTCTTTATAATTCTTCCCTCCCTTTTCCTTTCTTTTTGTTTTTGTTTCAATGCATATTATATGTTCATAATTTTCAGTTGTAAAAATGTGTTTGTTAGCATGAAGCAAAAATGTAATATCTTTTAGTTCAATTGACACTGCAGGTCATTAGATCATTGCATAACACAGTAGCAGTTCCATACAGATTATCTATGGACCCAGAATCAAGGGGGTACAACCTGCAACCGAGAACCGCATTAAACAGTTACTGTATGTATACGGAACAACAGCGCCCATTGTAAATAGGGACAACAGGACGCAAAATGGAGGAACTAAGTGCACACATTATAATAGAATCGCAGCTGTGCATGATGCCTCTGCATATACTAGTTTGCTGTACACTATGATATAAAAGCGATTGCACTCACAAACCTGCTGTTAATTTGCCACACCAATGCGAAATTGTTCTGATGTAATATATTTGTATTTGAAAAATCTAATAAAAGATATTAAAAAAAAAAAAAAAAAAATGATAGTTCATTGACTGAAAGCCTGTGCGGGTGCCATAGGCTCGAACGAAGACTCGCTCTTGCAACTTTCTAGCTGAAGGGGAGCAAAGTGTAGGCAAGCTCACTTCAGCAGGAGACATCATTTATCAGCCATCTTTCTGAACACTCTCCACTCCCGACTGGCTTTTGTGGTAATGCCTTCAGACAGTTTGCTACTTATCTGAATTATCACTCACAATCAGTACTTTGGGCCTCATTCCAATGGCGGAGGGACCGCCACCGACAGGCTGTCAGAGGCGGTCCCTCTGCCATCGCAATGTGATCCCCCCCCATATTATGATGGCGGGGGGAAGCGTGGAAAAGACCGACCGCCATGGTCCAGACGGGCGGATCAAATCCGACCTCCCGTCAGACCAAATGCACAGCCCTGAATTGCGCCGGTGCCTGCCAAGAACCGCCGTAGGGATTATGATATCCCTTTCCTTCGGTCGTACTGCTGCGTTCAATCTGCCGCAAAACGGCTGGCGGAAATGGATTTGGGGGCCTGTAGCGGGCCCCCCTTAATCCCAGGTGCAGGGACATGTACATATTCCTGCACCATGTGGCAGGCACCGCATCGTGCCTGCCACGTAGTGCAGGGATGTGTCTGCACCCTATATTTTGTATTGCGGCGGGGCTGCTGACTGCATCTCTGCCACAATGCAAAATATAGGTGATGTGACCGCCGTGGTTGCGGTCGCATCGTAATTCGGATTCTGGGGAGGCTGCCTCATAGGCGGTTGGTCCCAAATCCGAAACGATGGCGGACGGACTGAAGTGCGTCCGCCATCGTAATGAGGCCCTTAATTTGTGCCGGTGTTTTCTGGTGCTCCACACATCACTAATTTGTAAACACCCGAAGCCATTTATGAGAATTCTCCACATGGTGGTGCACTGTGTATAATTTTAAAACAGAGTTCAGAGCGTCTAACTGTTTAACATAGCTTAAAAAATAATAAAACTCTAACTTACGCCTGAAGTTTAAAGTGACGTGTAGGGTGTGCCAGCTGCAGTGGACAAGTGTGAAATAATTTGGGCCCTGGGACTTAATTTTTTCTACAAATTAAGCACAGCGCACAATAAGTAAAAACCAAGTAGTCCCTCAGCCCTGACTCGCTAGTTGATGCCTGGAAAACCCTCCTGGCTCAACCCACTTCACCCTACCAGAAGATCTAGGTATTGCCTTCTATCAAATTATACACAAATCAATGGAGTTGTATATAAAAAGTACTTCACCTTTCAAATCTGACCCCTGAATGAATTCCCCAGCAAAACACAGGACTAACCTATTGAATGCTGCCATAGCATCTAGTTCCCCCAGAACTGAATTAATTTGTATAATCTCTTCTACCTCTTTGTTACCCATTCCAAACCGGCTGTCATCCCTCACGACCTCCAGAGTGTTCCTATTTGTTACTGGTTCATCCTCCTACTTTGACACCTTTATCAAAAATATTGAGAGCGAGTTATATGCATGGAACACCAAGGGGCCGATTCCGATTCGGGCCGGAAATCTCTCCGACCGAGCCGGACTCTGAGAGATTCCCGACCGAATCGGACCCTAGCAGCCCGACCGAACGAGTACGATGCGCACGTATGCCATCGGACTCGATTCCATCGGACTCCCATTGAAGTCAATGGGAGCCTGTCGTACAACGCGTACGCGGGCTCCCATTGACTCAATGGGTGCGAGGCGAACAGGGGCGCCCCCTACAGCGTGTACGCGGCGAAGCGACTCGCGCCGTACACGCACAGGTAGGGGGGACCCATGGGTCACCCCTGTGTGCGACTCGCGCGGCTACACGTACAGGGGGGTCCGACACGGACCCCCAAAGTACGGCTCCGACTGCTCCTTCGAGCCGTCGGCGCAAGTCGGTCGGACTGCTCGCGGCGCGCATCGTACTTGCCCGGCCGGGGAACGTCTCCATTGCGCGGTGCGAGGCGTGTCCGCGCGAGTCGGTCGGAGCGGTCGGCTTTCGCGTACGAGTCGGTCGGTGCGGTTGGGTCTCGCGAACGAGTCGGTCGGAGTTTTCGCATCGTACTCGCTCGCTCGCCCGGACGCACGTACGAATCGGTCGGGTAACAGGGCTCCGAATCGGATCCGGTAAAGCCGAATCCGATTCGGAGCCCTACCGGCCGAGATCGGAATCGGCCCCCAAGTCTTTCATTACAGAGTCTGACTTCAAAATACTGGCAGAGCCACTGGTACTCTCCAGAGATGAGTACAGTAACTCTCTCCAGGGTCTGACTTCCAGACGACGGTAGAGTTACTGGTGCACTCCAGAGTTGAGTACAGTAACTTATAAAGATGCGGACACGCAGATGAAGAGGTAAGTTTTATTCCAGAGTCAGCAGGACAGAAAATGCCACCTCCGCACAATGAAGAAAACAGCCAACTGTCAACCACTCCCCACCATTCTAGAATCATTCCCCTACTACATTCCATGCATTCTTCCAGCGTGTGGCCACAGACACTAGAAGAATGCATCCCAACACATCTTCCCCCTATACAATAAATAAATGAAAAATGTTCTCAAAATAATAAAACCATAACACATGAAAAGGTCCTCCATAAACATATCTAAGTAAAAATATACAATGAGTGTGCATACCTGAGAAACATCCATAGCATGGCTTTAAATGCATTAGCTAAAGACTCTTAACAATTTCCTTAATATTAACGCAAGACATAGTAACAATGCTCAATGTGTGTGCATACATGAGAAAAGTCCATAGCCTGGTGTAAAATGCATTAGTTAAAGACACTCAACAATTTCCTTGCTATTAATGCAAAACATAATCTCAGAATCTGGTCGGCAATCTGGTAGCCTTGGCAGACAGGGAACGGCCCTTTGCCCAAGTTCATCATCTCTATGACCTTTCTCCAGCACATGTTCTCCAGACTCATTCTCCTGGTGCAAACGAGTCATCGTTGTCTTACCCTTATTCTACCATCTGCAATCCTCCAATTTCACAGCACTCTTACATTCACTACTTTCTTGAGATTATTCTACCATCTGCAATCCTCCAATTTCACAGCACTCTTACATTCAGTACTTTCTTGAGATTGGAGAACCTTGATTCTCCGTTGGGTAAAATCCTGGAACATTTCACCCTATCAAGATCGCCTACTTTCACTCTCAGTTCTCTGAACCCCTGCTTGAGGTAAGTCTGATCATATTTGTTTTGTGCTTCAACTCTCTTCCTACCCACGTCCCTTATTTTCTTTTCAGGTAACCCAAACTCACCCATCAACCTCCTCAACATTTTGGAAGTGGGAACACATCCCCTCAATGAAATGAATGGTGACACATCAGTATCTGCATTGGCTGTGGTGCACAATGCCCACAAGAGTTTTTTGAGTTCTAGCTTGCAGTTCAACCCATTGGTCTAAGACAATTGCACATTCTCTTTAATGACTCTATTAAGCCTCTCAACAAGACTGTTACTCCTGGGATGATAAAGGGACGTTTTAGTGTGTTTTTTGCCCATAAACCTCAAGAAATCCTCAAATTGTGCCGAAGTAAATTGACATCTGTTGTCAGAAAGCACTTCGTCAGGCATCCTTTCTCTGGCAAACAGGGACTCAAGAAATTCAATCACACATGTGAATTAGGAACTTTTACAAATTTAACTTCTGGACAACAACTATAGTAGTCCACGAGGACAATGCCATACTCCAGAACTCCACTGGATAACGTCATCAGGCCTATAATGTCTATTTCCTGTTTTGCCCATGCTTTGCTGGGAACTTCAACCGCCTCCACACGGATTATGGCGCAACACATGCAGTCCCTCACAAAGTATTTCACCTGCTTTTCTAAGCCAGGACACAGAGAAATGTTCCCAAACTCTGCTTTTCATAGCACACATGCCTTTGTGGCCTTCATGGGCTAATGTGGCTACTTTGATCCTAATGGCTTCGGGAACCACCGGCAAAGAGGTATGATATAGCAACCCATTAACAATAGACAGTTCATTAAAAACATGTTTGCACTTACTGATGGGACTATGCTTAGAATTTCCTCCTGACCAGCCTTTACTTATGTCCTTCATGACCTCCTTAACTTCCTGGTCTACCTCATAGGCATCCCTTCCCTCTTGTTCTGATATGGCACTTTCTGAGTAATTCTCTATACTGCAAATGATTTCAGTATTGCAGTCCCTTCCTTCCTCATCACTACAATTGCCTTCGCTACCAGGTAATCTGGACAGACAGTCCTCTAACAAATTCTTCTTCCCTGGCACATACTCAATGCTAAAATTGTGCTCCAGAAGTCTATATTGCCATTTGGCAATCCTAGGTGTAGCCCTCTCTCTCTCTCCTTAGTGGTAAAGAGCTGGACCAAAGGTTTGTGCAGAACTCATACAGTGAACCTTAACCCCACAAATAAGGCTTGAAATGGATAATTCCTCACCTACAGGCCAGTGTCTCCCATTCAATAATGGAATAAGTTGCTCAGCTCCTCTCAAGTTTCTGTAGGCAAACGCTATTACTTCATCTTTGCCCCCTCTGCGTTGCATGAGTACTGCTCCCAACCCTCTTTGACTGGCATTAGTCATGATTGTGGTCTGATCCTTGGTGTCAAAGGGCTTGAGAGGAATGGCCTGAGGAATTTCTCTTTTGATCAGGTAAAATTCTTCAGCACACACAGTATCCCACTTGAATCTGGTGTTCTTTTTGAGGAGGCCTCTCATGTGAAAGGGTTTTGCGGCACAATTGGGGACAAACCTAGCATAAAATTCAATGAGTCCCATAAAAGACATTAATCGGTCCTTATCGCCTGGAGTACAAAAATCTTCTATGGCTTTTACTAAGCTGGCTTTGGGTTCCACACCTTCCGAGGAGAACTTGTATCCTAAATACTCCACTGTGGGCACATTCAATCTGCATTTGTCAAGGCAAAGAGTCATTCCTTTACCCTCTAAAATGGATAGCACTTGGTGTAGCCTTTCATTGTGCTGCTCCTGACCAGAACATCATCCTGAAAGTCCATTACCCCAGACATCCCTTTGAACATGCTCTCTACAATCCTCGGGAAAACTGCAGAAGCAGAAGCAAGTCCAAAGGGCATGCATTTAAATTGGAATAGTCCCTCCAGGGTGATGAATGTCGTGTAATGCCTGGAATCAGGATGCAAGTCGATCTGGTGATATGTTGATGCCATATCCAACAATCTAAACCACTTTACCCCTTTGAGTATGGAAGTCATCTCCGTGATGTTGTGTAAGGGGTATTGATCTACCCATGTGTGCTCGTTGTGGTCGTGTAAATCAATGCAATTGCGCAGAGTACCATTAGCCTTCTTGGCCAGAATTACAGGAGCTACCCAGTCCGAGGATTCAATCAGTTCTATTACATTATTGGCATACAACTTGTCCAGTTCCTGTTTTAACTAAGCATGCAAGACCAAGGGTACTATACGGACGTTATGCACTACAGCGTTGGCCCCTTCAATCAATCTTATTTTATGTTTAAAGCCTTTAAACAAACCCAATTCATTCCTGAAAACTCCAGGATACGTGGATTCCCATGTTTTCGCCTTGACTGCTTGAACCTGGGTATAATTCTTCTTCAGTACAACTTGATGAGAATTGTTTGGATCCAGTATGATACCCAAATTTCCTGGTCATACCACCCCAACAGACATGCATCATCTCTCGTCACAAACACGACTCCTCGAGATGTACCGTCCCTGAAGCACAAATCAGCGTCAAATTCAACCACTACATCGAGGGTTTTTCTGCCATAGCCTACTGGCCATATAGAAGAACCTCTTAAAACAATTCCCTGAGCTTGGAACAGTTCCTTCCAAAATTTCTCACTCATAAGGGTGAATGGGAACCCTGAACCTGCCAAAACGTTTACGTCCACCCCATTGTTGTTCACCAAACACAAAGGTTTCTGGATCCTTGCGAAATCACACCACATATGCCCCCCATCTGTGATGGTGAAGGTCTTATCCTCCTCTCTGGATGATGACTCTCCCTCTGTGGATTGTTCTACATTTTGCACTTTTCTATAAGAATCTTTGCCAGACGACTCCCTGCCAGATGATCTGCAGACCCTTGCAAAATGCCCCTTTTCAAAATATTTGGTGCATGTCTTGTACATAGCTGGACACATTCCGGCATTACCAAGATGAGACATACTACCACATCTATAGCACTCCAAACGCTTGTAAGTGGATTTTTTGTTACTCTTTTCATTCCTGTCGAACCTGGCCAGAACTGCTGACTTAGGACCTGGGGAACCAGGTTCGTGACTCAGGATCGCTCAATATCCCGTGATTCTGCACAAATCACTTAATCTCCCCGTGCCTAAAAAAATGAATGTGACCTTCTGCAATATTACTGGTGCTCATGTAAAGCGCTTCAATACCTTTGGTCAAGTTCGATCTATATAAACCTGCAAAAAAGAAATGTGGCTGTGGAAAGCAGCATTGTGCCAAAACTGTAAAAACAGCCACCACAAGAAGGAAGGCATGGCCTTTTAGCACATCACCACGGACCCCCGGCCCTATGCCCCAGGGGGAGGGCTGTGTCTTTTACATTACAACCAGCCTGCCCGCACTGCCTTTTAGCTCATTAGCACAGCAACACAGCAAACAATTTACTGGACTCACGGACCCCCCAGCCCAATGCCCCAGGAGGAGGACTGTGTTAGTTATTTAATAATCAGTCTGCCCTGCGCATTCTTCAGTTTTTGCGGGCCTGGAAGCTGTGAGTTACATTTTCATAGTTCCTATGCTGTTTTTTTTTTCTGTACTCGGCTCTTAGATCAAGGCCGGACTCCTGTCTCTGCTTTGGCTCTGCTCGTCCCATGAATTCTTGGGCTTGCCCACTTCTACCTTCAAACCCATCTTCATGGAAATACTGAAACAAAACGTCGGACCATGCAGGGTAGAATTATCTTTCAACCTAACCAGTGCATTAAATGGACAGGCTAGGTTTTAACTGGGATTAAAAAGCTAGTGATCTTGAAAACGGTTTGGACAAAGAAGCGTAACTAGGATTCCTTTCCAAAAAGTGTGGACTTTTTAATGAAGGGCTTGATTTAAAACACGTAACCTAAAATCCTCTGCTTCCCACTACATGCCACCTAACCAGTATTTTGGTGCCTTTCTATGAGCTTTCTGTTATAGCATTCTGATATATCACATAATAACAGACACGTGCCTATCACAAGCCAAACTTATTGGCTTTGCCAATGTTCATTAACAGTATGGAATAAATGGCAATGGTTTAGTTGTTCATTAATAGAATAGAAAATGTTTAAATTCTCAAAATATGAGACAATTGATTAAACATTACTAGGGTCTGTGGAAGGAATACAGGTCTTCTGAGTGCCTTAAACACTCCAGTTTTCCCCTTCACAACACTTTGCTCTGCATTCTCCCTGTTAGACACTTGCGCATTTTTTCACCCCACATTTTTCTGGAATCCTTCATCTGCATATCACACACCACATCTTTTTTTAGCATCCTCGTTTCACTCCCTCCTTTTGCATATACTTCCTTGTATCTCCTTCACTTCACATCTCCCTCACACACAAACGTACACATACAATGCACCAACTCACCTGTGAGCACTGCATTTTCTCTTACTTTTGCCCTGATAATATTCTGACAATGTTGAACCTCCTTCACACGCTTTCCCATAGAATCACAATACCACTCTCTGTGTGATCTGCAGAGAAGCCAAGCATTGGATGAACATGCCTTCTGAACACTTTTATGACCTGCTGGTAGGACCTGTGAGAAACTCACACTGCTTACATGTGCCTATTACAAACACCCTCCCACAACCTGAACTCTACCAGATACCGAGATGTGACCCAGTTCAGAGTATGCACTATTTATTTATGCGTTTTTATATAGCGCGGACTTTACCCGAAGGTGTCAGAGCGCTTCACAATAGGAACAGTAACATTACATGAGGAGTCGGTTACACGTGAGCATAATACAAAAGCAAGCGTTACATTACATGAGGAAAAGTGACAATTGTGCAAATAACAAACAAACCAGATACAAAAAGAGGTATACGTTCCAAGAGGAAAAAGTGACAGGTGTGCATGATACATGAGATACAAATAGAGGTATAATACTGCAATAAGTGGCAGTCACTCAGAACACACTGGGACGGCACTTCTATAGGCATGGAGTACAGAATTTCCTATAGTGGAAGAACTTTCTTGAGGGAGTAGAGAGGGCGTGAATTACACAGGGGACTTAAAATGAAGGGAGCACACACTTAAAATCCAGCACAGCACGCAAGGGTGAGGAATGTACAGGAAAAAGTACAAATTTACAATGAAGAGCGCTAGAGGGGCCTGCGAATGAAAGTATTAGTTCTGAAAGTGTCTTTGGAAGAGAAGAGATTTGAGGTCAGCTTTGAAGATCCGGGTAGAGGCGGTGGCACGGAGCAATGGGGGAAGCGAGTTCCAGATTCTCACCGCATTGCCTGAGAAGGATTGCGCCATCGATCTTTCCCTTTTGAAGACGGGGGTTCAAGCAGAAGCTTTTCCGCATTGCGAGAAGGGCGAGAGCCACCGGACAATTTCAATGTATTCGCCAGGTAACGAGGGGAGGACGTGTGTAAGGCTTTGTGTGTGATGCAGGCAGTTTTGTAAATAGATCTTGCCTCGATCGGAAGCCATCGAAGAGAGGACAGGATAGGAGTGACGTGGTCGCTTCGTTTAGACCCTGAAATGAAGCGAGCTGCTGAATGGAGGATGAATTTGAGAGGGGAGAGGTGGGATTTGGGTAGGCCCGTCAGAAGAGAGTTGCAATAATCCAGTCTTGAGAGAACCAGAGATTGTACCAAGGTTTTTAAGTCTTTCTCCGGGTAGAACCAACGGATCCCCCAAAGAAGGCGCAACTGGTAACGTGCGTTCTTAGCAATAGAGTTGATGTGGGAGATTAGGTTGAGTCTTTTGTCAAGAATGACACCTAGGGATTTAGCGCTGTCGACAATGATGGGTTTGTTGTTGAGTAGGTTCAGCTGATCCATCCAAGATTGCACAGGAGGAGGTGAGAGAGAGGTAGAGAGGAGGAGGAATTCAGTTTTGGCAGGATTCAGAATGAGTTGGTGAGCTAACATCCAGTTGTGAATAGAGTTAAGAGTAGAGTTGAGAAGGGAGAGATCGTGTGCGGAAGACACCTTAAGGTAGATTTGAGTGTCGTCGGCATAAAGATGGTAATGGATCCCAGATTTGCTTAGAAGGTTCCCTAAAGGTTCCAGGTAAAGATTAAACAAAGTGGGTGCCAGGATAGAACCTTGAGGGATGCCTTGACCTACGGCCAATGGAGATGAAAGACTGTTCGCTATCTTGATCATTTGGGATCTGTCCGAGAGGAAAGAGACAAACCATTTGAGCACTGTGCCATCCAATCCCATTCTCTGTTGAAGAGTGTTGAGGAGAGTGCTATGATTAACAGTGTCAAAGGCTGCAGAGAGGTCTAGAAGAATCAGAAGACACGATTCCCCAGAGTCGAGTATATGCAGCGCATCGTCAATCACTTGCAGCAGGGCTGTTTCAGTGCTGCAATTTTGGATGAAGCCAGACTGGAAGACGTCGAGGAGGTTATTGTCCATAATATGTGAGGAAAGTTGTTTCGCAACACATTTTTCGGTGATTTTCGAAAGAAAAGGGAGGTTGGTGATAGGGCGGAAGTTGTTGAGGTCGTTCGCATCGGCGGAGGTTTTTTTTAGAAGAGGGGTGACCTGTCCTGATTTGAGGGCAACCAGGAGGGAGCCTTGGCTGAGGAAGAGATTGACTAGCCTGGTCCAGTAGGAGAGAGTATAGGTGTAGAAATCGATGGCGATGTCACTAGGGATGGGGTCAGAAGAATGGTTGGAGGGTTTAGTTTCGAGGATGCATTTGAGGAGGTCATCTTCCGAGATGACGTCAAAGTTCTGCCAGGTAACTAAGGATTTCCGCTCCTCAATGGGGGAGGGGTGGGCAACCTGATCCACCAGTGCTTTGACCTTTTCATCAAAGAATATAGCGAAATCTGCTGCTTTCTTTGCGGAATCCTCAGGCTTAATGGTTAGGGGAGAACAGTTTGGGTTTTTGATGAGGTCAAAAAGTTTTTGGGTCGGTTTTTGGCTGAGTCAAGGAGGGATCTGAAATGTGATGCTTTTTCAAGGAAGATGTGGTTGTGATATTTGGATCTTGCTGAGCGTAAAAGAGAGAGATTGGAGGTGGAAGGAGATTTTCTCCAATGTTTCTCCAGGAATCTAAGGTTTTTCCTTTCATCGTAGAGAGCTTTATTGAACCAAGGTGCTGAGGGGGTGGGTCTTTTCCTTTTGCTTTGGAGTGGAGCGACATTGTCGATTTCGACTGCTAGTACTGAGAGGCACTGAGAAGTGAGAACGTTGACATCCACGCTAGGGTCTAGTCTAGGAAGTGCCCTCATAGCAGAATCACAAAAAGTGTCAAGATCAATGTTCTTAGTGTTGCGGAACCAGGTAGTAGCTCTTTTAGGTTGGCCGAGAGTTATAACGTGCGATAGGTGAAAACGGAAGGGAATGAGGAAGTGGTCAGACCAGTCTACCTGGATGGGGGGAGCAGTAGTCAGCAGGTCTGCTTTGGATATGACAATGTCCAGAATTGAGCCCTTGGAATGTGTGGTTTCCGAGCAATGTTGGAGGAGATCATTGGCTGAGAGAAAGGTGGCAAGCTTGTTGGCAGCCGAGTCTTCCAAAGAGCCCCAGTGGAGATTAAAGTCACCGAGGAAGATCTGTCTGTCACTTTGAGAAAATTGGTTACTGATGAAGTCAGTCAGTTCCTCCACAAAGGAAGAGCAGTTACCGGGTGGGTGGTAGATGGCATGGAATCTAAAGGGTGAGCCGTGATATATTTGAAGTTCTAGGGATAGGCATTGGAATGTACGGAAAAGGGTGGTAGGGAAGGCTTTCATTTGAAGGGAGTTCCTGACGATGATAGCGACACCGCCCCCAATTTTGTCTGCCCTGTCATTTCTGAGGATAGAGTAGTCAGCGGGTACCAGAAGATCAAACAAAGTATGAGAGGAGTCATTAAACCAGGTCTCAGTGAGGAAGAACATGTCAAGATTCTGGTGGGTGATAATATCAGAGATTTCCACTTTGTGTTTGATTGCAGATCTGCAGTTGTGGAGCAAGCAGTGCAGCTCTGACGCAGATGTTTTGGTGATGGGGGTGTTAGGGTTGTTCAGGGGGATAGGGATAAGATTCTTGAATGAGGGAGCCCGGTAAGAGGTAGGCTGGTAAGGTCTGACAGAGGAGATGGTCTGAATAGGAAACTGCGTAGAATTATTAGGAGAGGAAGGTGGAGGGGGAGTGACGTTGGTGGTCTTGTAGCTGGCCAGTAAGTTGGTGATGTCTGTCGAGGACAGACTGTGGTTGGCTTTATTGGGGTGTGGGGGCAAGGAACTCCTCGGGAGGATGTTAGGGACAGGGGACATCTTGGCGCTTAAACGTGAGATGGGCGCTACAAGCTGGGAAATAGAATAGATGAGAGAATCAAGTTTATTTTCCAGAGAGAGGAGAGCTGAGCACGGAGTGTTGGGTGGCTCGATGGATAAAGGAGGGAGTGCAGAGGGTGAGGAAGGATGGGGAGGGGTGGGGGAACGGGTTGAGGGAGGCGGTGCAGAGGGTGAGGGAGGACGGGGAGGGATGGAGGAGCAGGATACGGGCGGGAGAGTAGAGAGTGAGGGGGGACGGGGCGGGGTGGTGGAACGGGATAAGGGAGGGAGTGCAGAGGGTGAGGGAGGGAGGGGAGGGGTGGGGGAATGGGTGGGGAGTTGGGGAGCAAGGGTAGAAGGTGAGGAAGGAAGGTGGACAATAGGAGTGGATGGTGAAACAGTGGTGGGAAGAGGAATATTCTTACTGGTGTTGAACAGAGGGGAAGAGAAGAGATCATAAGTAGGAGGAGAAAGTTGAGGCGTAGGAGGGGGGACAAATGAAGGCCGGAGGTAAGGGGAGAAGAGGGGAGACGCGGCTGAACCGGAAGGGGAGGGCGGGGGGTCAGATGAAGTCCGAAGGTACGTGGAGAAGAGAGGAGAGGAGAAGGGGCTGTACAGGGAGAGGAGGGCGGGGGGTCCGAGGAAGGCCAGAGGTATGGGGAGAAAAGAGAGGACGGTGCGGGGCAGGAACTGTGGGCTATGAAAGGTGAATGTAGGGGGACAGGTAACAGGTGGAATGGGGGGGAATTGCCTAGATGGAAACTGAGGGAGGAGTAAGGGACTACAAGGTCAGAGGGAGAGACGAGGAAGGAATTGTCGGGGAGGGAGACAAGGTTGGGAAGCAAGGGATGAGGAAGGTGGGGCAGAAGATAGATGGGAGGTGGAAGAGAAGAATTTAGGGTACGGGGGACGGGGAAGAGCGGAAAGGGATGAGGTGAAAGGGGGAGGGAAGGGGGGAGGTAAGGAAAGTTGATCGGCAGACCAGGTTGTAAGAAAGGTGGATTAAGAGGGGGGGGTGGGTTGGATTAGGGGGAGGCGAAAACGTTGGAGAATCCGGCAGATGCAGGATGGGGAGGGGGGTGGGGGCCGGAGGTCGGACAGACAAGATAGGGGAGGGACATTTTGGGAAGGGGGAAGAGAGGGAGAGGCGGGAGCAAAGGCAGGGGGGAACAGAGGGTAGGCCTGTGTCTCCCGGGAGAGCGGCCTGCTGGAGTATCGGGGATTCAGGGGGGGCGAAAGGGAGAAAGGAGAGGAGCTCAAAGAAGGGTTGAGGGAGATCATAGTTGTATGGGTTGGGCGAAGGGAGTGGAAGAGATGGTGAAAGAGAGAGAGACAGGAGTCTGTCGCTTGAATCATGACAGTGCCATTATTGTAGAGTGTAATGGTGAGAGAGCCCTTAAAGCTCGTGGAGGGGGAAATTTTTAGCCGCTGTCCATGCGGGATAGATGAGGAGGAGGAGACGTTGAAGAAATTGAAGAAGCTGGTAGACCAAGAAGGGATGTCGTGGGTGAAGAAAATTAAGTCATTTTTTAGCTTCCCTAGGTGCCCATTATGGAATTGATCAACAAAGAGGGAATCAGGGAAGTGTTCAATGGTGTTGTGCTTGAACCGTTTTGCTGCTGCTTTGGATAGATTGGGGGGATAGATGACTTTGAAGCAGTTAACTCCCGACTTTATTCGAGTGGAGGCCATGATAGGGAGAAGAGGGGCCACTAGGGTAGCGATAGTGCAGAGGAGAATAGTAAGAAGAGGAGGGCACATAATCCAGAAGACGAATGAGGATAATCCAAAAAGATTGAGGTCAGGGGGCGACTAGAGATTCAGGGCCAGGGTCTAACTCCCAGTCTGGACTAACTCCCAATAAAACATCATACCTGAGGGATAGAAGGCTGGCTTGCCTCCAGTGACTGTGAGGGTGTGGGATCATAACGGGGCAAACCCTACCACCAGGGATTGGGACCTCCAAGTATGGAAACCAGCATGGAAATGGGAGTCACCTAGAGGATCACAGTGATAGGTATAGACGTTCTTCGGCTCCCCAGGGAGGAGGCCAAAGTGGACACCAAACCTCAGCCAAGAGCACTATTAGAGGAGAACACAATGGGCGCCCATTATGTGAATCGCTCATCTAATGGGCCACCGAGCGAGCCAGGACAGCCCAATAGGAAACAACAGACCCGGTCTTGGTCACGTGTTCAAACATGTCAGCAAAATGTGAGAGTCATTAAACCTAGTGTCAGTGTTCCCTTACTTGTTACTTGCAAAACGAAGGGAAAGTCAGGGGGGGGGGGTCAAACGGGACCGTAGGAGATCAGTCCAATGAACGCATTACGCTCAGTCTTCATCCCACGCCACGTCTGATTCACAGGACGCTCTGGGATCACAGCGAGCACAGGATAGTTTCACCGCAACTGGACTGCTTAGATCCAGAAAGCTGATCGGGCCATAAAGCACCACTCAGAGGCGAACGAGCCCCAGGAGGAGCAGAAGAGAGGCAGACCAATCAGGGAGCCTTCCTCGCCTTGTAGCGGTTCACACAGGTTCGCCAATCCCACCGGCCGTTCCTACGCCACGCCCGTCGATCTCGGCACTTTCCTCCGGAGGCCGCGGCGCACACAGTACGCCCAGACACACAGGGCGTCCCCCAGTGGCAAGTACTCCTGCTCCCACGACCGCAAGCACAATAGAATGGGCTCCGAGTTTCTGCACAGGGGTTGCTCCGCCAGGATTCACTCTGTCTGTCTCATTAATCACCATCCAGTGTGCATGACAATTACGTGAAGAGTTTCCCCATGACATTGCATCAAATAGGGCTCCAAGCTGCATCCCATACGATCCAGGAGCCCTCCGGGCTTTAAGTTGCGCCTCCCCGCCGTCTCCTCACACCTGTACGGGTCCGGCCTTGGTCCTTATTCCCGCTTCTGGTTACCTTTTCTGTCCCTTGTCTCTTATCTGCGTGCTTTGGGAGGGCGGGCACAGGTGCCTTTTGCTGCCGTTCCCAGCCTCCATCCTTCTCTGACTCTTGTTCGCTGGAGGGGGGGGGGTGTGCAGAATCTCCCTACAAGCACCCTGTGCTTTCGGACGCCATTGTACTGCTCGCTACTGAGGAGATGGGGGGGGGTGCAAGGACTCCTTACTGGCGTGCCCCCCGAGCTCCCGTCGTCTCCTGATCTGCTCTGGTCCTCACCTCAGTCCCAGGAGCCCGCTTCGCCGTCTGCACCGTATCGCTGGGGGGCCGCCATATAGGGTGAGGCAGCCGCCTCCTGCAGTCCCCTGGCACCGCCGGTATTCTCCCTCCTGGGTCCCTCCGCAGCCGCTGCTTACCGCACCACAGAGGGGGATCTCACTGCTGGGCCCGCTTCTTCGTGCGCTGCTCTCCGCTACCTCTATACCGCAGGGCGCCTTCCTCCGCCACCTTTACAGTCACGATCTGCCTTCCCGTCTCAGCCCGTTGATTCGTGGCATGCCAGCTACACGTCACTGCTCTCCGGGGTCCCGCGCAGCCTACCGCCGTAATTTGTGGTGGGCTCCGTGCCTTCTCGGAGCCGCCGGCTTCCAGGGAAAGTCCCGGGTGCCGGGGGTTCTCCTCCTTAGTTGCTATTGAGCGCCGCCATTTCCTGGCAGTAATCCTGACTGCCAGGCATATGTAGGAGCCGCAGGCTGTCTCCGGGCTCTTCCAGCGGCCCGTAGAGAGGGTCCTCCACGCACCAGTAGCATGCAGTGCCGGCCGCAGGGAGTTGCAGGGGAACATCAGGCCGCACAGGCCTCGCGGTGGAGCCCTCAGCTGTCTCGGTGCCAATCCCAAGATGGCGGCCGCAATCCTCGCCCTGAACGGGCACTGTGCAGAGGCTCACCCCGCTGCTGATTCCGGGGGCGCCGATCGCCCGCCACAGGAGCCCCCAGCCACAAACAACTCGGGGAGGGCTCCAAGCAAGCGCGGGACGGCCCAGGAGAAACGCTGATCACTTGTCGTCCCGGGTTCGTGCGGCAAGATGGCGGTCGCGAAGGAGGCATCCACGCCTCGTTGCCGGGACGATCGCCACAGGTCTCGAGGATGCCCAGGAAATCGATCGGACGGCTCGGGGACCCCTCCGGTGAGCGTCACGTTGTCCCTAGAGGCTGTATCAGGCCCCGGTGCCGAGAAATATGCTTAGAAAGGCAGCCACGGGCCGGAGCTCCACGGGCGCACGTCTCACCACTTGCCCCGCCTATAAGAGTCAGGGCAGGTATTAACAATCTTTTTGGGCGTCACCCTCCCAACACTTGTCGACATCCTCCTCAGATTCTCTCACTATCACCCAGCAAAGTGCCCCTCATCTCTCCATAGCCCTTCTCTCACATACATTTTAATTGTTTTAAAGCGCTGGTAAAGGCTGGCTTTACTAATCCACTCAGCTACCCACATAAAATACAGATGTTATTTGCAGCAGGCATATTAAGCCTCTGAGCTACTTTATGGCAAGTCAAAACTGCCAGTAGACGAAACGATTTCTCTCTGTAGTAGGAACATTAATCACAAGATTTATCTTGACCTTTCTATTGCTGCCTGAAAGCTGGACGCACAAGGAACTCTGCAGCAGGTGCTTTTAAATTGTAATTTATTGCTAAACACAGCCCCTGCCCCCTCCCCCCCCCCCCTCGAGGTCAGTGCCCTCTTACAGGTCAGCGCTGAGTGCGGCCGCACCAGTTGCACCACCCTGAAGCAGGCACTGACAAGAGTCATATGTTGCATGGAAAAACTACAGAAACCCAACATCCTGGAAAAAAGCAAAGACTCTGATGGAATACAAGATTAAGTAAAACATATGAAATGTAAACAGGGGCAGTACAGTTGACATGAATTACCTTAATATTTTTACTGTTACTGTGGCGAAGTCTATCAGTGTTTTTTTTTTTTGTTCTAATATTCTTTATTGTTATAATAAAGGAATACAAATAATTAAGATATAATATAATGCAATACAACTGATCCTGTGAACCAGAACAAGATGAGCAATTCACAAATAGAAATATATCTCATGTAATAAATAAATCCTATGTAATGTATAAATATCTAGTTGAGCAGAAAAACAATTTCATGAAACTGGTTGTACTGCTTAGATAAATAAAAGATGTAAAATAGAGAAAAGAGAGAAAGAATAAAGATAGAAAAGGATAGTAAAGAAAGGAAACAAGAAGCAGAGTGAGAAAAGAAGAGAATAGATACAAGAGAAAGCAAGAGATGGGGACGTCTGCTTCATAGAGAGAAATAGACTAAGAGGAAGACACAAACGGAAACTGATCAACCAGCCCCTGCGAAGCCAAGTCCATATATCTATCCAGAGAACTCCAGACCACACTAGAAATAACAGGTGTATACCGTTTCTCCTCAACCAAGGTGTGAGCCCCTCGAAGAAAAGATACCCAAGCCCACCAAGTATGGTACGATACTAAGTTAAACGATTTCCACTCTGTTAATATATTTTTAACTGCAATTGATATAAGCAAGTCTAGCAATTGCATATCCGTATCATCAAGCGGTAACAGGGATGGCGCAGCCCATGGGCCTAATAGGATTAAAGGTATTGAGAGCTCAAAATTAATGCCAAAAATTAACAATAAATGTTTGTGGACCAATTCCCAAAAAGGTTGCAATAACGAGCATTCAAAAAACATATGTTGATGGGTGCCAGGAACTAATTTGCAACTCCAACAAAGATCGTTATCTTTAAGATTTAGTTTGTGTAGACGAACCGGGGTCCAATGTAGAAGATTAAGCGTAAAAAATTTGGATTGAATAAGAGAAGGAGCAATCTTATTCCTTAGCGAAAGCTTGCCAATGAGCTGCGAGGTCTCTTGTGAGATATGTTGAAAAGTATCAGGTTCAAAATGGTGTAGCCATTTCTCCTGCGTAACTGTAGACTGTAAGGGCGACGACTCAGATAAAAACTTGTAAATCTTGGAAGCAATATGGCCGGATCTATGCCACATAGCAAGAAGCGAAACAGTAGTAGACTCAGGATAAAGGAGTATTTTGGATAAGGCTACCTTTATTTTCAGAAAGGAATAGAAATCCATATTACTGAGATTATAATCTCTAGCCAAGGAGGAAAAAGGAATCGGGTCTTGTTTAGAATCATAAAGGTCTTTGACCAGCTTAATACCCTTGGTCGCCCAGGAAGACATCGTAACAGAGTCAATATCAGTCACAATTTTAGGGTTATGCCATATCGAGGACCACCTGGATTTATGAATTGGTTTAGAAACCTTTTTGTCTATGCGTTTTAATGCATTAATTGTATCTGACATAATACGGCCTGAATACGGTAAGATCAGCTTAGATGCGGTCATGAAAGTAGAAGTGGAAAGAGGGGCGCACAACTCCCGTTCAATATAAATCCATGGAGGAGTAAGGCTGGAGTCCGGAGCAAACCAGAGAGCCCCTTGAGACGCTAAAAAGGCAGTTTGATACAAGTTCCAATCCGGAAGATTGCATCCACCCAGATTATAAGGTTTCCTCAGATGTCTATATGCTATTCTAGCGTGTTTATCATTCCATAAAAATTTAGAAGTAAGAACATCAATCTCGTGGAAAAAGGATGAAGATAGCCTCACAGGCAGCATAGAAGAAACAAAATTAACAATGGGAGTTATCATCATCTTCAGGGATTGAAGGCGACCCCACCAGGAAATGTATTTAGGCGACCACGCGTTCAGTAGGTCTTTAACCTTAGATATGATAAGGGATTCATTATGAGCAATAGTATCTGACATATTATTACAGAACCAAATCCCTAGATACTTAATATGAGTCGGTTGCCATTTAAAACCTGCTGTCCCCATATGAGAAGAGAAACACGACGCATTCAGGGGAAACATTTCCGTCTTATCTTTATTCAGAGTATACCCTGAAACACGGGAGAATTTTTTGATTGTGTTGGAAATGGCAGGGATAGCATTTACGATGTCTTCAGAGAAGATGAGCACGTCATCCGCATACGCGGCCGTTTTAATTGTCTGAGAACCAAATTGAAAACCTCTAATATCCTGATTTAGATTGAGTAACCGCAGGAGAGGGTCTATAGACAAAAGAAAAAGAAGAGGAGACAACGGACAACCTTGTCTCGTGCCCTGGGAGAGATTAAAAAAAGAAGAAGTAGTCCCATTAATTCTAACATTAGCTTTAGGTTGAGCATATAAGGACATTACCATATTGATAAATGGATCCCCTAGATTATGAGATTGGAGAACTGCCTGTAGGAAAGGCCAGGAGACCTTATCAAAGGCCTTCTCGGCGTCGAGGGCAATCGCTGCCGATGGAAGGTTAGAAAGTTTCGCTTTTTCCAGAATATGACAGAAAGTTCGAATATTATCCCTAGCCAACCTACCTTTAACAAAACCAGTCTGGGAAGAGTGTATAAGATGAGGGATATGGCTCTCCAAACGTTTAGCCAGAATTTTGGCAAAAATCTTAGCTTCCATGTTGAGAAGGGAGATTGGTCGGAAATTTTTAGGGTCTGAATGATCCTTTCCATCCTTAGGAATTACCACTATAGTGGCTTCCGCAGCTGAGCCAGAAACCTTTCCCGATAAAACAAAATTATCAAAAACATCTTTAAGATAATTTAAAAATGAGGATAGAAATGTCTTATAGAAAGCAATAGGAAACCCGTCGGGACCTGGCGCCTTTCCTGATCTAGTAGTCTTAATAGCCTGAATTATTTCTTCAGAGTCAATTGGTTTCCCCAAATCCGCCTTAGCTGAATCAGAGACAGTATTTGTGGGAATAGTGGCCAAGAATTGTTGACATGTAACTAGATTACACTGATCTTTGGGCGTATATAAGTTTTTATAAAAATCCCGGAAAACCTCAAGAATATCCTGAGTATGAAACTTCCTGGCACCAGTATTATCAGTGATACAAGAGATCTGAGTCGTCTTAACACTTGTATCCTGATATTTTAATGTAGCAGCTAACATCTTACCTGCGCGGTTTCGTAACAATAACCGTTTAGATTTTTGCGCCTGTACTCCAAAGTGAGCTCTTCTGGTAACTATGGAGTTATAAGAATATTTTAGGTTCTTAATCTCTTGTAGAAGCGATTTGTCTTTAGAGCCTCTATATAAGATCTCTTTACTTTTAATTTCGTCACCCAAGGCAGTGAGTGTTCTTCTAATATCAGCGTTCCTTTTGGCAATTTTTTTATAATATGACCTCTAATAGTAAATTTAAAGGCATCCCACAAGACTACTGGGGAGCTTACGGATGACACGTTATCTTTGAAGAAATTATGAATATCCACATTTAGGGGTCGATTCCGATTCGGGCCGGAAATTTCTCCGACCGAGCCGGACCCGGAGAGATTTCCGACCGAATCGGACCCGTGCAGTCCGACCGAACGAGTACGATGCGTCCGTATGTTATCGGACTCGAGTCGGTCGGACTCCCATTGAAGTCAATGGGAGCCGGTCGTACAACGCGTACGCGGGCTCCCATTGACTCAATGGGTGCGAGTCGGACAAGTGCGCCCCTACAGCGGGTACGCGGCGAAGCGACTCGCGCCATACACGCACAGGTAGGGGGGACCCATGGGTCCCCCTGTGTGCGACTCGCGCGGCTACGCGTACAGGGGTCCGACACGGACCCCCAAAGTACGGCTCCGACTGCTCTTTCGAGCCGGAGTGCGCGGCTCGGTCGGACTGCTCGCGGCGCGCATCGTACTTACCCGGCCGGGGAACGTCTCCATTGCACGTGCGAGTCGAGTCCGAGCGAGTCGGTCGGAGCGGTTCGAGCCGGGAGCGAGTCGGTCGGAGCGGTCGGGACGCCCGGACGAGTCGGTCGGCGAATTCGCATCGTACTCGCTCGGCCGGACCCGCGTACGGTTCGGTCGGGAAACAGGGCTCCGAATCGGATCCGGTAAAGCCGAATCCGATTCGGAGCCCTACCGGCCGAGATCGGAATTGGCCCCTTAGTTGTTTAACCTCCTCACTATCATCTAAGATTTCTGTGTTTAGACGCCAAGTCCGCGATCTATGAGTATCTGTAAAATTAAGGAGAGTAAACGAGACCGCCGCGTGATCAGAGACAAGAATTGGATGGATTATCACATTAGTAGTATGTTTCAAAAGTGCTGCGTCGACCAAGAGATAATCAATACGGGAAAAACTAGAGTGTGGAGAGGAGAAAAAGGTGAAATCACTACCAGTAGGTTTATGCATTCTCCATACATCCAGAAGATGGTGAGAAGAACACATATCCAGAATTTGTTTATGCGCCCTAGGAGGGCGAAATTTAAAAGCCGATTGTCTGTCTAAAATAGGATCCATAGGAAGATTAAAATCACCGCCAACAATCACTTTAGCATTTTGAGGGATGTCAGACAGCTTCCTACTAATAGCCCGCCAAAAAGATTGATCATCATTATTAGGGGCATATATATTCATAACGTAAAAATCAGTCAATCCATTAGACAAACGAGAGAGCAGCCATCTACCATCTGAATCGTATTCAGCAGTCACAATAGTTAGACCAGAGTTTTTGGAAATCAACGTTATAACCCCATTTCTTTTACCAGAAGCTTCAGAGCAAGCTACATCAAGGACCCACTTTTTCCGTAACAATAAGGCTTCCTTATAAGCAACTTTAGTTTCTTGAAGTAAAACAATGTCACCAGACAAGCTTTTACAGTAGCCTAAGATCTTGGCCCTCTTAACAGGATGATTTAAACCACGCACATTAAGTGAGAGCACATTCAGACCGGACATAGTGAACAGAAAACAACATAGATAAGCACATCTGGTGTATGAAAAAAGGAGAGGCACATTGATTCTAACTCGGATATAATAGTGAGTGGAAGACAAAACAAACAGAAAGAATAGACCAAAGCAGAAGTCCCCAAGAAAGAAGAAATAAAGAAAGAGCAAACAAAAGCTAGAAAAAAGAAAAGGATAGCGAAAGAAAATACAAGAGAAAACTTAATACCAAAGAGAGATAACCCCAGAGGGGGAAGTCTGTAGTAGACAAAATGCATGGGAGGAAAACGTGAAGGAGCAACCACAGAGGCCAGCACATATAACTCAGCTTGCTCAACAACATATATAAAGTTTAAGCAGCAGAGCAACAATAATCTGCTAATGTTCAGTAATCTTAAGTTTACCAGCGTATCAAAAGGCCTAAGGATTTGAATTTAAAGAGAAACCTGTACAAATTCATTTGGTAATTAATCAAAGACACAAAAATAGATAATAAATATTGAATTAAAAGGTAGTAAATAACAGTATCGAATAAATCTCAGATCGCATATGGCAAGGCAAATAACATGTAAATAGAATAATAAAGATCTAATCCTAGAATTTAAATATTAAATAAATCTAGATATACAGACTAAGATAAAAAGCTATTATGAAAATTAGAGAATATGTAAAGAAATGAGCAATTTATATAACGGGAAAGAATTAATTAGAGACGTCTTCTAACTACTAAAAGCAGCCTAAAGGTAAGTATAAAACAGTACTCCATACCTATTAATAGAAAAGATAGTAAACATATAGAGCAATAAACAATATCTAAGGGATGATATACATAACCTACTATCTATCTCGAATAATTTATTGATCGTGTCTATGAATATTTATGATAATCTATAAATCAACACATAGTAACTACACAAACTGAGACATATAAAAGAAATGCCAGAGGAGAATAAGAGGGTGAATATCACAAATGAGGACAGACCCTAAACATATTGTACGTCTTGAGACAAAAAGCAATGTTATGACCGACATCAAGCACATAAATACTAAAGAGAAAACCTATAATACAGGATGAAGAAAACAAAGAAAGATGTCTGAATTAACACAAAAACGAACCAAACAAGGAAAAAGGAAATGTGAATCAAAGAAAATGGAGAGTAAAAATATATATAGAAGGAGAATATACAAGCACAAAAAGACAAGAAGACATAAATGACAAATATACATATAAATACAATAGATACTAAGAAACCATTATCCTGGGGATGAATGAAGGCATCTGTAAAGGAAAAGTTAGTAACGTTATGAGGAGAGAGCCGCAACAGTCAAATATCCTAGATCATTCCAGAAACCTACACCTAAAATCTCGACAGAACATTAAAACTTACAAGAACCTGGAAAAGCACAAATGAGCGTTAACCCAACCACCTGAAAAAGAAGTGATTAAGAATTTGATGTGCCTGCAAGAGAATCTGAGTCCATCCGAGACTCAAACTGATTGTCCAAAAAAGTGGACAGATCCGCTGGCTCGTAAAAAATCTGGTTGCGACCCCTAAAATTTATTCTGAAGCGTGAAGGGCCAGCAAATGAGAACGGAATGTTCATCTCTTGAAGTCTTCTTCATAGATTTAAAAAACCTTTCCGCCGGATGACTGTGTCTCTGGCAAAGTCTTGAGAGATAGCGATTTTGTGGCCTTCCCATTGCAGCGATCTAATTCTCCTCATGTGAGCTAAAATTTGTTCAGAATGTTGGTGCCTTAAAGGTTTAAATATCACTGGTCTTGGATGTGTGAGAGACTTAGGTTTAAACGTAGGAACCCTATGGGCACGCTCTATTTCAAACTCCTTTTGAAAAGAGATGTTTAGCGTCGTGGGAATCCACTTGAGTAAAAAGTCCAACATGGATGGAGCCTCCTTCTCACAATCCTCTGGCAGTCCAAAAATACGTAGATTGCTTCTACGGTTCCTATCCTCCTGCTCCGTGAGATCTCTTCTCAATGAACTTAAGGTGCGCTCCATACTCTGCATGTGCTTGACCTGTTTGTGTGTGGAATCTTCAACTGCCCCAATCCGGGACTCAGCAGTGGAAATACGTAGCGACAGGTTTTTAAGCTCATTCCTGATAGCCGCCACTTCCACCTGAAGTAAATCAGTGTTCGTTTTCGTGCCCTGCGCAATCTCATGAACTGAGTTGAGGCGAGAGAGAATGGTATCCAAAGTAGCCCCAGATTCTGTTTTATCTTTAGATGTTAGTTCCGGTGTGGGAGAGGTTTGCTTAGATCTCTTTAAATTCCCTTTAGAGTCCTTCTCCTTTAAAGGGACCCCCATACTTTCTGCCATTGAAGCGGGGCAAATAGGCCAGTGAATGAGGGATTATACGGAATCTGTGAATCTAAGCGAGTGTCACGAGCTTTCCCCTCAGTGATGACGAAGTAAAGGAAAGCAGGAAGCGTTGTGCCTTAATCAATTGAGGTTAAAGCGCTCCTATTGACAAAACATGTAATATGTAAGCACCAGAAACAAAAGCACCATATTCTGTTCACTTCTGAAATACTGCTCTTAGAAAAGAACACATAGGGCCCATCACATGACGTCATCAACAGCCTTCAACATTTATCAACGAGTCACATTTGCCACAAAAAGACATGTATGATTCAGCAAGACCACTGTAGGTCGCAGAATATTCGTTTTATGGTGGCCCGACCAGCATCATAGGTACAAGTATACATCCAGTGTTTGAACAGGCAAACATTAAAAAACAGCGCCCGTTGGAACTCAGCTGCGTATATGTGACTGAGACCAGCGGTAGGAATTTCCTCAATGTAGGCACGAAATAGCGTAGCGCCTCCACAAAAGACCTCTCAGTAAGGCGAGGGAAAATTCATGTTCAGGCACCATACCTCATAAACAAAGGGAAAATGAAGCGCAAAAGGTCACCACAGCGTCAACTTCTTCAGAACGGCAACATTTCACAGAGATTCCTCATGTGCCGCCATTTTGTGTAGCACCTGTGAGGAGAAAACCTCGGAAGCGCTCACATGTCCAAGAGCGACCCAAGAAAGAAGTGAACAATGCGCCACACCTGAAAAATGTGAGAATAAAGGACTCCTACTGGTAGAGCTCATAGTATGACATCACTAGTAACAGTAGAACCATATTCAGCTCCAACTTGATTCCTGCTCTTAAAAAGCCGCTTAAAGCTCACCATAAGGCAACATCCACAGCGTTCAAGGATTATCACAAAGTCACATTCGCAACTGCATACCGCGTAGCTTCATAAGGTGTCCACTGTATAGTCTCGCACCAAGCAGTGCCAATAGAAATACATCTCCAGCCTCCAAGTAACAGACCACTAAACAGCAGCGTCCGCTGAAGCTTAACTATGCATCCGTGACTGAGACCGGTGACAGAGAATTCATTGCTTCACTCATTGCCTCAGGCAGAGTATATCCCCAGCAGCTTCATACGTGACCTGTCAGAACTTCGAGGGGAAATTTTAACAAGCCAGCTTCCTACCTCATACGTGGACTAGGTTGTGAGGAATAAGAGGAAAGCAAAGCGCCGAGTTCTCCAGAAGGCCAGCGTCGCAGCGAAGTTCCACACACACCGCCATTTTGTCAGGGTCAGCTGAGGAGAAAACGCCGAAAGCGCTCACTCACACATGAGCGACTCAAAATGTCCCATAGTCACAGAGATGGGTCCCGCGATGTTCCACTGCGGATTCCAGACGTCCAATGAGCGGAAAATTAATTAGAACATATCATGCGCCGAAAGATCGCCTCCGCGATCCACCGGAGCTCAAAACGGCGCGGCCATCTTGGTTGCGCGCAAGCCACGCCCCCCCGAAGTCTATCATTGTTTTGATTGTAAAGAAAAGGGCATCAATATAGAGCCCAATGGAGACCAGCTTCAAAATGTTTCATTATTGCCGGGTCTGTGAACTGAAGGAAATGCCCCACTTAAAGCCCTGTTGGCAAGTAGTGCCAGATACTGAGTATGTGCACTGAACCTAAAATATGAGAACGTACCAATTGTCCTTTCAGCCATTTGAGAATGGAACTCATTGTCTTTCAAGCTGACACAACATTCTCTGAAATGCATAAACACAAACGGGCATAACAGAGCTGTCAATTCAACTCACCCGCTAAACTTGCTTAAAAAAAACATTATCCAAAAATCCCTTAAGAAGGAAAATCTCCTTCATTCATTGATCTTCAAATTATATCAATTTCTCACCAATGTAGCTGGCCAACGTGTCTTAATAATTGTCCATTTACCACAACATATTCCCCAAAATATGTGGGGGAGGACTAAACCACCCCCACCACTGACTGATACTACTGGCCTAAATGATCAGTTTCTCAAATTACATTTCGGGTGATTTTTAAAACGGATCCAGCTGCGCCCAATTTTACTGGCCTGGCCTTTAAAATAAATTATCGCAAAATTACCAACAGTTTTCCCAGAGCATGAAGGTTTTAACTCAAGCCAACTGGTCTTTTCAAATATACACAGCTCTGACCAGTGCAAATTGGTCACAAAAACTCTATTGGCTTACCAAAAATGCCATAAGGGAGACTCACTAAACCGTTCTTTCGTGTGGTCTTTATTTCGGTTTTAACTGCATCATCTGCCGAGTGTTCTTGAAAATGCCACATATTATCTGACAAATTACAGAACATTTTGCTGGAAATCCCCTATACCCTATGTAAAGTAATCTTCAAGCATATGTCGTTCTGGCCAATCTTACTGACTTGGTGTGCTCTAAAAGGCTTTGTGTATCACAAACTTTGCAAATCCTTCCATCGGAATGGACCCAGATCTCCCCCAAACCTTCGTGAAGCATTCTTTGAACTGTATCCACTCTCTGACCAACACAGCTGGTACAATGAACTTTGAATTACAACAAGGCAGCATTTAACACCCTCCATCCCTTTAAAGACGTCTGTAAATCATATCTAGTTCTGACCATTATTACTGGCCCACTCAGAGGCGCTTGAAGTTGGGGTGAAGGGGGGGATGAAGCACCGCCGAAATAACTATGCCAGGGTTCCGAAGGTGAATGAGCAATAAAGATGCTTTTTAATGTTGGTTTTATTTTGCCACATTTGCAATGCATGCAAAGACAGAGGTCAAATGTCACTGGCAGGCTGGCTTCTGTCTAATTGCTACTTATTACTTATACATGGACCTTGTGTTTTCTTTCTCTGACTACAAAGTGAGAGGATTTTGTAAATTGAACTATGTGACAATCTTGCTGGAGTACAGAGGGTGTGTAGGGAAAGGCTGTAGGATGTTATTTTTTCTAACACACATAAAAATTTAAATATGTATAAATGAACTGTACAAATATTTCAAACAGCAACTAAAAAAACATAAATGAAGCTCATTTTTTGTACTTCTGAAATAAGATGGAAAACCAAGATGTTAATAGGATCAAAACGAATCAAAACATTATTGGTGATGTTCAAATGATAAATATTTGCTAAAATTCAGTTTCCACACATTATCATTTGAGCGCTATATAGTTTTATCAGTAAAACTGCATGTCAGTGCGAATTTAGTGGCCATTTTAATAGAAAATGTGCTATCTGTAAATGACAGTGCACTACCACACCATGTTTTTATTAATTTATTTGCAACAGTGTGCTTGTAAATGCATCAACTGTTACATACCACACACATGCCCATCTCCTGCTGAATGGGCATAGCTCATTTGCTATACTTGTCCTTTGCACGATGCTTGAATTTTTTACAATCCCTATGACTTCAGTGATGTAACATTAATGGCAGCACACCCACTAGGAAAATTGTTCCAGCACCACTGGACTCACTACAGGTTAAAACATGAACCAATGTTCCAAAATTACTTCCATGATAATTATGCCTTGCCCAAAGGCGTAGCTACCATTGGTGCAGCAGGTGCAGTCGCACATGGGCCCAGAGCCATGAAGGGCCATTGAACCCTGACAATTACTGTCTTATACTACACCAACAGGAGTCAAAGGGCCAATTTCCTTGTTTGCTCGAGGGCCCGTGGCATCCTTGTTACGTTACTGGCACCACCGGCTCGTGCACACCATCATCTGAAGGGATTTACGATGTTGTACAATATCACCCTCATGTTGGTTTTGAAACCCCAATTGCAACAAACTAAATAGGAAACACTGAGGGTGTCTTTTAGCCTGGCAGAACTTGTATCCTGGGAGTTTTGGGGGGTGGGCAGAATGCCCTCCCCCTCCAGGATCTTCGGGCGAGTAGTAGGGTCCGGGGACAAGTGGTGCGTGGGCGGGGTGTAAGAAAGTGGCTCTGTATATACTGAACCAAAGTAAGGTTCAGTGTGCACAGAGTCCACAGTCCCCAGAGGTTTGGCAGAGGCTAAAGTTAGATATAACCTTACTCTCTAAAGTGGTAGCTTGGTCGAGCAGTAAGGCAGTATCAGAGGACAGTGTAAAGCATTTGTTGTACACACTCAGTCAGCAAATGGTCTCACACACTCAAGAACTGAACTCTAGGCCAATGGTTTGTATATAAAAATATATGCTTGTTTTATTTTAGAACCAACAATAGGTATCAAAATATACTTTCTCAAAATGAGGTGCTTGAGATAAATACTTTCAATAGGCAATAGACTTTTGAATGCAATGGTTACAGTTGTTGCAATAGGCAACACAATTTCAAACACAATGTAACATTGAGCTCAATGGGAATTTCGAGTTAAAATGCAATAGATTACTTTTTGGATTACTTTTCTTACCACAGGACTGGATCCTAGATTCAGTCCTGGGACATCTCCTGTAAACAGTTGAGTAAAAACGTTTTGGTTACAGTTGTGATTTTTAAGGAATATTATTGTATTTTAAAAGTTGGCACTTGAAAGCTTTTTCACATGGAATCACCAATGTAATTCTATGGGAGGAAATTCACGTAGCAGGTAAGTAGTGTTATCGTTACTTTTTCTTACTCAGTGTTGGATCCTGGATCCAGCACTGGTGCATCTCCTGTAAACAATTGAAAGAATGCGTTTATGCCACACAGGCGATTTTTAACGATTATTTGTAAGTTTGCAAAATCGACACAGAAACTTTTTCGGCAAAAACCAGGCAATGTTATCCTATGGAAGGAAATTCAAGTTACCGGTAAGTACAGTTATGATTACTTTTCAGGGTCAGTGCTGGGCACCAAGATCCAGCACTGGGATCTCTCCTGATAACAGGTGAGTAAATTCGTTTTCGTAATTCGGTTGATTTTAGATGAATATTTTAAAGTTTCAAAACTCCACACTTGGAAGAATTTCTAAGTGAAACCAGTCAATGTTACCCTATGGAAGAAAAGTGAGTTATCGGCTTTTGGGTAAGTACTCGACTGGCAGAGTTAAGGTTCTGGTCATAGACTCAGGGGTCCCCCAGGGTCAGGTAAGTACAGTTGTTACACCCTCAGCGGCACAGGGGCGGCCGGGTGCAGAGTGAGTAGGCCCAATGTTATCCTATGGACGGCAGGGGGCCTTGGGTTGGTGGCTGCTGGCAGGCAGACCACTCGGCTGTGGGAGCAAAGCTCCTGGTCACTTACTCAGGGCAAGTGGGGAAGTCGAACAGGGTAGTGGGTGCACCCTCAGCGGCACTGGGGCGGCCGGGTGCAGTGGGCTTTTGGGCCGTCGGGCGCCCAATGGTTTTCAATGGGAAAGCTGCGTGACGAACAAAGGCTGCAAGCTCGGGGACGGTGATTCTTCAGGTGCGACCACCACTTCGAGAGATAAGTTGGGAAGCTGTAGGAAGGGTAGGCACCCAGGAGTTGGGCACAGGAGGCCGTGGGGCGTCGGGTGCAGGGGTGTCTTTAGGCGTCGGAAATCTTACCCTCGGCTGGTCGCGGTTGGAGGGGGCCCAGGTTCTGAGGCTGTAGGCGTCATCAGGATCGTCGAGGGGGGTCCTTGGGTGCTGGATTCTGGGTCACAGTCGCCGGGGGGACGTCCTCGTGGTCTTTGTCCACTCAGGCACAGGCCGGGCTCGGCGGGTGCAGAGTGTGCTGGATTCGCGGTTCCTGGCTGGCACCAGGGGTAGGTTACTTGCTTTTGAGGAGTACCACTGCTCGTGGGAGTCCCAGGTAGTTAGAGTCACAAGGCAGTCAGGTCCTCCGGGGTTCTTGAGGTTGCTGACCACTGGAGACGCCAGGGTTTAGCAGGAGCAGGTTCGAGGGTCGACAGGCCGGTAGGGCTGGGGCCAAATCAGTTGGTGTCTTCCTCTTGTTAGCAGCTGCACGGCAGGTCTTCTTGTTTCTTGATCTTCTTTCTCGTTTCGGAATCTGGATCTAAGGAAGGAAGGTTCAGGGTGCCCTTAAATACTAGATTTAGGGACGTTACAGGTAGGTAAAGGGCAGGGACCAATGGGTCCCTTCCCTGGGGTGGGTACACCCCCTATCCTGCCACTCTCCAGTGGGAGGGGGGCAGGAGCCTAGTCCTGATTGGGCAGGGCTCCCCATCTTCAAGATGGCGAGAGCCCGGAGATGTGCTTCACCTTGCCTCCCCCACCTTAGGGGTGGGGTTGGCAGAGGCTGGCACACCCCCTCTCCTCCCTTGGTGTTTCCCGCCAGTCTTCCCGCCAGAGTGGGGGCTAGAACCAGTAGGGACCAGTTGCTGAGTACAGCAAGTGGTCTGGGGAAGCTCACAAAGGCGGAATGCCTTTGAAGCTTCCCCCTGCCCATCCTGGGGGAGGAGGCCTAGCACCTCACCCAGGACGTGCATTGTTGCAGGCCCGGGAGAGCGGATGGCTCTCTACCCAGGGGTCCAGCAACATGTCTGCTGGGTGGCAGCCTAGGCAGCCCCTCAGACAGGACGTGGATTGTAGGTTAGGTTCAGGGGGCAACTCTAAGTTGCCCTCTGTAGTGCATTTTACATTAAATCCCACACTGGCATCAGTGTGGGTTTAATGTGCTGAGAAGTTTGATACCAAACTTCTCAGTCTTCAGTGTAGCCATTATGGTGCTGTGGAGTTCATAATGACAACCTCCCAGCACCATATACTCTTAATGGCATCACTGCACTTACAGTGCCCAGGAATGGCCCTGGGTACTGTAGGGGCACAGGGCTCATGCACCTGTGCCCACACCACTGCCATAGTGCACCCAGCTAGGGGGTGACTGAGGTATGCCAGGGCAGTGTGTTTGTGGGCATGGCACACAGGGATGTGTGCCATGTCGACTCTCTGTTTAGTTCAGCACCAAGACACTCAGCCTGCAAAGGCAGGGTGTGGGTGTCAGGGTACAGGGCCTCTAAGGGTGGCACAATAAGTGCTGCAGCCCTTAGGGGCCTTCTCTGGTTACAATGCCCTGGGTACCTAGGGTACCATTTACCAGGGGCTGACATGTGGCCAGAGGTGCCAATTGGGTTTAGGCTGTAATGCAGTTTTAGGGAAGGAACACAGGCCCTGGGCACCTGATTGGCAGGAGCCCAGGGCACACTCAGTCGAAGTACATCAGCAATTCAGCAAAAAGTGGGGGGCATACCATGCAAGAAAGATGGCACTTTCTCACACGGGGCCATCATGCTTCTTAGGGGCATGACATGTGGCTCTGGATGTCATTTTAGATACAGGTACACATTGGCTAGCAGGGCAAGTTGACTTTTTCCCAGTTTGTCTTTCCCACTTAGAGCAGGTAGTGTGGGTGAGTATGGCCCCTCGCGAAAATGTGCGGCAGGCCCTGATCACTCTGCAGCAAGCAGGCAGGGCTGATTTGCTGTCAGAGGTGGCCCTGCAGCAGGCGGACTTGCCCCGCGCCATGAGGCCAAGACAGAGGCCGGCAGTGGGGAGGTAGCAGCAGCTGTGATGGCCTGCTCCCCCCCATTTCCTAAACAAAAAAACGCCTGAATATAGCGGCTCATACGGTCAGCAATAACAACAGTGGCAGCCCTGCCAAAAGCAGGGAAGAGGGGCACCTAAGCCAAGCAAGAGAGCCATAAGAAATGACAGCAAGTGCTGTGGGGCAGCTTTCCAGATGACAAAAGTAAAAGCTATGGAAATCACTGAAAAACTCTAAAAGGAAAACCAGTATGACCTCTATCATGCAAAAAAACTCAGTGAGGACAATGCCATAACCGAATATTAAAATCAATAAGGCAGAGCCCAGAATAGACAGCAGTCCTAAAGGCCAAGGGAACTATCCCATTTTTCAAGTAAAAAAAGAGTATCCATGACAAAGCCATGCAGGCAAAAAACTTCCCCAGCCAGAAAGAAAGCAGACCCACCAATATGAGTATGCAACCAGTAGAAAGTCTAAACAAGCATTGGCATAGCCAATAGGTCTAGCTTTTGGGACCTTATAAGTTTTTAGTCATGCTTTACATTATCGTGGGTGGAAGCTTTAACACATTTATTAGGCATTTTATAGAACTGTATTGAGAAGTACTTATTTCTAGTGTTATTTTGTACAACTAAACTGCAGGGTACATATGTACAATACTAATAATAGGGTATCAAATTAAACTGGCAGTGAATTGAACAGAAGTATTGGGATGGTATAAACATAGGGTAACAGCAGCTGTATAACATGTTTAAGAACTAAGTTTTTCTGTATATGTTTAACAAAATACTCTACCCAACACTGCTTCCTTTTTAGACCCACTCTTTAAACCTCCATGCTAACATTTAAACAGAGTAGCAACTAAGAGTTACACCATTAGGCACAGCAGCTAAAGGCAGCAAGCGCTAGGAGACAGCGCTTCTCCACACCATGTGTGCACAAAGTAGTCCCCACTTTAATATTGTTTATAATCTGCACTGTTAACATTGTGTTATCCACAGATACATAGGATTACCAGTGTCTTGGTAACGTAAACAAAAATTGCATAACCGCTGGCATCTGCCAATGTCACCAAGTGTACTGAAGAAATCTATGTGCACGCAGCAGCCACAGGTACAAATAAAAGCAGGGCTGACTCTGACTTTCATCCTTTCCATTGTTCAAAAAGCAAGCTCGTGTGCGGTGTAAATCGATATGTCTGGGCACGCATGCTCGGCTTATCATTCATAAAGATTAGTCTCATTACATGTGCTCTGTAGGATTGATTATAAACCGCATTGTGCAAGTCATGGCTTTTTTTTACCGTGTTGTGTGCGTGCGAAGTGTGGCACTGCGCCATCAGTGCACTCATGAAGGTAAACCCCACAATTAAACCCCATGCTCTATAACGAGCCTGGACCTGAGCCATGGAAAGTGCCTAGAAGTCTAGGAAAGGGGAGTGCAGTTGTATGGAGTAATAGACCTGTCCCAGGGTGTTTCAGTGTGAAGGCGCGTGGCATCTGCATAAGCCGTGTTCCAGAGACCCCCAAAGGCGCACAGCCTGCTTTTCTCGGCCTTTTAGGAATATCTAATAACTAGTTGCTCCCCTTGTTTAAGGGACCCCTCATTTGCAACTTTGGGCTTCCATTCAAAACAATTACTGTTTTGTGCGTTAAGCCCAGTGCTTCAGCTGTGCCCATAGGACTACAGCTCCCAGAATACATCAGTTTGAGCAGCCATGTGCTCACCAAGGCACCCCCTCCTGATCAGGGGCCGGTCCCTGTCAGTAGCGCGGGACCTGCAAGTTTCGCTTTTCTGTCAAAGGGCGGGGGCCCAGAGCTGGAAACAGGGCGCCTGAGAGGGAGGGCGAGGGTGAGACAGGCAGGGGAGAGAGAGTAGAGAAACAGAGGAGGAAGAGAGGCACAGCACAGAGACGGGGGCAACCGAGGAAAGGGAGCACTGAGAGCACAGGAGCGAAACCGGCAGCTCGCTTCAATAAAAACAAGCACGGCACGAAAGTGAAAGCGACCGCGAGACAGGCAAGAAAGTGAAAGCGACCGCGAGACAGGCAAATGTAAACAAGCGCGCGCGGCCACGCTTATTAGAAACAGATGGCCCCTGCGCGCCGCTGCTCGCTCCCGCAAGGTGGATGCCGCCACACGCACGAGTGTTAGAAAAGTGCAGACCGATTCCAAAAGGTCATCTCCTAGGGCAGCGCATGCGCGCTGCGCTAGGCTCGACCTAAAAAGGAAATTTCCACCCAAACACTTTTACACACAGCACACAACCACCAGGAAATATCCTACTCTGAGGTTGTGAATGCCAGCATCAAAAACTCCCCCGAAGAGTAAGTAATCCCGAAGCTACCTGGACAGAGGAAGATGCTATATAAGACCAACCGAGGATTGGCAGCACAAAAAGAAGCAAACAGGCATGCAGGAATGGAATTGACTGAGCATTTGGGCAAACCGTCATTGGAGACAGAAGGTCACAACCATCGCCAATGGAGACACACTGCGAAAATCAAAATGTAGACACTCAACAAACAATTACAGCAAGGGAGATAGCACCTCCAGACTAGAGGGCCCAGAGGGACAGGCAAAATCTTAGTATCAGACCAGCTCGACAAATACAAGCCGCACCATGCTCAAACAAACATCAGACATGGATTCATAAACCAAAAAACATGAATCGCAAACAGATGTGCCAGAACGACAATGGAGAAATAGAAGAACAATCAAAGGCTAGCACATCAGCTACTCTGATCTTCACCACTGAATTTGAAGCAAGAGGCCCATGTGATACTTTGAACGGGTCAAATATCCTATTCCTCTGAACAAGCATACCATCACTTAACCTACCTAACATCGGCACACTTGGCATCAGTATACTTCAAGAACTTCACCTGGATCAGTCAAAGAGAGTCAACACTGACGGAGTGGTCTAGTAAGGTAGAGTCCCAAAATATTATTGCAGAAAAAGATCAACTTAAGGAATGGGGTATACGCATAGACAACTGTGCAATGGAAAAATATCCCCATTTACTATCACAGAGATCACAATACCAAGAAGCACAACAATCATCGGAAAGTGTACTAAGGGGCACTAAATCAATTACCATGCAGACCTGTAAAAATAACATCATAATCCAGCTGACAAAGAGCCATGGAGTAAGACACTACACAGAGGAATTAGCAACGCAACCCTCTAGGGCAATACCAGATTGGGCTTGGATACCCACTATACTGCATACCAAAGGGAGGCCAAACTCCTAGGACAGCGAACTACCTCATTGGGTTTGGATAGCCACAACATCACATACCAAGGAGAGGCCAAACTCCTAGCGCAGGGGAAAAAAAGGAGCAAATGGTAAGATCCAGGATTAGAATAATAAGCTGGAACGTGGCTGGGCTCAAATCGGTAATAGCGAATAAAGAAGCCATTGAATTCTTAAAAACAGGCGACATTTTATGCTTACAGGAAACAAGGCTGACAACACCCAACCCCATCAAAGGCTTTCAAGCATTTCACATACTGGCTCACAAGAAGAACCTCTTTTGAAGACCCATTGGTGGCTGTCGGTCTTCATAAAATTAAATCTGCAACTACATGTCAAGGAATGGTGCACGCACTCACATGATGTACAGATCCTTAGCATAAAAGGCATAGTAATAGAGGGAACATCAACTACAATCATAGTAATAATAAATATTTATGTTAATCCAAAAAGGAAGGCAAAAGCTTCAAACATCAAGATGATCACTGATCTGATCAAAGAATACCTCTATGAGCATCCGGGATGTGAGTGTATTGTGGCCGGAGATTTTAACATGAGAGATCTGTGCTGCCCTGAGTCAAGCCAAGGGGAGCCTGGACGGAATATCCTGAAAGCTTGCGTCAACGAATTCGAGCCGGGGTCTGCCGAACGAACAGGGCCTTTGAAAAGCAAAACAAGGCCCACTTTCAAAAACATCTCTACTCTGGACTACATCTTTCTAAGCTAAGCACAGCTAAGGAGGTGTGTAAATTACAAAGTCCAACACACCACCGCAAGTGACCCCCACCCATTATCGATTCTGGCAAGCATAAGTGCCACAATGCATGAGGAATATACTCCTGCTGGCCAAATACTCCCCACAAATATCGGCCCATCAATAAAAAGAATTAAATGGGGTGCTGCTTGCCGGGTCAGATACCTATGATAGAAATAAGGCATACAACCATCAGATATTGAGAAAAACTGGCCAAAGACAATAAAACTGCTATTTATAGCCCTGTCTGCATGCAAGCAAAGCAATCATAAAAGAAAACCATTAGGAAGAATGGCCACCTTCCTTTTTGACAATAAAGCATTCAAGGAGAGCAAATGGAGGTGCCGCCAGGCAGAACTACTACAATGAAGAGAAAGGTGCGCACAGACGGAAAACATCCTGAAAGTAACCAGAAAATTACACACAAAAATCGCTTGGCAGCTGAAACAAAAATATATAGAGGAGGAATGGAAACATATATACTCCTTATTAGCACCCAACAAGTCAAGGGAATTTTGGGGCTACGTCAACAGCCTCAATGACGGAACCTATACAGAGAATGCTGTACCTGCGAACGAGTGGGTAGCTCACGCAACAAAGCTCTACGTTGACTCAGATAAAATCTTGGGCTCCAACACGGAGATAGTTGGTAACTATCCCGAAAACCTAGAGGAGCAATACACCTTCATAACTGAAAGGGAAACTGTTTATTCGGAAGGATATTCGGAAGGACGGAACGCCTGGACGTAATGGCCTACCGGGCAGTATTTTTAATGATGATCGGGAATTCTGGCCGCCACACATGCACAGCTTGTTCAACTGGTGCTACAATCATCAGCAGTACCAGACTCATGGAAAGGTTCCATCGTGCACCCCATATATAACATTTCAAAACAACAAGAGCGACCCATACGTCCTTGTGAGCTGGGTTTGGACTTATGCAAGAGAACAATGTTCACAAGGAACTCATTTATCAAAGCAATCTACTATATGCAAGCTGAAGTTTACTTGCTTAGATTTAATCTTAATCATAAATTTTCAATTACGACCTTCCTAATGGGGTTATGGTAAAGATACCTTAGAATATCTGTACACAGTACTTTACGTGGATTCTTAAAAAGCCCAACACAACAGTTAACGCTTACTTCAGCCGAAGTAAGTGGAATTTTATTCTGCAATCACAATTGTACCACATATGTATTTCCTTATACATGGGTGAATTGGAACGTTTACATTAATGGCACTTTACAAGTGAAATGTGAGCCCCAGTGAAGTGACCATAACCTATCTTGGTGAGTGCTAAGTGAAAAGATGTGAAAAAAACGGGAGAACAGGTTATTGGTAAATGTCCAAAGGGCGAGCTGTATGTAATGGAAAATGATTCATTCAGGCTCTCTCCTTTGTTAATGTCGACGGCGTTTCGACCCTCTCTAGATACGGGGTCTCTTCAGGACAGCATTTCTGGGGACTAATATAGGAAAATAAAATTAGGGTGAAGGAAATATAATGTGGTGTTGAAAAGGGGCTTGGTCTAAGGAGTGCGCTGTGGCTTACCAATACAGCACATGGCATCTGTATCTTGGAGTAATGGAAGGATGCCGGATATGAAGGGTATATTCAGGAACAGCAATTTTGTGAAACCTGTATCTTGGAGTATCTTGGAGTAATGGAAGGATGCCGGATATGGGCGGTAGATTCAGGAACAGCAATTATGTGAAACCTGTAATCAAGGAATGCTTTGACTGAGTATTGGATAGTTAAATTTACGTGGTGCACCATGGTAAAATAAAGGAGGTGAACTCACTATTGGTCTGTACCCAACACGTAGTAAGCAGGGATATTTCCAGGGTCAGCGGTAGAAACCCTTTGCAGTTCCGTGACGAACTGAAAGAGATAATTTAATTAGCTCTCGTGAATACCGGGTGGTACTCTGATCATTCAGTAGACATTGCAATAGTGATGAAAGTACAAGCGGCCCGCCTGTTTGAAACCGGGAGCTTCAATGGTACTTACTTAAACTCTTTAATGAAACTGTCGATGTAGTGTCCCAGGGGTTCCAGGATTGAACCGCATCCCGACAGGATGGGTCTCCCTGGTGGATTATTTATATCCTTGTGCACCTTGGGTAAGGTGTATAGGACAGGGGTCCTGGGATGTTCTTTGTTTAGAAAATCAAATTCTTGTTTGGTTAAAAATCCTTCATCTAAACCATTTTTTGTTAGTTCCTGTATCTCTTTCTTGATATCTGTCAGGGGGTCCCGTTGCAGTTTCTTGTAGTGTTGGGTGTTGCTTACTTGTCTCATTATCTCTGCTTCGTATTTCGTTCTTTCTTGGATAACGATCCCGCCCCCTTTGTCCGCAGGTTTCAGGATAATGGTTTCATTATTTTTCAGGGCGATCAAGGCTTCACGTTCAGGTTTGGTAATGTTGTATGGGGTAAACACTTTTTGTTCTTTTAGTTTCAGGATGTCTTCTAATACGCCTTTCTCGAAGGCCAAAATCTCTGGAGGCATCATGCTATTGGTTGGTATAAAAGTGGATTTTGGTTGCATGAATGATCTTGGTGGGAGTTCCTCTTGGTTGCTAAAGAATTCTCTGAGTCTCAGCGTCCTGAAAAATTTGTGAAGTTCTGTTTGAAGTTTAAAAAAATCAGTGGTTTCCGTTAAGACGTATGATAAACCTTTGCTCAAAAGAGACAGTTCATTACTATTCATTATGTGGGTAGATAAATTGAAGACAGGGAAGGTACCATCTGTGTTCAAATCGTTGGTGTTTCTTAGTGGGTCCACATTGTTGTCAGGGTTTCTTGAAGGGTCCACAGTGTAGTTTTCGGTGATGCATCTTTGGCGTCTTACTGCTCCCGTACCTGGATCTTCTCTGTTGTACCGACCAATGCTCGTGAGGGTTCTTCCTTCCTCCATCCTGGTCACTGGCCTTGCGGTCCCCAGGTGTAGTATTGGCGACGCGTTTGCCTTTCTCCTGTTAACTGGTGCCAAACTCTCTTTTGGTTCCGGTTGGTCCCCCTGCCCCTCTGCGCCTGGCCTAAAAAAGGCTGTTGTTGATTTCTTTGTAATCCACTAGTACCTTCACCGCTGTCGTCTGAGGTATCGGACCCTGCTGAGGAATCTGAGAAGCCTATGAGATTATTATTCTTGTATCGTCCCCAGGTTACACTCTTTTTGTACTGCTGAGGTTGAGTGTAAAAGTCCTCTTGTAGATATGGGAAGGCCTTCTCTTTACTGTAAGCTGCAATATCCTTCTGTACTTTATCAGCTTTTTCTTGAGTTCAAAGGAGTTGAATTCCTGTATTGTTTTGTTTAATTTCTCAAGGGCCAACTTGGACTCCTCAATGTTGTCACAACCAAAGAGCTCTTTTTCTAAGTTCTCTATTTCAATTAGCTCTTGTTTGCTGTGTTCCAAAGCAGTGTCTATGCCCAAGACCATCCAGTGTCTTGAGCATGTGCTGGAAATATGTGAAAATCTGCCTCTAAATTTTTTATCGTCTCTAAAGATGCCAGGTACGTTCCTCACTATTAGTCCTTGGGGAATTATATTGGCTCTTTAGTACTCTGTCAGCATTCGAGCATGTAGCTCTGTGCGGACATGTTTTTTCTTAGCCCGCTCAAGTTTATCTAGGAGGACTAGTCTAGGGTTGGTATTTACTGACTGTGTGGTTGATGAAAAAAGAGAGGGACCACTGATCACTTTGGCAATGTATTCTTCCGTGTACAAAGGGGCCTCTCTGTCTGACATAGTATGTTGTATTAGCTCACAATAAGAAGCAATAGAAATTATTGGTTGAAGACCATAACAATTTTTAAGAGACAAAACAAAACAATTAACACACTACCCAGTGTTGGGTTTGAGCAATATATTAAACAAAGCTCTTGCAGGAGACCTGCGCAATCAATATTTCAAAACAACAAGAGCGACCCATACGTCCTTGTGAGCTGTGTTTGCACTTATGCAAGAGAACAATGTTCACAAGGAACTCATTTATCAAAGCAATCTACTATATGCAAGCTGAAGTTTACTTGCTTAGATTTAATCTTAATCATAAATTTTCAATTACGACCTTCCTAATGGGGTTATGGTAAAGATACCTAAGAATATCTGTACACAGTACTTTACTTGGATTCTTAAAAAGCCCAACACAACAGTTAACGCTTACTTCAGCCGAAGTAAGTGGAATTTTATTCTGCATGCAGCCTACATAGAGAAAATGGCGTCCCTACTGGTGCCCGGCTGGGCGCCGCCCGGGACTCCCCACCAATCACAATGCTGCCATTGCAGCATTGTGATTGGTTACAGGAGGGGAGGGAGCAGCATGCCTGTTACTGTGCCCGGGACCCGGCCCAGGAGCAGAGGCGGCGCGGACAGCCCGGTCAGGTAGGTTAGTTTTCATTTTTTTTTTTCGTCCCCCCTCGCGGTAACCCCCGCGCGACCCCCCCGCGAGTATTAAGAGCCGCGACTGCTCTGATTACAGGCAAATGTGTTTACATTTATTTCCAACATGGTCTGTGCAGTGCGCCTCGGCGGGCTCCTCCCGACCTGAGCAGGGAGATTGGTGCCCTGGGCATGGGACCGCTGAGTGAGGCCATCACTTTTACACAGACACACGGGCGAAAAGTGCACCCAAAAACACGTTTTAAAGCCCATCAAAGACCCCTGCTCCGCTGCTGAACAGCTCCTTTCTATGTGAGCACATCGCTAAATTCTTATCATTTCGATACTTATATAATTATTTACTACCGCTCTAAATGTTCTTAGTATGTTTGTCTCTATTATCAGTATTGTTCTATTTCTTATTATATGTATTGTGTGTTTTTACGCTACTATTAATATGAACGGTATAGATATTATTACTGTATTTGTGAAGATTATTTCTAATTTTACTGTTTTTGTCTTGTAAATTATTTAGTCAGTGCCTCTATTATTTATGTGGCTAATCTATTCTATATTATTGTTATTAAAATATGTGAAATTAATATAGTTACGTTATTAATTTTGATTGCATAATTATTACTTTTGTTATTCTTTATGATATATTTGCGTACGCTCAGATATGTAAAAAAACCTTGTATTTTAGGATCGACTGAAAGAAACTGCCTTTCAACAGGGGGTGATATAGCATAGACACACATTGTTATTAAATAATACATATTATAGAACACAGTGCATATCGACAGGTTAAATGGACGCTGGTGAACATTCTAATATTACATATTTGCGCGAGTCTGGAGACTTGAAAACGTCATACGTGACATTAAACTGTTGAAATGTATCCTCCGATTGCTCAGTGTCGGAAAAAAAACATATGATTCGCATTCAGTTTTTGAAATATTTTTTTATTTGATTTCGCATTGTTTTCAAGCCTTTAAAAAATATGCAGGTGGGAAAAAATGCATATAGTCTACTTGTAAAATGTACGTGCATATGTAGGGTTCAATAAGGAGATGGCACACATTCAGACACGTCCAAAACCCAACAACCTGCTTCATCACAGGTGAAATATAGATATGATTTGAATTATATTCATTTTCTACGGACCATTTCTACAGAGCGCGCCACACACGTAATTTCCGCTGTGTCTTGAAAGAATATGCAGCATAGCTTTATCCATTCATGTTCGTAGCAGTATTCCTCTAAAAATCCCATATTTTTCATTGTGTGCGTCTGATTTTTTGATGGCAGACTGAAGAAATATTTTGGAGAAAAGCATGTCTTAAAGCAGGATATTTGTATACCCGACAATAATATTTCCCTGAATTTTAGCCTTAGTTGAACGTTGTTCGGCTGGAACTTTCGTAGACTTTCTTGAGAATTGTTCAGCAATACATCCAGTAGGCCGAGTTTAGCAGCTACCTTGCACATTATGCCTACCTCACTGCATGTGGAGTAGGTGAATGGAAGCAAGACTGAAACACAGGCGTTGGCAAAGGATTGTTGTCACGTTAGGAGCAGAAATCTAAATTAGGAACAAGCCCTTAGTTTTCTGGTATACATGTGTAATTGATCAGACAACATTGCATATAGAGGCAAGTAATCGCAGTATCACCCCATAGAGTTCCTGGACACCACAATGCATACTCATAATGTGCTTTTTAACCGCCAGGAGGTCGCGGGCATCAACAACTCTATAACAACTCTATTAGAACACACCAAAAAAGCCATTGAGGGTTTGTTCTTTTTATTCCGGTACCTGCACTCCCGAAGTTATAAAGGGTTAAAGACAAACTACAAGTACCATCTTTCAAAGAAAAAGCCTTCACATGATAGTCAGCTCAAATTTGGAATTTGTAAACTTGAGAGAACAGGGGCTCTGCCTTGTAAAATTGCAAGTTGTACATCCACATGTTTATTTAGAAAATGTACAAATACTACAGACAGCATGACAGTTCAGTTAAAATGAACTACACACGTATTCAACCAGCCATTCTTGCAGCGACTGCATGACGAACCAGTTGACAGAGCATGTAATGCGGTTTCATATTTTCCCACAGGGCAGTTGTTCTAATGTTTCCTTTCTTTGGACAGTTTTTCCTTCCTCCTGTTTTTCCATCCCTAGCTTTTGACTTTTCCAGCCCTCTTTAGCCGCCTGGTTGTGAAGGGCATTTGCCTAGACAGCAGACAGTGCATGTGTGCAAGCCCTGGACATGTTCGCTGCCGACAGGCCCTTCCCATGTTAATTATCTGGACGCCAGATCAGCCCTCAGGGAGTCTGAAAACAAACAAGAGCGTGGGGATTCTTGAAAATGTTTTACAACCCACAACTAAGGGAAGACGGCAGAACACACTATAAACAAGGCACAGCGTTAATCCAGTCCACCTTGGGAAACAAATGTACCAGTTGGTCAGCTGTCACCCACTGTAAAAGATGTCAGCATATGAGGATCCCTGCAAGATTAGAATTGATGCAGTTTCTCGGAGGAATGGAAAATGTTTTAAATAAGTTGTGTGTGGGTGTTAATGTGTGCTCGTGGGAAGATACTAGCGTGTGTGCTTCTTCTGCAGTACTGGAAATGAGCATGACCCATTGGGCCCAATAAAATCTTTTATTTGGAACAAGTTTATTCAAAATTTGCATGGCATGTGTATTATAGGAGAGCAGGGGCTCAATTGAATGTTATCATAGCACAGCCTATCTTGAGAAATCTTTGCTTCTGACTAAACCGTAGCCATGTTAGAATCAGTATTGAAGTCTTCAGCGCGAATATTAACTTTACAAATCTTGGCTGAAGTGTTTTTTTCTACCCAGTCCATAAAATAACTTTTTACACCTCCTAACGCATCGTGTTTAAATACACAGTTAAAATGTAATCGCTCGTCGTGAGACTGAGTAGGTCGAGTTATAAAAATACGTGTGTCACAGTTCTACTGTCACCATAAACATGCTTTAATTGGGGGATATTTGAGTTAATGCATGCGCTGAAGGAGCAAAAAATGAGAAGAAATGTTATTGTCCCCCAAAGTACGACCATGCACTCTTAAGTGTATTTGTGTGTAGCTAGCTGATGTCAGCATCGCTTGTGCCGGTAGGAGAGCTCCTCCGGGAGTGACAAAGGCATTTCTTTTTGGGGAAAAGGGGCGGAAAGTGGTGGTGTGACATTGTCAAAAAGGTGGAGTGATTGAGTGGGTAACACTAAGTTAACGCTGGAAGCTTAATAACCTGTTTCAGGGCCCACGCTGCAAAGGTGTAAAGATTTTAAAAAATCGATAGCGCTTTGTTAATGTACTTGGCAACATGTTTTTACGAGTCACTTTTTATTTGGAATTTGTGGTACTTAATTTCGTTTGATAAGCATACACACTGAGTGCCAGCACTGGGCCTAGCTTCAAAAACATAATAATAGAAATGTTTCTGATGCTAGGCCCTGCTGGCACACAGCGTGTATATTGCTCAGAGGTGCGTGGCACTGGCAGGGCCTAGCTTCAGAAACATTTCTATCTACATGTTGTTATATGACATCCCTTTATTAATGTAATAACTGCACTTCACAATTGCTTTATTAACCTTCTTGCTTCTCAATTTTGCTTGAAAATGCATCATTTACCCACTCTTTTTTCAAAATTTTCTCGGGGGGAGAACCCCCCCAAACCTCCATTAAGATGTTCAGGCTCGCTCGCTGCGCTCACTCCACGCGGTGCCCTCCGACAGAAAGTTTACACCCCACCACTTTCAAATGTCACCAGCCACCACTGCTGGCAATCCATGGCCCACGCAGGATCTTGCATTTTATGGCCAAAATACTTTCCGGGATGGGAGGGGGGTGCTCCATTGACCTGGCATTTATGAATTGATGCACACACTTTTGCGCTTTAAGATCTGGAAGCACACAGCGTTGCACATTTTGCACTCTATGATTTCATGCATGATCCTGATCTTGCACTCCATGGTCCACGCATGATCTCGCACTTTATGGCTACATGCACGCCTGGTTATTGCAAGCGCGAAATGCTGGGTTTAGAATACCTGGCCCCACAATGTAATACTTGAAGATACATAACCTACACCAGCTAAACTTTCATCATTGGCTCTGCTTGCGCAATATTTAGTACAAGATTGTCCCTTGCACATAGCATGCCTTTGCACGAATACAAGCTGCTAATTTTGATAGTGCTTTAAACGTCATGCTCTTTTATTTTGTCTTAAGTTGATTTTACAAACAGCTCTTGCATGGGCTTTGCACGTATATAAGCAGTTAATTTTGATAGGGCCTTAAACGTCATGCTCTTTTATATTGGTCTTAAAATGATTTTACAAATGGATCTTGCATGAGTTTTAAATGACTGGTTTTAATATCATAACACCTGAATTTTGCTTTTATATTGCATTATAGATGTTCCTTCGTGTAAACGATTTTTAGTAATTATACAATAAAAGAATACCAATTCAAAAATGTGTTGGCACAGGGGTAGGTGTGAGAGGAGAAGTGGCTGGGCAGACTGCGGCACGCCGGCCTTCGTGGGCCGCGGTGCCTCGCCACGCTATCGCCTTAGGGAGGAAGCAGCTCGCCAAGTCGAGTGCCCCCTGGTGGAGTATGTGCCCAATGTGCAAATGAGGCGAGCGGGTACGGGAGGCCCATAGGTGCACCCTCGCAGGAGCGCGGTCTTGGGCCTGGTTCATGCTCTGGGGATGTAGTGCAGAAGGATGGGCACGGGAGCGCTGCTGTAGTTATTGTCTGGCCGGAAGCAGAGCGTCCCACAGGTAGATGCCTAGCCGGCCCTCAGGTAGGTCTTACCTTTGGGCACCACAGAGGAGTGTGGCTGGTCAGAGAGTGCAGTGATGACTTTCGGCCACATGGGGAAGGCAGCACATGTGTGACGTCAGGGAGCAGTGCTGCAGAAACCCAGGGCCTGCCGCTGGACTTGTCGAGTCCATGCAAGCAGGCCCTGAATTAAGTAGGGAGGGGGCCAGGGAGCACTACCTTAGGCAGCGCAGGGAGCTGTTTGCAGCGCCTGCAAGTGAGGACAGGAGGCAGGTTGAAGAGGCGGCCCCGGCTCGTTTGAACTGTGCTGATGCGCTTGAGCAGGCACAGGTGACGAGGCAATATGGACTGGGCATGGGGGGCCTGGGATCAGGTTTGGGGGAAAATGCAGAGCAGTCCCATTTTATGGGGGTATGTGACTGGTTTGTTGGGCCCGGTATCAAGTTTGTGGAACATGCAGAGCAGACCCATTTTCAAGGGGGGTGTGACTGATTTGCTGGGCCCGGTGAGAGTCATGTCCATGGTTTTTAGCAGTAGGCAGGGGAGGTTCCCTGAGGTTAGAGCACGGCCTGCTTGTGGGGTGGGGGGAGAGGAGCACTACGAAGTGGGGCTGGGATGTGGATGTGGTGCCAGGAGGGGCCCCATAGTGTGCCTGGGCAGGCAAGTCAATCAATCAATCAAGATTTGTAAAGCACTGCAAATCACCCGTGAGGGTCTTGAGGCGCTGGGGGTGCTAGCTGCTTCGTGGTGATCTGTTAATTGAACAGCCAGGTCTTGAGTCCTTTCCTGGAGCATTAAGGCAGTCCTGAGGTGCAGGGGAAGGTTGTTCCAGGCTTTGGCCGCCAGGTGTGAGAAGGAGCGTCCTCCGCTGTTGATTCGGCAGATTCGGGGGGTGTCTGCGAGGAAGAGTGAGGCGCATCATAGGTGTCCGGTTGGTTGGTGGAATGTCATGCATTCATTCATGTACTCTGGTCCCTTGTTGTGCAGGGCCTTGTATACGTGGGTTGTTAGAAATGGGATTCTTGGTAGGCTAGGGCGCGGGCCAAAGCCAGGCAAAGACCACCACTCTAGTCAGGATAAGGGAGTTACACTTCTAAAATAACCCCTGCTCACCCCCTTGGTAGCTTGGCACGAGCAGCCAGGCCTATCTTAGAGGCAGTGTGTAAAGCATTTGCACATAACCAACAGTAATACAGTGTACGCACTACAAAAGGACACCACACCAGTTCAGAAAAATATCCAATATTTTTATATAATTAAAACAAGACCAAAAATGATAAAGAACCACAATACTATACTTAAAAGTTCACAATTCAAAAATACGCTGATTAAAAAGAGTTCCTTGTGTGGATAGAGCCGTCCGGGCTACCACGGCGTTGTGAACACACAAATCCAAAACAGTTCTGGCTGACCGCGGGGTTGCAGGCCAGCTACGGTGTCGGGAAGACCCGCAAACAGTACCTTTCAGAGATGCAGGGCGATGGGGCCTTCAAAGTCACACGCGGTGCAGGTCGATCTCCTCTCTGATGGAGTCAGGAGCACTGGCGTCGGCAGGCGTCGGGTGCTGCGGTGCGAAGTGCAGCGGTGCGGCGTGCGGTGCCCTCAGGTCGCGGTGCGAGCAGCGGCTCGGTGGCGGCGTCAGATGGCGTCGTCGGTGAGACCAGGGTCGCGGTGCGAAATGAAGGCGGTGCTCGTCACGGTGCTGGCAGATCACGGTGCAAGCAGCGGCGTCGTCTTTGCTGAAGCGCTGTCGTCGGCTGACGAACTGGAGTCGATGGCGCCGGCATCAGTAGGCCAAGGCTGCGGTGTGGGATGAGGGCGGTGCGTCGTGTAACTTACGAGCGGTGCCCCCGAACCACGGTGCAAGCAGCGGCGTCGATCTCGGTGGGAAGTGGCGGCGTCAGGCAGGCCAAGGCGTCCTCGTGAAGTCAGGTGGTGCGGAGTGCGGTGCCCACAGGTCATGGTGCGAGCAGCGGCTCGGTGGCGGCGTCAACAGGCATCATCGGTGAGACCAGGGTCGCGGTGCGGCGTTGTGGCGGTGCCCTCTGCGGTGCCAAAGCTTCGGCGTGAAGCGGAGGTGCGGAGTGCGGTGCCCACAGGTCGCGGTGCAAGCAGCGGCGTCAACAGGCGGCGTCGGTGAGACCAGGGTTGCGGTGTGGCGTTGCGGCGGTGCCCTCTGCGTTGCCTTCAGGACACGGAGTCGGCAGTGGAGTCGTAGACGTCGTCGAGTTGGTGTTCTTCGGGTTGCAGCACAAAACACACAGTCCCCAGTGCTGCGGGTCGAAGAACTTGAGGTCTTTGCTGTTCCTGAGACTTCGTGAACAGGGGGCAAGCTCTACCTCAAGCCCTTGGAGAGACTCACAAATTTAGGTTGCAGAAAGTCCAGTCCAGGCCTTTCACTACCCAAGACAAAAGCAGCCACTGCAGGTCAGCCCAGCAAAGCACCCAGCAAAGCAGTCGTTCCTTTTTGCTGCTTCTCCGGCTCTTCTTCTTGGCAGTCTTCTTGTCCAGATGAGTTCTTAAGTTCAGGGGTCTGGGACCCAACATTTATGTCCAAAAATCCTTTGATCTCTTAGGCAGAGAGGGCCTGTGCCCGGTCAGGACCAGTTCTGCCTTCTCTGGTGTGAATTCCTGGCAGGAGGTGGAGACGGCATTTGTCAGAGGCAGAGCAGGCCCTTTGAGGTGCAAGGAAATCTCCTCCCCCTTCCCCCATCGTAACCCAGGTCTCTTCAGCCCTTTCCTGACCTACCTAGACCATCTGGCGCCCCTCCTGCTCCCCCAGCCTTCTGTCATCCAAAACCCAGACAGGCAATCCACATTCCAGCAGAGGCACACGGGATGACTGAGCAAGAAAATACCTACTTTCTAAAAGTGGTATTTTCAAACACAGAATGTAAAAATCACCTTCACTAAAAGATGCATCTTTAGATTCTGAGTTCAGGCATACTAAATTCTATTTTCTTACCGAATTCCCTGGGCCAGTTATGTTTATAAGATGTTATAAACAAACCTCCCATTCTATCCTATGGGGAACTGGTAGCCTTGCAATAGTGAAAAACGAAATTGGCTGTAATTCACTATCAGGACATGCAACACACACCAGGGCATGTCCCCCCTTTCACTTACACTGCACCCTGCCCACAGGGATACCTTGGGCCTACCTGAGGGGTGTCTGACATGCAAGAAAAGGGAAGGTTAGGGACCGGCCAGTGTGTGCACTGGCCAAGTCGACATGGCAGTTACAAACTGCGCGCAGACTCTGCAATGGCAGGTCTGAGGTACCTTTTCAGGGCTACTCACGTGGGTGGCACAATCAGTGCTGCAGGTCCACTAGTAGCATTCGATTTACAGGCCCTGGCACACTCAGTGCACTTTACTGGGGACTAACAAGTAAATCAAAGATCCAATCATGGAAACACCAATCCATAACACATTTTACCACAGGAGCACTTGCACTTTACCACTGATCAGCAGTGAGAAAAGTGCGCAGAAACACGAAGCCAGCACATACAGAGTCAAAAACCGAGAGGTCAGAAAGCAAAAAACTCAGGAGAAACACGCCAAAAGATGCCAAGTCTAACATGGGTCAATAGCTCAAACTGGCATCTCTTCTGCATCGGGAGCCAGTGTCGTTTCTTGAGGTGGGGTGTGAGTTGGGTCCGCTTGGGGAGGTCGAGGATGAGTCTTGTAGTTGAGTTACGTATTGTCTGTAGTCTCTTCAGGAGGCGTGTGGTGATTCCTACGTAGAGTGTGTTCCTGTAGTCCAGCCTGCTGGTGATGAGGGCCTGCATGACGGTCTTTCTGGTGTTGACTGGGAGCCACCTGAAGATCTTTCGGAGCATGTGTAGGGTGTGGAAGCAGGCTGATGAGACAGCGTTTACCTGTTTCTTCATGGATAGCTTGCTGTCCAGGATCATGCAAAGGTGGTGGGCATGGTCTGTTGGTGCAGGGAAAGAGCTGAGTTCAGCAGGCCACCATACGTTGTTCTATGGCGAGGTGTTGTTCCCAAAGATGAGTACTTCCGTCTTGTCTGTGTTGAGTTTGAGACAGTTGTCCCGCATTCACTCGGCAACGTTTATCATGCATCTGTGGAAGTTGGCTCTGGTGGTGGAGGGGGTCTTCTGACAGTGAGAGGATGAGCTGGGTGTCGTTGGCGTAGGAAATGATGTTAAGTCGTTGCAATCTGACGGTGTTGGCCTGGGGGATCATGTACGTGTTGAAGAGGGTGGGGTGGTGGGGTTGAGGGACTATCCTTGCGGGATGCCGCAGATTATCTACTTGGGTTCCGAGGTGAACAGAGGGAGACAGATTCTCTGGATTCTTCTGGTGATGTATGAGGTGCTCCATTTGAGGACATCTCCCTGGATTCGGATGTGGTGGAGTCTGTTGATCAAGATGTGATGTGAGATGGTGTCGAAGGCGGCTGACTGGTGCAAGCGGATGAGGGCTGCTGTTTTGCCGCATTCCAAGAGGGCTCAGATGTCATCAGTGGCTGCGATCAGGGCTGTCTCAGTGCTGTGGTTGGCTCTGAATCCTGATTGACAGGGGTCCAGGAGGTTGTAGTGTTCCAGGTGTTTGGTGAATTACTGTTTGACTTCCGTCTCAAGAGCCTCTGCTGGAAAGGGGAGCAGGGAGATGGGCCAATAGTTCTGTGGTTCTGCTGGGTCGGCGAAAAGTTTCTTAAGGAGGGGCCTCACTTCAGTGAGTTTCCAGTCCCCAGGGAGGGAGGGAGGGCAAAGTGATGGAGGTGTTCAGTTCAAGACTTTCTTGAGCTCATCGCCAATCGTCTTACTCCTGAGGTTGAAGATGTGGTGGGGACAGGGGCTCCTTCGGTGTTCCTGAGTGCACAGAGTTCATGATGGAGATAGTGGCTTGAGTCATGAGTGGGTCCCAATGGGTGAGCACATGTTCGGGATTCTGTGTTCATGGATGTGAGCAGGCTATTGCTTTCAGCAGCAAAGGGTTGGGGTTCAAAGTTTTTGTAGATGGATGAAATCTTGTTGTGGAAAAAGTCCACTAGTCTGTCCCACAGTTCTTTGGAGGGGGTGATTTCATTTCCAGTGGCTGTGGAGTCGGAGAACTCCTTCATGATGGCGAAGAGCTCCTTGCTGTGGTTTGTGCTAGCTTCTATGTGGTTTGCTAGGGTGTTCTTCTTTAAGCGGCGCTACTGGTTTAGTACTGGCTTGAAGGTGGTGTGGTCTTCTGTCTCCTTACTGGTGCGCCACTTCCTTTCTAGTTGCCTGCAGTTGCGTTTGGTGGGTTTAAACTCCACAGTGAATCAACTGGTTCTTCTGATAGGTCCTTTGGAATGGATTTGGCTGGTATGGCGGAGGCGATTATGTCGGCACATTCTGTGATCCACTGGAAGAAATTTTTCACAGCCTGATCAGCTTTGGATGTTGTGCTTGGGAGGTGGGAGTTGAGAGTGTTGTTCCACTGGTCTTCTGATAACTTTTTCCACTTTCTGTGTGTAAAGCTGGGGGGCATGGTGCTAGAGTTGGTAAGACCAGAAATGGTCACGTGGATGCTGTAGTGGTCGGTCTAGGTGAGCTGTGAGTCGTGTGAGTGTACTTGACTCTGTCGCTGGATGTGAAAATAGGTTCAAGCATGTGTCCTGCTATGTGGATGGGGTCGGTGACAAGTTGCTTGAGGCTCATGTTGCTCATGCTTTCTAGGAGGTTGGTAGTGTTTGTGTCGCTAGGGTTGTTGAGGTAGAAGTTGAGATACCAGGGAAGATGTAGTGCTCAGAGTCGATGGTGATAGGGGTGATGTGGTCAGGGATGGCGTTGCAGAAGCTGGGGCATGATCATGGTGGTCTGTACATGAGGGTGCCTCTGACGGTGCTTTTTACGTCTGTGTGGAGTTAGAAGTTGAGATGCTCCATTATCGGGTGGATTCGTCTGCGGAGGTCATGCAGTGGATGGTGTCGTTGTAAATGATGGCAATTTAATCTCCATGTTTGCTGGTTGGGTCCCGATGTGTTATCTTGTAGTCTTCGAGGGTGGCAATGGTGATGTCCGGTGTGGAGGCAGGGTTCAGCCAGGTCTCTGTGAGAAAGATGACATCTGGCGTTAGGGATGAGATCGTGTCCTAGATCTCTGTGGCGTGTTTGCCGAGCGATCGTGCATTGAGTAGAATCCGCTGGAGTTAAGCCGCGGCGGCTTCGGACGGCGTGGAGAACGCAGCCGTGTTTGCGGTGTCTCTAGCGTTGCTGGTCACTTTGGTGTTGCAGGTGAAGCGGCAGTGCTGGCAGGAGAACGGTCCTCTAGTAGTGTGTGGAGATGTTGGCGGCAGTTGTTGATGAATCTGGGATCTAGGGCTTGGAGGTCTGTGGCGGTGTAGCTGGGTGGGGTGGAAGAGCCAGGGTTCCTGGCGCTAGGCGCAGTCCTTGAGCAGATGGGCGCAGGCAGGCTTGCTTTTGGTCAGGGACAGTTTTGCGTCAGCCAGGTGGGCTAGGTAAGATCAACGGCGGCAGGAGTGACCAGGCAGTTCAGAAGGACTAGTGCAACCTGGCAGCTCTGGCCCAAAGACAGAGCTCACATTTTTATGGCTGGCTTTGTGACAGCGTTGGACTGCGCCTGAACAGGATTCTTATCAGGACCTTTATAATGCACAATTTGGAGATGGTGGTGTTGGTGATGGTGAAGTGCCTGGTACAAGTGGGGGTCTGGTGGGGAAGATTGTGAAAACAAGCTGGAGTTGGATTATAACGAAGATGTGCTGGAAGAAGGGGAAATTATGGAGGATGAGGTGCGCAAAAGTACCTGGTGGGCAGCACCTCATGACGTGCGGCATGGGCACAGTGAACCTAACCGGAGGGGGAGCCTTAGTGTTTTACAGCAGTTGTTGCCTGTTTCAGCATCTACGAAGGCAGTGTCCTTACAAACATAGGCGAGGCTGGTGTCAGGACAGACGGCTTTGGTGCAGGCCCCAACCATGAGGCTAGGTAAGAATCCTTGCATGACAACACTGTCGGGGGTGCTGAGGTGGGGGTGCAGGCTGTGGAAGTTGAAGAAAAAGACCACACGGAGTGTGGCCTCCGCTTATCGAAGGGTAAGTATGTGCAGGATCAGGGCTCAGAGCGTGCACCGTCAGAGCGGAAAGGAAAAGGATTTATTTATTTATTTGAAATGTTTTATAAAGCGCGAACATGACCCGTATGGGTATCAGAGCGCTGTACAAAGGAACGGAAGCGAAAGGAGGTAAAAGCATGAATACAACACTAAAGGACCTTAAACAAGAACAAGCAACAACCCATCTCGTGGGACATATAAGGTACGTGGAAAAGCAACAAGTCTTATGGAGCATGTGGAAGACACAAATTACAACATTGAACAAAGGAAACAACCCATCTTGTGGGACATGTAAAGAACCAGAAGAGCAGCAAATCTTAAAGGGCACATGGAGAGACAAAATTAAAACTTATGAACAGAGGTATCAAAGAGTGTCACCAGGAAATAAAAGTTAGTTAAGATGGCTTCGGGACTATTGCTGTAGATGGTCATTCAAGAGTAACCATTTGACTTGTTTTTTCAATGAGGAGGTAGAGGGGTTTGATCTGATCTTGGGAGGAAGAGCGTTCCATATTCTTGGTGCAAGAACAGAGAATGCACGATTGTAGGTTCTTTTCTTTTTGAATTTGGGAGGTTTCAACAGTAGGGTGTTAGAGCTTCTTCAGTTGCTATTCGAACCCGATAGTTTAAGTTTTTTTGCCAGGTAGACGGAGGTGTTGTAGTGAATTGCTTTGTGTGTCAGGCAGGCAATCTTGAAACGGATCCTTGTTTCGATAGACAGCCAGTTTAGTTGAATTAGGTCTGGTGTGATGTGGTCATGTTTCCTGGAACCAGTGATGTGTCTGGCCACAGAGTTCAGAGTGGCTCTCAAAGGTGCCAATCTAGCGTTAGGTAACCCAGCAAGGGTCACCATTACATACTCCATGCATGAGATAACTAGGGATTGGACTGCAGACTGAATGTCCTCAGAAGGCAAGAATGGCTTCATTTTCCTTAAAATGTTGAGCTGATGATTGGCTCCTCTTGTAGTTGCACTGATGTAATCTTGGATATTCAGGTATTTGTCCAGAGTTATGCCTAAAGATCTCACAGAGTCAACAACATGAGTGCTGCAGTTGAAAGCTGTAAGTTGTTTGAACCAGTCTTGAGTGAGTGCAGAGTGATTGTGGGGGGCAATCAGGAGGAATTCTGTCTTGAGTATTTAGCAAAAGATGATCATGAGTTAACCATCGTTGAGTTTTTTGCAGCGCACAGTTTAGAGTTTTTATTTCATCTGGTGAGGACATTTTCAAATACAATTGAGTGTCATTGGCATAAATATGGTATTCAATGTTAGAGCGGTTCAGAATTTTGGAGAGAGGTTCCATGAAAAGGTTGAAAAGCGTGGGGCAGAGTGTGGAGCCTTGAGGCACTCCAATTGAGACTGGGGTACTGGTTGCAAAGGAGTGGTTAACTTTGATTCTTTGCATTCTGTTTCATAGGAATGAGGCAAACCAATTTAAGACAGGGCCTGAAAGCCCCATTCTTTTTTGTTTGATTGTTTCAAACGCTGAGGACAGATCAAGAAGGATCATTAGACAGGTTACATTCTGGTCAAGAGATCTCAAGGCATCATCAACGATGTGTGTTTGGGCTGTTTCAGTACTGTGACCCGCTTTGAAACCTGACTGGTATAGGTCAAGGAGCTGAAACATCTCAATGTGGTTGCAGAGCTGTGTGTGAACGCATTTCTCAAGCAATTTGGCCAAAGTCATGATATTGGTAATTGGACGGAAATTGTTAGGATCCGCTAAGTCTGCATTTGGCTTTTTAGGGATGGGAGTGACATGACCCATCTTGAGGCAAACAGGAATCCTACCCTGTACGAGAGATTCATGAATAATCATGGACTAGAGTGGAAGAATGGTCGATTTGAGTTCTTTGAAAAACTTGGCAGGTAGTGGATCGTTGAAGTGATTGGAAGGTTTTAAAGAAGCCATAGATTGGAGCAGCTCCGCATCGTCTGGAAGTAGAAAGGAATTCCAAGATGCATTGTTTTTTTGGAGGGTAATCTGTGGGGTAGGAAGTAGGTGGCCAAGATGATGGTGAGAGGGGAGTCAGAGACAAGAGATTAGGTGAGGCGCGTTGCAGTTCAAGTTCAATTTTTCTTGCCTTATCAGTGAAGTGTGCTGAGAAGTTCTCCCCACTGGGGCAAGCAATCTTGGGTGCAGAAAGTTGGTTGAAGGGGTGGTTAGCTTGTTGTTTGATGATTTCAAATAGTTTTTTAGGTCTGTTTTTGGCGCTGTCAATCTGTGCCCTGAGGTGATCAGTTTTGGCAATACAGATATTCTTGTTATATGCACTTCTAGTCAACCTCAACTGTTTGAAGTTTGTGATGGAGGGTGAGTGTCTCCAAAGTCTCTCCGTAAGCCTTAGTTTGTGACGTTCCTCGTTAAGTGAACCATTAAAACAGGGTTTGGTCTGTTTGATCGGTATCCTTCTGAGTTGCTTCTGTGCAATTGTGTTGAAAATATTTGTCATGGTGTGGATGTAATGATCCGTAAGGTCATCTAGGTTCGTCATGTTAGGGGGTGGTGGAAGTAGATTATTGTTAATGGACGTTAGGTCATTGATATTGATGTCTCTCAGATTGCAAGCCAGCTGTTTAGTTTTGAGCAGTTGACCTTGTCTGTCCATAACCTTTTCTAGGATGTGAAAAGAGATTTGGACGGGATCTGACCAGTCGCAGGGTGAAATGTCATCCAGTTGTATGATGTTATCTTTAGCTATGATTAGATCAAGGGTGGAGCCCTTGTTGTGGGTGGGTCCCTTGCAGGCCTGGGTGAAGTTGAGGTCAGAGTGGAAAACCTTGAAGGAGCACAATAAGGGATCATTTGTGTCATTCCAGTGTAGGTTAAAATCCCTGAGGAAGATATGGTTGGGGTGTTGGTCAGAGTATAAGGCAATGGACTCCATGAGTTGCTCTATGAAGAGCAATTGTCACCTGGGGGATGATATATTGTGTGGAGCAAATAGACTATCTTGCCAATGTACCCGATTTCAATGTCTAGGTGTTCACAGGAGGACATAATGGCAGTTTGAACCTGTCTCAAAGTGAAGATGGAGCGATAGATGCAAGCAATGCCACCCCAACATTAACAGGTCTATCGAGTCTGATAATGTCATATTCGGGAGGGACTAAGATGTCCAGAATTGGGGAGGAGGTGTCATTAGGCCAAGTTTCAGTTAGGATCAGGAGGTCCAGTTCTTGGATGGGGCGAGTGAGCAACCGCAGGAGAAGGTAATGGAGTCTGGGGATAAGGATGTGCAGAAGAGTAAGGGGGATAAGAAGGAGAGTAAGGAGATAAAGCATAATAAGCTCCCATACTTGGGTATCACTAAGCCGCTGGGGGCTCATTGATGTTAGCGACGAAGAAGCAAGCGCATTTGGAATGGGGAATATATGGAGATTTTCAAGCTTTTACATGGGGAGATACGAACAAAATAGGGATTGAAGGAGGAGGAATATGAGCTGTCCCGTCAGCATAAGGTGCTGTTAATATTGAGAATATGACAGTGGCTTTCCTTATCTATTCAAGCATGTATTGCTAGAAATATCCAGAACGGTGTGTGGCAATGATCAAGTACCTAGATGCTGTTCGGGGGTGGGCCTGGTTGCGATATGATGAGAGTTCAGGGCTAGGCTGGCGGATGATGCGGATGGTATTTGGGGCAGCTAGATAATGAGCTGTTCCTTCAGATAATGACACCTGAGCGGCCAGCTGCATCTACTTACACAGCGAGCGGGTCGACAGTAAAATATAAGTCCTTTCAAGGGTGCCCCACCCAGGCATGGGTGGGTGCGGCAGGGAGAGCACAGGCTAGAAGTGGGGGAGCCTGTTGGTCATATAACAAGAGACAGTGCTTGCAGGAGTATTGCAAGTATCGTTATGAATGCTCCAAATGTGGTGGAAAACACTTGCTCACACAGTGTGGGCCCCAAGGGAGCGCCTTTGGCTAGCAAAGCAGTGCGGGAGGTCAGTGGCAGGGCAGCAGCGATAGGGGCAGGGGCAGAGGAGAACAGAATCCATGGGCAAGGGTGCATATGTCAGTTAAGGTCAAGAGGCTAAGACACTGGCTGTGGCAGTTGGGGACAGACCAGTGGCGGCTGGTGACATTTGAAAGTGGTGAGGCGTAAAACAATTGTTGTACAGCACTGTAGCGAGCGAGCCCGAACCACCTACGAGGGGTTTGGGGTGGTTCTCCCCCCAAGAAAATTTTGAAAAAAGAGTGGGCAAATGGTGCATTTTCAAGCAAATTTGAGAAAGCAGTTAGGTTAATAAAGCAATTGTGAATCTGTTCTAACAAAGACAGAAACATAAAGCACCTCTTGAGCCAGGACAGGTGCTCAGTTTCGGACAGACACAAACATACAGCACCTCTTGAGCCAGGACAGGTGCTCAGTTTCGGACAGACACGAACATACAGCATGCCTTAAGCCAGGACAGGAGCTCAATGCAGGGACAGACACGAACATACAGCACCTCTTGAGCCAGGAGAGGAGCTCAATGTAGAGACAGATGCAACTACACAGTTTCTCATTATCCAGAAGAGGTGCTCAATGCTGGAACAGACTCAACCATACAGCAACTCCAGATGCATGGGAAGGCGCTCCACATACAACACCTTGCTATGCCGAAGGGACAGTAACACTGCGCAGTGCGTCATGAGCCAGCTGAAGTGATTATTAAGTGAAACAACCAATTCGATGGTATTTCACTTTTTTCACGGCACCATTCTGGAAAATAACCTTTGTCCTTAGTTTGCAGCCAAGACTAGCGACTGATAACACGAACTCGGAAGTCAATATTGTTAAAATAGTTTAAAATATATCATAAAACCATCATGTGCATAAAACCATCAATGCACTGTCTGAACTCAGAAGTCAATATTGTTAAAATACTTTCATATATATCATAAAACCATCACAGCACTGTCTGTCTGCTCTTACAACAGTTTGCTGGTGCTGACTCGACACCCCCTTAGTAACCTGGCTTTATCAACAAGCCCGAGTTAAAGCCGGGTATCCGTCAGCTCTCAGCCTTCTGCTTACTGTCCGTGTGACTTCAGCAGCGTCGCAAAAAAACTGGAAAAGGCTGCAGACAGTGCACGGAAATTAAATAAAAGGACAAACCTTTACTGTTTTGTTCATAGGCTATCCTGGCCGAATACAGTGCGTGGCATGTGATGTGAGGCTGATTTAGACGCTCTCACAAAGTTCCATAAATCAAGAAACAGAAGGTCTAGGAAAATGTTGTCATTTCTTCAACATCAGCCGCCACATTCGTTAAGTGAATGTTTTGCTGTTATTGAGCAGGCATGCGCAAAATAGATCCAAGAATGCCAGGACAATGCTAGAATTTCCAGATAACCAGGGACTATTTAAATATGTTCAATTTAGATTTACTATATGTAGACACATCTTACATGGAAACAGTCGCGGGGGGGTCGCGCGTGGGTGGGGGAGTTTAAAATTAAAATAAAAAACTTACCTGACCGACAGGGTCCGCGCCGCCTCTGCTCCTGGGCCGGGGTCCCGCGTTGGCGCCTTCAACTTCTGAACAGGAACAGCCGCGTCACTTGCAACCCCTCTCAGCCAATACTGACGCTGCTCCAGCAGCGCCAGGATTGGCTTAGCAGGGATACTCGCCACCCGCTCGCCCATTAGGAGACCTAGGGTTGCGGCGTTGATTAACCCTCGCTCTCCTAATGCGCAGCCGCCAGCCAGAGCAAACACTAGTGCGCATGACTGGGCTGGTCGGAAAAATTCTCCGACCTAAACCCAACATGCGCACTTGTGCTGCTGCCTGGTGTGCGCTCCGCGCCACCCCCTGGCCTGACAATGCATGTCAGTCAGCATGACGCCGGACCGCCCACCCCCTTCAGACTCTGAAGGGGGTGGGCGGTCCGGCGTCATGCTGACTGACATGCATTGTCAGTTCAGACTGAGCCGCCGAGGGAGCTGCGGGCGCGGCTTGTGGGTCAACGCCCCAGCGCCCTAATGGACGCACCGCCACTGGTCCGACAGACAGTGAGAGGGAGAAGTTGTTGCGCAGTTTTGAATTCAGTGTTTGTTTGGTTTATGAGGGGCCCCGGGTGCAAAAATGGGTGGACAATTTGAAGTCCGTAAACCGGCACGAAATCTTGGTGTGGCGCAAGTTGTTAAAGGTTGTGAGAGAAAGGAGGATTGAAGGGCTGTTTGAGGACTGGCCTTTGGCAAACTTGAGGGTTTCGCCGATCGGGGTGGTACCCAAGAAGGAAGCAGGGGAGTTACGGCTGATTCAACATTTGTCATTGGCGGAGGGCCTATAAGGTAATGATTTTATTCCAGAGGTATGCAGTAGAGTGCACTATGCCTTCGTAGACACAGACATACAACTGGTAAACAAGTATTTTCTGGGTACGTTGATGGTGAAATGCAATGCCAAATCAGCTTTTTGGTTGCTTCCAGTTCATCCTGAGGATTATGAGTTGTTGGCCATGCATTTTGGGGAAAGTTTTTTGTGGACAAAGCATTGCCAAGGGGGTGTTTGATTTCAAGTTAATCGTTTGAGGTTTTCAGTTCTTTCTGCAGAAGTTGTTCACGCACGCAATAGGGAAGGCGGTCATGACGCGCTATTTGGATGAATTTTTCTTGGTGGGTGCCCCAGTGTCCAAGGAATGTCAGGAGGGTTTGTTGTTGTTTCAGGATTTGATGCAGGATGTCAGTGTCCCGTTGGCACCAGACAAGATGGTGGGCCTCTACAGGTGATTACTTTCTTCGGCATTGAGCTGGACTCCACCTGCATGGAGATTAGATTGCCAGAGGACAAGAAGCAGAAGTGTTTGGATCTGTTGGACAGGATGTTGACTAAGGGCAAGGTGTAGGTGAAAGAGATGCAGGTCCTCTTAGGTCATCTGAATTTCGCTTGCAGGGCACTGAGGGCAGGCCGAACATTTTGTCGGCGGTAGAGGTGGTCATGGGCAGGGACATGACTCCCACACCATAGGATTTGCCTCAAGGCATGGGTGAAGAAGAATTTGCGAGTTTGGAGAGTTTTCTTGAACGAATGCAACAGAATCCCCATCGCTGGAGTTGGGGAGCAGGTGGAGTGGTCAGTCGAGCTGATTTCTGATGCAGCCAGCGGCCATGGTTTCAGTATTTATTTGCAAGGTTGGTGGTGTGCAGAGGAGTGGCCTGAGGAATGGAAGCATGAGGGCGGAGCATAGCCTTCCTAGAATTTTTCCCACTGGTGGTGGCAATTTGTTCTGTGGGCGACATTTTGCGAACAAGACAGTTCTGTTCAATGTGGACAATATGGCGGTGATGAGCATTGTCAATCGACAATAAGCCAGAGAGTCAAAGGTTTGGCAGTTGCTGCAAATTTTTGTGCTGGAATGCCTGTGCACAAATGTAACTTACAAGGCCCGACACATTGTGGGAGTGCACAATAAAATTGATGATGCTCTTTCTCGTATCCAGTGGATGGAGTTCTGTAGGCTTGCACCATGGGCAGATAAGAGGAAGACATCAATGCCCGTTCATTTGTGGTCCGTGGGTGAGATAGGATGATGCAGCTTATCCTCAGTTCCTTGTCGGAGTCTACCTGCAGAGCGTATGGGCTCACGTGGGAGGAAGTTTTGCAGTCTGGGGCGGTGCGACGGAGTGACGCCAATGGTGTAGTGACAAGGAGAAACGAGGTGAAACATTTCATTATGTCTTTGATTAACAAGGGTTAATCACCATAGCGGGTAAGTTGGCAGGGGTAGCCTTTTGCAGGAAGCTGTTATGGGGTACGAGCCATTAGTGAGGGAAATGGACAGGTGAATTTTGGAGGGTTGGGTGAGGGAGTGAGGCGCCTGATCACGCTGGACATTTTGAAGAAGGTTATACTCAGGCTACTGACTGTGTGCAGGGATGATTTTGAGACTCCGTTTTTCACTGATCATGGTCCAGTTGTTCTTTGTGGCTTTTCGGGTTACAGAGGTAGTCGGTTTTAAGGCCAGGTTAGGGGTTAGATGGAACGATGTGAGGACGCTTCCAGGGGTGGTGCAAGTTTGGCTTCCCAAGTCCAAGACAGATCAGTCGGGCAGAGGCACCTGTATCAACTTGAGGGTTTTCCTGGATGCGCGGGTTTGCCTATATGAATGTTGGAACGCGTTGAGTAGCCAAGATTCGGGGGCCGGCGAGGTTGTTAAGCACACGGATGGGGCCAGGTGTATGGCATCACAGGTCTTGGGGGTGTTGAGGAAGGCTTTGGATGCGTTGGGTTACCGGACTCAGGATTTTGGGACGCATTCATTCCAGATTGGGATGGCAACAGAGGCAGAGCACAGGGGTTAGAAAGCAGCTGAAAAACTTGCATTAGTGTTGCTCTTTTTCATCCTAGGTTGCATTGTGGGACCCGTGATTGTTAACATAAAGGTGTGGATTTGTGGGCATTACTTTGTAAATTGAGTGGCCCAGCATGCAGAAACTACGAGAGGTGGAAGTCAGCTTCGATTTAAGGGTTTGGCAAGGGGGGCAAGCGATAGCATGAGTTATTGCCCAAATTAAATTTGTTGACCAGAAGATTCCCCTGCCCAGACCTGTTGCTCCTGCATTTGGGTGACAACGATTTAGTGCAGATGAAAGGACTAGCGCTTTTAAACTGCATCAAAGCAGACGAGCAAAAAAACTCTGGTGACAGTAAGTTACACAAGTTGAAGGATTGCAAGAAATGTTGTCATGTTGAGACCCAGTCTATGATACGGGGGAGAAACTTTCTGAATGGAATAAGATGGCAACAGTGTTGTATGAAGGATGGTTGGATGCAGGGAGTCTGAGTGAGGAGAGTTGTGATTGGGCTTTTGGTTTGTAAAGGGTTAATTAGGGGAGAGGGGAGGAGGATGGAGAGCTAATAAGATGTAGAGTAAGGGTCTGTTTTGATGGTTAGTATGTAAGGCATAGCGCCATGGTTTTATGTATAAAGCTTGTGCACCTATTTAATTAAAGTGGCTTTTTCCACACTATCGTGCTGTGAGTTGTTCTTGGATGCGCCATCCTGCCCAAAAGTAGGTGTAGCTCACAACTCACAGAACTTTCGCCAATTGCAAGAGATGTCTTTTAAAGCACTTAGAAAAATGATAAAGGTACAGTTAGTGCAGAATTATCATTTTGCATTAGTTTTGTGATGCAGCACGCTTCTGACGCTGAGTTGCATGCACCACGGAAAGACAGACAAAAGAGGCAAGCGAGTGGTGAGTTTCCGCGGCCTAGAGGGCTGCTGGCAGGCATAGGTATATACCGGGAGCACTTGCAAAATAAAGGTTTCTCACATTTCATTGTTTTTCATCAAATGGGCTGTCCAGGCCCACAAAGCCCATTGAGCTGAAGGGGCTTTAGCCATTCCCTCCCACCCGCCGTCGTCTGTCGTAGCCCGGGCCGATGCAGCTTGATATTCCAGGACAGACGAACTTCTTGAGCTGTGATGGGCTGGGCTGGGGCTGCTGCCACACATTCATTCAAAGTATTTCACAGATCTTAAAAGGACCATCAATTAACAAGTCTTTGCGTTTGTGTTTTCACTTCTTCTTATGCCCCCTGCTGACCCGACTCCTGTAAAGGGCTGGTGCTGCCTACAAAGGGAGAAAGCTTTTCAAGGAAAACACACAGGAGAGGCAATCACAGAGATAAGCAAATGATATGGCTTGCTTCTTAAGCGCCGTAACACAAGCCGAGCCCTCTGCATAGTATTTAAATCGTCATATAAAAATGTGCTAAAGATTCTTCAAAATTCAAAAAGTATGGGGCATATTAGCAAGAAGAGGCGATAATCATCGCTAACCCTGCTTAGCGTGATTTTTTTTATCACCGGCTATCGCTGGAATATATCGCCACGCTAACGCTGTATTAGCAACGATTAGCGCTATGGCGATGAATATTCCAGCGATAGCGGAGGAATAGGCCAACATCGCTGAAAAACCAGCGATGTTGCATGGAGAAGGAGAACACCTTGCTGATACGACCCTGTGGTCGTATCAGCATAATCCACCCCCATGTTAGGTATGGCTAACACCTGCTAATTGCAGGTGTTAAATAAATGGCGATGACCCCGGTTAGCGCGACTTTTCACGTCGCTAACTGGGGCCATGGCCACCTTGCTAATAGGCGATAGGCCTGTTAGCGAGTGTTTCCCAGGTTTGTTCGTCGGGAACGCCCACTTTGCATGTCATTAGCGATAAATATTCGCTGACATGCAAAGCGGTAAAAACGGGCGCTAATGCCCGCAAACTGTCGCTAACTGCTGTTAGAGACAGTTTGCTGATAGGGCGATATAAATATCGCCGCTTTAGCGGCAAAAAGTGCCGCTAAAGCGGCGATAGTGCCCTTGCTAATATGCCCCTATATTTTTTAATTGAGAAGCGTTTCGCTTCAGAACACTCAAATTCATTGCTGCATTAAATTATATTTATGAGAAATCTTAGGGGCAGATTTACTAACATTCTGCGGCAGGTTTGTGTTGCAAAAGTCAGGCAAACTGACATAAAATGCAAATTTGGAATTTGCTTTGCAGCCTTCCAAAGTTGCCTGAAAGTAACACAAAGTAGCGCTTTAAGTTGCTTTGCTTTATTTTGTGTAAATGGGTTATCCACGGGCAGTGCAAGGGTGTCCCATAGTTCCATGGTTTTGATTAAAAACATAGGGGCATATTAGCAAGACCGGCGATAAAATTATCGCCGTTTTAGCGGCAGGAAACTGCCGCTAAGACGGCGATAATGGGCTTACTAATATGCGTTATAGAATTCCAATAGAAGCCCAGGTTAGATGTCCTGCACATCTAACCTGGGCTCTATTGAATTTCATAACGCATATTAGCTAAGCCCATTATCGCCGTTTTAGCGGCAGTTTCCTGCCACTAAAACGGCGATATTTTTATCGCCGGTCTTGCTAATATGCCCCATAATCTGCTAACAATAGTAGAGAGGGTTTTGCAGGTGAGGCAGGTATTAAAAAGGAGAACTATTTGTATTTCTCCAAACTGTTCCGACTTTGGATGTGGGTTGCACCGTACAGCGCACATCCAAAGTAGGAATAGTATTCAAGTTTGTCTAGGCATGGTATTTTGTACCGCAATGGTACCCTACCAGTAAAAAACCTATGCTAAACCTGATGCAAACACCTTTGCACCATCGTGAAAAGGTGTGTATGTGGTGCTAGCATGATTTATCGGGCTTCCTCTTGCACATTACCAGGTCATTACATTTTAATTGACCAGCCATATTAGGCAAAAAAACACCCTTCCAAAGCCTATAGAAGTGCATCAAGCACTCTTTCTTGGCAGCAGCACAAAATGTCTATCCAATCAAGTGCTGTATCCAAGGTAAACAACATGGGCAGAACCAACACACTCTCTCACTTGTGCCCCTTAAAGTTCTTTTTTTGTTGCACACACAAGCCCTAGCGACAGCTTGCGCTGTCAGGCCAGACCTAAAAAGTCAGTTTCAGAAGTACTGAAACACATCCGTGAAGGTGCTTAAAAATTCTTCTAATAACAGAAGTACATTAACTTTTCAAGAATAACGAATGGTGTTATGTCATGTTGTTATGTGCCTAGGTTAGGCCCAGTAAAAGAAGCTGCACCTTTTCTTACATTGTCCTAATTTTGCACAATAACATTTTTGCTGTGACCTTTTGCACATATTTGCGTGCACGACAATGTTGTATTAGTTTCTCTGAAACTACTTCTGTTTACACATCTAGCTTCGCATAACATTATCACAGTGCCTCGAACACCATGTACAAGGCCTCTTCATGCACTATGCTTCACCACGCAGTGGTCTGACATCTCTGTGAGGGGGTGTCCAGTTTGTGACCAAGACGGACTCCCATATTTTTCACCGCCAGGTAATGGGGTTGGATCATCCCTTGGGGGGATTCTTGGCTTCACACCTACACACACTCTAGGTACACGCAAAGTAGGGTTTGCATAGTAGAAGTACGCCTGATACTGCCTTGTTTATATGCCTGCATGTATACACTGTACATGCACATGGTAGAACTATATCTACTATTTACTCTTTTGGTGCTTGTAATCACTTTCACCTGCTTCTGTCTACTGATTATCGTAGTACATGTATTCTATATAAGAATAACATTGGTTCAAAAAATATATTGAAAACGTCCCACTGTGTATTCTGTATATTTCTCTGAGCACAATAAGCATGAGTGCCTGGGGAAAAAGGTTCTGATCTGTTATCATGATCCCTGAGGGGTCAGGGTTGTCATGTTCAGTGGTTGCAAGAAACCCTTCGCTCCCTGATAAGATTAGAGGGGGTTATGGTGGCACTGTGAGCTAGCTGGTCTCTAGGCCAACATATCCTGCGGGGGTGCCTGGAATCAGTCTAGGCACCTCACCCAAAGTTTATGTTGTGTAACAAATGTGCAGGTCCTACAGATTAGTAGCAACTACAAGACAATGTGTTCCGGAGTACCGAAATCAGTGAAGTGGTTTTTATAACACTGTTAGTTTTATTCAAAATCCCCTTGTTTTCACTGCTTTGATTTAATGCCTTTAGTGCCAAGAATTTTGCACCATCCCTAGATGCGTCCATTATGCCCTTGAATCTCGTTGAAAAATTAGTATTATGTGGATGGCATTGTGTGATATATAGAGTGAGGAAGCACATAGTGCACAGCCGGTCAGTTTGAATACATATCCTTCCTATTACATGTTACACTACGTACAGGGGGTCATGAGGTCATGTTAGACCCCATACAGGGGGTCATGAGTAAAGCATGGGCTACTGGGTTTCAGCCTTGCAGGCTCTGGTCGTTTGCCTCTGATGTTCTGTGATCTATACAACTATGGCTCTGCATACTGGTACAAATACTACCCCTTCAGCACTTGAGTCTCAGTAGTAGCAATGGCAAGCAGTCACAGGCTTTTCAGGGCGGTAGTGTAGGGGTGCACAAACCCATAACTCAGTCAGCCAGCAGCACAATACCTGTCTGCCCAGCACAGTGCTTTACTTGGATAAGAAGAGAACTTTAATACGCACACTTAAAATTGAATACCACCATAGGTAATGGTAGCAGGTACAAAAATATACACTGGTACTTGGGCTACTGCACCTTGGGATAACACCCTCCCTTTCCCATTTACCAGAATTCCCTCTTCTTGTGGGTCTAAGTAGGTCTCTGTTAGGTTAGAGAGTTTTGAACAACACAAATCACGTTTCAGGAGTAGATACCCCAGCTCATTAATGCTTGTGATCAGTTCAAAACAGGCCCCTTGTTTGCAATCCTTCCACCCGAGGGCCTTACGGGATAATCTTCCCATGGGCCAGTTTCTGCGGTACTGTAGGAACTGTTCCTCTACAGAAGTATATATGGAACAGTCTGAGAATTTGGCCAATAAACTGGTACAAAGGGCTTATCCGACTAGGGTGGTAAAAAGAGCCCGTAAGAGAGCTTTAAACATCCCTCGTGATGCTCTACTTGAAAGAAATGTCAGACAGAGTAGTGATTGTCTGCCAGTAGTCATGACTTTTGACCCCTTGTCGACAAAAATACGACAAGCCATTAGAAAACATTGGTCTTTGTTATCTACAACTGAATTCAAGATGCCACCGCCCAGATTTGCGTTCAAGCGAGCGTGTAACCTAAAAGATAAAATGGTGCACACCTACCCGGTTCAGCGCACGAAAAATTCAACCATCCCGTCCGGACACTACCCTTGTGGTAGTTGTTCGGTGTGTGACTTGACGGAAAAGACTAGTAGTGTGCAGTTGCTGAATGGTAAGACATGGTATTTGAACAAATTCAGCAACTGCAATACTATCAACGTGATATACAGACTCACTTGTGAGTGTGGCCTACATTATATAGGTCTAACCACACGAAAAATCAAAGTACAAATTCAAGAACACCTGAGCACAATAAAAGCTGGAAAACTAACCACACGACTGGTACGCCATTTTGAGGAACAACATCATGATTTTAGAGCATTAAAATGGACTGTGCTAGAAAGAGTAGTGTGTGAGGCATGCAATGAGGAAGGAACGCTTGCAAGAAAGGAGGCCCGTTGTATTTTATCTGAGAAGGCAGAGCACTCCGGCCTCAATTATTCTATTGAGTGGAATAAGATCAGTAGATAAGTAGCTGGTGTTCGAATCCTGGTTCCATTCACCACTGCAGGTCCTCATGTAGGGTGATGATGATTGCAACCTTGGTGTCAGTGAGGATGCTTGACCGACTAGGGTTGACATGTGATGTGACTGATGAGAATGGGCAGCTCTATGTAATAAGGTTTACACTCTTGGAGCCATATTGGAAGCATCACTGCATTGGTCCCAGTTTATCATTTTCGTGTTTGGATTCATAGCAGTAAATGAATGCCCTAGTCTTACACAGTCTTCCCTTGAATGTTAGGAAGTAGGACTGTACTAGCTTATTTTATGCCCAGGGTCTCGAGGTTGAAAATGGGGCCGTTATACAATTGAAGGGATGGGATGAGCCCCCGTCTTCCCTGATATATACTGTCTTTTGATGGCTCCGATCCATTTCAATAGGAGGGGCCGGAGTCTTATATCGGGGTGTGTACATCTACATTTATATATAGACATAACCAAGAAGTCTTAATCTATCGATGACGTCAGTGAGGCATTGATAATAATCTTTAAATGAGTAAATGCCTCTGTAACAATATATTTGTGATATTTTTTGCGCAATAAAAGTGCAAAGCGCGGCAGCTCGTGGGTGCTTTAAAAAGAATAAAACATCACTAAAATATGGCACTCACGACGGGGCCGTCACGTGATGTCACTGAACGCGGAGTCACGTGACGTTGCCCTTCCGGGGCGCGCTGTTGAAAGTTAAGCGCGATGAGAGCAGAAACACGCTGGGACGAGACAGAGCTCAGTAGACGGGAACACGCGGTAAGAGTGTGGTTGCAACCAATATGTGGGCGGTGAGAGAACCTTGAGGCATGACCCCTTCATGGAATTTGCTAAAGAGGGGTTACGCGCTTCTGTGGTTGTGTCAAACAGAGTTTGTGGCGTAATTTACAAGTTCCATTGTGGTCGAGTCGGCAAGGGACTAAGGGCACATGCATCAAAGGTTTTGCGATCACAAACGGTGCGATTCGCAAAAATCGGCCGTTTGCGATCGCAAATTGGCCTTTGGAGATGCATGAGGAGTGTTTCCTATGCGCAATTTAAGAATTCGCAATTATTTGCGAATTCCTAAATTACGATTGCATTTAAGGAATCGCAATTTGCGATTCCTTAAATGCAATGCTAGAAGCACTTTCAAATAGCAATTTCGCTATTTGGGACTGCAAATTACAGACAAATCAAACTTGTCTGTAATTTGCAAAAACTTTGAAAAATGTACTTAAATGCATTTTTTAAGTTTTAGGTTACACACACACATGCCCTTGGGGCATGTGTGTGCGCAACATGGGTGCACAGTTCAATTTCAGGGGTGCAACAGGGTGTCCTTTTGACACCCCTGCACACTTGAAATTGCATGCGAGTCGCAATTAAGGAATGTTTAGGAATCGCTATTTTTATAGCGATTCCTACATGCATAGGCTTTTGCGATTCCTTAATTGCGATTCCTTAATAATCGTAATTAAGGAATCGCAAAAGCCTACCTTGATGCATGTGCCAGTAAGATTTTAATTTGTCTCTGCTCAGTGTGTGTAATTTAAACCCGTGGGGATGACGGTGTTTTGATGCACGGAAAAGATTTGAGTTGGGGAGACATTGTTACCCTTGGGAACGGAATGATCACTGATTGCATATGTTCACAGGTATATCAACGGTAACGGACAGGTGCCGTTGGGGGAGTAGCGGTTGAAGGAAACACACCCCCTGACATGGTGGGAAGCTGGTATGATTGCCGTGGGCTACCACCTGGTAAATATACATTGAAATTTGTGTCATATAAGTCAACTTTTGACTTACCGTTCAGTAGATATTATAGAGAATGTCCTAACTGGTTGGGAGTTTTAATCAGTGCTTTGTTTGTGTTTATCAGTCACTCTACATATAAAATTTGATGTCCAGTGAGGTGAACTTCGACCTCGAGCCCTGAAGAAATTGCCGCAACAGAAGACAGGCAATGAAACATGTTGGCCCATCTTAAAGTGGTCTGTAACATGCAGTTTGGTTTTAAACTTTGAGTAAGCTCACGACTTTGAATAAAATTGGAATCTTACATATGTGAGTCTTAACTCAATTTTATTTGGAGAAAAACTTTATTCTTTCACACACTACGGGGTCTCCCCTGACATACACATAGGGGTCGATTCCGATCCCGGTCGGAGGCGCACCTAACACCATTCGCCTGGGAAAAAAACCAGGCGAATGTGTGTTTCCCGACCGATTCGTACATACGTCCGAACGAGCAAGTACGATGCGCATAACTGCCCAGATCCCGACCCAGTCGCACTCACCTAATCCAGCTCCTGTTCTCCGACCGAGCCTGATCCGGAAACGCAGAATCGAGTCGCACGGAAGCCAAAATGCAGCCCCGTCCGGCCGGACTAGTACGATCTGCGCACTCCGTACGCGCCGAACCCGTCGCTACGCACGGCACGTCAAAGCATCCGGGAGAGGCGCACATAAGCTCCGATTCGCGCCACAAGACGATCCACGGCTACGAGGCGAACACGCCAGCCACGAGGACGAGGCGAAGCAACGACAAAGACGAGCGAGGCGAACCAACCATGAATCCAATCGCGCAGATCCTACCAATACTCTACATCTATTACCGGAACTGGTACGGACGCGTACGGCGCAGAAGGTAAGTCAGACACCCACCACACAAGCAAACCACACGTACCCGACAGACAACACACGCACATAGGGATGCAGAAATTACTTACACCAGCAACAGCAGCACCATAGGGGCGGGATGGCTATCACCAATGCCATATACACCCATAGGGCCCTGGATGCCAACCACTAACACCACCTCTACCCATGGGGGGCTAGATGCCTACCACTACTACCACCCCTACCCATGGGGGGCTGGATGCCTCCCACTACCACCACCCCTACTCAGGGGGGGCTGGATGCCTGTCACTACTACCACCCCTACCCATGGGGGGCTGGATGCCTACCACTACCACCACCCCTACTCAGGGGGGGCTGGATGCCTACCACCACCACCACCCCTACTCAGGGGGGGCTGGATGCCTGTCACTACTACCACCCCTACCCATGGGGGCTGGATGCCTACCACTACTACCACCCCTACCCATGGGGTCTGGATGCCTACCACTACTACCACCCCTACCCATGGGGTCTGGATGCCTGTCACTACTACCACCCCTACCCATGGGGGTCTGGATGCCTACCACTACCACCACCCCTACTCAGGGGGGCTGGATGCCTACCACCACCACCACCCCTACTCAGGGGGGGCTGGATGCCTGTCACTACTACCACCCCTACCCATGGGGGGCTGGATGCCTACCACTACTACCACCCCTACCCATGGGGGGCTGGATGCCTACCACTACCACCACCCCTACCCATGGGGGCTGGATGCCTACCACTACTACCACCCCTACCCATGGGGGCTGGATGCCTACCACTACTACCACCCCTACCCATGGGGAGCTGGATGCCTACCACTACCACCACCCCTACTCAGGGGGCTGGATGCCTACCACTACCACCACCCCTACCCATGGGGGGCTGGATGCCTACCACTACTACCACCCCTACCCATGGGGGCTGGATGCCTACCACTACCACCACCCCTACTCAGGGGGGCTGGATGCCTGTCACTACTACCACCCCTACCCATGGGGGCTGGATGCCTACCACTACCACCACCCCTACTCAGGGGGCTGGATGCCTGTCACTACTGCCACCCCTACCCATGGGGGGCTGGATGCCCACTACCACCACCCTACTCAGGGGGGCTGGATGCCTACCACTACTACCACCCCTACTCAGGGGGGCTGGATGCCTACCACCCACACCACCCCTACTCATAGGATGGGTAATGCATGACACAACCAGCATACTCCAACATAAGGAATGTAAGACAAAAACAGCCTCCCAACACCATGACAAGCGTGTGTAGACTGTGTCAAATGCCTACAACACTGAACATGACATTGAACATACAATGTGACCCCCTATCACATGTGTCACACATAAATGTGTGTGGCCTCCACAATGCAAGCAGACCATGACCACTGTGGCAATGGGGTCCAAGCCCCCATCATCACAGTGACCAAAAGGTAAGTGTGGGGTCCATAGCTGAAGCACATTTTGAACATTGTGGCAATGGGGACTAACCCCCCATCATCACAGTGACCAAAAGGCAAGTGTGGGCTCCATAGCTGAAGCACATTCTGAACATTGTGGCAATGGGGTCTACACCCCCATCATCACAGTGACCAAAAGGTAAGTGTGGGGTCCATAGCTGAAGCACATTTTGAACATTGTGGCAATGGGGACTAAACCCCCATCATCACAGTGACCAAAAGGCAAGTGTGGGCTCCATAGCTGAAGCACATTCTGAACATTGTGGCAATGGGGTCTAAACCCCCATCATCACAGTGACCAAAAGGTAAGTGTGGGGTCCATAGCTGAAGCACATTTTGAACATTGTGGCAATGGGGACTAAACCCCCATCATCACAGTGACCAAAAGGCAAGTGTGGGGTCCATAGCTGAAGCACATTCTGAACATTGTGGCAATGGGGTCTAAACCCCATCATCACGTGATCAAAAGGTAAGTGTTGACATTGAAAAAGCTGCAACTGCCAAACTGCATGGATGATTCCTGGTCACAGAACAACAAACACATCAGTGGCAAAGTAGTGGTTGTGTCCCATAGCAACATAGATTGGGTGAGGCAAACAGTGCAGTGCAAAGAAGACATACCTTTGGCCATGTGCAGACAAACATCACCCATGGGGGCTGACACTGTCAACATTCATCAATGACACAATGACAGAAGTGACCATCATAATGCAGACCCACATATTTGCACCAATGGGCACACAAATGGAGATATCCTGTGGAGACTGTAGATGTGAGGTGAACAGATACCATACCATGGCAGCAATGGGACACACAAACCATGATCATCGTGCTGACTGATGACCTAGGAGTCCCAGGGACAGCAGGGGAACCCACTAAACAACATACAGCCAATGGCACACCGAAGATATGCCAATGCAGTGGTGCAGATGCACAAACACAAACAGGCAGCCCCACACTGCACATCAAACACAACAGGTGAGGGGGTGTGCCAGTGTCCCCAGGCAACCACACAACACATGAGGAGGCCTGAATACCAATTACACAGATGCGCATACAGTGCCACACAAAAGTAACTCATGGATCCAAATCCCTATGTGGGCAATCAGGCATTGTTAGATGAGAGGGAGCACAAATCACACATGTCACACAAGCATGTAGGAACAGCAACTAACACAGCAAGACACAGACACACCACAGCACTACCTCAGGGTCCCCACAATGGGTGACCCTGGGCTGCATGAGAATCCCACTGTGATGACAAAGCTAGATGTCGTTCACACTGTGAACCACAGTCATGTGTCCTGAGCAACAAACTACCATCACACCTACACAAGCACAAATCAATCAGCACGGCCAGTCAGCCAAGGCCAACATGGAGGCAGGGGCATAGCCGGCCAACAACTCTCATCTGCACACACTCAACACCACACACCTCGACCTCCAACAATGTGCAGCAGTGAAGATCACATGCACTGGTGACATTGCACATGCACCCATGACAATCCCAGGGGTGGCGGTGGCAACTAAGGTGCAGAAACCCATCACACATGGCCAGTCAACAAGACTCCTGAATGTCTGACACACTGCACAGTACGCTGTACATGGACATGACGGCAATACCACACCAACCAATGGGATCCCAGCCACAGTCACACACCAATGAAGAAGCCAAGGTCACCCACAAAGAACACACATAGACAACTTCCAACATTGCAGCCCTGACCCTGAGGAGTGCCAGCAGTCACACACACAACGTGTCACAATCACTGAAAGATAACACAAACTGGAAATTACATGACAGGTGTAAACAACAAGTGCCAAGGGAATCCTGACTGTGTCCCATCTGCGTTTGCCCACAAACTCAGCCCTGACAGCAAACACACCTATGGGTGACACCCTGATGACCAGTAATGTGCCATGCACCCACATCCCAGAGAACCCAGGAGAAGACTTTGGGGGAACATAGGTCAACTCAGCAAGCATCACAAACAGGAACATCACTAGGGATCCCAGCATGCCCAGCAACATGGAAGTGAACACACACAGACATGCTCACACAACACACACCTTGGGCTCAGGCAATGTCACAGAATTACACACTGCCATGAGGGGACCCCACTCCTGTGTGAGGAAAGCTGGCCCATACGTTGCCTCAGTAGGGCTCCATCATGTCAACAGAACACTTGGTCACACAGTCAACAATTAGCACCAAATGAAGGCTCCCGTCATATCAGCCTGGTCATGGGACTGTCACCGAAATCATCAGCACAGATCCAACACACATGTATAGCAAGTTGCACTGATAACACAGATGAGTCCTTCCCCATTGATGCCCAAACTTGCATGTCCAGTGGAGATGGCCACACGGTCAGGAAGTAGACTAATTGAACAATGGCAAGCACAACAGATGTGCAGGGCTGTAAGCCACAGATGTTATATTGCCAATAAAACCTCGGAATTCCCATTGCCAAATCTTGGAAACATGACACCCTCATATGCTGCAAAGGATGACATGGATACACTACAGGATAGGACACATTCCCCGTGGACCACATGGGTTCCTGCACAGTAACACTTCATTTTCATGAGACCAAAAATCAGCATCACTGCAGCAAGGGCACGGTTAGCATCATCAACAACATGTACATCAGAAGCAAAACAACTAGAGAACATAAAGTTGCTTTATTCAGCATTTGGGTGAGAGAAGTGAAAGAAAATATATAACAAAGGCCAATGGCCAGTCCATAACATTAGTCCAAACAGGGTGACAGTGCCAGATGTCACCCTTCGCATGCCTGCACTGCTACACACCAGGGACAATCCCCTCTGAGGGGCATACGGGGGGCAGGCCAGGCACCGCAGGGACAGGATCAGGGCTCACCAGAAGGAGGCAGGGAAGGGGTGGTGGGTGCTGGAGAGTCACTGACAACTACAGTGGAGGCGTCTGACATGGTGTGTGCCGGCACAACTGGGGGCATGACTCAGATGGTGTGGGTGCTGGCACGACTGCAGTGGGCCGTGCAGATGGAGTGGACAGGTTCCCCACTGCAGTGCCCAAGTCAGACGGGGTGGTAGTGGACTCCACTGCAGTGCCTATCTCCAGGGGAGGAGAATGGGGTTCAGGTAAGGTGGGCAGGACAGAGGGGTGGACACCGTCTCACACCAGTGGCACAGACATGCGCAGCGGGGGTGTGGTGCTGGAAGAGCAAGTGGCAGGGGAGAAGGCCGGATCATTTTGGGGATGGTGTATCTGTGGGTGGGGAACCTGGGGCAGGGTGTGGTGGGGGCACCTGTGGAGTGGGGGCCTGAGGGATGGAGGAAGGAGACTTGGTGGTTGAGCTGCAGGGGCGGCGGCGGGGTCTTGCTCTTCCGGGTCCGGGGGACTTGCGGATGGGAGCCTCAGTCTGTCTGCGCCTGGGGGAGGGTGTCCGGGGGCGAGGGCACTCCCCTCTGTGTGGGTGGACTTCCTCTTCCCCCTGAATGCTGGATCAGCTGTATTGGAGGGAAGAGGCCGAGGTCAGAGAGGAAGACCTGCTGTGTAGGTGGGGTTGCAGGTGAGGCAAGGGAAGGGGCCTTGGAGGGAGAGGTATCGGAGGACTGCGCAGTGACTCGTGGATGCGTGTGTGTGTGCCTGGGCCCCATCCCCTGTGAGTGTGGTTTCAGTCCCCTGACTGTGCGTGCGTGTGCGTCTGGATTTTGGCGTGTGTGTCTGTGTGCTGCTTGTGTCTGTGCTGGTGTGTGCCTGTGCCGGTGTGTGTGTGCTTGGGACAGGTAGGGTGCTGGGGAGTGTGGATGGGGCAGAGGTAGGAGGTGTGAGGGACTGTTGGAGGAGGGACACTGCTGCCATCAGGGAGGAGTCCATGGACCTATTGCTCCTCTGTAGGGCAGACATGCCCGATGAGATGCCCTCCATGAGCGACACCAGCTGAGTCAACAGAGTGGTGTGGGCATGGAGGACACTCAGCATTGCTGTCTGCCCTACATGGAGCTGGCGAAGGAGGTACACAGACTCCTCACTCAGGGCAGCAGGGGACACAGGGGCAGGGGTGCGGTGCCTGGCACGAAGGAGACATGCTCCCGAACACGGGAGCCTCCACGGACCTCTGGAATGGGAGCCGATGGGAGGGCGGTGGTGGTGGTGGTGGTGGTGGCGGGGACAGCAACACTAGCTGGGGTGTGGTGGCTGCTGACACCCGCCTCCACAAGGGAGTCATCCTCCGAGCTGCTGTGGTCCTCAGCTGAGGTGGATGCTGCTGAGGACTCCTCGGTGTGGCTCCCCTCGCCCTCCGTGCCACTGGGTCCCTCCGACCACTCCTCGGCTGCTGACCCAGTCTGGCTCTGCGGCTCCTCCTGGTCCGTGGAGCTGTCCCCTCCTGTGGCCGTGGATGTATCTGCAAACAATAGGAAACAGACAAACATCAGTCACCTGCACCGACCGCACACACCACAGTAAGTACAGCACATTACAGACCAAGCCCTGGCATCCTTAGTTGAACACTGCCAAAAGTGCCCAAACAGAGTAGGAGAAGCCAATTGACAGTCTGATGGTCAACCATGGCACTCACATCCCTCTTGGCCTTGCACCCATCTGTCTGGTGTCTGTGGGATGGCAATACCCCAGTGTGGACACATGCACCACCTACACAGTAGTTGGACAGTGCAGAGAACACGGTGAAGTATGTGAACATGCACACATCACAACTCTTGCCACTGAGTCAGTACAGATGTCCGGATAAAGGGATGGCCAGAGTCAATTTTGAAATGCATGTGATGCATACCAGCACCAGACACCATGATGCACCCATGTCCTGATAGTCATTGCCACAATGGGGTGCATGTAGCACATGTCACTCCCCTGCAGGATCACTCATTGGAAGTTTCATGCCATGGCACAGGCATGCCTGCTAAGTCATACATCACTGTCTCCAGTCACATGGAAAGGGCAGCCAGACAACAGCAGTCTGCACTGTGTCACAATCCTAGGTCATGGGGAATGCAAGTCCTGGAGCTGAACAAGTGCACATGTCCATCCCCACACACTACATCATCTGAACTCTTATTTGTCCACGTCATACCAATTGGACATATGGGAGACCTGTAACACAACCCTCGGAACCTGAGCACCTCACAATCTGCTATGAATGGGAAACAGCTGCCTGAACTTCACATTCGCATACCCCAGTCTGCACGGTCAAGTGATCAAACACCTATGTGTCACACAAGTATCGTCTCCTATGGTCACATCTCCGGTGGCATGCTGAGCCCCAACCGAGAAACACCCCAGTAGTCCTGACAACGAAGCCACAGCACAATGACACAGAGGCAGACACCTGAGGGGACATATCACTGAGCACAACGTGTCAGCTGATACACGGGAGTGGGAGTACAGAGTGTATTGTATGGCCTGGAGTAGGCATGACTGTCCTGCCCCACGTGAATGAGGGATGAGCCCTGGACAGTAGGCAGGTGGCTAAGTATGTGTGACACACTTGATATACATACTCCTGAGGCCCAAACATTGTTCCCACCACGCAGCATGGGTGTGTGCCAAATACCCCAGGCACATGTGGTGGATCAGCTCAGCAATTGGACCACATATCAAAGTAACACGCAGATTACATGTCAGAACACAGGCATTGTGTAAGCAATGGACCCACCCATGATGCCCACCACAGAGTTAGGGGAACAAATGCTGTCCCCACCTTGAGCTAAGCAAAATGCAAGGACACAGTACCCAAGTGACACAATTCCCTGACTGTAAGGGCCACACCTGGGTATCAGATGGGGAGTGGGCAGTGCACAATTGAGGGACATGGGTCCTGGACCACATGACTGATGTACTGTGGAAGTTTAACCAGCCCAGAGGAGGGCACATAGCATGGCAGACAAAGTTCACAATGCAGTCATGGACTCACCCCCTCCTTGCTGCTGTCTGGCCTTCAGCTGCCCATCCAGATCAGGGAAGACCACCGCCAGGATCCTGAGCATGTGGGGGTCAGGGTCCGGTGTCCGCCCCTCCTGCGAGGAGGCGACAGCTTCAGCTGGACCCGTGCGATCCTCCGGGTCCAGCCCCGAAGGTCCTGCCACCTCTTCTGGCAGTTGCGGATCCGGCGCTTGTAGTCCCCACGGATCTCACTGCCCGGACGATGGTCAGCCATATCTTCTGCTTCTGGTGGGCATCAACCTGTGAGGATGACAAAGTGAAAAGCCCATTACTACACATGCAACATTTCCGTGCATCACACATTTGGATATACATGTCAAAATCACAGGGGCACATGATGTACACAGGCAGTGCAACGATGGCTATGAACAGTTTGCCAGCAGTTACTACATGGTATCATTGCCTGGGAAGTAAAACCTCGTTTAATTGCACTGTTACTGCACTATACCTGTTCAGTGCATGTAACTACACACTATGGGGGTGACAACTACTCAGTGAGCCTGCTAGCCAGTGGCGTGCAGACTGTAGGTCTTGCTAGTCAGACAACATGCACATTTAGTCAGGCAGTGGACAGCACACTCACCTGCTCCCCTGGTTTCCCATACAGCTTGCTGTACTGTGGAAGGAGGCTGTCCAGCAGGGCCTGGTTCTCCTCAGTGCTGAAGGGTGGGGCTCTCTCCACAGTACGTGCCATTGCAGGATCCAGAGGATGCAGATACAGCAGCAGTGGTGGTGGCAGATGTCGTCCTGGAGCATGTAGTGCAGGCAAGTGTCCCATGTGTCCAAAGTGATAGGTCCAAGTCGTTTGCATCTTCTGAATCTGGCCAATCCATGGATTTGCACCACTTACACACGCCCACAGCATCCTTCAAAAGTTCAACTTCATGACACCCATGACTTTGCAACATTGTTGTGGGTGGCCAACTGAATTTACAGCATCAGACTCGTTGAAGGTTTGAAAACACGTCCGTTGCCATGCCAGGCCATAGCCAATGCGTGCGCACCGATCGGTCCATTGCTGTACAACGCGCACCCGCTCACATTGTATGCAATGGCCAATGCGTGCGCACCGATCGGTCCATTGCTGTACAACGCGTATTGCGAATACAACGCGTGCACCACTCACATTGTATGCAATGGCCAATGCGTGCGCACCGATCGGTCCATTGCTGTACACGCGTACCGCTCATTGTATGCAATGGCCAATGCGTGCGCAGCGATCGGTCCATTGCTGTACAGCGCGTGCCCGCTCATATTGTATGCAATGGCCAATGCGTGCGCACCGATCGGTCCATTGCTGTACAACGCGTATTGCGAATACAACGCGTACCCACTCACATTGTATGCAATGGCCAATGCGTGCGCACCGATCGGTCCATTGCTGTACAACGCGTACCCGCTCACATTGTATGCAATGGCCAATGCGTGCGCACCGATCGGTCCATTGCTGTACAACGCGTACCCGCTCACATTGTATGCAATGGCCAATGCGTGCGCACCGATCGGTCCATTGCTGTACAACGCGTATTGCGAATACAACGCGTACCCGCTCACATTGTATGCAATGGCCAATGCGTGCGCACCGATCGTCCATTGCTGTACAGCGCGTCCCTGTACAAGTCACTGGCATATGTCACCATGCCTGTCACAGGTGAACGTATGCCAGCCACATTACTTCCCAGGGAGTGAGGGGCACACCTACAACACCACAGCCTGTCCACACTGTATCCTAAGGCATGTAAGGCTGCATCACCTGTTCCGTGTATGGGGGTCAACATGTGGTTTTGTGGGTGGCACTTGGGGGCAGCCACTCCCAGGCTGTGCACGTGTTCATGGGGACAGTATCCTTGGTGTGTTGTGCACATGAACACTGTGGTGTGCAACTGTTCATTTCAGAGCATGTGGCATGGTCACATTTCACGGTTGTGTATGTGTATGTCATGTCACATACCCCCTGAGTCCCATGTGGGACGGTACGTATGTCACAAGGTGACCCATTGCCAGAATTGTGATGGCCCTCCACAGTCTGTGTGCATGTTGTGTTTACAATGTCTCTGATTCCATGTGCACAATGGGAGACAGTCTCCACATCCACGTTGTTTGTGCATGGACTTTGATGTTGTGCATGTGTGTGTCATAGGCGGCCATGTCTGTCCTGCCGAGGCAACAGGGACCACTACCTGTGGGGGTCATGGTTGTTTAGCTGTGGTGTATTCATGATGCACCATGTCATGCCAGTGTCCATGTGGCAATACAGGGTCCCTGGGTATCTACCTGTCGATGAGCTGTGATGCCTGGGGCACATCTGTCCTCACATGTCACTGTGGTGTGTGTTTGGAACGTGAGAGCAGTGCATGGGTACTGTGACACAGCCTAATGATATCCCATAGCACAACCTGGGACTTGTTGAGGACACATGTTGAACTGTGATTTTAGTTGTTAGCCATGTAGGTGACATACATGTCCTTACGGAACGGCACACGCATCATGTACTTGTGTCTCGTAATGATGTATCATGTGATATTGAGTCTGGTCTATGCCACATATGTGGGTTGACTGACAATCTTTCTTCCTTCACCTATGCACTGCAGGGCACCAGCTGTCCATCGGCCATTCCCTGACCTTGCAACAGTGGTTGAACTGGACTGCATCCGACGGTACCGCTTCACCAGGCCACTGATTGAGGAATTGACGTTGCGGTTGGCCCCACATTTGCAACCTGGCCGGACATACCCTACAGCGCTGACCCCCAAGGTGAAAGTGATGGCAGTCCTACACTTCTTTGCCACCGGTACCTTTCAACACACTGTGGCATCTGCTGGTGGGATGTCACAGACCATGTTCAGCCGTGTGCTCCGCGATGTTTTGGAGGCAATGTTTGGATACCTGAACCAGTACATCTATTTCCTAAACGTCAACAACTCACTGACGTCAAGAGTGACTTCTATGCCCTGGGGAGGATGCCGCATGTCATTGGCTCCATTGATGGGACACATGTGGCTTTGATACCACCACAGGCACATGAGCAGGCATACAGGAACCGCAAACATTACCATTCGGTCAATGCACTGGTGGTATGTCTTGCAGATATGAGCATCTCACACGTGTGTGCCCGTTTCCCAGTTCTGCACACGATGCCTACGTGATGAGGAGTAGTCGCATCCCGAGGATGATGTCACAGATGCGGAACCAGCGATCCTGGCTTGTCGGTGTGTACTGACTTTGTACCATTGTGTGTGTTCTGCAATGTAGTATTCCACCCTCTTTTCCAACTCAGCTAATGTGCAATTGTCCGTATGTAGGTGACTCCGGATACCCCAACATGCCGTGGTTGCTGACGCCCCTCAGGAACCCTGTGACACCAGCCCAGATGCGCTACAATGAGGCACATGGTCGGACCAGGAGAGTGATTGAGCGGACATTTGTTCTCCTGAAGAGCCGCTTCCGCTGCCTGGACAAGACAGGAGGGGCCCTCCCATATGCCCCAGCAAAGGTGTGCAAGATTGTCATCGTCTGCTGCATGCTACACAACCTGGCAGTGCGGAAGGAGTTGCCTCTCTGGTTGACGATGACCAACATCCGCCACCTGTGGAGGATCCTGGCCTGGACCACGATGCCAGTGATGATGATGATGATGAGGGTGATGTCCGCACACAGCTCATCACCAACTTCTTCAGCTGAATGTGAGTATCCGGAGATGTCATGTCAATGTTGTGAGTTTGCATGATATGTGTTGGTGGTGCTCTGGTGCTGTTTGAGTGTGTCCATGTGCTACATGACTGTATGCGTGCAGCGATGTGTCCTCACAGGTAGTCTGTACTCCCCAACAGTGTTGACATGCTAACTTGGTTCTGGGTGGGTATCTTGTGACATGTATTGGGCATGAGTATTGCAGTTCTGTCCTGTTCTTCAGTGCTTTTGACTGTGTGTCATTTCTGTCCTTCACAGGGTACTTTCAGGGTTGTTTGGTCAACTGTGATCCCCCGACACCGTGAATCAACTTCCAGGGTGGTAGCTGTCGTTTCCCTACAGGTGATGTGCGCCACACCCATGGACTTCCTTTCTTCTACACTTGTTGACTGTGTGCCCACTGCCAGGTGTGGATTACCTTGCATCTGTAGTGGTTACAACATGTTGCAAATGTGTAATAAACCTGTGCTTCACTTTGTGATGTGCGTTGTCTGTGGTCACACATCTGACTGACATTTGCTTACTGCACCAGTGGGCTAGTTAACACAGACTGTGAATAGGTGTTGTGTCTGTGCATTGCACCGTATTTCCTGGCAACATCAGTGTAGGCGATGAGTCAGATGGCCCTGGTGTGTATGTGTTGTGTAGCCCTGGTGGTGTGTCTCCCTCATATGTGTCACGTCGCCATGACTCACATGCCGGTGTTGTACTTGCTGTAGCAGTTAGCATGCACAGTGTCATTTCGCAGATCATCATCTCCATGACAGAAACAACGTTGGAATCACAACAGAGGCAAGTATGGTGTATTAGTGAGTTTATTGACATACATGTGTGAGTATAGTGCACAGGATGGTGGGTGCTGTACATTGTGATTGTAATCCAAAGTTCCTAGATGATTTGGAAGTCCTGGTAGCAGAAATGTCCAGAGTAAAGTCCACAGTCATCTGATACATTGGTCCAACTTGAACTCCCCATGTCATGTGGGAGAGTTGTGTTGCATTCGACAGGGTGAACAGTTTGCGCACAAAGGTGATTTTCCAGAACAGGTGTTGGCGTCCTGGGGGTTGTGCATGGCCATCGGCCTCTCAGTCGCCCTTCCTCGGACGACCCCTCTTCTTTGGGGGGGGGACCCTCAAGTGCAGGCTGCTGCGGTGCAGGGGACTCTCCACCAGAGTCATCCTCCCTCCCTGTGGCAGTTGCAGTTGTTGCAGCACCAGATGTTGTGGGCACACAGGGAGGTGTTGACATGTTGGTGCAAATCTGACGGAGGCATTGTAATATGTCCCTATGCACCGCCGTCAGTTCTTGCAATGTGTCCCACTTGAACTCCATGCGGGAAATGTGTAAGTCCAAGCGGGCATGATGGGCAGCCTGCTGCTGTTGAATGTCCCTGAGGATCCCCACTACCTGGCTGAACTCTCCGATGCTAGTCTGGTACGCATCAGCTATGCGTACCAGTTGTGGGTCATCATGCAGTCCAGACCCCTCTGCAAGCAGCGACCTATGTCTACCACCCCTCCCACCACCCCTGGCGACACCTGCAGGACCTGCGGTGGCACGCACAGGTGACCCTGGGCCCCCTTGGAGGTTGTTGCTGGTGTTGGTGTCCGTAGCTCCACGTTGGGCCGGGGTCCGTGTGCTGTTGGTGGTGGTGGTCCTTGGTCTGTCCGTGTCGGCAGGGGTGGTCTGTGTGTTGGCAGTTGTTGGAGGGGTGGGTGCAGGGGGTGCAGCTGGTGGTCCTGCTGGTGCTGCATGATGACTCACTGCGGAGGTGCCAGGTAGGTCTTCGTCATCCAAGGTGGGCAGAGGCTGTTCCACACCAGTGAGCTCAGTGTCCCCCGGAGCCTGGGACAGGGACTCCTCAGCGTCTGCTGCTGTGTCCCCATCATCACCTGTATTTGGAAGAGACACACAATGTATGTAATGTTTCTACAGGCATCAATGGTTCAAACACCTGACAGTTGTGACTGTACCTCTGGATGCGGGCCTGTACATTGCATTGTCCTAAGTTGTCACAGTCAGCTGTTGATATTGGTGTAGCGCATTGTCCTGACAACATGAAGCATTTCAATGTGAATGTTGAGGTGTGTGCATGGCCAGCATTGGTGGTATTTGGTTGACATCCGGACATCCTTCTCCCTCCAGCCCAGTTATCCCACCATGAAGCATGCCACCCTTGCAGTGGGTGCAGGTTGACTCTCAGGATGTCAGTCAGTGGTGTCCTGCTGTTGGTTGGTGGCCAGTTCCCAGCATGGCCTTGTGCTCCCCACAACAGAGCACCAGTGTCAGACATCTTTGAAGTGGCTTTTGACTCCCTGTGAGGTGTGCATGCTTCAGTGTGAGCTTGCTGGGCCATGTGGGTGGGGGATGTTGAGCTGTGACTACCACTCCCATCATGCTATTGCCTCCACCCCCTTCCCAGCATGCCCATACTTCCTTCCTTTTGAGTGGACTTCACTGTGTGTGAGTGTGACAGCAATGGCAAGATGGCTGACAGTGGTGTCCTGCTGTTGGTTGGTGGCCAGTTCCCAGCATGGCCTTGTGCTCCCCACAGCAGAGCACCAGTGTCAGACATCTTTGAAGTGGCTTTTGACTCCCTGTGAGGTGTGCATGCTTCAGTGTGAGCTTGCTGGGCCATGTGGGTGGGGGATGTTGAGCTGTGACTACCACTCCCATCATGCTATTGCCTCCACCCCCCTTCCCAGCATGCCCATACTTCCTTCCTTTTGAGTGGACTTCACTAGGTGTGAGTGTGACAGCAATGGCAAGATGGCTGACAGTGGTGTCCTGCTGTTTGTTGGTACCCAGTTCCCAGCAGGGCCTTGTGCTCCCCACAGCAGTACCCAGTGTCAGCCATCTTGTCAGTTCTTTGCCACTCCCTGTGATGTGAGCATGGTTCAGAGTGGTGTTGATGGGCCAATTGTGAGGGTGACCAATATCTGTGACTGCCACTCCCATCATGCTATTGCCTCCACCCCCTTCCCAGCATGCCCATACTTCCTTCCTTTTGAGTGGACTTCACTGTGTGTGAGTGTGACAGCAATGGCAAGATGGCTGACAGTGGTGTCCTGCTGTTGGTTGGTGGCCAGTTCCCAGCATGGCCTTGTGCTCCCACAACAGAGCACCAGTGTCAGACATCTTTGATGGGGCTTTCCACTCCCTGTGAGGTGTGCATGCTTCAGTGTGAGCTTGCTGGGCCATGTGGGTGGGGGATGTTGAGCTGTGACTACCACTCCCATCATGCTATTGCCTACACCCCCTTCCCAGCTTGCCCATACTTCCTTCCTTCTGACTCTGCTTCCCTGTGGGGTAGTGTGCCTGTGCTGAATGGATGGCTGACAGTGTTGTCCTGGCGTTTGTTTGGCTACAAGTCCCATGTGTGTCACTGTGCTTCCCACAGCATAACCCAGGGTGGTGGTTCTTTGTGGGATAATTAATTTTAGTGTGAGGCAATGCATTTTCCCAGGTGAGTTGTGTGTAGTTTGTGTTAGGGGTGTGTGTGAGAAGAGCTGCTGGTAACTATGGTCAGAGCTGTCAGTCCTCCTTCCCACCCAGCCAGATATCCCACCATGGAGCGTGCTTCCATTGCAGGGAGTGCAAGTTGTCTTTCAGGATGTCAGTCAATGGTGTCCTGCTGTTGGTTGGTGCACAGTTCCCAGCAGGGCCTTGTGCTCCCCACAGCAGTAGCCAGTGTCAGCCATCTTGTCAGTTGTTTTCCACTCCAACAAAAGAGGGGGACTATGGGCTTTTAAGAGGTCCAGCATACATGCCCGAAATAGACTTGCAAAGAAAAAGGGATGCAGTTCCTGTTGTGAGGAGAATAGGAAGGCAGGGGAGGGGACTCGCAAAGTCCCTAACTACAAATAGGTAGTGTTAGTGGGAAAGGAGGGGGACTGGGAAGTCCTTCCTTTTGGAATGAGGGCCCTCACACACCCAGCCTGCTGGGTGTCATGCTTCATCATCGGGCATGCTCCTCGTCGGGTCGGCGCTGCAATACCCGACGGGCACCCTATGCAGGGGCTCTTTGGCGGAGATCTTTTATTCCTTGCCGTATGGTGCAGTGGGTGTAAGGGGCCTTAGAAGTGTAGAAATGCAAATGTGTGGATTAAAACAGGGAATGGAAGAGTCAGGTAAATTAGACTTTAATGATCCTGCCTTCCCCCTGATTAAAAATGGAGTTGGCGACTCACTGCAAATATGCTGCAGCGTGTTGTGCTCAATCTCGTGCGGTCAACATGTTTCTTGCCTGTTTAGTCAGGTGGATCTAGCGGCAATTCCTCAGGACCTAGTGAAAATAGTTAATCTACACTCAAATATGGTGAGACTGTGATGTTCTAGCCTATTATTACCACAAGTGACACCAAGAGGTAAAGTACCTGTTGATGCGACAGCCAATCTGAAATGGAAAATGGCAAAATGAAAGCAAATCATATCAGAAAACAATCATGCTGTAAATACTCCTGCCCTCGTATCCCTCAATAGTGACACCAGATTGTGCACTTTAACAAAATGCGGTGAGCATAGTCAAAAAATGGTCACACATGTCAACCAAAATTGCCCCGCTGTGGTCGATGCCTACGTATGTATATATGTGAAACGCAGCGGGTTCAAACCATGCGGTGAGTGATTAAAAATGATGATTAAAAACTAAGAAGTAGCAACATGGTGAGGTAACAGCAACTCACCTAAAACTATCTTGAGATTGGCCCCTTCAAATCCCGGCAAATGTTGGACACAGTAAGGTGTTTGTGTCCTGGGGAGGGAGCCCAAAAGAGGAAAAGATAGTTTGAGCGCCTAGTGTAGGATGCGCGTAAGTTGGTAGATAGGGGGTGGTAGCCTCTGGTGTAGCGAGAGGCAGGAGTGAGGTGGCTATCAAGCAGGGCCCCGCGTCGTGGATCGTTACTCACGGATCAGATAGGCGCAACACCCAGCCCCTGTCTGCCGGCGTGACGGGAGGTCGCCCCTCAATGAGAGGCGCCCGCTCCGTCCGCCGAACGAGCAGTACGCCGAGGACCGCCATCTGTGATAGAGAATTCGTAGGGTACGCCCCCAGGATCGCGGGTGTGCTGCTGGTGCCGAAAATCGGCGTCCAAGCCTGTGCCTCAAAGAATGTCCTCGTACAGGCAGAAATCCGACCAGGTTCCTCCAGTCCTAGGAGGAAAATAGTACTCACCAAATGACTGCGCCCAGGTGACGAGTGACCTACCCTGCACTGCCGGATCCGGGAGGTAATGGTCCCAACCAGGCTGGGGTTTAAATAATAGTGGAAATGGCGCGCAGGGCGGGAACATCTCCTAAAGGGAGCCGGAGACTAGTGTGTACTTCGCCCCTGGTGGAGAGGAGTGGAGATGTATGGTGGCCATTTTGGGGGAATATCAAAAGTCACAGCGGGCGCCATCTTGGAGTGGGCAAAAAATGGGACGTGACTATGGCAGAAACTAATTGTCATGGATAGATGTAAACATCGGGGTGTTGCTACGTTACGTTGAGGCTACTCCAGGGGATATCTTCGTTGAGCCCATGTTTATCAGTGGCCAGACGAAAAATCCATCTTTGTTCAATCCTAAAGAGTGCCCCTGGAGAGATGGCAGAATGTGCTTCCAAAATCACCCAACTCAAGTTGTCGCAGGTATGTCCAGCAGTCTCAAAATGTGTGTACAATTTGGTAGTTACTCTGCGGCACCGTATATTGCTCTTGTGTTCGCCGATACGTGTTTTTACAGTCCTCGTGGTCATACCCACATACCAGAGATTGCATGGGCATGAAAGTAAGTAGATGCAATTGGTGGTGTTGCAGTTGGTGTGTTTGGTTAGTTTCCATGTAAAGTTGTTGGAAAAAATTATTTCTTTGGTGGGTTTGGTCAATGTGCATGCAACACAAGACCCACACGGGTAGTGTCCTGAGACTGGTGGAAGGTCCCATAGAGCTCTCTGTGTAGGTTTAGTTTTGGTTATTGGTCTAGTATGGATCAATATGTCTTTGAGGTTACTGGTTCTTTTGAACGCAAACCTTGGAGTAGGTAGTTCTAAGTCCCCAGTGTTGAGGATACCCCAATGTTTGCGGATAATGTTTCTAATCCTATTGGAGTCTGGAGTAAAGGATGTGACGCAAGTCAGTGTCTCTATGTGTTCTTTATGGTTGGTTTCCAATAGGGCCTCTCTGTTATTGTGCCTCGCCCTCTTCATGGCTTGTGCTACCTTATGTCGTGGATATTCTCGTGCATGTAGGTTAGCCGTTAGATTCTTGGCTTCTAATTTGTAGTCCTCAACAGAGCTACAATTCCTCCTGATCCGGAGGAATTGGCCAACCGGTAGGTTCTCTTTGAGGGCCCTAGGATGGTGACTACTAAACAGGAGGAGGCTATTACTGTCCGTGGGCTTTTTGTACAATTTGGTACTTAAGCGACCCTCATTCAGAATAATGTTGAGGTCGAGGAAGGGGACCATACAATCTGAGATGGTGTGGGTAAATTTAAGGTAGGGGTTTAAAGTGTTGACCCATACACAAAATTCATCACAGGTAGTCCTATCTCCCTTCCAAAAGATCAGAATATCGTCGATGTAACGCTTCCACAATATGAGGTTATTTAAGTAGGGGTTGCCAACATCGAAGATAAGTCTAGTCTCAAAAGCAGCCACGTACAGGCAAGCCACACTTGGAGCGAATGTACTGCCCATGGAAGTGCCCTGTGTTTGGTGGTAGAGTTTGTTGTTATACTCAAAAAAGTTCTCGGTAAGGGCAAGGGTGGCACATTCCATGATAAAGGGAACAGGTGTAGGTGAGTTCCAGTCGGTGGAGTTGAGAGCATCCTCAATCACCTCTAGAGTGGCACGTTGAGGGATGTTGGTATACAACGCCTCTACGTCCAGGGTTACCAACATATTTATTTCATCCTGACCTTGGAATCCCTCAATCAAACGGAGTACATCAGTGGTATCTAGAAGGAATGATGGAGTCTCCTTAACTAGAGGCTGTAGGAAATAATCACAGAACCTGGACAACGGTTCCAGCAATGAGCCGATGCCTGACACGATGGGCCTCCCTGGGACTGGTCTCACGCCCTTGTGTATTTTTGGTAGGATATAAAAGTACGGCGTTATGGGATCTTTTGTGACCAGGAATTCAGCCTCTTTTTTGCTTAACCAGCCTTCTGTTTCTGCTGTAAAAACCATGGTGGCGATTAGGGTGGTCAGTCTTTTGGTTGGGTTCACAGAAATCGGGGTGTAATATTCTACCTTACTGAGTTGTCGTAAGCATTCAGTCTCGTAGTCACTAGTGGACATGATTACAGTGGCCCCTCCTTTGTCCGCCTGTTTGATGGTTATGCTCGAGTCATCAGCGAGGGATCTAGCTGCTGACCATTCATCATTGGAGAAATTGTGAAAGGGGGTATTGGACCTACCCTCTGTCACGTCTTTAAGCACTGCCTGCTCAAAGGTTAAAATTTCATTGGGCACCATGCTATTGTTAGGTGTAAAGGTAGAGGGATTATGTAACCCCGTATCATTCCTAGTTGGTGTTGGTCTGTCTTTGAAAAATGCATTGAGCCTCACCTTACGGAAGAAGCTATGTATTTCGCATTGATCTCTGAAATGGTCAATTCGGGGGTGGGAACGTAGCCTAGACCTTTGCGCAGGACTGTTAATTCTGTCTCCATGAGATTCCTAGGGGAGAGATTCACTATTAGTTTTCTTCCCCCTGCTCATACTCCTGGTCTCTACGGAGTTCTGGGTCTGTTCCTGCCAGTGTACTTGTTTGGCGGTCCCTCTTCTTCGCCCTTTTCCTCTGCCCCAGCCTCTTCCTAAAAAAGGCTGGTTGTTGCCAGCGAAGAATTGTGGTGGCCCCTGTGGGTAACATGGTGGACCCTGCGGGTACCCTGGAAATTGCCACATTGGAGGACCTTGGTAGGGTTGCATGGGGTAATGGGGGAATCCCGGTCGTGGTGTGCGTCTGGGATTATTATTACCCCAACTGCCTGTGCTAGAGTCACTACTCGAGGAGGAGCCCCTCCTTATTTGCATAGTACCCTCATCTGAGGAGTAACTAGTTTTGTTGGAAATAAAGTCGGCCTTGAGGTAGGGGTAGACTTTTTCTTTGTCGAACCTTTGAATATCTTTTTGCAGTTTACTGATCTTTTGTTTCATCAGAAACTCTTTGTTTTCAGCGATCTCGTTGTTAATTTCAGTAAGCTTGCCCTTAAATATTGTCATCACGATCGTGGTCTTAAGGTTACTCTCGGCTATTTGTATCCTGACAAGGAGGGCGTCTGCTAGTCTTTTCGCTGTGTTGATAATCAGAATGAGTAAGTCCCTAGTGCATTTCCATGACACTAGGGACCATTCATTTTTAAAAACTGTGTCATCCAAAAAGAGGCGTGGAAAGTTGTTAATTATGAGACCATTAGGGGCTATATTGGCCCGCAAGTACTCGGTCATCATAGCACCGTGCAAGGTAATTTTTAACCATTCCCGTTTCATGGCCGTTAGTGAGGACCAGTCGTCTGCCTGGCTACCTGAGGCAGAAGTGCCGTCGGTGCCCAGGATTGAGGGTGTCTTTAAAATTTCTGCTGCTACTTCATCACCGAAGCTAAGTCCCTGAACTCCCTCCATGATATCTCGGTGGAGTCCGGGGATCCAGATCTCGCAAGTTGATCGGTGATCGACTCGAAGTTGTGCAATGGGCCAGGGAATGCAATTTGCGTTCCTGGTAACCTAAAGTCCCACGGTACCAAGCCGTACTGAAAATCCAACAAAAGAGGGGGACTATGGGCTTTTAAGAGGTCCAGCATACATGCCCGAAATAGACTTGCAAAGAAAAAGGTATGCAGTTCCTGTTGTGAGGGGAATAGGAAGGCAGGGGAGGGGACTCGCAAAGTCCCTAACTACAAGTGGGTAGTGTTAGTGGGAAAGGAGGGGGACTGGGAAGTCCTTCCTTTTGGAATGAGGGCCCTCACACACCCAGCCTGCTGGGTGTCATGCTTCATCATCGGGCATGCTCCTCGTCGGGTCGGCGCTGCAATACCCGACGGGCACCCTATGCAGGGGCTCTTTGGCGGAGATCTTTTATTCCTTGCCGTATGGTGCAGTGGGTGTAAGGGGCCTTAGAAGTGTAGAAATGCAAATGTGTGGATTAAAACAGGGAATGGAAGAGTCAGGTAAATTAGACTTTAATGATCCTGCCTTCCCCCTGATTAAAAATGGAGTTGGCGACTCACTGCAAATATGCTGCAGCGTGTTGTGCTCAATCTCGTGCGGTCAACATGTTTCTTGCCTGTTTAGTCAGGTGGATCTAGCGGCAATTCCTCAGGACCTAGTGAAAATAGTTAATCTACACTCAAATATGGTGAGACTGTGATGTTCTAGCCTATTATTACCACAAGTGACACCAAGAGGTAAAGTACCTGTTGATGCGACAGCCAATCTGAAATGGAAAATGGCAAAATGAAAGCAAATCATATCAGAAAACAATCATGCTGTAAATACTCCTGCCCTCGTATCCCTCAATAGTGACACCAGATTGTGCACTTTAACAAAATGCGGTGAGCATAGTCAAAAAATGGTCACACATGTCAACCAAAATTGCCCCGCTGTGGTCGATGCCTACGTATGTATATATGTGAAACGCAGCGGGTTCAAACCATGCGGTGAGTGATTAAAAATGATGATTAAAAACTAAGAAGTAGCAACATGGTGAGGTAACAGCAACTCACCTAAAACTATCTTGAGATTGGCCCCTTCAAATCCCGGCAAATGTTGGACACAGTAAGGTGTTTGTGTCCTGGGGAGGGAGCCCAAAAGAGGAAAAGATAGTTTGAGCGCCTAGTCTAGGATGCGCGTAAGTTGGTAGATAGGGGGTGGTAGCCTCTGGTGTAGCGAGAGGCAGGAGTGAGGTGGCTATCAAGCAGGGCCCCGCGTCGTGGATCGTTACTCACGATCAGATAGGCGCAACACCCAGCCCCTGTCTGCCGGCGTGACGGGAGGTCGCCCCTCAATGAGAGGCGCCCGCTCCGTCCGCCGAACGAGCAGTACGCCGAGGACCGCCATCTGTGATAGAGAATTCGTAGGGTACGCCCCCAGGATCGCGGGTGTGCTGCTGGTGCCGAAAATCGGCGTCCAAGCCTGTGCCTCAAAGAATGTCCTCGTACAGGCAGAAATCCGACCAGGTTCCTCCAGTCCTAGGAGGAAAATAGTACTCACCAAATGACTGCGCCCAGGTGACGAGTGACCTACCCTGCACTGCCGGATCCGGGAGGTAATGGTCCCAACCAGGCTGGGGTTTAAATAATAGTGGAAATGGCGCGCAGGGCGGGAACATCTCCTAAAGGGAGCCGGAGACTAGTGTGTACTTCGCCCCTGGTGGAGAGGAGTGGAGATGTATGGTGGCCATTTTGGGGGAATATCAAAAGTCACAGCGGGCGCCATCTTGGAGTGGGCAAAAAATGGGACGTGACTATGGCAGAAACTAATTGTCATGGATAGATGTAAACATCGGGGTGTTGCTACGTTACGTTGAGGCTACTCCAGGGGATATCTTCGTTGAGCCCATGTTTATCAGTGGCCAGACAAAAAATCCATCTTTGTTCAATCCTAAAGAGTGCCCCTGGAGAGATGGCAGAATGTGCTTCCAAAATCACCCAACTCAAGTTGTCGCAGGTATGTCCAGCAGTCTCAAAATGTGTGTACAATTTGGTAGTTACTCTGCGGCACCGTATATTGCTCTTGTGTTCGCTGATACGTGTTTTTACAGTCCTCGTGGTCATACCCACATACCAGAGATTGCATGGGCATGAAAGTAAGTAGATGCAATTGGTGGTGTTGCAGTTGGTGTGTTTGGTTAGTTTCCATGTAAAGTTGTTGGAAAAAATTATTTCTTTGGTGGGTTTGGTCAATGTGCATGCAACACAAGACCCACACGGGTAGTGTCCTGAGACTGGTGGAAGGTCCCATAGAGCTCTCTGTGTAGGTTTAGTTTTGGTTATTGGTCTAGTATGGATCAATATGTCTTTGAGGTTACTGGTTCTTTTGAACGCAAACCTTGGAGTAGGTAGTTCTAAGTCCCCAGTGTTGAGGATACCCCAATGTTTGCGGATAATGTTTCTAATCCTATTGGAGTCTGGAGTAAAGGATGTGACGCAAGTCAGTGTCTCTATGTGTTCTTTATGGTTGGTTTCCAATAGGGCCTCTCTGTTATTGTGCCTCGCCCTCTTCATGGCTTGTGCTACCTTATGTCGTGGATATTCTCGTGCATGTAGGTTAGCCGTTAGATTCTTGGCTTCTAATTTGTAGTCCTCAACAGAGCTACAATTCCTCCTGATCCGGAGGAATTGGCCAACCGGTAGGTTCTCTTTGAGGGCCCTAGGATGGTGACTACTAAACAGGAGGAGGCTATTACTGTCCGTGGGCTTTTTGTACAATTTGGTACTTAAGCGACCCTCATTCAGAATAATGTTGAGGTCGAGGAAGGGGACCATACAATCTGAGATGGTGTGGGTAAATTTAAGGTAGGGGTTTAAAGTGTTGACCCATACACAAAATTCATCACAGGTAGTCCTATCTCCCTTCCAAAAGATCAGAATATCGTCGATGTAACGCTTCCACAATATGAGGTTATTTAAGTAGGGGTTGCCAACATCGAAGATAAGTCTAGTCTCAAAAGCAGCCACGTACAGGCAAGCCACACTTGGAGCGAATGTACTGCCCATGGAAGTGCCCTGTGTTTGGTGGTAGAGTTTGTTGTTATACTCAAAAAAGTTCTCGGTAAGGGCAAGGGTGGCACATTCCATGATAAAGGGAACAGGTGTAGGTGAGTTCCAGTCGGTGGAGTTGAGAGCATCCTCAATCACCTCTAGAGTGGCACGTTGAGGGATGTTGGTATACAACGCCTCTACGTCCAGGGTTACCAACATATTTATTTCATCCTGACCTTGGAATCCCTCAATCAAACGGAGTACATCAGTGGTATCTAGAAGGAATGATGGAGTCTCCTTAACTAGAGGCTGTAGGAAATAATCACAGAACCTGGACAACGGTTCCAGCAATGAGCCGATGCCTGACACGATGGGCCTCCCTGGGACTGGTCTCACGCCCTTGTGTATTTTTGGTAGGATATAAAAGTACGGCGTTATGGGATCTTTTGTGACCAGGAATTCAGCCTCTTTTTTGCTTAACCAGCCTTCTGTTTCTGCTGTAAAAACCATGGTGGCGATTAGGGTGGTCAGTCTTTTGGTTGGGTTCACAGAAATCGGGGTGTAATATTCTACCTTACTGAGTTGTCGTAAGCATTCAGTCTCGTAGTCACTAGTGGACATGATTACAGTGGCCCCTCCTTTGTCCGCCTGTTTGATGGTTATGCTCGAGTCATCAGCAAGGGATCTAGCTGCTGACCATTCATCATTGGAGAAATTGTGAAAGGGGGTATTGGACCTACCCTCTGTCACGTCTTTAAGCACTGCCTGCTCAAAGGTTAAAATTTAATTGGGCACCATGCTATTGTTAGGTGTAAAGGTAGAGGGATTATGTAACCCCGTATCATTCCTAGTTGGTGTTGGTCTGTCTTTGAAAAATGCATTGAGCCTCACCTTACGGAAGAAGCTATGTATTTCGCATTGATCTCTGAAATGGTCAATTCGGGGGGTGGGAACGTAGCCTAGACCTTTGCGCAGGACTGTTAATTCTGTCTCCATGAGATTCCTAGGGGAGAGATTCACTATTAGTTTTCTTCCCCCTGCTCATACTCCTGGTCTCTACGGAGTTCTGGGTCTGTTCCTGCCAGTGTACTTGTTTGGCGGTCCCTCTTCTTCGCCCTTTTCCTCTGCCCCAGCCTCTTCCTAAAAAAGGCTGGTTGTTGCCAGCGAAGAATTGTGGTGGCCCCTGTGGGTAACATGGTGGACCCTGCGGGTACCCTGGAAATTGCCACATTGGAGGACCTTGGTAGGGTTGCATGGGGTAATGGGGGAATCCCGGTCGTGGTGTGCGTCTGGGATTATTATTACCCCAACTGCCTGTGCTAGAGTCACTACTCGAGGAGGAGCCCCTCCTTATTTGCATAGTACCCTCATCTGAGGAGTAACTAGTTTTGTTGGAAATAAAGTCGGCCTTGAGGTAGGGGTAGACTTTTTCTTTGTCGAACCTTTGAATATCTTTTTGCAGTTTACTGATCTTTTGTTTCATCAGAAACTCTTTGTTTTCAGCGATCTCGTTGTTAATTTCAGTAAGCTTGCCCTTAAATATTGTCATCACGATCGTGGTCTTAAGGTTACTCTCGGCTATTTGTATCCTGACAAGGAGGGCGTCTGCTAGTCTTTTCGCTGTGTTGATAATCAGAATGAGTAAGTCCCTAGTGCATTTCCATGACACTAGGGACCATTCATTTTAAAAACTGTGTCATCCAAAAAGAGGCAGGGAAAGTTGTTAATTATGAGACCATTAGGGGCTATATTGGCCCGCAAGTACTCGGTCATCATAGCACCGTGCAAGGTAATTTTTAACCATTCCCGTTTCATGGCCGTTAGTGAGGACCAGTCGTCTGCCTGGCTACCTGAGGCAGAAGTGCCGTCGGTGCCCAGGATTGAGGGTGTCTTTAAAATTTCTGCTGCTACTTCATCACCGTAGCTAAGTCCCTGAACTCCCTCCATGATATCACGGTGGAGTCCGGGGATCCAGATCTCGCGAGTTGATCGGTGATCGACTCGAAGTTGTGCAATGGGCCAGGGAATGCAATTTGCGTTCCTGGTAACCTAAAGTCCCACGGTACCAAGCCGTACTGAAAATCCAACAAAAGAGGGGGACTATGGGCTTTTGAGAGGTCCAGCATACATGCCCGAAATAGACTTGCAAAGAAAAAGGTATGCAGTTCCTGTTGTGAGGAGAATAGGAAGGCAGGGGAGGGGACTCGCAAAGTCCCTAACTACAAGTGGGTAGTGTTAGTGGGAAAGGAGGGGGACTGGGAAGTCCTTCCTTTTGGAATGAGGGCCCTCACACACCCAGCCTGCTGGGTGTCATGCTTCATCATCGGGCATGCTCCTCGTCGGGTCGGCGCTGCAATACCCGACGGGCACCCTATGCAGGGGCTCTTTGGCGGAGATCTTTTATTCCTTGCCGTATGGTGCAGTGGGTGTAAGGGGCCTTAGAAGTGTAGAAATGCAAATGTGTGGATTAAAACAGGGAATGGAAGAGTCAGGTAAATTAGACTTTAATGATCCTGCCTTCCCCCTGATTAAAAATGGAGTTGGCGACTCACTGCAAATATGCTGCAGCGTGTTGTGCTCAATCTCGTGCGGTCAACATGTTTCTTGCCTGTTTAGTCAGGTGGATCTAGCGGCAATTCCTCAGGACCTAGTGAAAATAGTTAATCTACACTCAAATATGGTGAGACTGTGATGTTCTAGCCTATTATTACCACAAGTGACACCAAGAGGTAAAGTACCTGTTGATGCGACAGCCAATCTGAAATGGAAAATGGCAAAATGAAAGCAAATCATATCAGAAAACAATCATGCTGTAAATACTCCTGCCCTCGTATCCCTCAATAGTGACACCAGATTGTGCACTTTAACAAAATGCGGTGAGCATAGTCAAAAAATGGTCACACATGTCAACCAAAATTGCCCCGCTGTGGTCGATGCCTACGTATGTATATATGTGAAACGCAGCGGGTTCAAACCATGCGGTGAGTGATTAAAAATGATGATTAAAAACTAAGAAGTAGCAACATGGTGAGGTAACAGCAACTCACCTAAAACTATCTTGAGATTGGCCCCTTCAAATCCCGGCAAATGTTGGACACAGTAAGGTGTTTGTGTCCTGGGGAGGGAGCCCAAAAGAGGAAAAGATAGTTTGAGCGCCTAGTGTAGGATGCGCGTAAGTTGGTAGATAGGGGGTGGTAGCCTCTGGTGTAGCGAGAGGCAGGAGTGAGGTGGCTATCAAGCAGGGCCCCGCGTCGTGGATCGTTACTCACGGATCAGATAGGCGCAACACCCAGCCCCTGTCTGCCGGCGTGACGGGAGGTCGCCCCTCAATGAGAGGCGCCCGCTCCGTCCGCCGAACGAGCAGTACGCCGAGGACCGCCATCTGTGATAGAGAATTCGTAGGGTACGCCCCCAGGATCGCGGGTGTGCTGCTGGTGCCGAAAATCGGCGTCCAAGCCTGTGCCTCAAAGAATGTCCTCGTACAGGCAGAAATCCGACCAGGTTCCTCCAGTCCTAGGAGGAAAATAGTACTCACCAAATGACTGCGCCCAGGTGACGAGTGACCTACCCTGCACTGCCGGATCCGGGAGGTAATGGTCCCAACCAGGCTGGGGTTTAAATAATAGTGGAAATGGCGCGCAGGGCGGGAACATCTCCTAAAGGGAGCCGGAGACTAGTGTGTACTTCGCCCCTGGTGGAGAGGAGTGGAGATGTATGGTGGCCATTTTGGGGGAATATCAAAAGTCACAGCGGGCGCCATCTTGGAGTGGGCAAAAAATGGGACGTGACTATGGCAGAAACTAATTGTCATGGATAGATGTAAACATCGGGGTGTTGCTACGTTACGTTGAGGCTACTCCAGGGGATATCTTCGTTGAGCCCATGTTTATCAGTGGCCAGACGAAAAATCCATCTTTGTTCAATCCTAAAGAGTGCCCCTGGAGAGATGGCAGAATGTGCTTCCAAAATCACCCAACTCAAGTTGTCGCAGGTATGTCCAGCAGTCTCAAAATGTGTGTACAATTTGGTAGTTACTCTGCGGCACCGTATATTGCTCTTGTGTTCGCCGATACGTGTTTTTACAGTCCTCGTGGTCATACCCACATACCAGAGATTGCATGGGCATGAAAGTAAGTAGATGCAATTGGTGGTGTTGCAGTTGGTGTGTTTGGTTAGTTTCCATGTAAAGTTGTTGGAAAAAATTATTTCTTTGGTGGGTTTGGTCAATGTGCATGCAACACAAGACCCACACGGGTAGTGTCCTGAGACTGGTGGAAGGTCCCATAGAGCTCTCTGTGTAGGTTTAGTTTTGGTTATTGGTCTAGTATGGATCAATATGTCTTTGAGGTTACTGGTTCTTTTGAACGCAAACCTTGGAGTAGGTAGTTCTAAGTCCCCAGTGTTGAGGATACCCCAATGTTTGCGGATAATGTTTCTAATCCTATTGGAGTCTGGAGTAAAGGATGTGACGCAAGTCAGTGTCTCTATGTGTTCTTTATGGTTGGTTTCCAATAGGGCCTCTCTGTTATTGTGCCTCGCCCTCTTCATGGCTTGTGCTACCTTATGTCGTGGATATTCTCGTGCATGTAGGTTAGCCGTTAGATTCTTGGCTTCTAATTTGTAGTCCTCAACAGAGCTACAATTCCTCCTGATCCGGAGGAATTGGCCAACCAGTAGGTTCTCTTTGAGGGCCCTAGGATGGTGACTACTAAACAGGAGGAGGCTATTACTGTCCGTGGGCTTTTTGTACAATTTGGTACTTAAGCGACCCTCATTCAGAATAATGTTGAGGTCGAGGAAGGGGACCATACAATCTGAGATGGTGTGGGTAAATTTAAGGTAGGGGTTTAAAGTGTTGACCCATACACAAAATTCATCACAGGTAGTCCTATCTCCCTTCCAAAAGATCAGAATATCGTCGATGTAACGCTTCCACAATATGAGGTTATTTAAGTAGGGGTTGCCAACATCGAAGATAAGTCTAGTCTCAAAAGCAGCCACGTACAGGCAAGCCACACTTGGAGCGAATGTACTGCCCATGGAAGTGCCCTGTGTTTGGTGGTAGAGTTTGTTGTTATACTCAAAAAAGTTCTCGGTAAGGGCAAGGGTGGCACATTCCATGATAAAGGGAACAGGTGTAGGTGAGTTCCAGTCGGTGGAGTTGAGAGCATCCTCAATCACCTCTAGAGTGGCACGTTGAGGGATGTTGGTATACAACGCCTCTACGTCCAGGGTTACCAACATATTTATTTCATCCTGACCTTGGAATCCCTCAATCAAACGGAGTACATCAGTGGTATCTAGAAGGAATGATGGAGTCTCCTTAACTAGAGGCTGTAGGAAATAATCACAGAACCTGGACAACGGTTCCAGCAATGAGCCGATGCCTGACACGATGGGCCTCCCTGGGACTGGTCTCACGCCCTTGTGTATTTTTGGTAGGATATAAAAGTACGGCGTTATGGGATCTTTTGTGACCAGGAATTCAGCCTCTTTTTTGCTTAACCAGCCTTCTGTTTCTGCTGTAAAAACCATGGTGGCGATTAGGGTGGTCAGTCTTTTGGTTGGGTTCACAGAAATCGGGGTGTAATATTCTACCTTACTGAGTTGTCGTAAGCATTCAGTCTCGTAGTCACTAGTGGACATGATTACAGTGGCCCCTCCTTTGTCCGCCTGTTTGATGGTTATGCTCGAGTCATCAGCAAGGGATCTAGCTGCTGACCATTCATCATTGGAGAAATTGTGAAAGGGGGTATTGGACCTACCCTCTGTCACGTCTTTAAGCACTGCCTGCTCAAAGGTTAAAATTTCATTGGGCACCATGCTATTGTTAGGTGTAAAGGTAGAGGGATTATGTAACCCCGTATCATTCCTAGTTGGTGTTGGTCTGTCTTTGAAAAATGCATTGAGCCTCACCTTACGGAAGAAGCTATGTATTTCGCATTGATCTCTGAAATGGTCAATTCGGGGGGTGGGAACGTAGCCTAGACCTTTGCGCAGGACTGTTAATTCTGTCTCCGTGAGATTCCTAGGGGAGAGATTCACTATTAGTTTTCTTCCCCCTGCTCATACTCCTGGTCTCTACGGAGTTCTGGGTCTGTTCCTGCCAGTGTACTTGTTTGGCGGTCCCTCTTCTTCGCCCTTTTCCTCTGCCCCAGCCTCTTCCTAAAAAAGGCTGGTTGTTGCCAGCGAAGAATTGTGGTGGCCCCTGTGGGTAACATGGTGGACCCTGCGGGTACCCTGGAAATTGCCACATTGGAGGACCTTGGTAGGGTTGCATGGGGTAATGGGGGAATCCCGGTCGTGGTGTGCGTCTGGGATTATTATTACCCCAACTGCCTGTGCTAGAGTCACTACTCGAGGAGGAGCCCCTCCTTATTTGCATAGTACCCTCATCTGAGGAGTAACTAGTTTTGTTGGAAATAAAGTCGGCCTTGAGGTAGGGGTAGACTTTTTCTTTGTCGAACCTTTGAATATCTTTTTGCAGTTTACTGATCTTTTGTTTCATCAGAAACTCTTTGTTTTCAGCGATCTCGTTGTTAATTTCAGTAAGCTTGCCCTTAAATATTGTCATCACGATCGTGGTCTTAAGGTTACTCTCGGCTATTTGTATCCTGACAAGGAGGGCGTCTGCTAGTCTTTTCGCTGTGTTGATAATCAGAATGAGTAAGTCCCTAGTGCATTTCCATGACACTAGGGACCATTCATTTTAAAAACTGTGTCATCCAAAAAGAGGCAGGGAAAGTTGTTAATTATGAGACCATTAGGGGCTATATTGGCCCGCAAGTACTCGGTCATCATAGCACCGTGCAAGGTAATTTTTAACCATTCCCGTTTCATGGCCGTTAGTGAGGACCAGTCGTCTGCCTGGCTACCTGAGGCAGAAGTGCCGTCGGTGCCCAGGATTGAGGGTGTCTTTAAAATTTCTGCTGCTACTTCATCACCGTAGCTAAGTCCCTGAACTCCCTCCATGATATCACGGTGGAGTCCGGGGATCCAGATCTCGCGAGTTGATCGGTGATCGACTCGAAGTTGTGCAATGGGCCAGGGAATGCAATTTGCGTTCCTGGTAACCTAAAGTCCCACGGTACCAAGCCGTACTGAAAATCCAACAAAAGAGGGGGACTATGGGCTTTTAAGAGGTCCAGCATACATGCCCGAAATAGACTTGCAAAGAAAAAGGTATGCAGTTCCTGTTGTGAGGGGAATAGGAAGGCAGGGGAGGGGACTCGCAAAGTCCCTAACTACAAGTGGGTAGTGTTAGTGGGAAAGGAGGGGGACTGGGAAGTCCTTCCTTTTGGAATGAGGGCCCTCACACACCCAGCCTGCTGGGTGTCATGCTTCATCATCGGGCATGCTCCTCGTCGGGTCGGCGCTGCAATACCCGACGGGCACCCTATGCAGGGGCTCTTTGGCGGAGATCTTTTATTCCTTGCCGTATGGTGCAGTGGGTGTAAGGGGCCTTAGAAGTGTAGAAATGCAAATGTGTGGATTAAAACAGGGAATGGAAGAGTCAGGTAAATTAGACTTTAATGATCCTGCCTTCCCCCTGATTAAAAATGGAGTTGGCGACTCACTGCAAATATGCTGCAGCGTGTTGTGCTCAATCTCGTGCGGTCAACATGTTTCTTGCCTGTTTAGTCAGGTGGATCTAGCGGCAATTCCTCAGGACCTAGTGAAAATAGTTAATCTACACTCAAATATGGTGAGACTGTGATGTTCTAGCCTATTATTACCACAAGTGACACCAAGAGGTAAAGTACCTGTTGATGCGACAGCCAATCTGAAATGGAAAATGGCAAAATGAAAGCAAATCATATCAGAAAACAATCATGCTGTAAATACTCCTGCCCTCGTATCCCTCAATAGTGACACCAGATTGTGCACTTTAACAAAATGCGGTGAGCATAGTCAAAAAATGGTCACACATGTCAACCAAAATTGCCCCGCTGTGGTCGATGCCTACGTATGTATATATGTGAAACGCAGCGGGTTCAAACCATGCGGTGAGTGATTAAAAATGATGATTAAAAACTAAGAAGTAGCAACATGGTGAGGTAACAGCAACTCACCTAAAACTATCTTGAGATTGGCCCCTTCAAATCCCGGCAAATGTTGGACACAGTAAGGTGTTTGTGTCCTGGGGAGGGAGCCCAAAAGAGGAAAAGATAGTTTGAGCGCCTAGTGTAGGATGCGCGTAAGTTGGTAGATAGGGGGTGGTAGCCTCTGGTGTAGCGAGAGGCAGGAGTGAGGTGGCTATCAAGCAGGGCCCCGCGTCGTGGATCGTTACTCACGGATCAGATAGGCGCAACACCCAGCCCCTGTCTGCCGGCGTGACGGGAGGTCGCCCCTCAATGAGAGGCGCCCGCTCCGTCCGCCGAACGAGCAGTACGCCGAGGACCGCCATCTGTGATAGAGAATTCGTAGGGTACGCCCCCAGGATCGCGGGTGTGCTGCTGGTGCCGAAAATCGGCGTCCAAGCCTGTGCCTCAAAGAATGTCCTCGTACAGGCAGAAATCCGACCAGGTTCCTCCAGTCCTAGGAGGAAAATAGTACTCACCAAATGACTGCGCCCAGGTGACGAGTGACCTACCCTGCACTGCCGGATCCGGGAGGTAATGGTCCCAACCAGGCTGGGGTTTAAATAATAGTGGAAATGGCGCGCAGGGCGGGAACATCTCCTAAAGGGAGCCGGAGACTAGTGTGTACTTCGCCCCTGGTGGAGAGGAGTGGAGATGTATGGTGGCCATTTTGGGGGAATATCAAAAGTCACAGCGGGCGCCATCTTGGAGTGGGCAAAAAATGGGACGTGACTATGGCAGAAACTAATTGTCATGGATAGATGTAAACATCGGGGTGTTGCTACGTTACGTTGAGGCTACTCCAGGGGATATCTTCGTTGAGCCCATGTTTATCAGTGGCCAGACGAAAAATCCATCTTTGTTCAATCCTAAAGAGTGCCCCTGGAGAGATGGCAGAATGTGCTTCCAAAATCACCCAACTCAAGTTGTCGCAGGTATGTCCAGCAGTCTCAAAATGTGTGTACAATTTGGTAGTTACTCTGCGGCACCGTATATTGCTCTTGTGTTCGCCGATACGTGTTTTTACAGTCCTCGTGGTCATACCCACATACCAGAGATTGCATGGGCATGAAAGTAAGTAGATGCAATTGGTGGTGTTGCAGTTGGTGTGTTTGGTTAGTTTCCATGTAAAGTTGTTGGAAAAAATTATTTCTTTGGTGGGTTTGGTCAATGTGCATGCAACACAAGACCCACACGGGTAGTGTCCTGAGACTGGTGGAAGGTCCCATAGAGCTCTCTGTGTAGGTTTAGTTTTGGTTATTGGTCTAGTATGGATCAATATGTCTTTGAGGTTACTGGTTCTTTTGAACGCAAACCTTGGAGTAGGTAGTTCTAAGTCCCCAGTGTTGAGGATACCCCAATGTTTGCGGATAATGTTTCTAATCCTATTGGAGTCTGGAGTAAAGGATGTGACGCAAGTCAGTGTCTCTATGTGTTCTTTATGGTTGGTTTCCAATAGGGCCTCTCTGTTATTGTGCCTCGCCCTCTTCATGGCTTGTGCTACCTTATGTCGTGGATATTCTCGTGCATGTAGGTTAGCCGTTAGATTCTTGGCTTCTAATTTGTAGTCCTCAACAGAGCTACAATTCCTCCTGATCCGGAGGAATTGGCCAACCAGTAGGTTCTCTTTGAGGGCCCTAGGATGGTGACTACTAAACAGGAGGAGGCTATTACTGTCCGTGGGCTTTTTGTACAATTTGGTACTTAAGCGACCCTCATTCAGAATAATGTTGAGGTCGAGGAAGGGGACCATACAATCTGAGATGGTGTGGGTAAATTTAAGGTAGGGGTTTAAAGTGTTGACCCATACACAAAATTCATCACAGGTAGTCCTATCTCCCTTCCAAAAGATCAGAATATCGTCGATGTAACGCTTCCACAATATGAGGTTATTTAAGTAGGGGTTGCCAACATCGAAGATAAGTCTAGTCTCAAAAGCAGCCACGTACAGGCAAGCCACACTTGGAGCGAATGTACTGCCCATGGAAGTGCCCTGTGTTTGGTGGTAGAGTTTGTTGTTATACTCAAAAAAGTTCTCGGTAAGGGCAAGGGTGGCACATTCCATGATAAAGGGAACAGGTGTAGGTGAGTTCCAGTCGGTGGAGTTGAGAGCATCCTCAATCACCTCTAGAGTGGCACGTTGAGGGATGTTGGTATACAACGCCTCTACGTCCAGGGTTACCAACATATTTATTTCATCCTGACCTTGGAATCCCTCAATCAAACGGAGTACATCAGTGGTATCTAGAAGGAATGATGGAGTCTCCTTAACTAGAGGCTGTAGGAAATAATCACAGAACCTGGACAACGGTTCCAGCAATGAGCCGATGCCTGACACGATGGGCCTCCCTGGGACTGGTCTCACGCCCTTGTGTATTTTTGGTAGGATATAAAAGTACGGCGTTATGGGATCTTTTGTGACCAGGAATTCAGCCTCTTTTTTGCTTAACCAGCCTTCTGTTTCTGCTGTAAAAACCATGGTGGCGATTAGGGTGGTCAGTCTTTTGGTTGGGTTCACAGAAATCGGGGTGTAATATTCTACCTTACTGAGTTGTCGTAAGCATTCAGTCTCGTAGTCACTAGTGGACATGATTACAGTGGCCCCTCCTTTGTCCGCCTGTTTGATGGTTATGCTCGAGTCATCAGCGAGGGATCTAGCTGCTGACCATTCATCATTGGAGAAATTGTGAAAGGGGGTATTGGACCTACCCTCTGTCACGTCTTTAAGCACTGCCTGCTCAAAGGTTAAAATTTCATTGGGCACCATGCTATTGTTAGGTGTAAAGGTAGAGGGATTATGTAACCCCGTATCATTCCTAGTTGGTGTTGGTCTGTCTTTGAAAAATGCATTGAGCCTCACCTTACGGAAGAAGCTATGTATTTCGCATTGATCTCTGAAATGGTCAATTCGGGGGGTGGGAACGTAGCCTAGACCTTTGCGCAGGACTGTTAATTCTGTCTCCGTGAGATTCCTAGGGGAGAGATTCACTATTAGTTTTCTTCCCCCTGCTCATACTCCTGGTCTCTACGGAGTTCTGGGTCTGTTCCTGCCAGTGTACTTGTTTGGCGGTCCCTCTTCTTCGCCCTTTTCCTCTGCCCCAGCCTCTTCCTAAAAAAGGCTGGTTGTTGCCAGCGAAGAATTGTGGTGGCCCCTGTGGGTAACATGGTGGACCCTGCGGGTACCCTGGAAATTGCCACATTGGAGGACCTTGGTAGGGTTGCATGGGGTAATGGGGGAATCCCGGTCGTGGTGTGCGTCTGGGATTATTATTACCCCAACTGCCTGTGCTAGAGTCACTACTCGAGGAGGAGCCCCTCCTTATTTGCATAGTACCCTCATCTGAGGAGTAACTAGTTTTGTTGGAAATAAAGTCGGCCTTGAGGTAGGGGTAGACTTTTTCTTTGTCGAACCTTTGAATATCTTTTTGCAGTTTACTGATCTTTTGTTTCATCAGAAACTCTTTGTTTTCAGCGATCTCGTTGTTAATTTCAGTAAGCTTGCCCTTAAATATTGTCATCACGATCGTGGTCTTAAGGTTACTCTCGGCTATTTGTATCCTGACAAGGAGGGCGTCTGCTAGTCTTTTCGCTGTGTTGATAATCAGAATGAGTAAGTCCCTAGTGCATTTCCATGACACTAGGGACCATTCATTTTAAAAACTGTGTCATCCAAAAAGAGGCGGGGAAAGTTGTTAATTATGAGACCATTAGGGGCTATATTGGCCCGCAAGTACTCGGTCATCATAGCACCGTGCAAGGTAATTTTTAACCATTCCCGTTTCATGGCCGTTAGTGAGGACCAGTCGTCTGCCTGGCTACCTGAGGCAGAAGTGCCGTCGGTGCCCAGGATTGAGGGTGTCTTTAAAATTTCTGCTGCTACTTCATCACCGTAGCTAAGTCCCTGAACTCCCTCCATGATATCACGGTGGAGTCCGGGGATCCAGATCTCGCGAGTTGATCGGTGATCGACTCGAAGTTGTGCAATGGGCCAGGGAATGCAATTTGCGTTCCTGGTAACCTAAAGTCCCACGGTACCAAGCCGTACTGAAAATCCAACAAAAGAGGGGGACTATGGGCTTTTAAGAGGTCCAGCATACATGCCCGAAATAGACTTGCAAAGAAAAAGGTATGCAGTTCCTGTTGTGAGGGGAATAGGAAGGCAGGGGAGGGGACTCGCAAAGTCCCTAACTACAAGTGGGTAGTGTTAGTGGGAAAGGAGGGGGACTGGGAAGTCCTTCCTTTTGGAATGAGGGCCCTCACACACCCAGCCTGCTGGGTGTCATGCTTCATCATCGGGCATGCTCCTCGTCGGGTCGGCGCTGCAATACCCGACGGGCACCCTATGCAGGGGCTCTTTGGCGGAGATCTTTTATTCCTTGCCGTATGGTGCAGTGGGTGTAAGGGGCCTTAGAAGTGTAGAAATGCAAATGTGTGGATTAAAACAGGGAATGGAAGAGTCAGGTAAATTAGACTTTAATGATCCTGCCTTCCCCCTGATTAAAAATGGAGTTGGCGACTCACTGCAAATATGCTGCAGCGTGTTGTGCTCAATCTCGTGCGGTCAACATGTTTCTTGCCTGTTTAGTCAGGTGGATCTAGCGGCAATTCCTCAGGACCTAGTGAAAATAGTTAATCTACACTCAAATATGGTGAGACTGTGATGTTCTAGCCTATTATTACCACAAGTGACACCAAGAGGTAAAGTACCTGTTGATGCGACAGCCAATCTGAAATGGAAAATGGCAAAATGAAAGCAAATCATATCAGAAAACAATCATGCTGTAAATACTCCTGCCCTCGTATCCCTCAATAGTGACACCAGATTGTGCACTTTAACAAAATGCGGTGAGCATAGTCAAAAAATGGTCACACATGTCAACCAAAATTGCCCCGCTGTGGTCGATGCCTACGTATGTATATATGTGAAACGCAGCGGGTTCAAACCATGCGGTGAGTGATTAAAAATGATGATTAAAAACTAAGAAGTAGCAACATGGTGAGGTAACAGCAACTCACCTAAAACTATCTTGAGATTGGCCCCTTCAAATCCCGGCAAATGTTGGACACAGTAAGGTGTTTGTGTCCTGGGGAGGGAGCCCAAAAGAGGAAAAGATAGTTTGAGCGCCTAGTGTAGGATGCGCGTAAGTTGGTAGATAGGGGGTGGTAGCCTCTGGTGTAGCGAGAGGCAGGAGTGAGGTGGCTATCAAGCAGGGCCCCGCGTCGTGGATCGTTACTCACGGATCAGATAGGCGCAACACCCAGCCCCTGTCTGCCGGCGTGACGGGAGGTCGCCCCTCAATGAGAGGCGCCCGCTCCGTCCGCCGAACGAGCAGTACGCCGAGGACCGCCATCTGTGATAGAGAATTCGTAGGGTACGCCCCCAGGATCGCGGGTGTGCTGCTGGTGCCGAAAATCGGCGTCCAAGCCTGTGCCTCAAAGAATGTCCTCGTACAGGCAGAAATCCGACCAGGTTCCTCCAGTCCTAGGAGGAAAATAGTACTCACCAAATGACTGCGCCCAGGTGACGAGTGACCTACCCTGCACTGCCGGATCCGGGAGGTAATGGTCCCAACCAGGCTGGGGTTTAAATAATAGTGGAAATGGCGCGCAGGGCGGGAACATCTCCTAAAGGGAGCCGGAGACTAGTGTGTACTTCGCCCCTGGTGGAGAGGAGTGGAGATGTATGGTGGCCATTTTGGGGGAATATCAAAAGTCACAGCGGGCGCCATCTTGGAGTGGGCAAAAAATGGGACGTGACTATGGCAGAAACTAATTGTCATGGATAGATGTAAACATCGGGGTGTTGCTACGTTACGTTGAGGCTACTCCAGGGGATATCTTCGTTGAGCCCATGTTTATCAGTGGCCAGACGAAAAATCCATCTTTGTTCAATCCTAAAGAGTGCCCCTGGAGAGATGGCAGAATGTGCTTCCAAAATCACCCAACTCAAGTTGTCGCAGGTATGTCCAGCAGTCTCAAAATGTGTGTACAATTTGGTAGTTACTCTGCGGCACCGTATATTGCTCTTGTGTTCGCCGATACGTGTTTTTACAGTCCTCGTGGTCATACCCACATACCAGAGATTGCATGGGCATGAAAGTAAGTAGATGCAATTGGTGGTGTTGCAGTTGGTGTGTTTGGTTAGTTTCCATGTAAAGTTGTTGGAAAAAATTATTTCTTTGGTGGGTTTGGTCAATGTGCATGCAACACAAGACCCACACGGGTAGTGTCCTGAGACTGGTGGAAGGTCCCATAGAGCTCTCTGTGTAGGTTTAGTTTTGGTTATTGGTCTAGTATGGATCAATATGTCTTTGAGGTTACTGGTTCTTTTGAACGCAAACCTTGGAGTAGGTAGTTCTAAGTCCCCAGTGTTGAGGATACCCCAATGTTTGCGGATAATGTTTCTAATCCTATTGGAGTCTGGAGTAAAGGATGTGACGCAAGTCAGTGTCTCTATGTGTTCTTTATGGTTGGTTTCCAATAGGGCCTCTCTGTTATTGTGCCTCGCCCTCTTCATGGCTTGTGCTACCTTATGTCGTGGATATTCTCGTGCATGTAGGTTAGCCGTTAGATTCTTGGCTTCTAATTTGTAGTCCTCAACAGAGCTACAATTCCTCCTGATCCGGAGGAATTGGCCAACCGGTAGGTTCTCTTTGAGGGCCCTAGGATGGTGACTACTAAACAGGAGGAGGCTATTACTGTCCGTGGGCTTTTTGTACAATTTGGTACTTAAGCGACCCTCATTCAGAATAATGTTGAGGTCGAGGAAGGGGACCATACAATCTGAGATGGTGTGGGTAAATTTAAGGTAGGGGTTTAAAGTGTTGACCCATACACAAAATTCATCACAGGTAGTCCTATCTCCCTTCCAAAAGATCAGAATATCGTCGATGTAACGCTTCCACAATATGAGGTTATTTAAGTAGGGGTTGCCAACATCGAAGATAAGTCTAGTCTCAAAAGCAGCCACGTACAGGCAAGCCACACTTGGAGCGAATGTACTGCCCATGGAAGTGCCCTGTGTTTGGTGGTAGAGTTTGTTGTTATACTCAAAAAAGTTCTCGGTAAGGGCAAGGGTGGCACATTCCATGATAAAGGGAACAGGTGTAGGTGAGTTCCAGTCGGTGGAGTTGAGAGCATCCTCAATCACCTCTAGAGTGGCACGTTGAGGGATGTTGGTATACAACGCCTCTACGTCCAGGGTTACCAACATATTTATTTCATCCTGACCTTGGAATCCCTCAATCAAACGGAGTACATCAGTGGTATCTAGAAGGAATGATGGAGTCTCCTTAACTAGAGGCTGTAGGAAATAATCACAGAACCTGGACAACGGTTCCAGCAATGAGCCGATGCCTGACACGATGGGCCTCCCTGGGACTGGTCTCACGCCCTTGTGTATTTTTGGTAGGATATAAAAGTACGGCGTTATGGGATCTTTTGTGACCAGGAATTCAGCCTCTTTTTTGCTTAACCAGCCTTCTGTTTCTGCTGTAAAAACCATGGTGGCGATTAGGGTGGTCAGTCTTTTGGTTGGGTTCACAGAAATCGGGGTGTAATATTCTACCTTACTGAGTTGTCGTAAGCATTCAGTCTCGTAGTCACTAGTGGACATGATTACAGTGGCCCCTCCTTTGTCCGCCTGTTTGATGGTTATGCTCGAGTCATCAGCGAGGGATCTAGCTGCTGACCATTCATCATTGGAGAAATTGTGAAAGGGGGTATTGGACCTACCCTCTGTCACGTCTTTAAGCACTGCCTGCTCAAAGGTTAAAATTTCATTGGGCACCATGCTATTGTTAGGTGTAAAGGTAGAGGGATTATGTAACCCCGTATCATTCCTAGTTGGTGTTGGTCTGTCTTTGAAAAATGCATTGAGCCTCACCTTACGGAAGAAGCTATGTATTTCGCATTGATCTCTGAAATGGTCAATTCGGGGGGTGGGAACGTAGCCTAGACCTTTGCGCAGGACTGTTAATTCTGTCTCCATGAGATTCCTAGGGGAGAGATTCACTATTAGTTTTCTTCCCCCTGCTCATACTCCTGGTCTCTACGGAGTTCTGGGTCTGTTCCTGCCAGTGTACTTGTTTGGCGGTCCCTCTTCTTCGCCCTTTTCCTCTGCCCCAGCCTCTTCCTAAAAAAGGCTGGTTGTTGCCAGCGAAGAATTGTGGTGGCCCCTGTGGGTAACATGGTGGACCCTGCGGGTACCCTGGAAATTGCCACATTGGAGGACCTTGGTAGGGTTGCATGGGGTAATGGGGGAATCCCGGTCGTGGTGTGCGTCTGGGATTATTATTACCCCAACTGCCTGTGCTAGAGTCACTACTCGAGGAGGAGCCCCTCCTTATTTGCATAGTACCCTCATCTGAGGAGTAACTAGTTTTGTTGGAAATAAAGTCGGCCTTGAGGTAGGGGTAGACTTTTTCTTTGTCGAACCTTTGAATATCTTTTTGCAGTTTACTGATCTTTTGTTTCATCAGAAACTCTTTGTTTTCAGCGATCTCGTTGTTAATTTCAGTAAGCTTGCCCTTAAATATTGTCATCACGATCGTGGTCTTAAGGTTACTCTCGGCTATTTGTATCCTGACAAGGAGGGCGTCTGCTAGTCTTTTCGCTGTGTTGATAATCAGAATGAGTAAGTCCCTAGTGCATTTCCATGACACTAGGGACCATTCATTTTAAAAACTGTGTCATCCAAAAAGAGGCGGGGAAAGTTGTTAATTATGAGACCATTAGGGGCTATATTGGCCCGCAAGTACTCGGTCATCATAGCACCGTGCAAGGTAATTTTTAACCATTCCCGTTTCATGGCCGTTAGTGAGGACCAGTCGTCTGCCTGGCTACCTGAGGCAGAAGTGCCGTCGGTGCCCAGGATTGAGGGTGTCTTTAAAATTTCTGCTGCTACTTCATCACCGTAGCTAAGTCCCTGAACTCCCTCCATGATATCACGGTGGAGTCCGGGGATCCAGATCTCGCGAGTTGATCGGTGATCGACTCGAAGTTGTGCAATGGGCCAGGGAATGCAATTTGCGTTCCTGGTAACCTAAAGTCCCACGGTACCAAGCCGTACTGAAAATCCAACAAAAGAGGGGGACTATGGGCTTTTGAGAGGTCCAGCATACATGCCCGAAATAGACTTGCAAAGAAAAAGGTATGCAGTTCCTGTTGTGAGGGGAATAGGAAGGCAGGGGAGGGGACTCGCAAAGTCCCTAACTACAAGTGGGTAGTGTTAGTGGGAAAGGAGGGGGACTGGGAAGTCCTTCCTTTTGGAATGAGGGCCCTCACACACCCAGCCTGCTGGGTGTCATGCTTCATCATCGGGCATGCTCCTCGTCGGGTCGGCGCTGCAATACCCGACGGGCACCCTATGCAGGGGCTCTTTGGCGGAGATCTTTTATTCCTTGCCGTATGGTGCAGTGGGTGTAAGGGGCCTTAGAAGTGTAGAAATGCAAATGTGTGGATTAAAACAGGGAATGGAAGAGTCAGGTAAATTAGACTTTAATGATCCTGCCTTCCCCCTGATTAAAAATGGAGTTGGCGACTCACTGCAAATATGCTGCAGCGTGTTGTGCTCAATCTCGTGCGGTCAACATGTTTCTTGCCTGTTTAGTCAGGTGGATCTAGCGGCAATTCCTCAGGACCTAGTGAAAATAGTTAATCTACACTCAAATATGGTGAGACTGTGATGTTCTAGCCTATTATTACCACAAGTGACACCAAGAGGTAAAGTACCTGTTGATGCGACAGCCAATCTGAAATGGAAAATGGCAAAATGAAAGCAAATCATATCAGAAAACAATCATGCTGTAAATACTCCTGCCCTCGTATCCCTCAATAGTGACACCAGATTGTGCACTTTAACAAAATGCGGTGAGCATAGTCAAAAAATGGTCACACATGTCAACCAAAATTGCCCCGCTGTGGTCGATGCCTACGTATGTATATATGTGAAACGCAGCGGGTTCAAACCATGCGGTGAGTGATTAAAAATGATGATTAAAAACTAAGAAGTAGCAACATGGTGAGGTAACAGCAACTCACCTAAAACTATCTTGAGATTGGCCCCTTCAAATCCCGGCAAATGTTGGACACAGTAAGGTGTTTGTGTCCTGGGGAGGGAGCCCAAAAGAGGAAAAGATAGTTTGAGCGCCTAGTGTAGGATGCGCGTAAGTTGGTAGATAGGGGGTGGTAGCCTCTGGTGTAGCGAGAGGCAGGAGTGAGGTGGCTATCAAGCAGGGCCCCGCGTCGTGGATCGTTACTCACGGATCAGATAGGCGCAACACCCAGCCCCTGTCTGCCGGCGTGACGGGAGGTCGCCCCTCAATGAGAGGCGCCCGCTCCGTCCGCCGAACGAGCAGTACGCCGAGGACCGCCATCTGTGATAGAGAATTCGTAGGGTACGCCCCCAGGATCGCGGGTGTGCTGCTGGTGCCGAAAATCGGCGTCCAAGCCTGTGCCTCAAAGAATGTCCTCGTACAGGCAGAAATCCGACCAGGTTCCTCCAGTCCTAGGAGGAAAATAGTACTCACCAAATGACTGCGCCCAGGTGACGAGTGACCTACCCTGCACTGCCGGATCCGGGAGGTAATGGTCCCAACCAGGCTGGGGTTTAAATAATAGTGGAAATGGCGCGCAGGGCGGGAACATCTCCTAAAGGGAGCCGGAGACTAGTGTGTACTTCGCCCCTGGTGGAGAGGAGTGGAGATGTATGGTGGCCATTTTGGGGGAATATCAAAAGTCACAGCGGGCGCCATCTTGGAGTGGGCAAAAAATGGGACGTGACTATGGCAGAAACTAATTGTCATGGATAGATGTAAACATCGGGGTGTTGCTACGTTACGTTGAGGCTACTCCAGGGGATATCTTCGTTGAGCCCATGTTTATCAGTGGCCAGACGAAAAATCCATCTTTGTTCAATCCTAAAGAGTGCCCCTGGAGAGATGGCAGAATGTGCTTCCAAAATCACCCAACTCAAGTTGTCGCAGGTATGTCCAGCAGTCTCAAAATGTGTGTACAATTTGGTAGTTACTCTGCGGCACCGTATATTGCTCTTGTGTTCGCCGATACGTGTTTTTACAGTCCTCGTGGTCATACCCACATACCAGAGATTGCATGGGCATGAAAGTAAGTAGATGCAATTGGTGGTGTTGCAGTTGGTGTGTTTGGTTAGTTTCCATGTAAAGTTGTTGGAAAAAATTATTTCTTTGGTGGGTTTGGTCAATGTGCATGCAACACAAGACCCACACGGGTAGTGTCCTGAGACTGGTGGAAGGTCCCATAGAGCTCTCTGTGTAGGTTTAGTTTTGGTTATTGGTCTAGTATGGATCAATATGTCTTTGAGGTTACTGGTTCTTTTGAACGCAAACCTTGGAGTAGGTAGTTCTAAGTCCCCAGTGTTGAGGATACCCCAATGTTTGCGGATAATGTTTCTAATCCTATTGGAGTCTGGAGTAAAGGATGTGACGCAAGTCAGTGTCTCTATGTGTTCTTTATGGTTGGTTTCCAATAGGGCCTCTCTGTTATTGTGCCTCGCCCTCTTCATGGCTTGTGCTACCTTATGTCGTGGATATTCTCGTGCATGTAGGTTAGCCGTTAGATTCTTGGCTTCTAATTTGTAGTCCTCAACAGAGCTACAATTCCTCCTGATCCGGAGGAATTGGCCAACCGGTAGGTTCTCTTTGAGGGCCCTAGGATGGTGACTACTAAACAGGAGGAGGCTATTACTGTCCGTGGGCTTTTTGTACAATTTGGTACTTAAGCGACCCTCATTCAGAATAATGTTGAGGTCGAGGAAGGGGACCATACAATCTGAGATGGTGTGGGTAAATTTAAGGTAGGGGTTTAAAGTGTTGACCCATACACAAAATTCATCACAGGTAGTCCTATCTCCCTTCCAAAAGATCAGAATATCGTCGATGTAACGCTTCCACAATATGAGGTTATTTAAGTAGGGGTTGCCAACATCGAAGATAAGTCTAGTCTCAAAAGCAGCCACGTACAGGCAAGCCACACTTGGAGCGAATGTACTGCCCATGGAAGTGCCCTGTGTTTGGTGGTAGAGTTTGTTGTTATACTCAAAAAAGTTCTCGGTAAGGGCAAGGGTGGCACATTCCATGATAAAGGGAACAGGTGTAGGTGAGTTCCAGTCGGTGGAGTTGAGAGCATCCTCAATCACCTCTAGAGTGGCACGTTGAGGGATGTTGGTATACAACGCCTCTACGTCCAGGGTTACCAACATATTTATTTCATCCTGACCTTGGAATCCCTCAATCAAACGGAGTACATCAGTGGTATCTAGAAGGAATGATGGAGTCTCCTTAACTAGAGGCTGTAGGAAATAATCACAGAACCTGGACAACGGTTCCAGCAATGAGCCGATGCCTGACACGATGGGCCTCCCTGGGACTGGTCTCACGCCCTTGTGTATTTTTGGTAGGATATAAAAGTACGGCGTTATGGGATCTTTTGTGACCAGGAATTCAGCCTCTTTTTTGCTTAACCAGCCTTCTGTTTCTGCTGTAAAAACCATGGTGGCGATTAGGGTGGTCAGTCTTTTGGTTGGGTTCACAGAAATCGGGGTGTAATATTCTACCTTACTGAGTTGTCGTAAGCATTCAGTCTCGTAGTCACTAGTGGACATGATTACAGTGGCCCCTCCTTTGTCCGCCTGTTTGATGGTTATGCTCGAGTCATCAGCGAGGGATCTAGCTGCTGACCATTCATCATTGGAGAAATTGTGAAAGGGGGTATTGGACCTACCCTCTGTCACGTCTTTAAGCACTGCCTGCTCAAAGGTTAAAATTTCATTGGGCACCATGCTATTGTTAGGTGTAAAGGTAGAGGGATTATGTAACCCCGTATCATTCCTAGTTGGTGTTGGTCTGTCTTTGAAAAATGCATTGAGCCTCACCTTACGGAAGAAGCTATGTATTTCGCATTGATCTCTGAAATGGTCAATTCGGGGGGTGGGAACGTAGCCTAGACCTTTGCGCAGGACTGTTAATTCTGTCTCCATGAGATTCCTAGGGGAGAGATTCACTATTAGTTTTCTTCCCCCTGCTCATACTCCTGGTCTCTACGGAGTTCTGGGTCTGTTCCTGCCAGTGTACTTGTTTGGCGGTCCCTCTTCTTCGCCCTTTTCCTCTGCCCCAGCCTCTTCCTAAAAAAGGCTGGTTGTTGCCAGCGAAGAATTGTGGTGGCCCCTGTGGGTAACATGGTGGACCCTGCGGGTACCCTGGAAATTGCCACATTGGAGGACCTTGGTAGGGTTGCATGGGGTAATGGGGGAATCCCGGTCGTGGTGTGCGTCTGGGATTATTATTACCCCAACTGCCTGTGCTAGAGTCACTACTCGAGGAGGAGCCCCTCCTTATTTGCATAGTACCCTCATCTGAGGAGTAACTAGTTTTGTTGGAAATAAAGTCGGCCTTGAGGTAGGGGTAGACTTTTTCTTTGTCGAACCTTTGAATATCTTTTTGCAGTTTACTGATCTTTTGTTTCATCAGAAACTCTTTGTTTTCAGCGATCTCGTTGTTAATTTCAGTAAGCTTGCCCTTAAATATTGTCATCACGATCGTGGTCTTAAGGTTACTCTCGGCTATTTGTATCCTGACAAGGAGGGCGTCTGCTAGTCTTTTCGCTGTGTTGATAATCAGAATGAGTAAGTCCCTAGTGCATTTCCATGACACTAGGGACCATTCATTTTAAAAACTGTGTCATCCAAAAAGAGGCGGGGAAAGTTGTTAATTATGAGACCATTAGGGGCTATATTGGCCCGCAAGTACTCGGTCATCATAGCACCGTGCAAGGTAATTTTTAACCATTCCCGTTTCATGGCCGTTAGTGAGGACCAGTCGTCTGCCTGGCTACCTGAGGCAGAAGTGCCGTCGGTGCCCAGGATTGAGGGTGTCTTTAAAATTTCTGCTGCTACTTCATCACCGAAGCTAAGTCCCTGAACTCCCTCCATGATATCACGGTGGAGTCCGGGGATCCAGATCTCGCGAGTTGATCGGTGATCGACTCGAAGTTGTGCAATGGGCCAGGGAATGCAATTTGCGTTCCTGGTAACCTAAAGTCCCACGGTACCAAGCCGTACTGAAAATCCAACAAAAGAGGGGGACTATGGGCTTTTGAGAGGTCCAGCATACATGCCCGAAATAGACTTGCAAAGAAAAAGGTATGCAGTTCCTGTTGTGAGGGGAATAGGAAGGCAGGGGAGGGGACTCGCAAAGTCCCTAACTACAAGTGGGTAGTGTTAGTGGGAAAGGAGGGGGACTGGGAAGTCCTTCCTTTTGGAATGAGGGCCCTCACACACCCAGCCTGCTGGGTGTCATGCTTCATCATCGGGCATGCTCCTCGTCGGGTCGGCGCTGCAATACCCGACGGGCACCCTATGCAGGGGCTCTTTGGCGGAGATCTTTTATTCCTTGCCGTATGGTGCAGTGGGTGTAAGGGGCCTTAGAAGTGTAGAAATGCAAATGTGTGGATTAAAACAGGGAATGGAAGAGTCAGGTAAATTAGACTTTAATGATCCTGCCTTCCCCCTGATTAAAAATGGAGTTGGCGACTCACTGCAAATATGCTGCAGCGTGTTGTGCTCAATCTCGTGCGGTCAACATGTTTCTTGCCTGTTTAGTCAGGTGGATCTAGCGGCAATTCCTCAGGACCTAGTGAAAATAGTTAATCTACACTCAAATATGGTGAGACTGTGATGTTCTAGCCTATTATTACCACAAGTGACACCAAGAGGTAAAGTACCTGTTGATGCGACAGCCAATCTGAAATGGAAAATGGCAAAATGAAAGCAAATCATATCAGAAAACAATCATGCTGTAAATACTCCTGCCCTCGTATCCCTCAATAGTGACACCAGATTGTGCACTTTAACAAAATGCGGTGAGCATAGTCAAAAAATGGTCACACATGTCAACCAAAATTGCCCCGCTGTGGTCGATGCCTACGTATGTATATATGTGAAACGCAGCGGGTTCAAACCATGCGGTGAGTGATTAAAAATGATGATTAAAAACTAAGAAGTAGCAACATGGTGAGGTAACAGCAACTCACCTAAAACTATCTTGAGATTGGCCCCTTCAAATCCCGGCAAGTGTTGGACACAGTAAGGTGTTTGTGTCCTGGGGAGGGAGCCCAAAAGAGGAAAAGATAGTTTGAGCGCCTAGTGTAGGATGCGCGTAAGTTGGTAGATAGGGGGTGGTAGCCTCTGGTGTAGCGAGAGGCAGGAGTGAGGTGGCTATCAAGCAGGGCCCCGCGTCGTGGATCGTTACTCACGGATCAGATAGGCGCAACACCCAGCCCCTGTCTGCCGGCGTGACGGGAGGTCGCCCCTCAATGAGAGGCGCCCGCTCCGTCCGCCGAACGAGCAGTACGCCGAGGACCGCCATCTGTGATAGAGAATTCGTAGGGTACGCCCCCAGGATCGCGGGTGTGCTGCTGGTGCCGAAAATCGGCGTCCAAGCCTGTGCCTCAAAGAATGTCCTCGTACAGGCAGAAATCCGACCAGGTTCCTCCAGTCCTAGGAGGAAAATAGTACTCACCAAATGACTGCGCCCAGGTGACGAGTGACCTACCCTGCACTGCCGGATCCGGGAGGTAATGGTCCCAACCAGGCTGGGGTTTAAATAATAGTGGAAATGGCGCGCAGGGCGGGAACATCTCCTAAAGGGAGCCGGAGACTAGTGTGTACTTCGCCCCTGGTGGAGAGGAGTGGAGATGTATGGTGGCCATTTTGGGGGAATATCAAAAGTCACAGCGGGCGCCATCTTGGAGTGGGCAAAAAATGGGACGTGACTATGGCAGAAACTAATTGTCATGGATAGATGTAAACATCGGGGTGTTGCTACGTTACGTTGAGGCTACTCCAGGGGATATCTTCGTTGAGCCCATGTTTATCAGTGGCCAGACGAAAAATCCATCTTTGTTCAATCCTAAAGAGTGCCCCTGGAGAGATGGCAGAATGTGCTTCCAAAATCACCCAACTCAAGTTGTCGCAGGTATGTCCAGCAGTCTCAAAATGTGTGTACAATTTGGTAGTTACTCTGCGGCACCGTATATTGCTCTTGTGTTCGCCGATACGTGTTTTTACAGTCCTCGTGGTCATACCCACATACCAGAGATTGCATGGGCATGAAAGTAAGTAGATGCAATTGGTGGTGTTGCAGTTGGTGTGTTTGGTTAGTTTCCATGTAAAGTTGTTGGAAAAAATTATTTCTTTGGTGGGTTTGGTCAATGTGCATGCAACACAAGACCCACACGGGTAGTGTCCTGAGACTGGTGGAAGGTCCCATAGAGCTCTCTGTGTAGGTTTAGTTTTGGTTATTGGTCTAGTATGGATCAATATGTCTTTGAGGTTACTGGTTCTTTTGAACGCAAACCTTGGAGTAGGTAGTTCTAAGTCCCCAGTGTTGAGGATACCCCAATGTTTGCGGATAATGTTTCTAATCCTATTGGAGTCTGGAGTAAAGGATGTGACGCAAGTCAGTGTCTCTATGTGTTCTTTATGGTTGGTTTCCAATAGGGCCTCTCTGTTATTGTGCCTCGCCCTCTTCATGGCTTGTGCTACCTTATGTCGTGGATATTCTCGTGCATGTAGGTTAGCCGTTAGATTCTTGGCTTCTAATTTGTAGTCCTCAACAGAGCTACAATTCCTCCTGATCCGGAGGAATTGGCCAACCGGTAGGTTCTCTTTGAGGGCCCTAGGATGGTGACTACTAAACAGGAGGAGGCTATTACTGTCCGTGGGCTTTTTGTACAATTTGGTACTTAAGCGACCCTCATTCAGAATAATGTTGAGGTCGAGGAAGGGGACCATACAATCTGAGATGGTGTGGGTAAATTTAAGGTAGGGGTTTAAAGTGTTGACCCATACACAAAATTCATCACAGGTAGTCCTATCGCCCTTCCAAAAGATCAGAATATCGTCGATGTAACGCTTCCACAATATAAGGTTATTTAAGTAGGGGTTGCCAACATCGAAGATAAGTCTAGTCTCAAAAGCAGCCACGTACAGGCAAGCCACACTTGGAGCGAATGTACTACCCATGGAAGTGCCCTGAGTTTGGTGGTAGAGTTTGTTGTTATACTCAAAAAAGTTCTCGGTAAGGGCAAGGGTGGCACATTCCATGATAAAGGGAACAGGTGTAGGTGAGTTCCAGTCGGTGGAGTTGAGAGCATCCTCAATCACCTCTAGAGTGGCACGTTGAGGGATGTTGGTATACAACGCCTCTACGTCCAGGGTTACCAACATATTTATTTCATCCTGACCTTGGAATCCCTCAATCAAACGGAGTACATCAGTGGTATCTAGAAGGAATGATGGAGTCTCCTTAACTAGAGGCTGTAGGAAATAATCACAGAACCTGGACAACGGTTCCAGCAATGAGCCGATGCCTGACACGATGGGCCTCCCTGGGACTGGTCTCACGCCCTTGTGTATTTTTGGTAGGATATAAAAGTACGGCGTTATGGGATCTTTTGTGACCAGGAATTCAGCCTCTTTTTTGCTTAACCAGCCTTCTGTTTCTGCTGTAAAAACCATGGTGGCGATTAGGGTGGTCAGTCTTTTGGTTGGGTTCACAGAAATCGGGGTGTAATATTCTACCTTACTGAGTTGTCGTAAGCATTCAGTCTCGTAGTCACTAGTGGACATGATTACAGTGGCCCCTCCTTTGTCCGCCTGTTTGATGGTTATGCTCGAGTCATCAGCGAGGGATCTAGCTGCTGACCATTCATCATTGGAGAAATTGTGAAAGGGGGTATTGGACCTACCCTCTGTCACGTCTTTAAGCACTGCCTGCTCAAAGGTTAAAATTTCATTGGGCACCATGCTATTGTTAGGTGTAAAGGTAGAGGGATTATGTAACCCCGTATCATTCCTAGTTGGTGTTGGTCTGTCTTTGAAAAATGCATTGAGCCTCACCTTACGGAAGAAGCTATGTATTTCGCATTGATCTCTGAAATGGTCAATTCGGGGGGTGGGAACGTAGCCTAGACCTTTGCGCAGGACTGTTAATTCTGTCTCCATGAGATTCCTAGGGGAGAGATTCACTATTAGTTTTCTTCCCCCTGCTCATACTCCTGGTCTCTACGGAGTTCTGGGTCTGTTCCTGCCAGTGTACTTGTTTGGCGGTCCCTCTTCTTCGCCCTTTTCCTCTGCCCCAGCCTCTTCCTAAAAAAGGCTGGTTGTTGCCAGCGAAGAATTGTGGTGGCCCCTGTGGGTAACATGGTGGACCCTGCGGGTACCCTGGAAATTGCCACATTGGAGGACCTTGGTAGGGTTGCATGGGGTAATGGGGGAATCCCGGTCGTGGTGTGCGTCTGGGATTATTATTACCCCAACTGCCTGTGCTAGAGTCACTACTCGAGGAGGAGCCCCTCCTTATTTGCATAGTACCCTCATCTGAGGAGTAACTAGTTTTGTTGGAAATAAAGTCGGCCTTGAGGTAGGGGTAGACTTTTTCTTTGTCGAACCTTTGAATATCTTTTTGCAGTTTACTGATCTTTTGTTTCATCAGAAACTCTTTGTTTTCAGCGATCTCGTTGTTAATTTCAGTAAGCTTGCCCTTAAATATTGTCATCACGATCGTGGTCTTAAGGTTACTCTCGGCTATTTGTATCCTGACAAGGAGGGCGTCTGCTAGTCTTTTCGCTGTGTTGATAATCAGAATGAGTAAGTCCCTAGTGCATTTCCATGACACTAGGGACCATTCATTTTAAAAACTGTGTCATCCAAAAAGAGGCGGGGAAAGTTGTTAATTATGAGACCATTAGGGGCTATATTGGCCCGCAAGTACTCGGTCATCATAGCACCGTGCAAGGTAATTTTTAACCATTCCCGTTTCATGGCCGTTAGTGAGGACCAGTCGTCTGCCTGGCTACCTGAGGCAGAAGTGCCGTCGGTGCCCAGGATTGAGGGTGTCTTTAAAATTTCTGCTGCTACTTCATCACCGAAGCTAAGTCCCTGAACTCCCTCCATGATATCACGGTGGAGTCCGGGGATCCAGATCTCGCGAGTTGATCGGTGATCGACTCGAAGTTGTGCAATGGGCCAGGGAATGCAATTTGCGTTCCTGGTAACCTAAAGTCCCACGGTACCAAGCCGTACTGAAAATCCAACAAAAGAGGGGGACTATGGGCTTTTGAGAGGTCCAGCATACATGCCCGAAATAGACTTGCAAAGAAAAAGGTATGCAGTTCCTGTTGTGAGGGGAATAGGAAGGCAGGGGAGGGGACTCGCAAAGTCCCTAACTACAAGTGGGTAGTGTTAGTGGGAAAGGAGGGGGACTGGGAAGTCCTTCCTTTTGGAATGAGGGCCCTCACACACCCAGCCTGCTGGGTGTCATGCTTCATCATCGGGCATGCTCCTCGTCGGGTCGGCGCTGCAATACCCGACGGGCACCCTATGCAGGGGCTCTTTGGCGGAGATCTTTTATTCCTTGCCGTATGGTGCAGTGGGTGTAAGGGGCCTTAGAAGTGTAGAAATGCAAATGTGTGGATTAAAACAGGGAATGGAAGAGTCAGGTAAATTAGACTTTAATGATCCTGCCTTCCCCCTGATTAAAAATGGAGTTGGCGACTCACTGCAAATATGCTGCAGCGTGTTGTGCTCAATCTCGTGCGGTCAACATGTTTCTTGCCTGTTTAGTCAGGTGGATCTAGCGGCAATTCCTCAGGACCTAGTGAAAATAGTTAATCTACACTCAAATATGGTGAGACTGTGATGTTCTAGCCTATTATTACCACAAGTGACACCAAGAGGTAAAGTACCTGTTGATGCGACAGCCAATCTGAAATGGAAAATGGCAAAATGAAAGCAAATCATATCAGAAAACAATCATGCTGTAAATACTCCTGCCCTCGTATCCCTCAATAGTGACACCAGATTGTGCACTTTAACAAAATGCGGTGAGCATAGTCAAAAAATGGTCACACATGTCAACCAAAATTGCCCCGCTGTGGTCGATGCCTACGTATGTATATATGTGAAACGCAGCGGGTTCAAACCATGCGGTGAGTGATTAAAAATGATGATTAAAAACTAAGAAGTAGCAACATGGTGAGGTAACAGCAACTCACCTAAAACTATCTTGAGATTGGCCCCTTCAAATCCCGGCAAATGTTGGACACAGTAAGGTGTTTGTGTCCTGGGGAGGGAGCCCAAAAGAGGAAAAGATAGTTTGAGCGCCTAGTGTAGGATGCGCGTAAGTTGGTAGATAGGGGGTGGTAGCCTCTGGTGTAGCGAGAGGCAGGAGTGAGGTGGCTATCAAGCAGGGCCCCGCGTCGTGGATCGTTACTCACGGATCAGATAGGCGCAACACCCAGCCCCTGTCTGCCGGCGTGACGGGAGGTCGCCCCTCAATGAGAGGCGCCCGCTCCGTCCGCCGAACGAGCAGTACGCCGAGGACCGCCATCTGTGATAGAGAATTCGTAGGGTACGCCCCCAGGATCGCGGGTGTGCTGCTGGTGCCGAAAATCGGCGTCCAAGCCTGTGCCTCAAAGAATGTCCTCGTACAGGCAGAAATCCGACCAGGTTCCTCCAGTCCTAGGAGGAAAATAGTACTCACCAAATGACTGCGCCCAGGTGACGAGTGACCTACCCTGCACTGCCGGATCCGGGAGGTAATGGTCCCAACCAGGCTGGGGTTTAAATAATAGTGGAAATGGCGCGCAGGGCGGGAACATCTCCTAAAGGGAGCCGGAGACTAGTGTGTACTTCGCCCCTGGTGGAGAGGAGTGGAGATGTATGGTGGCCATTTTGGGGGAATATCAAAAGTCACAGCGGGCGCCATCTTGGAGTGGGCAAAAAATGGGACGTGACTATGGCAGAAACTAATTGTCATGGATAGATGTAAACATCGGGGTGTTGCTACGTTACGTTGAGGCTACTCCAGGGGATATCTTCGTTGAGCCCATGTTTATCAGTGGCCAGACGAAAAATCCATCTTTGTTCAATCCTAAAGAGTGCCCCTGGAGAGATGGCAGAATGTGCTTCCAAAATCACCCAACTCAAGTTGTCGCAGGTATGTCCAGCAGTCTCAAAATGTGTGTACAATTTGGTAGTTACTCTGCGGCACCGTATATTGCTCTTGTGTTCGCCGATACGTGTTTTTACAGTCCTCGTGGTCATACCCACATACCAGAGATTGCATGGGCATGAAAGTAAGTAGATGCAATTGGTGGTGTTGCAGTTGGTGTGTTTGGTTAGTTTCCATGTAAAGTTGTTGGAAAAAATTATTTCTTTGGTGGGTTTGGTCAATGTGCATGCAACACAAGACCCACACGGGTAGTGTCCTGAGACTGGTGGAAGGTCCCATAGAGCTCTCTGTGTAGGTTTAGTTTTGGTTATTGGTCTAGTATGGATCAATATGTCTTTGAGGTTACTGGTTCTTTTGAACGCAAACCTTGGAGTAGGTAGTTCTAAGTCCCCAGTGTTGAGGATACCCCAATGTTTGCGGATAATGTTTCTAATCCTATTGGAGTCTGGAGTAAAGGATGTGACGCAAGTCAGTGTCTCTATGTGTTCTTTATGGTTGGTTTCCAATAGGGCCTCTCTGTTATTGTGCCTCGCCCTCTTCATGGCTTGTGCTACCTTATGTCGTGGATATTCTCGTGCATGTAGGTTAGCCGTTAGATTCTTGGCTTCTAATTTGTAGTCCTCAACAGAGCTACAATTCCTCCTGATCCGGAGGAATTGGCCAACCGGTAGGTTCTCTTTGAGGGCCCTAGGATGGTGACTACTAAACAGGAGGAGGCTATTACTGTCCGTGGGCTTTTTGTACAATTTGGTACTTAAGCGACCCTCATTCAGAATAATGTTGAGGTCGAGGAAGGGGACCATACAATCTGAGATGGTGTGGGTAAATTTAAGGTAGGGGTTTAAAGTGTTGACCCATACACAAAATTCATCACAGGTAGTCCTATCTCCCTTCCAAAAGATCAGAATATCGTCGATGTAACGCTTCCACAATATGAGGTTATTTAAGTAGGGGTTGCCAACATCGAAGATAAGTCTAGTCTCAAAAGCAGCCACGTACAGGCAAGCCACACTTGGAGCGAATGTACTGCCCATGGAAGTGCCCTGTGTTTGGTGGTAGAGTTTGTTGTTATACTCAAAAAAGTTCTCGGTAAGGGCAAGGGTGGCACATTCCATGATAAAGGGAACAGGTGTAGGTGAGTTCCAGTCGGTGGAGTTGAGAGCATCCTCAATCACCTCTAGAGTGGCACGTTGAGGGATGTTGGTATACAACGCCTCTACGTCCAGGGTTACCAACATATTTATTTCATCCTGACCTTGGAATCCCTCAATCAAACGGAGTACATCAGTGGTATCTAGAAGGAATGATGGAGTCTCCTTAACTAGAGGCTGTAGGAAATAATCACAGAACCTGGACAACGGTTCCAGCAATGAGCCGATGCCTGACACGATGGGCCTCCCTGGGACTGGTCTCACGCCCTTGTGTATTTTTGGTAGGATATAAAAGTACGGCGTTATGGGATCTTTTGTGACCAGGAATTCAGCCTCTTTTTTGCTTAACCAGCCTTCTGTTTCTGCTGTAAAAACCATGGTGGCGATTAGGGTGGTCAGTCTTTTGGTTGGGTTCACAGAAATCGGGGTGTAATATTCTACCTTACTGAGTTGTCGTAAGCATTCAGTCTCGTAGTCACTAGTGGACATGATTACAGTGGCCCCTCCTTTGTCCGCCTGTTTGATGGTTATGCTCGAGTCATCAGCGAGGGATCTAGCTGCTGACCATTCATCATTGGAGAAATTGTGAAAGGGGGTATTGGACCTACCCTCTGTCACGTCTTTAAGCACTGCCTGCTCAAAGGTTAAAATTTCATTGGGCACCATGCTATTGTTAGGTGTAAAGGTAGAGGGATTATGTAACCCCGTATCATTCCTAGTTGGTGTTGGTCTGTCTTTGAAAAATGCATTGAGCCTCACCTTACGGAAGAAGCTATGTATTTCGCATTGATCTCTGAAATGGTCAATTCGGGGGTGGGAACGTAGCCTAGACCTTTGCGCAGGACTGTTAATTCTGTCTCCATGAGATTCCTAGGGGAGAGATTCACTATTAGTTTTCTTCCCCCTGCTCATACTCCTGGTCTCTACGGAGTTCTGGGTCTGTTCCTGCCAGTGTACTTGTTTGGCGGTCCCTCTTCTTCGCCCTTTTCCTCTGCCCCAGCCTCTTCCTAAAAAAGGCTGGTTGTTGCCAGCGAAGAATTGTGGTGGCCCCTGTGGGTAACATGGTGGACCCTGCGGGTACCCTGGAAATTGCCACATTGGAGGACCTTGGTAGGGTTGCATGGGGTAATGGGGGAATCCCGGTCGTGGTGTGCGTCTGGGATTATTATTACCCCAACTGCCTGTGCTAGAGTCACTACTCGAGGAGGAGCCCCTCCTTATTTGCATAGTACCCTCATCTGAGGAGTAACTAGTTTTGTTGGAAATAAAGTCGGCCTTGAGGTAGGGGTAGACTTTTTCTTTGTCGAACCTTTGAATATCTTTTTGCAGTTTACTGATCTTTTGTTTCATCAGAAACTCTTTGTTTTCAGCGATCTCGTTGTTAATTTCAGTAAGCTTGCCCTTAAATATTGTCATCACGATCGTGGTCTTAAGGTTACTCTCGGCTATTTGTATCCTGACAAGGAGGGCGTCTGCTAGTCTTTTCGCTGTGTTGATAATCAGAATGAGTAAGTCCCTAGTGCATTTCCATGACACTAGGGACCATTCATTTTAAAAACTGTGTCATCCAAAAAGAGGCGGGGAAAGTTGTTAATTATGAGACCATTAGGGGCTATATTGGCCCGCAAGTACTCGGTCATCATAGCACCGTGCAAGGTAATTTTTAACCATTCCCGTTTCATGGCCGTTAGTGAGGACCAGTCGTCTGCCTGGCTACCTGAGGCAGAAGTGCCGTCGGTGCCCAGGATTGAGGGTGTCTTTAAAATTTCTGCTGCTACTTCATCACCGAAGCTAAGTCCCTGAACTCCCTCCATGATATCACGGTGGAGTCCGGGGATCCAGATCTCGCGAGTTGATCGGTGATCGACTCGAAGTTGTGCAATGGGCCAGGGAATGCAATTTGCGTTCCTGGTAACCTAAAGTCCCACGGTACCAAGCCGTACTGAAAATCCAACAAAAGAGGGGGACTATGGGCTTTTGAGAGGTCCAGCATACATGCCCGAAATAGACTTGCAAAGAAAAAGGTATGCAGTTCCTGTTGTGAGGAGAATAGGAAGGCAGGGGAGGGGACTCGCAAAGTCCCTAACTACAAGTGGGTAGTGTTAGTGGGAAAGGAGGGGGACTGGGAAGTCCTTCCTTTTGGAATGAGGGCCCTCACACACCCAGCCTGCTGGGTGTCATGCTTCATCATCGGGCATGCTCCTCGTCGGGTCGGCGCTGCAATACCCGACGGGCACCCTATGCAGGGGCTCTTTGGCGGAGATCTTTTATTCCTTGCCGTATGGTGCAGTGGGTGTAAGGGGCCTTAGAAGTGTAGAAATGCAAATGTGTGGATTAAAACAGGGAATGGAAGAGTCAGGTAAATTAGACTTTAATGATCCTGCCTTCCCCCTGATTAAAAATGGAGTTGGCGACTCACTGCAAATATGCTGCAGCGTGTTGTGCTCAATCTCGTGCGGTCAACATGTTTCTTGCCTGTTTAGTCAGGTGGATCTAGCGGCAATTCCTCAGGACCTAGTGAAAATAGTTAATCTACACTCAAATATGGTGAGACTGTGATGTTCTAGCCTATTATTACCACAAGTGACACCAAGAGGTAAAGTACCTGTTGATGCGACAGCCAATCTGAAATGGAAAATGGCAAAATGAAAGCAAATCATATCAGAAAACAATCATGCTGTAAATACTCCTGCCCTCGTATCCCTCAATAGTGACACCAGATTGTGCACTTTAACAAAATGCGGTGAGCATAGTCAAAAAATGGTCACACATGTCAACCAAAATTGCCCCGCTGTGGTCGATGCCTACGTATGTATATATGTGAAACGCAGCGGGTTCAAACCATGCGGTGAGTGATTAAAAATGATGATTAAAAACTAAGAAGTAGCAACATGGTGAGGTAACAGCAACTCACCTAAAACTATCTTGAGATTGGCCCCTTCAAATCCCGGCAAATGTTGGACACAGTAAGGTGTTTGTGTCCTGGGGAGGGAGCCCAAAAGAGGAAAAGATAGTTTGAGCGCCTAGTGTAGGATGCGCGTAAGTTGGTAGATAGGGGGTGGTAGCCTCTGGTGTAGCGAGAGGCAGGAGTGAGGTGGCTATCAAGCAGGGCCCCGCGTCGTGGATCGTTACTCACGGATCAGATAGGCGCAACACCCAGCCCCTGTCTGCCGGCGTGACGGGAGGTCGCCCCTCAATGAGAGGCGCCCGCTCCGTCCGCCGAACGAGCAGTACGCCGAGGACCGCCATCTGTGATAGAGAATTCGTAGGGTACGCCCCCAGGATCGCGGGTGTGCTGCTGGTGCCGAAAATCGGCGTCCAAGCCTGTGCCTCAAAGAATGTCCTCGTACAGGCAGAAATCCGACCAGGTTCCTCCAGTCCTAGGAGGAAAATAGTACTCACCAAATGACTGCGCCCAGGTGACGAGTGACCTACCCTGCACTGCCGGATCCGGGAGGTAATGGTCCCAACCAGGCTGGGGTTTAAATAATAGTGGAAATGGCGCGCAGGGCGGGAACATCTCCTAAAGGGAGCCGGAGACTAGTGTGTACTTCGCCCCTGGTGGAGAGGAGTGGAGATGTATGGTGGCCATTTTGGGGGAATATCAAAAGTCACAGCGGGCGCCATCTTGGAGTGGGCAAAAAATGGGACGTGACTATGGCAGAAACTAATTGTCATGGATAGATGTAAACATCGGGGTGTTGCTACGTTACGTTGAGGCTACTCCAGGGGATATCTTCGTTGAGCCCATGTTTATCAGTGGCCAGACGAAAAATCCATCTTTGTTCAATCCTAAAGAGTGCCCCTGGAGAGATGGCAGAATGTGCTTCCAAAATCACCCAACTCAAGTTGTCGCAGGTATGTCCAGCAGTCTCAAAATGTGTGTACAATTTGGTAGTTACTCTGCGGCACCGTATATTGCTCTTGTGTTCGCCGATACGTGTTTTTACAGTCCTCGTGGTCATACCCACATACCAGAGATTGCATGGGCATGAAAGTAAGTAGATGCAATTGGTGGTGTTGCAGTTGGTGTGTTTGGTTAGTTTCCATGTAAAGTTGTTGGAAAAAATTATTTCTTTGGTGGGTTTGGTCAATGTGCATGCAACACAAGACCCACACGGGTAGTGTCCTGAGACTGGTGGAAGGTCCCATAGAGCTCTCTGTGTAGGTTTAGTTTTGGTTATTGGTCTAGTATGGATCAATATGTCTTTGAGGTTACTGGTTCTTTTGAACGCAAACCTTGGAGTAGGTAGTTCTAAGTCCCCAGTGTTGAGGATACCCCAATGTTTGCGGATAATGTTTCTAATCCTATTGGAGTCTGGAGTAAAGGATGTGACGCAAGTCAGTGTCTCTATGTGTTCTTTATGGTTGGTTTCCAATAGGGCCTCTCTGTTATTGTGCCTCGCCCTCTTCATGGCTTGTGCTACCTTATGTCGTGGATATTCTCGTGCATGTAGGTTAGCCGTTAGATTCTTGGCTTCTAATTTGTAGTCCTCAACAGAGCTACAATTCCTCCTGATCCGGAGGAATTGGCCAACCGGTAGGTTCTCTTTGAGGGCCCTAGGATGGTGACTACTAAACAGGAGGAGGCTATTACTGTCCGTGGGCTTTTTGTACAATTTGGTACTTAAGCGACCCTCATTCAGAATAATGTTGAGGTCGAGGAAGGGGACCATACAATCTGAGATGGTGTGGGTAAATTTAAGGTAGGGGTTTAAAGTGTTGACCCATACACAAAATTCATCACAGGTAGTCCTATCTCCCTTCCAAAAGATCAGAATATCGTCGATGTAACGCTTCCACAATATGAGGTTATTTAAGTAGGGGTTGCCAACATCGAAGATAAGTCTAGTCTCAAAAGCAGCCACGTACAGGCAAGCCACACTTGGAGCGAATGTACTGCCCATGGAAGTGCCCTGTGTTTGGTGGTAGAGTTTGTTGTTATACTCAAAAAAGTTCTCGGTAAGGGCAAGGGTGGCACATTCCATGATAAAGGGAACAGGTGTAGGTGAGTTCCAGTCGGTGGAGTTGAGAGCATCCTCAATCACCTCTAGAGTGGCACGTTGAGGGATGTTGGTATACAACGCCTCTACGTCCAGGGTTACCAACATATTTATTTCATCCTGACCTTGGAATCCCTCAATCAAACGGAGTACATCAGTGGTATCTAGAAGGAATGATGGAGTCTCCTTAACTAGAGGCTGTAGGAAATAATCACAGAACCTGGACAACGGTTCCAGCAATGAGCCGATGCCTGACACGATGGGCCTCCCTGGGACTGGTCTCACGCCCTTGTGTATTTTTGGTAGGATATAAAAGTACGGCGTTATGGGATCTTTTGTGACCAGGAATTCAGCCTCTTTTTTGCTTAACCAGCCTTCTGTTTCTGCTGTAAAAACCATGGTGGCGATTAGGGTGGTCAGTCTTTTGGTTGGGTTCACAGAAATCGGGGTGTAATATTCTACCTTACTGAGTTGTCGTAAGCATTCAGTCTCGTAGTCACTAGTGGACATGATTACAGTGGCCCCTCCTTTGTCCGCCTGTTTGATGGTTATGCTCGAGTCATCAGCGAGGGATCTAGCTGCTGACCATTCATCATTGGAGAAATTGTGAAAGGGGGTATTGGACCTACCCTCTGTCACGTCTTTAAGCACTGCCTGCTCAAAGGTTAAAATTTCATTGGGCACCATGCTATTGTTAGGTGTAAAGGTAGAGGGATTATGTAACCCCGTATCATTCCTAGTTGGTGTTGGTCTGTCTTTGAAAAATGCATTGAGCCTCACCTTACGGAAGAAGCTATGTATTTCGCATTGATCTCTGAAATGGTCAATTCGGGGGGTGGGAACGTAGCCTAGACCTTTGCGCAGGACTGTTAATTCTGTCTCCATGAGATTCCTAGGGGAGAGATTCACTATTAGTTTTTCTTCCCCCTGCTCATACTCCTGGTCTCTACGGAGTTCTGGGTCTGTTCCTGCCAGTGTACTTGTTTGGCGGTCCCTCTTCTTCGCCCTTTTCCTCTGCCCCAGCCTCTTCCTAAAAAAGGCTGGTTGTTGCCAGCGAAGAATTGTGGTGGCCCCTGTGGGTAACATGGTGGACCCTGCGGGTACCCTGGAAATTGCCACATTGGAGGACCTTGGTAGGGTTGCATGGGGTAATGGGGGAATCCCGGTCGTGGTGTGCGTCTGGGATTATTATTACCCCAACTGCCTGTGCTAGAGTCACTACTCGAGGAGGAGCCCCTCCTTATTTGCATAGTACCCTCATCTGAGGAGTAACTAGTTTTGTTGGAAATAAAGTCGGCCTTGAGGTAGGGGTAGACTTTTTCTTTGTCGAACCTTTGAATATCTTTTTGCAGTTTACTGATCTTTTGTTTCATCAGAAACTCTTTGTTTTCAGCGATCTCGTTGTTAATTTCAGTAAGCTTGCCCTTAAATATTGTCATCACGATCGTGGTCTTAAGGTTACTCTCGGCTATTTGTATCCTGACAAGGAGGGCGTCTGCTAGTCTTTTCGCTGTGTTGATAATCAGAATGAGTAAGTCCCTAGTGCATTTCCATGACACTAGGGACCATTCATTTTAAAAACTGTGTCATCCAAAAAGAGGCGGGGAAAGTTGTTAATTATGAGACCATTAGGGGCTATATTGGCCCGCAAGTACTCGGTCATCATAGCACCGTGCAAGGTAATTTTTAACCATTCCCGTTTCATGGCCGTTAGTGAGGACCAGTCGTCTGCCTGGCTACCTGAGGCAGAAGTGCCGTCGGTGCCCAGGATTGAGGGTGTCTTTAAAATTTCTGCTGCTACTTCATCACCGAAGCTAAGTCCCTGAACTCCCTCCATGATATCACGGTGGAGTCCGGGGATCCAGATCTCGCGAGTTGATCGGTGATCGACTCGAAGTTGTGCAATGGGCCAGGGAAGGCAATTTGCGTTGCTGGTAACCTAAAGTCCCACGGTACCAAGCCGTACTGAAAATCCAACAAAAGAGGGGGACTATGGGCTTTTAAGAGGTCCAGCATACATGCCCGAAATAGACTTGCAAAGGAAAAAGGTATGCAGTTCCTGTTGTGAGGAGAATAGGAAGGCAGGGGAGGGGACTCGCAAAGTCCCTAACTACAAATAGGTAGTGTTAGTGGGAAAGGAGGGGGACTGGGAAGTCCTTCCTTTTGGAATGAGGGCCCTCACACACCCAGCCTGCTGGGTGTCATGCTTCATCATCGGGCATGCTCCTCGTCGGGTCGGCGCTGCAATACCCGACGGGCACCCTATGCAGGGGCTCTTTGGCGGAGATCTTTTATTCCTTGCCGTATGGTGCAGTGGGTGTAAGGGGCCTTAGAAGTGTAGAAATGCAAATGTGTGGATTAAAACAGGGAATGGAAGAGTCAGGTAAATTAGACTTTAATGATCCTGCCTTCCCCCTGATTAAAAATGGAGTTGGCGACTCACTGCAAATATGCTGCAGCGTGTTGTGCTCAATCTCGTGCGGTCAACATGTTTCTTGCCTGTTTAGTCAGGTGGATCTAGCGGCAATTCCTCAGGACCTAGTGAAAATAGTTAATCTACACTCAAATATGGTGAGACTGTGATGTTCTAGCCTATTATTACCACAAGTGACACCAAGAGGTAAAGTACCTGTTGATGCGACAGCCAATCTGAAATGGAAAATGGCAAAATGAAAGCAAATCATATCAGAAAACAATCATGCTGTAAATACTCCTGCCCTCGTATCCCTCAATAGTGACACCAGATTGTGCACTTTAACAAAATGCGGTGAGCATAGTCAAAAAAATGGTCACACATGTCAACCAAAATTGCCCCGCTGTGGTCGATGCCTACGTATGTATATATGTGAAACGCAGCGGGTTCAAACCATGCGGTGAGTGATTAAAAATGATGATTAAAAACTAAGAAGTAGCAACATGGTGAGGTAACAGCAACTCACCTAAAACTATCTTGAGATTGGCCCCTTCAAATCCCGGCAAATGTTGGACACAGTAAGGTGTTTGTGTCCTGGGGAGGGAGCCCAAAAGAGGAAAAGATAGTTTGAGCGCCTAGTGTAGGATGCGCGTAAGTTGGTAGATAGGGGTGGTAGCCTCTGGTGTAGCGAGAGGCAGGAGTGAGGTGGCTATCAAGCAGGGCCCCGCGTCGTGGATCGTTACTCCACGATCAGATAGGCGCAACACCCAGCCCCTGTCTGCCGGCGTGACGGGAGGTCGCCCCTCAATGAGAGGCGCCCGCTCCGTCCGCCGAACGAGCAGTACGCCGAGGACCGCCATCTGTGATAGAGAATTCGTAGGGTACGCCCCCAGGATCGCGGGTGTGCTGCTGGTGCCGAAAATCGGCGTCCAAGCCTGTGCCTCAAAGAATGTCCTCGTACAGGCAGAAATCCGACCAGGTTCCTCCAGTCCTAGGAGGAAAATAGTACTCATCAAATGACTGCGCCCAGGTGACGAGTGACCTACCCTGCACTGCCGGATCCGGGAGGTTATGGTCCCAACCAGGCTGGGGTTTAAATAATAGTGGAAATGGCGCGCAGGGCGGGAACATCTCCTAAAGGGAGCCGGAGACTAGTGTGTACTTCGCCCCTGGTGGAAAGGAGTGGAGATGTATGGTGGCCATTTTGGGGGAATATCAAAAGTCACAGCGGGCGCCATCTTGGAGTGGGCAAAAAATGGGACGTGACTATGGCAGAAACTAATTGTCATGGATAGATGTAAACATCGGGGTGTTGCTACGTTACGTTGAGGCTACTCCAGGGGATATCTTCGTTGAGCCCATGTTTATCAGTGGCCAGACGAAAAATCCATCTTTGTTCAATCCTAAAGAGTGCCCCTGGAGAGATGGCAGAATGTGCTTCCAAAATCACCCAACTCAAGTTTTCGCAGGTATGTCCAGCAGTCTCAAAATGTGTGTACAATTTGGTAGTTACTCTGCGGCACCGTATATTGCTCTTGTGTTTGCCGATACGTGTTTTTACAGTCCTCGTGGTCATACCCACATACCAGAGATTGCATGGGCATGAAAGTAAGTAGATGCAATTGGTGGTGTTGCAGTTGGTGTGTTTGGTTAGTTTCCATGTAAAGTTGTTGGAAAAAATTATTTCTTTGGTGGGTTTGGTCAATGTGCATGCAACACAAGACCCACACGGGTAGTGTCCTGAGACTGGTGGAAGGTCCCATAGAGCTCTCTGTGTAGGTTTAGTTTTGGTTATTGGTCTAGTATGGATCAATATGTCTTTGAGGTTACTGGTTCTTTTGAACGCAAACCTTGGAGTAGGTAGTTCTAAGTCCCCAGTGTTGAGGATACCCCAATGTTTGCGGATAATGTTTCTAATCCTATTGGAGTCTGGAGTAAAGGATGTGACGCTAAGTCAGTGTCTCTATGTGTTCTTTATGGTTGGTTTCCAATAGGGCCTCTCTGTTATTGTGCCTCGCCCTCTTCATGGCGTTGTGCTACCTTATGTCGTGGATATTCTCGTGCATGTAGGTTAGCCGTTAGATTCTTGGCTTCTAATTTGTAGTCCTCAACAGAGCTACAATTCCTCCTGATCCGGAGGAATTGGCCAACCGGTAGGTTCTCTTTGAGGAGCCCTAGGATGGTGACTACTAAACAGGAGGAGGCTATTACTGTCCGTGGGCTTTTTGTACAATTTGGTACTTAAGCGACCCTCATTCAGAATAATGTTGAGGTCGAGGAAGGGGACCATACAATCAGAGATGGTGTGGGTAAATTTAAGGTAGGGGTTTAAAGTGTTGACCCATACACAAAATTCATCACAGGTAGTCCTATCTCCCTTCCAAAAGATCAGAATATCGTCGATGTAACGCTTCCACAATATGAGGTTATTTAAGTAGGGGTTGCCAACATCGAAGATAAGTCTAGTCTCAAAAGCAGCCACGTACAGGCAAGCCACACTTGGAGCGAATGTACTGCCTATGGAAGTAACCTGTGTTTGGTGGTAGAGTTTGTTGTTATACTCAAAAAAGTTCTCGGTAAGGGCAAGGGTGGCACATTCCATGATAAAGGGAACAGGTGTAGGTGAGTTCCAGTCGGTGGAGTTGAGAGCATCCTCAATCACCTCTAGAGTGGCACGTTGAGGGATGTTGGTTGCGCCTATCTGATCGTGAGTAACGATCCACGACGCGGGGCCTGCTTGATAGCCACCTCACTCCTGCCTCTCGCTACACCAGAGGCTACCACCCCCTATCTACCAACTTACGCGCATCCTACACTAGGCGCTCAAACTATCTTTTCCTCTTTTGGGCTCCCTCCCCAGGACACAAACACCTTACTGTGTCCAACATTTGCCGGGATTTGAAGGGGCCAATCTCAAGATAGTTTTAGGTGAGTTGCTGTTACCTCACCATGTTGCTACTTCTTAGTTTTTAATCATCATTTTTAATCACTCACCGCATGGTTTGAACCCGCTGCGTTTCACATATATACATACGTAGGCATCGACCACAGCGGGGCAATTTTGGTTGACATGTGTGACCATTTATTTACTATGCTCACCGCATTTTGTTAAAGTGCACAATCTGGTGTCACTATTGAGGGATACGAGGGCAGGAGTATTTTCAGCATGATTGTTTTCTGATATGATTTGCTTTCATTTTGCCATTTTCCATTTCAGATTGGCTGTCGCATCAACAGGTACTTTACCTCTTGGTGTCACTTGTGGTAATAATAGGCCAGAACATCACAGTCTCACCATATTTGAGTGTAGATTAACTATTTTCACTAGGTCCTGAGGAATTGCCGCTAGATCCACCTGACTAAACAGGCAAGAAACATGTTGACCACACGAGATTGAGCACAACACGCTGCAGCATATTTGCAGTGAGTCGCCAACTCCATTTTTAATCAGGGGAAGGCAGGATCATTAAAGTCTAATTTACCTGACTCTTCCATTCCCTGTTTTAATCCACACATTTGCATTTCTACACTTCTAAGGCCCCTTACACCCACTGCACCATACGGCAAGGAATAAAAGCTCTCCGCCAAAGAGCCCCTGCATAGGGTGCCCGTCGGGTATTGCAGCGCCGACCCGACGAGGAGCATGCCCGATGATGAAGCATGACACCCAGCAGGCTGGGTGTGTGAGGGCCCTCATTCCAAAAGGAAGGACTTCCCAGTCCCCCTCCTTTCCCACTAACACTACCTATTTGTAGTTAGGGACTTTGCGAGTCCCCTCCCCTGCCTTCCTATTCTCCTCACAACAGGAACTGCATACCTTTTTCTTTGCAAGTTGTTTTCCACTCCCTGTGATGTGAGCATGGTTCAGAGTGGTGTTGATGGGCGTATTGTGAGGGTGGGCAATATCTGTGACTACAACTCCCATGATGCTATTGGCTACACTGACTTGACCAGCATACACAGAATTCCTTCCTTTCTGTGGGATTCCCTGTGTGGTGGTGTTCTAGTGGTGGCTACATATCTGACAGTGTTTGTTGGTTAGATTTGTGCCACAGCCTAGCTTTATTTGTTGTAGGGTTTGTACATGTCATGACACAGTTACATATCACTATGAGATGGCATGTATTGTGTTTATCTGACTGACATACACATCTTGGGATGATTCTGGTTTTGTTGCTGTGGATTTGCTAAGGGTGCATGGTTTGACTATCCCCTTGACAGTGATGTGTGTATGTTGTCACATGATATTGGGTATATTTGTTGTGTACTCACCAGGCTCTGGGATGTTTGATAGTCCATATACGCTCACTGGTGGTAGGATGGCCCGCACCTTCTCCTCCCAGGGCCTGAGGTATACTGGTTTGGCAGGAGGGCCACTGCCGGTGTGTTGGCTCAAGATGTAATCCTTCTTCAGTAGGTCCCTGACCCTCCTGCGCACGTCATACCACCTGTTCTGGATGTCTTCCTTTGTGCGCAAACATGGTGATTGTGCGTTCACCCTGTCGACGATCCTCTCCCACATCTTGGTTTTCTGCGACATGGGGGTCTGTTGGACCAGTGTACCAAACAGCTGTGGCTCTACCCTGAGGATCTCATCTACCAGGACTTCCAATTCACCATCTAGAAACTTTGGATTCTTCTTTGGGGGCATGGTGATGGGTGGTGGTGGTGAGTGATGTGTGTGTTGGTGTGCAAGTGAGGGTGTGTGAGTGTGTGTTTTGCTGGGTGTATGTGAGGGTGCTATTTGTTGAGGTGCTGATGGTGTGTGGCTTGTGTGATGGATGAGCTGTGAGTGTGTGTGTGTGGTTGCTGTCTGTTGGTGTTCTGTGCTGGCAGGTCATTTGAATTTGCAAAGGATCATGGTATGGATTTGTGTCCTTTATATGGGTAGAGTTGTGGGTGTGTCTTTGTTCCCTGTTTCCCCCCCAGTATTTATTGGCTTTGTAATTGCTTGTTTGGCCTTTTTTTTGTGGTTTTCCCTTTGTACTTTTTGTGCATGTAGGAGACGTTCTTCTGACCGAGTCGGACCCTGCAGTTGTCTCGTGCGAGCTTCTCCGAGTCGTTCACGCTGTGTTTGTGCTGTTTCATGTGCGGCGTACGCATCGGTCGCGGAGTATTGGGTTGCTTCGGCTCGCTGTTTTGTATGCGTGTCGTTCGTACGGCTTGTACTCCGTGCGACTCAGTCGGGTTTTCCACCCGTTACATCGTACTGCGCGGGTCGGACTTCGCGGGTACGTTTCGTTCGGGTTCATTCCTGGTGCCTGTCGGTCGGTTCGATTCGCGTGGTTTTCCGGCCGGATAGCTGTTTTCCGCGCGGTTCGGTCGTTCGGCTTGTGTTCCGTACGAGTCGGTCGGATTTGCACGCATTTCATCGTACTTGGCAGGTCGGGCTGCACCGGTACGTGTCGGTTGGAATAGATTCCCGATCCGAGTCGGTCGGTACGTTTTCCGGCCCGAATCGGAATCGGCCCCATAGTATTGTCTTCACCTCTATCCCCTTGTACTGGACACTTTTCTTTTTTCTTTTTTCACGGGTGAGAAAGTCACCGATGATGAGAAACGTGGGCAAACTGGTGAGAACCTACCAGTAGCTCCTCTGGTGATGCGCACGTGAGGGACTTTCTCACCTTTTCACAATTTTTTGTTTCGTATACACCTTTTACTAGGGGGTATATTTATATGGGGTTGACTGATAAATGTGCTCATAAAATAAAAATAATTTCTTGGACATTTGAGACTGGAGAAGACTGGTAATTGTTTGAAACCAGCGGTTGGGTTGAGGTAGTAGTCCCCCCCACCCCCCCACCAGCTTTACAATAGGAATTGGACTATGTCCTTTACAATCAGGTCTATTTTGTTTGTTGTTCCTTGTTTGCTTTGACATAATGTAACATGATGCTGTATATGTGACCGATGAAGTGCATGTGAACACCTTCTGTCTTGCTGTACCTCATGAGCCTGTTTAATAAAAAAAGAGTTAAAAAAAAAAAACAGGCCCCTTGATAGTCTCACTACAATGCAGGTCTCTATGTCCTTCGGCAGCAAGTGTCTCTAATCTCTTCCACTTCTGGAATGAGGCGGGGTGGTTGCAGGAGCAGTTTTCAGTCTAGGTACTCTGCTGCAGGATGGGCAGCCAGATCAGCAACCTGGAGTCCTTCTGCAAATGCAGACACTGGTTTTGCTCGGGCCACAGCAGACATCGGACACACTTCTGAGTCACTTAGTAATGAGTAGCAGATGGGCTGCCACATAGTCGGGGACACAGCAGCCTGTTGGCAGCCATGGGGTGCACTTTGTAAATGCAGCAGTGGTGAAAGGCACAGCTCTTGTAGTCGATAGAAATGACCACCACGGGCACAGTTTTTCACTTTGCAGCGAGGTCTGCCGCCAGGGTTGGATTGAGATCAAAAATCGGCCCGGGCACGCTAAAAAAAGTGGCCCACATTTGCATATTGCCTTTACGCAAAACACTGCTTCGGCGAAATTTTATTTAAAAAAGGGGGGCGGGGGTTTAAAAAATGCAAGGATTAGTTTATGCTGTTGAAACACACCTGAAAACAAGTGAGGCCAGTTTTGCTCAGGCCCCCTGCCCCCGCTCAATCTGCATATATTAATGGGCCGGCCCAGGGAGAGAATGGGAGTGACACCTCTGCTGTTGATAAAAGGGAGGTAATGGATGCCCATCTACCTCCAAAAAGGACACTCAGGCACCCACCGGGCCGCTGGTAACATCCGAACAACGCTGAAACCGCCCAAATCGGCCTCCAGGGTTCAGATAAGCAGCCCACAGCTGGAATTGGGATACCGGCCCCTCTGGCATTGCCCGAGTGCCCGCGTTACCAATCCGACCCTGTCTGCCGCAATCGTTTTTATCTTTCTTATTGCACCAAAGTTAGCTGTAGCCGTGTTTCCCATAGGAATAGGAATTGGACTATGTCCTTTACAATCAGGTCTATTTTGTTTGTTGTCCCTTGTTTGCTTTGACATAATGTAACATGATGCTGTATATGTGACCGATGAAGTGCATGTGAACACCTTCTGTCTTGCTGTACCTCATGAGCCTGTTTAATAAAAAGAGTTAAAAAAAAAAAACAAGCCCCTTGATAGAGTCTCACTACAATGCAGGTCTCTATGTCCTTCGGCAGCAAGTGTCTCTAATCTCTTCCACTTCTGGAATGAGGCGTGGTGGTTGCAGGAGCGGCTTTCAGTCTAGGTACTCTGCTGCAGGATGGGCAGCCAGATCAGCAACCTGGAGTCCTTCTGCAAATGCAGACACTGGTTTTGCTCGGGCCACAGCAGACATCGGACACACTTCTGAGTCACTTAGTGTTGAGTAGCAGATGCGCTGCCACATAGTCGGGGACACAGCAGCCTGTTGGCAGCCATGGGGTGCACTTTGTAAATGCAGCAGTGGTAAAAGGCACAGCTCTTGTAGTCGATAGCAATGACCACCACGGGCACAGTTTTTCACTTTGCGGCGAGGTCTGCCGCCAGGGTTGGATTGGGATTAAAAATCGTCCTGGGCTCGCTAAAAAAAGTGGCCCACATTTGCATATTTCCTTCACGCAAAACACTGCTTTGGCGAAATTTTATTTAAAAAAAAAGGGGGTGGGGGTTTAAAAAAAATGCACGGATTAGTTTACACTGTTGAAACACACCTGAAAACAAGTGAGGCCAGTTTTGCTCAGGCCCCCTGCCCCCGCTCAATCTGCATATATTAATGGGCCGGCCCAGGGAGAGAAAGGGAGTGACACCTCTGCTGTTGATAAAAGGGAGGTAATGGACGCCTATCTACCTCCAAAAAGGACACTCAGGCACCCACTGGGCCGCTGGCAGCATCCGAACGACGCTGAAACCGCCCAAATTGGCCTCCAGGGTTCAGAAAAGCAGCCCACAGCTGGAATTGGGATACCGGCCCCATGGGCATTGCCCGAGTGCCCGTGTTACCAATCCGACCCTGTCTGCCGCAATCGTTTTTAGGTCTCGCCTGAGCCAGCGCATGCGCTGCTCTGGCGAGAGTTTTAGTAAGCGGGTTTTGGAAGTGCAAACAGTGGCTTTTGCTGGCGACTAGCCTGCGTTCACGCGAGCGTGCACGCGCGATCAGGCGCCATATGGCTTCCCTCGCCATCTGGACGCTCGCGTGAACGCAAGCTGGTCACCAGCAAAAGCCACTGTTTGCACTTCCAAAACCCGCTTCCTCACGATTACTTTCACTTTCACGGCCGCGCGGCCGTGTCAGTTTCACGGCCGCGCGGCCAATGCTTGTTCACCCTGCTTTAAGCTTTGTCACCGTAATCAAAGTATATTGCTGCCTTCGCCAACTATAACCAGCTAGCCCACGCTAAAATGCAGTTTAGCTAATCTTTGTAGCAAGGCTTTCACAAACAATACAACTGTATAGAAAGTGTAGGAGTTGAAGACACGTTCTTTACCACTATTTTATGTTTGTCATACATAAGCAACAGAGTGTGCACACTACAGATGTGCATGCTAGACACTGAGCCAATGCCCATTCTGATGGCATATAGCAATAAAGACTAAAGCGGCAAGTTAACGATCTAATAACAATGTCACCAAATTAATGCTACTATTGCTTTTGCAACGGTGGCACGAAAAACGCTTTCAAGTGCCTTAAAGGAGAGCTCAGCCATGGAACTTTAGAGACTACACACCCATGCTATCTGGGGGCTGGGGGTTAACCCTCACAATTAAGAGCATCTACCTCAACTTCCAATGTGCTCTCCAGCAGCACCCCTCCTCAAAGTATTTCTTAAAACCTCCCCAGGCATCTTCATTTACATAGACGCTCATGAACTAGGCACGGGGAGGTCACTAAAGTGAGAAACGTGAATTATTATTCTAAAGTTGAAACAAAGTCTGAGTGCCCAGTTTCAAGTTTGGAAAACATTCAGGGGCCGATTCTGATGCGGGTTGGAAAAGCTTCCCGACCGAATCGGTTGGGAAATGGTGTCCGACCCACTCGGATCGGGAAAGTCCGACCGGCGGAGTAGGATGCATCCGGATGCTTCCAGATATGATTTGGTTGAACTCCCATTGACTTCAATGGAAACATTTGTTCCTAACCGCATCAGAATTGGGCCCTCGGTCGGGAAGACACGTTCCCGATCCGATTTGGAAGGAGCAAATGCCGTTAGGAGGCCTTCCTAACCGCATCAGAATCAGGCCCTCGGTCGGGAAGCTTTTCCAACCCGCATCAGAATCGGGCCCTCAGTCGTAGCCAGCACATCAAACTAGTGCGTTGCATTCATTCATGTGTTCTCTTTTATGGCTTCAAATGTTGTGATCCACAGTCAGACACGCTTACGTGAAGGCATCACCTTTCAGGAGCCCAGTTTCCACAAATCAATACAAAAATAAGGACAACTAAGCGCCGATAGCTCCGTATAACTACGACTCGGTGAAATGTAAATAAAAGGTGGCGAGAAAAAAAAATGAAGGCCATTTAACACTCGCTAGCTTGGTTAATAACCGAGGATCATCGGCCGAATAAAACCTACATACTAGACGTCTGTGGCCCCTATGTAAAACGTCATTTTTAACTTAAGGCATATGCGCACATCAATTCACAGTTCTTCTCAGAGACTATCTGTTCAAACTACCTGCATGCATGTATTCACCCACAGAGCCCGGTCTGCTGCCTGCATTCCCATGCCCCCCTCCCCTCTCGAGATGCCCAGCAGCATTGCAGCCCAGTGCCCCAGATCACACTGAACAGAGACATATCAAATACCACCCAGTCTCTGCCCCCGCATGCAACCACAACCAGTCACACTACACACACCAGTGACTGCTGCTCTCACGGACATTACATCACAGAACAGGGTGGGAAAGCGATGGGCTGTAGCGGGACCACGAGACGGGAAGAACAGTTATAGCTTGCCGTCTAGAAAAGGGGGACGTGGGGGGCACTTTTTACACCCACGTGTCAAGCACCGGCTCTGCATCCCCAGAGGCAGCTGCTGCCTCCCAGACCTGCTAATGCCACCAGGGAGCGGAGTCCCACCCTGTCACCAAATGCTCCATTGCTGTAATCGTGCTCACAACATGGTGCAAGAGCCACATCTCACACATCAAAAGAGATTCCCCACCCCCACCCCTCTCGGGCAAAAGGAAACCATGGGACCACCCCAACACACTATCCTGGTGGGAGGAGCTTCGTCTCACGGCAATAGAAGGCACCCCTATAACCAGGTACACATCCCTTTTCAGGGGGTTCACGATAGATTTCATGCTAGTTACGATTCCCCTTGGAAAAGCATTTTTAGAGACTCTCCCTATTGCCCCACCACCAACAAGTGATAATAAATGAAGGATTCGCCAGAATGATCAAACAAGCATTGGTCAAATGGCTACTATTGGAAGAACTGCATCAACAATAGCCTCCTTGTCATTTGCTAGTCAATTACCTGCATTCTCGACAAGCATTTTTACTTTGTTGTGTTGAGATTTATGCTTGACAATTTACTTTCACTTTATGTTTCTACCTACTCTTCCCCTAGCGTCCTCATTTATTTTATGCCTCAGATTCCTCTCATGTTGCCTTATGGGTGTGCTTCGGTGTGTTATTGTATGCTTAACAATTTACTTTCACTTTATGTTTGAAACTTATGCTTGACAATCATTTCTACTGGGGGTTTAAACTTACTTCGTTTGTCTTTGAAGTAAGTCTATGATGAAACTGCTTGGCCTCATATTTCCTTTTTTGTAAGTCTATTTATATTGTCTCTGTACTTATACGTCAGCTTTCCTCTTTGTACAGCGCTCTGATACCCGGTTGGGTCTTGTTCGCGCTTTATAAAACTTTTCAAATAAATAAATAAATTGGCATAGCCAATACGCCTCGCCTTTGAGACCTTATAAGTGTTTAGCCATGCAACAGTTGATGTTGCACCAAGGATATTGTGCTCCATAATTAAATACTGATAAGGTCCCAAAGGCGAGACCTATTGGCTATGCCAATGCTTGTTATCTTTCTTATTGCACCAAGGTTAGCTGCTTAGCCGTGTTTCCCATTTTGCAACTCAATTTTGAAGAGACTGAGCCCATACTTTCAAACTCAACAGCCGCTCTTTGCAGTGTCCCTTCTCCTGGTTGACCCACAGCACCAGGGTCTTGCTGGTTCTGGCACTCCCAGGACAGTCAAGCCTCCTGCAGGGTTGGCAGGATCATTCCCTATCTCAGCAGGCATGTAGGTTGGCTTTTAGGTGCTTCAGGTCAGATACAGCTCTTCCATCAAGGCAAGATTTCAGGTGATGCTCCTCAGCAAAAGGGGTAAAAGGGCCTAAGTGAATTTGTAAAGCAGTCTTTTCTCCACCTTTCCAACTTCATTGTCTATGCCTCCTGTCTCCATCTTCAGGAATGTCAACAAAACACCTCAATTGTCTGGGAAAACTATCTCCCCTCCATCTTGTGCACAGGATCAGGATAGGAACTTCCAAAATTAAACCCGCAGGCCTCCATTACTCTGACACACTTGAGCGCATATTGCATGTGCTACACAAACAAATACATGTATAACATACATTTGGGATGTTAGTCCAAGGTTTAGGGTTAGAGCATTGAAGCTGAACTTTACATGAGTGGGGCTGATGGGCCTGCATTTCATAGATAAAAAAGGTCTCCTTATGACTATGGATTCACAAAACATAGTATGCTGCACCGTCGATCTATATGCTAAACCTGCGACAGGGCTGGTAGACCATGATCAGCAAACTAAGGGCATGCTTGATGGGCCCCTCCAGGTCATAGGGCAGATCCAGGACCTCGTCACATTAAGGGACAGCGTGGACCTCTGCACATATTCTAGATTATCATGATACTAGTGCCAAAACCTGGGATGCCAGGTGATCACGGTCTGCCACGCAGGACAGGGCAATGTGACTGTACACACTGCACATTGCCTGCCCCAATAGCATGTTCAGGCAATATTATGATTTCCTAAATTATTTTCTCTTATGGTCTTTTTCACTCTGTGCCTTTTTAGTTGCCTCCTGTAAATCTGATGTTTTGAGGATAAAGTTAATGAACCACAAGACCTGATGTCTGCCTTGGTTCAGGGAGACCTGCCCTATGTCCAGGAGAGCTGAGCCCCACCCTGGAGAGCTGTCAGTGCCCCGTAAAATGGGACAAGAAATCTGAATAGGCCTGGTGAGGGTCAAGACCACAAACAACAGCCCCACTAGAAGAGTTAAGAGGAAAAGGCAAAGCCACCCTTCATACCTGAAGTGGTAGTACATTAGGACATCTTTGTTCATTGGCCACACAGCAAAAGGCCTCCTCACCAATGACCCTTGCTGAATCACTTGGGCCCTTGGAGCTTTCAGTGTGTTGGGTCTGTTTCCAAAAGAAGAAATTAATGTGCACTGACAGACTAGAGAAACGGTGACTTGAGCATATGCATTTTGTGATATGCACACGTTTTAGAACACATGGTTGAGATATAGTGTAAAGAACGAACTTTTGTGCAGATACCTCCACGTCTCCCTCCTTCACATAAACTGAGACATCAGGTTTCCGAAGAGCGTTACTGTAACGTTATGAATATCATAAAATAGTATTGTATTTGGTTTGCCAAAGGTCTATTACATAAAATCCGACATTGGAACTGCTAGGCAGCTTTTGCACAGAAGATTAAGGCTTTTTATTTTCCGTTAATAAAATGGCATTAAGGCTGGAATCAGTTTCTTAATCTCTGCATCAGCGGAGTGCGCAGCGGTTTTTCTTTGGCGTCCTGTACCCTGGGCCTTCTTTTTCCAGAATATGCTAACAATGGGCCCTTTCTTCCCCCGGGAAACTTTAGAGCCATTTGCTTAATTACAATTTATATTCCGATATCCCTCAAGTCGCCTGAGGCGCCAGGTTTAAAGAGCGCAGCGCGTGCCGACAAATAGAATGCCGGGAAGAGCGGTGATGCAAAAGGTGTGGTTTCTGTGGCAACAGGGCGGCGCAGCAGCTGCTAATGCCCTAGCGAGATGATAATAGAAGTGTTAACGGCCGCACCTACAAAAAGAAGCCGCTATTCATCCGACCGCGACCTTTGATTCACAGGGCCTCTACTGATAGCCGCTAACACCACGGTGTTGTTGCTACAGGTCTGTTAGCATAAATCAGAGATACGCATTTAGATTCTGATCTAAACACTAGAGAGAGTGAGGTTTAGAGTAAGAGGTTCGGAAGACAAGTTGAAACCCTACTCTTCCCCTTTCCTCAAATTTCGCTGGTCATGTACTGCCTGCAGCCCAGGGGCGTATCCTAGGCAACTGCAGCCCCTGCAGCTCCTGCAGCTCAGCGGGGGCCCAACTCTTCAAGAAGGGCCCCATTCATCCCAGGGCCCAAGAATATATTTGAGACATGGGAGACTCAGAGAGGGTGGGGGGCACTTTGTACTCCTTCTAACCAGTGGTCGAGTTTTCCAGCCAGCAAAACAGTTAAGGCGAAAATATAGGGGGTACACCATGCAAAAGATAGTAAAGTCCTACACTAACTTTGCACACCTTTAATTTAGGTGGACCGGATAAACATGTCAAGCTCTGAGGAAAATTGCGAGACAGAGAGGGGGTGGTCCCAGGAGGTGTCTGACAGTCGGCTCCTCATGGTGTATGGTGTGGCAAATTACCCCTCAATCCGGGGTTGAGATCTGTCTTCGCCCCTTCTGTGGTAGCTGCATGCATGTGCGCTGGCTAGGATTTTGGCTTATATGTTCATGGACAGTCACGGTTGCTGCCTGGAAGCAGCAGTGGGGCGGGTAGGGGGGAAGGGGTGGGGGGGGTCGGGTTTAAAAAAACAAAACACTTACCTTCCGGATGGCCGGCTGTCCAGCCACCGCCTCTCCTACGTCCTCTTCCTGGGATAACAGGAAGCACCAGGGCTCCCACGCACCCTGCAGCCAATCACAACGCTGCAATGCAGCATTGTGATTGGTCTGAGCGCCGTGACATGGCGCTCAGCCAGGGGCTGGAGGGGTGGGCATGTTCGCCATGCAGGCTGTAATGCAGCCTGCATGGAGAACACTGAAAGTGTGCATGACTGTTTTAGTTATTGTGCAGTTAGGAGTGTCCTACCACTCCTCCCCTGCTCTGCAGCCGCGCCCCACCCCCTCACCCAAGCTGCCGCAGCAGGAGGACAAACTAAAATGACATAACGTTATTATCATTTTATTTTTTCCTTTCTTTTGCTGCTTTATGGCAGTGGGGCGATGCTCCTCCGACTTAGCGGAGGAGCCGCCACTGTTCATGGATGCCCTATGGAGCCTGGTTTCTTCTTGACCATGGTGATGCAATAAAAATCTTCTCCCTCCATCTTTTCCCTATACAGATAGGCCTCTCCCTCACCAGCACTTTTATCATTCCTGTGCTCTTTAAGGCCCATTTTTCTTCACGTGTGCTCATTATTGCTCCAATACTCCAGTCTTTTATTCATCACCTACGACTTCCAGACTCTGTGCCCGATGGTCACTGTGATGCTATTTTCCTGCTGTAATGTTATAAGCTTTTAAACCTGTCTAATTTTTGGTAAACAGACATAATATCGAGTTGTAAATGTCGACTTGCACTAATATCGAGTGCAAAATATCGTAATACAAAAATATCGACTGTCAGCATATCGTTGTCAAGAATATCGAGTTTAAGGTAAGTAATATCGTTTTTAAAATATCGAAGTCATTAATATCGTTTGCAAAAATATCGTTGTTAAAAATATCGTTGTTTTAGTTAGTGTTATGTATTTTAGTGTGTATTTTAAATGTATGTGTTCTATTTTTTTGTGTAAGTATTGCATTTGTTTTTTAATATATGTGTTACATTTTTAGAAGTTTTTTTTTTTTTAAAGTAAATTTTGCGTTTTAGTTCCGTAGCCGGTTGTGGGTTTATAGGGGAATAGGGTGGGAAGTAATTTAATTATAATACATTTATTAATAATTTTTAGAAGTTATTAATTTTTTTTAATTACATTTTGCGTTTTAGTTCCGTAGCGGGTTGTGGGTTTATAGGGGAGTAGGGTGGGAAGTAATTTAATTATAATTAATTAATTCATATTTTTTATATAATATTTATTTAATGTTGCTTTATAGTGTTAATTGTGTGAATTAATTTATTAATAATTGTTTTTATTTTTGCTTGTTAACTGTTTTTAATTAAGTAATTAATTGTTAATTAATTATGTTAATTGTGTCATGCTTTACGACATTGGTGGTGTCATTTATAGGGAATATGGTGTGAGGTAAATTATTTTTAATTAATTGCTTGTTAATTAATGCTAATTAATTTTCTGGAGTGGGAATAGTAAATTATTCCCCTCCGCTATCCAACAATTTCCCTACTGTTGCACTTGCTGGAGTGGGAGTAGTAAATTATTCCCCTCCGCTATCCAACACTTTCCCTACTGTTGCACTTGCTGGAGTGGGAATAGTAATTTTTACCCCTCCGCTATCCAACACTTTCCCTACTGTTGCACTCCCTGGAGTGGGAATAGTAATTTTATCCCCTCCGCTATCCAACACTTTCCCTACTGTTGCACTCTCTGGAGTGGGAATAGTACATTTTATTCCCTATACTATCCAACATTTTCCCTACTGTTACAATTGCTGGAGTGGGAATAGTAAATTATTTCCCTCCCCTATCCAACACTTTCCCTACTGTTGCACTCCCTTGAGTGGGAATAGTAATTTTAACCCTTACGCTATCCAACACTTTCCCTACTGTTGCTATCCCTGGAGTGGGAATAGTAATTTTTACCCCTACGCTATCCAACACTTTCCCTACTGTTGCACTCCCTGGAGTGGGAATAGTAAATTATTCCCCTCCGCTATCCAAAAGTTTCCCTACTGTTGCACTTGCTGGAGTGGGAATGGTAAATTATTCCCCTTCGCTATCCAACACTTTACCTACTGTTGCACTTGCTGGAGTGGGAATAGTAATTTTATCCCCTCCGCTATCCAACACTTTCCCTACTGTTGCACTCCCTGGAGTGGAAATAGTAAATTATTCCCCTCCGCTATCCAACACTTTCCCTACTGTTGCACTTGCTGGAGTGGGAATAGTAAATTATTCCCCTCTGCTATCCAACACTTTCCCTACTCTTGCACTCCCTGGAGTGGGAATAGTAATTTTTACTCCTTCGCTATCCAACACTTTCTCTACTGTTGCACTCGCTGGAGTGGGAATAGTAATTTTATCCCCTCCGCTATCCAACACTTTCCCTGCTGTTGCACTCTCTGGAGTGGGAATAGTAATTTTTACCCCTACGCTATCCAACACTTTCCCTACTGTTGCTATCCCTGGAGTGGGAATAGTAATTTTTACCCCTACGCTATCCAACACTGTCCCTACTGTTGCACTCCCTGGAGTGGGAATAGTAAATTATTCCCCTCCGCTATCCAACACTTTCCCTACTGTTGTACTTGCTGGAGTGGGAATAGTAAATTATTCCCCTCCGCTATCCAACACTTTCACTACTGTTGCTCTCGTTGGAGTGGGAATAGTAAATTATTCCCCTCCGCTATCCTACATTTTCCCTACTGTTGCACTCCTTGGAGTGGGAATAGTAATTTTATCCCCTCCGCTATCCAACATGTTCTCTACTGTTGCAGTTAATATAGTGTAAAATGTGGTTTTAAAAAAATAAAAATATTTTAATATTTTAATTTATTATATATATTTTTATTATTATTTTTATTTTACAGGTGTATGTATATGTATATATATATATATATATATATACAAAGTTCGCCACCACAATCGCCTCACACGGACAAAGGACGAAAAGCGGACCCAATGGTTCTTGGTGCAAATCAAGTGCAGTTTATTTCGTGCCCAGCAAATCCGCCATTACGCTTTTCGACCCCCACTCGGGTCTTGATCACATGACGCGTTGCATAATCAAATAAGCGACATTTAAAGTGATACAGTGCAGGAAATGACGACATAAAGTCAAAGTGCAAAGAATGGTAACTGAAGAGTTACTATTAGCAGCATGTTAAATTCAATTGAATGTGCAAAGCGTTATGCGTGTTTCAATAAATAAGCCAATAAATATATAGATATAAATATATATATATGTATTTATAATTTTTAATATGTTTCTAACATTTTATAATTTATTAAAATAATTATTTATTAATATTATTAAGTAAATATATTATGTTATGTATGTTTAATTTATTTTTACATTATATTTATTACTTATAATTTTAAACATTTTTTAATAATTCTAACTACGGTTTTTTAAAATTATATGTATTTAATTTATTTTACATTATTTTTTAAACATTTAAAAAAAAACGATATTTTTAACAATATTTGTTTTCGATATTTTTGTACTTACCATTATGTAGATAGGAGGTCGATATTTTTGTTACAATATTTTTGTAGGTCGACATTTCTGTTGTCGATATTGTCAGTGATCCCTAATTTTTCTGCTGGCCTGGCATCATGCACTGTGTTCACTCAGTTCTTGCTGTCCTCCTGGTCTGTCCATTGCTACCTGCTTAGAAGAAGTGCATTTCCGACTGAGGTTGGCTTGGAGTCTATGGGGCCGATTACGATGGCGGGTGGATCGGCACCGCCGTGCCGGCGGTGGCTTCCGCCGGCGTGGCGGGTGCTGTTTTGCCAACCACGGTCGCGAATCCCCGACCGCCATATTACGATGGGCAGACATAGGCCAAATCCCCACCGCCGCGGTGTTTTTAGTACCGCCATTACTTTGGTTCCGCGACGAGGGCGGACGTAGCCAATAGCGGTAGACCGCCGTGCGGAATGACGTGTAGACCGCCGTCCGAATCACAATGCCTCAAATAGGCAATCGGATCGCAACGGAGAAACCACCCATTGAAACACGGCGGAAGCAATACTGCGGAGGAAAACCGCAATAACACACAACTCCACGCGTACGCTACCGCAATGGATCCTGCTCTACAAGCCCTACCGCTGCTGTTCCTGATCCACGATCAACAAAGACGCCGCCGCCGTCGACAACACCGCAGGTACGTCAATGCCACACCTCCGCATCAGGGTCATCCATCAACAACGTCATCACCGCATCCTCCCGGTCATGTCACCGCAGCGGTGAAGACGCGGGAAAAGTTCCGCACAATCCAGTAGGCAGGTCCAGCGGCACGCATGGGCAGTCACAGGAACGTGTAAGGATTGTGTTGGCCCTGGCCCAAATGTACATTGTGTGCCTCTGTTGGTAGCAGCTGTCATCACCTGATACCATCACAGCTCCTACCATCCCACCCTGTTCAACATCAAAATGTGTGCCCATCTGATATTCAGGGATAGTGATGTATGTGAACAAGTTCATAGGTGTATTGTGGCAAAACAACACCTGCATAGTAATGCCAAATAGGTGCTTGTGATGTGAAACCCCCTTCCTGCCACTGCCAAGATGAGTATTAGGGGGCAAACCCCACCTGCAAAGTAATGCCAAAAAGGTGCTTGTGGTGTGAAACCCCCTTCCTGCCACTGCCAAGATGAGTATTAGGGGGCAAACCCCACCTGGAACATACACGTTTGTAGTTGGCATGTACAGGGCCACATACACCTCAACACCACTGACAAGGACAGGCCAAGCACACTGTGTGACCACTCAACTGCACACATCCAAATATACCCATGTGAGTACGAAGACAGGCCTTCCCAAGATTACCACACACACACTGCTGTTCACACATCCAAACACATCACACAGACATCACCAACCTTGGACACCCCGCAAGTTAGACTGTGTGTAGATTTCACCTCTGTTGTGGTATAGCCCCCTAACATGACATGTGTACAATCATACTGAAATCAACCACGAATGATGATTGCAAGAGTACATCAACATCCACAAACATCATTGCACCCCCAAACCTCAGAGTCAAGCAGACCAAAAGTGTGTTACGTTTGCCAAACAATGACAAAGTGAATGAAGTAAATGGCAATGTGGAAGTGCCATGCAGAGCATGTGGCACATTTATCCATACCCACACATCAAAATGTTTAATAACGAGGGGCAGTAACAAACGATACGACAGGAGTAACAGTGTTTATTGCAAAATATCCTGATAGTCACAAAATTTCAAACAAATAAAAGGCCATTGGCCAGTCCACAGTCCAAACAATGCACATGTGTGCATGAAAATGTTTACAGTGAATGTGTAACACCGTACACTGCCATGTGAATGACCAAAGCACCGGGGCTATCAAAGCTCAGTCCAGGCACCGCTGTGGGAGAGATGGGTATGGGAGGGGGTCTGTGCCTCAGACTTGCCTGTCAGTTGGAGTGGGAGGTGGCTGATTGTCGTGGCCACTAGCGGAACTGGACCTGGGAGAGAGAGGATCATCAGAGTCAGAGTCAGCAGTGGCTGTGGCAGGCGTAGGGCTGCTTGGACCGAGTGGCATGGTGGCATGTGGAGGCGGAGAGATGCTGCCGTGAGACACAGAGGCAGTAGTGGCTGTGGCAGGTGTAGGCCTGCTCGTACTGGGTGGCATGGTGGCACGTGGAGGCGGAGAGATGCTGCCGTGAGACACAGAGGCAGTAGTGGCTGTGGCAGGTGTAGGCCTGCTTGGACCGGGTGGCATGGTGGCACGTGGAGGCGGAGAGATGCTGCCGTGAGACAGAGGCAGTAGTGGCTGTGACAGGTGTAGGCCTGCTTGGACCGGGTGGCATGGTGGCACGTGGAGGCGGAGAGATGCTGCCGTGAGACACAGAGGCAGTAGTGGCTGTGGCAGGTGTAGGCCTGCTCGTACTGGGTGGCATGGTGGCACGTGGAGGCGGAGAGATGCTGCCGTGAGACACAGAGGCAGTAGTGGCTGTGGCAGGTGTAGGGCTGCTTGGACCGGGTGGCATGGTGGCACGTGGAGGCGGAGAGACGCTGCCGTGAGACACAGTGGGTGAGGGTGAATGTTGAGGGCTGCCTCTACACTTCTTGGCTATCCGATATTGCAGAAGTGTCTTGGGAGTAGTGGGAAGTGTGGCTGGCACAACAGAGTCCCTCTCCACCAAAGGTGTGACAGGTGCAGGTGGCCCTCCTTGTGGGGATTTGCTGGATATGGACTTAGCCTTGCTTTTTGCTTGCCTTTTGCCCTCCATCCCCTGTGGTCCTGGTGAACCACTCACATTGCTCTCCTGACCACGCTTCACAGGGGTGTGGGTGGGAGTAGAGGTCCTGGGTGAAGCAGTCTTAGGTTGCTTTGTGGGCTTTCCCTTCAGCGGCACCAGCACCACAGCAGGCATGCCAACTGTTTGTCTGTCACTTGGAGCAGTTGTGTGGATGGGAGTCTCTTGTGATGGGTGCAATCTTGTGGACCGTGAGCTAGAGGCCTGCTTCTTTGCCTGATGCCCCTGAGTGTCATGTGAAGGGCTTTTATCTTTGCGTCCCTGTGTGCCTGTGTCACTTTTTGGGGATGGTGTCTGTGGTCTGGAACGCTTGGAGCGCTGCTGTCGTGTGCAGGGTGTCGACGACTCGGGGCCTGAGGGCTCAGTTGTGTGGTCACTCTCCTCAGGGGTTGCCACTGGCAGGGGGGTTGGTGAAGGCATTGGGGCTGGACTTGGATGCTGTGATAGCTGAATGGCTGCCGTCACGGTGGAGGACAAACCCTGGACAGTCCTGTGTAGCCCACCCACGTCCGAATGAATGCCCTCCATAAATGCCAGAACCTGTCCCAACTTCTTGTCCTGATCCTGGAAAGCATTTAGGAGAGCTGTCTGACCCACACACAGCTGGCGCAAGAGTTCTACCGCCTCAACACTGAGGGCAGCAGGGGAGACAGGGGCAGGGGCAGCGGTGCCTGGGGTGAAGGCGACTCTACCCTTAACAGCCCTGCGGGCACGGACAGCACTAGTGGTAGTAGCCGGGATGGTGGGCACTGGCCGATGTGTGGTGGAGGAAGAGGCAGCATTGTCACTCCCTGTGACCACCATTGTCGCTGACTCCCCACTGGAGTCCGATGATGTTGAGGTTGTGCTTTCTGCGCGTGAGTCCTCAAGGACACTCCTGTCCCCCTCCGAGGCGCTGGTCGCCTCAGTGTCAGTGATCTCATGGCTATCATGCGTGCCACATGCTTCAGCACTGGTGTCCGTATCATTTCCTTCCGTGCACTCGGTAGATGCTGCAATGGACAGAGACATAGGTTCAGTACAGTGCCATACACACAAACATCAAATGCAAGCACAGAACTAGACTAAATAATGACAACCCCAAGTTGCACAACACCCTGTGCAGTCTGCATGTGCAACAATCATGCTGAACACAGAAGATGCATGGAAATATGCATTGTTTACATCAATGAGCCATGTGAGGTTCACACCGGCAAATAGCAGGTCCCTGCCTCCTTGTAATCCAACATAAACATCTCTGCAAGCATACCCACGTGCCTGTATGTGAGAGAGGCATACATCTCAGCATGTTGCCTCTGTCACATATGGAGTCACTGTAAAAGGACAACACAGATACAGATTCAAATTTGTACTCAAGAATGTCCATGAGCTACTGATGTCTAACAAGTTGAGCAATTCATCATGCAAACTGTTGCACGTTGGTGTCAGATGTGTACTTCACACCATTTACAAGTCCTGCAGTGCACACATCGTTAAATGCACACTGACATGATGCACACTGCTGTACACTGCCTGGTGATGTCCATGACACCCAGAATGCAGAAGATGTCATAAGGCCACATCTCATCATGCAATGTCAAGGGCCATTGTATGAAACACATGATCAAGTCCATCTATGGGAAAATACATGACACCTGCACTGAACACATAGGCCAATGAGAAGTAGTTCCTAAAATATTTGCACAGCAGCAAGATCAGCAAGGGCTCCCGGTCGCCATTCATGCAGTCACTCACACCCAAAGTCAGCCTACGCAGAATACTCACCACTAACTCCCTGCTGATGGTCCCTCAAACGTTCATACAGCTCTGGCTGTGTCACAGACAAAATGCGGGACATTAGTGGAGTCATGGTTCGGCGCGTCAACCTGCCACTGCGAGGGACCAGCCCCACCGTCATCTCTGCCACGGTCCTGCTCAGACGGGAGATGTCGTCCCACCTCTTGTGGCAGTGTGTGTGCCGTCTGTTGGATACACCCAGAGTCCGCACCTTCCGTACAATGTTCTTCCATGTGGCCTTACGCTGGTGGACCTTCAGCTGCAGGCATAGGAGACAAGAAAAGGAAGTATCAGAGACCCTGTGTCATTCACACTGTGTGTCAGCACAGGAGAACATGAATGCATGGCACACAAATCGCTACATCTTCATCAGAGGCCATACAGCATGACACATAGTACATGTTCATTACAATACTACATAGAAATGAATGCATGTATGACGCGACACACAGTACATGGCCATCTCATACACATGCACAATGGCAGCACAGACAGCTATGTGCAGAAGGCCCTCATCTGTGATGCAGTATGTGAGTGAGCATGACATGCAATACAGTGCTAATGAAGTGTAGTGCCAGACTCACTGTGTCCACCACTACACACCCCTCGATGCCCTTGGCCTGTGAATGGCTCAATGCATTTTTCAGGAAAGATATTGGGACATAATCTGAATTATCACGCCCTTCTCACAATGTTAAGTCCTCGATTGTGCAATTCTCTGGACTATGATGGCTCAGTGAGTATTAGGTGTGTGGACTAAACACATGTTTGACTCAGTCCAGTTAGGCATGGCTCAGAGTAACATTGGACAGTGTCTGTGCAGGCCAGAGTAACTCACAGTGCGGTTCAACATGGTCCCTCAGATAAATCACATGGATGTACAGCATGAGAGGGTGAAAAGTGCCAACACATGCGAGACTGAACACATGTTCAAATCAATGTAAGGATGACATCAACTACTTACATTGATGTGAAGTGTCATAGTTGCATTAACATCAAGTGGGTTCCACTCATGCATTGGACTATTGTGCATGATGCTCACATCAACATAGTGCACTTAAGAAATATTCTACACACATAAGTTAGTGCTCCATTCCAATATACATTTCAACAGTCACATATGAGGTTGTGAAGAGTGAGTGGACAGTCACATAACATGGCACAGTAAAAATCAGTCCCGACTTGTACTGTTTCAGAACACCATCGTATCTGTGTGGCTGTTTAAACAATGCATGTCTCCCCCTACCTTCAATCAACTTATGTAGGTCTGGAAATAAGCCTACAGACACCATTGACATGAAGTTAGCATGCATGGCAGTGTAACACACATTTACATCACCTAGTCTCAGACCAACATGTTCATTAGGTTTGTGCAAGAATGGCTGTAGGAGTGTCCATTTTCTACACATAATCAAATTTAATTCCCACAGAACATGTATGGAGCATGCCATGTTAACTATTAGGATGCCTGTACATCGACTTGCACTCACAGGCACATACTACTGCACAGCAACATCATGGTATCATTTTGATCACTCTCACACTTGGAATCAGGAACACTTACCAGTACATCTGGCACACCAAAAGCCTCCCATACTGTGCAAGGACCTCGTCCACCAGAAGCTCCAGCTCCTCTGTAGTGAAGGGACGGGCCCTGACATTCTCTGTTCTCGCCATCACTGGGTCCAGGATACAGCAAAATATGCAGTTGTAGAGGAATGGCAGTCAGCAGTGTCTGAATGCATGTGAAATGTGTGGCTCTCCCACAGAGATTTATAGGCCCCTGGGTTGGTATCAGTGGCAGGCAGCTGCTGCAATTGGTCCACCTGGCTGGCATCTTTCAATTGTGGCCAATGAGCGGCCCCGCGGTGGCGGTGCACGCCTACCGCGGTTCCCAAAGTAGCATTTCACTACCCCAATCGCGGTTCCCATTGGCTGCAATGGCATTGGTGGTGTCACACCGCGGAGGACAGGCGGTCGCTACCGCTATGCTGCATCTTTCAATTGTGGCCAATGAGCGGCCCCGCGGTGGCGGTGCACGCCTACCGCGGTTTCCAAAGTAGCATTTCACTACCGCGATCTTGGGTCCCATTGGCTGCAATGGCATTGGTGGTGTCACACCGCGGAGGACAGGCGGTCGCTACCGCTATGCTGCATCTTTCAATTGTGGCCAATGAGCACCCCTGCGGTGGCGGTGCACGCTTACCGTGGTTTGCAAAGTAGCATTTCACTACCGCGATCGCGGGTCCCATTGGCTGCAATGGCATTGGTGGTGTCACACCGCGGAGGACAGGCGGTCGCTACCGCTATGCTGCATCTTTCAATTGTGGCCAATGAGCGGCCCCGCGGTGGCGGTGCACGCCTACCGCGGTTTCCAAAGTAGCATTTCACTACCGCGATCGCGGGTCCCATTGGCTGCAATGGCATTGGTGGTGTCACACCGCGGAGGACAGGCGGTCGTTACCGCTATGCTGCATCTTTCAATTGTGACCAATGAGCGGCCCCGCGGTGGCGGTGCACGCCTACCGCGGTGGCGGTGCACGCCTACCGCGGTTTCCAAAGTAGCATTTCCCTACCGCTATCGCGGGTCCCATTGGCTGCAATGGCATTGGTGGTGTCACACCGCGGAGGACAGGCGGTCGTTACCGCTATGCTGCATCTTTCAATTGTGGCCAATGAGCGGCCCCGCGGTGGCGGTGCACGCCTACCGCGGTTTCCAAAGTAGCATTTCACTACCACGATTGCGTTCCCATTGGCTGCAATGGCATTGGTGGTGTCACACCGCGGAGGACAGGCGGTCGCTACCGCTATGCTGCATCTTTCAATTGTGGCCAATGAGCGGCCCCGCGGTGGCGGTGCACGCCTACCGCAGTTATGGACACATTATGCACTAGCAATGGCAAGGGTCAAATTTAACAATTGAACACTATGCCTCCATAGTGTCTTACTGCACTTGTTTTGTACAATGAATGCTGGTGTGACATTCAACTCACTGATGCCTAAACATGCCATGTCTGTGGAAAATGTGACATGCATTGACATGCACTTACTCACGTCACCTATGATATGTGTGTGGATGTACATCTATTGGTTGTATGATGTTGTCTCATCTTTGAAATCAACTTAATGTGTGAGATGGCTATTCAAACAACAGTAATGATTGCCTGAACACATAATGGTGGTATTTTACTGTGCCCATAGCTGATTTAAGTAGGATATGTGATCAGCTTACACACACTGTGCACATTGTGATGATAACTAGTGGTCTGTGCAACTTAGCAAGAAGGTGTGGCAGGTTAAGCAGCTACATATGAGTCAGTAGTCTTGCTGTCTCATACCTCTGCTGTGTCACCTACTCCTAGGCCTGGGGACACCAGATGTATTGGTGTACCATTCACAACCTCTGAATATGTTTTTGGGGTAGTCAGTATGTACAACATGTCCACTTGTAAAAACACATGTGGTGAAGGTGTCTCTGCATCTGAGTTGTGGATTCAGCAATTGTTGGAGTACGTTCATTGTTTCGGCTGCGTGAGTCAAGATGTGAGAAGTCGGACACATCTCATTGTGTAATTTGAATAACATTAGTCCTCTCCCATTTAATGTAGGCGACGACCAAATGTGCACCGGCCTTTCACAGTCCTGGCGGACATGGAGGATGTGGACATCATCCGGAAATTTCGTCTGGATCGCGTTACACTGCAAGAGCTGTGTGCTCAGTTGGAGCCCCATCTGAGGCCTCAACGAACATATCCAACTGCCCTATCCCCAACAGTGAAGATCATGGCAGCGCTGCATTTTTTCTCTACGGGCTCTTTCCAATACACGGTGGCCAGTGCCGGTGGGATGTCGCAAACCACATTCAGCATGGTGCTCTGGGATGTGGTGTCCGCAATGATGCTATACAAGGACCAATGCATACGATTCCCAAATACAGCAGATTTGCCTGCTGTGAAGGCTGGTTTTTATGCCCTTGGCCACATTCCTCATGTAGTTGGTTCCATTGATGGCACACACATTGCCCTTGTCCCACCAGAGGCACGTGAGCAGGTGTATAGGAACAGGAAGCACTACCATTCCATAAATGTGCAGGTGGTATGCCAAGCTGATATGATCATCAGCCATGTTTGTGCGCGATTTGCTGGCTCCGCCCATGACTCCTACATCCTGCGGAACAGCATTGTACCCCGGCTGATGGAAAATCTACATCCAGAGCGTGCATGGCTTGTAGGTGAGTACACTGAGTCAAGTAGTGTGCTGTGTGTGACATGCTGTTCTCGTCAACTGTTTGTATCACAACATTTCTCTGTGTATGTCACACCTAGGTGCCTCAGCGTATCCCAACAGGCCGTGGTTGCTGAGCCCACTGCGGAATCCAAGTACCCCGGGTGAAGTCAGCTACAACGAGGCACATGGTAGGACACGACGTGTGGTGGAGCGCACCTCTGGCCTCCTGAAGTCCCGATTCCGGTGCCTGGACAAGAGCGGAGGTGCACTGTTGTATTCCCCACGAAAGGTGTGCCGGATAGTTGTAGCATGCTACACAACCTTGCCTTGCGCAAAGCCGTTCCGCTGATCCTGGATGACGATGTGCAGCAGATGCCCCCTCCTGCACACCCAACACTTCCAGTGCGGACGATAGTGGTGAAGAGGAAGGTGTTGACCTGCATCAACAGCTCATTGCCAACTACTTTCCTTGAATGTAAGTGACTTTGTAGACAAGTGACATTGTGTGTTTGCTTGGATGTTACTATCAAGGCATGAAGAATTTTAACTGCTGGCTGTTGTTGTGTGTGTGATAAGGGATGATGTGTGTGGCACAGGGTATTTGTATCCAGGTACATCATGTGTATGTTGAGGTTGTTGACCATTGCTATGGGTGCTTGTTTTTGTACCTTGATGCCTAGTGTTGTGTTTCTGCTGTAAAGGCGTCAGCTGATAAGTGAATGTCATTCTCTTGTGTCTTTCTAGGTTCATTCACCCTCTGAATGCCTCCTCTGCTTCACAGCTGTTGGAACATTGAAATCTGATTTGTCATTGTACATACTGGAATAAACATGTAGCTCACACAGACATAGGTAAGAGTGTTTATTTGAATTTAGTTTTTGTGCAAGTGACGGGGATATGTACATAAATGTGAACAGTGAATAAATGAGTTGTCAGTCATGGTATTTGAGACAAATAGTGTAGTCACCACAAAGCTGAAGTCACACAGTCCAACAGACTCAGGCCATCAACATGGCAATGTGGGCAAGGATAGTCAACATAGTCAATGCAAAGGAGAACAACAAGATACCATCATGGCTGGCTGCAGCTGGAATGTTGGGCTGCACAGCAGGCCACTGGAGGGGGGTTGAGCTGCACTTGGGGCTGGGAGTCTGTCCCTCAGAACACCCACTAGCTGGCCAACAAGGTCGACAAGTTGGCCCATCCATGTGTCCATGGACTGCTGCAGCAGGCAGATCTCATGCATGTCTTCAGCAAGCTGGCCCATTACTCCATGGTTCTCTTGGTAGGCACCAAGGACTCTTGCAATGGTGGCCAGGGATTCAGGGTCATTGTCCTCCTGTGTCTCTGCCCCAGTTGTACTCCCACCTGCCCTCCTGACATCGACCTGTGGCATTGTCCCCCGACGCACTGGCACACTCTCCCTGGCATGCTGTGATTGTGTGGTGGTGTTGGTAACCACCGTGGCAGGGCGTGTGTTGCAGGCAGCAGTGGTGATGGTGGTGGTGGAGGCCACACAGGTCGTAGTGGCAGGGGGCAGCACAGTTGTTCTTGCCGTGGTGGTGGTGGTGGTGGAGGCCACACAGGTCGTAGTGGCAGGGGGCAGCACGGTTGTTCTTGCTGTGGTGGTGGTGGTGGAGGCCACACAGCTTGTAGTGGATGGGGCAGCACAGTTGTTCTTGCCGTGGTGGTGGTGGTGGTGGTGGGGACAATGAGGTCTTGAGACATGTTAGTCCCTGCCACACCAGAGGGGCCAGCTTGAGAATCCTCGTCCGAGAGTGTTGGGGAATCTGCATCCGAGAGTCCACGTTCCAGGGGGGGAGACTGGCTCCGCATGTTGGTGTCATCCTCTGCAGTTAGTTGTTGATCTCCTGTTGAACAGAGGTGATATGGTAATTGAGTTGTACGCAACAAGCTTGATGTTAGACAAATGTTTGAGACATTTGATACAACACACACTTCACAATGCAATGACTTTGTATGCCTGCTATATGCTGTGCACCATGACATGACGTTGAGGTACATACCTTATTAGTCCATGGTGTCCGTTGTGAACTGAAACTTGGTGCAGTGTACAGATAGTGTAACTACACGGACATGTCCTCATCTACCTAATTGCATGACATCAATTTTCTGTTGTGCGTCTTTTCATGTAGCTGTTCATGTAAGCTATTTCAACAGAGCTAGAAGGAACCATTGTCATGTTAAACATAGCTTTGGAATCACATGTACTTTCCTTTTTTTCCATGTAGACCATGCATGTTTGGTGTTGAGATGGGCCTTCATGCTCAGACACCATGGCACTTCCACATTGCATTCTCTGCTGTGCACAATTGTGGGATGCATTTGTTTCACTTGTGACTTGGTGAGTATGAGTTCAAAATATGTGACAGTTACGTGCACTTAGATGTCTGCACACTGGAGGTGGCATTTAAAACTATGCCAAGTTGGCTGACATGTTAGTGCTGATGTGGTTATGTGGCTACATGCATTTAGATAAGGATGGCGGTGTACATGCAGTCACTATCTACGTGTAAGTTTTGGGAGAGCAATGCGATAGCTGCCCCATGCTTGGGGGTGTGGGGAATGCTCCAGCCTGCTGAGCTGTGGGACAAGGGGGCCTGTTGGGACTTGTAGTGCAGACTTCACAGCCACAAAGACCCCTCCCTGTTGAGATGGCTACCTACCTGTAAGGTTACACATTGGAGGAAATGGCTGCCCCATGCTTGGGGGTATGGGGAATGCTCCATCCTGCTGAGCTGTGGGACAAGGGGGCCTGTTGGGAGTTGTAGTGCAGACTTCACAGCCACAAAGACCCCTCCCTGTTGAGATGGCTACCTACCTGTAAGGTTACACATTGAAGGGAAATGGCTGCCCCATGCTTGGGGGTGTGGGGAATGCTCCATCCTGCTGAGCTGTGGGACAAGGGGGCCTGTTGGGAGTTGTAGTGCAGACTTCACAGCCACAAAGACCCCTCCCTGTTGAGATGGCTACCTACCTGTAAGGTTACACATTGGAGGGAAATGGCTGCCCCATGCTTGGGGGTGTGGGGAATGCTCCATCCTGCTGAGTTGTGGGACAAGGGGGCCTGTTGGGAGTTGTAGTGCAGACTTCACAGCCACAAAGACCCCTCCCTGTTGAGATGGCTACCTACCTGTAAGGTTACACATTGGAGGGAAATGGCTGCCCCATGCTTGGGGGTGTGGGGAATGCTCCATCCTGCTCAGCTGTGGGACAAGGGGGCCTGTTGGGAGTTGTAGTGCTGGCTGCCTGTACATGTGCCCCCATGTAAATATTGTTATGTACCTTTGTGGTGAATGAGAGGGAGTTATTGTGGGATCTGTGAGACCTGTTTGGGGGAGTGTGGTGGACATGAGTACATTTGGGCCTAGGAGGTGTTGCTTTTTAGTTGTGCAAGCTACTACATAGCAGTGTTATGGCAGACTTTTGTTGGTACTTACCAGCCTCCAGTCCCCCCTCAATTCCAGTGCAACTCTCTGGGTGCAGTATGCCAAGCACCTTCTCCTCCCATGCGTTGAATGTTCTTGGTGGAATGGGAGGGCCACTGCCAGTCCGGTTTGCCAGCTCATGGTTCTTGCTGTTCTTCTCCTTGACCTTGCTCTTGAGGTCAGTCCACCTCTTCCTGATCTCCTTCCTGTTGCGTGGAACTTGCCCTACAGCATTGACTCTGTCAACTATCCTTTGCCACATTTGATTTTGCCTGGCTGATGGGGTCTGTTGGACCCTGCTTCCTAAAATATATGGCTCAACTCTTATTATCTCATCCACCATGACTGACAACTCACCATCAGTGAATTTGGGCATCTTATGTGCCATGGTGTGTGATGTGCTGAGTGGTTAAGAGTGCAGGTGTGAAGGTGGTGGTGGTGGTGATGTGTGTGTGTTTGTGATGTGTGCAGGGTTGCCTATCCTTTGTGTGATATTGTTGGGCCCTTCAGTTCTGGAGTTGTGCAAAGAATTGTGGTCATGCAGGGGCTGGTTTTATGGTCTGCTATGTGGGTGGGTCCAAACTGAGTATTCATGTCAGGTGTGTTGTCTGTGTTGAGCTGGGATTTGTAGTTCTTATTTGCCAGGGGCATGTGTCAATGGGGTGTGTTAGCTGTTTTTATTGGCTGAGCCAAATACACAGCCACATTTGGTGGTTTTGTGGTGTAGTTGCTTTCGACCTCCATTACTATTTCCGCGCGGACGCCATGGTTGGACTGCAATGGTCGTTCCTCCAGCTCTCCCATTCATCATTGCTGTCAATCGCGGCGGTTGGAAACAAGCGGTCGTACCGCAGGCACCGCGGTAAGATCATAATTGCACTTGTGGAAATTCCGCTTGTGTATTGGCAGTTTGTGCGCTTTCCGCAGTGAATCCGACCGCCGTGGAGGGTATTTCGCCTTTTCTGCACGTGCGCCGCCGGTGGTTCTTGGGTTCCGACCGCAGCGGTCGGATTTTTCCGGCGGTGTATCGTAATGTGATCGGCGGTGGTGCCGCAGGCCATGCGGGCGGTCTTTTCCCATTGCCACGGCAGGCGGAATGGTTTTCCGACCGCCATCGTAATCGGCCCCTTTGAGAGGAGATGGAAGGTTTTTGAAGGCTAAGATGTGACTCCAGCTCAAGGCTAACTAAGGCTGGTTCAGACGTGGCAATAAATGACAATGCGTTATATTTATGTTTTAAAAAACAAAATATAAATAATAAGGCATTGTCATTTACAATCCCAATAGCTCAAACTTGTGTAAACGCGAGACCTATTGCATTGCAATGGTAGGCATCGCGGACAACAGGAGGGAGGGCGGAGGGGGTTTAAGAAGGTACGGACAACAGGCGGGAGGGCTGGGGAGGGTAAAGAAGGCACGGACAATGGGAGGGGGGCAGGGGGTATCAAAGAATGCACGACAACGGGAGGGAGGGGGGTAAAGAAGGCACGGAGGGGGGTAAAGAAGGCACAGACAAAGGGAGGGAGGGCGGGGTTGTAAAGAAGGCACCAAAGCACGTTGTGCCTGCAGTAAGAGAAACTCGATAAAGAAAATAGTGCTTAAAGACTAAATAACAGGTACTGTGTAACAACTGAAGTAAAAGGGCAAGTCGCCATGGGAGGTGACAAATGAAGATGCAGTGGTACTAAGGAGGGACTAACAAACCTATTTTACGAATCAGAAGCCAGCATTTAGGAAGGACAATGACACAAGCCAATGGCAAACATGGGGGGAGCTTCTATTCCCTACTCCAGAAAGTTGAGCCTCCAATGGTGACAATTGTGAGGTCATTGAAAGAAAACAGTGCAGGATTGCCCTCAGCTGGAGCCTTTTCAAGATGTTGCAGACAGCGAGCTGCCTTTCCCATGTTCCACGCCCAACAAGGAAGCCATATCTATAGATTCAGACCAAACCCCACTCCATCTAGAAGCACCAAGAATTTGTAATCTATCAGTCTGGTACCTGGCTGTGACTGTAAAAGAAAAGAACGATTTGTTTATGTAATGTTCCATGTTTGCTCTCGAGATAAAGTTTGTTTCATTTTGAGGTTTTGGAGGAATGTCGGGTCCATGAAATCACCAATCTGCTGACGTGGTGCGAGGAGACCCCAGCATTTACTTCAGCGGTGGGCTTACCCCAACATGTCAGCATAGGGGATAAATGAAGGTGCAGGCGACACAAAAGTAGTTGCATATCAGATGCTGTGAACATCTAGAATGATGTGTGCACAATACTGTGAACTGTCGCAATGAAGGTCTGATACGAATTCCAGAAATATCCTCCATAACTGCAGGGGTGGGATCGCAGGCCAACAATGCAAGGACGCAGTTCAGTGCGCACACTGAGTTAGAGGAGCAAAGTGAACCACAGCCTTAACACCTACCTACCAAGCTATTCTTTGTGCAGGAAGAGATTTCAAGTTATTTATCACCAATCCCGTTAAACAAGTTCATGGAAATCAAAACAATTCCTTCGCCTTGCAGATGAGGCAATCAAGCGTTGCACCAAGACATTGGGAGTTGCAGCTTTAAAAAGTTTATTTTAAAGGCATTAATCTTGTGCAGATAAAATGCACTGTAACAACAGAGAAAGTGAATAATATGACGGTTAAAATTGTTGTTATTGCTGAGAACAGTAAAAACATTTCAAACATTTTGCATTTTAAATGGCATCCTGGACCCTAATGCTATTGTCCAAACCCTACACTAGGGGGCCTATTACGATGGCGGTCGCCATGGTAGCGGGAAAAGACCGCCCGCAAGGCCCGCGACATAACCGCCGGTCGCATTACGATGTTCCTTGCTCGAAATCCGACCGCGGCGGTCGGATCGCGGGCTTCAACATTGCGGCGGTTGCTGATGCTCGCAGCACCGCCGCGATGTCAAAAGGAGCATGTCCTGCATTTCCCTGCACTGCGTGGCAGGCACTGCACAGTGCCTGCCACCTGGTACAGGGAAATGTAGGGGGGACCATGGGTACCCCCCAGTGCACCCACACCCCCCCTAACACATTGGGGGCTCGCAACGGGCCCCCGGAAGACAATCTCTGCATGCCTTTCCATGGCGGTTTGACCGCTGAGGAAAGGTTGGCTACCGCCGGCATCATAATCCTGCCGGCGGAGCCTGCTCTGCACCGCCACCATTATCCCGGTCCTTTTCCGTCCGCCAGGCAGGAGTGCAAATGGCGACCGGCGGAAAAGCGGCGGTCGGAATTTCACACCGCCGCAGTCGCCAACGCCATCCTAATCGGACCGGCGGTTTTCTGGCTTGCGGTGCGGGCGGATCTCCACCGCCGGTCCGGCGGGCACCTCTGCCGGCCGGGCGGTCGGCATCCGACCGCCATCGTAATAGGCCCCTAAGTTAGAAAGCTAAAACATTACATATTATTTTTGTCAGTCGTGTATTTGGAATGGATTGCACTGCATACCTTTTGAAACAGCAAGTCTTAGCATATGTATGATCAGAGATCTGCCAGAGAAGAACAGATTCGTGCTCCAGCCAAGGACAGAAGTCCCAGCAAGGCTGCTCCAGGCTTATGGAGCTAACCCTCCAGATGTATCTCTGCAATTGAGGGCGAAGTCTGGATTGGGAATCTGCGTGACCTCTGGCAATATTCTCTCTGGTGAAGACCTCTCCTAATCAATGGTCAAAAACCTGGGCTTTTATATGAATATGGCCAATAATGTCTTCAAAGCAAATCAGGGTTTGAGACAATATCTCCTTAGTCCAAATTATCACAGCGTAATGTACGTAAGCTTAACTACACATATTTAAATTAAAGGACAGTGCCATGTTGGTCTTGGACATCCATAGGAGAGCGTCATGATGACAGGTGCATAATCAAGAGCAATGCGAGCCCTCAATGGAGAACTCAATTGTAAAGATAATAACAATAACATAAAATTCCACCTACAATGGAGGCGTCCATGTTTTATCAGCAGTTTACACACAGAAGGTATCTCATATTTTTCAATACAGATATTACTTGAATTGAAAACAAAGAAAAACTCAAGAAAATGATTTGACTCGAGATTGGAATTATCGTAGCGTTCACAACAGGGCGACAACACTAGATCTCCTCTGCCTTCGAATTCTTCATGCCAGCAGCCCTGTGATCTGGAAATGGCTTGGTCTCTTCTTAACCCAGATTGGGGAATGGGCATTAATATGATGCCTGTTGTGCATAAGCAATTCAGGACCATTATGAATTTCAGAAATGTAGTTTATTACTAACCTTGCCCACATCATGGGTCAGACTAACGCACATGGCTAATCATTCCTGCACTGGACATTTTGTCACGCAATTTTGAGAGCCCCTCTAAGCTCAGCAGGAGTAGTTCTATGTCTAAAACCCAGTGGAAAACGTTATTTATCAGTACAACTCCTACAAATGTCTGCAGCCCAGATAGATAATAAAGGGACATGGAAAGGTCGAAACTCTTGTCATGGTCACACCTCCAAATAGTATGCACTGTTTCACGAGGCTGATATTGTGGAGTACCTGCTTTCTGCAGATAACTTTAAACTCAATGACAGTCTACTGCCAGTGAGTAGCACTGCTTCAGTGTCAAGTGAGAAAATCTGAACGAAAAGAAAGTTGCACGTACTTCTAGAGCATCATGTTGTGCTAATGAGTATACATTCTGATATCTTATTATTGTAATGTTATTATAGGGATTTTTTTCTGTTTGCTTTTAATCATAATTACGTTTCACTTTCACACAGAAAATGCGTTTTGTGTGAAACTTTCAGTGTCACACAAAACGCATGGGATATCACTCATAAGCACACTTAATCGTTGATAATATCACACATATGCAACCTGAAAACTTGACAGCTATGCATTACATGATCATGACTGCCCATTATTCGCTATGAACTGTCAGTCAAAGTGTCACAAGTGAGGCATTGATATGCAAACATAAGCACCCTTAAAAAATGCAAATGGCACTCAAATTCAAACTAAAAACCAGGCACTTGTGAAAACAACAGGAGTCTCCACGAACAAAACAAAAATCATGAGATTACTCTGCAACTAAAAATCACAGACCAGTTCAGAAATATACGAATGACGAGTAAAGGTAATTCAGAAACTGTGCCTTCCAACACCTTGTATAGCACTCAACTGAATTCATTAAATTAAACTAATGGTGAAATAAATTATCTGTTTGATTAGCAAATAATGGAATGGTTTTAAAGTTGGAATAACATGATCAAAGCCTTTATAGGGCACCTCCAAAGGTGCCCAAAAGGCACATTACAGCGCACATGGGTGCCATGGCAATGATGTGGTCAGAGAGCAATAAACTGAACCTCAGGCTGCAGTTTCGTAGGCTGCTACACTGTACTGCCCAATAACTCTCTCACTGGCTCAGACAATTGAATAAAAAGCATCCATCCACTTGTGAGCGGTGTTGGGCTTCACAAACGGCAATAAATGTTACATTACCCTTCTCCCCCATCTCACGAGCAGTCCCGCCGAGCTTGTGGTGCTGTACCTGCACGGAGAAAACCACAGCCCCTACCCTACCTGAACAAATCGAGCTCCGAGGCCATAAGCGGCGCCTGATCCAGCTTCGCCAGGCCCAGTTTCACCTGCTGCTGCAGCGGCCCGGAACCGGGGACTCGTTGCTGCCTTCCACAACCTCCAGCAGCCGCCAGCCTGACTGCAGCAGCTCGGCCAGCTGCGGGGTCTCCGGCTCTTCAGCCGAGACCGCCGGGGGAGAGGACAGCTCCGCTGCCATGTTACAGCTGTCGGAAGAAGAAAGGCGAAAACGGGTTGATTGGGACCAGCGCAGCACCCGTACAGTGTTGCAACAAGGACGCCATATTAGTTAAGGTGATATCAATTCCGTAGGTAATCAGCGCCAGTTGCGTCATCTTGGATAAGGCCTCGCGAACTGCGCCATCTTGGTTAAGGCCTCGCGAACTTACTGCGGCAGCAATACAAAACAAGCATTTGCAATGCAATAGGACTCGCATTTACGCGAGACCTATTGCATTGGAAATGGGAGTGCGGGTGGGCGAGTAGGCACGAACAGGGGTGGGGGGAGGTAAGGAGGGGGCCGAGAAGTCACAGACTGCGGGAGAGGGCGGGGGGGAGACAGGGAAGAAAATATTGTTCGGAGTAAAGGGGCCAGTAGCCATGGAAAGATACAAATGACGACATGGCCGTCATGAGGAGGGACTAACAAGCCTAAAACCAATCGGAAGGCAGCATTTAGGACCTAAGCCAATGAAAGAGATGGGCAGAGAGTGGGCGGAGCTTCCACGAAGCTTCCACGCTATACTGAATACCACATGCCTCGCAAAGCGAGCAGCGCATGCGCTGCAACGCTAGGCTCGACCTAAAAAAATTGCATTACGTACAGTCTAGGTATCATTAAAATCTTAGAATCACAATTTTATATTAAAATGTTTTGTGTATTTTGTAGCAGTTTATCTTATACTGTGTGTAATGACTTACATATTCACAGTGCTTTCTATCACAGGCTGGGTCCTCGTAGCAATATAAATACACAAGTCTCTAGTCTCCCCTGCATAAACCAAGATTTAATTCTGTGGCTGTCTGGTTACACACAGACAACTGCAGCGTATTAACTAACAGAGGTTTCATAATATACTATAGTGCATTTCTCACTAATTAACAAAATGTATTTCTTATTTAAGCTGCACAATATTTTAAATGTAGATACCCCTCGAGGTGAAAGGCCAAAAAACCTTACAGAAGGTTTTGTTTTTGTAGCCACACCTTTGACCACAACCCACGCTCACTAACCCTGCCCCCTTTGCATGCAGCATCACATTTCCCATACTTCTTTTAATGCACTTCGACCGCTGCGGGCAACTAAAGTTAAATGAAAGATGTTTGAAGGCTGTTCTGTATCAATGGTGGATAGAAGTCACAGCTGAGTGTGTTATGAAGATCCACTTAAGAGGGCGATATCATGATTCACTAAACTCAGGATGAGTCCACCAACTCTTGATGAGTACCCACACACGTCTTAATAAATAAGGCCCACCCACACCACCTGAAGAGACTCCATCACTCTCTAGAAGGGTGCACAACACAACAAAGAGAAAGGCCAGCTTCAGTACGCCCTCTTGTTTTGTCAAACACAGTAAGTATTTGGCACTCAGTCAGGCTGCTTTCAAGATATGCAGAGGCCCAATAGGCAGTCCCTGAAGAGTTGTCTCCCTGTACCACAACGGTAACAGAAACCCATTTTATTACCCCGAGTTTCTTTAAGAGCCAACTCCTCTCACTGCAATTCATAAATGCCTGACTAGCACAGAGAGTGTTTTTTCACTGTTTATTTATCAAGGCAATGTGTCTCAAATCTATTTTGGTGAAGAATTTAAAGATTGGACACATTAATAGATCTGTCAGAAAGTTTTCAATTTTTTATTAATAATTTGATTTTTATATTTTCCTTAATGCCACACTTTTTTTCCAAAACTTTGATAACAATAGGTATTAAAGCTGTTTAATTTGATGCTGCTAAATTCATTAATTTCTTATGAATAAAAGGCTGAGTTGACCATGCCAGGATTCAGACTAATAATATGCAGGTCATGCACAGATGTCAGCTGTGATTTCTTGCTGCAGCAGTGAAACCTTGCCAGCTTATTGCCTTTAAACCAACCATCAGTTGAGTTGTGCATTTACCTCTCCAATTTATCAAGTTTCTTTTGTTGATGTTTTGTAGTGAATCTTTGCAGTTCCCCAGTCTCCTGCAGGGAGTTTCACCACATCCATATATCCCTCTAAGTCTGTAAACCTGTCAGTAAATGTAATGAATTTACCTGCATGGTGGTGATATTTTTAGATACAATCTCTGGCCATCCAGTATGTTCCTTCTAGGGCACTAAAATCCAGCTAATCTGCACAGATCTTCCAAGAAATATTAAAATGGACGAAACATAGGACCATGAAGGTCTTCAGAGTGTAGCTCTGGAATAAACTTGAATCCCACTTTGAATGTAAGTATATTGTGTCAGATTCACAAATCAACTAAACTTGACATGTAATGTCTTTGCTGTGAATCCTGGGGAAGTCAGTAGTTACTAGTGAATATATGTGATTGGTACAGTAAATTTACAGCTGGTGTTTCAGTGTCTCTGGTGCTTCTATCAAGCAATATAAAGGATTTCCCTTGCTGAATTATTTAAACAATGAATACAATCACACTGAGGGCCCACTTACGATTTTGTCGGTCTTCCCGTCGGACCGCCGATGCGGCTGTCCCAGGAAGACTGATAAACCCATGCTCTCCTGCCCGGCAGATTATGAGTGTAATCCAGGGCTGGCGATGCGGCGGTGGTGGTGTCCCAGCAGCGATATGTTTGGCCCCTAGGAGAGCCTTACAAACATGCTGCCGCCATAACAGTGCCTCCATGTCATCTGTGCATGGTGTGGCATGCACCATGTCATGCATGTCACACAGTGCACGCACAACAATACACTTTTGGGGGAGCACATCATGTGTCCCCCACTGCATGCATTCCCATGGGGAGATTCGGCCACGGGCCCTGTTGGGGGCCCCTATGCAAGCCTTTCCGCTAAGCATTTTATGGCGGGGTTACCGCCTTGAAATGCTTGGAGGAAAGGCAGGTCGTAATCTGGTCGGAGGTGCCTTCCTCGGCACAGCCATCATTCATGACCACCAGTCCGACCACCACACCGTCGGGATCCTAGATCTTGGCGGTTGCGGCGGGTTGTCATCGGACTAGGTGACAGTCCGACCGCCGTACTCCAAATATGGCCATCATAGCAAATACATAAATAAATTGCATACCTTAAAGTCATAAAATGAAAACATATACTTTTAAATAAATGTAAAAAATAAGTAACAAATTATGTACATCAATAAGATTATTAAATAAACATGGATAATAAAATAAACAATACCAATACGAATTAAGAATAATCCATAAAGACTCTATATTAAAAGTTATAAAAATAAACATATACAATAACATTATTCAAATTTTAAGGTATTGATTGCTATAACAAATAAAATTATACAATACAATATAGTAAAAAGTAAAATAACTTTTGAAATTAAATCATAAAAATATATGTTAAAAATAAAACAAATTTTAAAAATCAAATAAAAAGTAATTTGACTTGGGAAGTCAAATTGACTATTTCTACTCCAAACTAAGCAACAGCAGGAAAGTACTTTGTAAAAGTAGAGAAGTGTTGGACTTTGGAGGTTTCAGATTTACTATTTGCACTCCAAACTGAGCAACAGTAGGGAAAGTGTTAGACTTTGGAGAGGTCAAATTTACTATTGTCTCTCCAACCTGAGCAACAGTAAGGACAGTGTTGGTCTTTGGAAGGGTCAGATTTACTATTCCCACGCCTAAATTAAACAAGCATTTGCAATGCAATAGGTCTCGCATTATTAAAGTTTGAGCTATTGGTGTTGCATTATTTAGCAATGGCAATAGCTCAAACTTTAATAATGCGAGACCTATTGCATTGCAAATGCTTGTTACACATAGGGCGCACTTTTCCTGTTTGCGCCACGGTGAACCTTTAAATAGGTGCGCCATGCGCTATTACCCTATTACAGGGAACGTGCGTCCTATTACAGGAAAAGTGTGCCTATTACAGGGAAAGTGTGTTCTATTACAGGGAAAGAGCGTCCTATTACTGGGAAAGTGCAGCCTATTACAGGGAAAGTGCGTTCTATTACAGGGAAAGTGCACCCTATTACAGGGAAAGTGCGTCCTGTTACAGGGAAAGTGTGCCCTATTACAGGGAAAGTGTGCCTTATTACAGTGAAAGTGCGTTCTATTACAGGGAAAGTGCACCCAATTACAGGGAAAGTGTGCCCCATTACAGGGAAAGTGTGCCCTATTACAGGGAAAGTGCACCCTATTACAGGGAAAGTGCATCCTATTACAGGGAAAGTGCACCCTATCACAGGCAAAGTGCGCCCTCAGGATAGCTGTGAACTCCTGCTGCCCTGGGGGCAGCACATTCAAGGGAAATAGAGAGCTGGCTGCTTCAAAACCGTTCCATGTCTCACTGTACAGGCGGCACTCACCTGATCTTTGAAGAGGGATTAGAGATCTCTTTGCAGGCTGGTGCATGCGCTAGGCCACTGGAATTATGCGATTGTGCGGCTGCAGCGATTTTCGCATCATTATAGATTTGCCACATTTACCCGTAGTTAGTTAATCATCTGATGCATAATCCGCAGATTTTAGCAACAAAAAAAATGTCTAGCTCAAACGGTTCAAAAGTGAATAACAATGCAGCGACACGTGTTGCTGCGCAGTGCATGGCCCTTTGCAGAGGTTGGCTGGTCACATTTCTGTTGCTTATTGCAGTATTTGAGTATTAGACTGGTAGTGATAAGGAGCAACCAATGCCCAGACAGTCTTAGCAAGTGTATAAAAGACAAAATAATGAAGTAATAGTATCACAAAATCTGCCACATTAAGCTGCATAATTTGCCTTTTCTTGCCGCGTAATTTACTCAACCCTGCCTCATAATTTGGCACTCCCCTGCTGCATAATTCCAATGGCCCTGTGCATGAGTGACTGCACCCGCCTGCAAGGAGATGTCTGGGAGGGTCCATGGGACCCCCTCCTACCCACCTCAGAGGGCTGCCATCAGGGGCCCACTGACAGCGTGACACCTTTTGTGGCACACTGTCAGTCCGCCTCCTGACAGCTTCTTGCCTTCTGCGCCCACGCCCATAGTTCGTCACGAGCGCAGAAGCAAGCGATTCCCTCATTTGCATGGGCCAAGCCTCCATGCAAATGAGGAACGCCCTCTTGAGATAGTGCTACATGTGCACCAGCGCTATCTGTATTACAGAAGGGCCTGCACAAGCGTCTGCGGCCCCTTCTGTAATGCCAAAACGCTGCTGTGGTGCACAGAGCGGGTGCACGTGCCCGTTGCACCCTCCCACCACACCCCCCCCCCCCCAGGCACTTTCTGTGTTACGGCACCTGGAGCAGCTCATCACGCATGGACCTCAGAAACTTGGCAGGCCGGAGGAGTCCGGCACCGCGCAGCGTTAGGAGCAGGTCCAGCGAATGAGAGGCCGATCCAGCCACCTGCCGTAACCAGCCCTGAATGTGTTAATGAATACCATGCTGGGCGCCTGGCCTTGTCATTATGCCATCGATGTTTATTCCTTCCATTAAGCATGTTTCAAAGCGCTGACGTGACGTATTATCAGCTCAGTGGAGAGGTACAGGGCCAGTATGACTTGCCCGGGATCAACCAGTTGAGTAGCAGACGCGAGAATGCTACTTGCTGCATTTTGCAGCCCATTGTATTTGGTTAATTGCCATGAGACTGGGCATTTCTCCCCTCCCCCGGTAATATCCAGCCCACGTGTTTCCCACTCCCGCACTAGCAGCTTTTACAGTGATTCTAAGCACCCCCACCCTTGCCAAAAAGGGAGCAGAGGAATTGATTCAAAAAGTGATTGCCCAAGAGCACACGACTTGGACAAATGAGGCTGTGATTAAAAACTGTCTATTTACTCCAGTGTACCACAACTGGGAAGCTGTGAGTCTAATGCAAGGCCAAAGGGCTGCTCGTCCAAAGGACACGTCGCTGTGTTATGAGCCCTGCCCAGCTTTACAATACCGTGTTTACTTCCAGCATATTTAGGTGATGTGGTGAGGCTGAGATTAGATGTCAAGTAGCCCATTTCCATTGGTAAAGCATACCCACTGGACGCAGGTAGGCACCGGCTACGATGCCTGGCAGATACCACTGGTGTTTGAAAGATTAAGACAATTTTATTCCATTTGGACACCAGAGCTGTTCCTTTTCTAAACTCGTCTTTCCAATGCTGCAGTAGCAGCAGTCAAGGGGTCGTCCAGGGGGCGGTAAAGGGGTTAGAACTCAAGTGCAGGACGAATACCCATCGCACTGGATAGGATCTACCTCCAGTTGAGTTATATCTTTTAGGACGGCCTGATTTAGAGGACGGGGGTGGTTAGAATGGAACCCCCAAAATGTGCTGTGTGACTTATACCCCCAGACTCCCCAACAAACGCCTTCTAATGTTGACGTATGTGCAGAGGTTCCTGCCAAGCGATAATCAGAAGGTGGCCCCAGAGACCTGGGCCAGAAGGACATAGTCTGGGTGAGCTCAGGGCTGTGGCCCAAAGTTACTACACTACGTCATCTCTATAGTGCTTTCTGCTGCCTTAAGGTGGCCTCAAAGCGCTGGCGGGTGAGACCACTGCGGCCCAAGGTTACTACACTTCGTCATTTCTACAGTGCTTTGTGCTGCCCTAAGGTCGCCTCAAAGCACTGGTGGGTGGGTGGGTGGATGGGATGTAGAGGGGCGGAGGAGACAGGATAGGATGAATAATGGAGGAGCGGTGTGGACAGAGGGATCTTCCACAAAACTCTTATGATCTCACCAGATGGAGTCGTGTGATGGGCAGCAATGTTAGAGCTTTGGCTGGTAGGGCTGGGGCCGAGTCAGTCATATTTCAGGCTTTGGGCCTCTTACAGAACCGTCAGGCCTGAAGTTGCTCTCGCACCTCTGTTGCTACCACGCCCCATCAACAGGGGCGTCGTGAACCACCCCACTCCCTACCCCGCCAACCAACCACCTCCGCCGGGCCTCTTCTGTGTGTGGTTCGGCTGAAAAAAGGCTCTAATTAACCTGAAAGGGTGGGTGGGGAGCTGAGTGAGTAAAAGGACTGATGGACAGGTGTGTAAGTGAAAGAGTGAAAAGATGGATGTAAGGATGGATGGGTGAAAGAATGAATGGATGAGTGAAGGGGGTGGATGGATAAAAGTGAGTGGATGGATAAGTGAAAGAATGGATGAGTTAATGAAAGGGAGAATGAATGGATGGCTGAGAGGGTGAGTGGATGGATGAGTGATAGTGTGGATGGATGGATAAGTGAAAAGAATGGATGAATGAATGAAAGGGTGAATGGATGGATGAGTGAGTGAAATAATGATTGGATGAGTGAAAGGGGTGGGTGGATGGATAAAGCGTGAGTCGATGGATAAGTGAAAGAATGGATGAATGAATGAAAGGGAGTGTGGATGGATGGATGAGAGAGTGAATGGATGGATGAGTGAAAGTGTGGATGAATTGGCTAAGTGAAAGAATGGATGAATAAATGAAAGGGAGGGTGGTTGGATGGATGGATGGGTGGGTGGATGGTTGGATGATGGATGGATGGGTGGGTGAATGGATGGATAGATGGATGGATGGATGGATGGGTGATTGGATGGATGAGTGAAAGGGTGGATGGATGATGAGAAAGAATGGACGGATTAGTGAAAGGGTGGAGGGGTAGTTGGAGTGAAAGGGTGGACAGATGGATGAGCAAAAGGATGGATGCTGAGATGCTGTGATCCATCCATCTATCCATTCATCCATCCACCTTTTCACTCATCCATCTCTCCATCCTCTAATTCACTCATCATTCATCCGTCCTCCCTCTCACTCAATGATCCAATCAACCATCCTTTCACTCATCCTTCCACCCACCTACTCGTCCATTCATCCATTTACCCTTTCACTCATCCGTCCATTGTGATCGTGTACTTTTCAGGCCGGTCTGTGGCAGGCGTGCAACGCCCATTGGGCTCAAAGGGCTTCAGCCCCCCGTCCTGTGTGTCAGCCTGGGCTGAGGCAGCTTCCCAGGCACACACACAGATAGTTTTTGAGCTGCTGTGGGCTGGCTGGTCTGGCGTCTTATCGCAGCCGCACCGAGTACTTCACAGGTCTTTAAAAGACCATTTACTTGTTAACGAGGCTTTGTTGTGTTTTCACCCCTTGGTAGAGCCCCTGCATCTCCACTCTGCCTAATGCTGGAAGAATTAGCCCCCCCCCCCAAATTTTTATTAGCCCCCTCCCCTCCCCCGAAATTTGGCTCTAGTTGCGCCTCTGGTCTGTGGTCCAGCTGCCAATTAGTCACTGTGGGCGGTCTGTGGTCCAGCTGCCCATTGGTCACTGCGGGCGGTCTGTGGTCCAGCTTCCCATTGGTCACTGCGGGCGGTCTGTGGTCTAGTTGCCTCTTGGTTTCTGCAGGGAGGTCTGTCTCCAGTGCCTCTTGGTCACTGACACTCCACTGCGGTCTGTCGCCCAGTTACTGCTTGGTCACTGCAAGGGGGTCGGTGGTTCAGTTGCCTTGTGCTCACTGCACGATAGTCTGTGGTCTAGTTGTCTTTTGGTCACTGCGGGGGTCGGCGATCGGTGGTCCAGTTGCCTCTTACTCACTGAGACTCTCGGTGGGTCTGTGGTCCAGGTACCTCTTGGTCACTGCAGGGGGTCGGTAGTGCAGTTGCCTCGAGGTCACTGCAGGGCAGTCAGTGGGAGCTGCCCCTCTCCGTGAGCACTGGACTCTTCCCTTGCGGTGGCAGCTGGGAGGGCACATGCGAGAGGACCCCTTGGCCTCTTCCCAGGGGGCGTGGCCTGCCGGGGCCCTTCTATAAAGGGAGGCTCTCGGGGGAGGTCGGTACCTTGTCAGCTGCCTCAGTCTGCTAGAGAGCTGGCCCAGTAAGAAGCAGGTGAGCGGCGTCTGCGCTGCCAAACTGTGTGAGCGCCGGCACACTCTCCATAACTCCCCACCCTAAGGTGGAGGCACTTAGCGTGTGGTGGCTCCAGCCCTCTAAGGGGAACCCCTCAATCTGCGAACACAACCCCCCCACCGTGGGCTGTAGGGGATGGTTGGGAGGGGGTTGCATGTGTGCTCTAGCCGTCCCTAGGGGGCGGGGGAGGCTGTCGGAAATCTGTGCGGCGCCCTTCCTGTTGAGTCGGGGCTCTTCTCTGGAAGCGCCTGTCCCATGGGTGCTTCTAGGCACGGGGGACCTCTCTAAATTTTAGTGCCACTCCCCGCGTGTCTTCATATAGCGCCTGTTCGGGTTCTATGCATGCTGCTTTTGTGAGAGAAGGGAGTTTAAGCACATGAAGGACTGTGCCCAGGATCACACGGCTTGGTAAACGTGGGGTTTCGAACTCAAGATTCAAACTCGAATCTCCAGGTTCTACTGTCCGAAGTGTACCCTCTATCTGGCGTTCCTGTCGTGTCTGCAGACCGGTCTAGTTAACACTCAGGAGGCGGTAGATGAAATACCAAGGCGCTACACCAACTTCCGAGGGGTGCTTATCCGCCCCTGAAGGATGCGGGTCTATTGTGTACCTCTGTGACGCCTCCTAATTCATTATTTTTTAAATAGATATTCACCTTGCCTTTTCGTAGAGCGCCTCTGCCACGTCAAAGCGTTCCGATTCCTGAGGGTTGAGTTTGGTGATCGGGCTGCCCCGACAATCCTGTAAAGTGCCATCAGTCTGTTTTCTTTAGTCTGGTACGTTCAGTTTACTGTCCCCATTATGCACTGCAACGCTAGGCACGAGACCTAAAAAAATCTAAATATAGACAAAAAAACATATTTCAACAAATATATTAAATGTATAATATTGTTAACATATAACTAATGTAGATAACTAAAAAATAGGATTATAAAATTAAAAATTAGGATTATGAAAAAATATTTACAAATTGAAAACACTGAATCTATATATATTTAAAACACTTCCCATACTACTCCCCAAAAGCCAAACACTCCTAAATACCAATACAAATAATACTTGATAATATTCAAAAACTATGCAATTAATTTCATAAAAATGCTAAAACATAATAAATGTAATGATTGTAAAAATATTTACTATAATTAAATAAATTACAGAAATACTCATCTAATTAACTGAATAGCAATTAAAACAATTAATTACCATTTTAAATTATCAATTAAATATTGTATAAATAAAATAATTTACATAATTATTAATCAAATTTACTCAATACAATTTATAACAACAAATAAACTATTCATAAACAGGTATAAAATATATATTGTCAAAAACTTCCCATCCTAATCACCTACAAGCCCAACAACCCCTAATAAATAAATAAATAAACTCATTAATTCAAATTAAAATAATAATTTCATATATTACCAAACCAAAAATAAAATAAACTATACTAAAAATAATTACATATAGTGGACATTAAAATGATAATAACTTAAAAAACAAAATGTAACAACACAACAAAATTATTTAAAAAAGATATTACATACAACTATTTAAAAAGCAAAATAAAACACTTAAAAAATTATATTCTTACCTGCGCTATTCTGTCCCACAATACTTGTGACATCACAATATTTTTTATGATTCAAATCTTTTTATTGAGTTTTATATTCTAATAACAGCAGCTGCCACCTGCATCCATAGGCCGGTGGGGAATAGCAACCATTGTGAGAGTGGAAAACCAAAACAGGGAAAGAGAAGCGATAGATATAGAGAAACATTGGGAAGATAAGTACTCAACAGCCGAAAATGAAAGTCACCAGTGGAGAGATGTGTTAGACCGGCAGCAGTACCACAGGAGCCCAGTTCCAATAACTCTGCCATTTGTAGTGCCTGAGTGAGTTAAAGTACACACAAATATTTAGGACCGGTTCAACAAATTCCGTTCCTAACATTTTTATTGTGGAACCCCATGTTTTTTTTTTGTTTAAATCTCTTTTATTGAGTTTGAAAACAAAGAGAAAATATTAACAACACCAGGCTATAGGCGGCGTTAAGCAGGCAAGAGTACAATGTATACAAAGTTGGTCAACAACAGTAGGGTACATATTACTCAACACATCACTCTGCCACTCAATACAAATAAGTAGGCTCTTAGCAGATCATGAGTGAAAGAGGGCGACGCCTCCTGGCTCATAAATTCCAGTGACCACTGATCTCAAAAGGGGGGCCCTCTATTTCTCGAATTTAGTATGCCTAGGCGATTCAACTCGCCGCTACACAATATTTTTTACACAATCGTGTCCATTTCTATTCTTGCAACACTATTAAGTTTGTGCACCCCTCTAGTACTGTCGTATAGGAAAACCAAGGGGCTTATTACGATGTCGGGTGGACACACCGTAGCGGATTGGGAACCGCCCGACCTTAGGTCGGCAGTTCCATCCGCAGTATTTGGATGCGACCGTCCATAAGGCGGTCTGAAACATCCATTTTTCAAGGGAAGCTTGTGCGGCAGGCAGAATATGCCCGCAGCACAAACTTCCATTGAAAAATGGATGTTTCAAACATCCCTGCACATGGTGCCTGCCACACGGTGCGTGGATGTTTAGGAGGGCACCATGAAATCCCTCCAGGCCCCACAGCGGAGGGCCAGGAGGTAAGGGGCCCCTGCCAGTGGTCCCCAATGTTGCTTTCCGACAGCCTTTCCATGTCAGAAAACCCAGATATAAAATGGCTGTCGGAAACCGAGATCATAATCCCGACGGCGGAGCCGTCGTCATTAAGGGATTAGGAAGTGTTTCCGACGCACCGACGGGCTCCTTGAGTCTGTTGGAAAGCGTTGGACAGTCGCTCCTCCTGCTGCCTCCGACCGCACGCATTGTAATGCATCGGTCAGACTGCAGCTGAAATGGCGGTTGGCCCGCAACCGACGAGGGGTCGGTTGCGGTCAGACCGTCATCGTAATTAGTCCCCAAGTTACTAATTCTGTACATGTTACCCTTTAACCATCAGTACTATTGTCTAACACTTTTTAAAGTACATTTGAAATTAAATAACATTTTCCACCATATTTTATATACTGAATTATTTAGTTTTTACATTTAAAACTTATGTTTATATATGCATTTGCAGTATATTTGTGTTAAAACTAAATTTGTAAAATACACACCAGAGGATAAAAAGTAATGCGAAAATGAAATGGTCCCAAAAAATACACTTCCAAAATCGTGGATCCAAAAAAGGTAAGTCAAAATTGTGGATCCAAATTAAGGGTACAAAAACCACAATTTTCAGTCTGGCCAGTGTCATATTATACTAGTTAATGCATGTATGTATGCATGTATATTGTATTTCTATAGAGCAAACATACCTAAAAGGTAACAAGTGATGGGAAAGGTAACTGGGTTGTGAATGGTTAATGCATTCTGGTGTGGTGTTCTTTGAAGAGGTGAGTCTTCAATACTTTGCTAAATTGAAGCAGCTTTGTGGCGGTCCTGAAGGATATGAAAATGTTGTTCCAGATCTGGGGTGCATAGCTAGAAAAGGCCTGCTGCCTTGTTTTTTCTTTTTTATGTTATGTTGTGTTGTGTTATGTTGAATTGTAGAGCGCGACTAATCACCTGTGAGGGTATCCACGTGCTTGAGCAGGTCAGTGGGCACATTGTCCCTGTGGAGTTATTGGAAGAACTAGGTCTTCAGCTTCTTGTGGAACTCAAGAAGTGAGGAGGAGGCTGTAATGTTCTGGCAGAGGTTGTTATATGTTTTGGGTGCGATGTAGGAGAACGAGCGACCTCCTCCTCTTTTTTGTGTGAATGCGGGAGGGGTGCAAGCAAGAGTGAGGTAGAGCATAGGTGTCTGGTCGGCTGGTGAAAGTGTATGAGGCTTTTGAAGTATGTTGGTCCCAAAAATGTGAAGGGCTTTGAATGTGTTGTGAGGAGTTTGAATTGGCTGCGCTTGTGAATGGGGAGCCAGTGGAGCTCTCTGAGGTGAGGTGTGATGTGGGTTCAGTGGGGGAGGTTCAGTCTGAGTCTAGCGGCAGGGTTCTGGATAGTTTGGGGTCTTTGTAGGAGTTGCTTGGAGATTCCGACATAGAGTGCATTGCTGTAGACAAGCCTCCTTTTGATTAGTGCTTGGGTGATGGTCTGATGTTCTGTGGCAGCCACTTGAAGATCTTGCATAGCATGCGTAGGATGTGGAAGCAAGAAGTGCCTACTGCATTGACTTATGCCGTTATGGAGAGTTTGCTGTATAGGAGGATCCTAGGTATGTTCCGTGGGTGTTGGTGTTGGTTCTAGCTCCGATGGCCACCAGGTGGAATCCCGTGGGGGGTTCTTGTTTCTGAAGATCAGCACTTCTGTGTTATCAGAGTTGAACTTCAGTCAGTATTTTCACATCCAGTCTGATACCATGATCATGCAGCTTGTGAAGTTGGTTCTGGAAGTGGTTGTCTTGTCTATCAGGGAGAGGATGAGTTGGATGTTGTCCGCATATGAGATGATGGAGATGGCTTGGGCTTGGGTAGTGTTGGCTAGCGTGGTCATGTAGATGTTGAACAGGGTAGGGCTGAGGGGTGATCCCTGGGGGACTCGGCAGATCGGTCTCTTGGACTCTGATGTGAATAGTGACGTTCTAGATTTTAGGGTCATTCCCATGAGGAAGGAGCAGATACATTGGAGTCTATGCCTATGTCGTGAAGTCTTCTATCAGAGTTTTGTGGGAGACGGTGTCGAAGGATGCGGACAGGTTGAGTAGGATGAGTGCATGCTGTTTCTTCGTGGTCCAGGATGGTCCTGATTTGTGGGTAGCTGCGATGAGTGCTGTTTTGGTGCTGAGGTTCTTTTTTACACTTTTTAGTCTGCAGTCTGATTGTGTCCTGGCTGCTGGTTGCAGTGAACCACCAGAGATGTTGCGCTTGTCTGCAAGATAAGTGGTGGTGTTGGTTGTGATGGTAGAAACCCAGCAGTGGCTGGCCTACCAATCTGCAGTGAAAAAAGCAAACACAAGGAGATGATGGACGGAGCACTGAAACTTTTCAGACACTCACCTCCAGTCACAGATCTGGGTTGAATCCATCATCGTTCTTTAGCTCACTTCACCACCCCAGTTCAGACAAAGCTATATGCAAATCAGTCTTGACCCTGTGCCTCATGGGAACAGTCCAGCCCGAACTGCCAAGCCATGTCTTCCCTGGACCGGAAACAAGCATCCTGGGACTGGTTTCGGGCTAACAGCCCTCATCAGCCAGGCTAGCTTGAATCCAGTGGCAAAGTGAGCAAGGGACCCACGTCTGGGCATACCCTGCCAACTTAGGGTGAACAAAGCAAACACAAGGAGATGATGGACGGAGCGCTGAAACTTTTCAGACACTCACCCCCAGTCACAGATCTGGGTTGAATCCATCATCGTTCTTTAGCTCACTTCACCACCCCAGTTCAGACAAAGCTATATGCAAATCAGTCTTGACCCTGTGCCTCATGGGAACAGTCCAGCCCGAACTGCCAACCCATGTCTTCCCTGGACCGGAAACAAGCATCCTGGGACCGGTTTCGGGCTAACAGCCCTCATCAGCCAGGCTAGCTTGATTCCAGTGGCAAAGTGAGCAAGGGACCCAGGTCTGGGCATATCCTGCCAACTTAGGGCGAACAAAGCAATCTGCAGTCACAGCGGGTCCAGCGGTATCATTTGGTGAGGGCCAGTGTTCATCTGTGGTGACCAATTCACATTCTGGTGACTCTTTTGGGTCTGGCGGACACAGGTCAAACTTTTGAGTCTGGAGTGGAGGTCTTCTTGGCTGTACGTCGGCAGTCAGTGGCGATTCCTTGCGAGTTACTACTGTCTAGCCAGAATGGGTGGCTTCAGTTTTTATGGCCCTGGTGCTGGAACAGGGGGGTCAGCCAAATGACTCTTGGAGTCACTACTTCAGTCTAGAGCTCAGGGGTGACTTTTGCACAATCCAGGCACCACAGGCACAGTCCTCTCTGCTATCCCAAAGAGCAGCAGGTACAGTCCAGCGGTTCGTGCAGTCTCTCTTTCCTGGTCCAGGGGTCATCAGGACAGTCCTTCTTCAGTCCTTTCTCCAGTCCAGATCTGATCTTAAGTTCAGGGTGCCAGCGATGCCATATTTATGCCCAGTATGTGCCCTTGGAGGATGAAGTGGGCACCAGCCAACGTGCTACCAGGATGTCTCCTGCCCTGTGACAACTTCCGGCTAGGTGTGTCATCTAGCAACCCCAGAGTGTACTATTCTGCCCACTCTCAAGATGTCTGAACCCATTCTTGGATGTTAGAAGCTTGGTAGCCCACCATAAAGGTATGGCTACCTGTGGGCTAAATGACCACAGAAAAAATGGTTTGGCAACTGGTTTCACCTCTCTGTTCCCGCCGCCAGCCCTTCTAGTAGAACAAATGGGCAGCACTACTTGAATGTGATCACCATTTGCCCACCAAAGGCGGTTTCTCCTTTAAAGCTCGCCTTTTGGGCCATCACCCTGTTTAGATTCTTGCAAGGGGGAGGTAACATCTCCCTCTGTGGCAGGCCTCTATTGCTCCTGAGCCTGGGAGTCATTCACATGACTCCCCAGAAGGGCAGAAAACTGTCTGGTGGCTAGCAACTGTGAAAGGCCACCGGATAAACTGGCAACAGAGTGGTAACTTTCTAAAAGTTGCCATTCCTTAAGTGAAATTAAATTCGACTTGGGCATCAAGTCGGGTTTAATGCCGTGATTAATTTGATACCTTGATGTGAGAAGTTGGCCTGGTATATGCTGTTCACTAATTAAAGTGGACACCTTGCACCAGGGCAAATCGACTCTTATGGTAGATAGGTTTAAGACAACCTTTTAAAGAAAGCTATCCTAGTGGTAGCTGTGGAGAGCAGCCTTCAGGCTAAGTCTCGGAGGAATGTAAAGCAGCTTGTTTTACCATATAATCTCTTGAATCACCAAATGAAAAGACACCACACAGGTATATATATCAAATATATATGTATTTATTTCTAAATAACTCTCTACTAATCTCTTTATGAGATTAGAAGACAAACATATGCACAAATCAACGTTTCACAATAAGTTAAGCACAAAATATGGCTGGGGCCCTAGGGGCGTACCAGACCATATACTAAGTAAGAGACTTAGAAACAACGACTTGCAAGGAGACAAGGCCTAGGGCCTTCAGAAGTGCTGGGGCCTCACGAAACCACCCAAGGCAGGTAAGTAAAGGACCCACGGGGACGCGTGCAGTGTGGATACACAGGCGCGAATCGCCGTTAACTTCAATGGGGCAAGTCGCGGTTGGAAATAAAGAGTTTTAGGATACTTCGGGAGAACCTACAAGCATGGCACTTACAGGGTAAGTAGTTCTAGGGCCCACACCCACAGGAGCACCGTAGTGCTGGAGTTACCTCACCCAGGGAAGCCGGGTGCACAGGTGTCCTTTGGTGTCGGGTCGCGGCGTCGTTTTCAATGGCGAACAAAGAAGACTTGCTGCTTGCGGGAGCTGAAGAAGTGTCCGGTGGAATCCAAGCCTGGATTCTGAAGAAGGATGACCTGAAAGCAGAGGGGACAGTGTTCAAAGTCACTTGGCAGTGACCCGGGGCAAGGAAGATGGATGCCCACCGTCGTCGGTCGCTTCAGGTCGGTTGCAGGTGCCTTGACTCTTCAGCCACGTGGTCCAGGAGGCGTCGACGACGACCAGGAGCTGGATTCGGTGTGTCCCTCGACGTCTGCAGCTGACTGCGGTGTCGGCAACTCGATCGGAGCCAACAAGCCTTGGCAGCCGCAAGTCTCGGGGAGATGAAGAAAAGTTGATGGCGCAGACCAGCAAGGTCTGTGGAACTCACCCAGCGAGGGTAAGTCAGGGCAGGCCTGGAGCAACCAGGGAGCCCTTCGGTTTCTTTAAGAAGTCTTCTGGGGACCCACAAGCCAGCGGGCAAGGGATCGCGAAGACACCTCGGGCGGAATCACTCAACAGGGGCCCACGGTCACTCGGGACGGTGTAGGCCTCTGATCTTCGGAGGGATTCCTGCTGGAGGTCGGGACCACACGTGGTCCAAAGCACAAGTTCGTAGAACGTTGTGAAGGGGTTGCACTCGACAATAGTGCACGGTACCCAGGGGTCGCGGTTCCTCGTTACTCGTGGGGTCCACTTGCCTCAGCTTCGCTGGGGACTCACGATGGCCTGGGAGAGGTCAGGAAATCCACTTCTTGGGCTGCAGGGACTTCGGACTCCGGCGGGAGCGGCGTAGTTTGCGACCGTCGTTGTCGTTTTTGGTGCCTGCCAAGCAGGGGAGTCACTCCTTGACTCCAAGGGAGATTCTTCTGTCTTCCAAAGGTAGTGGAACGTCGAAGGGCCAGGATTCTTCTGTAGAGCGTCGTCCAGGGGTTATCTGCTTTGCAATGGCAAGGTTCCCCCTCTTATACTAAAAAGAGGGGATGGACTAGCTCTATGACCCCACCTATGGGAGGGTCAAGGGAGGGGGTGGCTACACCCACTTCCCTTTGTCCAGTTTCGCGCCAGAGCAGGGGCAGGTAGCCCCTGAGCTGGTTTGAACTGGCATATGCACAGAGGAGCCTTCTGCTCCCCCAGTGCAGGACTTCAAAGCACTCTAAGAGTGCACCCACCCAGCCCCAATACACTAAACCCTGTCTGGGAGGTGGTTACACCTCCCTGTGACAGGATGCCTATTGTTGGGCTTCCTCCACTGTGAGTTTCGGTCATCAGCAGGAGGGCAGCCCAGTGTCTGTGACTGGTGGCATCCATTTTGTGATGCCAGGGCTCTTTAGGATTCTACCGCGTTTCCACAGCAGGTACATGTCTTATCCCTCTAGAAGGGTGGAATGCTACCCCCGCCGCCAAGATTGGCGGGGGGTAGTATTCCAAGATGTTTGACACCAAACACGACATGTTTTGATGCAGCCATTCCAAAGTTAGCATTTACCGCGAGGATATAATGCACTTAAGAGTATATGGTTTAACCGCATCCACAAACAGCACCAGAGAATGGACTCTGAGAACTGCAGAGGGGCCCTGCTCATGCAGAGGCACCCCCTCACATAGAAGCCAAGCACCCTGCCCTCAGGATTGATAGGGCCTGCCTTAGGGGTGACTGATAGGTTTATATGTGTGTGCAAGAGAGATATAGGAAACCTATATCTCAGTGAGGGGTGCTAGCACCACCTCACCCAGGCTGCAGTAGCAGGCCTGTGGTGTCAGATTTAGACTGCTTCCCAGGGGTGGCATAACACATGCTGCAGCCCCTGGTAGGCCTGTGAAGTACCTATGCCCTTGGCACCTAAGGTACCATATACTAGGGACTCATAAGGCACCACAGTATCCAATCACTAGTGCACCTAGAGTGCACTCCATGTCGTTTAGAGAGAGCAGATAGACTGGGGCCCTGAATAGCAGGGTCCCAGTCCAACTAAGTCATAAACCAGCAAAACACCATAAAAAAGTGGGGGCAACCATATAGTCAGATTCCACCTTCCTACATAACCCCCCCAAACGAAAGGAGATAAGGCTAACCTTGGCCAGTTGAGCCTTTATTGACTAAGTGGCCATATAAGGAAGCACCTGCACTAGCATGGTTGCCCCCTGTCTTATGGTCCACTAAGCAATCCCTCACCCTAAGGGTATGAGAGGGTCTCCACCATGGGGAATCACTACCTGTGGTGTGCTTTGGTAAAGTACCAGGCTGGTGAGGTGTCTGAGTAGGGAAGTGTGGCCCTAGGAATGTTGGCCTCAGCTTTCTCAGCTCACTGGTCACCATGTATGCCTGTCTTTCCATGACTGAGTGGTACTCTGCTCTAAGGGTCAACCTTTGACTGCCTACAGCCGGGGGTTGGGTCCCTTTGGGTGGAACACTGGAGGGACATGGCATGTTTGGAACCTTTTGGTCCCAGGTTTGCCCTTGCCTAACAGAGTCCTTCTGGGGAGGTCCCTACATAAAGGTATGGGGGATCCCTCAGTGGGTTGAGGAATTTCTACCTGGCTAGGGCTACTAGCCTGGGTGCCCCTAATCTGCTGATGGGGGGTTCCTCTGGACAGGGGGCCCTGGGGGGTCCACTGACCTCCCTGACCTCTGCAGCCCTGGGCTGACTGAGGCAGGGTAGAGAGGGGCAGGTTACCTGCTCCAGACTGGGTACCACCTTGTAAGGGTCCTCTGCCATCAGGGGGTGGCCAGGCCAGGCCTGACTACCTCTGTGGCAGTTCCTTCACTAGGGGTAGGGTCAGTTCCCTGAGGAGGCTGACCCTTACCTACTGTCTGGAGGGAAGAAGACTTTTCTTCAACCCTTGTGCTCTCTTCTGGGGGAGAGTGGGCCATTCTTCCAGGCTCCATCTCTCCAAAATCTTGGGCTGGGGCTGTGGCCATCACAGCCCCACTAACCTTTACAGGGACACCCAACATCTTCAGATGGGTTTGGTGTTCAATTTCAGCCCAGGCTGAAATTTCCAGATCATTGCCCATCAGGCAATCTACAGGTAAGGTTGGGGACACTGCCACTCTTTTTGGGCCTGTGACCCCCTCCCAGCTGAGATTGACTATGGCCATGGGGTGATCTGTTCTGACACCATCAATGTTGGTCACCTGGTATTTAAACTCAGGTAAAAGCTGGTGAGGGGGACTAGTTTCCCTGCCACCATGGTGACACTAGCCCCTGTGTCCCTAAATGCCACAGCTTTCTGACCATTAATTATTGGCTCCAGTCTGTACCTGCCCAATGCTGTGGGACCCACGGTAAAGGTGGCAAATCCTATACCACCATCAGAATCTGAGGAGTCTGTTGAGGGGGTCCTGTCTAAACTAGGGCCCACCTCTGTTCCTCTTGCAAAAGCACCTAACTTTTTGGGTGCACTACTCCCAACTGGAGGATTACTACTGGTAGTACCAGGAGGGGTGGTAGTAGTTGTTGGAGGAACATTTTCTTTATTGCCATTCCTGGGACAACTGGGATCAGATTTCCAGTGCCCAGGCTTTTTACAGACATGGCAATAGGGTTTCTTTTCAGGAGAGGAAGGAGTTTGGGACCCACCCCCAGAAGAGGAATTTTGGGGCCCTGTAGTGGACTTATCCTTGGATTTATCCCCACCTTTCTCTTGGGACTTGGTAGAATCTTTCTTGTGGTCACCACCCTGATTCTTAGGCCTTACTCTGGTTCTGACCCATTTGTCTGCCTTCTTTCCCAATTCTTGGGGAGAGGTCAGATCAGAGTCCACCAGGTACTGGTGTAAAAGCTGGTTTTGACAATTATTAAGGATCTGTTCTCTCATCATTAGATTATAAAATCCTTTGAAATCAGTAACCCTACTGCCAACCAGCCAACCCTCCAGAGCCTTGGATGCACAATCTACAAAGTCTGTCCAGTCCTGAGTCTGTGCCTTCTGGGTATCTCTGAACTTCAACCTGTACTCTTCAGTGGTTAAGCCAAACCCATCTATCAGTGCACTCTTCAGGACCTCATAATCGTCAGCATCCTCTTCTCTAACAGTGAGGAGCTTGTCTCTTCCTTTATCTGAAAAGGAGAGCCACAAGATTGCTGCCCACTGCTTTTGGGGGACCTGCTGTACTCTACAGGCCCTCTCCATAGCAGTTATCCATTTGTGGATATCATCCCCACTCTGGTAGGGAGGAACAACCTTGCTCAGGTTCCTATGGTCAGGGACATATTCTCTGCCTCTAGGGACACTGTTGCTGCCACCAGGGGGTTCTAAACCCTCCCTTCTGGAAGCTCTCTGGATCTCCAGGGCTTCTCTATCCAGTGCCAACTGCTTGGTTCTGAGGGCCACTTTGGCTTCCTCATACTGGAGCAGTTTGCACCTTCTCTCAGAGGAGGTCTCTCTTAAGTTAAAGTATGAGCTCCTCTCTTGGACAAATTCTCTGCCAGAGTGATAAGAGTGCTCAGATTCCCTGGAAGGGGATCTGTGCCTCTCATCCACTCTGCCAGTTCTCTTAGGGAGAACTCCTCTGTCCTGTTCAGGCTCCTTGAAGCCTGGCCCTTCAACCACAGAGTCTTGGTCATTCGGATTGTCCTCATCTGACCCAGATACTATGATTGACCCACCCACTGATTCAGACCCCTTAGCTCCTAGAGCCAATCTAAGGTCATCTGCTGTCAGCAGATCTATCAGGTGTAGTGTTGAGGGACTCTGTCCTAGTCTCAGGTGTCTGTCAACACACATGGCTCTCAAGTCAGAGAAAGCCATGTCCTTATACTGAGGCTGAGTGGATCCACTGGGCCCACCCTTTAAGGACATTCTAGTGTTGTGCAGTGTTGTACTACCTACACTAGTTTGTGGCCTACTGATCCTAGCTTGAGCTGTGGAAAGGGTGTGCTATCCCTTGGAACACAGCTCTAAGTTCAGTAGAACTTATTGATACTAAGCTTGACTTTATATGTACCTTGAGTACCTATAATGGTTTTCAGTTAGTAATTCAAATAGAGATTTTCTGGTAAAACAATGGCAAGCTGGAATCCCACACGCTGCCCACCAATGTGAGAAGTTGGCCTGGTATATGCTGTTCACTAATTAAAGTGGACACCTTGCACCAGGGCAAATCGACTCTTATGGTAGATAGGTTTAAGACAACCTTTTAAAGAAAGCTATCCTAGTGGTAGCTGTGGAGAGCAGCCTTCAGGCTAAGTCTCGGAGGAATGTAAAGCAGCTTGTTTTACCATATAATCTCTTGAATCACCAAATGAAAAGACACCACACAGGTATATATATCAAATATATATGTATTTATTTCTAAATAACTCTCTACTAATCTCTTTATGAGATTAGAAGACAAACATATGCACAAATCAACGTTTCACAATAAGTTAAGCACAAAATATGGCTGGGGCCCTAGGGGCGTACCAGACCATATACTAAGTAAGAGACTTAGAAACAACGACTTGCAAGGAGACAAGGCCTAGGGCCTTCAGAAGTGCTGGGGCCTCACGAAACCACCCAAGGCAGGTAAGTAAAGGACCCACGGGGGACGCGTGCAGTGTGGATACACAGGCGCGAATCGCCGTTAACTTCAATGGGGCAAGTCGCGGTTGGAAATAAAGAGTTTTAGGATACTTCGGGAGAACCTACAAGCATGGTCACTTACAGGGTAAGTAGTTCTAGGGCCCACACCCACAGGAGCACCGTAGTGCTGGAGTTACCTCACCCAGGGAAGCCGGGTGCACAGGTGTCCTTTGGTGTCGGGTCGCGGCGTCGTTTTCAATGGCGAACAAAGAAGACTTGCTGCTTGCGGGAGCTGAAGAAGTGTCCGGTGGAATCCAAGCCTGGATTCTGAAGAAGGATGACCTGAAAGCAGAGGGGACAGTGTTCAAAGTCACTTGGCAGTGACCCGGGGCAAGGAAGATGGATGCCCACCGTCGTCGGTCGCTTCAGGTCGGTTGCAGGTGCCTTGACTCTTCAGCCACGTGGTCCAGGAGGCGTCGACGACGACCAGGAGCTGGATTCGGTGTGTCCCTCGACGTCTGCAGCTGACTGCGGTGTCGGCAACTCGATCGGAGCCAACAAGCCTTGGCAGCCGCAAGTCTCGGGGAGATGAAGAAAAGTCGATGGCGCAGACCAGCAAGGTCTGTGGAACTCACCCAGCGAGGGTAAGTCAGGGCAGGCCTGGAGCAACCAGGGGAGCCCTTCGGTTTCTTTAAGAAGTCTTCTGGGGACCCACAAGCCAGCGGGCAAGGGATCGCAAAGACACCTCGGGCGGAATCACTCAACAGGGGCCCACGGTCACTCGGGACGGTGTAGGCCTCTGATCTTCGGAGGGATTCCTGCTGGAGGTCGGGACCACACGTGGTCCAAAGCACAAGTTCGTAGAACGTTGTGAAGGGGTTGCACTCGACAATAGTGCACGGTACCCAGGGGTCGCGGTTCCTCGTTACTCGTGGGGTCCACTTGCCTCAGCTTCGCTGGGGACTCACGATGGCCTGGGAGAGGTCAGGAAATCCACTTCTTGGGCTGCAGGGACTTCGGACTCCGGCGGGAGCGGCGTAGTTTGCGACCGTCGTTGTCGTTTTGGTGCCTGCCAAGCAGGGGAGTCACTCCTTGACTCCAAGGGAGATTCTTCTGTCTTCCAAAGGTAGTGGAACGTCGAAGGGCCAGGATTCTTCTGTAGAGCGTCGTCCAGGGGTTATCTGCTTTGCAATGGCAAGGTTCCCCCTCTTATACTAAAAAGAGGGGATGGACTAGCTCTATGACCCCACCTATGGGAGGGTCAAGGGAGGGGGTGGCTACACCCACTTCCCTTTGTCCAGTTTCGCGCCAGAGCAGGGGCAGGTAGCCCCTGAGCTGGTTTGAACTGGCATATGCACAGAGGAGCCTTCTGCTCCCCCAGTGCAGGACTTCAAAGCACTCTAAGAGTGCACCCACCCAGCCCCAATACACTAAACCCTGTCTGGGAGGTGGTTACACCTCCCTGTGACAGGATGCCTATTGTTGGGCTTCCTCCACTGTGAGTTTCGGTCATCAGCAGGAGGGCAGCCCAGTGTCTGTGACTGGTGGCATCCATTTTGTGATGCCAGGGCTCTTTAGGATTCTACCGCGTTTCCACAGCAGGTACATGTCTTATCCCTCTAGAAGGGTGGAATGCTACCCCCGCCGCCAAGATTGGCGGGGGGTAGTATTCCAAGATGTTTGACACCAAACACGACATGTTTTGATGCAGCCATTCCAAAGTTAGCATTTACCGCGAGGATATAATGCACTTAAGAGTATATGGTTTAACCGCATCCACAAACAGCACCAGAGAATGGACTCTGAGAACTGCAGAGGGGCCCTGCTCATGCAGAGGCACCCCCTCACATAGAAGCCAAGCACCCTGCCCTCAGGATTGATAGGGCCTGCCTTAGGGGTGACTGATAGGTTTATATGTGTGTGCAAGAGAGATATAGGAAACCTATATCTCAGTGAGGGGTGCTAGCACCACCTCACCCAGGCTGCAGTAGCAGGCCTGTGGTGTCAGATTTAGACTGCTTCCCAGGGGTGGCATAACACATGCTGCAGCCCCTGGTAGGCCTGTGAAGTACCTATGCCCTTGGCACCTAAGGTACCATATACTAGGGACTCATAAGGCACCACAGTATCCAATCACTAGTGCACCTAGAGTGCACTCCATGTCGTTTAGAGAGAGCAGATAGACTGGGGCCCTGAATAGCAGGGTCCCAGTCCAACTAAGTCATAAACCAGCAAAACACCATAAAAAAAGTGGGGGCAACCATATAGTCAGATTCCACCTTCCTACATTTGATATTCCCATTTTAGTAGTCCAATTCAGAAGTTAGCAGACCTGAGGTGTCAGCCTGTAACTCTGTATTAGCCAATGGGGCTTCTTGCTTTTCCACAGTAAACGAACAATTTGGGGGGTTTACTGTTAGGACCTACTAAAGTACATGTCCCACTTAAGAATGTACAGCTCCCTGCCTTAGTGCTCGGTAGGCCTTCATTAGGTGATACATATATATATATTATTAAGAGAAGTGGGAGGCGGTGTGGTCGACAGAGGACTTCCTGGGGCTATTCCCTACTCCACGGTGAGATGGGGCGACTTTGGCCACAGAAGTCAGAGTCCTTGAAGTCCTCTCTCAGCCAGTTTAAATGGAAAAGTCGAACTAGCTGTTTAAAACAGCTCTTCCAGGCTACAGTGGCAGGCTGGGAGACATTTTCTACTTTGTCACATGCAGGGTGGCACAACCAGTGCTACAGCCCTGGGTGGACAGTCTAAATTACTTGCTCTGAGTGCCCTTGGCACCAAATACCAAGGACTTTTAAGTAAGTCACCTTTTGCTAATTGAGGTAGCTATTTCAACAGACATTTTGTAAGGGGTTAGAACACTGGCATTGATGTCTGGTTAGCAGGCCTCAGTGCACTCTCAGAGTACAGAATCCAGCAGCTAGTAGCCCAAATGGGGACAAAACGTGGGGGGAAAACCTGCAAAAAGCCTGCTTTCTCACTGTCATGCTGCAACATTAAGGATACCCTTAAGGCGGTCAATGTGGACATGGGTAGGCTGAGACGCAGACCGTTACCACCATCTAGATGCAAGAGTACGAGGGCTTGAAGAAAGGTTCTGAAGTCACTTTGTGGAAGAAATCGTCTGACTTTCTCTGGAAAAGAGAGCTGGCACCAAGCCATCTCTGTTTGTGTGGCCTTGAGGGTGACTATGAGGTTGGGTGAATCCAAGTGACTTGGCACTCAGTGAAATTTGGGGTTTGAAACCATCAAGGTTCATGTCATTGAGCCAGGTTTGTACTGTTTCTTGGCAAATAATAGGGATTCTGCCTTGGTTAGGTTGAGCTTCAGGTAAGTGCAGAATATTCAAGTTTGCATGATGTGCAGGCAGTGATTGAGTCATTGTATGTCTGAAGCAGATAAGGTTTTCAAGTAAAGTTGTGTGTCATCAGCATATTGGTGAAGCTTGATTTTGCTGTCTGAGTTGATCACCAAGCGATTCCATGTAAAGATTGAAGATGACAGGTGATGGTATCAAACCCTGGAGAACGCCACAGGTGATCGGAATCTTTTGTGACCTGAAAGTGCCCATGTTTACAAACTGGTGTTGATTGGAAAGGTAGGAGGAGAGTTAGGAATGAATTACATTACATTCACATCACATAAAAAGATGACTAACCAAGCCCAAGGTTTGTTTGGTAATACATCTGTTACTGAGGTTCCACAGGCATGATTTCAGGCAAGCCGAGTCTGCCAATGAAAAAATATATTTTCTAGTGAAATAGTGAAATTGATATAAAAGTGACCAAGCAAGAGACTATTGCCCACATTACCAACCAATTTTTGAGCCAAGGAAAGGGTAGAGACAGTGACTTCCATATCGGAGGTTAGAATAGAGACATGATTGTCAGACCACAAGCTAAAATCCCCCAAATGATCAGCCGTCTGAAAATTTAAGGCTAGAGGCCGGGTTAAGCTATGCCTGTGAAATAAATAAAATGTAAAGCATATTGTCCAGAATTATATCACTAACCTCTCGAGAGTGTTTTACAAGAGCGTTAGCGTTGATATAGCTCAATTGAAAAGATGGTGCTATTTAGATAAAACCAGTAGTTCTGAGATTAAGGGGGTGATTAAGAAATATTTTCAGGCATAGGTGATAGTGTTGTATTAAAATAATGAAGTCACAAAAGCATGGAAAGAGAAACAATGTACGCTGAAACATGGAACAGCCTAAAAGCAATCACCAGAGCCGTACCTGGGGATGAAGGGGCTGTGTTTCTGGCCCATAGCCCAGCTGATACCCAAGCGGATCAAGACGAGGTTTGTCTTTGACATGCTGTCAGCGCAAAGTCATCCTAAAATATCCAAGGAACATCCTGGCCTGGACAGACTTAGTGGGCCCCTGAGGGAGGAGTCATCTATTAAGAACAACAATACTAAAGACAGATCTGTAAGAGAACGAGTATGGGAACAAGCATTGGCAAAGCCAAACTGTCTCACCTTTTGGTTTTGCAGTGCAGAACTACTGGCTTTGCCAATGGCTTTTGTCGATACAGCATTGGTTAAAAGAGAAGAAAAGTGGTTATTGTAAATGCTGAACAGCATCAGCAAAAATAGTGCAATGATGTATATGCTGCAAAAATCAGCAAACAGTCTGTGTGATGACATATGCACATGCATGCATGCCATACGTCATGATGAGGTGGCCATTTTTAAAAATGTAGCTTTCCAAATTCGCAGGAGTCAATTTTGGAGCAGTAAATTGACAAAATATGTACAAAATTGCATGAAAAATGAAGGAGTGACTTGGTAGGAAATTGCAGTTGTCTGGCCCTCCAAAATAAATAAAATGTATACATCTATTACCTACTGGCGAATGCCAATAGGTAGTTATAGTGAGGACCAAGTTTCCATAGGAAAAGCATTTCTGACTTGCCTATATTTTTGGTGGTGTTTTACGAATCTTCATAAAATTTTCCCCAAAAATAGTGCCCTGCTGGTTTTAGTTCTCCATGGAACGTTTCGGGATGATTCGTCAAGTGGGGGCGAGAAAAAGGAGGGGGGAGGGTTTCCCATGTTAACACGATTTTGAACACGACTATAGCCCAAACCACTGGACAGAATTACACCAAATTTGACAGAAAGGTAGCTCTTGGTCCAGAAAGAGCCCTTTTTCTTATTTGGTGTAAATCTGCTCTGTAGTTTCAGAGATATTAAAGAAAATCCAAATTTGTATATCTAGAGGCGTGAAGACTGTGAATAGTGACAATCTCATGCAGAGATCTGATTGGCTGCCAACACTTCAACCGTGAAGTGTTGGCAGCCATTTTGGGACTCAGCCTCAACCAAGTTCCAAAAAAAAAGCAAAAATAAAGAAAAGGGGCAGGGTACGCTGACCCCTAGCCCAGGTGCTGGGGTCCCCCAGGGACCCCGCCAGGGCAAAAAAGCATTTAAAGAATAAGATATTGCTGAAAAATCACAAGCATTTGTGATTTCAAAGCAACATTTAAAAAAAAATAAGTGCGGGCTCCAGCGCTTGTTTCTCTTTCAGCACCTGGGTGCACCAGGTCCCGGGGGCAAGCACAAATTATAGAAAAGGGGAGGGGGGCCCATGCAGCCCCCCTCCCAAAGGGCAGTTTTACCCCCAGGGACCACCACATCCCCGGGGTTCATATTCATAATAGCGGGATGGCCATGCGCCGCCCCCCCTCCTCAGGCCTTTAAAGGCCCCAGGGACCACCACCTCCCGTGGGCTTGTAAATTAAAAAAAAAAGGAGGAGGCCGCGCAGACCTGCCTCTTAGTTATTATTTGCCCCAGGGACTGCCACCTCCCCAGGGCACAAAAGTATTTTTTTTAAAAGCAAGGGGGGCTGCGTGGCCCCCCTCCCAGGCCATATTTGGCCCCAGGGACCACCACCTTCCCAGAACATGGCCAGATGTAAAGTGGGAGGGGGGTGTGCGGGCATTGAGGCACCCCGCGGTCCCCAATGTTACACACAGGGTGCCCTGGATAGGCCACAGAGAACCCACCATGAAGAGGCCAAGCCTCGGGGAATGGGGTCCCCAGGGCCGAAATCGGCCCAGGGCGGGGGCTGTAAAGCCCCCCGCCCCCATTAAGTTTTGGCGGGGCCCGGGTGGCCCTGATGCTCATTTCCCAGAAATTAAACAATAAGCACTTACAAATATAAACATAGCAGTAGCCCCAGTTGAAGCTCCACTTCTGTAAAGGAAAAATTATCCTCACTTCCTGGGATTGGCGAAGGCAAAGCAATTGTGTTTTCTCTGCAACTGCACATTAAAAAATGATCGGAAAACTTTATTGAAGGTGAATGCATTATTGATCTATCGGAGCGCAATCTGTAGTGACTGTGTCGAGGGGGTTCTTTCTTGGCTTGTCCTGGTGACAGCAGAGTCCATGGTCCTTCCTTTAAATGACTGCGAGTATGCAAATGTGCCAAATCACATGATAGCACACCCGTTTGGCCCTGCCCCATTCACCTGAGTATGCAACGGTTTTCCCGCCTTTTGCCAGGATGACGGGCAGCTAGCCAAAAAGCCCACCCATAGCGATTCCCACTGATTTTGGTGACATGTACTTGATGCCGAAGAATATGAGGACATTTCCACAAAACAAGGAGTATGGGGTCAGGAGGCAGCAGGCAAGTGGGTTTGGGTGAGAGAGGATATGGAGTCGATAGAGGCAGGTGATAGAGGGTCTGGTACAGACTGTGGTTTTGGGGGTCTGCAGATCCACTGGACCCAGAAGGGGCCCTCATGTGTGGAACACAAGAGCAGGTAGGTATACGGAGGACCAATAGTTCATGTCAGTCAAAAGAGTCTGGGATAGCCCAGCAGCATTCGTCCAAAAAGGGGAATGAGTCTGAGACTGCCTTCCTGCCATCAGCGATGAGGTGGATGGAATTGTTTATGGAGAAGGGAACTGGTGCCTGGGCAAGGCCAGGGTCTGGAGCTAAGAAGACATCGAGTAAGAGGAGGAATTGCATTATGATGAGGAGGGGAGGAAGGTGGCGATGAGTTCGAGGAAGCTGAAATAAGGAAAGAAAGTGATATCAAGTGAAAAAGTGGACGAGAGGCCAGGTCACAGTAGTGAGATGGGGTAACAAGAGAAGATATTTTGTTGTCTTACAGAATCCAGTGTGGAGATGGAGCCCTGTACCCCCAAATCAGGCAACAGATGGCAGAGAGCAGGAGGGAAGGCAGAGCATTACACTCAAAGGACTGCTCACCTCTCGCAAAGTAATGGGAATTGATAGAGTGCTTGGGAAAGGTGACATTTGAATGGGGGAGGCATAAGAGTGTGGGGGGGGCAGGCGTGGCTGGAAAAGAGAGACCTGTGATGACTGCAGAGTCCATGGTCCTTCCTTTAAATGACTGCGAGTATGCAAATGTGCCAAATCACATGGAAGCACACCCGTTTGGCCCTGCCCCATTCACCTTAGTATGCAACGGTCTTCCCACCTTTTGCCAGGATGACGGGCAGCTTGCCAAAAGGCCCCTCCATAGCGTTTCCCACTGATTTTGGTGGCATTTATAATTTATAATTCCCAATAAAGGAGCGGAACTGAGATGGAGGAAAGGAAGTAAGATGGAAAAAAGGAGAAAATGGGTTGGTGGGGTGAAGCTTCTGCAGGAATGTCAAAAGCAGATGTGACTAAGTGGTGAGAAGGAAAAGAAAGTGGGGGTATAGTGTGGAAGAAAGTTAAGAAATTTCCCTATATTGATATCGCATAGCTGTTAGGTTTGCTTTTCATGCAGTCAATAAAAAAGAACCTTTGGAAGGGTGTGTACGCTGCCTTTAAGCTGTTGCATCAGGATGCCAGGGTGAAGGAGGGATCAAAGGAGGAGTGGGAAGGAGAAAGGAGGCCAAGGTTCCTGGTGACTATTAATATTTGAAACTCTGCTTTCTTGTTCTACGTGGGTGTCTCATTTGAAAAGCATTCTGTACGGTCTGTCACACTGTTTGAAGTTTATGGAGGTCATTCAGAAAGTGTGTGTGGAATTTGGTGTCATGATGTGGATTATGTATGATGGTAGTGTTCAGGGTGACTTTGGCAGGGACGAGGAGGTAATGTGGAGCAAGTTAGACCAGAATCTCTGGTTGCAGTGAATTGTACCTACCCGGCAGGCCCCAGCTGCCCATGAGAGGGTTGCCATTGCCTTATTGGCCCTTTCTGGGACATATAGCGCAGTTAGAAAATGGTCTTTTGGGATGCAGTAAGATTTTAATATAGAGAGGGTGTGTTTCGAATGGTGGTATAAAGGAGGTAGGTGGTGAAGTAGTTGCTGCCATGCTGATTGAACTGCAGAAAGGGAGAGGGTGCACATGCTGTTACACGTGGGTAGGCATATCTTAGTGCACCTTCCCAGTGTGGCACTTTTAAAATAAATTAAGGGGCCCATTAGGATGGCGGGCGGAAGCACTACCGCCGTGCTGTCGGAGGCAAAAACCACCAGTTACCGTCCGCCCGCCGCGGCCCACAAGCCCGCCCAATTAGGATGTGTAAAATCAGCCAAACACCGCCCGTAAGCCCGCGACGCTGCCCGCCATCAAAGTGTGCCCGTACACGTAGCGGCGCCAGCCAATGGAGGCACACCGTCCGACGAAATCACGTACCGCCCAGCGTACAAATTACGATGCCGCAAACAAACAGCTCCCCCGGCTAAGAGACACCGCACGAGATACCAAGGCGGAAACTCGACCGCTCGAGTACGGACACCAAAAAGGCGGCCCACCCCGACATGAATCCTGCACTCCAGGCCATCCCCATGCTGTACCTGATGCAGCACCTAGGAGTCAACGCGCCGCGGCGCGCAGGTAGGCAGACACACAACAAGGGCACGCAAACACCGCACACAGTGCAAGGGCGGAAAAACTGTACATGGCCCCCCAGACACCCCTGTGTGGACAGGACACATCCACCACTGCACCCACAAATGTCACACCGGGCAAAATGAAACAACTCGCAACAACCGGGCACACACTACCCGGGACCAGGAACTGACGTCCCCGTCACGGCAACGCAGCGCAGCGGCGATGACGCAGCTACACATGCGCACAGCGCAGAGGCCAACTACAGCGCCATGCATGGGCCGCACACAAATAACACAGGCTCACAACTACACACACCACACACCAGCCCCACCCTGAACGCACATGTCACGTGGCATTCCTGCATCAGTCATGTCCCCAACCGGCAACTCACAGGTGCCAACATGACGCCACACAAGTGTACCGAACAGGGCAGTGACGTCACGCCAAAATAGGACACACCCTTGTGTGCATAACATGGTGAAGCACACAGCGGCTGCTACATCACGCCGCAGAATATGTACCACGTCCGCAAAAGGCACGCCAGTACCATACAAAAATACTAATACCATCCTGCACCCAATACCAATACATGCAATACGTAACATAAAAAAACCCGGGTGCCTGACAACAGGTGTTACCAATTACAACACACACACACAAGGCCCAACGTATAGCGGAAACGCAGTGTGCCGCCCACACACGGGAAAGCAGATAGCACTGAATGGCCTTCCATTCCCACTCTGAAACCACATTTCGACAAAACAAGCCGGAGAATACAGCCATTGTCCCAACAACAAGACAAACAGAGGCATGCCGAGGAAACCGTCCAATGTGCAGATAGCGCACAACATGAAAGAAAGTACTGACCACAAAAAAAAATAAGACCACTCCTCCATGTGGTTCACATGCAAGTAATCTGGAAGGAGTCAGACACCACTGACCTTGACCATTCATAGAAGCATGTGGGATGAGGACCTGTGTCCTCCGCACAAGCTACTATAACCCAAGTCCTGCCTCCGTACGACTATTCCAGATTTCCCAGCATCGTCGGAGGGTGCACTCTGCTGACTGCACAGCCGGCTGGAGCACGCCATCACATCGCCCTGCAGCAAAATGGCAGTCGCACCACACCTACCCAACTACGCCGGACAGATGCAGCTCTACATGGACAGCCTGCTACAGATAGTGGGCTGTGAAAACCTGGCCATGCTGAACGTAAGTTACCGAGTAACTTACCGCATCGCAATGTTCAGCTGCGTCATCCCCGTCTTCTACTGTCAGAGGTGTCCCTTCCACTGTCCTGTGGATTTATGTCTCTCCAACCCGGCATGTCCAAAGGCGGACCTGGTACAACTGTTCGCCCCCCTGGACGCACACGGCAGGATCTGTTCAGTCTATGGGGGCATGGTGTATGTGGCTGCAATCGGACACACACTGCAATGGGACATGTGTGCCTCCACACAACGGATTCTGGATCACAGTTTCATCGAATGTCATCCAACATGTCCCATCAGGCTCCTACAAGGGACAACTTATGATGAACACATTGACAGCCACCATCCGCTTCATTGGATGGCATCCATGTATAACACCAATGCCATGGAAGCCCTGCTGGAAGGTATCGCATACCTGACAACTTGTCAATTCGTCGGGCCCCGACGCAATACCCCCAATTGAACAATGATGTTCAACACCGTACCTATGCTTGGCTTTCGCACGGACTGGGCAGTTAGCTGTACAACAACTATACCATAAAACCTGCAACAAACACCACACTATCAACTCCACTGCCATGACATCGGACATTTTCGGGACATTCTCTCTGTTCCTCACCACATCAAATATCTCTGCATGAACAGGGGGAGGCAGAGGTATGGGACTCGTGTACAGTAACCACATGGACAATACTGCATGAACAACTATGCTATAATATGTATCCTGCGCACATGAACATATGCACCGGTCAGTGCACACTAATCTGTCTGCTGTATCACGTGAGAACTGTCACCTCACCTTTGTCTGTACTTCCGTGCCAGGACTTTTGCATGGACAACAAATGCATCCCCCAACAACATGACCCCAGTGAATGTGACATGTTCAGTAGCCACCACATTGCAACAACTAGTGACACGCTGCTGCATGCATGTAGGCTCATGCTCTGATGTCACCCCTCACGCACGTGTGTCGGAGTAACTACTGTAGTAAACCTGTACCATGGAACTGAGATGTACTGTACCTATGATGTCAAGCTGTCTCGTAGGCAAAATGATTACTGTCTGTGTCAAAGTCGAGAGCTCCTCAGTAACTAGCAAATGTACATTAGCATAGCAAGGGCAAGGCAGTTGTAACTCTGAAGCCCTCATTCCACAGTCAACAACTAATCACATCTACCCCTAACCCCTTTTGTATGTGTAATCATGCTAAGTACATCCTCCACATGCATTTCGCTGCCAGTAGTGTCCACTATACTGCATCACAGAGGACGTAAGTCCAAATACATGGCTTGAAGCAAAAATGTGACTCCGCTGAATCATTTCACAAACACAAGTACGAATGAGAGAGGATGAGAGTGTGTGAAGTACACGACAGTCGTGAGATGACCATGTAGTCCACTGTCATTGGATGTCAACGCAAATGAGTAGCCGCAACAGTGGCCACAGTGCAATACCACAGCTCCTGGAGCAGGACTTGTCAGACTCTGAAGGTGCCCGAAAGATCATCACATCAACACTGACGGCCTGGTCACTACAAAGCACAGTCCTACACATGTCTACAATTTCCCACACAGTCTGACCACACACTCAGCAACCAAAAGTAGGAGCCATGCAAAAGCATGCCACAGCAATGCCTGTCAAAACACACACACAACATCAGTTTGGGTGGGCAGCACTGCACAATGAGTAAGAACTGCAGAAAATCTGACATGCACAATTGAACTAGGCACAATCTTGACAGTGACACACCCTGCACACACACAACGTCTGAACCATAACAAGTAGGAGTCATCCTGAACTGCAAGGACACACCCACACACTGCATACCGTGCAACATACAACACACACATCTCATCATATACACAGACCTCAACACGGTTACAAACATCCACCATAGGCCTGGGAAACATATGTGTGTAGTCGACATGGCCACAACACACACACACCAATGCCACCCCAAACTCACACCACCCACACCACCCACCACCACCTCCCAAATGCACACATTGAGAGTAGGCCATGTGCCCAGGCACAATGCACATCACAAGACTAACATACACCTACACCGCTGGCCACACAGCAAGTAAGCTCACACATGCCCGCATACTCAGCGAGCGCATGCTGCCAGTCCACCTGTGGCTAGACTCACACCCTGTGCATTGCATGCACGCAAACATGACACGGATACATTTACCCAGAAATAACACCAAATACATGCAGTCAATCCGTTGCACAGAAAAGCAGATTCATCACACACACAAGTAGCAGAGTCTGAAATAAGTGAAGTCCCTGCCACGTGTACAACACATTGGAATGTGAGACCAGACATTGCAATTGCTGAGGTCACATACACGGCATGTGCCCCACTTAACCAAGCACACACTGCAACAACTGCAATCATCAACTACACAGATACAACCGACTACAGGAACAACAGCATCCAGTCACAGATTACATCGACAGGCGGCATAACTCATCAACCCCAGGGACAGTGCCCAGTTCGATGTGCCGAGTAGTGACACGTAGTGCAGCGGATGCAATGTGTGTGAGTGTGCCCTGCCATGGCCAGCCAACACTGCCATGGCAGTCACAATATCCATCACAGCCACCACTGTGTCAGAAGGAGATGTGTGAGTGTGCCTACCAATCTAACAGGATGCCAGTACAACTCGGTGCTGTGTGTGTGCTACGGGACAGTTGCAGGTCCGGCCCTGAGAGAGTAGCACAACTGTGGAAGACACACATGTGTCATGTGAAGCGGGAGTTACGCTTGGCCCAGGTGGGTGGGTGTGATGGGTAGGTGCGCACATGCAATGTTGAAACACACTGTGTTGGGAGGATTCAGGAGCACTAGATTACCGCTGTCTTGGGCATTTGTAAAGACCACCTGTCTGGGGATGAATGTGAACACGTGTGTGCACAACAGGCGGCCACACGAAAGATGCTGCATCAGGTGTAGACGTCAGCCCACCCTCTGTGGACATGCTGGATACTGCTGTGCGTCCGCCAGGCCCTTGCCAAGGCACGCACATCCCCTGTCGACCAGGTGTACCCCCAACATTGTCCACCTGCACGGGCTATTCAGGGCACGGGATGGCAGTGGAGCATGGTGGGTGAGAGGTCTTGGCGCGCTCCTCCTGGTCACATCACGCAGGCAACACATCCTCATTGTGCAGCATGGCACAAGTCAAACATAAGTAGTGGGGGGACGCACACATCGCGCCTGGGAGTGACGTCACGGAAGGTGGCTCGCACCATCGCACTCATTGCCTATTTCCCCACACACGTTACATGCCATTGCAACAGAGAAGCCAGCGCGTGCACAAGCAGCTCCAAGCTCACCCCAGAGAGGTCAAAGAGTGAATGTGTGGGTCCATTAGCTCCAGTTGGACGTGGCCTGGGCCGCTAGGGCAGCTACAGCCTCTGTGTGTTGCAGGTGGTGTATCCGGACTGCGGAGCCTGTCATGCATTGTCAATGTTGTCCAGGTCTCGAGTCGGGGTACCACGCAGGTGGACGGCGTCCCGCCACTGATTATACCGCGAGACAGACAACTCGTTCAAATGGACCCACACATACACTCTTTGGCCTCTCTGGTGCGAGCTCGGAGCTGCCTGTGCACGCGCTGGCTTCTCAGATGCAAACGCATATTGGGGTGAGCGAGGGGAGGCCATAAGTCTGACGGTGCAAGCCACCTTCCAACATGTCACATCCGGTCGGGACGTCAGCGTCCCCCACTCCTCCGATTTAGGACTCGTGCACTGCTGCCGTCAGATGTGCCACTCCCCAGGGGGTGGGGAAAGGGTCAGGAATGTCAGTCTGAGATTGGCGCAGTTGAAGGCACACCTTCACTGGGGTGACAACCATTGGACGGTCTGGTGTAGTCCACCCACGCGTACATGTGGGCCCTCCATCATCCATGTCTCCTGCGGCTAAGTGATGTCATGGGCAATGACGTAAGTGAGGAGAGCTGTCTGCCCCACGCACAGATGGTGCATCAGCTCAACAGACCCAGCACTGAGGGCAGCAGGGGTCACATGTGCAGGGGCAGCTGTGCCTGGTGTGAAGGACACCCTATCCTTCATCCCTGTGCCGACACGTGTTGCACCAGTGGAAGTGGATGGGAGGGCGGTCATTGGCCTCCGCGTGGCTGAAGAAGACCCAGAGTCCACGTCCCCTGTGTCATACAACATGGATGCATCACCTCAGTCCTCAGATAACGCCGAAATTGCCCACTAGGCCTGTGATTCATCCAGCACACGTCTAGCCCCTCCGAGGCGCAGGTCACAACTGTCTCACTCAGCAGCTGTGCAGCTGCTACATCCGAAGCCACCCCACTGTTGAGCATCCCCTGTCGCTCAGCACCCAGGGGAGATGCCACATGAGAGAGAGCGAGGTGGTCCCACTCATCTGGCATCAATGACACAGACATGTGCAAGGGAAGCAGCACAGAACATACCCAAATCCACATGTTGCACGATACCTGTGCAATAGTATACAGCCACCACAATCAACACCCAATGGCTGGCGTAAAGGAAAGGAATCCACTAATTAGTGCCACAAATGTAGTGCACATCGCACTACACACGGCCTGTGTCACCCTGCGACCATAGCCCCAACTCGCGTTGTGCACAACCACTATCCTGATGGTGGCAAGGATGACCACTATGTAATTAGGCCAAACACATACCTGCATGGATCAGAATGGGAAACTACTCACACAGACTGCAACCTGACAGCCCACAATGGCCATGAGCCCATGCCATCCACCTGTCGTTCACACGAGCACAACTGTTGTTGCACGGTGTGCCGGATGTGCAAGTACCAGAGACATGAGGTGAGGCATCGCACACATATGTCCGACCGAAATCAGAGTAGGCACAGTGCCCCTAACATACATGTGAATAGACACTCCAGCCTACTACAGGTTGTACCTGAGGGCTACGACTCCGAGTGCATTGGGAATGCAGAGTGCCCTAATTGCATCTTAAGCCTCAGGACTAGCATATGCATGTCAGATGCACACAGCACAGACTACAGTTACTACACACTGCATCACAAAACAAACATCACATTACCCAGATCATGGGTAGGCTGTGGACACATGCTGCCTCTCACAGCAAAAGACACCATCCCACAAGACTGTAAACGTTACGTGTCACTTGTGATGTGTATTTGCAATCACACAGCTGTGTTGTCATGGAGCTGTCAATGTGTACACCTGTCAATGTGTTTTGGAGGTGTGATCCGTACAGTGCTGTACATAGGGTGAAGTAGGGACATCAATGACTGTCTCATATCCCCTCGTGCAACAGGACCCACTTGTTTTTGCCGCCCAGCCTGTGTCCATTGCGTTGTTGGTGTGTGCCATACTCACCCAGCCTCGGAAGCTGTGTCAGGCACAGCAGCTAGTTATATTGCCGTGGTGTTGCCGCTTCCCAAATATGCAGTCTGATATCATCGTCATGCCTTACAAGTTATTAAGGCCTAAATCCCCATGTGCATGCTCATAGCAATGGTTTGTGTCACTGCTCATTGCTATTGGTAAGGGGACCTGTGTAAGTGTATTGTGGCTGTGCTGTCCCTACTTGTCAGCTGTTCTGTGATTCAATTGCTTGGTCAGTCATTAGGTCTCGCCTACGCAGCGCGCATGCGCTGCATAGGCAAAAAGACCTTTTGCCATTGATTCGGCTTTTCAGCCTAAAACGTGCACGCGTTCCATTGCCTTCAATGGCAACGCGTGCACGTTTGGCGATTCACTTGCGGGAGCGAGCGGCGCCATATGGTAGCAATTATCGCTCCTGGCGCCGCTCGCTCCCGCAAGTGAATCGTGCAGGCTCCCTCCTCTCCCCCCTCCCCCTGCTGCCGTGCGAGGCGCGCGCGCTTGTTTTAGTTGCTTTCACTTTCGCGGCCGCATTCTATTCAGCGCGGCGGCCATGGGCGCCGTGCTTTCATCTTTTTTCTCTGCTTCAGCGCCCGTTGCCGTCACTTAAGTTCCCTGTGCCATCCCCACTCCCGACCACCACTACCTCCCACCCATCGCTGCCTGTTAATTTTAGTGGTTCGGCGCCATTGCCGATGTTTCTCGTTTATTTTGAAAAGCTGCTGAGACCATTGGCAGTATGGATCGGCACTTATAATTTTGTTTTCTGTTTTCGAGGGACCCTTACCGAATATGCGCAATGCATGCTGCTTCCCTGCCGCAGCAGTTGTTTCCCTGAAGCAGCAGTGGCTTTATTTTCATTTTTGGGTTTGTCAGAGCAGTAATCTGTTCGAAATGTGTTGCAGATATAATTTCCTGAGTGGCTGCAGCTGCGGGCTTACGTTTTCGTTTTACAATTGCAGAGGAAGAGTTTATGACTCCACCGCTGAATGTCGTCATGCTGCTGGGAGTTGTCAGGCTCAGCTTGCTGGGTCTGTCGCGTTAGTGGGTGGGTGACAGACGTAAAGTAGTAGTAAAATGTGGCAGCTAAGCTGCATTTACCAGTGCTTTTCTCATAGGATCCTATCTGATGACCATGGTGCTATTCTGCACGGGTCGGAATCTATAATGTTTGAAAAACCTTGCATGCATGTGCGGACTCGAGATTTCCGATCCTCACTCCGAAATCCATACACCAATAAAACCGATAATTTTCTGTCTTCCCTCCCATAGCCGTAACCCAGAAGTGTTGCGTTGTCTGAATTGCTTACAGTGCGCAGGCGAGTGGATGCGACTGCTGTGATCCCTGCTAAATAAACAATGTTTCATGTTTTGTTCTCCCTAAAAAACAGATGTTGTTGCATGAGCACTACAGAAAATTGCTGCTTCTGCCTAATGTAAATATATCAGACTCCTGCAGAAGGGCTGGCAGTGCCCATGAAAAGTACATCAGCCAAGAGAAAAGGTATTCTTACTCTGGCCCATTGCATTTAGAGCAGCGCTGCTGTTAAATGTTGTTGAGAGCCACGCTGATCAGCCTTAACCCATCGAGCATTGCAGATAAGTGCTGGTACTGTGCTATAGAAATATACAAGCCACGCCAAGAGGTGCTTCAACTCTGCCATAAACCTATCATCCCAGCTAGCGCCTGCTTTTTTGCGCTTCAGGTGTGTAAAGATCATTACCCCCTCATGGGTCCTCCTCGTCCTAGTCCTTACACAGTGAGGCAGTCCTGCCTCCACCCAGCCAATCAAAACGCTAGAAACCAAAAAGCTAAAGGTCACACAAGTGTCCTGATACTTTTAAGAGCACACATACACATTAATTATAATGTTTGATGCTTTCCTTCACCTCCAAGCACTGCAATGAGTACGACTCTAAGCCACTCTTTTACCGTCTGTTCCACTCTACTGCAATATACGCAGCACCACTCTATGCGACTATGCTCTACAGAACTTTACTCTACACCACTGCGCTCTACATCACATAATTACTATACACATAAATCCACTGCACACCATGCCACATATTTACACTACCCAAATCCACTCCATACAACACAATTCCATGCCACACAACTAACAATTTCAATCCAACCCACATAATTCCACTCAAACCACATACATCTACTTCATAATACAAGGGTAAAAGACGTTATTTACAATGCCAATAGCTCTAACTCATAAAAATGCGAGACCTATTAAAAGGCCATGGTGCACGAGCGTGTGGTCACGCCTGCTGCTTGCAAGCGCGCTCACCCCTTGACGACGCTGCAGCGGCTTGTTATTCTTTTCAATTGGTCGCTCACTCAGCCCCAGATGAGAAACGTGTTCTCTGGTGATTTCATTCCTAAACAGACTAGGGTTTACGTAAAGTTGAATGTGTGAGCATCTGTAGATGACTTTCAGTGCTTAGTTTACGTTCGAATTATAAATAAAGGGCTGTGATGCGACCTTCAGTGTTACTGCTCTTTGGGGCAGGGGAGTTGATTGAATCTCGTTGCCCTGGGTGTTTTAATTACACAAAGCTGCTGTGCTAGAAAGATGAATTATTTCGGCTGACAATGAGAAGGTTCTGATTGTCGATTGTCCTGGGGCATCAGACGTTTCTCTTTTTTACAAGAATTCGGATACTCCGAAAATGACGTCTTCTTTTGTCAAGCTGAGTTCTAAAATTGTGTGACAGTTGCTGGCTGGTCCAGAGGCGGAGTTAAACATTTTTTAAAAGGCTGTGTCACTTTCTTCTTGCAGCTGTGATAGGAAACAGTACACCATACAAAGGGATCAAGTTACATGCACCTGGACACTGAAAGTGCTTTTAAAAGGTCTTTGAAATTAACCCTTAATTTTCAGCTCACAAAGGTAAACGGAGCCTTACTACTGTTGTGTGGATGCGTGGACGCCTACAGAGGTTTGTGTGTAACCACAAGTGTCAATCTCAGCAAGAAAAACTGATTTCTCTCTTAGTGCTTTCAATCACAGGCTATGTGTGCGTGTTTATATATATTTCTTTTTGCATTTATTTGGGTGCTCTGTGGAGTGTTAACAGTAGCACGTCATACTGTGGCACCTCACAGGCCTAGGGTTGCTTTATGCTGTTGTAGTGGTGAAGTTGCCTCCTTTTTAGAGATTGTAAGTCAATGCCCTAATAGGTCTCGCCTTTGGGACCTTATAAGTGTTTCGCCATGCAACAGTTGATGTTGTTGTACCAAGGATATTGTGCTGCATAACTAAATACTTATAAGGTCCCAAAAGCGAGACCTATTGGCTATGCCAATGCTTGTTTTTGTTTTGTGTTTGTGAAAATGCCATGTGGCGTGTTGCTTTGACATGTGTCCACTTCCATCTTTCCTAGGAGGAGACCAGACATACATCGCCCCTACCAATTGCTGGCAGACATGGAGGACGTGGAGGTAATCCGGAAATTCCGTCTGGACCAACCCACCCTGCATCGCCTATGTGCCTTGTTGGAACCCCACCTCCGTCCTCGCAGGGTGTATCCGCCTGCATTTACCCCCACGGCTAAGGTGATGGCTGCACTGCATTTCTTCGCCACTGGGTCATTCCAACACACAGTGGGCAGTGGAAGTGGGATCTCCCAGCCCATGTTCAGCATGGTGCTACGTGATGTACTGTCAGTTATGATGCTGTACAGGAACCGGTACATCCGATTCCCCAGGGCTCGTGAATTGGCGGCAGTGAAGGGTGATTTCTATGCCCTTGGACGGATCCCCCACGTTGTTGGTGCAATCGATTGCACCCATGTTGGCCTTGTAGCACCACAGGCCCTGGAGCACATATATAGGAATCGGAAGCACTTCCACTCCCTGAATGTGCAAGTGGTGTGCCTTGCGGACATGGTCATTACACACGTGTGTGCGAAGTTTCCAGGATCGGCCCATGACTCGCACATCATGCGCAACAGCATCCTACCACGTCTGATGACCAATCTGCAACCGGACCGTGCTTGGATTGTTGGTGAGTATGTGTACTCGTGTAGCGTGCCTGGTGTGCGATGCTGTCTTGGGGACAGTTGGAATTGCAACTAATCTCGGTATTCCTCACACCCAGGTGACTCTGCTTATCCGAATGGGCCTTGGCTGCTCAGCCCATTACGTCATCCTCGGACACCAGCTGATGTCCGCTACAATGAGGCACATGGCAGGGCCAGACGTGTGGTGGAGCGGACTTTTGGCCTCCTGAAGTCCAGATTCAGATGCCTGGACCGCACCGGGGGTGCACTGGCGTACTCCCCACAGAAGGTGTGCCAGATAGTTGTGGCATGCTGCATGCTGCACAATCTGGCTAATCGCAAGCAGATCCCCCTAATAGTGGATGACGGTGATCAGCCCAGGCCCCCGCCTGCAGACCAGGGCGGGTCCAGTGACGAGGACAGTGGAGAGGAGGAAGCTGTGAATGTGCGTCAGCAGCTCATCGCCCGCTACTTCACTTGAAGGTGAGTGACCATGTACGACGGCTGATGTAGCTGTAGTTGTGCAGGTGTATGTGTGCATTGTGACGGAGGCCTTTTGTTCACTGAGTGCTGTGTGGCAATGGTCCATGTCCAGGGTAGTATGCCACTGACAGTGGCTGTGGCATTGTGCCCCGTTGCTCTGTGAGATGTTTGTACATTGCTTGTAGTTGGTGACAAGTACTGTGTGATGGGTGTGTGACACACTAATTGAATGGACTCTTGTTCTGATTTTCACCCCTAGGTCCCTACAACATCTCCTGGCCTATCTACATGCCACACAGCAGAGGCATTCCTGCTCATGGTGGAGGTTGCACATCGTTGATTAAACCCAGGGCACATGAAGCAGATTGTGATCAAGGTGTATTTATTTACAGCGGTGAAATGTGATTGTGTGCAAGGTGATGACAGAAGTGGTGCATGCTGTGACAATGAGTTGACGGACATGGCTGCGTGATGGTCAAGGTGTACCCATGAAGTTCTATGTCCACAGTCCAACAGACACATGCCATTCACATGGCAGTGTGGGGTAGGATCGTAGTCAAAGTCAGTGCAGTAGGTGGTCAGGGTGGCTGGCTGACTCACTGGCGTTTGGAGCGTGCGTAGTCCTCTCTGGACACCTGTTTCCTCTTCGGACGGCCCCTTCCACGTTTGGTAGGGGGGTTGTGTTGGTGGGCTGCTGGTGGTGGCTGAGGACTGCTCACTCGCTGTGGACGCAGGGGAACTAGATGTTGCACAACCCTGCGCCACAGCACGTGGTGGCGGCGGTGGTGTGGCTGGCCTTGCTCGGGCCCTCCCCCCCACCACCAGCTGGCCCATGAGGTCCACAAGTTGGTCCATACGGGTCACGAATTGGCCCATATGGGCGTCCATGGACCTCAACACCCCAAGGACCTCCCGCGTGTCGGCAGCCGACCTGGCCCATTGTCCTTGGGCCTCTTCATAGGCCCCAAGGACTCTTGAGATTTGCGGCAGGGCTTGGCTCCCAGGCTCAGATGGCGTTGGCCTGACCCTGCTCCTCCCACCGGTACTGCTGCCACCGACCTGCCCACTCGCCACATTGGTCACCACGGTCCTCTGTCTGGCTCCCGGTCGAGCACGATGGGCGTGCCACCCCTTGTGCAGGTGCTGTGGCCAGGGATGGCGTGGTGGTGGTGGTGGTGGTTGTTGCGGCGGTGGTGGTGGCCGCAACGACCGTGGCAGCAGGGGTCTGTGACTGGTTAGCAGCCCTGGGTGATGTGTTGGTGGGTAGGAGGGGCCCTGGGGAGCGGTTGGGCCCTGCCACTCCAGACGGGCCTGCTAGGTGGTCCTCGTCCGAAGAGGTGTCCAGGTCTTCTACATCCGTGAGTCCGGGTCGGGGGCTTGCGGACTGGCTGTGCTGGCTGCTGTCTCCCTCTCCAGCATCCAGCTGTTCGGCACCTGTGGGGAGAATGAGATAGGTTATTGTGTTGCACCTTGCAAAGTTTGTATTGGTTGTCTGACATTCACAGTTCGTGCACTGTCGTGCACAGGTTTCCCAGTGGCGTGTGTGTGGATGTACGATGTGTGTATGCGTGGGCAAGGCAATGGAACTGTGTGTTGTGTTCATGTGGCATGGGACGGATTAGCGATGACAATCAGTGTGTGTTGCTGTACTCCTACATTTTGTGGCTTGGGTGTATGCGGGCTCCAGACCCATCGACGCTTTTGAGGTGAAATATGGTTTTGGGGTTCAAATGGAACGCTTAGAAACGCAGATGGCAAAGGGGTACAGCCCCCTCAACGCTTTTGAGGTGAAATATGGTTTTGGGGTTCAAATGGAACGCTTAGAAACGCAGATGGCAAAAGGGGGTACAGCCCCCTCAACGCTTTTGAGGTGAAATATGGTTTTGGGGTACATACTGTGACATATGTGTGCAGAACGGGACATGTGTTTTGGCAACATGACAGTGCAGAGACAAAGGTGTGTGTATGTCTGACATCCCCAGCATATCTGCTCACTGTTATCATTTATGGACATTACACTGCAAGCATTGTAGTGAGTGAGTGATGGTTGTGTGCCACACGACGTATTGCAGATGGGCCAATTCCTTGGTGTGCGTGCTACCCTCGGCCATGTGCAGCAATGCAGTGCTCTTGGGGTGTTGACTATATTATGTATGTTGTAAATCAGTGTGATGTGCGCTTCAGTCACTGCAGACACATTATTTGTGATGGGCAGGTATCTTTGCAGAACTACTGTGTGAGGGCCAGCTGTTCCGATGACATACCTTTCATGACACTGGGGCTGACAGATGAGATGGATGGTATGTTGGATGTGCATTGTGTGGCTGTGTGTTTCATGGGTCCAGTGGTGTTTATGTGCATTACTGGGGTTCCACACTGTTAGTTCTAGACAGGTTAGACTTACATGGGCGATGTTGTACGTTGTGTGGGGAACAGGCAGTAACGACTACATGGACAGGACTTCGATGGTGTTGCTGATGTGTGTGATGAGTGGCACAGTGCCCGCCGTGTGGGTCAGTACTCCAGTGGGACTTGTGCATGCAGACGTGGCTCCATGGGTGTTGCTGTATTTGTGATGGCTCATGTGGGCCATGACTCTGTAATACATGTCCGTGTGCACATTGGTCACATGATTATGACAGGGAGCAGTGCTGCGTGTTCCTCTGCTACGTGACATTTCCCAAATGTTAGTCGTAATACTGTCCTCATGCCTACAGACACCCCGCCCTGTACAGTACTCTACCTACTTGTTGGTTTGGAGGGCGCAATGCAATGGATGCCATATGGTACTGGGAGGGAGGGGTGCTCCATCTTGCTGGTCTGTGGGAGTGGGGGCGGTGTTGTGTGTTGTGGTGATGGCTTACCACCCACAGAAACCCCTCCATGTACGGTAAGATATCTACCTGTCGGCTGAAGGTGTGCACTGCAGTGGCTGACACATGGGTGTGGGCTGTGCTCCACCTTGCTGTGCTGTAGGACTGGGGGCCTGGTGGGTGTTGTACTTCAGCTGTCCCCCTCCGACCCACTGACTTTGTGTTCCGGCTACTTACCTGTTACTTGTCGGTTAGTGCAGCTATGGCTGACACATGAGTGTGGGTGTGGGGAGTGCTCCTTCTGGCGCATCTGGAGTACAAGGGGACCTGGTGGGAGTTGCAGTGCTGGCTGACTGTACACATGCCCCCATGGTTTTGTTAGTTAGTCTGTTGCATGTGTGAGTGATGTCTTGTGTATTGTGTACTGGACATGGGGGTGTTTGTCCCTCGGAGCTATGGCATAGTGGTAGTGCATGTGAGTACATAGCGGTGTGCTGGTATACATTTGTTTGTACTTACCAGCCTCCACTCCCCCTGGTATTCCGGTGAGACTCTCCGGATGTAGGATGCCTCGCACCTTCTCCTCCCACGCCTTGAAGGTCTTAAATAGCGCGGGATTTCCTCCGCCAGTCCTGTCAGCCAGCTGCCGATTCTTGGCCTCCTTCTTTTTGACCACTCTTTTAATGTCGTGCCACCTCTTGGTGATTTCGGCCCTGTTGCGTGGCACGTTCCCGACTGCATTGACCTGGTCTACGATCCTGCTCCACAACCGGTTTCTGGTGGCTAGTGGTGTCTGTTGGACCTGGTTCCCATAGATTTGTGGGTGCACCTTGATGATCTCGTTGACCATGACCGTCAGCTCAGTGGAAGTGAACTTGGGCATTCTCTGTGCTGCCATGGTGTGTGGTTTTGTGTTTGTGGTGCTGGTGCTGGTGCTGGTGCGGTGTGTGTGTGTGGTGTGTGATGTGCAGGGGGTTTGTGGGGCCGGTGTTTGGTGGTGGTGGTGGTGATGGGTGCGTGTCTGTGGTGTGCTGCTGTCCTTTCTGTCTCGCTGTGTTCTGTGCTCTCATCCTCAGTTTGTAGTGTTGCAAGGGATTGTGGTCTGTGAAGGGGCTGCATTTGTACTTACCTATGTGGGTGTGTCATGATGTGCTGTTGTTTTCAGGTGTGTTGTGGCTGGTGTTCTGGGATTTGTAGTTTATTTGTTTGTCAAGGGGGATGTGTTTTCGGGATGTGTACTGTGTTTGGGTATTTGGGCGTTGCTTGCTGTGTGGACTTGTTGGCCATGTTGTGTGTGTTTCTTTGGTCTGCGGATGGTTTCTGTGCAGGGACGTGGCCGCCAGGGCTTCCGCCGTGTCCATTTTCATCACTGTTGTTTACGATGGCGGGCGGTGTATTTGTGGATTTGCCGCGCTCATGTCGGGAAGATCCTAATTTCACGGCCGGTGTCTCGGTAGTCAGGGCGGGCGGTTTTGGGTTGTCGTGCGGGTTTGCGTCCGTGGCGGACGGATGGACTTCGACTCGGACATAGACTGGCGGTATTTTGTGTGTTTTTTCCGCCGCGGGCGGTGTTCGCTTCGCGACATCGTGATTGCTCGGTCGGTATTCAGAGGGTGTAGGCGGGCGGTTTTTTACCGCTATGGTAGATGGCGGATTTTATTCCGCCCGGTATCGTAATGGACACCTAAGAAGGATGTGAGAGAGCTAAAGAGGCATTGGACAGGGGCAGCGGTAGTTTGGACTAAGTTGATGCCAGTAAGGTATGGCCGGGACGGTGAAGCAGCATCCATTGGCAGTGTGAGGTAAGCTTAAAAGGGTATGAGGGAAAATGGACACCAGCATCTACCAACCGGACCAGCTTTAACAAAATGTAACCCCAATATTGGCGGCACATGGCTTCCTTTCAGCGCTACACCATCCGCCCAAAGAGCCTTAATGGAGAAGCAGTGCTCCCATCTCCCCATGTCACCTATTGGGCGAGACGTAGGATGACCAGATTTTGAGAGGGGCAGACCGGGACAGACCAGACATAAAATTAGGGCTGAAGCCTGTAGCCTTACTTTTATGTCTGGCCTTGGGTAGCCTTGTAAAAATACACACACACACACAAGCACAGAAACACACACGCAGATACAGATAGATAAATAGTAAATTTGTCTATTTTAGATTTCCTGAGAACTTCCAAATACCTGTTGTTCTAAAAAGAAAGCCCGGCTCTAGAAGTAGCCGCTAGTTAGTGCAGTTCCTCATAGGAAGCGGTAACAGTAATAGTATGATAAACAGAACAGTTTCCAGAGTATCTGTATCTGCAGGTAGAGACAACTTCTGTATGATAAATTTGGAGCACTGACTTGTGAGGGTTTTTTATGGATGAGGCAGTGGGGAGATAGAAGGGTTGACTTAGGTTCCTGAGCAGAAGAGCTAGCTCGATGGGATGGCGGTGGGGGATGAAGGAGAGCATGTGAGTCGAAAGGCTCTGAAAGTTCGAAAAAGAGGAGGGTAGAAGGAAGGATAAGGGATAAGTAAAGATAAAGTAATGTGTTTATGGGTTTAGGGCAGGTTCAAGGTGGCGGGGTAAGGTAGGTATAAGGGTGGGGGAACTTGAGTGTTGACGTTTGTATTAATGCACCAGGTTTGTTAGTTGTGAGGCAATATGCCAGAAATTGAAGTTTAGGTTATTACCTGAAAGGATAGATGTATATATGGTAGGATGGTTGATATAAGGGTGAATGTAACTCTCCTACGCTGGGTACGGTTTGCTTGCCTCGTGTTCGGTGTGAGTAGAGGTATAGTTCAAGTGGGGGGCATTTTAATTTTCTTGCTACTCCTTTGTCTGCAGGTCACAGCTACAGTTTTCAAGTGAATTCACTATGCGTTTTGGCGACAGAGAACACAATAACACTGATCTCTGTTGGCTGCCCACAAAATTTCTCTCTCAAATGTATGGTTTGACAACATTTTCTTACACCTGATATGTGAGACAAGTGACTCAGTACAAACAAATAGCCATTTTTAGGTCTCGCCTGCAACAGCACATGTGCTGCATGAACACTCTCTTGCAAGAGATATTGTATACAACAAGGGGTTGCAGCCCGCCCACTGCTCAACATTTGTTGTCTTCATTGTCACTCTTATTTTCTGCCTTCTAATTGTCCAGCGTGTGCTGGCTTCACTTCCTCTTCTTTCGGCTGCAGCATGGACCAAGCATTAATTGCTTCAGCTTGATTGCTGCCCTTCTACTAGTCGTGCTCTGATTGAGGTACTACTTTTATTTCTTCTTCCCTGTCATTGTTGTTGAACCTCTTGCCATTTGTAGCTGTTGTACTATGCCACACATTCTTCAAATAAGCCCTTTTCTCCTTTGAAATATATTTTTATTGTGACAACAGATGTTATCAGCTTTTATTATGACTACATATGTTATCTGCTTGGAAATGTATTTTCACTAAGATGGAAATAGGCACAATTGCGTTTTTTTATGTGATAGGATTTTTTGCCAAATTTTTTTCTTTTTTTTTCTTTTTTATATATGGGGAGATTAGCTGATTTGCTCAGAATCAAGGGGGTGTTGTGCTGAGACCTAACAAGCATCACAAAGACAATAGGTCTTGCCTTTGAGACTATTGGTTCTGCCATTGCCTTTGGTTCATGCTGTACAGCCTGGGCATTGCCAACTTTGGCAATGATTTGTAGCCATGCTGTATGGCAGTGTGGCTGCTGTGCAGCATGGCTAAAATAATAATAGAAATAGGACTATGATGCATCTAGCGCTAATGCACTTTAAAAAAAAGGCATTAGCTCTGGCTGCATCATAGCACTTTTTAAAATTAGTTTTTGCCACACTGCAAAGCATCTGCGCTGCTGTACAGCACGGCTACTAAACATTGCCAAAGCAGTAGCTCTCACAAGCAAGACCTATTGGCTTTGCCAATGCTTGTTAATATAGATCCTCAAATTAAGAGCAGTCAGAAAATGCTCTAACAAACCTCAAAATTAAATGGATGTGTCTAATTTGAGCATAGTTATAAAAAAGTGCCTTATTAAACATAACTTCACATGTTACATGTGGATCACCATTGTATAAAGGTGCTCATAGCTTACCAATACATTTGAACCATCATGTACCATCCAAGGAGTATTTCATTCTCGCAAAATTTGGTTGGATTGCTTGTGTTCTTCCACTGTTGACATGAGACCTTCCATTTCAAAGCTGCATATGAGGAACTATTTTCTCTTGCTCTATTTGTCTCCTGGTCCCCTCCCTTTATTAAAAATCAGCCCCGACCATCCACTTGACATCCTGCAGCCTTCTTACATTCTTAGCAGCGCATGCCACTGTATCAGCAGAAGGCTATGTTAGAATGCTCTTTTTTAACCATTGCAATATGGCCGCTACATGTGCATGGAATTGCATGCCAAGTAGGAATTTTTCAATGATTTTTTTATGCTTTAAGAAAATCTTTTCAAGGGAGGCTGCTGCAGATGCACACACATTTACAGCAGCCATCTTTAAATAGATTTTTGCAACGCATGGTCGTCCTCCATGGGCTCAAGAGATTTTATTCACGGCGAAACCTATTAGCGCTTTGCAAACGCGTGTTACAGGATTAAATATGGATGTAGATCAAGCCCTCAGAGACTTTAAGCACTGGGAAAGAAAGAAGGCATCTGAAACCGGCAAGATGGGATACAGTAAGTCATACATTTCATAGGACTTCCAATATAACATAGTGCACCAAGTATATCTAACTCCCCACAGGCTAAGTAAAATTTACCCGGGACGCTCAAGCACCTGCCCCAGGTGTGGGGAAGCAACAGCACTTTTTGTGCATATGGTATGGGAATGTAAGAGTTTGAGCCCTTTTTGGGAGGGTGTATTGGGGCTTATACACACGACGACTGGATGGACCATCCCCAGAACAATACGCTCAATCCTATTGAATCTACTTCCTACACCAAAGAAGAAAAAGCTGAGTAGGAGGTTCGTGCTTTTGGGATTAGTGATGGCAAAGAGAAGGATAGCAATTTCGTGGCTTAGCCCGATTCCTCCACCCACAAACAAATGGCTGCGTGATATGAAAGAGTGGGCAACCGCTGGATTGGTGCAGACGAAACATATTAGGAGAGATGGTAGACTTGAAGAGGATGTGCGGGCATGGCCTATGATGATTGCAGACTTGAGAGAATCACAAGAAGGGATGGGGAGGAGAGGGAAGACTCCCAGCAAGGCCCAGAATAAAAACTGAGATGGATGACCGCGTAGTGCTGCACCCGGCTGATGGTTATCGACCCCCCAGGCAAGAATATGGAAGTAGGGCACCGAGACACAGGAGGGGAGGAGGGAGTTATGGTTATAGAATAATGGTACAGTTATTATTGTAATAAAGGTTAATTTAATGTTAAGCCTGCAACAAAGGAGCATTCTCATTGATATGTGTCATAAGTGAACTACTACTGAAATACGCTGTAAATTGTCTATTAAGACTGTTTACAATGAGAATTGGAACTAGATACGCCAGGAATAATGTTATAAGTATATATACTATGTGAAAAACAATGTTGGATTAATCACAGAAATGCCTATAAAGATTGTTTTAAAAAAAAAAAACATTTCATAGGACTTGATAACTCGCTATTAATCCTAAACGAAGAGTGCACATTAGATATGCAGAGGATCTGGTTTCAGTGTAGTGGAGTAGGTAACATGCCATGTATTTGTAAAGGGCACATTTACTTGCGGCATCTTGGCAAAGAATAACAGATGTTTTTTGTTACCCAACTCAACAGGACTCATTTTATTGACCTCGGAAGGATGAAAGGTTTGATAGACCTACCAGGATTGAAATCTCTGACCATAAGGTCAAACACAGTTTCCTGGAGTGACTGCAAATTGTAAGAATTAAAGCTAGAGGGGGTTTCCAATTTAAAGAACTGTATGGAGTCTCAGAAAGGCCAGTGAACCAGACAGAGGCTTAGCAGTTTAAAATAATTTTCCTCGTGTGGGGGTTCAAATTAGTAGGGAAAGAACTGATGACTAGGTCAAGAGAGAAACGTGGCAGACAGGAAACTAATTAAGTACTAATCCAAGTCAAATAGGGCGGTAAAGTAATACCCGTGCAAAGAAAAAAACAAGCATGCTTGTAAGCAAGACTCATCCCCGCCCTGCTGTACTCAACAGTCCTGGGCGCGCCTTTACAAACAGTGCTGGATTTGTATTGTACCCTGTAACCGGAAGACAACTAATCCAGTCAGATGCGTTCCACTAGACGAGCCGCCATGTTTACAGAGGGACCTGGAACTCTCGAGTCATTACGTGCTTGAAATGCCTCGATTTATTAGGCTCTTGAAATGCTGTAATTCGGCTGATCCTGATAAACCACCACAGGAATTTCTTAAGGTTATAGAGAAGGAGCTGATTGATCTGTTTATTGATTCTTCTAGGAGGATCATGTTAAGTGCATACACTGATTAAACACACTTTCGCAACTTTCCCCAAAGCTCAAGAATCCATAGAGGGACGAGTGTACATTCGTGTGCATTACTGTATAGAAAAAGATAGGTTTCTATATTCAGTGTGGGTTTACATATTCATTATAACATCATATCGAGCAAGAGCAATGATTCACTGTAGATTGTGGGCCAGTTTACTGCGTTCATTTCCCTGGCTTTCTTGATTTCAGGCAGGTGTAGATGTGTGTAAATCAGTGCTAGTATTACCAGCAGGGCTCACAGCCCTGGTTTGCAGCGGGGCAGGCACAGCCACAGTTGGTACACAAAGGGGCATATTCTCAAGGAGCTATCGCCGAGTTACCAGCACTTTATCGCAGCCAAAGTCGCGATAAAATCATCGCCCCATTCACAAGCTGGTGCTAACAGCCGATACCACCAGTTTACGTGCGAAAGCATCCGCAAAAAACATCGCCACAGATGACCCCGGCAACTATCGCTAATGAGATGCAGAGTAGGCGTTCCCGAGCAAAAAGCCGCGACAACACCACACCCCAACATTCTCAACGACCAGCCACATCGGCGATAAGACCGCAAAACAGGCGATAAGGCGCGTTAGCAGCAGGAAACTAACACCTGCTCTGACCTGGTGTAAAGTCGGACGACAACCTGCACCATCAAAGGGAGACCAGCCCAGAGCCACACATGAAGAACAACAGATGCCATGGAGCCACACACTATGCATCCCGGAGCCCCGAAAGGGCAACTACACCCACCGCCACCACCCCCAGGATCGCCACCCCCCCCCCGGACCCCCTGCCCCCCCCCCGGACCACCACAGAGGCAGCGCAGACAAAGACAGCGGACCTCCAGGAAATGCACCAGCCTCACAGACCTAACACCAGACAATGTCAATGCCCACTACAGGCTCAAAAGGACAACCATCCACCGCATCCTAAACATCATTGCCCACAGGCTGACGGTACCAACACAGCAGACAACCAACATCCCTCCGCAGACAAAGCTGCTGGCTCTGCTGCACCTGTTGCCCTCTGGTACCTCCCAACCAACAACCGCCAGAGTCGGGGGAGTCTCACAGCCAGCCCCATCCAAGTTCCTCACACCTGTCCCGGATGCCATCATCAGCCAGGTACCCCAGTACCTATACGTCCCCCACAATGCGCAGGAACAGCTGGAGACCAAGCAAGGACTATACGCCATAGCTGGATTCCCGCATGTGTTGGGGGCAATCGACAGCACACGTCCTACTTGTGCCCCCTGCCGACACCGCACACAATTACCGCAACAGAAAGCACACGCATTCCATCAACGTGCAGGCAATAGTGGACCACAGGGGACTCGTCACCAATGTCGTAGCCAACTACCCAGGCAGTGTGCATGATCCCCTCATCTTCCGACAGTCCATCATCAACCAGCGCTTCCAGGATGGCACCTATGGGAATGCACTGCTCGTTGGCAAGTACCAACTGAACACACCACACACCTCAACTCCACAATCATGCAAGTCACAACTCTGGCACTGCACACGTCACAAAATCACATACAACATGCCAAACAACATGTCCACCCACCAGACACAACAGCACAATTTACTGTGGCAACCTTGGTTAGCCATGTACATGAGCCATCAACGGCATGGCACCTCAGCCACACAATAGCGGAATGTGGGGAGAGGTGGGAACCAGGCATGTGCGAAGGAGGCAAGTGACCCATGACTGAGAATGTACACAATGCCAAGTGTGGCGTGGATGTGCTGGCCAGACTGCAGTATGCAGACCACAGACATATCCATGGCAACATGCACTGCTGGTGTGTAGTGGACAGTGGACGTAACCATGTCACCCCAGCCAGTGGGGAAGATCGCGGAAATGTAGCATGTGACGTCCCCCCCTGTAAGCATGTGCGGAGTGGGCTGGCCCTGAGGACGCCAGGCCAGCGTAGGGGGTGTGAATAAAAAGCACGTAGCACTGGACGTGGTTCTCTTCCGGAATGCCCAACGCGTCTGCCAGGGCGACGCCTCCCACCCTGCCACGAGGCCGACGCCGTCGCCCTGAGCGGGGTGGCCTGCGATCCTGTGCGCCTGCTGCACCCCGGGACGCTGGTCCCCCAACCCGTCATGCCCGCCCCTGCGCAGCCAGGCCTCACTGCTCACCTGCCGACCCCGGCGTGTGTCAAAGAGGGCCCACCACGTGCCGGCGCAAGCTCCAAGCACGAACCCGCGACCTTGGCAGCCTCCTCAGACCATCACGGCCTCCGCGACACAGGCCCGCTTTACTCCTTTTTCGTTGACATACTCCACCGCTGCCTCCGGCCTACACTACGGTCAAGTAGGTCACACATTTGGAACTGAGTCTTGATTCCACAATGGCAGAGTACATATTTATGGCATCGTTTATATCCCTATACTCCCTTCGATGTGGTGCCACCAACTCTGTCAACCAGGAATCTTCTCCACATGCCATTTCAACGCCGTGTGTTAGAGATCCAGGAGGAGCTGGCTGCACAGCGGGTGCCCCGAGCTGACCGCTGCCTCCGGCACACCCTGCGGTCGAGTAGGACACACATTTGGAACTGAGTCTTGATTTGTCAATTTCATAGTTTATATCATTGTACAGGCCTCACCGCTGACTGCATCCCCTTCCGGCTCTGGTGCCACTGACTCTGTGCCACGGGAGTCATGGACACTCTCTGGTTGAACGTTGGTGGCGTCTGAGTCTATGGCCTGGGGGTTGTCTTCATCATCATGTAGCTGATACTGACATTGTGGGAAAGAGGAGACTGTAGCATTCAACTCCTCCATATTGCCTGTCTCTGCTTGCTCCTGCCCTCTGCGTCATGCCCTGGATGGACACCTTCCACTGTCCCCTGTAACACTCCACGACATTCTCCTTGGACATCAACGAGGACCCGCTCAGATCCCGTGGCCCTACCTCAGTGCATCGCCAGGCACCATCCCATGGCGGTGTGCCTGTGCCGGCCGCTGAGCATCCGGGGCCACCGACTCTGTGCAGCTCAAGTCATGGACCCTTGCTGTTTGTACTTTGGACTCCTGATTTTCTGATCACTGTTGTAGTTGTTGCCAGCACCATCCAACCCCTGAGGGGTGGCTTACACTACCCAACACCCATCCAGCACAGGCGTCACTGGACGTGTGACCCTGGCAATAAAAGGGGCCGGGCGCACGTGCCCGTAGCCAGTTCCACAAATTATCTCAGTGTGTCCGTGTGGTCATTCTGTATGCATGTGGGCCCCGGGCCATACCACATTACATTGTGCTGTGTACAGCGTGCGCAACCTTGTCACCTCAGGCAGTGGGGTGGACCTGGGACATGTATCTGTGTCGGACCCCCTGTGGGCGTGAGGGAGTGGACCGGCGTACGGCAGTACGGCGTAGGGGTGTGGTCATTCAACACGTGGCTCTGGGCGTGGTTAAGTGTAGGCCTTGCCAAGGCGGTTACTAATGCATGTGTCTCAGGTGTAGTGTCGGCGCCACCCGTCACGCAATACACAATGTTGCTATGTAGCATGCCCCCGGAGTACGGGCTCGGCCGAGGGGTAAATGAGGGTGCCCAAGCCCGCTCGGGCTCAGGGATCAGACATGCCAACTGTTGTGTGTGTCGCTATTTCCGCAGCATAAGCCAAAGGTCTACCCTCAACCATGGCGAGTTCAGCCAGGCATGACCTCTACATCTGTGTCCGCCCTGTCCTTACCATAGGCCTACACACACGTGTCCGTCCACCTTCAGCGCACGACATCACGGTGTCGTTGTCAGGCTTGTGGACATTCGCAGACAGGCATGACAATAGTGTGCCGTAGGGGTGCAAGTGATGCAACCATGCTGCGCACACTAGTAAATAGGCTCGGGGGAGGGAGGAGCAGCAGTGAGGCTATGCAATACACATTGATGCCGCTCACTTGCAACATGCAGTACGTCATGCAGGAATCACGAGGTCACACATATCACACACCAATGAGCCACTGAGCCGGTCATCACATCTTGCAGGGCCAACTATTGGCTCATGTCTCTCTGCACAGTCACAGGTGACCAGGAAATGCACTCTGCGCTTGGAAGACGACACCCCTCCGAGCCCCGGACACACAGGCCCAGAGGCTGTACAATGCGGCCCACAAACGCACCAGGGGCATCGTGGAACGCACATTTGGCGTGTTGAAGTCACGTTTCAGGTGCCTGGACGTCACAGGTGGGAGGCTCCTGCACAGCCCAGGCATCGTGTGCAAGATGATCGTTGCACATTGTGTGTTGCACAACATGTGTGTACGCAGCAAGGCCCCATGGACACAAGTGCCAGATGCACCGGACGATGATGATGAGGATGAGGCAGGTGGCCTACACCCCACTGCGGCCGCAGCAGAAGTTGCCCGTGGGAACACCATCATTGACAATTTCTTCACATGGGCACGTCACATTGTGACAGTCCTTGGCAATCATGGGACAGTACAATATGGCCACAGGCACAGCATGTGCTACTAAATGCTTTCAAAATACACATTAACTGAGTGCATGTCACTCATCTGTACAGGCACATCACTCAGACAAGTGTGAGTGTGACTTGTATTGCTGTCAATTTTATGATTTGTTCAGGGATGGTGGGTGTGTCACCTCTGTGCAAACGGGCTGTTTAGGGTGTCACGTATTCGGACTGCCAGTTCTGTGTGTCGCAGTTAGTAGGGAATCCCACTCTTCGGCGTTTCACTTGTGTCCAAATTCATTCCATTTTGGCTGCCATTTGTGTCCTACAGGTGACAACAGGGCTCCTTTTGGGGTCAGATATGTACCACCATGATGCAGGGATGCCCCCTGTGGCTCGAATCCCACAACATGGGCAACAGGTACGTAAGCGGGAGTCACTGCCCCTACATTCGTCCACGCTTTCATGGTGGATTGCTCATGGTCATGACACGTCTGTGTGCAGGAGGGGTTGCTTGTCCCTCTGCAATGTGAAGGGGAGATGCGGTTTCAATGTGTGCTCCATGCATGTTTCTGCATTGGCGCAGTTTACATGCAGACTGCATGTCAATGTACATTGTGACTGTGGGGAGATGCCTATTTGATGAGGGACAATGGTCATCTGTTCTACGTCAGGGATGTGTGGTTGTGCTCGTACATTGTCATTTTTTAATTTGCTTTATGCTGCATTTTCCCGCATGACGCGTGGGGATTGCAGGCCTATGGCTGGTTATCGCTGGGTTTTGTATCGCGATTGGCGATTTTCTGCGCCGCGTTGGTTTTAACACGTTCTTTTGACGCGTTATCGTGGGACTATCGCATGGGGCCGCCGTGTTGTGAATACCACCTTGACACAGAGTTGTTTTCCCGCGAAGGACTGCGATGTGAAGAGTTGCGTTAGACTAATTTTGCGGTAGTTATCACACGTTCTTGAGAATATGCCCCAAAGTGTGACCCATTACCAGTGCTTTACATGGAAATATAGACGTGCCGGTGCTCACTATCCAGAGTACCTGTTTGCTCATGAGATGTGCCGGTGAATCTATTGAAGCAGTGCTGAGAAGTGCAGGTACGCTTCCTTCCAAATTAAAGAAGTGTAGGTACTCAGTGTAGCGTCTTCGCAGCCAAAGTACCCGCTAATGGATACGCCACACACAGGGCTTTGTATTACACGTCTTTATTCGTCTGCGTGTAGCTGCGAACTCAACATTCTAAATCAGCCTTCACTGCAATGCACTCTACCCATTATGTCGTAGCTCTACGGAGTTCATCAGGAGCCAAAATGGTTCCGTCATTGCTAACTCGCAAAACACTACACTCAGTACTGGACAGTATCTGCCCATTTAAAGCACTGCCCATCACTGTCTCTAGAGCATGCACTAACCCTCGGATCTAGCGATACAGAGTGGCAATTAACACCCTGTTGTGAACCTGGAGGGGAGTCCTGAAGGTAACCATGAGTGTCATGACCTTCAGGGAGCCCCTCTGTGGCAAGAATCAGAGTAACCCTGCACAGATACTGATAGTACTATCCATGCCACAATCAATGACTGTGCAGGGGTGCACTTGCAAGACGCCAAGAACCCCTCAGAGAATGAGGTAAGTTGTCACTGCATCTCTATTTGGAATGTCACTAGGACCCTCTAACTCTCTCCAAAACTGTGCTCAGTTGGTGGGGCAAAATGAGACCTACTTCCTCTGTGGTGCATATTTAGGGCTGAATTCCCAAAGTAAATTTAAACGTGTAGACTCATTTTGTTTGAAAATCTACTCCTGCATCTAGATTTAAGACAACACGCTTTTACTCTTCACCATATCTGAGAGCAGATTTACATCTAAGGGGACGATTCTGATGTCGTTAGGAAGGCCTCCGGATGGGATTCGGTATTGTCGAATTCGATTCAGAACCCCTGCTTCCTACCGAATCGTACAGTTTACCCAACGACCGATTCCGATGCTTGGAAACCGTTCGAGCAGACCGAATCAGTTCCAAAAGGCATCCGGACAGCCCGAGTCTTTCAGAGCCGATTCGTACAGCTCTATGGACACGGTTTCCGAGCGAGCGATTATGATGACCGATTCGGACAGCCGATCCAATTCGGTTTATCCAGAACGATTCGGCTGCCGGAATCTGTCTTTGGGGGCCTGTAGCAGGCCCCCTTCACCCGGGGCCTTCCGAATCGGGTCTGTGGGGGTACCCAAGGGACCCCCCCTTTCCAACCATGCACAGTGTGGCAGGCACCATGGGGTGCCCGCCACAGGGTGCAAGGTTTTACCCAGCCACCCCTTTCTTCAATGGGAGCCTGTGATCTCGTTCAGAACACAGGCTCCCATTGATGCCAATGGGAGTCCGACTGAATCGTATCTGGAAGCATCCGGATACATCCAAATCGCTCGGTCGGACTCACCCGATCCGAGTTGTCCGGAAAGCATTCCGGGACCGATTCGGTAGGAATGCTTTCCGAATGACATCGTAATCGGCCCCAAAGTGTAGACTCATGTGCCTCCAACCCCTTAGTTTAGGACGTGGATACCTCTAAGACTGAATTTCCAACCCCTTAGTTTAGGAGGTGGATACATCTAAGACTGAATTTACAAGGGTAAAGCTACTACTCGTAACTTTTCACATGTGGGTGGAGATTTCTGCCACAGTGGTGAAGATCTCCTGATGAGAAAGATCCGTCCGTCAGGGTGATGGAAGACATTACCAGTGAGTGACTGCACCCGCCTGCAAGGGTATGTCTGGGGGGGGTCCATGGGACCCCCTTTCTCCCCTCCAGAGGGCTGCAATCAGGTTATGCACTGAGAGTGTGCCACCTTTTAGGTGGCGCACTCTCAGTGCGCCTCCTGAGAGCTTCTTTGCCTCTGCGCCCACATCTATAATACGGCGCAGGCGCAGAGGCAAAGGGATTCCCTCATTTTCATGGGGCCACACCCTCATGCAAATGAGGGAATGCCCTCTTGAGGAAACACTGGCCCTGTATTTGCGCAAGCGCTTTCAGTATTACAGAAGATGCCGCACAGGCGTCTGCGGTCCCTTCTGTAATACCAAAGTGCACCGGGGCGCGCACAGCGGGCGTAAACAGCCGTTGCACCCTCGGGGCACTTATGTAAAATGGCCCCTGGTGTTGCACTACAAGTGGTATACTGCTAAAAAAAAATTCATGCAGTGCAGCAACCAAATTTGCTGCGCTGCATTGTGCAAGGGGAAAATACTGTGCAGAGTCTTGTCTAGTAAGATTTGCCTGCTACTGCTGTCATCCCCTTTACTGTATAACATTCAACAGTGTCTCAAAGGGTTTTGTTTAATAGGCAATTTATAAGGGAGCACAACCAATTGCTGTGTGCAGGGGAAAGAAACCAGGAGACATGTGGTTGAGGAAAAACGTTTTCATATATTTAGTCATATATTCAAAAATAAAGATAAATAATTAATCATAAAGGCACTGTGTTACATTGAATGTCATGTAACCTGTGTAATACTGTGCACAAGTGCTCGTGAAGGTGTGAACGGCGCTGGTGACATGTGAAGGAGTATATACAGCGGGAAAGATGGCGCAAACAAAACAAATCATACATACAGTGTGTATTCTTAGTGATGCCCGTACAATGGATACAGTCAGTACAGAGTCATTTTATGGGCAATCACGAGAGAGGCGCCGTAAATTACACTGTGGGAGTCGACGGCGTTTCGGCCTATATACAATGTTAGGCCATCATCAGAACCAGGTTACAATTTGTTAGGGAACAGTGCTGGGTGGTCTGAGATTTCAAGACACAGTGGGATGGGCACTGAAGGGAAGGTGCACTTCGTCCAGGTATTGAAGTGGAAATCAAGTCAGCACCACGAGGGGTGCGTGGCTTATACGTGGAAGGGTGTATGAAGATCGGAAAGAATCCGGTTGGGAGTGAAAGCGAAGTCCGGACCGGAGTGGTTCAGGAATCCATTGAGTTTCCGGTAGTAGTCACTGATCGTTTTGGAGGAATTTGTCCAGGGTAGCGGGAAGGCAAAACGGCAGTCTGGAGGGCGACTAGGGTGGCTACTGGAAGCCCGAGAGACTTCAGGGTGTGTCCATTTGATACGGAGGATCGTATCCAGCAGGGAATCAATCACTTGGCAACAATTGTTGCACCTCCACCAGTGAAGAACTACACTGACTCTCCCTTCAAGTCCACCTGCATATCTCACTGAAAAATTAACCACTTCAAATTTACAACACCATACCAGAAGCCAGGGAATTGTCTGATTGGAAACTAAGAAAGAAAACCAGAAGGCAACCCTTCTCCATGAATGTTTGATGATACAACGCGATCATTTAGATTGCGGTACATTACATCGCAGTTTTTACAACGCAAGTCGTTACAACGACTTGCGCTGGAGGGCGCTGGACTTAGGAATAGTTTGATTTACTATTCCAACTCCAGCCTACGTAACAGTAGCGAAGGTGTTGGAATAGTAAATCACACTATTCCTTAGTCTAGAGTGCCATCTAGTGCAAGTCGTTGTAACGACTTGCGTTGTAATGACAGCGAAGTAAATGTATTGCGGTGTTTTGACCGCGTTGTAAAGGTCGTTTTCCCTTCTCCATCTATGCAACCAACATCCTCTTTTTTTAAATAGGAACAGCTCTCACCTTCCTAAAAGTCAGACAGGAACTTAAGACAGATCACAAATCACTTCAGTTAGGAACCACGCAGGCTGAAAGAAGCTACACAACCCTTATTAAGGGGTAGGAATGTAAAATGTAAATGTAAATCCAGTATTTGTAAAGCGCGAACAGCTACCCGAAGGCATCCCGGCGCTGGGGGCTGTCGGTAAGATTAAGCAAGCTATTGCCCAGAGTCACATGGTGCTGGGCTGATCTGCCGCCGGTGCCGGGGATCGAACCGTGAGCCCCAGATTCCAGCGTCAGTCGCCCTGGCCGCGGCACCACACCTCTTCCCAATCATTGAATAAGTATGGAAGAATTTGATGAATAAATCTGAGTTGGGAGTAACAAGAGCGAAAGATCAAAGAAAACTCTGAAGATCAAAAAACGTGGTTAAATTACAATAAGGCACTACATGTGAAAACATCAGCCAAGAAAGATCAAGAATATCATAATCGAGAGCCCTGAAGAAGCGCAACTGAGTGCGAAACACGTGTTGGCTATTCACAACTTTGGAGGCTGCTTGCTGTTTTGAGAAAATACCTAAAGAAAGAATAAAAGAATATCATAGAAATATTCAAATAAAATGTCACTTCTTTCTTTTGTGCTTTGATTCTCAGTAAATGGCATTTATGATATATTTATATATATAAAAATACACACGTGTGTTTTTATATAAATATGTATTGATATATAATATTACATATTTGGTGGACTTTGTTTACTTTACATTATATTGATTTTATATATTCTAATATTTAACATTTACTACTTTAAACTGTATATATATATTAGAAAAGCAATATTTCTGTATTTTTCTGTATGCTATAACTACCTATGATAATATTTTTCAATATTTTCGTTATTTCCTCTATAAGTATAGGAACACAATATTGTGGTAAACAATATTTTTGACACAATAGTTTTGTCAACGATATTGTTTACCACGCTATTGTGTCATTGAACTAAAAACAATACAGCATGAGGGCTGCTTGTGAACATAACACTTGTAAATCAGTTGCATTGCATGCACTAGGGTTTTTAGAACATACAGTATGCTACTACAACGAGATGTTCGCCAGCCCCAGAGCTGCTTGCCCAAATGGTAGAGATACCTGAATGTATAAAGGCTGCTGAGCCCACTGATAATGTACATTCAAGCAATATGAGTCATACCTAATGTGGGGCAGAAACCAGCTGTAAATGTGTATAGAACACACCAATACTGGAGGTGGGCGAGTTATTAAATGTTCAAGCCAGATGCCAGGCTCTGGCTCAGCCCGAGGTCCTCTTGGATTCTCAAGCTCAAAACGAGTTGAGCTTTCATGTGACTTCTGCCTGCCAGCCGTGATGTAAAACCATGCACCAAGAATTAAAGACAAAGCTTTAACCTTTGATGTAAAATGGAAGAGTGCAAGAGATACATATTTAGTGGGTGATATCAGAAAACTTGGGATAAATCCCAGCTTCCCCACCTGTTCAAATTTTGTGATCCTAGGAAAATATTTTATTTCATCAAGTCTCTTTTTTCTCATTGTCTCATATGAAAGCACCTCTATTTAGGTGAGTTCAGGATGTGCACTGTACAAAAATCTCTTGTGTTTGATTTAATAGACTATAATATTGCTCCATGTATAAAAATAATCTAGGCCACATCTAAGTTGCACATGACATCTGATTTGGCTTTTCCTTCAGTAATGGCACTGTCGTCAGGGTGGGGTCAATGAATGGTTCTATGTTCATATTTAAAAAACCTTACAACACATGCTTCTCAATGGAGTGATAAAATCTGAGGTATTAAGGCGAAATGTCTCCACCTGCATGTTAAAAACATACGCAGGCTTACATTTTTAAGACGCTATCATATTTTTACATGATGTCTATTGCAAGATTGTATGGCAAACATTTTCAGGGCACGTCCACCTCTAACAAATACATGCCATAACTGACCCCATACTCTCCAACCAGCCCTGCCAAGTACCACGCATCAGGGGTTAGACTCACACTTTTAAGTGCTGGTGTCCGCATTACCACACTAAAATGCTTTAGTCACGCATTATAGCACCCCAAGTGCCACCCAGAGGTGCTCTTTACGAGGAGCTGCATTTAAGCAGCAAGACCGCTGTGCTGCTCAGAAAAGAGCTGCATGCTCCCAACACTGACTTATGTCTCTTATTTCCTTATTATAGGTAAATAAGAGACTGGAGTTCAGTGTTGGGAGCATGGTTATTCACTGCATGGTTATCAACTCTCTGTTAGGAGCCACATGGCATTGCTGGCCAGGGAATTAATTATCAGCAGACATTTCAAAGAAGCTGAGCCATCCAGCCAGCCGAGTGAGTGAACCACATGATCACTTTCTTTCAGTACAGTGCGCGGTCATGAACATAATCCGGACCCGCCTGCAGACAGTGTCTTCACCTGAATCTGGGGGCGGTGACTTGCCTGTTGTTTCCCGCCAAGGTGCCTGCCCCGCTGTCTCCATGGAGTGTCTGATTCGCCCCCGGCAGAGAACAGAATGAGGTGACAGGTGGAAGTTTTTTTTCTTGTTGCTGCCCGGCCATCACAGGAGGTCGTACTCACAAGTTTAAATAGGTCCGAGATTATCTGATTGGCCTACTGAGCAGACAACGTCAAGCATCATGGTTACCTCTCAGAGACATAAAATGTGAGTTTTACCATACTTTTGTTTGTTTATGCATATTTCTAACCTGTGGCTTTGGCGCTTGGGCATGCCTTTTAGTCTTTTACGTTGCATTTAAGGTAGTCTATATAGGTTAAAAGTATATCTGATCTAAGTGTCGACACTCTTCTCAATATCCTAGTGCAGTGAGGAGGCGCTTGCATCAATCAGCCAGCTGACACAAGAGGTTTGGCATGCTGAAAGGGGACCCACAGCAGTGGCGGCTGGTGAAATTTGAAAGTAGTGGGGGCGAGAACTTCAAGATGTACTTAAAATGGAAAACATCCATATCTTCACAGGTTCTGTTTTCATCTGTGCTTGGATTTCCCATTAAGAGCTGAAAAACAGCAGTGCAGCTGCATTTTCGGTTTCACGTTTCCATATCTGCCTAACTTGGTGAAAACAGTAAACTTGGTAAAAACAGTTTCAGCCTATTTTTCTATCATTAATGTGAGCTCCCAGCACAGCTGAAAAACGAAAACAGAATGACCGAGAAACGTGCGTGCATGTTTTCCATTTAAAGTTCGGGACTGCGGCAACAACAAAACATCAACTGGTGGTTGTTGTTGCTGAGGTCATGGGCGGTCTACTTTTACTGAACTGGCAGTGCATGATGAAGGCACTAGCCTGCTCAGTGGAGACAGTTTTAAAAGCAAATAACATTGTAGTAAAACCATTCTCTATAGTCGGCTGAGCTGTGTAAAGATGAAGAGTTGTCTCTCAGCATTAAAAATCACATGCTTGCTCTTCAATGCTTCTGACTCCATAGAAACCAAAAGTCATAATGCCGGTCTTTCATCAGCCTGCCCTTTAGCTTTAAAAAGTAAACCAACAGTGGCTGATAGTGGAGGAGGCGCAGCCTTCACTAACAGTAGCAACTGCTATGAGGCAGCAGTGGTTGGGCGGGGAGGTGGGGTTAAAAACAAAATGGGGGAAAAAAAGAAAATTAAACTTACCTTACCGGCGACCGCGTCTCCTCTGTCCTTCTTGGCATGACGCAGGAACAGGAAGCACCCAGGCTTCCAGACTCCTCTAGTCAATTGGTCTGAGCACCGTGGTTCGGCGCTCAGATGGGGACTGGAAGCCTCTGCATGTTTTCCACCCAGGCTGTGCATTACAGCCGGTGGAGAACATGCAAAGTACGCATGACTGTTTGGCCGGCCCAAGACGGCCGGCCAAACCGTCATGCCCACTTGGAGAGTGCCTATAACTCCTCCCCTGCTCTGTGTGCAACCCAGCCCCACCGCACCTATAGAGCCACTAGGGAAAAATAAAATAATAATGTGGCGTTATTATCATTTTATTTTTCTTGTGGTGCGACACTCCTCCGCCTTACGAGCCGCTCCTACTCACTAAGCTCCTTCCTCCTCGGAGTTTTGCCTACCCCGTCCTGGACCACAGCAGTAAACACACAAATGGAAATCTATTCATCACTGCTGAACCTAGCCTCGCCCATCACTGTGATATCACTGCCCTGGCTTGCGCCTCCAGGGCGAGGGCTTCCTTAACCGGGACATGTGCAGGGCTCTCTTTTCCTAGCACCAGTTCCTCTCAAAACAACATAAAACAATCCAGCCTGAAACATCACGAGCATCTGGTAGTTCATTGTGCTTGAATTTCCTTCTCCTCTTCCTCCATGATGGCAGGGCGACACCCATCACACCCTTGAGCACCAATTGCCCATGCCACAGAGGCCCCCTCACTTTAACCAAACCCGATAATGAAAAACAGAGAGACTGAGGCTGTTTCTGTGAACAGTCCAAGAGCATAATATGCTGGATCTCTTCGACAGTCAAAGCCAGGATAAAAAAAAGTCACTTGGCCTGTCTCATAAATGAAGTTGCTGAGGAGTACAAGGAATGTGTGTGGGTGTTAAGGTATTGCAAGTCTCATTCTAGTTTCTGCAGAGATGGCTGCACAGGAGCACATCATATAGAGACTCAAACACTTTGATTTGGATGTGAAGCTCCTGGTATTTGTTCAAGCTAAAATGAATCTATCTTTACCTTTTTCCCCCATCTAACAAATAAACAATTCAAATGCGGGTTAAGGATGTTTGGCAATTTTGAGCTCCATGCTCGGGTGCTATTAGAAATGGGGGTCTCTAGTTGGCAGAGGTAGGTACCTTTGTCCAAATAGGGACCCTTGCTTCTAGTCAGGGTAAGGGGATACACACTTTAGATAAACCCCTGCTCACCCCCTGGGTAGCTTGGCTGGAGCAGACAGACTTATCCCAAAGGCAATGTGTAAAGTATTTGTACTCAAAACACACAGCAACACAGTGATAACACCACAAATGGCCACCACACCAGTTTAGAAAAATAAAGTATCTTTATCTAAACTAAACAAGACCAAAACGACAAAAAATCCAACATACATGAATATGACTTTAAAAAGGTTTAAAACAACTTGGCCCATAGAAAACTATGGATGCGTGATTTCTCTCAAAGTACCTGTAGTTGCAACAAAAATCACAAGGCCAAACAGCCGCAGAGATGGGAAGCGTCAAAAAACAAAGAGATGCGTCAGTTCCTGAGACCATGGGGAGGCGATGCGCAGTTCTGCTGCACGCAGGAGAAGTGATGCGTCGAATCGGGTCTGTAGGGGGAAGTAATGCGTCGATTCCTAGATGGTTCTGGTCCGCGGGTGATGCATCGGGAAAACTTGCCCCACAGGTACGATGCGTGGAAATCCGGGATGCGGCGGCGATCGATGCGGCAGTGTTGCGTCGGTTTCTTCAGCCGCGATCCCTCAATGCGTTGGTTCTTGCAGCGGCGACAGGCGCTGCGTCGGTTTTGGCAGTGGTAGGGGGACACGTGGAGATTCTTCTTGCACAGCAGTGCTGCTTCGGAAAAACTGCTGCAAGAAGAGCGATACGTCGATTTTCTTGTTGTTGCATTGCTTTTCCAGCTCCCAACAGCAGAAACAACCTCCAGAAGCCCAACACGGTCACAGGCACCTCTTGGCAGGTCAGAACTCCCAGCAAGGAAGTTCAGGGGAGCTGGGGGGTGAAGTCTTTGTGTCCCTGAGACTTCAGAACAGGAGGCAGCTACTGCAGGCCAACCCCAGACAGCACACAGGAAAGGGGCAGTACTTCTCCTCAGATTCTCCAGCTCTTCTCCTTGGCAAAGGTTCCTCTTGGTTCCAGGCGTAGTCTAAAGTTCAGGGGTTTTAGGTCTAATACTTATACCCCAAAATGTCTTTGTTCCTGCAAGGGTCTCTGAGCCCAGTCCAAACCAGTTCTGTCCTCTCTGGTGCAGTATGACCACAGGGGGTGTAGACAGCACTGTGCAAGGGAGCCAGGCCCCATTCAGGTGCAAGGAAATCTCCTCCCACTACTCTAAATTCAGCCGAGCCCTATTCAGCTCAGCTCTGAGTCATCCAGGAAGGGCCAGGCACACCTCAACACCCCCAGTGGCTGTCTACAGTGAATGCAAATCCCCAGCCCCTGTCACTCCAAAACCAGACAGTCAATACACAAACAGGCAGAGGCACACAGAATGGTTAAACAAGAAAATGCCTACTTTCTAAAAGTGGCATTTTCAAACACACAATTTAAAAACCATCTTTACTAAAAGATGTGTTATTAAATTCTGAGTTCAGAGAGCCTAAACTTTATTTCTCTATCTTGTTCCAATGGGAGGTTATATTTTTATAAGATGTTATAAATAAACTCCCATTCTATCCTATGGGGCAAAATAGCCTTTCAATAGTGAAAAACTAAATTGGCAGTATTTCAATATCAGGACATGTCACACACAGGAGTACATGCCCTACTTTCACATACACCGCACCCTGCCCAGGGGGTACCTTGGGCCTACCATAGGAGTGCCTTACATGCACGAAAAAGGAAGGTTAAGGGCCTGGCAAGTGGGTGCACTTGCCAAGTCGACATGGCAGTTAACAGCGCACAGACACTGCAGTGGCAGGTCTGAGTTACCTTTTCAGAGCTACTCATGTGGGTGGCACAATCAGTGCTGCAGGCCCACCAGTAGCATTTGATTTACAGGCCCTGGCACACTTTAGTGCACTTTGCTAGGGGCTACCAGTAAATCACATATGCCAATCAGGGAGAACCAATTGTAACAACAATTTACACAGGGAGCACTGGCACTTTGACACTAATCAGCAGTGGCAAAGTGCCCAAAGCACCTAAGCCAGCAAAAACTAAATCCAGCACAGCATCACAAATACAGGAGATAGAGGCAAAAAGTCAGGGGAAACCACGCCAAAGATGCCAAGTCTAACACGTGTCCCCTCCAGCTGAAAGATGGGGAGAGCTACCTGTCCTCTTGGGAGTTCTCATCACTAAGGCGGAAGAATCTGGACAGACCATCAGCATTGGCGTGGTCTGTATCAGGGCGGTGTTCCACCATAAAGTCCATTCCCCGTAGGGAGATGGACCACCTCAACAGTTTTGGGTTCTCACCCCTCATCTCCATCAACCATCTGAGGGGCCTGTGGTCTGTCTGAACCCCGAAGTGAGTCCCAAACATGTAGGGTCTTAGCTTCTTCAGCGCCCAGACCCCAGCAAAAGCTTCTCTTTCAATTGCACTCCACCTCTGTTCCCTGGGAAGTAGCATTCTACTAAAAGCTACGGGTTGGCCCAAGCCCTCGTCGTTCAATTGTGAGTACTGCTCCCACACCATGCTCTGAAGCATCTGTCTGTACAACAAATTCTTGGGAGAAGTTGGGTGCCTTGAGCACGGGCACCGTGCACATGGCAGTTTTCAGGGCATCAAAAGTGGTCTGAAAGGCATTGGTCCAGATCACTTTCCTTGGCTGCTTCTTGGAAGTCAGCTCTGTCAAGGGGGCAACAATGGTGCCATATCCCTTGACAAACCGTCTGTAGTACCCAGTGAGTCCTAAAAAGGCTCTCACCTCTGTCTGGGTCTTGGGGGGCTCCCAAGCCAGAATGGTTGTCAATCTTAGGTTGTAGGGGCACCACCTGGCTGCTTCCTACATGGTGCCCTAAGTAAACCACAGAACCCTGCCCTATCTGGCACTTACCGGCCTTGATAGTGAGGCCTGTCTTCTGCAGAGCCTTCAAGACTTCACAGAGGTGTTGCAAGTGTTCCTCCCAGCTGGAGCTGAACACAGCAATGTCATCCAGGTAAGCGGCGCTGATTACCTCCAGCCCGGACGGTACCTGGTTGACCAGTCTCTGGATTCTGGGGGGGCGTTTTTCAACCCAAAGGGCATGACACGGAAATGGTAGTGCCCCTCTGGCGTTTAAAACGCAGACCTCTCCCTTGCCCATCAGTTAAGGCAATCTGCCAGTACCCAGACGCAGAACTGGAGTTCAGGAGTAGCACCGGGTGCAGCAGCTTTCGGAACCAAGACCACTGGGCTAGCCCAGGGTCTGCTGGAGGGCTCTATCACCCCTAATGCCAACATCTTGGAAACCTCTTCCTTGATGCTGGCCCTGACTTTGTCAGTTACTCTGTAAATTTTATGTTTTACAGGTAAACTGTCCCCAGTGTCCACATCATGGACACACCAATTGGTGATTCCTGGAGTCACGGAGAACAGAAAGGCGAACTGTCCAACCATCTGGCGACAGTCCCTCTGCTGCTCTGGGGTCAGGGTGGGAGAGAGGTTCACTCCATCCACTGACCCATCATGTTCCTTGGCTGACAGGAGGTCAGGAAGAGGCTCACTCTCCTCGTCCATTCCATCATCTGTAGCCAGGAGCATTGTTACTTCAGACCTCTCAAAGTGAGGTTTGAGGCCGTTCATGTGCAGGACACCTCAAAGGGTTCCTAGGAGTCTGCAAGTTTACCAGGTAGGTTACATCGCTGTTGCGCTCCACCACCTCAAATAGCCCAGTCCACCTGTCTTGGAGCGCACAAGGCTCCACTGGTGCCATCACCCACACTTTTTGGCCAGGCTGAAACCCAACCAGAGTGGTATTCTGGTCATACCATCGTTTCATCTCCTCCTGGCTGGCTTCCATGTTCGCCTGAGCATGTTTTCTGAAGCGTTGAGTCTGGTTTCTGAAGGCCAGCATGTAGCTGAACACATCTTGGGGGGTCTTACCAGGAGCTTTCTCCCAGCCCTCCTTCACCAGACTCAGAGGTCCTCTCACAGGGTGACCATACAGCAATTCAAAGGGACTGAACCCTAAGGATTTCTGTGGTACCTCCCTGTAGGCAAACAACAGGCATGGTAGAAAGACGTCCCACTTACGTCTCATGGGTTCTGCAAGACCCTTTATCGTGCCTTTCAGGGTTTGGTTGAATCTCTCAACCAACCCGTTCAGTTGGGGATGGTAAGGAGTGGTGAATTTGTACATTACACCGCACTCCCCCCACAGTGACTTCATATACCTGGAAATGAAGTTTGTACCACGGTCAGAGACCACCTCTCTGGGAAACCCCACACGGGTAAAGATCCCCATCAATGCACGGCTCACCCCAGGGGCCGTGATTGTCCTGAGAGGGACAGCTTTCGGGTGGCATGGTCCACCAAGACCAAGATAAATTTGTTGCCTAAGGCTGTCTTGGGTTACAGTGGCCCCACAATGTCGATGCCCACCCGCTTAAAGGGGGTGCTCACCACAGGAAAGGGTTGGAGGGGAGCCTTACACTTCCCTCCTGTCTTGCCACTTGCCTGGCAAGTCTGACAAGACCTACAATGTGTGCCAACGTGCCTCTGCATTTGGGGCCAGTAAAAGTGCGTGACAAGCCTGTGATAGGTCTTGTCACACCCCAAATGTCCTGCCAAAGGCACGTCATGATCCAGACCCAGTAGGAAGGTCCTGTAGCACGCGGGTAGCACCAGCACACGAGCTGCCCCAGGCTCAGCAACCTTAGACTCACTGTAAAGGAGACCATTCTCCCAATAAATCAAATGTGATCCGGACGGACCACCTGCTGCCTGGTCTGCAGCCTGCTGCCGCAAACCAACAAGAGTAGGGCATTCCATCTGCGCCTTGCAGAACTCCTCCCTGGAGAGACCTCCTTCCTGCTGCCAATGGGTCAGCTCAGGCAGGTCGCCCAGTTCGGCCACTTGCTCCCCTGTAGGTTTCAGGGCATCCCCCTCAGGGTCTGCCCCCCTCCTGGACCGTGGTAACTTTCGGGGGCTGGTTTCCCAGGCCCCATGCCCTTCCTCTTTCTGGCAGGCACCTGGGTCACTCTTTCAGGCTCCAGGTCCTCTTGATCACCCCTACTGGCTGCCATTGACCAAGTGGTCACAGAGGCCCAATCAGGCAGTCCCAACATCTTTAAATGAGCCTGGCGCTCCACCTCCTTCCAAGGTGAGCTCTCCAGGTCATTGCCAAGCAGACAGTCAACAGGCATGGACGGACTAACAAAGACCTTCAAGGAACCTGAGACCCCCCCCCCCACACACTCAAAGGGAACCTGCACCACCTTACACAGGCGCTCAGAGTTGTCTGCAGCAACTACAGGGTGAAGTACATTGGGGATGACCTGCTCTTCAGACACCCACTGACACCTGACAGATATCATACTGGCTCCTGTGTCTCTCAGAGCCTCCACCCTCCTGCCATTGATGGTCACCCACTGCAGGTACTTTTTAGTGTTATCCAGCAGGCAGGTTTCCTGGACCATCTCTCTATCTCCTAATGAGATACGGGTCATCACAGCTGGCTCCCCACCCTCACTAGGAACCAACTCCTCCCCCAGCACTACACTAACTAACCCGGTGACGGTGCACCAGTGGGTGCTGGTGGTGCCTTGGGATCACTCGCAATGTGGCCTTCCTGACCGCATGAATAACACTTACAGGGACCCCGGTTGTCTGGCCTACCCTTAGGGGGCCATGGCTTCTTAGAACTGGGGGGCTGGGAATCTTTACCCTGGAAACTATTTTGGGGCCCTTTAGAGAACTCCTTTTGGTTACCCTTGTCCCCCCCACTCTTCTTCTGGGGACTCTGCCCACCTTTGGCTGGGTTTCACACATACCCCTTGTGGACCCTGGTACTCGTGCAGTGGTCCGCCTCCTGAGCAAGCTTCCTGGGGTCAGTCAGCTTACTATCCATCAGATGCTGGCGCAGCTCTGGAACACAGAGTACTCAAGTGCTCCCAACCGATCAAGTTGTACAACTCCTGGCAATCAGTTAGCTTACTGCCCTTTATCCAACCATCCAGTGCTCTGCAATACATGTTCACACACTCAACCCAAGTATTGGACTCAAGTTTCTTGAAGGACCTAAACTTTTCCCTGTACTGCTCAGGTGTGAGCCCATATCTGAGGCATAAAGCCTCATTCATATTGTGATAGGTCAGAGCACCCGCCTCCTCCAAAGGTGTCAGAGTGTTCCTCCCATTGGCCACAGAGTGTTTCCACAGGCCCGCCCCCCAATGTTTCTCTGGGACCTCATTCATACACAGTGCTGCCTCATAAGATGCAAAATATGCATAAATATCCTCACCCTTTTGGAAATTCTGTACTAAGTGCTTGGGAACGTAAACCGTACCCCCTTGCACTGGCTGTGCGCTGCCACCATTTGTACTGGACTCCACCTGTTTGGCTTTAACGTCCAGTTCTCTCATGCTCAACTCATGTGCCAAAAGCAATTTCTTTTCCTCTAAGGCACGAGCGTTCTTGCTCACCTCTGCCATCTTTTCCTTCACTATTGCAGTTTTTAGATTCTATATGTCCAATTGCTTCATTGGGAGCTTCATAACCTCTTATTTATGATCTCTGGCCCTTTGCCTGTCCTCCAATTCCTCTGGAGATGGATTCCTAGAAGAATGACTGCTGCCAGCCACAGAGGCTGGTCTCCCAACAGGCAAATCCTGGGATCTGAAACCATTTTCTGGCACACCCCTATCACACATCTGCATCCCCTGTCTCCTCAGCTTGTCTGACCTCCCACCAGGCCCCTAAGGCCTTCTTCAGCTCCTCTTTCCTAGAGTGGCTCTTCATGGGACATCCACATCTCTTGCAGAATTGCTTGAGTTGCTCTACTTTGTAACTACTTAACATTTCAATCTCAAACTCCAATTCTGCAGCCTCACTTGCTGATTTACCATTTAGAGACATGATGCGTGGATAGCTCAAGGGTCAGATCAAAAATAGAACCAAAAATAAAACACAGTATGTGGTTGCGTAGTGGTCTGCACTAAACTAGTGATGTACACCAATCACTCTGGGTCAAGTACAAATACAAGTTCAAATCCTCAGCACTGACCACCAATGTTAGAAATGAGGGGCCTCTAGTTGGCAGAGGTAGGTACCTTTGTCCAAATAGGGACCCTTGCTTCTAGTCAGGGTAAGGGGGATACACACTTTAGATAACCCCTGCTCACCCCCTGGGTAGCTTGGCACGAGCAGACAGACTTATTCCAAAGGCAATGTGTAAAGTATTTGTACTCAAAACACACAGTAACACAGTGATAACACCACAAATGGACTCCACACCAGTTTAGAAAAATAAAGTATCTTTATCTAAACTCAACAAGACCAAAACAACAAAAATCCAACATACATGTAATTAGAATATGACTTTAAAAAGGTTTCAAACAACTTGGCCCCTAGAAAACTATGGATGTGTGATTTCTCTCAAAGTACCTGTAGTTGCAACAAAATTCACAAGGCCAAACAGCCGCAGAGATGGAAAGCGAAGAAAAACAAAGAGATGCGTCAGTTCCTGAGACCATGTGGAGGCGATGCAACAGTTCTGCTGCACGCAGGAGAAGTGATGCATCGAATCCGGTCTGTAGGGGAAGTGATGCGTCGATTCTGAGACGGTTCTGGTCCGCAGTTGATGCATCGGGAAAACTTGCCGCACAGGTACGATGCGTAGAAATCTGGGGTGGGTCGGGGATCGACGTGGCGGCGTCGAGCGGCGCTGCATCGGTTTCTTCAGCCGCGATCCCTCGAAGCGTCGGTTCTTGCAGCGGTTTCGGCAGCGGCGCAGCGATGCGTGGAGATTCTTCTCGCACAGCGGAACTGCGTCGGAAAAACTGCCGCAAGAAGAGCGATGCGTCGATTTTCTTGTAGTTGAGTTGCTTTTCTAGCTCCCAACAGCAGGAACAACCTCCAGAGGTCCAACAAAATAACAGGCACCTCTTGGCTCCCAGCAAGGAAGTTCAGGAGAGCTGTGGTTGAAGTCTTTGTGTCCCTGAGACTTCAAAACAGTAGGCAAGCTCTACTCAAGCCCTTGGAGATCTTCCTCAAGCAGGGGGACACAGCACACAGCAAAGTCCATCTCCTTTCCTTGGCAGAAACAGCTACTGCAGGCCAACCCCAGATAGCACACAGCAAAGGGGCAATATTCTCCTCAGTTTCTCCAGCTTTTCTCCTTCGCAAAGGTTCCTCTCAGTTTCAGAATTAGTCTAAAGTTCAGGGTTTTAGGTTTCATACTTATACCCCAAAATGTCTTTGTTCCTGCAAGGGTCTCTGAGCCCAGTCCAAACCAGTTCTGTCCTCACTGGTGCAGTATGACCACAGGGGGTGTAGACAGCACTGTGCAAGGGAGCCAGGCCCCATTCAGGTGCAAAGAAATCTCCTCCCACTACTCTAAATTCAGCCGAGCCCTATTCAGCTCAGCTCTAAGTCATCCAGGAAGGGCCAGGCACACCTCAACCCCCCCAGTGGCTGTCTACAGTGAATGCAAATCCCCAGCCCCTGTCACTCCAAAACCAGACAGTCGATACACAAACAGGCAGAGGCACACAGAATGGTTAAACAAGAAAATGCCTACTTTCTAAAAGTGGCATTTTCAAACACACAATTTAAAAACCATCTTTACAAAAAGATGTGTTATTAAATTCTGAGTTCAGAGAGCCTAAACTTTATTTCTCCATCTTGTTCCAATGGGAAGTTATATATAAGATGTCATAAAAAAAACTCAAATTCTATCCTATGGGGCATGATAGCCTTTCAATAGTGAAAAACGAAATTGGCAGTATTTTACTTTCAGGACATGTCACACACACAGGTACATGTCCTACCTTTCACATACGCTGCACCCTGCCCAGGGGGGTACCTTGGGCCTACCATAGGAGTGCCTTACATGCACGAAAAGGGATGGTTATGGCCTGACAAGTGGGTGCACTTGCCAAGTCGACATGGCAGTTAACAACTGCGCACAGACACTGCAGTGGCAGGTCTGAGTTACCTTTTCAGAGCAACTCATGTGGGTGGCACAACAGTGCTGCAGGCCCACTAGTAACATTTGATTTACAGGCCCTGGCACACCTCAGTGCACTTTAGTAGGGGCTTACCAGTAAATCAAATATGCCAATCAGGGAGAACCAATTGTAACAACAATTTACACAGGGAGCACTTGCACTTTGACACTGATCAGCAGTGGCAAAGTGCCCAAAGCATCTAAGCCAGCAAAAACTAAATCCAGCACAGCATAAAAAATACAGGAGGTAGAGGCAAAAAGTCAGGGGAAACCACGCCAAAGATGCCAAGTCTAACAGGTGCCTTAAACTAAAGCCAATCCTAACTATCTGGTGAAAGTAGAAGCTACCGAGGTCATAAGGCATAAATAGGCTTGAGCACCCAATGCAGCATAGGTCTCACATCATAACAGAAACAATGAAAAAAATATTCCATGGAGGTCATTACGATGTTGGGCGGAATCACTTACGCCCGACCTCCCATCGGTCATGGGACTGACCGACACCCGGCCGGTGGTCCCGACCGCCTCATTAGGATGCGACCGAACATTGTTCAGTCGCATTCCTACATTTTACTATGGCAGCATGCATTCCGGCCGTAATGCATGCTCCCATAGTGAAATGGGAGGTGCGGTTCATCCCTGCACCCCATGGCAGGCATCTCAAGGTACCTACCACAAGGTGCAGGGATCAACAGGGGAGCACCATAGGTGCCCCCTCGGCCTCCAACCGGAGGCCGTGCACCCAAGGGGGTCCTGCTGGGGGCCCCCAAAGACTCTTTCCGGCATGGTTTCCATGTCGGACAGACCGGCATGGAAACCATGTCGGAAACCGCTATCGTAATCTCAAGGGTGGAAAGAGCCGCCCTTGAGATTACAGGCTGCATTCCAACTGGTAGACGGTCTCCAACTGGTGGACGGGCTCTTCGAGCCCGTCAGAAGCCAGCCAGAATGACCGGCCGGTTCCCGTTCCGACCGCCTCCATCGTAATGATGGAGGCAGTTGGAAAGGAAACCGAATGGCCAATTACGAAGCGGCTGTACGAGCTACATCGTAATCGGCCCCTATATCTATTTTTTTATTTTTTTTATTTTAAGGGACCACAAACAAAAAAAACACACCTAAATGAAAAATGATAAATTATTCAAGTTGAAGAAATTGATGGGAAATGCATTCCTTTATGTCAACTTTATTAAGAAAAACAATCACTGCAGAGATTTTATTTGTAACGCGAGTGAAAGGGAAATTAATCCTGGTTGGCGCAGTGGGGAACAGTGACTTCTGTATTATAGTGCTACGAGGTCACAGCCTGCAACTGAAAGCATTGTGAATATGCACATTGCTTTAAAATTCTATAGGATAGGCTGTCGCAAAACATACAGATTTTCTGGTTAATTATAAAGCAAATGCTGAGCATCTATTTCAGGGGTTTCGCAGCAGTTTCAATTTATTTTTATTGCCTCTCATTGCTCAAACGGTTTAAATTATTATATTTATCTGTTTCCTTGCACTTCATTGCTTAGTTTTACTCGCAAGAAAGTGTCACTCTAAATGTCACACATTGGCATTTGAATGTCACTCATAAGTGCACTGAACCCATGGAAATGTCACACATAAGCAATCTGAAAACTTGGCAGCTATGTCCAACTGAGGTATTGCTGATTACATGTGGAAGGTGACCAAGGCTCCATGTGAATCGCACTTCCTGAATCACAGCCTGGGGCCCCAACGCACTGAAGCATGGGGGCCCCAGCACACTGCAGGGACTGTGGGGATTGTGTGTAACGCCCCTGGATGAAGAAGGGAATAGCATAAGCTCTGTGATTCCTGGCTAAAGAGGCGCTGCTAGCGAAGTAACACTTGAACCCTTGGAGTCCTCTCCTCAAGCAGCAATTTAAGTGAATGGGCATGTTTGCAGCTGAGCCTTCAATGTAAGTCCTAGTGTTTGAGATGTCTGGCACGTTTGTGATGTTCTCCGTTCTCCTATTTGCTAATTTCAATATGCTCTGAAATGAAGAGTAGCACTCTGAAGAAACCACTAAGCAATAGGTAGTGCTTTACAAAACTGAAAAAAAAAATATTTATACAAGTAACATTAAGTGATGTCGTCAGCCTAGCATTTTGGGATTCATTCCAAAAACATAGGGGTCACAGTTTCACCATCCAGTCTAGTCTTGCACATGCAGTGTCCTGCTGGACATGTCAGGCAGCAGCCCCTCCTTAGGGGCAGCGCTAACACCCACCCCACACCCTTCCAACACAGGTGTCACCAGTCAGGTGGCCCTGCTAATGAAAGGGGCCAGTGCATGTGCTCATGGCCAGTTATGCACCCACTACACTAGTGTGGGTGTTATTATTTCCCTTAGTATGTGGGCCTAGGGCCCACTACTTTACAGCACCCACAAAATTACGGGCCTTAGTTAGAGGTTTGCGGACGGGATATTCCCCAAAAATGTAGCCTGCCGTATTACAAGTACCATAGGATATAATGGCCCTGCAATGGTAAAGACAGGATATCTGCCACATTTGTAATGAAGTACCCTGTCTGCAAAGGTTGAAATAAGGCCATAGGTCTTGTTAAGAAAATTTTGGCATAAAGATGGACATTACCCTTAGGCCACAACTGCTGCTCTGCAGCATTCTCCAGCGAATAGGTAGAGAGCACGCTGACACAAGTTGACAGAACAATATGTTATTACTTTAAAAATCAATGAAGAATGATGCTGTTATGTTGTAAGTAGGTGTATTGCATTTGCTGCCCGTGTACAACTGCATGAATAAAGCTAGAGGGATTTATGAGATACATTGTACAATCTGAAAGTAAAGCACGTGCAGACACAAAGACATTAAATACTGACCCATTTGCAGAACTGAAGGGGGGACGATGGGGGAGGAGGAGGTATGTGGGGTATTGCCACCTCTTCCAGAAACAAACAAGCATTGGCAAAGTCAATAGTTCTGGCGCTGGCTTTCAGCATTTTTACTTTGGCACTTTTTGTTTTGTCCTGTCATGATTTTTGCAAAACTCTATTTTTTGAGAATCTGCTAAACTCTATTTTTGGGAAGCTGCTGGGCTCTCATCAATCAAAAAAAAAGTACACATTACCATAGTGGAGTGAAGTGAACTACTTTGTGTGTGGGTGTGCTCCTAGTGGAAGGGCAGCATGCTGTAAATTACAATGAAGTCAGTCAATGACTTAGTTGGCCGAGCCATTGCCCATGATACATACTGGAGTGCGTGGAAGAAGGCTATGAATGACACAACAGACTAATGGATGAAGTCTTGCTGAAAGCCTCTAAAAGCAAGTATGGTATACCCATACTTTTATTAAAATCAATAGGTCTTGGCTAACACAGACCTGAAAAAGCCAATCGGTCTGACATCTGCTGCCAACCTCTTGCCTTTGCTAATGATTTTTCTTATATTTAAAACAAAATGTATTACTAATAGGGAGGGTTGAACGGATAGATAAACAGAGAGGCTTGCAAAGACCGATAGAGAGGGATGTAGAAATAGATAGTGTTGCATAGATAGATAGAAAGTCAGGCAGACAGACAGATAGTAGGTAGGTAGATAGACTAACAGACAGAGAGATAGATAGATAGACTGTTGCAGAGTAGAGTTGGTTGCATCAATAGACAGCTAGTAAGAGAGGGTTGCATACTTAGAGAAGATTGCATAAATAGAGAGGATTGGTTAGTTAGATAGATAGATAGATAGATAGATAGATAGATAGATAAATAGATAGGCTGATAGATAGATAGATATGGTTGCATAGATAGATAGCTGAATAGAAGGGGTTGCTTACATAGAGAAGGTTTTCTAGATATAGTTGCAACGATAGATAGATAGATAGATAGATAGATAGATAGATAGATAGATAGATAGATAGATAGATAGATAGATAGATAGATAGAACTATAGGTAGGCAAAGAGAGATAGATGGACAGACAGGTAGATAGACAGACGGACAGATAGATAGGGCTGGATAGATAGATAGATAGATAAATAGACAGATGGATAAATAGATGCATTGATAGAGATGGTTGAATAAATAGATAGATAAATAGAGGGATGCATACATAGAGAAGGTTTTCTAGCTAGATAACTATAGTAGCAATGCTAGATAGACAGATAGACGGACAGACAGGTAGATAGATAGATAGATAGACAGACAGACAGACAGATTGTTCAGGGCCCTGTAGGTGTGGATCAGCATCTTGAATTGGCACCTCTTGTGGACGGTGAGCTAGTGGAGATCCCCAAATTGTGGGGTCATGTGGGTCCGTCTGGGGAGATCGAGGGCGATAGCTAGATAGATAGATAGATAGATAGATAGATAGATAGATAGATAGATAGATAGAAATAAACAGCAGGTATAAAATTAGCAATATAAAAGTTAAATGTAAGCATGAAATGAAATACAAAAGCACTGAAAGAAAAGTAGAAAGCCATACAAGCAGGACATACAGACTAAACTGGTTTACAAGATTAACTGTATCTCCTCATTTAAAGTACATACCAGCATGGCATAAAGAAGTAGAATTATAAATGCACTTCATTGCATACATACTGAAAAGAGGATACCTATATTAAGAACATTTTCAAAAGGACACAATCTGGAATGTGCCTTGTGCTCACATGAAGAGCTGATAGAAAGTGTCCTACTATCACAAAGACGGCACTAAAGTAATAAGTAAAAACAAAAATACTGGCACTGAAGGGAACTATTTTGTGTGGGGATGTGCTTTTTGTGAAAGAGCAAAATGGAGCCACTCAAAGTGAAGTTGGCCACTAGCTTCGGCATGGTCATTACCAGGCACTTTGTGTGCATTGATGTGCTGGTGCTGTTGATTCAGTTTTTTTTTTTTGTGTTTAATAATTTTTATTGTTTTTAAAATAATAAAAAAAATGTGTACATCATACACCTACAGTATATATTTTCAAGAACTAAAGAAAGGCCAGACAGAGAGGTAAGTGGTATTATATGGGATTAATATTGGCTAAACTGTGGATGTATGAGTCTGAGAAGAAAGAAGGCGATAGTTTGGTGGAGCCATTATGGGACAGATGTTTGTCAGGTACATGTTTCATTGTGGTTTGTTGGGTATAGGACAGTGTTTAATGGTGTGTGATCTCTATTATTGTCTGTTGAGAAAGTCTGCGAGTATTGTTCAGAGATTGATTTTTTCCTTTTTTCTGGCATGGGAGTGGTAATTTTAATTCTAATCTCTGAGTATAGCACACTACATTCCACCAATGATTGGTTCTTGGCAGGTCAGATTTCCATGTGCTTGTTACGCTTTGTAGTGCAATAATCAACAGGATATCAAGGCGTTTCATCTTAGCTTCTTTTATGGAGGTTGCGTTATGCACTGTTTAGAGGAGAGGGTTAAGAAGTGAATTTTTATATTTTGAGTTTCCATTTCCCAATTTTTTCAGTAACTTTGGAGCAGCACTTTCCTAATATTATCCGCAAGAAGACATGTATGTCATTGTAGTTCCCTTTGCTTGGCATCTCCAGCAAGAATAAACTTTTCGCAAACCTGCCTTTTGCTGTCTCTCAGGAGACAAGAGTTCTATCAAGAATAAAGAAGATGGTTTGGGTGAATGAGGTAGATCTTGAACAAGTGACTGTACTTTTCCAAATATTTTCACACATTCATTCAGTTAGCGTAAGGTTACATTTTTCTTCCCATGTTTCAAGATAGCATTCATTTTGAGGAATTGCTAAAAAAATTGCTTAAATTACTGACCAGTAATTCCAATACTATGGGTCCTTCCTAACTCAGTCCTTATCTTTGAGGAATACCCAAGCTTAAGACATTTTGGGTTATCAAAACACAGAAAACTTAAGCTAAATGTATTTAGCAAGAGGAACAGTTGTAACAGTTAAGATTTCACTGTTGCCAAGAGGATTCTTGCTGCAAAACCCTAAGAGCCCTCGGTATCAAACTAGATTCTAAAAGCATTTGCAAACTTAGGATGATGAGTCCATGTAAGCTGCCTTGCACATCCCTGTGATGGAAGCTCCACCATTTAAATCTCTCTGATGGAAGCTCCGCCCAGAAATCCTGCTCATTCTACCCTGAACCTCTCCAAGGCAAGGAAACCCTTTCTTCGAATTTGAACAACCAATAAGATCTCTTATCCAACTGCTCAGTGAGGAGCTAGATGGCTTCAAATGTTTCCTAACTGAAATAAAATTGAGAACTAAAGCATCTGCCTTCCTGAATGAAGTAACTCTATCTAGGTAAGTGAGGACCACTCTGCTCACATCTAAAATATGAAGAAGTAATTTATCTTGGGAAACTGGATTTCAGACAAATTCTGGTAAACTCACCGCCAGTTGATGGTGACATTGTTAGCTGACCTGCGAAGGGAAGAACGGAACAGTATCAAAAAGTAGTCTTGTTGAAAAAAACTTTTAAATTGTGGGGATCTACAAGATAAGGCCCACAACTATCCCAGTCTCCTAGTGGACATGCTTGCCTCCCACAAAACACCTTACAGGTCATGAAATGTAAAGCCACAGTATGTGAAGGCTCAAAAGAATGTTTCTGGACAGAATTTAAGAATAATAACTAAGCCCGGGCGGAGTTCGCGTAGCCATGCTACGTGAAACTCAGCGAAGCGGTAAAAAAACTCAGCAACGCTATGCAGAGTTCAACAAGCATGCGGAGTTGCTTGTTCTGCATGATCATGCATGCTCGCGAGACGTTTCTGACATTCGGCAACGCGGTTTGCGTGTTCGGGGGGAAATATCGCGCGAACTTCACAACGCGGTCGCCAATGGGTGCGGTCATCTTTTTCTACTCTTTGTATGGTTTTTGAATCCTGTCAAATCTTTTCAATCAGTTGGGGGGTTGGGCGTGCGCAGGTGATGAAGTCCAAGAAGTCAATGTTTAGTTTTTCAAATGAGTCTTTATTTTCAATTAGTTAGTTCTCACAGAGTTTGTATCCTTTATGGTCAGCCCTTACTCTTTTTCTGTCCTCTATCCCACTGATCTGATCACATTTTTTGGCGAATGTGTAAATTCGTCCATCTTTATAATCTTTGTCATCACGTCTCACTTAGCGCATTTTTTTTTTTTTCTTTAAGATAATTCTGATGTTCTTCAATTATTTTTTTAAGTATTTCATAGTTTTTTTCAATGAGGTCTTTATTGTCAGTTGCCTCTATCTCCCGTTCAACTATCTCTATTTCAAAAAGTAGTTTTGCTCCCTTCTCAATGGCATGTCGTATTACCAATGATGCCCCCTCAAGGTTGCTCTCCCATTCTTTGAGGAGGTCATCACTGAGATCCTCAAACGTGGGGAAAGTTAGAATTCGTAGACCTCTAGGGGTCTTCTTGTTATCTATGTATTGTTGTAGAGTAATGCCATCCCACCAGCGGGCTAATTCCTGTTTTTTTAAACGTTCTAATTTGAGGAATAGCGCCCGGAGACCCAGATTTTTTTCTATACTTTGTCCTGGTGGTTGTGTGGTTACATTTTTCCCGAAAAGATCCTGTGCCATTTCCTCCCTTCTGTCGTTAAATCTTGCCATATTTATACTTCTATGTACAGATAAATGACGAAAAGTAATGAGTGCAAGAAAGTCCAATTTTACAAAATTAACAAGGATACTTTGACGGCGGACTATTGTTTCTGCACCTCACACTAGTTTCAAATAGATCAGGTTGCTTGCGCAACAAGCCCTTGCACCAGCCGTCGGGTGATGCCTCTGTACGTCAGATCCTAAGCAGTTGGGGGTTGGGCGTGCGCAGGTGATGAACTCCAAGAAGTCAATGTTTAGTTTTTCAAATGAGTCTTTATTTTCAATTAGTTAGTTCTCACAGAGTTTGTAGACTTTATGGTCAGCCCTTACTCTTTTTCTGTCCTCTGTCCCACTGATCTGATCACATTTTTTGGCGAATGTGTAAATTTGTCCATCTTTATAATCTTTGTCATCGCGCCTCACTCTGCGCATTTTTTTCTTTAAGATAATTCTGATGTTCATTGAAAAAAACTATGAAATACTTAAAAAATAATTGAAGAACTGATGTTCTTCAATTATTTTTTTAAGTATTTCATAGTTTTTTTCAATGAACATCAGAATTATCTTAAAAGAAAAAAAAATGCGCAAAGTGAGGCGCGATGACAAAGATTGAGGTGCAGAAACAATAGTCCGCCGTCAAAGTATCCTTGTTAATTTTGTAAAATTGGACTTTCTTGCACAGGCAAATGGCACAGGATCTTTTCGGGAAAAATGTAACCACGCAACCACCAGGACAAAGTATAGAAAAAAATCTGGGTCTCCGGGCGCTATTCCTCAAATTAGAACGTTTAAAAAAACAGGAATTAGCGCGCTGGTGGGATGGCATTACTCTACAACAATACATAGATAACAAGAAGACCCCTAGAGGTCTACGAATTCTAATTTTCCCCACGTTTGAGGATCTCAGTGATGACCTCCTCAAAGAATGGGAGAGCAACCTTGAGGGGGCATCATTGGTAATGATGCAGATCCTCATACGACATGCCATTGAGAAGGGAGCAAAACTACTTTTGAAATAGAGATAGTTGAACGGGAGATAGAGGCAACTGACAATAAAGACCTCATTGAAAAAAACTATGAAATACTTAAAAAAATAATTGAAGAACATCAGAATTATCTTAAAGAAAAAAAAAAATGCGCAAAGTGAGGCGCGATGACAAAGATTATAAAGATGGACGAATTTACACATTCGCCCAAAAATTTGATCAGATCAGTGGGACAGAGGACAGAAAAAGAGTAAGGGCTGACCATAAAGTCTACAAACTCTGTGAGAACTAACTAATTGAAAATAAAGACTCATTTGAAAAACTAAACATTGACTTCTTGGACTTCATCACCTGCGCACGCCCAACCCCCCCAACTGCTTAGGATCTGACGTACAGAGGCATCACCCGAAGGCTGGTGCAAGGGCTTGTTGCGCAAGGAACCTGATCTATTTGAAACTAGTGTGAGGTGCAGAAACAATAGTCCGCCGTCAAAGTATCCTTGTTAATTTTGTCAAATCTTTTCAATCCTTTGTTTCTAAAACTTTTTTTCTGATCTTTTTTATTCCATCCCTCTCTTTTCCTAAGTGTATATTGTGTGTTTATTTCTACTTTTACAGCATTTTTTGTACTGTTTTTCTATTACTTGCTTTTTATTTATTTTTTACTTCCCTACTTTTTCTCCTGACTTTATTTTTTACTTCTACATTTTCTTTTCCGCCCCCGCCCCCCCCACCCTCGAACCATGGCTAAGGGTAGTGCGACCAGGAGCCGCCTTCTTTGCAGATGACGACGCCTGGAAGGAGTGCAGCCCCGGGCCTTGTTCTCAGAGGTGGAGGTGGCCGCCCTAGTTTTTTTCCTGCAGCGCCACCTCCCCTTAACCTTGGCAGCAGGCGGCAGGCCTGGTTCCGGCTAATGGAGCCAGGAGCGTCACCGCCAGTGTCCGAGGGTGTGCCGGGCAGTGTTTCGCTGCTCTGCTGTCTGGCGCACCCACAACCAGCTGACTCACCGGTGGTCCGACATCCTGGACCGGGAGCAGGACCTGCTGGACCTGCTAGGTGTTGAGGTCGTGGGGTTTGGTGAGTAGCTAATTATATTTATATTACTATTGTGTGTTCTGTTCTGTGTTATTGGGAATATTATTTTTTTCCCAAATAGCAAGAATGCTGCTGCTGCTTACATGCAGGTAAGTTATGTTTAAAAATCTTATATTATGTGATTGTTATTCTTCTAGATGGTGCTCAGCACTACTAATCTTACTTGTTTGCAACTTTTCGCTCGCTTGGGCTGATTTTATATAAGAGAGGTTAGAGAACTTAAGTTAATTAATGCTAGGGAGACTCCTTTCCTTTGTCCTGTCACTAAGATAGTGGTGGTTGATAGGTAGTTATTATAGTCAGTTACTTAGTTTTAGTTAGTAATGTTTTAGCGGTCCGCGTGACGTGTCCTCCGTCACGTGCTGCTGACTCCAATCCTTAGTAGAACCTTTTGTAGTTTATTAGTGAGTGAATGATATAGCAACTCACCAGCACATCAGCAGCAACCAACCAACAATTTGGTGTAAGTAATATGCAGGCATCCATCTATGCATTTTTGAGGACTAAAATAAATGGAAATGCAGACCTAGTGAACAATTGGCCCGTCAAAGGGGGTTGAGTCATTGATGATTGCGAATGAGATCAGAACTTAGAAAAAGCAAATATAATTTTTGGAAATTCATTCCAACGTTTTTGGAATAGGCGGGCTAGGTGATACTTAGGTTTGGATTCTGGATTCTGGATTCTGGAATCGGAATGGAACACTGGATTAATAAATAAAATAACAAGACGGTCCGCGATCGCGATACTACTAGTCGATCAGATTAGATAGGTCAATTTTATTGCAATTGTCGTTTCCTGTCAAAAAATCTTTTTGGAGCGTTTTTAAAAATATTTATTATTTGTTTCACACCAATCACTTTTTGTCTCTTTATTATGTCTTACATGATCAGCATCCAGGGGCAAGAAGAAGACGACGGGAACTGAGACGGGAGCTGGAGATGCCTCCCAGGGCCAGGATCGCTCCTCTACAGAGGGCTCTGCTGCTGGCCCCAGTAAGTCCTCCTGTTGTTAATATTAATAATTATATTTCCCTAACTTTTACTGCACCTTATTTTTTTCGAACTATTATTTCCATTCCCTAATTCTATTTTTTACTAAATCTTCTTTGATCTATCTGTTTCTAAATTCTTCTTATTCCTGCATTACCTACCTACTTAGTTATTATATTTCTAGTGTCTTTTTTTTTTTTACATCAATCTAACTGCCTCTGCTCTGACTATGTACTACTATTAGTCTGTCTGTAGCTTGCCCAGTTGGCCACACTTTTTCTTTTTAAAAAGTTTTAAAACTCAGATTCACCAATAGCTCTAGCCACTGAGTCCAGTCCTTTGGGTTTTCCTCTTCTTGAGAGGCTTTTCGATAATTGCCACCAACAAAATGCCCAACCAGATATTTTACTATTTTTGCTAGGATAGGACATACTACTGCTGTCAACTCTACTTGAGTACCCGATTTGTACTAGGGATGTGTGTGGTGTATGTATGTATTGTATTTTCAATCTTGCTACTGAAGAAAAATAAATAGGGGGAGGCGTATATGGCATCTGAAAAATGTGTAATGTTTTTTCTAGGCGTACCGACCACCAGTGCCGGGGCCAGCGGCGGAGCAGGCAACGCCAGCCAGGAGGGAGCAGATGCGGCAGCTGCAGGGGTGGGTGAGCCAGCAGCAGTGGCGGGCGGTGGTAAGTTATATTCCTTACTTATTGACAATACAGACTCGCTGCAAGGGTGTACACTGTACTGTTGAGAGAGACTAAGTTGTTGTGAACAACGGTTGAAGAAGACACCCTTCACTTAGCATTAGCAATAGCATTAGCGGCGGGAGTTGAGTAACTAATGGCCTCTTCTATCTGACTTTAACTCAGCTGGGAAAGTTTTATGAAGAAGACTAAGAGTCAGACAACCTTGATGGATGGGTTCAACGAAAAGGGAAAGAAGGATGGAAGTAGGAAGGACGGGTGACATGTAATATATGACTGGCAGAGAAGGATGCATGGGATGCTTAGGTGGCTGATAGGAATCGGATGCATGGGTGGTTGAAGGATGGGCGAAAGGTGAAAGAAAGGCATGGATGGGTGGAACTGTATGGGTGATAGGAAGAATCCTGCGGGGGGTTTGATGGGTCAAACTCAAAGGCAAGCAAGGAAGGACGCATGGGTGGTGGTTTAAAAAAAATTACAAATGTATGTTGTTGGTGAAAGGTTTGTTGAGAGATTAAGATGAATGATAGCCATGGATGGGTGCCTGGATGGTATTCAATCATAGCATAGGTGGAGACTGTCACTGGATGAAGACAATGTAAAAGAAAAATAAACCGTGCCAGAGTATCAAAGCCAAGGGTGAAGAATAGAACAAGATTAGAATAAAAAAAAATAATGCTAGAAGAGCAATGCAATGATAAATGGAAAAATCGCTGGGAAGAGAAACAAGGACTGTTTTTTTCAAGGTTGCATTTCAGAATACTCCCTTGACTCACAGTAGTTTGCAAGCACAGCATATATATTGTGTATGTGTGTACCCATACCCACCCATTATAAATCGCCTCACTCCGACTCCGAGGCCCACTCCCTACCTATGTCATTTTAGACCATGTCAGCCTGCCATGGGTGGCCTATGGGCTGCATGGTTACACAATCAATCAATAGTACCTCACGTCGTTCCATATATAATCATTCAGCAGTAGCGGCTCCTGGAGGGAGTGCTGCAGGGCGGGGGAGGGGCAGGGTGGGGGGTAGTAAACTCCGGCATACGGCCGAACGGAGGTAAGTACATAAATAAAACGAATTACATTGCGCACGCTGCAACGCCAAATGGCTCCAGGAGCCGCTACTGTCATTCAGATCAGATGTCATCTACCTTGTTGTAGTAGTCAGGGTGAAAGTGAAATTGAGCAGTTGCCATTGATGTAACAGAGTATGGCCATAATAGAAAAATAAGATAATTGTGTAGTTGTAGACTACAGCTGCCCCACCTGCAGACAGTAGTAAATAAAAACAACGTGAGTCTGCGACACGAGTATGTCTGTCTAGGGCGCAACCTGACTGAGTTGGCATGCCTACAAGGTTAATTTAGCTAAACAAGAGAGAGAGAAGAAGACTTGTCTACTCCATAGTGCCTAGTAGTAATGCCTGAAACAGCCGCAAATGTTAGAGGCCGAGGAAGTGGGAGGATACCACAAATGTTATGTCCTGTGCTTGCTAGTGCTACTGTGCCACTATAATTATGTGTATAATTAATTTTGTGTTACTGTTTTGCTAAGAGTATTGGTTACAATTGTCATTTTTTCTTTCTTGATATAGCTACTCCTTCCCAACCGAAACCACCAACCAGGAAGGAGTTAGCAGCCATGGCCCGGCAACTGAAGCTGGAGGCCATCCGTACCGAATATCGGCGGCTGGTGGTTTTGGCGGAGGAGGAGGCGGCAGCAGCTGCAGCCTCCTCCAATGCCCCGGGCCCCAGCCAGGCCCCCCCGTGCCTCCAGTGGTAAGGCGCTGTGGTCTGGCAGCCACCCGCCGCACTTCTTTGAACACTGCTGCCCACCCTTGTGCATGCAACTGTAAGGCATTTAAGCGCCACATGCTCCTCCGGATGGCGTGCCTAGAGGAGCGGATAAAGGCCCTGGAGAGTTACAAGATCCGGCGAACTCACCGCTAGAACTCAGTCGCCTTGCCCCTTTTTAAATCTTTTTTTTGGTGGGTGGGAATTGGGCATTGGGGAAAAGTTGGAGTTTATGGACAATGGACATTGGACTCTTATGGACATTGGTTGGGCTTAGGGAGAGGGGTGGGTCAGGTGCTGTGGGTTTTTTTCATTAGTTTATTTATTAGTGGAATAAATTATTTATAGTTTACATATGATGTAAATGTTTTGTGGGGGGGTTACTCTTTTACTTCACACAGTTTCATTTGTTGCAGCAGGGCCACCGCCAGTTTTTGATTGAAATAATCTGCTGATAGTGTAACACACCAACAAATAGATGCGGTACCCTCACTTGTGACTTGTCCTACTAGTACTGTCAGTCTCTCCTCCTAGTCAATGCAATCTGCAACTAAAACCCCTATGGACTCGGGAGGGTGTGGGTGTGTGAATCAATGAATTAATTTCCATATTATTAATTATGACTCCCCCAAACTTCTTCTCTTACCTGTGATTGATGTTTTTTTATACTTAGGCGAAGCGATGGCTGCATGGTGATGGTTTAGTTTCACAAGGTGCCATGGTGGTGGTGGTAGTAGTAGTAGACGCTGACAGTAGTATTTACAAAAAAAGAAAATGAGACAGTCAGTCACCTGAGGGAGACTTGGGAACGAGTAGTAGAAGTACAGTACATAAGAAGACTGCCAAACAAGAAACCATGATGATGATAAGCAATGCTAAAGTAAAATAAACCAGAATGCCTGGAGGGCTAGCCCAGTACAAGTTACAAACTGAAGTTGACTCTAGCTATGATGACGAAGCGGTCAAGCGCCTTCGTAACCTTTAGTGCTGGAACTAGGATGATGATTGATGATAACTCGATGCTGGCAACCAATTATATTATTATGATAGATTATTTATGTTCCTCTGGAAAATTGAATATTGAATACTGTGCATGGGTGGGCAATCTAATATTGCCAGTGTGGGCTAAAGTGAAGTATATATAATTTGAGCAGAAGAAGATCTTCGCCCTGCCTTGAGTTAGTTTTGCTTTCACCACATCCGCCCAAGCAAGTGTGTGATCAATATTGGTGTAAATTAATTTAGTCACACCTCAATATAAATCGCACAGCCTGGGGGAAGAGGGGTAGGGTTTGATGAATTGTTGGAAAGGGGGGTTTGAGGGAAAGGTTTGACAAAGATAAACACTACACATGGACAACACACAATCTTGGAGGCCGACCATCATAAATCTGTTAAGGGAGAAAAAGGAAATGCATGCATGATGATGATGATGATGACTTGAATTGATGAGTAGTACTAGACTAGTAGTACAGGGCAGAAGTATATTATTAATTATTATTATTATGCAATTGCCTTGCCTGTCTGCCCCCAGAGAGACCCAAGTTACATACATTTTATGTTCTGTTGTACCGGGCTTCCTTTTAAATCTAGCAAAGAAAATTAAAAAATATCTGTAGGAGTCAAATATAAGCAAACATAATAAACAACAACACACACAGTCGTAATGATTGAAGAGAAAAAAATTAATCAAATGAAATGATACTATAATTATGGTCAAATTGGGAGTTACATCTGGCAATTCCTCTTGGTCCTTCCTTGGACTGTCCACCCGTCAATCTTGGGTGCCTGCCTGGCGGATGCGGTTTGGTAAGTTAAGTGTGAGTTGTTTTTCCCAGTATAGCACAGGGTAAAGGCCGGCCTGTAAGTGTAGATGGAAAAACAAAAAGGATATTGAAAAATCAAGGAGAAAAGTGAAGTTAAACTGCATAACTTAAGGAGGAGTGCAACAAGAAAACTTTCGGAGGCAGCATGGCTAAATCATGTCTACTCTGTTTCCAGCAGTTACCTCCAACAACAGGAGCAGGCCCGCCCACCCAACCTCCACTTAGCTTAGATTTTGAGCCAGACAACACTGAGCACACATACACACACAGCAACATAGCATTTTCCAAATTAAGTAAAAAAATCAATGCACCGCTGTTAGTCATAGCACCACTACACAGACCTGTAGGTCTGGTGTTGTTGTTGTTGTTTACCTTTTAGGCCACTTCATGAAACGCCCGAGCTATTTATTCCATTAATCATCTCCGATCCTACTGACTGACTGTGAGTATGGTATGGTCATCATGGTGTCCAACTCTGTAGTGTCCCGAGTGAGTCCAGAATCAAAAATACAATGGATCGGCCTGCAGTAGTACAATTTTGTGTTTGAACAACAAGAAGGGAAACATTGACTTGAGTCACTTTTTTGTGTGCAGATTAAATACTAGTAGACATCATGCACAACAACACAAACACCAATCACTCAGAGTCAGCATGCAATGCATGCCATCATTTATCTGTTCTTCCGGGGCAGTCCCTCTAGGCTCGGAAAGGAGGATAGATATAGTCAGGTTCTTTGGAGGGACTCGACGAGACATTTCACATTTGTTGTTCTATTCTCCATCCAATGTCTGGCTTGAGGGAAATGGATTTAGGGCGAGTCAGGAGTAAGTCAGGAGCAGGACTCGGAGGAGTGGACTTACTTCTTCACTGACTGCACACAGTTGCAACTCCAATCCGGCAATAAAAGAGTAAGACGGTGGTGATGGTTTTAGTTGTGATTCGAACCAGAAAGACAGTGACACACAAATAATAAAAGTAAATAATATTCCTTAGCTATATCTTTTTGGTGGGCTTTTTTTGGGGCGTCAAAGCAAGAAAGAAAGTAACTCGAAAGCCTAGTTGTCAGGGAAGTAGAGCTTGTCCTCAAACTCTGGTGGTTCACCCAGAAGTAGGTCATCTAACACACTACTTCCATGACTTGAGTCGCTGTCATCACCTTCCTGCTGTGATACGTCAGGTATGGTGAAATCTGGTGGTATAAAGTGCTGATTCATTTTGATCATGGTTAACCCTTTCACATTTTGGGGTGAGAGACTAGTCCTTCTCACTGTCAGAATGGCACCAGCAGCACTGAAAACACGCTCAGAAGGGACACTTGTGACAGGGCAAGCCAGATAGTTTATCGCCAGCCTGCTGAGCACTGGCCATTGGCGCCTTTTCCCATACCAATACAGCAATGGGTTTTGATCAAAGTAGACCTCTGTTGGGTCATCCAGATAGGCCTGGACTATCCGCTCAATGCTCATGGGTGCTCCGCTTTGCTCGGCCTCTTTTGCCTTTGCCTCAGCCCTGGACTTAAGCCTTTGCTGTAGAAACCATTCCTGTGCCGATTTTGGGGCTGATGCTCCTGTTCTTGTTGTTGTTGTTGTTGATGTTGTTCTTGGTGTTGGTGGTTTTGGCTGCTGTGAGCCAACTGCACTGCCCTCAGGCTCTAAAGTTGAACTTGAGGCCGGCTGCCATGTAGTACTTGTTGTGCCCTGGCGTAGCGGGCCTCTCATTCCCGGCCGTTCTTTTTCTAAGTGACTGGCTTCCACAGCTATCCAAGTTTTATAGTTGGCAACATCGCCGTCTGAAAAAGGAATGAAAGTGTGCAGTAATTGTTTGCACGGATCCAGAATTGTGGCACAAATGTAATGGTTAGATGACACAATGCCTCTTTGCACCCTTGTATTTTCAGATAAGCGAAGGGTTAAACTCTCTACCAACTCATATGCTTCTTTTTTTTCCTCCACACCTGCGTACATTGCAGACACCCCCTTCAGCTGTTCCTGTAGCAAGTGCAACAATGGGATAGCTTGGCCCATAGTGCAGTCCTCCTTGCTGACTTCACGTGTGAAGACCTTGAAAGGAAGTAGCATATCTGTCAGGCATTTAACTAGGCCCCATTGGTCCATCTCAATGATCATGCCTTTCACAGTTGCATCCCCCTCTGCATGACATATTCATTGATTGGTCTGTACTGCTCAAACAGACGTTCAAGCATGTAATAAGTTGAGTTCCAATGTGTTGGCACCTCCTGGATGAGTGCTTTAACTGACATTCTATTATCACGTTGAATGATCATCAGCTGCTTCTGGGCTTTAAAAGAATGGCTGAAATGTGTGCAGATTTTTCTGCAGGTGGTCAGTAAGTTGCTGACTCGGTCTTCGTTTTTCAGAAAGTCTTGAACAATGATGTTAATGCAGTGCGCCAAACACAGAACCCTGAAATAGCCACCATCCGCCATGGCCTTAACTATATGACTGCCATTGTCCGTGGCAACAAAACCAATGTTAAGCCCTCTTGGCCGCAGCCATTCAAAGACCTTGCTGTCAAAGTCTTCCAAAATTTTTGCAGCAGTATGAGATTTCTCCATGGCGAACATTGCTACAGTTGCAAGTTTCTGAGCGGCATTAAAAATCTCAGCAGTGTCAACAACACCTGCTGCAGATATCTTTTCTCTAACCCCCACAAAAGAGATCCAGTGTGCAGTGATGCACATGTAATCAGTGGCTTGGCAACTGGTCCACCTGTCTGTTGTCAGGTGGATAGTGTGAACAGCACTCTGCTGCAAAGCTTTTCCAAGCAATTCAAGCACGTCGTGATGTAGTGCTGGAACAGCAACTCTTGCAAAATAGGACCGGCTGGGAACCTTCCATTTCGGGCAGATGGCTGCCACAAATTCAAGAAAACCCACTCCTTCCACAAAAGAAGAAGGGAGGAGGTCCAGGGCTAACATTTTAGCCAGCTTTGCGTTGTACAAACGTGCCATTGGGTAGTTGCGTTCGTACAGCCCCTCCGACCTTAACATGCTGATAATGGCAGCCTGGATTTTTTTCTTTACTGGTGCCACTGATGCAGGTGACTTCCTGATGCCAGATGTTAGGCTCAATTCACCTTTTTTCATTATGGTACTCTCTTGCCTTGGACCCCTTGGTGTCTCAGCCTGACTCTTGTGCCATTGCGATGTTGCTTATGAGGATCTGGGCGGTACCACTGCACTGCTGGGGACAGGGCTGCTTTGTGTACCAGAGAAAATGGCTCCCTCTTGTTCACCTTCCACCGTGATCGGATCTTCTACTTCTTCATCCCCTCCAACAACAATGGGTACAGTTTTGTGGCCGCTAAGGTGCACCTCCCACTGGATCAAGTGGTGTTTTCTCAGATGAGTTGTTTGGCCTCCGGTACCATAGTTTGTACCAAGCTTACCCCGACTAACACCTTGTCCACAAATGGAGCATACAGCAATGTTCACCTCCTTCTTGCTTACCGAAAAAAAGTCCCCAACTGGGGAGGTCAATTTTCTGGTGCTGCCGGTGCCACTTGCAATGTCGGATGAACTGGTAGGTGGCCGTGACGTTTCACTCCCTGCAGTACCTACTTCTACTGAGGTGGTTGTGGTGGATTTAGGTCGCTGCCTGCAAAATATGGAGCTGGAGGTGGTGTTGGTGGTATCATCTATATTGTTGGTATGCGTGCCACATCCCTCACAACAATTTGGGATGGGGCAATGTCGGTCTCCACTGGTGCGGGACTAATGTCCATGATGACTGGCTCGTCATCATCCTCCTCTTCTACATCTACCTCCTTAACTCTAAGGCTTTCTGGAACCTTCCTTTTCCCTAGCCTTGTCTCGTGGCATGTCTCACTCTCAGACTGAGGTGGCTTCCAAGTGGCGTCTAGATCATCAGAAGGGGGGCTTGCAGAAGAAGTTGATGGACTAACCGTCCTTTTCCTTGCTGGGAATCTGGAAGACAATGGATCTTCTGAAAGAGTGGCTTCCTCTTCTTCTTCCTCTGCAGGAAGCTCGATCTCCTGAACGGCCCCTACTTCGGGAGAAACAACTACTATTGGGGGGCAGGGGTTACAGCTGTTGTTGCCCCCTTATCTAAGTTTCCTGCATTGATTGGGTACTACTGTGTGATAAGTCAATTTCAACATCACTGCTCGTCGGCGTTGGACTCGTGATTAGACTGGCTGCCTCTGCAACAGACATGGGCTTGGGCCTAGGTTGGTGAGGTGGGTCCACTGATGCGGGGTGCTGCTCCCAGTTTACTCCCTGGACGCCGCTGCTGCAGGCACAATTTTTGGTTTCCCAAAAAAGGTCTTGGGCGACATACTGGTCTTGGTAAGTGGCAGTGCCTTCTTCTCACTGGCAACTTTCTTGGTACTGGACCTGGTACCTTTCTTTGGCGCCATCTTCAAGATGTCAGCAGCACGCAGTGGCACAAGTTGAAGAGATGTCTGTGGTCACACGTCACGTGACGTCGTGCGCAGCAGGACTTCTGTCTGGCAGTACAATGTGTGATGTTGTCTCCTCCTCTTTTGTGCACCTAAAAGCAAAAAAGCAAGAAGAACATCAGTGAAACGTGGCATTCAGTGTTGTGGTTCAATTACTACTAGTACAAACAAACAAATATAATATATAACTTAGTGTGTGGTCACACTTGCTAGTGTTATTAATATTATTAAATTTATTACCTCAGTTATTAAAGAAACATAACAATACAGTGTAGCCATTTGTGAGTCTTTGACAACAAGGGCTTTCATGGTGTACTGTACACTCAGGAAAGATAGGAAAGAAGAAGAAGAACAACAAAAATACAAATGTAACGGAACCGGTTTGGCATTGTGCATCACGTGGGATGCAGCAGTCAGGGAGCTGCAGCTGACAATGGATGGAAGCAGTAAGCCAAGAGGAACAAAGGAAAGACATGCAGGCCTATGGCAAAAGCACACTAACTACCACCACAAAATAACCACTAGCCACATGGTCACTCACAACAAGCAGGAGGCCTGGAATACAATGAACTCAAGCAGGCCTATATGGATACAAACTGTACCAAATGGCCCCTGGCCACACGGGGAGGCTCAGCCAAGGCAAATGCTGGCCCACTATTACAAAAACACTCATACACTGGCCAGACAAAAGAGGCATGCTAAACAACACAGCTTTAATGCAACAATGGCAAAACGAAAATCCACAGGGCTAAAAAAGGTTTGCAAGTTACACAACAACCACACATGAAAAAAAGTGAAATACCAAAAAAAAACACATTTTGCAATTCAATCCAATGCCATCCATGCCCTAAATGATGTTTAAATTCAACAGACACCACAGAAACAGTTGCTTCATGCACCCATGAGTAGCTCTGGGCGTATTGGTTAGAAAACCCATTGGCAGACTAGGCCACATAGTGAATCAATGAAAATCAATAATATTGTAAATTTTTTAGAAACTGTAGTGAACTGTGCTGCATTTTTTGCTGGATCAAAGAAGAAAAAATTGCATGCAAAACAACAACAAGGCTTAGCCACCACAAAGAAGGCTTGCAGGCCTAACGCAGAAGCACACTGGCTGCCTTCACAAAATGGCCACCAGCCACATGGCCAGGCCACACCACAACAACAAGAAAGGGAAGACAGACAATGCAGGCCTATGGCAAAAGCACTCTGGCTGCCTTCACAAAATGGCCGCCAGCCACATGGCCAGGCCACAACAACAAGAAAGGGAAGACAGACAATGCAGGTTAATGGCAAAAGCACACTGGCTGCCTTCACAAAATGGCTGCCAGCTACATGGCCAGGCCACACCACAACAACAAGAAAGGGAAGACAGACAATGCAGGCCTCTGGCAAAAGCACACTGGCTGCCTTCACAAAATGACAGACAGCCACATTGCCAGTCTACCACAACAAGAAGCAGTAAGCCAAGAGGAACAAAGGAAAGACATGCAGGCCTACGGCAAAAGCACACTAACTACCACCACAAAATGGCAACCAGCCACATGGTCACTCACAGTCGCAACAAGCAGGAGGCCTGGAAAACAATGAACTCAAGCAGGCCTATATGGACACAGACTTTATAAAATGGCCCCTCGCCACACTGGGAGGCTCAGCCAAGGCAAATGCTGGCCCACTATTACAAACACACTGGCCAGACAAAGGAGGCATGCTAAACAACACAGCTTTAATGCAACAATGCCAAAACGAAAATCCACAGGGCAAAAAAAGGTTTGCAAGTTACACAACAACCACACATGAAAAAAGTGAAATACCAAAAAAAAAACATTTTGAAATTCAATCCAATGCCATCCATGCCCTAAATGATGTTTAAATACAACAGACACCACAGAAACAGTTGCTTCATGCACCCATGAGTAGCTCTGGGCCTACTGGCTGAAAGGCCTATTGGCAGACTACTAGGCTAGTGAATTAAATTAAATATTGCAAATTGATTTCAAAAGTTGGAGAAAATGTAGTGAACTGTGCAACATGTTTCCTTTATAAAAGAAGAAAAATTACTTACAAAGAAACAAATAGGCCCCTACTGAAACCACAGGCCACCCACCACAATAGATTTTTAAAAAACGATAAAATGTACAAAAAAATGTAGGTGCAATGCCCCAATCAAACAAACAACACCAATTTTCCAACTTAGTTGTGAAATCTCAAATTCAAAAGTCCTCAAATCCAATGGTAAATGATGCAGCAGACACAAAGAGTGATCCTTCCAGCTCCAAATCCAAATGAAAAGTGAACAGGAGATGAACAAAACACAGGGACGAGCCTGCTGGACAGGAAGTTGGAGACTCTGGGGCACTTCCTCCATCTTAAAAAAAAAAGTAAAAAAAAGTAAAAGGACTCCTTGCACAAAAAAGTACAGCCAAATGTCAATCTGAGGAGTTTTTTTAATTCAAATCCTCATTTCGAGAATGTTTTGATGCTGCTCGTGAGAGAACCTTCGCCAGGTTGCTGATTCTGCGTGTTCGGGATTGCGTTCTTCACACAACTTCCGCCGGAAGTCCGATGGCGTGCCCGAATGACGTGTTCGCGATCGCACACTCTCACGGGACCGTGCAGCCGGCTACCAAATCTCTTGGTGCTTGCGAACGGATGTGAAATCTCGTCGGCAATCGCAGGCACCCTATAAGTCGCTCCCGCGCATGCAAAAACGCATTTTGGGTGCACGAACACAAAAAAAACCTCTGCTCCATTGCTGAGTGCAGAGTTTTCCCGACAACTCCGCGTTCTACCTGCAACGAGGAGTTGCCAAAAATCCGCAAACTCCGTGAGCGGAGCGGAGTTTTACGCCCAGGGTTACTACCAAACCTGAACCTCTTCACTGAAGATCTAAATATGGAAAATCCTTCCACCATTCTGGAGATATGAGGCTCTAACTCTGTTGACCCCTCCCATGGTTCCCTCAAGGAACAATGGGCCTTTTGATCAGGACGTCTGAGATTCCTTGCAAAAAAACTTGCAACTTGCTTGGGTTGCGAGGGACAGGATTAGGGCCATACACAGGATCTGGAAGCCTAGATGTGAATTTGCTCACATAACCTTGACTTAAAATTCTCAGCACCAAGAGATCTGGGACATACACTGTCCAAGAAAGCAGAAAGTGTTGGATATGTCCCTCCACTGGCTCCTCTGACATTTCTGCTGAGCAATAGTTAGGAGTGCTGGTTCTTGTGAGATGCCGTGTTCTATCTTGAAGATTTATCCTTGGAAGAACCTTGCTGTTGGAATCGGTTCATCGTTTTCCCTTCCCTCTGATAACCTTGGGAAGTAGGCACTGATGGTTGGATTTTCCCGAATACGGAAAGGCATGCTTTCTGTCTTTGTAAGCCTTGGATACCATATTAGATAGTTGTTCTCCAAGGAGTTTCAGCCCTGAAACTGCAGCCTTTTCAGTGGTTTCCACTTTCCACTCCCTCAAACAAATTTGATGCCTAGCCAAAAATGCCCCCCTCTTGCTAAGGCAGTAACTTTAAGGCAATTGCATGAGATGGAACTCTCCATCTCCTCATTATCAGAAGATGATGAATTGGCATGCATCTTCTTGGAAGCCCTTTTCTTTTTCATGATGCTGAGGTCTGTAACAAACAAAGGATTTTCCCCTTTCCGGCAGAGTGAAATTGCTATATTTGAATTATGAGACCACAAATGACTCTGTAGCCTTTGCTCACATATCCCTCAAGTATTCCTGACTGAAGCAGAGCAAACAAGAATCACCATTAGGCAAATTGGGTGTTTTACCAATGTACAATGCTTTCTGAAAAGTAAATAGTTATAAGCTGGCCCTTGGGTGGTCGTATCATATGAAGTAATAATATCGGAGTTTCATGCTACTCAATAACATGCGAATCCGATTCCTGTGCATTCAATCCATTCTATCCCAGACTGTATTCTGTGGACTCACTGGACAGCAGATTTGAGAGTTTCTGAGCTAGCTCTGACCTCATATGTGCCCCGGGCAAGCGATGCACACCAGAGTGTACACTTCTATCAAGCAGCGCTCCATGGGGGCATATTAGCAAGGGCGGTATCGCCACTTTAGCGGCACTTTCTGCCGCTAAAGCGGCGATATTTCTATCGCCCTATTAGCAAGCTGTCGCTAACAGCTGTTAGCGACAGCTTTATGGCGAAAGCGACCGTTTTGGTGCCGCTTTGCATGTCAGCAATATTTATCGCTAATGACATGCAAAGTGGGCGTTCCTCCACACAACTCCTTGGCAAACAATCGCTAACACAGCTTCGGGATATTAGCAAGGCTGCACAAGACCCGCGATGCGAGCTTGAAAGCCGCGCTAAGCCCCCTTTATCGCAGGTTTTTAACACCTGCTAAAAATACAACTTAGCCATCTTTAACATGGGAGGTGGATTGCATGGCTGAGTCCATGCCTGCCTATCAGCAAGGTTTGCAGTATCGCAGGGAAATCATCGCTTGTTTTCCCGCGATACAGCATGTTATCACGGCTATCGCTGGATTTAATATCGCCTTGGAGATACGCGTTGCTAATAACGCGCTATCTCGGCGATAAAATCTAGCGATATCCGGCGATAAAAAAAATGAGCGCGCATTGCAATATTTATCGCAAAGCGTTCCTAATATGCCCCTAACATCAAAGGGCCTCTTGCACCACAGCAAGCCTTTACTTCTCCACATCGCAATTCTTTGAATGGAGTGGCTGGTGTCCACAGGACCGCAGCCAAGTCGGCATGAAATGAAAATAAAAAAACACAATGATACGAAAAAAGGCATTTTTTAGGTTGTATTAGAGTTTTATTTTCAGCAGGTGTTGGAAGGTGAGATGGTCTTTGCTTTAGATGTAGATGTTTCTAAATCTTTTTATTTCCTTCAAAGTTTTATTGCCTTCTATTATCATGCTTTTTATCTTAATGCCTGTGAACCATACTATTTTACCTCGAAGAGCAGCATTGTAGGAGTCCCATGTGGTCTCGGGGGATATTTCAGGGCATTCGCTGATTTCAAAGAATTCCTTTGTTATGATTTTGATTTGGCCAATGAATTATTGGCTGCCAAGAAGTGCTATGTTTAGCCCCAATCTTCGGGGGTTGTTCTGATTGGCATTTAAATCAAAAGAAATAGGGGCATGGTCAGGTAATACAATAGGTGTGATTTATATATTGGTTATGGATTTCATATTTTTCATTCACAAAAAAGCAAACCAAGTCTTGAATTCAAAGACTGCAATGAACTTCTCAGTTTTGAAGCTTGCGTAATGAAAATATAATTGTCATATACCAGTGTGCATAAGCCTGTTTAATTGGTACATAGAAAATGTAGGACTGAATCCTCATGGTGTTAGCATGGGTCAAATAATTTGATGCAGGATGAGAAATACACATTGTATATATTTATACCAATTTGCAAGGTGACTACGGGTATAATTTTAAAGATATAAACCTGGTATGTTTTGAAATCATTTTGCCGACATATTATAGGTATAAAGGATTGAAGTGGATTATTGTAGATAGAAGTGAATAATTATCAGGAGAGTTATCATGAAAAAGAAATTGATGTTTATTTTCCTTTCCTTCTCATTTTCAATAAGGCATCATCGGGTTCTATACGAACGCATTCTGTTTGTTATTTAGTTTATATTATTAGTCTGTTACCAGTCAAAGATGTCCACCACAGCAGGATCAATGGGATATGTTGCCACTGGAGGATTGTCCTTTTTTTGTGTCACCCCTGTGAAAATGTGTGTAAGCATGGTTAACAAGCTGACTCTTGCCCCTTGATCAAGGCTACGGGTAAAACGTGAAGGCAAGTAGCCGTTTGATCTTATAAACGCAAGGTTGCTGCATAACTCAAGGTCTTTTGTCTAAGAACGTCACACGGTCAGAGGTGTGTGAGATATATATATATATATATATATAGATAGATAGATAGATAGATAGATAGATAGATAGATAGATAGATAGATAGATAGATAGATAGATATAGATAGATAGATAGATATACAAATGCATACATATATAAGTAAGTGAATGTATATAAATGTGTGTGTATAAATTAGAAATAATTATTAGTTTATTTTAAATTATTTCAATACAAATTTTCCAATTTAAAAATAAATGTAAAATGTTACATTGATTTAAATTCATTCTATATATACATTTTAGTTTTTATACTTTATGAATAAATAGAAACATTTTTACTTCAGGTGATTTTTTTAAAAATACATCTAATTTTCATGTTATTATATGTATTTTCATGAATTAAATATTTAATTCAAAATTAAGTTAATAGTGCTGTAGCATTTTTTAAATATAAATGAAATATATAACATTAAATTATATTCATATTTATGTTGAAAATATATTTCCTTATTCTTTGAAAACTTTAATAAAATGTTAAACTTTTCCTTATACCAAAGGGAGATCTCCATCTATGTTAAAAAGGTTACTATTTTAACTTCACACTTGTAAATTAGGTACCACTGCCTGGTTTCAAGGGGTGGGTGGAGACATGTAAACGTACACTTTGTAGTAAATTTGCACTCGTAAATGGTGAATAGTGTAAAACAGTAAAATTACTACAAAGTGTAAAAGTAAACGTAGAAATGTATATTTATTCACATATATTTTTTCTCTTCTTCTATAGCCCCATCAGAAATGTGCCTTGAGTGCTCCCCGGACACTGGAAAAGGCAATTTCTCGGGCCAGTTGTAGTAATTTGGTGCCACCACTTTACGTAATACTAAAGCTGCTGCTTTACCTTGCCTTATGGAAGAGCCAGCTCTGTTTCAATGCCAAAACTGGTCAAATGTATCAGGCATTGAGGCAAAGTTACAGGGGCTCTTTATCTGTAAGTGGGGTACTTTGGTCAGTGTTAAGAGAATATTATGGACCTGATATAGTAATAATGAAGTGTGTTGGAGTAAATATCTAGACTCCTGAGCTTTTAGATTTAAATCTAGCAATATATAATATGGCCAATGCACAAGCAGTTTTGTCGAATATGCTTGAGTTCGCAAGTACTGTAGCCTAAATTATGCATATTTTGTAGGGGGACCAGATTTTAAAATAAAAAAGCGATACTTTTCGCAAAAATAAAAGAAATACTAAAATTTTAAATCAGCTGAGGGGCACAGAATGACAGCGCTCATTAACAACTAGGTATAAAGGAATTATAATGCACTGTTTAAGCACAGTAATATACTTGTTAAATACATTCCTTTCTGATAAGAGTTGCTGAATAGTCCTGCCTTGGAACACAGATAAAGCGCCTCTCACTGTTTTCAGTCAACTCTCTCTGAAAAACAGGAAATGAGCCATATTTGTCAAAATCTGAGGGACTGGATTGTGAAAAACGGGACTGTCCTGACAAATCCAGGACGCCCGGTCACCTCTATTGGCATTTTTAGTCAAACGAATCTTTTTTTTGTGAAGCGAAGAACATTTTGGCACCGGAACCTTCTGAAATAAACGGGGAACGTAACAATGAAATATTTTTTCGTACAGCAGGGCGTTGTTTGAATGGGTAAATGGTTATAGCTGTCTCGAGGAATTGGGAAGGAGAAAGCTTGCTATATCTGTCCAATTTTTTTGCCAGCACACCTGGCGTGACATTTTTTGTGATTATATTTCGATGTTCAATTTTCTATTTCAGCACTAGAGAGCGCCCCCTGCTAAAATAACCCGACTGAAACAAGCCAAGCCCTTCCATTGCATCTGCTTCATACAATATTGATATTGATACAATATTTAATAACATGAATAAGAACATAGTTTTTTTTTTTTTACAGCACTACACTTTCCAGTGCTATAATTTCTTTCTTTATCTCGTGTGGGTTCTAAGAATGTCACAGCGAGTGTTGGAGGGACGGTGGGTGTCAGGACGGAAGGTCTTGCGGGATCATGGCCCAGACAGGGAACAAAGGGCCTTCTAAGAGGGGCAGCAGCGGGTTTTAAGCAAAGCCGGAAGGTCAAGGAGGACACAGGGGTGATTGTCAGACAGGACATGGAGGATCTTCTTGTGGGAAGCGGCTAGGGCTAGATGTGTCATCTGGAGTATATTTAGTCACATGACTGTCAACTTTTATAAACTGCTTCCTTTTCAGTGGTTTTAATGCAATGTTTTCGAGGTTTTAAAATATAGAAAAAATGGACACTGGCAGTTTTGCTCATATCGTTCTGATTTTTAGGATTTTTCTCTTGAGAGCTCAAAGGGGTGAATTATCCAGTGACACTTTTTTTTAAAAAGCACAATCGGCGACCTCAGACGGTATATGGTTTCTACGCCATAGCACATGTTTTAACAGTAGTTAATATCATCCAATCTTATTTTGTAGCTACTATGGGGTAGTTCCAGGTATGCATGTGAATACGGCCTGGTGGGCTGGGATCCCATGGGGTCGGTAACTGAAGAGGAAACAGAGCTCCGTAATTGAGAGGGAGCTCAGGGGCCCTAGCAGTAGGGGGTTGCTTAACCCCTTCGCTGCTAGGCCTTTTCCCCCCCTGTGCTAAGCCTTTTTGTTGGCTATTTGGGGTAGTTCGCTCTTAGGCCCCTGTAACTTTTTGACCACATAAGGTATCCACGCCAAATTTGCGTCCTTTTCTTCCAACATCATGGGGATTCTAAAGGTACCCAGGGTTTGTGGATTCCCCTGGAGGGGACCCAGAAATTAGCCAAAATATAGCTACATTTTTTTTTGGGGTGGGAAAATGGAAAGAAAGGACTACAGATGAAAGCGTCTGGTTTTTTCCCTGCATAATGGTATCAACAAAGGGGTTGTGGGGCTGAAATCAGTATTTTCCCAGCTTTCAGGAAGAAGCAGACTTTTGTCAGAAAACCCAAAAATTTTACACAGTTTTGGCATTTTTCTGGGACATAGCCTATTTTTGCTATTTTTTGTGCTTTCAACCTTCTTCCAGTTAATGGTAGAAATGGGTATGAAAGCAATAATGGATTCTGGAGAGCTATACATTTTAGAAAAGTAGACAAAATTCTGAATTCAGCAAGGGGTCATTTGTGTAGATCCTTCAAGGTTTCTTTATAGAAACTAACAGTTGAATATAGGAAAAATTGAAAATTAGTTGAAAAAAACAGCCATTTGTGTCAACGTTTTCACCTGTAACTTCTTCTAATTATGACAGCTGTTTGAAAGCAATATACCGTTACATCCGCTGGACCTTTCTGGTTGTGGGGATATATAGGACTTGTAGGTTCACCAAGAACCCGACAGAACCCAGAGCCAATAACTGAGCAGTGTCTTGCAATGGTTTTTATTATGTACCGGGTATATAGCAATTAATTTGGGAAAATATATACATGGAAAAATCGGTATGAAAGACACCTATGTATTTCTGAAATTGGAACAAAATATAGAGTTTAGAAACAGTAGATATTTGCACATTTCCGAAATTGTGAGTACCCATACTAGCATGAGAATTATAGGTCATTTTTCCAAATGACTTCTTTTTACACATTGTCTTTCATTTGGAAGGCAGAAATGCATCGAAAGTCAATAGGTAATAACAGTTGCTCTACAATTCTGTGTTACCCTAATCTCCCGATAAAAATGGTACCTCACTTGTGTGGGTAGGCCTCGTGCCTGCGACAGGAAACGGCTCAAAACGCAACTTGGGCACACTTTATTTTTACAGTGAAAACTGACCCTTTTTTTTGCAAAGTGCCTAGCTGTAGATTTTGAACCCTAGCTCTGCCGGCACTTAGGGAAACATAGCAAACCTATACATTTTTGAAAACTAGACACCCAGGGGAATCCAGGATGGGGTGACTTCACTGGCTCTCACCAGGTTCTATTACCCAGAATCCCTTGCAAACCTCAAAATTTGTAAAAATAAAAAAAAACAAGTTTTCCTCACATTTCTGTGGTGGAAAGTTCTGGAATCTGCGTGGATCCACAAAATTCCACCCACCCCGTGTTCCCCAAAGTCTTCCGAGAAAAATGGTACCTCACTTGTGTGGGTAGGCCTAGTGCCCGCGACAGGAAACGTCCCAAAACACAACGTGGACACACCACATTTTCACAGTGAAAACTGACCCTTTTTTTGCAAAGTGCCTAGCTGTAGATTGTGAACCCTAGCTCTGCCGGCACCTAGGGAAACCTAGCAAACGTATACATTTTTGAAAACTAGACACCCAGGGGAATCCAGGATGGGGTGACTTGTCTGGCTCTCACGAGGTTCTGTTACCCAGAATCCCTTGCAAACCTCAAAATTTGTCAAAAAACCCACATTTTTCTCACATTTCTGTGGTGGAAAGTTCTGGAATCTGCGTGGATCCACAAAATTCCACCCACCCCGTGTTCCCCAAAGTCTTCCGAGAAAAATGGTACCTCACTTGTGTGGGTAGGCCTAGTGCCCGCGACAGGAAACGGCCCAAAACGCAACGTGCACACACCACATTTTCACAGTGAAAACTCACCCTTTTTTGCAAAGTGCCTAGCTGTAGATTTTGAACCCTAGCTCTGCCGGCATCTAGGGAAACCTAGCAAATCTATACATTTTTGAAAACTAGACACCCAGGGGAATCCAGGATGGGGTTACTTGTCTGGCTCTCACCAGGTTCTGTTACCCAGAATCCCTTGCAAACCTCAAAATTTGTCCAAAAAAACACATTTTCCTCACATTTCTGTGGTGGGAAGTTCTGGACTCTGCGTGGATCCACAAAATTCCACCCACCCCGTGTTCCCCAGAGGCTTCCGAGAAAAATGGTACCTCACTTGTGTGGGTGGGTCAAGTACCCGTGACAGGCAAGGGCCCAAAACCAATTGAGGCGACATCAAAATTACCTATCACAAACAACCTGGTTTTGCAAGGGGGGTCCCATGAGTCTTTGGCCCCGGGGTCAGGGGCCATCTAGGGAACCTACCAAACCCACACATTTATGAAAACTAGACACCTGAGGGAGTCCAGCAAGGTATGGCTTGCGTGGGTCCCCCAACATTTCCCTACCCAGAATCCCCTGCAAACCTCAAATTTAGCTGAAAAATCACTTTTTTTCTCAAATTTCTGTGTGGGAAAGTTCTGGAATCTGCGTGGATCCACAAATTTCCTACCAGCCAGCGTTCCCCCAAGTCTCCCGATAAAAATGGAACCTCACTCGCGTGGGTGGGTCAAGTACCCGCGACAGGCAAGGGCCCAAAACCTATTGAGGCGACATCAAAATTACCTATCACAAAACAACCTGGTTTTGCAAGGGGGGTCCCATGAGTTTTTGGCCCCGGGCTCGGCGGCCATCTAGGGAAACCTACCAAACCCACACATTTCTGAAAACTAGACACCCGGGGGAGTCCAGCAAGGTATGGCTTGCGTGGATCCCCCAACATTTCCCCACCCAGAATGCCCTGCAAACCTCAAATTTTGTTGAAAAAATCAATTTTTTCTCACATTTCTTTGTGAGAAAGTTGTAGGATCACCGGGCTGACACAAATTTCCTACTACCCAGCGTTCCTCCAGGTCTCCCGATAAAAATGGTACCTCACATGTGTGGATAGGCATAGTGGCTGCAACAGGAAATGGCCCAAATCGTACTGTGGAGACTTCAAAATTACCTATAACAAAACTACCTGGTTTTGGGGGGGGACACCTGGTTTTTTGGCCCCGGGCTTGCCACCATCTAGGGAAACCTACCAAACCCACACATTTCTGAAAACTAGACACCCGGGGGAGTCCAACGATGTATGCCTTGCGTGGATCCCCCAACGTTTCCCTACCCAGAATCCCCTGCAAACCTCAAATTTAGCTGAAAAAACCACATTTTCCACATATTTTTGTGTGGAATCACCGTGCCGGCACAAATGTCCTATCCCACAGCATTCTCCTTAGTGTCCCGAGTAAAATGATACCTCACTTGTGTGGGTGTCCAATGCAGAATTGGCTAGAAACGCATTTTTAAAAAAATGTAGCGCTTAGAATTTTCGGTGCTATACCCTAAATCCCTATGTTTTGGGCTCTTCCCAGTCCCAGGCCCTTGCCCTACCCACACAAGTGAGGTATCATTTTACTTGGGAGACTGAGAGGAACGCTGTGGGGTAGGATATTTGTGCCGGCATGGTGATTCCACCCAAAAATATGTGGAAAATGTGTTTTTTTCAGCTAAATTTGAGGTTTGCAGGGCATTCTGGGTAGGGAAACATTGGGAGATCCACGCAAGCCATACATCGCTGGACTCCCCCGGGTGTCTAGTTTTCAGAAATGTGTGGGTTTGGTAGTTTCCCAAGATGGCCGCCGAGCCCAGGGACAAAAACCCAGGTGACCTCCCTTGCAAAAACAGGTTTTTAGTGATAGGTCATTTTGATGTCTCCTCAATACGTTTTGGGCCCTTGCCTGTTGCGGGTACTTGACCCACCCACGCGAGTGAGGTATCATTTTTATCGGGAGACCTGGGGGAACACTGGGTGGTAGGAAATTTGTGGATCCACATAGATTCCACAGCTTTCCCAGACAGAAATTTGAGAAAAAAGTGATTTTTTTCAGCTAAATTTGAGGTTTGCAGGGGATTCTGGGTAGGAAAACCTTGGGGGACCCACGCAAGCCATACCTCGCTGGACTCCCCTGGGTGTCTAGTTTTCAGAAATGTGTGGGTTTGGTAGTTTCCAAAGATGGCCGCCGAGCCCAGGCCAAAAACCCAGGTGACCCCCCTTGCAAAACCAGGTTGTTTTGTGATAGGTCATTTTGATGTCTCCTCAATACGTTTTGGGCCCTTGCCTGTCGCGGGTACTTGACCCACCCACGCAAGTGAGGTATCATTTTTATTGGGAGACCTGGGGGAACGCTGGTTGGTAGGAAATTTGTGGATCCACGTAGATTCCAGAACTTTCCCAGACAGAAATTTGAGAAAAAAGTGATTTTTTTCAGCTAAATTTGAGGTTTGCAGGGGATTCTGGGTAGGAAAACGTTGGGGGACCCATGCAAGCCATACCTCGCTGGACTCCCCCGTGTGTCTAGTTTTCAGAAATGTGTGGGTTTGGTAGTTTCCCAAGATGGCCGCCGAGCCCAAGGCCAAAAACCCAGGTGGACCCCCCCTTGCAAAACCAGGTTGTTTTGTGATAGGTCATTTTGATGTCTCCTCAATACGTTTTTGGCCCTTGCCTGTCGCGGGTACTTGACCCACCCACGCAAGTGAGGTATCATTTTTATTGGGAGACCTGGGGGAACGCTGGTTGGTAGGAAATTTGTGGATCCACGTAGATTCCAGAACTTTCCCAGACAGAAATTTGAGAAAAAAGTGATTTTTTTCAGCTAAATTTGAGGTTTGCAGGGGATTCTGGGTAGGAAACGTTAGGGGACCCATGCAAGCCATACCTCGCTGGACTCCCCCGTGTGTCTAGTTTTCAGAAATGTGTGGGTTTGGTAGTTTCCCAAGATGGCCGCCGAGCCCGGGGCCAAAAACCCAGGTGGACCCCCCTTGCAAAACCAGGTTGTTTTGTGATAGGTCATTTTGATGTCTCCTCAATACGTTTTTGGCCCTTGCCTGTCGCGGGTACTTGACCCACCCACGGGAGTGAGGTATCATTTTTATTGGGAGACCTGGGGGAACGCTGGGTGGTAGGAAATTTGTGGATCCACGTAGATTCCAGAACTTTCCCAGACAGAAATTTGAGAAAAAAGTGATTTTTTGAGCTAAATTTGAGGTTTGCAGGGGATTCTGGGTAGGAAAACGTTGGGGGATCCACGCAAGCCATACCTTCCTAGACTCCCCGGGGTGTCTAGTTTTCAGAAATGTGTGGGTTTGGTAGGTTTCCCTAGATGGCTGCGGACCCCGGGACCAAAAACACAGATGCCCCCTATGTATCCGAAAATGACCTGGTTTTGCAAGGGGGTGGTCACAAGAGTTTTTGGTCCAAGGCTTGGCGGCCATCTAGGGAAACCTACCAAACCCACACATTTCTGAAAACTTGACACCGGGGAGTCCAGCAGGTATGGCTTGCGTGGGTCCCCCAACGTTTCCTACCCAGAATCCCTGCAAACCTCAAATTTAGCGGAAAAAATCACTTTTTCTCAAATTTCTGTCTGGGAAAGTTCTGGAATCTACGTGGATCCACAAATTTCCTACCAACCAGCGTTCTCCCAGGTCTCCCGATAAAATGATACCTCACTCGCGTGGGTGGGTCAAGTACCCATGACAGGCAAGGGCCCAAAACGTATTGAGGAGACATCAAAATGACCTATCACAAAACAACCTGGTTTTGCAAGGGGTCACCTGGGTTTTGGCCCCAGGCTCGGCGGCCATCTTGGAAACTACCAAACCCACACATTTCTGAAAACTAGACACCCGGAAGTCCAGCGAGGTATGGCTAGCGTGGGTCCCCCAACGTTTTCCTACCCAGAATCCCTGCAAACCTCAAATTTAGCTGGAAAAAACACTTTTTCTCAAATTTCTGTGTGGGAAAGTTCTGGAATCTACGTGGATCCACTAATTTCCTACCACCCAGCGTTCCCCCAGGTCTCCCGATAAAAATGATACCTCACTCGCGTGGGTGGGTCAAGTACCCGCGACAGGCAAGGGCCCAAAACGTATTGAGGAGACATCAAAATGACCTATCACAAAACAACCTGGTTTTGCAAGGGGGGTCACCTGGGTTTTTGGCCCCGGGCTCGGCGGCCATCTTTGGAAACTACCAAACCCACACATTTCTGAAAACTAGACACCCGGGGGAGTCCATCGAGGTGTGGCTTGCGTGGATCCACCAATGTTTCCCTACCCAGAATGCCCTGCAAACCTCAAATTTAGCTGAAAAAAACACATTTTCCACATATTTTTGGGTGGAATCACCGTGCCGGCACAAATATCCTACCCCACAGTGTTCCTCTCAGTCTCCCGAGTAAAATGATACCTCACTTGTGTGAGTAGGGCAAGGACCTGTGACTGGGAAGAGCCCAAATCATAGGGATTTAGGGTATAGCACCGACAATTCTAAGCACTACATTTATAAAAAAAATGCGTTTTTAGCCAAGTCTGCATTGGACACCCTCACAAGTGAGGTACCATTTTACCCGGGACACTAAGGAGAATGCTGTGGGGTAGGACATTTGTGCCGGCACGGTGATTCCACACAAAAATATGTGGAAAATGTGTTTTTTTCAGCTACATTTGAGGTTTGCAGGGGATTATGGGTAGGGAAACGGGGGATCCACGCAAGCCATACCTTGTTGGACTCCCCCGGGTATCTAGTTTTCAGAAATGTGTGGGTTTGGTAGGTTTCCCTAGATGGCGACAATCCCGGGGCCAAAAAACCAGGTGCCCCCCCCAAACCAAGTAATTTTGTTATAGGTAATTTTGAAGTCTCCACAGTACGATTTGGGCCATTTCCTGTTGCAGCCACTATGCCTACCCACACATGTGAGGTACCATTTTTATCGGGAGACCTGGAGGAACGCTGGGTAGTAGGAAATTTGTGTCAGCCCGGTGATCCTACAACTTTCTCACACAGAAATGTGAGAAAAAATTGATTTTTTCAACAAAATTTGAGGTTTGCAGGGGATTCTGGGTAGGGAAATGTTGGGGGACCCACGCAAGCCATACCTTACTGGACTCCCCCGGGTGTCTAGTTTTCAGAAATGTGTGGGTTTGGTAGGTTTCCCTAGATGGCCGCCAAGCCAGGGGCCAAAACCTCATGGGACCCCCCTTTCAAAACCAGGTTGTTTTGTGATAGGTAATTTTGATGTCGCCTCAATAGGTTTTGGGCCCTTTCCTGTTGCGGGTACTTGACCCACAAACGCGAATGAGGTACCATTTTTATCGGGAGACTTGGGGGAACGCTGGGTGGTAGGAAATTTGTGGATCCACGCAGATTCCAGAACTTTCCCACACAGAAATTTGAGAAAAAAGTGATTTTTTTCAACTAAATTTGAGGTTTGCAGGGGATTCTGGGTAGGGAAATGTTGGGGGACCCACGTAAGCCATACCTTGCTGGACTCCCCCAGGTGTCTAGTTTTCAGAAATGTGTGGGTTTGGCAGGTTTCCCTTGATGGCCGCTGACCCCGGGGTCAAAAACTCATGGGACCCCCCTTGCTAAACCAGGTTGTTTTGTGATAGGTAATTTTGATGTTGCCTCAATTGGTTTTGGGCCCTTGCCTGTCGCAGGTACTTGACCCACCCACACAAGTGAGGTACCATTTTTCTCGGAAGGCTTTGGGGAATGCGAGGTGGGTGAAATTTTGTGGATCCACACAGATTCCAGAACTTTCCACCACAGAAATGTGAGGAAAATGTGTTTTTTTTTTACAAATTTTGAGGTTTTCAAGGGATTCTGGGTAACAGAACCTGGTGAGAGCCAGACAAGTCACCCCATCCTGGATTTCCCTGGGTGTCTAGTTTTCAAAAATGTATAGGTTTGCTAGGTTTCCCTATGTGCCAGCAGAGCTAGGGTTCAAAACCTACAGCTAGGCACTTTGCAAAAAAAGGGTCAGTTTTCACTGTGAAAATGTGGTGTGTCCACGTTGCGTTTTGGGCCGTTTCCTGTCGGGTGCACTAGGCCTACCCACACAAGTGAGGTACCATTTTTCTCGGAAGACTTTGGGGAACACGGGGTGGGTGGAATTTTGTGGATCCACGCAGATTCAAGAACTTTCCACCACAGAAATGTGAGGAAAATGTGTTTTTTTGGACATATTTTGAGGTTTGCAAGGGATTCTGGGTAACAGAACCTGGTGAGAGCCAGACAAGTCACCCCATCCTAGATTCCCCTGGGTGTCTAGTTTTCAAAAATGTTTAGGTTTGCTAGGTTTCCCTAGGTGCCGGCAGAGCTAGGGTTCAAAATCTACAGCTGGACACTTTCCAAAAAAGGGTCAGTTTTCACTGTGAAAATGTGGTGTGTCCACGTTGCGTTTTGGGCCATTTCCTGTCGCGGGCACTAGGCCTACCCACACAAGTGAGGTACCATTTTTCTCGGAAGACTTTGGGGAACACGGGGTGGGTGGAATGTTGTGGATCCACGCAGATTCCAGAACTTGCCACCACAGAAATGTGAGGAAAATGTGTTTTTTTGGACACATTTTGAGGTTTGCAAGGCATTCTGGGTAACAGAAGCTGGTGAGAGTCAGACAAGTCACCCCATCCTGGATTCCCCTGGGTGTCAGTTTTCAAAAATGTATAGGTTTTCTAGGTTTCCCTAGGTGCCGGCAGAGTTAGGGTTCAAAATCTACAGCTAGGCACTTTGCAAAAAAAGGTTCCGTTTTCACTGTGAAAATGTGGTGTGTCCACGTTGCGTTTTGGGCTGTTTCCTGTCGCGGGCACTAGGCCTACCCACACAAGTGAGGTACCATTTTTCTTGGAAGACTTTGGGGAACTCGAGGTGGGTGGAATGTTGTGGATCCACGCAGATTCCAGAACATTCCACCACAGAAATGTGAGGAAAATGTGTTTTTTGTACACATTTTGAGGTTTGCAAGGGATTCTGGGTAACAGAAGCTGGTGACAGTCAGACAAGTCACCCCAGCCTGGATTCCCCTGGGTGTCTAGTTTTCAAAAATGTATAGGTTTTCTAGGTTTCCCTGGGTGCCGGCAGAGTTAGGGTTCAAAATCTACAGCTAGGCACTTTGCAAAAAAAGGTTCAGTTTTCACTGTGAAAATGTGGTGTGTCCACGTTGCGTTTTGGGCTGTTTCCTGTCGCGGGCACTAGGCCTACCCACACAAGTGAGGTACCATTTTTCTCGGAAGACTTTGGGGAATGCGGGGTGGGTGGAATTTTGTGGATCCATGCAGATTCCAGAACTTTCCATCACATAAATGTTAGGATAATATATGTTTTTTTTTTACAAAGTTTGAGGTTTGCAAGGGATTCTGGGTAACAGACCCTGGTGAGAGCCAGACAAGTCACCCCATCCTGGATTCCCCTTGGTGGCTAGTTTTCAAAAATGTACAGGTTTGCTAGGTTTCCCTATGTGCCAGCTGCGCTAGGGCCCAAAATCCACAGGTAAGCACATTGCTAAAAAAAAGTCAGTGCCTAGTGGGCTTTCTGCCCCCCCCCTCCGGGGGGCAGAAAGACTGGAATTTCTCTGGGGGGGTATTGTCAAGCCCATTTTGGGCAGCCCCCACCCCTACACGAATAAAAAAAAATCCCTGGTTTCTAGTGGGCTTTATGCCCCCCGGGGGGGCAGATTGGGGACTACTGCCCCAATATGCCCCCCAGGGGGGCAGCAAGACTGGAATTTTTGCGGGCGGGGGTGGGGGCATTGGCATGCCCATTTTGGGCAGCCCCCACCCCTGATTCAAATTGGCAAAAAAAATCACTGGCATCTAGTGGCCTTTTTGCCCCCCCGGGGGGGCAAATTGGGGGCTACTGCCCCCATCTGATCCCCAGGGGGGGGCAGAAAGGCTGTAATTTTGGCGGGGGTGGGGGCATTGGCATGCCTGTTTTGGGCAGCCCCCACCCTAATTAAAATTTCCCCCAAAAAAATCCCTGGTTTCTAGTGGGCTTTCTGCCCTCCCGGGGGGGCAGAAAGACTGTAATTGTTGCGGGGGGTGGGGCATTGGCATGCCCGTTTTGGGCAGCCCCCACCCTAATTCAAATTGTCCCAAAAAAAATCCCTGGCATCTAGTGGGCTTTTTGCCCCCCTGGGGGGGCAGACTGGGGGCTACTGCCCCATCTGACCCCCAGGGGGTGCAGAAAGGTGTAATTGTGGCGGGGGTGGGGGCATTGGCATGCCCATTTTGGGCAGCCCCCACCCTAATTAAATTGCCCAAAAAACAATACCTGGCATTTAGTGGGCTTTCTGCCCCCCCGGGGGGGAAGAAAGGCTGTAATTGTGGCGGGGGTGGGGGAATTGGCATGCCCGTTTTGGGCAGCCCCCACCCTAATTAAAATTTCCCTAAAAAAATCCCTGGCGTCTAGTAGGCTTTCTGCCCCCCCCCGAGGGTGCAGATTGGGGGCTACTGCCCCCATCTGCCCCCAAGGCTGTTATTGTGGGGGTGGGGGCATTGGAATGCCCATTTTGGGCAGCCCCCACCCAAAAAACAATTGCCAAAAAAAAATCCCTGGCGTTTAGTGGGCTTTCTGCCCCCCCGGGGGGGCAGATTGGGAGCTACTGCCCCCATATGCCCCCCGGGGGGGGCAGAAAGACTGAATTTGCTGAAATTGTTTTGGGGGGAGCGAAGGCCCTTGCCCAAGGGGCCGCTCCCACTCCCTGGTGTCTAGTGGGTGGATCCCCACTTGGGGATCGCCCTCCTGGGGCAATCCCCAAGCAGGGATCCACTGGAGAGGGGTACCATTGGAAAGGGGAGATTCTCCCCTTTCAAATGATATCTCTCCCGTCTTTCTACGTGCTCAGGGGGCTGAGATAGCCCCCTGAGCGCGTAGAAAGTGAAACTGAAATGAGCCTAAAGGCTCATTTCAGTTTCGGTTTCTGTGAAATGACATCAGCGCGACGTGCGCGCTGATCGTCATTTCACAGAAACGGGGGGGCCTCGGGAGCTGGGGAAGCTCTTCCCCAGCTCCCGAGGCTTTGGGGGAGTAAAAGAAATCCCTCTGGAGCCTGCACCAGAGGGATTTCATGTGCAATGGCCTCGGACGCGCGGGAGACGTCCGATGCACAGTAGCGCTTATGCATCGGACGGCTCCCGCGCGTCCGACGCATGCAAGGGGTTAAGTTCTCCTGAGTCACTGGAAATCAAAATACACACTGTGAGAAAGTGGATTGTTAATTGGGGTGGATGGTAGTCCACCACAAGTAATAATGTCACTCTTCTGGTTAGGTCCAGTAAGTGTTTTAATCATTTAAAGCTCAGCTAAACCCCTGGTAGCTATGGCACAGAGCAAGCAAGCTTAACTTAAGAAAATGTGTCAAGCATGTAGAATTACCAAAAAAGTTAGAACGTCTAAAACACAACACAATAAAAAAAAACTAACACTTGTTCCGTTCTAGCGCAATCAATAACATTATTTTTAAGTTATTCATAAAAGTTTTAAAGGTACGAGTAGAAGTAAAGGGAGTTGGGTAATTTTAGGGTTTCAGGGTGGGTAGAGGTAAATGGAGGTAGGCGAATTTACTGTTGAGGGGTGGATGGAGTTAAAGGGAAATAAGAGTGATTTTAGGGTTTAGGAGTGGGTAGTGGTTATGGGAGGTAAGGGTGATTTCGGGTTTAGGGTTGGTTAGAGGTAAAGGGCTGTAAGAATGATTTTATGGGTGGGTAAATGTAAAGGGAGGTAAGGGTGGTTTTAGGGTTTAAGAGAGGGTGGTGGTAACGGGAGGTAAGAGTGCGTCTAGGATTAAGAGGTGGTTAGAAGTAATGGGTAAGGGTGATTGCAGCGTTTCGGGGTTGGCAGAGGTAACATGAGGTAAGGGTTTAAGGGTTATCGGGTGGACAGCGGTAAAGGGAGGTAAGGTTGATTTTGGGATTTATGGGTGGACAGTGGTAATGGTAGGTAATGGGATAAAAAAAAAGGAAGATTTAGGGGCCTTGCCGCCCCAGCCACCCAAAACAGAAAAAGAAAAATAGCAAGGATAGCAGGGGATCACCCCACAAAAAATACACATATATGTATACGTATACATGTACAAATCTTTATACATAAACACATG